>OZ017742.1:86882685-89282685 GCA_963969285.1 Odontomyia ornata
ATATTTAGAAGTAATTTATTGGTTATTTCCGGTAGAAACGATTGAATAAAATGTACCGTTTGTGCAGAAAATTAAGGATATTGATAATTTTTGTCATTCGCTACCTAAGGACTCGGTATCTCTAACTAATTGGCACTTTTCGTGCCAAAAATTATTTAAACTCAATTTCTCGACATCAATGTATCATATTGAACTGATCGTATTTAGAGAGTCCTTGGAAGGATTAAAATTCTGTTCCGATACATTTTAGACCAATATGTTATCCTTCATTAGAAATCACTACAATCAAAATCCTTACACGCGTCGATCAGTTATGCTGAAAAATCGGGGTGAAAGTCGGAAATTTTTTAGTTTTAAGGATAAAAGTCCTTCACCGTTACTTGAATTTCTTATCCTTTAAACGGGACCTAACTGGAAGAAAGACGTATAATTTGCCAAAAACAGGACTCTTCTATCTATCTCCGTTTAAAAGTTATGCGTGAACATACAAAAAAAAAGCAAAAAAAAAAAATATATACGCGATGAATTGATAACCTTCTTTCTTTTGGAAGTCGGTTAATAAAAGAGTAATTCCCGGTGTTGTGAAATTTTCCCCTGCAAAGAATTACTGTAGCTGGGCAACATATAGTTTTAAAGTGGGTTTTTGTTAAGTTCGTGAAGGGTAGCAGCGATGTCAACTGCCTCAGCGAGCTAAGATTTGGGCCTGCTGGATCGACTTTTACTAATGACGCGTACGCACGCTGGCAGCTAGCTTCTGTGGCGGGTTCTTTTCGCCAGCGTAAAGGACACTATAAAGAATTTATTCGTGCGTACGATTTTCATTCTATTTCGGCCTGACGAAATACCAAAGAGGGTCTTTTTATTATCCTACCTACCCTACTGATGACACAAGTCATCTTTCTGTTTTCATCGGGAAAGCTAGCTACTATCTGAAAATGGGCAACCGGATGAGTTTAGTGCCCCCACGCACTCTCCCAACAATAACAAAATCCGGATGACTAGGTCCATCTTCAGGGGCTATCATCTCTTGGCGTGAAAACCCCTAACTCCAACGAAGAATTAGGGGAACCCTGTGAAGTTTACATTAGAAAATGTATCCATTCACGTTGCGGTTCCTTACCCCTTTCAGGGAGAAAAAAGAAGAAAAACTTTATAAAGCTTTAATGTTTCCTTTTATGTTTCTTTTCGGTATGCGTTCATACACTAAGCTATAATTCAGTTTTTTTTCTTTTATTTTATTCACTACTTCACACGTTATTATTAAAATTTCTTCTTCGTTGCGCTACAGCCCCTCTCGGGCTTTCTCTTCCCGCAAATAGCGACTTCAATTTCAAAATCCAAGCAGTGATGAACTGTCTTCGTTGACCGAGTGAAACCAGCGTCTCCTCGGTTTCTCCACTCTTTTCCGGCCTTCAGTTCTTCCAACGAATACCTTTTTGGAAATCCGTCGTTCGTCCATACGATTCATGTGCCCAGCCAATTGCAGCTTCTGCATTCTTACAATCGTTAAGACCTCTAAGTCATCAAAAATTTCATACATGGTTGTATCAAATTCGCCATTGGTCCCCATCTAGCTTCGCTCCGATTATTCGCCTCAGGTTAGGGTCCATGTTTCACAGCCATAGCCAGGTCTTATCACAGATTTGTATAATTGGTGCTTTGTGTTCCTGTGTATGTCGTCTCTTTCATTACCGGTCCCGTTATTTTGGTGCCTAGATACACAAATTCACTCACATTTCCGAGACTGTATTCGCCAAGTGAGATATTTGGGTATTTGATGTATTTGTCCTAGACTGCGTCATGAGCTTTGTTTTATTCTCATTGATTTGTAGCCCTACTAGTTTTGCTTTGCTGTCGTGTTTCAGGAAAAGTTGTTTGACGGTTGTTAATGACCGTGACAAAATGTTGATGTCGTCCGCATAGACTACCGCTTAGCTCAATATAATATAATAATGTGCCTCTTGTATCGTAGCTTTCTTATGACATATTCCAGAGCCAAACTGAATTGCAATGGAGCTAGCCCATGCGATATTTGTGTCAAAGGCATCGGTGAATTGGTTATTGATGCAGACTTGGGAGGTTGTCGACATCATTGTCATTTTGGTAAGACGGGCTCATTTGGTTGGGATACCAAAGCAAAGTATAATTTGGTATAGTGCGTTACGGTCGATACTGTCGTATGCTTGCTTAAAGTACATCTATGTTGAATTTCTAGCATTTCTCAAGTACCTGCTTGACTGTGAACAATTGGTCTTTCGTCTTTTGTTGGATCAGAACATGGTCGATCTGGTTTTGTCTGTTGCCATTCGGTGATACCTAGGTCATTTTATGCACGTGTCAATGTGGGAAGCAAGTCGAACCTAAGGCTAGATTTCTGCTGCATGTCAAGTCAAGGAAGTGCTGGCCGGTGTCATTTGCTTCATCGTGGAGCCTTTATTCTCCAGTCATTCCCCCAAGAAATAGCTCATTGCCAACTTTAGCGTTAAAATCACCCAGAATTATTTTTGTATCGTTTGTAGACAACGAGTCGAATTCCAGGTGGTTGTAGAACGTTTCCTTTGTTTCTTCATCCTTTTCTTATGAAAAAATTCGCTTTTATATGGATCACACACAATTCCACTCAGCTTTGAGACGAAAACCGATTTCAAATCGAAATTCCTTTTTATGCGGCGTGCAGGGTCTGTTTTTCTGACCTTTTAAGTTCACACACCCGCGCCTCGATCAGGGCAACTACACAGCTCGGTTATTGCGTTCTAACGCCCTGTTGGCGCCAAGCGCGCCGCTACTCGTCATCGAAGAGATCAAAAACTTTTCCGTCACATTCTCGCGCCGGAACGGGATTTCGTGCAAGTGCAATTAGCAGATTCGCAAAAGATGAGTTATTTGTTGATGTTGTCATGCTTGCTGGATTTGTCGGTGTGGCGCCAGCATTACTTTTCGAATTGTTCTGGACGCGATGATTGACAACGATTGTTTTGTTGTTGTGGTGGTTGTTGTTGTTGCTGTTGTTCTGCATATCTTAACTATTCGCCGTTTGAAATATGTTTTGTGTTATGTTATGGGTGTACGTTGTTTGAGCCCCATCCTTTCTGTATTTATTTTGCGTTTGTTGGCTTGTGGCTTACAGGCGTTGCAAATTGTGTCCGTGGTAGCCCCATTGCCAGCATAGTTGCGCAGTAGTTTGGTAATTGGGAAATTGATTCATTATGAATTGCGGCGCTCATTTGTCCAGGTCAACAGCAGGTTGTACTTCCGCTGATTTGCTCACCTGCTATTTATCATGATGACTAACATTTTGGGTGGATCACGCTTCTTTAATAAGATCTTGTTTAGTGGGTAGTGAGGATGATGATGACAATAACTGTGAAGCTGAACACATAGGAATAATATGACTTGCACTTGACGTTGCTATTAGCCGCTGATCTTTTCGACTTTGGTCAAAAGTCGGCGATACCTTTCTTTTGATCAAATCAAGTAGCGCTTTGATCAAATCAAGTAGGGTTTTCATTTTTCATCGTTTCCGTTGATTTTTCTCGTTCTTCATGTCTGTATAACTAAGTGTGGATGACAAGGAATTCGATGTTGATTTACGATTGTCGAAGGAATTCCCTTTGTTTTTTTTTCATTTTGACGTTTAGTGTCAGGCAAAATAATGTTCCGTACTGACTGTGATACACTCTTTTCATTGTTAGCTTTATGTTTTATTTTTTTACTTTTTCGCTTCTCGCATCTTTGGAAGCGTCTTGTATATACTAAATATTGTGTTAGTGTGTTTATGTGTATGTTCATTACTTTTCTAGTTATATTTCGCCTTAAATAAAACTGAAGCTAATTCAAAGATACACTTCACGTTGTTGGTTTTGCAAAACTAAAACATGTGCGACGTGTACTCATAGATCGTGTATGATTTACTTATACATTTGGAGTTTGTGTATTGATGAACGATTGCTCTATCACTTCCGGAGTGAAAAGCATTCGCCTTCGTTTCGGAGTGATTACATTATTATTAGTGGCATCATTTGTATTATCCCATTGTCCTTGCCGTAAAGGTTCTTCGAGCAGTTTGCTTAGGCAGACTGCTCGATTACTACATATATACAGGGTGCATCAGCAAAATCTGGAAAGAGCACGCTGTTTATAATCATAATGATTTATTACTTATAAACTAACATTTACCACAAAAGTTGTTATATCTTAATTCTAGGTATTCTCCTTAAATTTATTGTATTACTCAATGTAACCCCCGCTTGCTTCAACCACCGCTTCTATTCTCCGTCTGAATTGCGAGCACGTCCTCTTTAACTGTTCTCGTTGTAAATTGATGAATGCCTGTAGGGATGCGACATTAGGATGCCTGGGCTTGTTCGTAACCCGTTCCATAACATTCGACACGAAATGGTCCAGCGAGTTTAAATCTGGGAGTTGGGAGGGAAAAATTGGATGCGATCCGCAGCTTCGTTCTTCAGTGAACACAGAAGCAAGTGACAGCGGGCAATTCTTTTTGTTTTAGCAGCCTCGGACAGCATCTGTAGCACATTAATTACGTAGGAGACGTGTACCTCAGGTCCCCGTCGGCGATTGTACGCATGGAAGCCTCACTTACACTCAAGATGGCCACCATTTTTCTGAGCGAACTCCCAGGATCCTTCGAATTGAGGTGTTGGGCCCTTTGAACAACTTCCGGAGTCCTTGTCGTTTCTCCTTCATGTGAGTTTTTCTTGCTGGACTAGGAAAATCTTCCTCACAATTTTTCCGTGGTCGCATACTTCTGAGCAATATCGTAAACTGTGGATTTCGGATGCCCCAAAAAAACTTATAATTTCTGTTCGCGACGGTCCAGCGCGGATTTACAATAACCGCCGCTCTTTGATTGTATTCCGCACTCGATTGCACTAACTCCCCCATTCAGAATACACGCACGATTACACACACGTCTACTCAAACGAAATGACAACAAATGACTGCTGCCGTTGAGATCCAGTACAGCGACAAATTAATGTGAAGTTCTTCCAAAAATTTCAAACGCATCACATATATATATATATATATATATATATATATATATATATATATATATATATATATATATATATACGAGGTGTGTTCAAAAAATATCACGAATTTTGTTTTTTTTTTTCAAAAATTATTTATTTATTCATGAATATCTATTTTGTCCCCTTCAAAGTAATCCCCATGAGATATTATACACTTGTGCCAACGGTTTTTCCAATCTTCGAAGCACTTCGAAAAATCATTTTTTTAAATCTTGTTCAGCTCCTCCTTCGATGCCGTCTTTATCTCGTCAAGCGTAGCGTAACGTCGTCCTTTCATGGGCCTCTTCAGTTTAGGAAACAAGAAAAGTCACAGGGGGCCAGATCTGGGGAATACGGTGGCTGCGGCATCATTAGTGTGTTGTTTTTGGCCAAAAAGTCGCGCACAAGCAACGATGTGTGAGCAGGGGCGTTATCGTGGTGCAAAAGCCAATTTTTGTTCTCCCACAAATCGGGGCGTTTCTGGCGGATTGCTTCGCGCAAATTGCGCACTACTTGCAGGTAATATTCCTTATTGACCGTTCTTCCCTGTGGCCAGAACTCATGATGCACCACGCCCCTGCAATCGAAGAAAACTGTCAGCAAAACTTTCACATTCGACCGAACTTGGCGCGCTTTTTTCGGTCTTGGTTCATGCGGCAGCTTCCATTGAGATGATTGAGCTTTGGTTTCCACGTCATAACCATAAACCCACGATTCGTCACCAGTTATGACCCTCTGGAGCAAATTTGGTTCGTCGCGGACAGAGTTTAACATCTCATTAGCAATGTTCATGCGTTGCTGTTTTTGGTCGCAATTGAGCAATTTTGGTACGAATTTCGCGGCGACCCGCCTCATGCCCAAATCGTTGATAAAAATCGAATGGCACGAGCCAATCGATATGTTTAGGTCCTCAGTAACTTCTCTAACGGTGATTCGACGATTGGCCAATACCATTTTCTCCACTTCATTAATTTTTTCGTCTGTTGTTGAAGTGCTCGGGCGTCCGGCACGCTCTTCGTCGTTCACATCTTCTCGACCTTCTAAAAACATTTTGTACCACCGATAAACGTTGCTTCGGTCCAAGGTAGCTTCTCCGTATGCCACAGTCAACATTCGGAATGCATCCGCGCACTTAATTTCGTTTTTCACACAAAATTTGATACACGTTCTTTGATCCATTTTTTTGAATAAGTAAAAATCGAAGACGATTGAAAACACGTGCAAGTAAAGCAGCTATCACCAATCAAGTGAACATTCAAAATGGCCGAGCTTGTCGGCATAAGTGACAGACATGAGTACCAACATAACGCCACAAAAAATCGAAATTCGAATATACGTAACCCGCCAAAATTCAAAATTCGCGATACTTTTTGAACACACCTCGTATATAGTTATATTTATATATAGATAGTTACCGTGTGGCACAAAGAACACGTGACAATTTCTATAACTAATTTTTTTAACATAAGAAATACTAAAGATAAAATGGGTAACGTCGTCTCGGATTCGAAGTTGAGATTTACCTGGACGTATTCGTAAACGATACTTCTCCTGGTCACACATCCGTCAGCACATTCAATGCATCATGAATCCTGCTTCTAATTAAAATAAGCTGACGCGCGTTCGATACGTCGTTGTGTAGATATTGGATACACGCAGGCACAACATACTTCGCGTGTTTGCTTCGGGGACAAAGTTGCGTGTCCCCACCATAGTATATTCAAATAGTAGCCACACCTTTCATTTACCCTGTGTTGCACACTTTTTGAATTTTCCCAGGGGCATTACAGCTGATCCGGGGCATTACAGCTGATCCATTTTTGGCGCGCTCAAGAAACAAAGCAAAATGCAGATAAAATTTCCGACGCACGTGTTCTTTTACGCATTTCAGAACATAGGAGTGCTGCCAGATCCTAATAAAAAACTAAAAGATTGTATGGAACGAATTTGTTTTTCTGCAATGTTATTGATTTTTTAGCTCTGGTAGCCCTGAAATCTCTCATCGAAGCATATGTTTATATTCGCGCCATTCCTCGCATCAGCGTTTACCATCTACCTGCTACCGAAGATTTATGGCTTGCTGTTCGGCTTGTGTTCGGATTTTTCCGGAGGGTTGATGGAGTGTGGTTACTAGTTGAGTATACTATGGTCCCCACGATGTCGTTAGCACATGAATATGTATCACGCATGCAAACCGTTGCATGGCCCGAGGCGCATAAGCATGCATATTGGATAGATGGTTGGTGCACTACAGCACTCCCCCTGCAGTGGCGAAGCTACGACATGGTGCCATTGTGTCACGAATCGTACCGGCGTGCCGATCTCACGCCCAATCCTCGTTGTCGTCATGCTAGGTGTGAATGGTTGCTTGTCCGCCGTAAAGAATGCGGGTTTTAACCTGTCGATGAATATGGCTGTTGGGTCGTCCATTTGCGTCAACCTTAAAATATTTGTCTTTCCGTTTTAACACCGAAGTACGGACCATCGTAAGATGGTATGAGTGGGACCTTGACTTTGCCATTGCGGACGAAAACGAGCGGACAATTGGGCAGATCCTTGTTCACGAAGACGTCATCCGCGTTGTGGTGTGCTGTATTGCACGGGGTTAACGTAGACATCCTCGTACGCAGATCCTTTAGGAAGTTTGAATCATTCGTGCCTGCATGAGAAGTGTTGAAAAATTCTCCGGGTAGGTGAAGAGTCGTTCCGTACACCATATCGGCTGGTGTCGAACCGATGTCTTCGTTCAGCGTTGGTCTTAATCCCAGTAGTACGATCGGTAGCGCCTTAGTTCATTGAGGTGAGTCGTGGCAGCGAATCGCGGTTTTAACGTCTCGGGCCAACGGGAGAACCTGTCGGTAACAGTGAGACACTATCGGAATCCTTCACTCGGTGGCATTGACCCGATGAGGTCGATGTTGATTTGCTCGAACCGAGCGTCGGGTAAGTTGTATCTCTGCAGCGGTGACTTCGTGTGCCGAGCGATTTTGTTGGACTGGTATGGTAGACAGGCTCGAACGAATTTGTTGATGTCGCTGTTCGTTGCAGGCCAGAAGTATCGGCCGGCCATCATTCAATTCCTGGTCGCTCGGATGCCTGGGTGTGAGAGACCGTGGATGTTCTGCATAACTATTCCTTGAAACTTCTGCGGGATAAAATTGCGTATCCTCTCTGAGGTCACGACGCAGTGGAGAGTTAGGGAGGGGTCGTTTAGCCTCTCCTGCCTCCATTCAAGTGGTCGGTCGCGAGCGTTCATTAGCGCTTGAAGCTCGGGGTCATCCTTCTGCGCTAGGGCGATTGTGTTGTTAAAATCGATCTTTTGAATTATATTTACCCTTGAAAGAAAGTCAGCGACGGGATTCTCTCGACTTGGGACGTGTCGTTTATTCGTGATGAACTGAGATATGAAGTCCAGCTGGCGTTGTTGCCTCGGAGATGCTTTTTCCGAGCGTTGATGAAGTGCAAACTGCAATGGCTTGTGGTCGGTGAAGACGGTGAACACTCTGCATTTGACCATGTGCCGAAAGTGTTTAATTGCTTGATATATAGCCAAAAGTTTCCGGTCGTAAACTGCAGTATTCTTGTTGAGCGTCTGTTAACTTCCTTGAGAAAAATCCAAACGGTGTTGCGATTTCTTCCTTCGTTTGTTGCAGTACGTCTCCGATACTGCTGTCTGAGGCATCGACGGAAAGAGACCATATAGCGTTGAAGTCAGGATGGGCAAGGATTGGTGCCTTTCTTAAGTCCGCCTTTGACCGCTCAAATGCAGCTGCCGCTTCGTCCGTCCAGTTGAAATTGCGGTTTCCCGTGATCGGTCGCAACGGGGCGCGCTGGTGTTGGGTTGCATGTGCGAGGAAACGGCGGTAGAAGTTGACCATCCCCAAAAAGTCAGTTAGTGTACAGTCTTCGGCCTCCGTCTTGCGGAAATTCCTTTCGTTTCGAGGCAAACAAATACGTTGTCCAAGCCACGAAGCACCTCGTGCACGAAGCGCTGAAACGTCTGACCTGCGTTGCAAAGTCCGAATGTCATGTACATAAATTCGTAAAATCCAAACGGTGTGATGATGGCAGTCTTCGGAATGTCACTTGGTTCAATGGGAATTTGGTGGTACGCCTGCTGCAAATCGATCACGAAAAAAACCGTCATTCCGTGGACGGCTGTGGTGCAATACTGATGAAATCCGATTGGATAGCGATCTGGGATTGTGTGGTTGTTGAGCGCACGGTGGTCCCCGCATGGTCGCCAATCTCCGTTTGGCTTTTCACCATATGCAAAGAGCTGCTCCATACGCTTTTTGATGGGCGCCAAATTCCGAGTTGGATAAGGTAACCGAATTCGGCTTTAGCGGCGGCCAGCTTGTCGGGTGAAAGTCTTCGTGCCTTAGCGTTCACCGGCAGTCCCTTAGGTAGGATGTGATGCGTGGTTGAGCACTTGGTGTTTGGTTGTTGGTTGTCCTTCGAGAGGTTAAGGTAGTCCAACAGCATTGATTGCAGCTCGTTACTGGCATCATTCAAGTGCAAGTCCACTTTGGGCGGTTGTTTGTCGATGTGCGCTATAATCGTTTTGAAGCGTGCGCGTTCAATAAGTCGTCTCTCCTTTATGTCGATGAGGAGGCCATAGTGTTCGATGAAGTCGGCCCCAATGATTGGAGAAATTATATCGGCTATTGTGAAGGTCCGCGTGCACGGTGTTCAAAATCCCAAGTTCCGTTTTACTGATCTTTTGCCGAACGCTCGAATCCATGAGCGATTGGCTGCCTCCAATCTGGAAGAGGCGTCGCGCGGGAAGTAAGGTCTCGGATGGTTGGTGGTATTACTGAGACATCTTCGCCGGTGTCGATAAGAAAAGCGGTTTTGTTTATGTTGTCGTGGGTCTTAACGCTCGATTGGGGGGTCGCTACGTGTGGACGGTCGGTGTGAAAAATGTTGTCGGCAGTTTTTTGCGCTTGGTCCGTAATGCTGATGGTACCAATAAAGCTGATCATCCGATTCTTTGTTGCAACGTGTTGCTGATGTTTGCTGCTGCGTAGGCTGCGTGCGATGTGCTTCATGTCGCGAAGTTGATCACTGTCGGCTACCCAGCGCTTGAAGTGCGTCCTCGAGCTTCGTCATCCGGTGGCTGAGGTCGCTTACCGCGGACGCGAAGTTGCTTAGCTCGCTTTTGATTCGCAGCGTTGGTGGGATGCTGTGCCGCGGCTCATCTTCCCTTGCGAGGGAAGATGAGTCGAGGCGGTTGAGCCACATCTGTTGGAGCAGAGTGTCGGACACATTTCTGTTGGCGAGCGTGCGCATCTGGTTGAGCAGCTGTGACGGGCGCTGGTCTCCTAGCTCGATCTCGGACAATAACTTTTGAATACGCTGTTGGGCCGAGTCAGCGTAGGCGGCCAACAGGGCCTTTTTCAGGGCGCTGTACTTTTTGTCGGATGGGAGTTCGTTACTATGTTATGAACCTGTTGCATCGCCTTCGTATCGAGGTTCGCCACGAGGAGGCTGAATTTGGACGTGTCGTCGATTGCTCGGCTGGTTGCGAAGTTTGCATCTACCTGGGCGAACCAAAGCTCCACGTCCTTCTGCCATAAGAATTGAACTCTGAACGCAACACGTGCCATCCCTTCCGTGTCGCTTGCCTCTTCCTTCGACGCGGGCTCGGCTTGGGGAACAAGCGTTGGCGTTGCTGTCGCTGGTGAAACCATTTTAGGCGTTGGTCGGGGCTGCACGACGTTTCACGCCAAACGTGATTTCGGTACAATTTGGAGGCGAGGCTGATGGAATTGATAGTCAACACTAGCATTAACAGTAACTCGATTTTGGAACTCTGGACTTGCTGCTCTGAATTCACCACCAGCGTATTCGTAACGTCTCCTTTAATGGCCGATGGTTGCGTGTTGCCCATTCGTTAATGTCGTGGAGCGTGGTTTGATGGTCAGGATCGCCAATATAGATGATTGCCGTGTGGAACAAAGAACACGTGACAATTTCTACAAATAAATATATTGAGATAAGAAATACAAAAGATAAAACGTCGTCTCGGATTCGAAGCTCAGATTTACGTGGACGTAGATGAGAGACTGATTGACTGAGTGAATGGATGAATGAAGGAACGAATGAATGTTTGATAGATACTTGTGTTATCCACTTTTATACATTGATAACGCTGACGACGCATTGTAAACGATGCTTCTCCTGGTCGCACATCCGTCAGCATATTCGATGCATTATGAACTCTGCTTCTGTTGCATGCTGACGCGCGTTCGATACGTTGTCGTGTAAATATTGCATACGCGCGGATGTGTGCCGTCAGCGGTATCCGGGCACAACATAGTTGCGCGTGTTTGCTTCGGCGACAAATTTGCGTGTCCCCACGATGTCGTCAGCACATGAATATGGATCACGCATGCAAACCGTTGCATGGCCCGTGGCGCATAAGCATGTATGTTGAATAGATGGTTGGTCCGCTAAATATGTATCATATAGGATATAACGAAATCGGTGACGACGCTGGAAGTCGCAATTTTACTTAGATTTTCACCGAATATTCAGAAATAGTGTGTTGGGTAAGATCTCAGCTAGTTTTGTTTGTCAGTCCAATAGGCCAAACGAGAACAAAGTGACGGCTATTTAAGATTAAAATCCGTTATTTATGTTCTGGCCCATGTGTAGCTCCGATTTGGACAAAAATCGATGCAAAGATTCATTCGACTGCAGCTCATAATAAAAAAATCTGAAGTCGAACGGTCTGAAACCAAATGGCTATGCTGCTCCTGTAGTTGTAAACAAACTTTTGAATCAATTTTGATGAAACTTGGCAATGTAGTGAGATTAAATATTTAGTGAACAATAAAAAAAAGGTCAGATCCGTTATCAAAATGCCGGCTAGGTCAAGTTTGAAATATCGAAAGCTTTTTAAAGCTACAAATTTTCATTGGATTCTTACGAAACCTTAAATTAAGGTAAACTTTGATGAGATCTTGAACCAAAATGTATCAGAACAGAAGTTGAAAGCTATGGTCCCTGCAGATTTTAGCAGGTGTGGGTTTTGTACTTTTAAAAGATTCTGAATGAAAAAAATTGGCACTAAAAAGAATAAAACAAAAACAAAAAACCGACTTAGAGGTATCCTAAAAAGGGTGAAATAAATGTTATGGAAGCGGTGCCAAATCGATTACCCCGTTTCAACATAAAAACTTTTAACATGAGCACAATTGCAAAGAAACAGGGGAAAAACAATATGACACCGCATCCATAAAATTTATTTGAACCTTTTTAGGGCAGTTAGAAGTCGGTTTGCGTTCTCTAAAATCGCGACCTGTCTGTCCGTCCGTCCGTCCGTGTGTCACAGCAGTTTTTCTCGCAAACTAATTAAGCTAGAAACACCAAATTTCCCATGTAGGTGTAAAGTGGTGCTCTCTTGAAAGTTCAATTACAAAAAAATGGTAAGTGGTCTTGAAGGGGGGTCTCCCCATATAGGGGAGTAGCCCCCGAAAAAAAATTTCATCAAAGGTAGTCGATATGGGTATCATATGAAAGGCCCTAATAAGAGCTTTTCAAAACTTAAACTGACATTTTTGTTTCAGGGGGCGCTTAAGAAGGGGAAATACACGAAAAATGTGTCCCCCCCCCCTAGCGATTGGACACCTGTGATCTGAAAAATCTGAAAAAAATTGTAGAGGTAGATGTTTATGAGTACAACAACAACAAATACCTTAGAAGTCGAAATTCGCTCAACTTTGTTAATAATACTATGATCTTCGAATTTTACATTTTCCCCAATAAAATCGCATTAGTACTCTTAAACACAATAAAATTCGATAGTTAAGTAGTTACATATAAGGACCTAATATTCTGCAAGTTTGATGAAAATCGAATCATTTTCGCGGAAGTTATAGCCATTTGAAATTTCTGCAATTACAACAATAACACAGGTTTTGGTATTTTATGGACTTCCCATCGGTTCAGACACTGCAATTTTGATTTGATCTTCTTAAAACTTCCAGATAAGATTTATAACAATACATATTTTTTTAGAATTAATGATTTGAGTGATTTTTGTTAGCTTGGAACAAAATGGCGAACGTTGAAAATGTAGAAACAATGAAATTTCCTTTTAACGTGCATATCTCTTTGACATGTTTCTTGGGGTCATTTGTTGCTGGTGACCGGTTTTTTCGAGAGGTTGGGTACAAAACCCTTCTGACATGAACGTAGGGAATTCAAGTATGGCAATATGATTCAAACCAATGTTAATTGTGGGCATTGTCACTAAGACAAGTCAAGTTAGAAGCGATAAAAGTAAACACCATTCAGATTGCCCAAACTATCAAACAATTTATTCTCCAGCTCTAACAGATGAACTCCCCATATTTTGTCTTCATATAATCTTCAATACTCAACCCCCAAAAAAAAAATCCACTGAAATACTAATTATCTTTTGATTTTTTGTCTTTTAAGCTCAATTCCCAAATCTCTTATGTTTGTGTTACACGAAAAACACGAAATTATGAATCAAGATGAAATTATGAATAAAACAACAGAGAATTACATTAGTAAGGCATTAAGCAATTGCTTCCATCTCCATGGAGGAGAAAGTTATGTTGATGCTTAATTATGTTGATTATTCTTTTTAATTCTTCATACGTATGATGATGTAATTAAATCAGAATATGCTCACATAATTATGTGACGGTATGTAATTATCAAGCCCGTTTCCTTCATTAAAATGATTCATTTTACCGAGTTAATGACATTAAAATGAAAATATGTAGCCTCTTAAGACAGCCATATTGTAAGCGATTTCTTAACCTTGGAGAACTGAATGGTTTTCTTTTAACAACCTTTTCTATTTGAAAGTGAAACTTGGATTATTTTTTTAAGAATGTGTTTCAGTTTTCTTATGGAACATAATTTCCTGTAACATAATTATGTTGTCTCACTTTCTTTTCTTTATGTTAAGATTTTGTTTTTCTTCAGTTTCGTCTTTATCTTTATTCAGACTTTTCCATTGGATTTCTTTACGTAATCGATATTCACTTAGTTCACAAGAATAATTGGAATAAAATGATGCATTCAAAGTTGAAAAGAATTAATTAATGCATCTCATTATGAGTTGAAATTGCAAAAAATTTAAAATGCGCACGTGCCAATTTGTCCTTCATAAAAGCTCATGAATAATATTAATAAATTATTAGCTGCATGATAAATTGTTTTTCCTTTGAATGAAAGACATGAAATTGATTATAGGAAAATTTCAAAGTTTTTCATTAAATTAGCGAATATTTTCCTAGGTCAAATGAAGCCATGAACATGAATAAGTAAATTCTTGCACATCAAATTGATTCGGATGAAAATAATAATTAGAAGAAAATAATTACTATCCAAAATTTAGGTTAGACTCTCGAAGAATCTCTAAACATGATTTTTTTGTGCTAAAGATAATTGCCCCACTTTAGGGCTGGAACAAGCATTCTAACCACTCAGATTGAAACGTAACCTGACTCAGATTGGTTTGTAGCTGGAAAAAAGTTAATAACAGCGAGGTATACCGAAGACTTTCCATACATAATTGTGCATTATGTTTACTAAATGACTTTAAAAAATTCTAAAAATTTTGTATGGGTTTTTAATTTTGAGCTCGCATATTTTAATCTTTTATGTCTAAGCCGTGACGCAAGATTTTCAATCCAAATATTTATTTCTCAGACGATGAAAATGAAGTTTAAGAATTTCAAACCATAATAGCTTTCTTTTTTCTTGGAAAATAAGGGAAAATCCGAATGCACTGAATGGCATAAGGTTGATACCCGCTTAATAATTTTCGGTAAAAGGATCATATTTGCTTTCTACGAAGAGTCTTGTGAAATTCCAGTGATTTTTCGCATCAATATTTGCAATTTTCTCAAACTAATTGAAATATTCAATAAAGATAGAAGTTTGATTTTGCTTAACCCTACGGATTTCTAGATGAAATTTCAATATAATCAAAGAGGATAATCATCAAACCATTACACCAGACAAATTTTAAGGAATGTTTCATTTATCTGCTTATATATTGTATTAATAAATTGAGTTTTTGTTTAATATGTAGCTTTATTAACAGACTTCCAAGAAAATGTAAGTTATCAATTTTATCCGTGTATTGTTTTTTCTTGCTGGTTTTTTTTTCATGTACGGCCAGGCACAGAGATGGATAGACGAGTTCAATTTGCCCCATAGTATTGGGCTTGATTTTCAATAGGGCACATTTAATGAACATAGAATATTTTATGGCGAGATTTTGCGGCATAATTGATTGATGCATAAGTGGATTTCCAGTTGCATATGAAAGGGAACATAATAATAATCCATCGTGCAGCAGTCCAAATCCGATCCTTGGCGTTGAGATTTATTGTTAGGGTATCTCATTCCATGACCTTAACTGAATTCGGGGTGATATGGTCAATATTACGCTCAATCATGCGATTATTACCTAATTTTTCAATCAATATCCATCACAGCTAGGTAGGCTAATAGTCCGAGAGCAGCATCAAATGCCGGCACCAAGGTTTGAACTTGGGAACTGCTGCGTAAGCAGAGTGTGCTCTAACCCACTGCTCCAGGGACTAAAGAAAACAAATTGGCCTAAAATTTGTTGGAAAAGAATGCTAATCCAATGAAGTAATCGGCGGATACTGACAATCAGGTCAGGTGTAGAATATTGCAATCAAGAAATTATATTTTAATACACTATCATTTGAAATATACACATTAGTTTTAGTTTATTGGTTGTACAACTTAATAATTTATTTAGCGAAACTTGATGCTTTATTGTGGAAAAATCTTACAATATATTTTATTCGAAGTATTGTCCATCGGGAACTACAACATTTCCCCATCTTTCAGGCAATTTATGAAATTCATCCCAAAAACATTGCGCCGGCTTGGCGGCCAAAAACGAATCTATCCAATTTCGGATGCCTTGCTCTGAAGTGAGGCGTATTCTGGTGAGGGCGTTTTGCATCGAGCGAAATAAATGAAAGTCAGACGGAGCAAGGTCCGGACTATAAGGCGGGTGGGCCAAAACTTCCCATCCACTATTTTCCAAATAGTTTTCACGGATCTTGCAACATGCGGCCGAGCGTTGCCATGATGAAAAATTATAGCCTCGTGTCTGGTTGCATATTCCGGGCGTTTTTCGATGATGGCACGCTTCAAACGTATTAATTGTGTTCGGCACAGGTCACCTGTGATTGTCTGGCCCGATTTCAACAACTCATAATATAACGGCCCCTTCTGATCCCACCAAATACACAGCATAACCTTGGCGCCATGGATACTTGGCTTGGCCGTTGATTTGGCTGGTTGGCCGGGCTTCCCGTATGACTTTTTGCGCTTGGGATTGTCATAATGGATCCATGTTTCATCCCCAGTCACGATCCGATGCAAAAATAATTTCTTTTTATGGCACTCAAACAGCATTTCAGACATTCAGAAGCGCCGTTCAACGTCTCTCGGCTTCAACTCATAGGGGACCCAATTACCTTGCTTCTGAATGTATCCGGCGGCTTTCAAACGTTTCGAAATGGCTTGCTGAGTCACTCCCAACGATTTGGCAAGTTCATTTTGCGTTTGACACGAATCCTCATCGACTAGCGTCTCCAATTCTTCGTCTTCAAACTTTTTTGGCTGTCCTGGGCGTTCTTTGTCTTTGATGTCAAAATCGGCACTTTTGAAGCGTTGAAACCATTCAAACCTTTTCGCTAAAGCATCGTCGCCATAAACTTCTACAAGCAAACGATGATTTTCTACGGCAGTTTCCTTTGCAAAAAATGACCCAACAGAACCTCCCGCAAATGCTGTCTTTTTCTCCAATTTTCGAAGTTATTCATCGTGAAAAATAATAATGATGCACACAAGATAAAATTGTTTTGTTGACTGATTTTGATAGCTGTCAAATGTACCTTCAAAATGACATCCTTTCACGATATTTGTTAGTACGGACATCTAGCGTTAAATTCCAGTTATTAACTTGTACACCCGGACATAACTTTTAAACTGAGATGGATAGACGAGTTCTATTTTCACCAAAGTATTGGGTTTGCTTTCCACTAAGTCAGATTTATTGAGCATAGAAATTGAACAATGGTAAAAGAGATTTTCCGGTGAAAAAAAAAACAAAAATTCAGATTTTCGCGCAGATTTTGCAGCATAATTGATTAATGCATGGGAAATTTTCATTATTGAGGTTGCATATGAAAAGCATATTGGACTAAAACCTTTTGGAACAGAATCCTAATCCAATGAAGTACTCGGCAGGTACTAACAGTCATGTATAGAATATTGCAATCAAGAAATTACATTTTAATGCACTGTCATATGAAATATTTATTTATTTATTGAACCAGCATTACAAATGTTACATATATTTAATATTTTATTGCTTCATAAGTAATAAGTGTACCTGTAGAGTATACACATTATACATTCGTTTTTATGGCAAAATTTTTAGATTGGATGTGGAGGGCCCCGGCCAATAACGATCGGAATCCAGCTTCTTAGGTTTTTGTAAAAAAATGTTTTTACAATACACTATTAATATCGATGTCCGTCCGTCAGTGCGACGCAGAGTTTTCTCAGGAACTACAGAAGCTACAGTCATCAAATTTTGTGAACAGATCAAAAGCTTCTGGTTAATGATAGTTCCCCAGTCAAAAAAAAAAAAATAAAAGGCTTTTAAGGGGAGTCTCCCCATGCAAGGATGTAACCCCTTAAACAAATTTTATTACGTCTACTATCAAATGAAAGAGCTTGATGAGATCTCTGAATATCTGTTATTAAGGTGCAGCCCCCACTGAAACTGCAAATTTGGGTAAAGTTTGCAGTCTTTCACCTCAGAAACGATACAAATATTTGCAAACAATTTTTAGCTAGAAGTCAGTATGAACCTTTGGCTATTGAATCAACTCATTACATTTTGCAAATAGGTTATGGCAAAAGTTATTAAACTTAAACACAAAAGCATGTTTTCGTTTAAAAAAGTAGTAAATCTCAGAAACTACTTAACGTACCGAGTTGAATTAAGCTACGTTTGTTAGATCTAAATTATTTACATTGAATTAACCCATCAAAAATTTCAAAAAGATTTTTGCAAAAAAAATACGTAGAACAAAATCTTTTCTCCAAAACAGACGTGCGTAACATTTAGTATCAATTATTTAACCTTCTCGAATGATTTGAAACGTTGCACGCAAATGAACATTGCCCTTGACTAGTTATTTCTAAAATTTTTTAAAACGAAGATAATAAAATAACTTAGTAAAATATTCACTTTACCGGATATTCTCCTCCTGGCGTACTTAACGGAGCGTCGTATGATAAATAGCACTAGTTAAATCACGTCGATTGAAATCCAGAAAAGTACTACTTAAACTCACGCAATTTTATCTCGCGACATCACTAGTTATTGATAAACAATTTAATCTGACATAACAAACTGTCAGAGAAGATATTCAGCCGTGATTGTAGTGATCGCCACCAGGGTGGTTGAAGGTGCAGTGGAAATCACGCTGAGTTTGAGTGAAACCACTCCCCGGGAACAAGAAGAACCACTCTGAAGAGGTGGCTGAACCCGAGGCAAAGAGCTCGGTCGGAGAGCGGTAAAGTGTTCGTTAGAGGGAGATGATATAAGAACGCGACGAATGTCGCGGCTCCTCTTTTTTTTGGGCAAACCGATGGCGGAAAAGTGAAGCGACGGCGGATAAGTCAAAGGACGAGCGTCGGCTGGATTTTGAAAGCAATGGTACTAAGTGCGTACTAGGCGGAGTGCCGATTACGACATTGTGGAACACCAGAACGAAGGAAATCGACAAAACTGTAGTCGGAGGAGCAAGTGACAAAGCCATTTCAATAACGTCGACGGAAGCAGCGAAGAAGAGGCCCCTTTATAACTTGTAGACCAGTAAGTTTCTCTTTTAAAGACTTCTTCTTTTTCATTCTATTACAATTGTGAATTTAAATTAGTTATTCACATCACGAAATTTGAAATGAAAGATAAATTTGTGTAATTGAAGTTTATTTCATAACATAATTAAAGGTGAAATCCAGAAAAAAATTAAATTTCTTCAGATGACACATTGAATTTCTTGTCCCTTAAATGGGACCTAATAGGACGTATCATTTGCCGAAAACAGGATTCTTCTATCTCTCTCTGTTCAAAAGTTATGCGTGAACATATATAAAAAAAGCAAAAAAAAAAAAATGCGTTATGAATTGATAACCTTCTTGCCTTTGGAAGTCGGCTAAAAAGAAATCCAATGGCGATAGATCGCATGAACGAGGCAGCCATTCGATCGGACCATTTCTCGAGGAAACCCGTTCACCAAATTTGCCTTTCAAAAATCGATGAGGCGTGCTATGTGGCTAGAGGCACATA
Organism: Odontomyia ornata; assembly: GCA_963969285.1. Taxonomy (NCBI): domain Eukaryota; kingdom Metazoa; phylum Arthropoda; class Insecta; order Diptera; family Stratiomyidae; genus Odontomyia; species Odontomyia ornata. Next base: position 86,902,123 of record OZ017742.1, read on the forward strand.
TCGTTGATGTCAAGCTCATTTAATTCTGGCCACAAATTATCTGGCATGAAAACCGCACAAAACAGTAATTTTTTGCGGATGCAACGGTGTTTCAAGAAGCACATGTGAGTTTTTTGCTGACCAATAATGCATATTCTGCTTATTAACAAAGCCATTGAGCCAGAAATGAGGTTCAACGTTGAAGATGATTTTTCGATGAAATTCTTCATTTTCTTCAAGCGGTGGCAGAACCCAATTGGAGAAGTTTCAGCGTTTCGAATGATCAAGTGGCTTTAGTTCTTGAGTCAATTTGATATTGTAACCATGTAGGCCAAGATCTTTTCGCAAAATATGCCACAGTGTCGTTCGAGCGATACCCAATTCTTGAGAACGACTTGGAATCGACTGATTTGGCTCATTTTGAATCGATGCTCTTACGGTTGCGATATTTCCTTCTCTTCGAGCGGTACGACGTCTTTTTGGCACCGGAACGTCCTATAGTGAAAATTTGGACTCGAATCTATCCACTCTAGCACGCATAGCCTGTCGGGTGGGACGATTCTTACGGCCGAAAATTGGAGTAAGCGCTCCATTGAGTCAAAAATGAGCTTCATCGCCGAAGATGGCAAAAAAAAAGTTTTTGCCGACGTTCGGGACATAAATCACTTCTTTATTGTGTGTTGTCCACCACATTTCGAAACTACTTAGCACTTTCCACAACCGGCCGCCATTATTGATTCGTTATTTGTCACTGTGATGTATAGCTTGGCTTCAGATCGATTTTTTGTTCGTCATGTGGAAGGTTGCACCGCAATCACCGGTGCAGTCACTAGATATCGGAACGCACTTGCTAGCAATAAAACAAGACCCGATGGCGATATTGACAGATATACTATCACTACTATGTTGAGATCTTTCTTCTTTTCTTGGCGGCTTTGAACTCACGATACTGACTCCAAAAATGACCGATTCTGTGACAGTAAAAGCATTTAACATTTTTAGAATTGCGACTGCTGCTGTTGCTTTCGCTTGTCAGCTTTTCGGTTTTGTCACATGCAACCACTGATGCTTTTTCAGAGTCTGTTTTAATCGTCATTCTTTCAATTAGTAACAGCTGCACCTTCATTTTTTCGAACGTGAGAGATTTACGATTACCAGTTGCCCACTGAATCAGGTACTAGTCTCGAAATGCGGCAATATTCGATGATAATTCCGTTAGCAATTTTCCAAACATTACGGAATCCGTTGACTCTTCACCAACCAATTTTAGTCGTTGTTTCAAGACTGCAACGTCTGAGCATAATTTGCCAATTGGCTGAGTCGTCGAATTTTAGGCTGTAAAACGATTGATTCAGGATGTATTTATTCAATTCGGTTTTCTGTTTGTACAGGGATATTATGTTATACCAGACTTGATTCAAAGTAACACAATCTTGAATTGTCGAATGATCGTCATCACACCAACCGGCAATCAAAATACCAACTGATTTCGCACCATGTTTGTGCCATGTTTCTCGATCCTCCAGTTTGCTTTCCTCTGGCCACTTTTGAGTCCCGTCTGCGGTATTCAACAGTCCATACGATTTATGGCATATGGCCACCTCAAACAGCCATCGTACATAAGACGATTTCGTTAGTAACGGTATTTTATCGTTACTCATGATTTCAATCTGTGATACAGTTTTGATTATCAAAATTTAAGGCGTGACGAATACTGTCATATCCTGGCCAAAAAACCAGATCCCTCCCTGATAAACACTTAAGATAATCCAGATCCAATCTTAACCTAAAGCGTTTTCTAGTCGGGTCATTGCTAGCCGGCCTCAAGATCCAATCCGGGACTCCATGCCCTTTGCCATTTGATTTCCTTCCGGGTAACGCGGCATAACGATTTATTTAAAACAAATTAAGAAAAAGATTCTTTGATGCAAAGTTTAGGACTCTAACCTTAGCAACCGCTATAATATTGATCGAAATATTTGGTCATTCGTTTTAGTATATGCTTCTCTATGTATATAAAAGGCAATGTCGTTACTGACTGACTGATCAATGCAGAGCCGATACTATAATATAAAAGGTATAATCTATTCATAATGCATATGCCTATTAGGAAAGGATTTTGCAAATTACGTATTCTTTTCCATTGAAGCAATGCTTCTTATGAGACGTTCTGGCGCCCGGAGTGAACGCAAAAAAGTATGTAGAAAAGCGTTCCGGCTTATGGGAACGAATGGTGTCGGATAATGGCGGGCGATGACAGATGATGTCGAATGATTGCTGGTAATGACGGGTCATGGTAAATAATGGCTGATGATGGTGAATGTTGGCTGACATAGTGATAGCCGAAAAATGTGAATTATGGCGGATAATTGCTGATGAGGGTAATGAGTGCGAATGATTGCTGATGTTGCAGGATGGCTGATGAAGGCGTACGATTGCTGGTGATGGTGGTTGATGGCGGCTAATGGCAGGTGGCAAATGATGGCAGATATCAGGTGATAGTGGACGATTTCAAATGGTGTGTGGCGGATGATTGTAGATGGAGGATGATGGTGAATATAAGATGAGGTAGGCTGGCTTATGGCATTTTAAAAACGGTGGTTGGTGGATGCTGGCGGATGGCATGCACAATTTCCAGTAGCTGGTTGCTTCGTAATTATTTTGAACAAGCTCCAAAAACAGTACCTAAAGGCGGCTGGTGTTGACTTAAGGTCTTGCTCGCGGTTCAGTAATGCAGACAATCCGTTAATATTAGCCACACGGTCGAAGTTGCGGCTATTTGGTATACGAGTATATTTATAAACTTTATGTGCTCTGAAAAGCAAATGATTGCACTGCGAGAAAAATAAGTTGTGATAATATCTATTGATCGTCTAAACTTTATCATAATTACTCTTTCTGGCATCTATCTCTCATGTGTAAGCAAGAAAATATTGTATTTTAGGATGATGTAAAACTGATTAATCTATCCCTCAAACACGATACCATAATGGTTTAAATTAAATCAATTTATCATGAGAAATGTCTGTCATTATAATTGAAATACATTTCCTTTCCTTCCGGTTATCATTTCGTATCTTATTAAAGAGACTGCCTATGCAGCAGACAAGCAGACAGACAGACGTTGCAATATTCATATCGCCTGTTCAAATTGCATGGGAGAGAGAGTAGGCATAGATCTAGTTACTCACCACGCATCTATCTACCTACCACTTGCTCATATACTTCCATTAAATTGCATTTACCGGTCCCAAGTATAGTGGACATGCAGTAGTGAATTATTTCCCGGTGCAACCGATTTTCACAATACAATGCTGGTTGAAATTATGTGGATAGGGAAGTGGGTTTTTATGATAAATAAAAGAACTTCGAAAAATGTCATTAATTCTATTGTATTTATTTTAAATCTGAATTAATAAATAATTTTCTTTTCTTTCTTTGCTGGTAAGAGACGATTAAATTCTCACGGACCTGAACAAACACATAAATAAGTAAGCAAATAGCAAAAGTATGGCAACCAAATAGAATTCCATTATGAGCCATTTTATAACCATACTAAAATTAATTTAACACCTCTAATTTAGTTCAAACCAATAAAATTTCAAATTCTCCCACAATCCACTACCGAATTACTAATTTACTTCCGTGAATGGTATACATATTAATAGATTTCTATGAATAAATTTCCACTAGTTAATTTACATATTTATGAATTTTCACATTCAATTTTCATTTGAAGGACGAACACGATTTTTTCTTACTGTTACCGCGCACGTCAGTGTACGGTTGTCGTTATAAGAGAATGTAGCATTACTAGTTGCAATATTAATCAGTGGGTAGAAGGTGGAAATGATCCAGCCCTTCATCGTCATACCTAAATTGAGTGAACGAGTCATTCCCGGCCAACTAAATTGTAGCCTTCAGCAACTTTTGATACAGCGCGCTGCAAAGTACGAATATGTGATGCAAAAATCGTGGAATGATATATCTGTGGTAAATCTGATGGTAGATGATGTTGACAATGCTGTTGGCATGCAAGACGCCTCGTCGCGTCGTCGAGAGTTGAAATTGTCCGTAGTCGGATGACTAGACATGGAAAACTGCCTACGAGGCTGAAAATAAGTGAAAATTATAGCGCCAAAAGGCGTAGCCGCTACTCAGGATAAGATACTGTAGAAAGTTAATAATTTCACTCCTACAGGGAATTAAAAATAGCATTTTAAGTTAGTCTCAGGATCGTGTCGTCTCTCATAATTAATTTAATTTCCTTACGCTACCTTCTGTAATATTGTATTTTAATTCTGAGAAGATATGTTTTTCTTTCCAATTTAAAGATCCTTCATTTTTTACCGTTACTCAACCAAGACCATTATTTGTCCATGCATAGAAACCGTATTCTTGCAACTCACTATTCTCCTATTTTCTCTAATAAATGACTTCCTTTCCTGCTGGGCGCATACTTCCATTCTGAAATAAAAAATCATATTAAAACTCCACGCGAGTACAAATATTCACATACATCTCACCTACGGATGTATCTATTTTACGTGTGCAGTATCTATAGTCACGTTTGTATCCACCCGGGTGGAGGTCGTTTGTACATTTATAAATTCTACACCAATTTCCTTGAAAGTAAAGCGAATCGAAACGTAAAAAGCAAAAAGAGAATGAAAAAGGTCTAGCGAAAAACCGGGAGGAAAACAGAAAAGCTGGAAAATGACGATAAAGTGCAGCCAGGAAAATGTAAATACAAGTATCTATTGAATGGATGGAATAAAATTCGTATCTGCACGTCCTTCCTAGTTTAGACGGCATCCAGGCAGACACATGGAGGAGCAGCAGCCCCCCAACTCTGCTACAGAACAAGAGAAAAGTCAGCAGCCATTGAACACCAGCAGTGGCCACGCCACGACCCGCCGCAATACCGTTTCATGAGAGCATGTGCTACAAATTGAACCATAGAAAATTTTATCTTATAGAGAGTGCAGACTGCAGAGACCGTTTTCCATGCTCGAAAACAGCAAGACATCGTCATCTTTCGATGAAACATACAAGTATAGTACAGTACTTGGACGTAGTAATAGACTCTTTGATATATGCATACTCTAGTTCAGTTGTTTGGAGTGAACGTGGAAAATCGATCACATCAAGTTCAGTTTTTTGTTACTCCTCTCACGGTTGTAGATGGAAAATCTTTTGCAATGCAAGCGGCTTTACCAAATAAGTAGATACAATCACACATTGATTGAGATTCTATTTGTTCTGTTTTCAAACGGATAGTGTAGAAGGATAATTTGAGGATAAAGGATACTGAGAAACCAATACTCTTTTCAAAGAACTGATAGTGAACCATCGCAATGAATTGCTCACTTGGATTTAAGGGATTATATTCGAATGAAATAGTGCTATAAAGTAGCGAAAATAGTTTCTCACTAGGACTCATGAAGTAGGCATAAATCTTGATATCCTAACTCATATTAATGTGGTGTATTTCAGCAAAAAAATGAGTAAATATTGTTTAAGTCAAGGCTGCTTTCCCTTGGCTTCGTAGTTGTTAAGCGTTGGCCTTGTGCCGGAGCTTTATTGAACCAGTACATGTACTGGACAGCAAACTAATTAATAATTGTACTAGCGCAAGTGCATGAACTTGAACTAGCTGTAAAAAGTTCAATATTAGTACTTTAACTAATTTTAACTTAAATCTCTCCAATAACTGTATCGGGAGATCAGCCGAAATTTTTTCTCTAAATGAAAACAACGATGTGTTCAACCGTATGGTCAAAACTTGACTGACTTTATTTCATATTTTTCTGCACTTATATCTAATTTTACAATTTTGTCTTGTGGGGACAAATGTAGTTCCCATGAAAATTATCATCGTAAAATTGTAGATGTACAATTGCAGATCACATTGCGCTCCAATTCGTACATCCTCCCCCATGTTGAACGGCCCGTTTAAATTGCTTCTTGGGTGCTTGGCAGGCTGTGCTTTCTTGGTCGTGGAATCGGCCGTTGAGCTAGAGCTATATCCCGACAGTTCCGTAGTTTGCAGCTGAGATAACTTCCCAGTGAAATTATCAAAATGAGGCTGATGTATGCTATCGTGTATTGATGGATATCATGCGTGTTGATTTGATTAGGGATAGACAAATATTCCGCCTGGAGTTGTCTCTTCAAAGCTTCCAGATCTGCAGCATATTAGCCCAGTCATATTAGGGCTTTCACCTCGGAATGAAAGATAATAAGCTGCAAATTGGTATGAACCTTTGTTTTGTCATTCTAAATGTTGTCTCAAAAGTCTAAATCGTTATCGTGTTCGCGTCTCAAGATATTCAAGGTCAAAGGTCACAAAAATCGGTTTTTCGCGAATATCTGGCTTCCTATCGGTTAAATGAGATTTGCATTTATTATAAAAGTTGTAGGCTATAAAATTCCCTACAACTTTTGTTTAAACTTTTTTTTCATACGACCAACCGTTTTGAAGGTAGAGCGCGAAGAGTGCACATCGTACAGTCATATACGGCCTAATGCAAGGTCAAGCGTGAGTTATGGTTATCAGTACGTTATAAAGTCAATTATTTACTTGGAAATTATAATTATTAAACAATGCCTATTATTTATGTACTAACTATTAATTATTTATATTTAATTAAAGTAAGTAACTTGATTATTTATATATAATTATTCATATTTAACTATTTGACAAAACAAAGGTTCATACCAATTTGCAGCTTATTATCTTTCATTCCGAGGTTGACCCCTTTTTTTACCTAATATGACTGGGCTATACAACTTTTCAAAAACTTTGGTGAAAGTTGGAGCCGAATTGCGACCTCTAACGTGGTCAACAATCTCGTTATATACATACACACATATACAGATATATCCATATATATGCATATATATATACATATGTGTATATATATATATATATATATGTATATGTGTGTATGTATATAACGAGATTGTTGACCACGTTAGAGGTCGCAATTCGGCTCCAACTTTCACCAAAGTTTTTGAAAAGTTGTATAGCCCAGTCATATTAGGTAAAAAAAGGGGTCAACCTCGGAATGAAAGATAATAAGCTGCAAATTGGTATGAACCTTTGTTTTGTCAAATAGTTAAATATGAATAATTATATATAAATAATCAAGTTACTTACTTTAATTAAATATAAATAATTAATAGTTAGTACATAAATAATAGGCATTGTTTAATAATTATAATTTCCAAGTAAATAATTGACTTTATAACGTACTGATAACCATAACTCACGCTTGACCTTGCATTAGGCCGTATATGACTGTACGATGTGCACTCTTCGCGCTCTACCTTCAAAACGGTTGGTCGTATGAAAAAAAAGTTTAAACAAAAGTTGTAGGGAATTTTATAGCCTACAACTTTTATAATAAATGCAAATCTCATTTAACCGATAGGAAGCCAGATATTCGCGAAAAACCGATTTTTGTGACCTTTGCCTTGAATATCTTGAGACGCGAACACGATAACGATTTAGACTTTTGAGACAACATTTAGAATGACAAAACAAAGGTTCATACCAATTTGCAGCATTATCTTTCATTCCGAGGTTGACCCCTTTTTTTACCTAATATGACTGGGCTATATGTTTGGTAATGCTCCGAAGTTTCGTGTGGAGGTTTCGATACGGTATTCTCGTTACGTTGATCGATCCTTGTATAGGAAGCTCCAATCTTGCTCGTGTAAATACGGCGTGCTTGGATGGTCACAGTGTCAGACTTGAGAGTGCAATCTGAGTCACGTTTGAGAATCCCTGAACCTTGCAGGACCCTTTTTGAAGTATTACCAGCGCAGACAATGAGGACCACCAAACGATTTGTGGGAGCATAAACTCACTCATTTGTAAATAGAATTTGGCTCCATAGCGAGGATGTTTTAAGTTCAGTTAAATTGCATTTGACTGCGGACGGAATGTCTTTTAGGAGCGTAACTTGGCAAATACTTATGTTGAATTCCTTGTGATACAATGGATGAGACTGCTTACAAATGTGAACGGTTGGTTCCATCCAGCTGCAAGCCATATATTCCTCATTCGTGAGTGGATAAACCATATCACTATGCGAGCTGATAAGATACCATGAATTGGGAAGGATCGCCATCAGCCGATTGTAGTTTACTGTTGGTATAAGATAGAGCCTGAAAAGGTCAAATGTGACTGTGCTGAAGAGCGGTACCTTCAATTCGAAAATAACCAGATCTTTGGTCAGTCTTGCACTGATTGATGATATCCTGAATAATTGCAAGAAATTTTCATGTGCTATTGGATGGCGTAGGGTCTCACTTAGATGCTCTTTGATGAAGCCAATCTCTACGCTTAATTGTTTCTGGGATAACAGTAATGGATTAAAATTTCCACGTTGTATGTCAGTGACGATGCTTACGATGGAGGCTTGAATTCGTTGCAAATTCATGATAGTTAATGTCATTAAAAACGATAATGTCGTGATGAAATTCGGCAATTTACCCTGACTATCTTCACTGGCAGGACCTCTTGCTTCGTTACCCAATCGATCCATTTGCTCTTCTATCGCCTTAAACTTTCGTTGAGAAGTCTGCTCACTTTTCCCAATAATGTTCAAAATAGAATCAATGATAGATGTTTGGTTTTTTAGCGGCAAGTACAATTTTTCTTGATTTCCTTTCAAGCCCTTTATCGTCTATGACATCTGATTAGCGTATGCCTCATCGAGCACGCCAAACAGAGACTTAGCCACATTGCCAACTATCTTTGTTTTAATATTCCTGATGTTTTTACGAACAAAGCCATCATTGCCTTGGTAAACTTTCGAAATTTTCCCGAGAGGCCACTTCATTTATGGCATATTGTCTTCTTTAAAAATGACAACTGTTCCCGGTAGAGCGTTTTGACTGATCTGCTTCCAAGTCGAACGGTGCTGCAATTGATTTAGATACTCTTCAGCCCACCGACGCCAAAACTCTTCTTTAATACCATCTCTTATGTAATCCGACGTTTGCTGGCTCGGATGCAGCATCCACAGTACCTGTTGGAGGCTCTCCTATGAGAAAGTGTCCTGACGTTAACGCTGTGAGATCATTGGGTTCTGCCGACATGGGTGTTAACGGCCTAGAATTTAGAATTGCCTCAATTTCCACTACAAGCGATTGTTCGAGTGAATTGAAACTAGACATGGAATAGGTTCGGGTTGCTGCTGAAGATCCTCTGAGCAGCAAGTACTTTGCCGATTAAACTGCGGTTTCCCACAGCCCTCCAAAGTATAAGGCCAAAAGCGCTGTCTTGTTGTTGCAAGCAGTGCTTGGGGGCCTAGATGGCATTTGTCGTGGCGAATATGGTAGCACCATAGAATGTTGGGCATCATAAGATAAGTTTGATGCTTCCGATCTTCCTCCAACGCGCAATATACCCTTTTCGTCGAGGAACGGTGCCAGACTAGCCAACTGATTGTTTTTGTTGAGTTCCCTTGCATGCTCCAAGTCGCTGAGTTTAGCAGCACAGAGTTCCAAGTAGGGAGTAGTTATCACGCGCATTGGGGCCACCCGTGATTTAGCACATAAGAGACGCACAATGATCCTGCCGTCCGTTAAGATAGATCATATATACAAAGCAGCACCATACGCCTTTTCAGATGCGTCACAAAATGTATGTAACTGCACCTCCTTGGGTACTTCCTTAGCGAACACGTGTCTAGGAAACTGTTTTTTCTAATGTTAATAGGCTCCAACGAGATTGAGACCATCTAGTGCACATCGCTTCTGGCAAAGCAGTATCCCAATCTAACTTTAAACGCCAAATATTCTGGAGGAACAGCTTGGCGGTGACTATTACAGGGCCCATTATGCCCAAGGGATCAAACATCCTTGCAATGTCGGAAGCTATCTTTCGCTAGGTAATTTTTGCATCGTTTAGATTTATGTTGATGCAGATTCAGAAATCATCTACGTTGGAAAGCCAAGTGAGGCCGAGTGTTTTAATGTAGTCTTCGAATGGCTTTTAAAATCCAGTTGGACCTCCTTGTCATCTGAAGCAATATCCTGCAGTAGTCGAGGATGGCTGGCACACCACTTTCGAAGCTTCATTCCAGCGCCTGCCAGAACCTTTGTTAATTCGTCCTGTATTTGAACTGTTTCGGTCAAGCTATTAGATTCCGTCATAACATCATGAATGTAAAAGTCACGTTGAAGTATGTCAGCACCAAGGGGGTATCGATGATTTTCATCTCGGGCAAGTCTTTGCAAGCATTTGGTCGCCAAATATGAAGCACACGTTGTTCCATACGTCACGGTATTCTATTGGTAGAAACTGATTTGAGTCATTCCTCCAGATCAACAGCTGATATTTGCGGTCCTCGGGATGCAATACTATCTGCCGATACATTTTTTGTATGTCCGCAGTGAAAACATATCGGGATAGTTGAAAACGGAGCAATATCGCAAATAGATCGTCTTGGATGGTCGGTCCAGTATAGAGGATATTGTTCAGCGAGGGTTGTTCGTAGATGTTTTGCAGGAGGCATCGAAAACTACCCTGAGCTTTGTTGTGCTGCTTTCGGGCTTCAGCACGCAGTGGTGTGGCAGAAAATAATGCAGCTTTTACATACCTGCACAGTCAATTCCTGAATATGGCCCAGCCTGATGTAGTCGTCCATGAATTCTTGATAGCACCGCTTTAGCTCGATGTTTTTCTCTAATCACCGTTCAATTCCATGAAAGCGACGAATGGCAATGTCCTTTGATTCTCCTAGTTTTCTGGGGTCATCAGAGAAAGGAAGTCTTACCAGAAAACGACCATCTGGTGTTCTCCGCGTTGATTGGCAAAAGTGGATTTCACAGGACCTTTCCGCGGCCGTATACTGTGACTTGGCATCGACAACGTCTTCTAATTTCCAAAACCTTTTAACCGTACTATTTTTGGTCTTCAGCAAGAACTCCACAAGTAGCAGACAGAGCTTCAGTTGTTCTAACCTTGCTTGCCACTATCCATCCAAGAACCGTATTCTGTAGGACTGATAATTCACTGCCTAGCTTTATTTGAACGATCGCTAAGATATAAAAATGGAAGTTTGGATCGGCAAGCTTCAGATTTTTTGGTATAGACTACTGCGATATATTCAACTCCACGGATGGTTGTGGAGATATAATCTTTTCCATGACATATGCTTCCAAGCGGGTGGTATATCCATTCAATTTTGACTGAAGCGTAATATTCACCATTTTTTGTGCTCGTGCGGTCGATCCGCCAACCTTTTCAATGAAGGTCGAATAGTGAATTGATGCAATGTTCAGCTTCTTAACAACGCGATCGGTTATCAGGTTGATTTGGGAGTCGCGATCCAATACTGCTCGGCATTCCACCGTTTTCCCATTATTGCCAATCAATTTCATAATGGCAATACTTAAAAGTACATATTTTGTCATTCGTTGTCTATTAAGTGTAGTTAATGAAAGTGCTCAGTGTGCAGCTCGCAAATAAAATATTTTATTCAGTATTGACGATCTTGAAGACCAGCTGCATACACAGGAGAACAAAGATCCAAGTATACGAATATGCGATAAGAGCTGTGTTATGCTATGGGTGTGAAATATGGACCCTAACCCAAGCGTCCGTGAACATATTGAACGCCTTTGAGCGACGGGTCCTGAGGCGAATAATCGGAGCGAAGCTTGACGGGGACCAATGGCGAATTCGATAAAACCATGAGCTGTATGAAATTTTTGACGAACCGGAGGTCTCAACGATTGTAAGACTGCGGGAGCTGCAATGGGCTGGCCACATGAATCGTATGGACGAACAACGGATACCCAAAAATGTATTCGTTGGGAGAACTGAAGGCCGGAGACCTGTGGGGAAACCGAGGAAACGCTGGTCGGACTCGGGCCACGAAGACAGTTCATCGCTGCTCGGATTTCGGAATTGGAAGACGCGGTCAATGGCCTGAGACAGTTGGCGCCGCTGTTTGCAGGAAGCGAAGGTCCGAAAGGGGCTGTAGTGCTAAGGAGAAGAAGGTAGTGATAAGTATTTAGATAGTAGACCATACTATGCATCACGTGCTGTTAGCATTTGTTGAAATGTGCCTATCCTTTCTCTTCCTTTTTGTTGCAGACTCCATCGACGATTTTCTTTGAACTGTTTGTGGAAAATTGTGTTTCAAATTTCGTAAAGGATAGCCAAGGACTGATGCTCACGGAAAACGCCCTAACCTAGGGACGCGTGTATGCGCAGGCAGGCTAGCGTCTGTGGTGTCATTGGGCGGATTCTTTCCCCTAGTATCAAGTCACACTACAAGTTATTTTTTGCATGCATGTGTCAAGTTATTGAGGGATCTGACAATGCCGGATAAGAGTTAATGACGTCACGATTGCCGAGATGGAGTCAGTCGATCCCTGACCGTGAATTAAGTCGGTATGAATAAAGAATATAATTAAGAAATTAGTCAGCATTTTATTTATCTTCACTTATGCCCTTCTAACAGCTCATAAGTGGGATCGTAATCAAAATAAAATATCGGAAAAAATTGTGAAAAGTATCGCCATCGAACGAATAAAATGGCTTCTGTTTTTTCCTGTAATTTTATTTGTTCGGTAACACATTTGTGTGTGTGCGCGCGACTTATCGCTGCATGCACACATTTCTCCGTAAAAAAACAAATAAATTATTCTTAATCTACCTGTGCGTGTGCGACTTGTTTTCGTGTAAGGGACAAAGAGAACCGAAAAGAGATTCGTTTTGATTGGAAGTGTGAGTGTACGAAGCATAGCCGATAACCTGACTCGTTTTCTTTTGTTTTTTTGTTTACAAAATGCCGACATACCGTATTGACACATTCTCAAGCTCCAAAATAAAAAACCAGCATCCTGCGCGTAAATTTTCGACAAGTGGCAATAAAAATCAGTTACTTTTACGATTAACGGAAGAAATTGGTGGTGATTACCTTGAAATGGAGGAAACAGTCAATGCCTCGGAAATCTCGCAGCTGCGAGAAAGTTTACAGGGATTAACAGTATTAGTGCGAGACCTAGTTAAGCATGTTTCCGAGGAGAATATTTATTCGATTCCGCCGAAACCAATTCCAACTGATAGACTGAGTGAACAGACCATTTCGACTCATAATCTCCGAGACATGGAAATTTCCCTAAGTTCGACCGAACTTCGGATATGTCTCTAAGGGTTTGGCCACATTGCGATTTTACTGTCGTATCCAGCGATTTTTAGCTGCAAATAAGAACACACTGCGACAAGAGTGTGGGCCTCCCATACTCGCAAGAAGGTGACTGGACTACCCACTAAACATCTCCTCTGTCAACCTCAGAACCGAGCCTGGAACCGTTTGACACAATATTTCGGGCCAGGTCTCGTTTTGTTACGCCGTGAGGCGCCTTCAGGTTGGAAGAGAAGAGGAAGTGTCAGACAAGCAATCTCCCAGCCCCAACGCCCGCGGCTGCTGTGAGTCCCTTTTATATTTTAGGACTGTCCAAACAAAATGTGCCACCTGGTTCGATTTGTCAACCGATTCGAGCATCGCTGCGACTATATTATCCGTGGTGAGCTCTCCCGTCTCCCTGTAGTGGTCCCTTCGCAGTCTGACCCATTTTGTGCACGCACAAAATGTGAGGCTGGCATTGTCTTCCTCCCCTGGGCAAAAGCGACAATCGGAGGAGCGTGACACCAATCTTGTGCAGGTAAGACTGAAAACACCTATGCCCGCTGAAAAGCTGGGTCATATAAAAGTCAGTCTCACCATGCCTTCGATTCAGTCACGGTTTCATATCCGGGATAAGGCGCGCAGTCCACATTCGCTCCGTGCAATTCACCCGACTGCTGCCAACCGTTGAGCGAGCTCTGTGTCTCGCGGACAACCATCTTCCTCACATCCTCGTTTCGGCGCAGGTAAATAGCGCGGCGCTCTCTAGCAAGGAGGCCGACACGCCTGCAATGTCTCTCGCCGCCGAATCAGAGACTGTGGGATACGAAGATGCAACCCTCAGTGCTCCTCTTCTCTGTACCTGTGCCAGGCGTTTTCGGTATGCCTCCTTACTGAGAGTATCGTCCCGTACTTCTGCTCCGTACAGTAGCACTGACCCTACAGCATTCATCAAGAGGCGTCTTCTTGATGGGTTGGATCTCCCTACGTTGACAATAAGTCTCCTCAGAGCCGATACTCCCGAAGCAGCCTTCTTAGCCGTTGCTCTGATTTGCTCAGAGAAACTCATCTTTGAGTCGATCAGTAGCCCCAGGTACTTCACCGTTGGCTTCGATTCGATCCGCAAGTCGGATTTGAAGGCGTTTCTAACGTCGAGTGTCACCAACAAAACGATCCGTCGCTTGGTGCGGCTATATTTCTCTGCCTTGTGGACCGTGCTTGCCACCTCTGCAATCGCATCAATGTTCAAGCAGCAAGCAGTTGTAATGATGCTCATAATTGAGTTCACCACGTCTTGAGCTGCCAATTTTTCCATCCCTTCCGAAGCTCCCTGCAGCGGCTCACCTGCTGTGAGCACCTCGACGAACCTCTCGATGTTCCATCCAGTTGTAGAAGGCCGAGAGGACGGACGTCGGGGGACAACATCACTGATCTCAAGCAGAATGCACTGATGATCACTGGCTGAGTAGTCCTCTAATACTTTCCAATTGTGTATCCTCCGTACTAAGGACTCCGAGACGAATGTCACGTCCGGTTCTCTCACAGCCAATACGGCGGAAAGTCGGCGTATTTTCGGCGTCTAGTACCACGATGGCCGTCCTGGCCCCCATTGCCAGGATTCGTATTCTCCGGGGATCTGTTTCAGGCATACCCCATTCGATTGCTTTAGCGTTGAAGTCTCCCCCAACGAGCAAGTTGCCCTCTGCGTTCGAGACAGCGCACTCCAGAGCATTGAATTTGGCTTGGAAAGATAATATTGGTTCGTTTGGCGTTAGGTACACACTAAAGAATGTGGTCCCTGAACACGGAACCCATACGAAACCATCCTGCCGTCTACAACTATCCGGTTGGAAACCACTGTTCCGAACCCAAATGACGGCAGTACCAGTTTTGTCAGGATACCATTATGCAGAACTTTATCATAGTGTTGCTCACTCAGCAGCAAGAAGTCGCCTTTCATGTCCCTCGCAAGCTGCTCAAGGAAAATTTGAGCGGTTGAACTGCGGTGTAGGTTTAGCTGTTGGATGCGGATCATCGAAGTTCTGATTTTGCCTACGCTAGGGCTTCCTGGAAAACCCCACATATTCCTGATCCCAAGACGTGGCTTAATCCGGTCTTGGATCAGCATCCTTGCAAAGAATACTGTGTGCCACCTTCGTACACTCTTTTCTTTTACATCCCATTTCACCGCATTTGTAACATAGGGAACTCCTATCGGGTCCTTTGCATATTTGTGCGGTGTGACCATAGCCAAGGCATTTGAAACATTGAAGAGGCGTTGTTCTTCGCCGTATCCTACAGACAACCCACCCTATTCGTACTTTGCCCTTGTTCAGAAATTGTTCGGCATCCTTTTCGGTCAAGTCAGCTATGGCCATGCGTTGTCCCCGGTTGTTTGTTGGTGTCAGCCTCGCTTTGATCCTTCCCACTCTAGGGAACTTCCTTTTGATGGCCTCTTCTACCTTGGCCAGATCCATGACGCAGTCAGTGTCTCTTATTTCTTGAGCGAGGCTATAATTGCGCTTTTGTCGAAGATTCTCTTTACTGCGTCGCAGAATGCTTCCTTATTCTCGGCCTCTGCTCCGAATTCGACCTGTATGTGGCCCGACCGTGCTGGTTATACTGCTTTAATGGCAGTGTTGGTGTTTTCGGGCGTTGCGCTTCCTCTGCTGTCCCGCAGCACCTCTGCATAGGATCGGCCATCTTGGGGTCTTACGAGCAGTGCCTGCTGCCGGGGTCTTCGTCGGGGCTTCTGGGTCTCCTGGGTCTCCTGTTTTGCATCAGGTCTTTTTTCTTGTTGGGCGTTCGTGCGAACTTTACTTTCTGGAACTTTTTGAAGGAGTTTTTTTTTGCGGCTTTCTTCGCTCCTTTTGTAAGCACTGTCTCGAACCCGTGATCTAGTGCTCCACGCCCATCAAATGCCTCTTCCTTCCTTCTTTTATCCCGATCTCCTTCGACAGGGCTAGACGCCATTCTTTTATTGATTTTTAATGGTGGAACTTTCTGCACGTGGCCCTTAGATTTCGCCCCCAGCACTTCTTTAGCCTTCTGCTCGTCTTCGGCCTTTAACCAGTTCCTCCGATAATGCCCGATGCGGTCTAGGAGCTCCTCTAGTTCAAGGGGCCCAATCTTTACTGCTTTGCTGATTTTTTGGGAGTCGCATGCCTATTGTATTCTTTTCAGAACATCTCCCGCTTTTCGGAATAGCTTTTCTTCTTAATGTCGCTGGGTGGCAATTGTACTTTGCGATCATCTTTGGGAGAAGTTATCACGTTCCGTTTCCGAATGCAGTACTTCGGCCACACATTCGACGTTGGCGATGTAATCACACAACATTGCTTTATTTGCCTGGCCACTCGTTTCTTTTCCTGCCGTTATCTCGTCGTTGGCTTCAGGGTGATTCTTTATTATGTCGGGATTTACGACCCTTGCATCGGTCACTTCGGTAACGATCGCAGCATTGACCAATTGAACTCTCGATGTTCTTTATATTTTCTTCCACCGCTCGAACACCTGAAACGTCCTGCAGTTTCCCGCTTTTCCTTAATAGGACGCTCTGGCGTTCGTTTCATATTTTTGCTGCGCCCGAACGCCGCAGGAATCTCAGTCTGGACCAGACTGTCTGCTAATCTCCGTTTTTCGTTCGTCTTCCTGTCATTGTATTAATCGTCTTTTTTGTCATCGTTAGTACCGCTCTCGATGTACTGTTAACATCGTGGTTGCAACCGCTGGTTGCGTCGTCGTTGTCATTATTTTTTATTTCTTTTTTTGGTTTTTGTGATCCATTTAGGTAAATTTCTCGAGAGAAACTTACCTATTGCGGAGAGCATCATATATATATATATATATATATATATATATATATATATATATATATATATATATATATATATATATATATACGAGTATATATATATATATACGAGTATATATATATATATATATATATACGAGTATATATATATATATATATATATATATATATATATATATATATATATATATATATATATATATATATTGTTACATGTACAAATAATTCTGCGAGCTACTGTCGCAATTGTTTTCACAACAATGAAGAACACGAATTCACTCGAAACCACGAGAACCCAACAAGCATGATCAACATCTGCAAGTGACGTCACTCCAGTCATGAATTTGCTCGAATCTACCAGGTACCTCTCGGTAGAACATTCGCCAATAAACGAGAAATGGGTGAATAGGTAGAGACCCTATATGAAGGCGAGCTGAATGAATGGGGGGATCATCATTCATTACAACCGCGATAGAAAACTGCGACATAGTGGAACGCGAAGTAAAGACGATTGATTGTTTGAGTGCGAAGTGATTTAGAAGACAATTGCGATAAGAAATTTATGGACAAGTGTTAGATTTTTTTTCATAGTGAAAATTAAAATTAGTGAAAGTGTTAAATTGTTAAATTGTTTATTGTGCATTTTTGTAATTAAATAAATTCTTTTAACTTAAATTAAAAGACATTGCGTTTTCACTTTCCCGGAACATTAAAATTATTGGCCGCGAACTGAAAACACGCGACAATATATATATATATATATATATATATATATATATATATATATATATATATATATATATATATATATATATATATATATATATATATATATATATATATATATATATATATATATATATATATATATATATATATATATATATGGGATATAACGAAATTTTTGACCATTTTGCTCCGATTTTCACCAAATTTTCAGGAAAGGTGTATTGGGTTAATATCTCGGTTAAGTTCGTGAACCAGCTATATCGGCTGGGCAAAAACAAAATGGCGGCCATTTTAGGCGAAAAATCGTGATTTCTGTTCTGACCAAAGTATAGCTCCGATTTGGATGAAATTTGATACAAAGGTTCACTGATGTATGTGGTGAATCTCACAATAAAAAATCCAAAGTCGGTACGGCCGAAACAAAATTGCGGCCGCTCAAAGGTCGGAAAACGTGCAAAATTTTGTTGTTGTAATAGTGGTCAAAGCTTTCAACAGATTTTCATGAAATTCGGCATTTAGATAGAAATTATGAGTATCTAAACTATTGCGTGAACATTTTGGAGGTCAGGTCACAAAAAACAAAATGGCGGCCAGTTCAAAACTTCAAAGGCTTCTAAAAGTGAAATTTTATTTATGAAACTTGGTTTCAAGATAGGCATTACTTAGATCTACAATTTTTAATATTTTGGTGATCATGCATGTGCAAATTTCAAAATGGCGGCGTTTTAAATATGCGTTTTTTTCAGGTTTTTGTGGCCCTCTAGCGGTCACATTTTCCAGCGGATCTCTGTATTATGTTCTTGTATTATGCAGAAAATTATTAAAATTTAATGAAAAATAAAAAAGTCGAAAATTTAAAACTCAATATTTTTAAACTGCAAGTTTCACTAAAAATTGAATTATTTTGCCCTGTCTAGAGTGAAACTCCGATTTGAACGAGATTTGGCACATTGATTGATGAGGTCCTAGCCCGCAGAGATTTAAAATTGTCCAAAATCAAATGCATGCATTCAAAATGGCGGCCCCCAAAGGTCAGGAACAAGCGCAATTCGCTATTTTAGTAGCAACTGAAATAATGAATTATTTTCATGGAAACGTTTTAAATGACTTATCTTGAACGTATTTATATATATTTTCAACAATACCCTAAAAAATTATAAAATCGCGACTTTGTCTGTCTGTCCATCCGTTTGTTCGTGTGTCACAAGTTTTCTCGCAAACCACATGAGCTAGAATGAGGAAATTTTCTACGTAGGTCAAAAGTGGTGCCTCTTGAAATTTGCAGTGTAAGAGCATATTTTAAGGTGTTTGAAGGGGGTCTCCCCATACAGGGGGGTGACATAAACATTTTTTTTTATTTCTGTAGCCCTCTAGCAGCCAAGTTTCTCAACAGATTCCGATAAAACTTGAAATTATAAGTTATTAAAGCAAGTTAATTTAATTTAATTATGCAAATCGGATGACAAATAAAAAATTCGAAAATTTACAGCTTAATAATTTTAGCAGCCGTTTTCAATAAAAATTCAATATAACGGCCCCTGATGGTTCAGAAAAGAATCGAAAATGTATATTAATGGCAATGCAAGTGCTGATTAAACTTTTATGGAAATCTTTTGAAATTAACTATTTGAGCTATTTAAGCCAAAAAGTTATCACCTTTGTTTGATAACCACTGTCAAATGTATAAACAGCAAATGTGAGAAGGGCCAAACGATTATAAATATGTTTATAACAATTTATTACCCGCCGATTTTCAATATGTGATCCATACGTGTGCAACTCAATTTAATTAGCAAAATATTTGCGCCTCTTTGAAGGGTCTCCAAATACGAACGGCGGCAGATCCTTTCTGTTAATAAATACCCATGTAGTGCTACAAAAATTGCAATAAGAAGTCCAGTAGTAGATAAGCCAAATTCTTTTTCCAAACCTTACGCTACATACGAGAAATTTACCTTTCCGGCTGGTGCTGCCAACGGGGATTTTTAAGGTGTTTTTGGTTGCTTCTGTTTTATTGGGTCCCCCCTCGGAGCCGCTGTTTCCGTTCGTGTGTGCAGTCGCCTTTTTGGTCCCATCGTTATCTTTGCAGAGCTGGGAGGTCATTCGAGGGTTGGCACAAGTCCTTATGGGGACAAGTGCTTAGAGCCAGACCAGCACTAATCGGGAGTCCGTCTCAACCGAACCTACACCACCAACCCAATGATGCGAACTTCGAACGTACTCCGATGCCTGCCAAGATTTTCCCTGGACGGAGACGGAATTGGAGTCGTTCACACACGAGTATCACCTCGGCGCTACTGTGCAAAGCAACTGGGTCCAAACCATCATATCCGCCAGCTCAAAGCATCGATTCCAGTTCGCTTTCCAAAGAATAGTCCAGATCCAATCAAGGTCGTTACCTGTCATCTCAGGAGGGAACCTCACGGCGCCCCCCATATCCTCGGGCCCGTGGGGGCGGCGGTCCCCAAAGGATGCTAACCAGTACTCTTGTCGACCGGTATTCCCCCTGCGGGAATTTCATCAGGTCCGTGGGGGCGGAACTCCCCAAAGAATGCAAGCCTCCAAAAGTATTCCTGTCGGCCAGAAGTCACATTGCGACCTTCCTATTGTCGCGTGTTATTGGTTCGCGGCCAATAATTTTAATGTTCCGGGAAAGTGAAAACGCAATGTCTTTTAATTTAAGTTAAAAGTGTTTATTTAATTAAATAAAATGCACAATAATCAGTTAACACTTTCACTAATTTTAATTGTCACTACTAAAAAAAAATCTAACACTTGTCCATAAATTTATTATCGCAATTGTCTTCTAAATTACTTCACTATTACGAAACACACTTCCCACACACAATCGCAGTTCTTATCGCGGTCGAATGAATGATTCTCCCCATTCATTCAGCTCGCCTTTATATAGGGTCTCTACCTATTCACCCATTTCTCGCACATTGGCGAATGTTCTACCGAGAGGTACCTGGTAGGTTCGAGCAAGTTCATGAATGGAGTGACGTCACTTGCAGATGTTGATCATGCTTGTTGGATTCTCGTGGGTTCAAGTAAATTCATTCGTTGACGTTCTTAATGATGATGAAAACAATTGCGACAGTAGCTCGCAGAATTATTTGTACATGTAATTATTTGTACATGTAACACTGCCCCCACCTCAGTTCTTTTCGCCCCGAAAAGATGTGTCGCTATTTGTAGTCAATTCTCCCTGGGTGTAATATGGGGCAAGACGGTCCAGATGCACGATTTTCATTTTAGCTCTCGGCTTACGATGTTCCTGTATTCGGTATACGACGTCGTTGATTCGCTTTGTAACTCGGTATGGTCCCTCCCAATTATGTTGCAACTTTGGAGACCTACCCTTTCGCCGTTGCGGGTTATAAAGCCACACCAAGTCATCTTGCTGGAAGCCAGTAGAATTAGCCTTTAGATCATACCTGGTCTTCATGCGGTCAGTAGCCGATTCGAGGTGTTTTCGCACTGTCCGATGTATCTGGTTCAACCGTTGTCTTAGATCACTTGCGTACTCCGAGACCGTTTGGGGTTTCTCAGGGGTTGTTCCGAACTTTATATCGGCTGGCAAACGAATAGTCTTTCCAAAAATGACTTTGGCTGGGGCTTGGCCCGTCGATGCATGTTCAGCGGCTCTATACGCCATTAAAAATAGTGGGATATGTTGGTCCCAGTCCCTTTGGTTCTCGTCAACCATCTTGGCCAAGTGTTTATTGAGCGTGCCGTTGAAACGTTCGACCAATCCATCGGATTGGGGATGCAGCGGTGTTGTCCTCGTTTTCCGTATTCCCAGCTGCTCGCACATTTCGCTAAAAACTAGTGACTCAAAGTTTCGGCCTTGATCCGAATGTAGTTCACAAGGCACGCCGTACCTGCTGACCCAATTTAACACTAGCTGTTCGGCTACAGTAGTTGCTTCCTGGTTGGGAATGGGGTAGACCTCGGGCCACTTGCTGAAATAGTCAGCTACAACCAGCGTGTATCGATTTCCCCATTCAGATTCAGGAAAGGGTCCAGCGATGTCAACAGCAATCCTTTCGAATGGCACGCCTACGTTATAGGTTTGCATTTGTCCTCTCAGTCGTCGCTCTGGGCCTTTGACGGAAGCGCAAATTGTGCATCTGCGGCACCAGTCCTCTACGTCTTCTCGAGCGTGGAGCCAGTAGAATCTTTCCCGCAATTTCGCTAAGGTTTTGTTAACACCAAGATGGCCTCCCGAGGATCCTTCATGCATTTCCTTTACCACATCGTGGATTCGGCTTTTGGGTAGTATAGTTTGCATCCTAGGAGCTGCCATCCGCCGTTTCCCATTTCCGCTTGAGTACGCCACCCTCCACCTGTAGGGAGTTCCATTGTGCCCAATAGCTTTTCAGGGTTGCGCCATGCATCGAAACGTCCTTCCACTCCGGTCGCCCAGTCGTCTCCTTCCATACGAGCAATGGTCCGATGTCTTCATCGGCTAGCTGGGCATTTCGAATCTCCTCCGATGACCAACCTTCATCGAATTCGGCCGTTATCAGTCGCAGATCAACGGGTGGTTCCTTTTCCTCAATCCGTCGGCAATGCTTGCAGTTAGCTGGACATGGGCGACGAGATAGGGCGTCAGCATTTCCATGAACTCCGCCCTTTCGATGAACAATTTCGTAGTCGTATGACTGCAATCTTTCGATCCATCTCGCAACTTGTCCCTCGGGGTTTTTGAAGTTAAGTAGCCATCTCAATGATGCATGGTCCGTTCGAAGAACAAATTTCTGTCCATATAGGTACTTGTGGAACTACTTATAGCAAATAGCTCCTTCCTGGTCACACAGTAGTTCCTCTTACTTTTTGAAAGAACTCGACTGTAATACGAGAGGACTCTTTCTTCGCCATTGATCTGCTGGGAGAGTACAGCTCCAATACCGCCGTTGCTTGCATCGGTGTCAACCACAAACATTTTTCCGGGTTTCGGATACGCCAGTACGGGTGATTCACATAGCTTTTCCTTCAGGGTCTCAAAGGCTGTCTGGCATTGTTCATTTAACTTCGCTGATTGTTCATTGAGCTTCGCAGTTAAATTGGATGACTGTTGTCGCTGCTCTTGCTGCATCAGCGTCAACATTTGCATCAGTGCATTTTCTGGTTTCTTTGGCTTTGCTGTTTCAGCTTCACCACCTTCTGCGCCTTTTTCTGCATCTGTAGGCTCACCCGAATCTAGATACGCACCTTCCGACTCGATTGCATCACGCAAGCGTGCAATCAGTATGGCCTTTGTACCTTGTGTAGCCAGATTTCGTTGTTCCAACTCCTCCTTGAGCTCCGATATGCTCAATTGATTAATTTTTAGATGTAAATTTCCTGGCATTTTTATTGTTTCGGCTATTTTTCCACGTTAACTTTCACAATTGTGCACTTCAAAAATGTTTAACGTTTTCACTTCCAAAATTTTCTTTCTCACTTCTGACACCATTGTCGCGTGTTATTGGTTCGCGGCCAATAATTTTAATGTTCCGGGAAAGTGAAAACGCAATGTCTTTTAATTTAAGTTAAAAGTGTTTATTTAATTAAATAAAATGCACAATAATCAGTTAACACTTTCACTAATTTTAATTGTCACTACTAAAAAAAAAATCTAACACTTGTCCATAAATTTATTATCGCGATTGTCTTCTAAATTACTTCAAACACACTTCCCACACACAATCGCAGTTCTTATCGCGGTCGAACGAATGATTCTCCCCATTCATTCAGCTCGCCTTTATATAGGGTCTCTACCTATTCACCCATTTCTCGCACATTGGCGAATGTTCTACCGAGAGGTACCTGGTAGGTTCGAGCAAGTTCATGAATGGAGTGACGTCACTTGCAGATGTTGATCATGCTTGTTGGATTCTCGTGGGTTCGAGTAAATTCATTCGTTGACGTTCTTAATGATGATGAAAACAATTGCGACAGTAGCTCGCAGAATTATTTGTACATGTAATTATTTGTACATGTAACACTATGAATTCTAATGCATGCAGGACCATTCTAAAATTTAAAACCGGCAACACTAATACTTCCCTTGTTTTAGTAACAGAAATCATTAACGGAACATGTTAGTCCATTATTTACCATATATGTAACGCATGATTGACGGCCTATTTAAATCACATTGATTTACTTTGTCTTGCAATGAACATTGTGAATAATATTAATGATGAATGGATACTGGTATTTAAACCTCATCGTGCATGCACTTATCAATTAATTACGCATAGGCAAATTTGAATTGATTGGAATGAAAGCTAATTAATTTAGAAAGCTTAAAGGTTACGTACCAATTTAGAGTAGTTATATCAAAAGATAAAATACAATGAGAAACGTTATACCATTATGCGTACTGTTGTATCACTACATATTAATTTGCTGATATTATCACAAACCAAATGATAGGTCTTATTTTGCATGTTTTTATTCTAAATGGTATTTTCTGGAACTACAAAAGGGACTTTTGATTGTAGTGTATACCCATTTGAGCGTGTTCTCTTATAGAAGCTAATCTGATACAAACAAGATTTTCGATATCCTTTAAAGTAAAAAGACATGTTAAGCGATACTATTAAAAAGCATTATTACTAATGACAATCAAACATAAAAACGAATTCTGCTTAAACTCTCATTGAATTACAGATAAACCCGTTCTAAAGGATTTAACTATCAAAGTTAAGACAAAATTGCGTAGGCATATATATCCTTTAACAAGCTTTAGAAACAATAAAAGCTTCCAACTTAGTCTTCTCATTCACCTTGAAGCGAAATTCTCTGTTCGCTTCCTTAAATTAAACATTCAAATCTTTTATACCACTACCCCCTCCTTCATCATCTTTCCATCTGCACAAGTTTCACTGACATGTACACCACTTGTGAGAGTCTTCTCTTTCAGCAATCACCAACAGTAATGAGCTTAACAGGACGATTCTAGAGAGAAGAAAAGTTTTCAAGCGAAGCAAGCACTCACTAATGGATGGTGGTATGGGGTAGAATGTTGTTATATAAACATGAGTAAGTGCCTTTGTCGCTTCGTCCTTACTCGATAGCACAAAGCTATGCATTATCATTGAGGTTATGATGTTCTATGAAACTTTACAGGAAAATAAGGACGAGTACAGTCATACATTATTTATGATATACGAGTATGTGCACAAACGGAAGAGTATGAGAAAAGGTATAAGCACAGAGTAAGAGTGTATTAGAATATTTACAACTGTATCCTACATCATGGTTGGTATATCAATTTAAGAATTTCATTTGTAAACGCCTTAGGAAAAATGGAACAAAACGGATGTGATGTATTTTTCCCACAAAACCTTAATCTATCAGTTTGAAATAAGGACTTAATCTCTGATAGTATTAGCTTATTCTCAACCAACGAATCATACATCAAAATTATTTCCACTTACGTAACTTCGTGCTCTACCATGGAAGAAGTTAATTCAAAGTTATCGCTAATATGAAAGAGCATCCTGGAATGCTAAAAATAGCTACACACTAAATTCAGTTGCTTATCCCTATTTGTGGGCGTTCTTATACGAGTAAGTCGAGAAATTTCTCTTGGTTACCATGTTGAATGTGTATACATTGATCCTGAAAAAGGTCCAAGCCAGAGAAATAAAAATGAAATACCGAATAAAGGATTTTTTGTAAGTTTCCATAATGGAGACATATTTTTAAGGGAAAGTATGGTTTATGTCGTTTATTCAAACTTTCTAGTGAAGGACAGAACTTGGTACTAATGTCTGGAAGGAATGTTTAAAAGTTATTCGTGTTGAGGAGATGGCGTTATGTGGTTGTTTGTATATAATTTCAATATGATTTTTATTTCGAAAGTTATGATTTATGCGATTTTACTGCTATTTTAAATAATTGAGCAAAGAAGAACATGTTCAGAAAATTATAATACCGTTTTGGTAAAAAAAGAATAATAATATATGATATACCGTTTTTGTGAAAGAAAGAATCAGACAAAACAGTTCCCTTCTTTTTTGAAAACTGCCACTGAATGTGACTCAAAGGAGTCAAAACGCGTCTGCTCACACAACAAAGCAAGGCCCGATGGCTTTTCAAGAAAAAAAGAGAATCGGCCTGCGGATATCAAATAAACAAAAGAATTGACTATAACAATTCCCATTTGATTATCCGTCAACGTGCAAGTGTATATGCAACATTATCTATTAAATTTCATAATTCGATATAAAAACTATAAATTGGTACGTAACCTTTAAACTTTCTAAATTAATTAACTCTCATTTAAATTCACTCATTGAAGTCTATTCAACTTTACCTGTGCGCAATTAATAGATTAACGTATCCATGGTGCAGTTTAAAAGCGAGCAGCTATTCATCATTAATGGATTCACATTGTTCATCGTGAGATAAAATTAATTAACTCGATTTAAATAGGCCTTCAATCATGCGTTACATACCCCGTATATGGTAAATGAGTGATTGGTAACATATTTAGTTAATGATCTTTATTAGCGCCAAACAAGTGAAGCATTACGGTGTTGTCGATTTTGAAATTTAGAATGATTGTGCATTAATTTCATTTCATGAGGTCACATAGTTTTATTATATTGTAAGAAAGAAAAACATGTTGCTGAAACCGCTTTTGTTAAATAATTAAAAAATTCTGCAGGATGCGATTGGATGAAAGTGGAAATTATTAGAAGAAACAAAACATAATTGAAATAAAACAAATATATATATATATATATATATATATATATATATATATATATATTATATATATATATATATATATATATATATATATATATATATATATATATATATATATATATATATATATATAGGGTTTCTCATTAAGGAAATAACAATATCGTATCTTTATATGAACGCACCCTTCGACTTTTTGAATGAACTGTCAATGTTGAAACGTTAGATAAAGTCAACGTTTGGAAATTATTAAAAACTACTACCGAACTTCTTAGTTGGTGGTCGCAACAATTTTCGGTCGTAATAATCGTCCCACCCGACAGGCTGTGCGTGCTATATTGGACAAATTCGAGTCCAAATTTTCACTATTGGACGTTCCGGTACAAAAAAGACGTCGTACCGTTCGCAGCGAAGGAAATATCGCAGTCGTAAGTACATAGATTCAAAATGGGCCAAATCAGTCAATTCACGTCGTTCTTAAGAATTGGGCATCGCTCAAACGACACTGTGGCGTATTTTACAAAAAATCTTGGCCTGCATGATCACAAGATTAAATTGACCTAAAAGCTAAAGCGACTTGATCATTTGAAACGCCGAAACTGCTCCAATTGGGCTCTGGCAAAGCTTGAAGAATATGAAGAATTACATTGAAAAATCATCTTCAGCGATGAAGCTCATTTCTGACTCAATGGCTTTGTTAATAAGCAAAATATGTGTTATTGGTCCGCAACAAACCCACATGTGCTTCTTGAGACATCGTTGCATCTGCAAAAAATTATTGTTTGTTGCGGTTTTCATGCCGGAGGTGTGATTTTTCGTGGATGAAAATGACCGTCATGTTACCGTCAATGGAGAACGCTATCGTGTTATGTTGGAAGATTATTTGTGGCCAAAATTGAATCAACTTGACACCAACGATATGTTGTTTCAACAAGACGGTGTTACTAGGCACACAGCACGCCTCACAATCGATTTATTGAAAAGTAAATTTGGTGAATGTGTTATCTCGAGCAATGGTCCGGTGGAACAGCCGCCTCGCTCATGCGATCTAACGACATTGGATCTCTTTTTATGGAGCTTTATCAAGTCACTGGTCCATGCCAACACGCCAGAAACTTTAGACGAGGTCAAAAACAACATCCAACGCGAAATTGTCAACGTTCCGGTCGCAATGTGAGCCAGAGTGGTGGAAAATTGGATCCAAAGAATCGGCCACTGTAAACGGGCTCGTGGTGGTCAGATGACCGAAATTGAAATTCATTCAAAAGATGTAATGCTTGTACTACATCCTCAATAAATTTGAACTCAATATCCCAAATACTCGTATTTCTGTGTTTTATTGATAGATAATATTGTTATGTGTTCAATGGAAAACGCTTTATGTAAGCCCCCTATAAAAACTCAAGCGCCAGAATAAACGTATCGAAATATATTCCTGCAGAATCCATTAATTGTCATAAAAAAAAATCAGAAAGCAGAGAAGTCAATCTTTCTGTTGTTGCGAAACCTTTTCGATATTGAGAAAACCAGTCAAAATAATTCAGTTTCAAGTGATTATATAAGGAAAATATCCAAGATGAGTGTTAATGCCCACTCGGCCAGCAGCGCGAATTTAATTTAGGCTAAATTTCGAATTTATGCGTGAATTTAATTTATGTTAAATTTCAATTTCCGTTAATTCAATTAATTAATGTGACTTTAACTTAATTTCAATTTGGTCAATTTGTAAATGTTAGTACTTAATTCAGTTCAAACAATATTGTAAATTTCGATGCACAATTAATTTTGTCACCTTATGTGAGTCTAAAACTTTTGGAAGCCAATGTATGCTAAGTTGAAATTTCTTAGCTGACGCGCACGAGTTAGCAAAATATTGTTCAAGCATTTTATCAGCATTCATTGTAAATTAGATTCGGATCATTTTGCTGACACGCAGGAGTCGGCAAAATGTGTTGGGATCTTATCTTATCAGATATCATATAATGTGGGTCTCCACATTCTTTCCCGTATCAGACGCGAGCGTCGGCGGTTTTCAGGCTTATGGACGCTCAAGAATTAGCGTTTTCTTGCGTGGAAACTGCTGACGCTTGTCCGCTTGATGCCGAAAGGCCAGTCATAGGTTGGCGTTTGATGGGAACTGTTAATTAAATGATAAATCGGAGGTATTTTTAATTGGTTGTATGGTATTGGTTGAAGTGTTGATTAAAGTCAGAAGTTAACGTTGGAAGCATACATTTTTAAAATCAGAATTTCAGTGCAGTAGATCAGATAGAGTGATAAAATAAAACTAAATAATTTATTAATAACAAGACAATTTTTGGTTAAGCAACGAAATAATTAAAGCTTGATTAAGATAAAGTTTCAGGCAAGAGAAGAGAGGCCAGGACATAAAGAGTCCTGACGCAAGCATTTTGGAGGCCCCGGTGGGATAATATTTTATTTGGAATACCAGTGGTTTAAGTGTTGTGTTGGTGTCGTGCCTGGTGAAAGTGCTTTTCGGGCATAAAATGGTCGAATCAGAGCGCGTGTTCCAGGATTTAAGGACATTGGCCAGGGCTGTAGAAAGTGTAATATCGAATTACAAGAAGGATTCGGCCAGCCGTAAACAAGACATCGGTTATTACGAAGAGCGGCTTCGGCGTTTAGAAACCGCCTTGGAGGAATTCGAGAACAAGGACACCGAAGTTCGATCCTTACCCGAGATTACTTCGGAACATGAGTATTTTACAAGCGAAGTTTACGAAACGACCAGGATCAATTATGTCACCATCCAGAAACACTTCCTCGAAAAAATGGGCGCTCTAAAGGGCACAACATTGCCAATGTCCCAGCCACCCTCATTTTCACACGGTAGCGACGACAGGCTTTCAGCTGCGCTTGTCTCGGCGCAGGAAAATGCCGTTTTCACAAGCAAGTTACGACGTTATTGGGCCTCAGCGAATTCGCCGAGGAGGACGCTGGCTCGCCTAGAACCACCAGAGAACACAAGGACTTGATGTAAGGTTAGAGCGGAGGCGTGCGGCGGGACTGGCATCAGTTGGATGAACTTCATCAGTAATTCTATGAATCCTGTGAGGACCCTGAAGCGTAGGGCTTCAATTTGGAGGAGCGCACCCAGTTCGACGAGGACGCGCAGGCTGCATTGTTCGGTTGCAAACGAAAGTCGACGCCATTACCGAAATGACACCTTCGCCTGTTCCGCCCGCTGCAACGCCGGGCTTGTTGCTCCCAAAAATTGCCTTGCCCACCTAAAGGAGATTACCTGCACTGGCGACAATTCCGAGATTTGTTTATGCAAATGGTGCATAATCAGCCGAAGTCCGCGTGCCAAAAGTTTTGGTATCTGAAGGTTAACCTTACAGGAGAGGCTGGGTCCTTAATCAGAAACTTTGCGTTGTCGGACGAAAATTATTTAGCTGCCTGAAAGACACTTTATGAGAGATTTGATAAGCGACGACTCTTGCTGTCGGACCTCACCGACAAAGTGATGGGGCAGCCATCTCAGGCTAGTGAAAAACCGTCAGTGGTAGCCATAAAGCCGCTGCATGACACCACACAGGAGTGTCTCAGAGGCCTAGAAAGCCTGCAAATATCCACAAGGGATTGGGATCCATTGCTTCTACACGTTTTGCTGCAAAAGCTGGATTCAACAACGCATGCCCTCTATCAGCTATCTTTGGCTAACCCGCTCTAGCTGCCACCTTTGAAGGGCTTACTACATTTCCTACAAATGCGTTTCCAGGTACTCGAAGCGCTCGGCGGTACAACTAAGGACCCAGGCCGCAACCACAAGAAGGTTACCAAGGCTGCCGTGGCCCCCGTGGCTGTATTGCGATGCTCAAGGTTCTCGCTGGATCACCCGCTGTACTACTACCGGAGTTTCTCCAGGACAACGCTGCGAAGAGGCTGAGCTTTGTACGTTGTACTTACTTTGACGACTCTCATGCAACCTGGATCTAAGACAAATGTTCTGTTGAGCACAGCCGTTGTTAAGGTGGTTGCCAGCAACGGGAGAGTGACCGACTGCCGAGCAGTGTTGGACCCTGGCTCCCAAATCAACTTAGAACTGAGCGGATTATCTAGAAACTGGGTCTAGCGTCTTCACCGCAACTTGCACTGGTTGAGGGGCTGGGCGGAAGCATCGGGAAGGCGTATCGTAAGGTGGATCTCGGCATAAAATCCAAAGTTTCTGGATATGCCGCGCAGTTGGAGGGCTACGTCCTGAATCAAATCATATCTCCTCAACCTTCTTAGAACCTCGATACATCGGAATGGCAGATTCCTGGAAATATAAAGCTGGCGGATCCGGTATTCCACCTAACGGAGCGAATCAACATGCTGCTGAGTGCGGAGCATTTCTACGAAGTCCTTGCCGTTGGGCAAATCAAGTTGGGCCCTGAACTCCCTGTGCTCCAGAACACGATCCTCGGTTGGATTGTCGCCGGAAGGGTAGTTACACCTCAAACGCTTCCAGTAACATGTGGAGTTCTCACCGAAGAGACTCAGCTGATAAGTTCAGAAACTTTTTTCCAACACTTTAATCTGTTAGATATGAACATTTTGAGGTCGTTTTAGATTAATGAAATAAAATTAAAATTCCCTTATTGACCACATATATTGAATTAGAATAAAACACCAAGAGTTTGATGGTAAAAAACGATTTTTTATTCTACAATACACACGGATACATTTCGGTTGGTATTGCCGACCATTTTCAGCGCTATGCGCCGTCCATCTGGAATTGGTGAGCGATCTCAGCACAGAAGTCTTCATCGTTGCTTTGAAGCGTTTCATCGGGAGACGAGGTCTCTGCAAGGACATCTATTGTGACAATGCGACCAACTTCGTAGGTCTGCAAAATCAGCTACATGAGCTGTCTTCCTCACTTCACTCAGCCGAGGGTCAACACAAGATGACCAACTCTTGCAATACTCGGAGAATATAATTTCATGCCGCCTCGCGCCCCTCACTTTGGGGGATGTGTCTTGGCGGCCGTCAAATCAGCCAAGAAACTTCTCATTTCGTTTCGCGCATAGCGCTGAAGATGGTCGGCAATACCGACCGAAATGCATCCGTGTGTATTGTAAAATAAAAAATCGTTTTTTACCATCAAACTCTTGGTGTTTTATTTTAAATCAATATTTGTGGTCAATAATGGAATTTTAATTTTATTTCATTAATTTAAGACTCAACTGATTCAGGCTATCAAGCGATTCTGGGAGGTTGAGGAGGTACCGGATCCACAGCACAATTTCACAGCGACTGAAGGTGCCTGCGAAGTAAAATTCACCCAGACGACTCAATGTGAGTCTGATGGCCGGTTGTTGGTATGGCTTCCTTTCAGGGAAGATCTCGAAAAGCTGGGCGACTCACAGGACATTGCCATACGAAGATTCATGGTGATCGAGCGCAGACTGGAGAAGAATCCCGATCTAAGACGGCAGTATTTCGAGCTCATGGACGAGTACCAACGACTGGGATATATGGAGCAGATCACATGGTCAGCGAATAAGGAAGCACATTATTTTCTGCCGCACCACTGCGTCCTGAAGCCAAATGTAGTACCACTAAATTGAGAGTGGTTTTCGACGCGTCCAGTAAAAAATCAACGAACGTTTCACTGAACGACATTCTACATACCGGACCCACGATTTAGGATGATCTGCTTGCGATTTTGACCCGTTTCCGTCTGATGTATTGGCAAATAGTGCCTCAGCACGAGGATTGCAAATTTCAACTGGTGATTTGGAAAACACGTCCAACCCAGCCTTTGTGATATTATCAACTCAAGACCGTCACGTACGGCACAACGTGTGCCCCGTACTTGGCAACCAAATGCTTCCAGGTTCTGGCCCAGGCCGAACAAGGTCGAGCACCCTTGGGCAGCAGCGCACTACAGCATGATTGTTACATAGACGAAGTTATGCCAGGGGCAGACAGCTTGACGGAGGCAATTCAAACACAGGAGGGATTGCGTCAGGTTCTTACCAGTGCAGGGATGCATTTGCACAAATGGTGTTCTAATCATCCGCATATTCTGCAGCAAATCAGAGTCGAAGCCCAGGAGGTCCAGTTGGATTTCAGCAGCCTTTCAGAAGACTACAACAAGACTTTGGGGATAATTTGGCTCCCGAAAACAAACGACTTCCAGATCGTCATTAACTTGGACCTCGCTGAGGTCTTATTCACGAAACGGACGATCGCATTAGACATCGCCCGAATGTTCGACCCATTGGGCATCCTAGCCCCGGTTATCGTAACCGCCAAATTGTTCCTGCAGGCGTTATGGCGATTGAAGTTGGACTGGGACGCGGCCTTGTCACTCGACATACATACACATTGGGCTCATTATCACTGGTGAGTTATCATCATTGCGAAAGTTTGGTTTTCCTCGATACGTTATAGCCTGCGATAAACCAGTCCAGCTGCAGCTACATACTTTCTGCGACGCCTCGGAGAAGGCGTATGGTGCTGTGATCTATATCCGCTCAACATACCCGAACGATCAAGTCAACGTTCGGCTGCTCTGTGCCAAGTCCAGGGTAGCCCCCTTCAAGGTGTTGACAGTGCCGGGTTTGGAGTTTTTTGCCGCCAAGCTGGGAGCAGAATTAACGAGTTTAGTCAAGAGGGCGCTCAGTCTGCCGGATGTTTTTCACGTCCTCTGGCCCGATTCAGAGGTCGCATTGGCGTGGGTCAACTCAACCGCTTCATCCTACAGCACATTCGTGGCCAACCGTGTTTTGACCATTCAATCGTTGCCGAGACCAACTCAGTGGCAATATGTGGCGTCCCACGACAATCCTACGGACATCTTGTCCCGCGGCCTGGCGCCAGCCGAGCTAAAAGACTGCAAGCTCTGGTCACGGGGGCCATCCTTCTTGACTTGACCTGAGGCGGACTGGCCGCCTCCGTACAAGAGTACCAAGGCCTATAAACTCGAGCAGAAGCGAATCAAGGTTGCGATCATAACAACAGCTAGTGCAAACAACCATTTTGTGTACAAGGTTCAACACGGCAACTCATTTGGAAGGCTTCAATGGGTGGTCGGTTATATGCTGCGTTTTAGGGGAAATCTCCCAGTCTCCTCAAGTACGCAGCCGTGCAGTAACGAGTCACGAACTCTCCAGAGCAACTGGAGTGATCGTGAAATGTATTCACCAACATGATTTTGTGAGGACCTGCGAGATATTCAACTAAAGAGGCAGGTCAACAAGAGCTGCCCCCTATCGGGTCTGACTCCTTTCCTGGATTCGGACGGAATCCTGCCCGTTGGCGGGAGGCTTCACAACTCGCCTTCGAGGCCAAGCATCCTATGTTGCTGCCGTTCGCGAATCCACTTATAAGATTACTGATGACGGATATTCATCGCAACAATTGCCATCTCAGAGCTCAGGCGCTGTTAGCTACCACGATACAACGCTTCGGGCCTATCAAGGGGAAGCAGCTTCGACAATGCGTGCGATGTATCAAGGCAAAGCCACAACTGTTCAACCAGTTTATGGGGAATCTACGAGGTGCTCGCGCGCAAGCGGCTCACCCGTTCTTTCGCTCGGGCGTCGGCATCTCCGGACCAGTGCTGATACACTACCGAGGCAGAGGTGTGCGGCCTCAGAAGGGATACATCGCTGTATTCTGCTGCTTCGTTACCAAGGCCGTCCATCTGGAATTGGTGAGCGATCTCAGCACAGAAATCTTCATCGTTGCTTTGAAGCGTTTCATCGGGAGACGAGGTCTCTGCAAGGACATCTATTGTGACAATGCGACCAACTTCGTAGGTCTGCAAAATCAGCTACATGAGCTGTCTTCCTCACTTCACTCAGCCGAGGGTCAACACAAGATGACCAACACTTGCAATACTCGGAGAATATAATTTC
Organism: Odontomyia ornata; assembly: GCA_963969285.1. NCBI lineage: Eukaryota > Metazoa > Arthropoda > Insecta > Diptera > Stratiomyidae > Odontomyia > Odontomyia ornata. Next base: position 86,936,385 of record OZ017742.1, read on the forward strand.
ATGCCGCCTCGCGCCCCTCACTTTGGGGGATGTGTCTTGGCGGCCGTCAAATCAGCCAAGAACCTGCTTCGTTGAGACGCTTCATCAGCCACACTCACGTACGAGGAACTGCACACCCTGGTGGTCCAGGTGGAGGCCATCCTCAACTCCTGGCCTCTGACTGCGATGTCTGACGACCCCAACGATCTGGCAGCGTTGACTCCAGGACATTTCCTCATCGGTGAACGCCTCACAGCCATGGTGGATGCTCGAGCGGAGCCTGTCGCTGGCGGACTTCATGCCCGATGGAAGCGGGTAAATCATTTGAAAGACGAGTTTTGGTGACGATGGTCCCTCAAATATTTGAGCCAACTGCAACATCGCGTTAAGTGGCTGTAATGTGACGCCTACGCCAGGGAATCGAAGGATTCCGATCCCGAACCCTTGCACTCGGCCAGATGGGTATGACCTCGAAATGCAAGCGGACTTCATCTTTCGTGCGGATGTCGTTGCGCAGAAAATATTTTTTTTTCTCCAAATATTTAGATCTGTGGATTTAAATATTTGCAACAGAATATTAATCAAAACCCCGACGCATTTCGAGACATATCCATTTGACAATGCCCCCTCCACCTTGGAGATGCACATTGCCGCCATGTGGCGTGCCATTCCACACACATCTGTTTTGTCGGCGGTTGTCGGATTTGACAGTCCGACAGAACGAGGAAAAAACGGCGGGAAAGAAGATCAAGGCTAACCTCGAAAAAATGTGCTTTCGTCGTTTCGCTTAGTAGTTAATGTAAAGAATTATATAAATTCAAGTGTTTAGAAATAAAAATATGAACAAGTAATGGGAATGATCAGAAATGGACGGTCATGGAAATTTTTTTTAAGGAAGCCGGGTTGGTTGTCGCAAATTTTCCGAATAGGTTTTCAGCCATTATTTCGTGAGTGCAACGTTGAACATTTAGCCATCCGTATAGTTTTGTGGGCTCCACATAGGCTGGAGGGGACTGAACTCACAGGTAAAGAACTGAGTGTATTGTACACCACTGCTGTAAGTTTCAAAAACATTTACTTTCAGCTGTTTGGAATAAAACCCTGCGCCGGAAAGCGCTGAGTACGCTCCGTAGTACCAAAGAACAGAATTGCACAAGACGTTGAATATTGCAACTATGTTGTCAAGGTTAGTGGAATACTCAACCTTTTCTTTTCCGCCTATTTTATTGTAACGGTTTGTCGCGATGGTAAAAGCTAAATCGCAAGATAATTGTTGGAATCTTGCAATCTATCATAGCTCACGATAATTTGCTTATCAAGAAATCGCTTGAGTTGGTCGTGGGATAGGCAATGCAAGAAAATGATTCTGGACTCGATGCTACCGACTAGCCACAACAAAACCTTACATCCTTTAAATGCTTGATCTTTCAAAGGGGGCGATCATGAAATAGTACAAATACAAGATGAAAATGAGAAAATAGATGAGTGGATTCTATCAACATCAGTAGTTATAGTTGTTTGGCGAAAATTTCGGTAATTGTAACCAACCAGAGGAACCGGTTTTTTTGAAAAAAATATGTACGTACGGGTTACTTGAGAAAAGTATAATAGTCTGATAGAGAAAACAGCTTTTAGGTGAGCTGACTGCAGAAGAAAATATCCTCAGAGCATTAGGGTGATTAGAGATCGATAATATTGCATTGAAGGAACTTATCACACCTATGAGAGAGATCAATAAGATAAAAATAAGCATACGAGTGTCTTTCAAAGAATTAATAACTTTAAAGATTCCTTTCCAAACCAGTTTTATCCTGAAAATTTTTGAAATAAAATAATTAAAAATTAATATCAGAATAGCAATTAAGTAATAGTTTAAATAGTCAGTGCAGTTGATATGGTATCGATACTATATTTCAAGGTGTGTATGTATGTAGTATCTGTTAAAATTATTCGATCGCACACTCTTGCACAGAAAATACTTGTTCTTAAATATATCACAACCAAAGGTAATTACAGATAACTTTCGGGATTCGACTGTAGAAAATTCTTTACATCCCGTTTCTTGGATATCCTTTTTTTTCGATGCTACTTATTATTTTAAGTATTGATACGTGTGTTTCAATTTATATGTATGTAATTTTAATTTTCAACCTATTTTCGAACCATCGCTGATAATTGCTAGTAAAATACTAAATCTAAGCTCTACTTTTGAATATATTTTTATCTTCAGCTCTTTGATTAACAATATGTAAATTATCAATTTTTACGTTTGTATAATCTAGTTATTATCAAATATTAAAAGGATCATTACTTGACGAGTACATGTAACCTTTGTCTGCCATAAAATATTGTAAGCCTAAATACCAACGTGAAAAGTTTTTGAAGAAGAAAGGGATGTATCGAGTCGATTACATTTGAGATGATAAATTGTAAGTTTACAACAGCAATGATTCAGTAGAAATCGTTGAATTTTGTTTGATGCTTTGTAATATGATAATCGATGATAATTAAGCTCTGGATTCGATAAGCTATATTCGGTTTTCTGATTTTACCTTTTCTTAACGGCGGGGTTTTTCGGCACAAAGTACGAGTATATTGTCTGCGTATTTACTTTTTGTGGTCATCTTAAAACGTGGAGTCCTTAAAATCTAATGCAAATCATTTGATCGACATTGGATGCTTAGTAATTTAATCTTTACTTTATGATGAACCCAACTTTTCATGGGCCAAAAGGGCAAAACTTGTCAATAATGATCCTTAGTAAAAGATTCCAAGGTAGATAATAATTTACGCTTCTGTTTCCAAAATCGACAACAAACTATGCAAAACATAGATCAAATTGATCAGTCCAATATTATTCCGTAATTCTACTTTTTCTAAATCTACACTTTTGCTTTTGGATTACGAAAGTGTAAACGAAACTTTTATTTTCCACCTTAAAATTTTCTAATTATTAGTCTATCATTACGTTTGATTAAATTTTACAAATATTTAAATTCTCGGGTCAGATTTTTATAATTTTTCTTGCGGTTACATCCGAAAATAAGGATAATTAGAGATCATCAATCAAATTACATACACAACATATGTTGTAACATATCGCTAAAAATTGATTTCAAGTTTTAATACTTTGCCTAATGTGTGTTAAATATGATTTTACAATTAAATTAAAAGGGAAATTTACAATTTTGACTACTTTTCCAAATTCCTTAAGGGTATTGATATAAAAAAAAATGTTTATTTAATTAAAAAATAATCTAAATATAAAATAAAGAAGTAGTTTTCGCAAGGTTTATAAGTATTACACAACTGAGTTTTACAATGGATGTGAATGTATTATTGCGATTTTATTAATAGTTTCAAGAGAATTCAGAATTCCTATATTGACTGTATATTGTTATTAACCTTAAGATTTTGCATTCATTTATATTAAATAGTTTAAATTGTAAGATATTTACTTTTGATTTGATTCTTCTTCATCGTTTTACAACTTGAACAAGAAGTTGATTAAAAATGGTTGTGTTAGACAATAAACATAAAATGAATTGCTAAATAATCAAAGACTTTCCTTTTCAGTGGTTCTTTCTGTTTCAGCGGGAAAATGAGTGCATGGTAGGTATGCCGTCGCGAGGGTAGGGTTTCGCCAAATCCGCTAGGTCGGTTTCGCGTCGCGCGCGGTACGCGGTACCTTTGTAGTGTTGACATTTTATTAGAGTAGTTTTCGTCGGGTTAAATTAGAGTAGCATACTTTTCGGTACCGCGTCAGTATAATTCGGGAACGCGAAACGGAAATTAGATTTGTGGACTTTGACTGGTTAATGAAGAAATACGGGGTAACGTAAAGTAGGTTCTTCTCCGTATGGTTTTGGTTGATAACGCGTTTTGAAAACGGGCATGTTCAGGTAGCTGAAAATATTGTAATTGAGCGTAACCCATTCGGAGACCCGCGACCGAAATCCTCTCCGAACTAGCTGGCCGACAAGCAGCCACCGCGTGAATGGGTTACGGTGCACGGATTGGTTGACCTGTTGGTACCATCCGTTGGCACTACTCAGACTTAACGTCTAGAACCGATGAGAGGTCGGTTCCGCGTACGAACTTAAAAAGTTGAAAATCATTACATGGCGGCAAGGCCAACCAAAAGCTACCCGGGGAACCATCGTCATCATCAAGGACGATAACCTACCAACTATGAAATGGCCCCTGGGACGAATCATAGAAACCCATCAATGGGCTGACGGCTGCACTCCCAACTCAAACATGAATCATCGACTCGACATTAAACCTCCTCGGCAAACCGGAACAAATGGCTTAGAAACGTTTCGCCTCCATAGAGCACGAACTGGCAAAACTCTCCAATGAGATCAAGGGTCCGCAACTCGAAGGCACCACAGCTCGAGTCCCAAACTTAATTTCAATGCTTTCTTTACAGATGACCTTGGCGACTCAATCTGCAACATATTCAATCCAGCATCTTGGAAGTGATCACGGACACATGGCATGGGAACTTCAACCCTCTGCTGTTGTCTCAACAGCAGCTTAATGCAGCAATGACACACATCAGGAATCACCTGCCGGAGAATCAGCGTCTTCCTGTTGGCCGAGAAGATTTTCTAAAATTATCTGGGTTGACATCTATCAAAGCCAAGGCAAATGCGGACTTCATCCTTTTCGAGCTCAGGATGCCACTCATCGATGTCATCGATTTCGAGCTATATCGAATCCTACCAATACCAACGGCGAAACGTAACCATCTCATCGCCATACAGCCTACTTCGACCTGACTCGCTGCCTTTCTTGATCACAAAATTCAAAATCGAAAGCAGATCGATGAATTGGAAACCAAAAATCATAATTCGACGATTTATAATCCAAATAATAGTACCAACCAAAAAACTGCCTCTACAATGAACGGGTTAGCATCTATCAGACCACCAAGCTCTCATCTACACAAAAAGACTAGAAACAAGTGCAGATTATCAGCAAAGCGAAAACAATTAAAAGGACTAGAAAATTCGGCAAGCAGGGAAAACGTTGTTCTCCGTCGTGTAAGTTCAAACAATAAACTCAATCCGAAAACTTAAGTAGTTTACCGTTTCGAATCGCGCATCTGGACGGAAAACACTTGTGCAACAAAAGAAAATTCCAATACCGCCTTCACATTCAGGATAAAACTACAGGACAAGAACTATTTTTCCTTATATGTGTATCCATTCTATCTTCTAACCATTGCTCTACTTAACTAATACTACTTATAGACAGCAAAGCCGTCCCCATTATTTTTTTCCCACATAAAAAGCGTACGATCTTTCTTCAATGCGAATTGGGAGTTAAAGCAATTCAATTTTCTCTTCTTAACCTTGAATATAAGGAAAATGCTAAGATTTTTGACTGATAACAGCTTGTAGGAAAAATTGTTTCTTCCAGTTAGAGGTATACCCAGACAAATGATAAAATACGAGAAAATCAATGCATGATTACAATTGGATTTCTTCGCCCTCTTAACTAAATTTTATTTAGAGGAAACCGAATCAGCAAGTCATATAAATTTTTACCCTTATGCCTACACTTCTGTAAACATCATCCATCATAAATCAATGATTAGAATGATGACATCAGCAAAATACTGCTGTACGTTAATCTTTGTCATCACCCTCCTCTTTCAGTTGCAATTTATTTTCATTTGTTTACTTTTCTTCTTTTCCTATCTTTCTATTGCCAATTTTTCGGTAGTCATCGATATCCAAGTCATCTAAAATTTACCACCCCAAATTTGTTGTTGACATGTTGAAGAGGGGATTAGGATTTATATCAATTTCATTTAATATATGTCTGTGCAGATATTAAGCACAAATAGATAAAGATATACTCGCATGTACACATATGTTGTAAAAAATAACTTACATCGAATAGCTTTATTTTCATCACTGATTGTTAGAATACACCGCAGCTAATCCCCTGTATAAGCTCACATTACCCTGCCTACTCTTATTTTAGCTTCCATAAATCCACCAACGTCTGTATACTGCGCCAGTAAATCAAAAGAAAAACAAAACCGTTAGAAGAATCTGAGACACTACCAAGTTCGATATCTTGTCGAGTAACTTTTTCTCAATGTCGTTCATCGGCATCGCGGCGACTGCAACCAACCACTTCCATAGCCGGTGGAGGTTGGATCAGAGTGCAATCTATCTTTATCGTCATTTTAATTTTGTAAGTTAAGTTTACTCCACCATCTTGAGACGACGGCGACCGAGAAAGATTACAAGAAATAGCAAGAATTCAGTATTTCAGCGATAGCTGGGGTCTTGCAATCGTTGTGAGCTTTTTTAATATGTCTTTTAACTGCTGATATACGAGTATGTTGTGAGCAAGGTGCATTTTGCAATAAATTTTACTATGGAAAGTTTGTAGGTTATCGAATATAGGACATGCACAAGGATATTGGATTGATTTATCTTGGAGCGACATCCATGGAAGATTTAATGGTCTGGAAAGTTTTTAGAGCAGTTGATTCAAACATATCCTTAAGCATATAAATAACCTGTGTATCAACACCCATGTGAAAATTAAGAAGCATTAAAGTTACAAAAAAATTCTGTGGGAGGGGATGTCAAAAAGTTCCTGGATGGGAAGGAAATTGAAATGAAACATCAAATTATTTTTTCTTTTCAATAGATTCTCCCGTAACTCTAATACATTTTTCTTATCCATCAAATAATTTGCTAACACCGTCAAAAAAAAATGAATTGTCTAGGTTGTCAAAATAGGCTGAAATTGCCCACTTGACTTCACTATTGTCTTTGTCTTTTTCTACGTAACTCTTTCTTAATTTTTGGAAATAAATAATAGTAGCTTGGAACCAGGCCTTTACTGTGGGGCGGGTGATGGAGTTGTTCAAAACGAAATCGGTGAATGGCAGCATGGCTTGTGTGCATGGGGGAGCGTTGTCGTGCAAAAGTAGCACACATTTTGCCAATTTTCCTCTCCTTTTATCCTTGATTGCTTCTTTTAATCAATTTATTAAAGAAGCGGAGTACATTCCTGTTATAGAGACATTATATTCCTTATAATCAATCAAAAGGATACTTTCCATATTTTGAAATACGGTCGCCATGATTTCCTGGATGATTGAGACACGTTAAACTTTTTAGGAGGGGAGGAGGGTGCCTTTTTTATGTGACTGTATCGACTTTCTTTGACTCATGACCGGTACCAATCCAAGCCATAATTTCTTCCTTCTGCTCAACATGGCGCCCCAAAAACACACGGGGATATTCGACGCGGTCATGGTTTTGGATAGTGTAAGGATTCTCGGAACCCATCTTGTACATACTTTTGTCTCTCCAAGATGTAGATGCAGATACTTGTAGTGTTGACAGGAGGATGCAATGTTCGTAAAGGACTGCAGCGGTTGTCTGCTGCCTCAGCGAGCGAAATATTAGTGGTAGGCGGGAACTGGCCTTGTCTGGGGTCGCATAAGTGCGTTGGCAAGCTAGCTATGCGGTGTCGCGGGGTGGGTTCTTTTTCCACAGCAAAAGGGCCCACTCCAAAAGTATTTTCGCTCTTACGAATTTTCAGATAACCGGAGTCAAAATGCAATACCGACTGACCGATGGAAGGCGTCAATGGCCGAAGTAAAAAATCTAAAGGGACTACATAAGAAACTCGACGACGAATACTCGGCTAACCGTGTGCGAGAGTAAAGCGATTTCGTCCTTGCGGAGGAAGGTCACATCTCCACAAATAATGATGAGGCATCCAGGTGGTGGCCGTGCCCCCACGTACCCTTTCCAACCGGATCAAAAATTCAAAATACGATGCCTTGGCCTATATCGGGTGTGGAAGGCCAAGCATTCCGGCGAGAGTCCCTGCAACAAAGAAAATGGGGAGAGCTTACCCGCTTGCTAGCTCATGAGTGGAGGGGCCAGCTAAATTGGCGGGTCCCATAGCCGTTCGGGTTCGAAATGGAAAAACTGGATTTGGCGGTTTAGATAGGCACTTTTATTGTTATTTTATTATCGATTCAGCCAATAAGTAATTCGGTGTACGTTAATAATTCCACTCGTTAAATAATTTAAGATACAATAAATAATGTTACATGTCTACGCAATTCTGTGAACTACTGTCACAATTGTTATAACAACTGTTAATAATGATTCAAAAGAAGTAACCAAGAAAAGTAAACGAGTGGCGTTAGAAGCATGTACTCGAAAGCACAATAATGGACCAAGAAGATCCATGATCAATATCTGAAAGCTAACAAGTGACGTCACTGTGGGTATTCAGAATTTCTCGAATATCCCTGGTAGTTCTCGTTGGAACATTCGCCAATATACGAGAAATGGATTGAATGACTAGAGACCCTATATAACGCCGAGCTGAATGTATGGGGGACATAGTGATAGTAAAAACGGCGATAGGAGTAGAGTGAAGCGCGAATTGAAGGCGATATTGATTGATAGTGGAGTAAAAGATTTTCGTGATATACAGGGTCTGCATAATAAGTAACCGGACTGTCCTCAGGAAATTTTGTTTTGGCAAAATATGTACAATTCTTCTTTAGAAATCTTCAAAGTAGTCCCCATTGGAGTCGATAACACGCTGGTACCGGATTTTCCATTCCCCGAACGCTCCCTGGAAGTCGGCAACCTCGATGCTGTCTAGAGTCCTCGTCGTAGCACGTTGAACGTTTTCCATAGTCCCGAACCGCGTCCCCTTAAGGTGTCTCTTGATCTTGGGGAACAGAAAGAAGTCCGCTGGTGCTATATCCGGGCTGTAAGAACTCTGGTTCGGTTTGCAGTCGATCAAGGATTTCCGAAGCGACAGCAACACGACGCTCCTTTTGCTCATCAGTCAGGTGTTGGGGTACCAGCTTCGCGCAGATCTTCCTCATGCCCAGATCGTTCTTAATAATGTTGTGATCTGCGATAGCCCGAATGCTCAGACGACGATTACTGTTCAACACATCACGCACTTTTTGCATATTTGTGTCCGTGTGACTCGTTGATGGAGGACCGACGCCTTGTTTGTCATGGACGTCATCGCGGCCCTCCTGGAAATTTCTGTGCCACTGAAACACTTGAGTTCTGGACAGAGCATACTCACCGTAAGCCTCTTGAATCATTTGAAAAGTTTCCGTGGCCGTTTTCTTGAGTTTGACACAAAATTTGATGCTAACACGTTGCTCGATCGTACGCTCCATTTTCACTCCGACGACGTAACTGAACCCGCACTCCGCTCTGGCTCGATGCTATCTGTCCAAGCGCTTGGAGGCAACTGTGCAGCTCGGTTCGCTTTACCTAGACCCCCACCACCACTACAGCACCAGATACCGGTTAGCAGACGCTTTGACGGCACGGGGCAGGCTCAGTCCGATTACTTATTATACAGTCCCTGTATTTTAAGACATTTGAAACATAAAAACATAGTACAATTGAAAACTAAATTAAAATGCGATTTGTAAAATAGTGAAATTAAGTATCGTACATTCTTAGTAAACAAGCTCTTTTAACTTAATTTAAAAGACTTTGCGTTTTTACTTTTCCGGAACATTAAATTCAGCGGCCGCGAACCATAACGCGCGGCAATACGATAACATCTAATGAATAATTCAATGTATAATAATGATTCCACCCGTTATATAATTTCTTCTTCTTTGTAGCACTACAGCCCATCTCGGGCCTTCGCTTAGAGATAGTTAGAGTATCTCATTTTCATGACCATATTGATTTTTTCGGAAGTTGGTTTGGTCAGTATCAAGCTCCCATGTGCCTGCTCAGCTATGATGTGATCTGATTAAATCAGTACATATCACCACTGAGTGAACACTCGTAGTCTGTCCGAAGAATCCCTTGAACTAAATCACGTTGCTCCTAACGAGACTTGAATCTGGAAGCTTCGGCTTATGCGTTCATGCTCTAACCACTAGACCACACAGACCACTCTTTATTTTTATTTTACCCACTTCTTTTTCCGTTCTTGCTCTTTTTTCAGCTCGTGATGGTCCCAGCAAATTTCTTTGCCATAGATCATTTTTGAGCTTGAAGGAATCTGCAAGGACAATTGGTTGTCCAAGTTCATTTTCCAGATCATAGTGGCCTATTACCCTTAAAATTATTGTGACTACGCGGTCCCGTACAAAAAAGTCTTTTAAACGAAAACTAAACCAGAAAAGTATGTTAACTTATAATATCTGAAGCCGCGTGGTTGATTTAAGTGAGTTATATAATTTAAGATGCAACAATTACGAAACTAACCAATAACTAATTATGTTTACTATAATGATTACACACGTTAAATAATTTAAGGAATAAATAATACGAACCAACCAATAAATAATTCAGCATACAATAATAAACAGGAAAAGAACAAAAGCACTTACCCACTCCTTCGACGAGCGCTCGTTGTTGGGGAGGTAAGTTGCCTGAAACTTCGAAACTTATTAATTTAAAGACTGGTGGCCGATCATTACCCTATTCTGATGATGCGGAAAATTGAAAATCACACTATTGTCCGGTATATATTCGTAAATCAACTTCTTTATTTTTTTACAATTTTAAAAACCCGCTGCTTTAGATCAATTACATCAACAAATTTGTATCTTCAGGATGTTTGTATACTTGATATCTTCCTGAAACTTCGTAACCGAATCCTTCGTTTTATTGTTATTATCAACGCGAGGCAACAACGTCCACCACATTTACTATTGCCAAATATGGTTATGTTTACCCCGTTGCCGAAAAATGGAAATCTCACTGGGTAAGCGAATTCATCTTGCTCACGCTGAAACGGTTTCTATCACCATGTACTTTTCTATCATTTATTGGGAATGAGAATGTATTGCAGCCGACGTACAAATCAACTTTTCCTTTCACTCACTCTTAACACGTTCTTCTTACTTGCTTTCGTACCATTCAATATAGAAAGGAATCCTGTTAGCGCGTACTTCTTTCTTCCCTTCCGAAGACGACTTGCGCTTTCGTTTAAAATTTTTCGTTTTAACCAATACAACGAATGTTGCAACGAACTTTTAACACTTTTTGTACAGAAATTGTTGCGTTGACGACTTTTTCTTTTCTATCTTCGAGGCAAAAATCTCGTCCACGAAAAACCTTTCAAATCTGTCGGCTAACTGTCGCCGTTCGTGGCGTCGCAGCAACTCCTCGTTCTGTCGACCGCCAAGCAACAATTCTTTATTCGCTCTTTTACCGGAACGGTTTCCTTCCAATCTGAAAGGAATGCTGGCATCATGTGGTTCACCTATTTATGAATAGTTTTAAGTCAAATACAAGAATCAGCCACCAATGTAAATGCCCACTTTAAAACAAGTCCATCAACTTCGTCTATCAACTTCCAACACTTCGACTTTACTCTACTCAACTTCATTTCCTTCTGCCTGTACGCTCGGTCCAAAAGAGAGAAATCCATCAAAATGACGTGTTCCCGAATATTCACCGCCGCAGTGCTCGAATTAAACTCGAATCCAAAACCGAATCAATTTCCTCTAACTAAGAACGCAAAACCAAACTGGCACTGCGTACCGACTGCAACGCAAATTGACCATTCGCGGAATGTCTAAACCCTACCTCTTCCGCAGCATACTATCCTTCACCGGCGCTTCCCTCTGAAAAAGAACGGGTTTGCTGAAAAAGAAAGACTTTGGGGTTGATTAGCAATTCCTTGTACTCAAAACAGCCCGCCTTATGGCTGTTGTGCTTTTCGATCAGGTGGCTAAAGACGATTGACTTCCAACAAATAATAGGCGCGGCAGAAATTTCAATGATGTGATTTTTGTAGTTTCCGTTGTGGAACCTTTGAATTTTGGATTGAAGGTTGTATTTGCAGGGATCCAATTCAAAATTAATTATTCGAGTCTCGCAAAATATTGAAAGGTCCAGCTATTCCAGATAATTTTATTTTTACGCCACTTGTATCAAATATTTTCGCATATAATTGCCGTGTATTGTACTTGAAAATAGCAATACGTTTAGCTCCCTGGAGGTCGTGCGGAAGACGAATAGTGTAATTTGAGAGGGGAGTCCCAGGCGCTGAGTCGTTTTATTAATTGAAAGAGGCACTGGTTTATGTTCTAAAAGAAATTGAATCTAAAGGATTACACTCACTACCTGTTCCATTACCACCTTCCTTCTTTTTGGTATCCTTTTCCGGTTGTTTTGAAGCTTCTTTTGCGTCCTGGGGCGCTACTAAGTGACAAGTGCTATTGTACGGCCGCATAATGACACTCGATTTTTATACTTATGTTAAGGTGCAACTAGCGGTTTCAAGTGAATAAAGTAATCTAGGTATTAATCAATTCACCACACTGTCGACGTCAAGTCGCGGTTCAGTGGTAGAGATCTATCATCAAACACGTGATCTACCATCCAACACGTGTCAAACGGTTCCAAGCTAGGTTCTCAGGGTGACAGGGGAGGTGTTAAGTGAACAGTCCAGTCGCCTTCTTGCGAGCATGGGAGTCCCAAACTCTGTGTGAATGGTATTCACCTCGCAAACAAAAAAAAACACTTGCCAGCAGTGAAGAATTGACTTTTGGACGTCGAAGCTATCAACACGCGTGCGAATTCGTCAATATCGAAATTATAAAAAATTTATTTGAAAACGAAAAGTAAATTTATTAGAAAACGAAAAGTACATCTCATCATATAAGATTATATATGTACATAAAGTTAGAAATTTGAATACTGGAAGAAAGTAGGCATTTCATCTTGGGCGAGCCCCCATCGCATACACCATGTACAGAATTTCAGAGGCGGCAAATGGACACGTTGGCGGAGCAACCAAAGACCAAAGTCGCCCGTAAGGACAGGCTCGAAGTACACGATTACATAACGAATCTCATTAAGAACACCGAAGCAGTCGGGTACTCGTTCAATCCCCAAAGAACAAGGAAATGTGTTGTGATCCTAAGAGGTGTTAGCTCAGACTTTGGAGTTGAGAATATAAACAGCCAAATACCAACTTTAGGCCTCGAATCTGTCAGCCTACTTTTCACTGTATGGTCGAGGGCAAATAAGATCTTAGACTTATTTAGGCTAACAGTGGCATCGGAAGCAAATATATTCTAAAGCAACGAGCCGTATGGGAAAGCCCCAAAAGGAGCGATCTTATTCAATGTTATCTTTGTCAAAGATTCGGGCACGTTTCCACCAATTGTGGATTCAACATGCGATGTGTAGCATGTGGGGAGGAGTATTTCTCAGAAAATTGCCAAAGGTAAAATATGGAAAAGCCTAAAACCGCTCCATTCTGCACTATGTGTTAGACACATAGGCATTCAGCAATTTTTTTGTTGGACAAAACAATCGAAGCTGAAGCCAAATGAACGGCGCCTCCGGTGTCATACTCACCGCTACCCAGCTATCAAAATAGTTTACCAACCCCTACAACCCTCCACCACTTTGCTCCTCTTACCAGCCGGACCTTATATTCAAAAGCCCTAAGAAAAGAATGTCTGCACCACACTTGATTTCACCGACTCTCAACCCCGTCGAGCGTCTACAACAGATAACTGCGGAGTGTCTGGGAATCTCTCCCTGTCAACTCCTATCCAAGGTCAGGGCTTTCCTTCCATCGTTTGACGCCAATCCTGACCAAGAGAAGCCAATGGCTCTCCTCAATTTCGATTTCAATCTTTATTGTTCCAAATAGACTTACCGCTCTTTCCCTAAAAATCAACTCCCTAATTTTATCTCGGTCCCCTGATCCCCTGAACAGCCTCATCCCGCGACTCATATATACTCGGAGGAGACTTTAATGCTAGGCACGAAGACTGGGGGGACTCCACAAGGAACATCAACAACCTATTCGAATGGCTCCATGCCGACGCCCTCCTATCAGCATCCATAGCAAATGCTTGGGCCTCGATATTTCCCAAAGAAATTCATTTTTATGTAATTTCATAATATCATCTGGCCTCAACGATCCCACAATAACTTTTACTTGCTCCACATTTAGCTCGTTTCAGACCGTCATGGCCTCCATCTGAGAATAACATGCACATACCAGTCCCTACTTGTCCATCTCACTCTTCTTCTTCTTAGCACTACAGCCTCTCTCGGGCCTTCGCTTCCTGCAAATAGCACCTCCAACTGTCTCGGTCCGTTGACCGCGTCCACCAATTTCGAAATCCGAGCAGCGATGAACTGTCTTCCTCGACCGAGTCAGACCAGCGTTTCCTCGGTTTCTCCACTGGTCTCCAGCCTTCAGTTCTCCCAACGAATACCTTTTTGGGTATCTGTTGTTCCTCCATACGATTCATGTGGCCAACCCATTGCAGCTTCCGTCTCACTATAGACCGTTTAATACCATAGACTGGCCAAACTTCAGAAAATACCTCAAAGATCTCCTTCTAAATCTACCACCGGAAAAAGAGACGCAGAAATAGACTCATATATCAGCACTAATATTATAAGAGTGTCTAGACCAGCATGTCCCCTTTCAGAAACCACGCAGCCCGCTTTATAGATGTCTAAATCAGGAGGCTCTTCAATTAATAAAAACTCGGAAGCATATGCTCCAATGGCTTGAGCGTATTTATCATCGAAGGTTTAACCGATTGAATGAGGAGTACATGGAACTTAAAACGCAAATAACAAGTATCTCCCGCGAAATCCAAAAACGCATCAAATCCGAAGTTAACAACTTCTATAAAAGCAGACTGATATCACTGCGACCATCTTCAGATGTATTTAAAACTATAGATCCACTCACAATTCAATCACTGCACAATCTGACAAGATCTTTGCATGTGCGGGATACTTCAAATAACTATATTGTCGCCGTGAGTCGTCCAACACAGCTTTTAATAGCAACACTAAAGCAGAGGTTTTACTAATGACGGAATGAGGGATCATATTTAACTGTATTCTCCAGTTATAAAAAATCGTTCTCTCCACAACCTTGAGTCTTCACCGGTTTTTTCACCTCAAAAACGAAAGTAGAAGAACCCCTAAATACGTTAAATAGCGATGGCATCGCAGACAGAATACTTAAGAAATAAGTAGGAAGTAGGAAGACTATCTCCTCCTTCTTGACGATATTATACAATAATTGTATTAATAACGGATATTTTCCAAAACCTTGGGAAAGTCAGTAAACTTATCCTAATGCCAAAACTAGGCTGCGAAGGCAACATCAATAAACTTACATACTTGGAAAGATTATTTTGCGAAACTTGAACCATTTTACTAATCCCCTGATCCCAGATTTTTAGTTTGGATTTGTACGCGAACGATCTACGGAGCAAGCAATAATGTTACTGCACAATAGAATCACCCGGAATCTTCGGTGGAAAGAGTGCACAGTGAAAAAAGCGTTCGACTCAATGTCATCCTGTCCGGTCGCAATCCTCAGAATTATAGCTTCCTTTCGGATAGAGCGTTCCAAATTAAACTGGGGAATATTATTCCAAATCCTATATCTATCAACTCGGGAATTTAACAAGGCTCTATCCTCGGTCCCGCCCTGTTCAAATTTTTCCTTCACGATATCCCACGCCCGAACTGCTCAACCATCGATATAGCAATGTATCCAATGTATCCATTTCGTGGTAGGAAAGTATAACCCTGCCATTTGACATCTGTCAGAATTAAATGTCATCCAAAGCGTGTTATTTTTAGTTGAACGTTAGCCATTTAGAAATATGGATCGTTTAACAGTCGAAGAACGCGTTAAAACTATTAAATTTTATTATAAAAATGGTGATTCTGCTGTATCAACATTTAGGGCTTTACGAGCCGATTACGGTCGACATAATCGACCTACACAGCAAACAATTTCGAACACAGTGAGAAAATTTGAACAGACTGGATCGGTTATTGATATTGCAAGGCCTGTGCTTCATCGCAACATTCGTTCTGCTGAAAATATCGCTGTCGTTGCTCAAAGTGTGAAAGAAGACCCGAATTTGTCGATTCCTCGACGTGCTCAACATTTGAGCTTGTCTTACGGCTCATTGTGGTGGATTTTGCATTTGGATTTGTATCTCCATCCGTACAAAATCCAACTCACTCAAGTAACCTAAGCCTCAAGACCATACACAACGCAGAATGTATGCGAATTGGGTGATTGAACAACAAGCCATTGATAACGATTTTTCGAACAAAATTTTCTTAAGTGATGAGGCTCATTTTTCGCTCAGTGGTTACGTAAATAGACAGAATTGCCGCATATGGGGCTCTCAAAATCCTCAGGTGATCGCAGAAAGGCCTTTGCATCTGGAAAAAGTTACCGTTTGGTGTACATTATGGTCTGGTGGTGTTATTGGCCCGTATTTTTTTGAAAAAGATGAAGGAAGAGCCATTACAGTCAATTCTGACCACCATGGACGGATGTTAACCGATTATTTTTGGAGAGGAATTGAAAATCATGATCAGGACAGAGCCACAAGCCACACAACACAGGCTAATCGAGCACTTTTGTAAGAGAAATTTCCAGGACGCGTACTTTCGAGATTGAGTGATGTCAATTGGCCCGCAAGATCCTGCGACCTAACAACCCTTTGGATTTCTTTCTATGGGGCTATGCGAAAGATCGTGTTTACGCGAACAATCCTCAAAATCTTGAGATATTGCCGGAAATTTCCAAAAACTACCTCAATAGGATTGAGGCCTGTAAGAGGTCCCGTGGAGGACATTTGAATGTTGTTGTGTTTCACGTATAATGGCAAGGTTCAATCTTTATATTGAATAAAAAATTTCGTTTCCGTCTGAATATATTATGTGTTTTCTTTAGCTTTACTTTCGTAAGCGTAAAATGGATAACCCTATATGTAGACGATATCCTCACTGTTACCCATAGCCTCCCAGAGATTGCCCAAATAAAGCTTCCGGCTCTGTTCACAACATCGCTTAGTATCAAAACGATAGGAAATCGGAACTGATCTGCTTTAGAAACGCCAGTGGAAGAGGGCACAGCCTTGCTGTGTTTCAAAGTAGGAATGTGTAAGCACATATTGCTGGTGAAATCATTCCTCCCAAGGAAAATATCAAATACTTTGGAGTCTGTTTTAACAATCGACTTAAGGTGAATAGACACGCCAAGAAAACCCTCAATAAAGGTAAAGCAGCGTCTGCAATTGTTTCGTCACTCTTTTTCTCGAAATGAGTCTGCCCAAAAGTTAAGGTCTTAATGTACGAAACTCTTATTAGGCCGACCATTAACTACGCGTTTCCAGCATGGTTAAAAATCTCGCCTACAGTTGCCGAAGAAATTCAAATCTTCGAGAGGAAGATCCTTAGGAAATGCCTGTCCAAATTCAGACGGCCTAATAAGACACTACGGGAACTCTATCCTTTACAAAGATACGGAGATAGAACCGATTCTCCACTACATGTTAGCAACGGCTAAAAAACGCCTAGAGAAGTGGCGGGAGCACCCTCTTCGATGTATTCCCGCACTTTTCGAACCTACCACTGCAAATAATCTCTACTACTTATGTCCCTTTAAAATCCTTGAAGAATATCACCACGATCCCAATAATTCCGTAACTACCAATAAACCGGCGTTTTACATTTCATGCGAACCAATCACATACCGCTTAGTTCATTAGTGTCGAAACAAAAATGTACTCAAGAACAAATACAAGTATAACATCGAGTGCTGTACTAAACAGCTTATAATTTTAGGTTAGATTTAATTTATATTATAGTTAGATTTAGTTTAAGTTTTAATGTATTTATTTGTCAAACTGTTCAAATTATAAGACATAAGAGCAAATGGCAATATAATATAAGTATATATTCCAACTGTCAAAGTTATTTGGTATCCATAAACTGACAAATGTCACAGAATCATTAAGCATACCCTGTAAAGTCAAGTTATAAAAAGTCTCAATAAAATTTACTTACTTACGCTTGCCAGTTGATGGCAATTGTGTAGGGATGACAGATCTCTGTCGTGTATCGGCGGTTATTACACTAAGCCGAACTGTTAATGATTACAAACTATGGGGATTAGTTTTTAATTCATTTAATTTGCTACGTGATGGTGTTTGCTTCAATAGTGTAAACAATTATTTACGATATGTTCGATACAAAGGGATAAAAAATAAGTTATCCACATAGTTGTGATCATATATTTTGAAAAGCAGGGGAGGAAATTAGGCAGGTTAAATGGATTCAAACGCTAGTCTTGGTATGGAATGCAGACTTTTTATTGATTATAGAATATACGAGAATTAATATTTGCAAGGTTACTCTTCTTCAGCTGGCTGTCTTCCAATACAAGTTTTTGTATTTTTTCCATGATCTCTGGCGTCGTAACCTCAACTAGCCGTCCAGATTGAGGATCGTCTTCAATTGACCCTCCTTTACTTCAAGAGGCGGTGCCAATTATAAATCGCCATTTTACAAGGAGCAGAGTCCCCGTAAGCAGCTAAAGTCTTCTCAAAAATTGTGTGATATACTTTCCTTGTTTGGTGAGGAACCTTGTCACGCCGCAATATTCTGTTTTGTTGCAAGTGGCTGGTTCCTGCCGGATTGACTCGTTGAAAACCTAAACGTTAATAGCCGGATTATACTGAAACTTGGTTCATATCCTAACAACAGTTAGCTTACTTAATCCCTACCTGGATGAATAATCTCACCAGCCAGCAACCCCCAGCTATTCAGAAACTTTTTCACCTCCCTACGTACTTCTTAGAAATGACGAAATCTGATTAAATTTTCCACTTTTAGCACTCCGAAGGGCAAATATTCAAATAAAACAGCAAACAATTTTATTTTCCGTTTTGAAATCAGAAACCCGAAATCTAATATCTCATTAACTCCACCCACTTGCAGTTGTTATGATTAAGGGGTGGGTATATCCTTGCGTTCTGGTTAAGACATAAAGACACAAGAAACACCAAGCTAAATTTACTTCAACTATAAATACATCGTTCATTTTCATGGAAAATGTTATCAGCCTTTTGTCCTTAATATTATTTTCAAACATCCTTCAGAAGTGTAAATCCTCTTGAAAAGGAAACGACGAAATGAAACAAAGCTTTATATTTTTGTTGATTATAGAGGTTGATTGAGATGAAAACGTTATTCGCAAAAATAACGTGTATTTACTTATCCTTGTGATGAACGTAATACTGTTTGAAGGTCACGATAAACGAAAGATTTATGTAAGAGACATTTTTCTAAGGATTTCGTAATAAATCACATTCTCTTTACAGTTTATGGAAATATTACGCTGGATTTATGTTGCTTTGTGGTAGATTGCTTTTGTCAGGCTCAGACACACTCTTTATAGCATTGAACTTTCATTATTTTAACACGCATTTAACCTTGAAATGCTTACACTTTTCTTTACCCTACGTTAGCTTGTCCTTTTTGTATGTCCCGAAAGTATATCCGCAAAATTGTGAATTTCATAAACTTTGGCCATAATTTGACAGCCCTAAAATATTAAATTTTTTCTTCCGGTAAAAGGTTTTGGATTTCTGCAAAAATAGTTCTGATAAAATAATAAAGTGGCGGACACTTTAAGCTCAAGGCAGGCATTAAATCGGACACTGCATTTTGAAGGTTAATTTTTAAAATGACTAGCTTTCAAAGTATCTATACAACAACAAAATTGTTAGATAGGCCGGTTTGTAGTGTTTTTGGGTGTTCAAGTGTCTGCAGAGGACTGCAACGATGGTCTGCTGCATCGGCGAGTGAAGATATAGGGTTTTCCATTAAGGGCATATGAATAAATAAATAAGTTTCAATAAATCGATTGTGAGGCGTGCTGTGTGGCTAGTGTGGCACTGTCTTGTTGAAACCATATATCGTTGATGTCACGCTCATCCAATTCTAGCCACAAATAATCGGCCAACATAACACGATAGCGCTCTCCATTGACGGTAACATGACGATCGTTTTCATCCACGAAAAAAAGGCCCAATCACACCTCCGGCATGAAAACCGCACCAAATAGAAATTTTTGCGGATGGAACGGTGTCTCAAGAAGCACATGTGTGTTTGTTGCTGACCAATAACGCATATTTTGCTTATCAACAAAGCCATTGAGCTAGAAATGAGCTTCATCGCTGAAGATGATTTTTCGATGAAATGCTTCATTTTCCTCAAGCTTTGCCAGCGACCGATTCGAGAAGTCTTGGCATTTCAAATGATCAAGTGGCTTTAGTTCTTCAGTCAATTTGGTCTTTGATATTTTTACAAAATACGCCACATTGTCGTTTGAGCGGTGCCCAATTCTTGAGAACGACGTGGAATTGACTAATTTGTCTCATTTTGAATTGATGCATTTACCACTGCGATATTTGCTTCGCTTCGAGCGGTACAACATCTCTTTGGCACCGGCACGTCCAATAGTGAAAATTTGGACTCAAACTTATCCACGATAGCACGCACAGCCTGTTAGTTGTGACGATTATTACGACCGAAATTTGGAGTAAGCGCTCTTAAAGTTGCGGCTATCGACTCAGAATTTCTGTAGTAATTTTTAATAATTTCGAAACGTTGCTGCTCCTAGTAGAAGAGTGTACAGAAATTGACAAGTGCCTGAAGTCATTACTGCAATGATCGAGGGCTCCTAATTGGAGGGTCTTACAATCGAAGATCTCGCAGAATTGGTAACAACATGATGAACCTCTAAGTAATGAGGATTTAATAGACATGCAGAACAACTCTAACAATGAGGGAGAATAATCAGGAAAGAAAGTTTTATCTTCTTGTCTACTACAGAACACTTTCAAAAATTTATTCCGGCTTAGAAGTGTTACAAAGTTTGGTCAATAATAATGCTCGTGTTTTTAATGTATCTCAGTCAGTAAAAAACAGTGCTGCATACTATGAATATAAATTGCCAGAACGTAAATGTAATGCAACTTAAAAAAAATATTGGCTTGTTCTTTCATAATCAAATACATAAGTATCTACATACACGATTTAACGTATTTTTAAGTAAAGTACTGCTAAAAAAATGATGAGTAATAATAATAATCCATTGCACAGCAATCCAAATCTGAACCATTCATTCATGCCATGACCGTGATATAATTGCAGGCGATATTATTGACCATATCGCCTCTGTGATTACTGCCCAAAATTTCAATTAGTATCCATCACAACTGTATGAGCTGATAGTCCGACAGCAGCATTAGAAGCTCGAAATTGATCCCCCAACGAGGTTTGAACTAGGCAGCTGTTGCGCAAGCGGAGAGTGCCCTAATTCACTATTCAACTCGGACTAAAAATGATAAATTGCATTTTATTTGAAACTGCGTTATACGCGAATTTCACTTATGGAACGTATCCCTCGCGTAAAGCTGGGGCCAAGTGCATATGAGCCAAGGATTTGATACGGGAACATAATTTGTTCGAGGTTCGAACGATGAACGATCCATGGATGTTGTGTAACCGCATCCCATGGCGACACATCGTATCGACGCCCCCTTATGACATCCATCTGTAATTCGGAGCCGCGTTCACTGGGTGACACGAGGCCAACTTGACTCAGTGGGTGTGATGAGAGACGACGCCGAACTGGAACGTTCGCGTTTCACAACAAGGGACTGGTGGATTTGAAGTGTTCACGGAGACAACGGACGTGAGCGGACCTTCAGTTTCTCGTTTGAATTATTATTGTTGTAGCCGTCTCATTTTGAAAATAAAGTTGTGAATGTTGACTGTGTGTTTTCTCTCGGAAACAGACTTATCGCTTGTACAAAACTCGTACATTTTGGCGCTCGTGTGAGGAAAGTGTTGTGACTCATTGTATGTAAAAGTGCGCCTTGGACAAAAATGGCCGCTTTAACGGCTGGAAAATCATCCCTGGTACGGATAAACGCGCTTGTGACCTACGAACAGTACGATGCCGATTCTGCTGAGATCGAGCATCAACAACAGCTACTGGAGCAGCACTATTCGCGATTCTGCGAGGATCATTTTGAGCTGCTCGCTGCTGCCAAAGCAGAGGAACTACCAGCACATGAACAGCAGCAGCAGGTGGAAGTGGAGGCTCTATATTCGAAGATATGGAAAACATTACATCGGATGTCCACCAGTGCGAAATTGGAATGTGATACGACACCTGTGAAAGCGTACGTCGCGGATATGCGGTTGGGGCCTTTTGCGATGCCGAACTTTGACGGACTTCAAAAAAATTGGCTCATGTTTCGTGATATGTTCGAAACGGTCCACTCTAGGTCGGACTTATCTCCGAAATACGCACTGGGCAAATTGCGTCAGCACGTCAAGGCGGAAAGTGTCCCTTTAATTGGTGGATTGCATAGGGAAATTTCAACAAAATTCTCAATTTGCCGGAGAATCCACCGGACACGCAGAGGGTACTGCGGGACATCGTTGACTGTGTCCGTAGCTCTCTGCGGGCACTCTCCATGGTGGAGCGTCCCGTCGACAAGTGGGATTCTCTGACAATGCAAGTTTTTCTGCCGAAACTTCCCAGTATCACGCGTGGTGACTGGGGAATGAGTCTCCAATCCAACAACATACCACCGCTGGAAGATTTGCTGCTTTTCATGGAACGCCGTGGCGCGAACATGCCGAGCGCCGTGAGTGCCAGACTAGGCCATATGTAACAAGTCGGAGTGCGAAGAGGCCCGCTGCCGTACACTTGTCAAAGACAGCCCCGTCGTCCGCGACCTCTGCCGCTTTCTCACCTCGATCGTTCATTATCGGTGACAAATTGAAGAATGAGATGTGCCAGTACTGCCAGGAGTGACATCGAATGACACGGTGCCTGTGATTTAAAAATCTGGCGGTGAAAGATCGATGGAATGTCGTGAAATCGCTCGCGCCTTGCTATAATTGTCTTGGTGCCGGACATAGTGTACAGACTTGTTATTCGCGCGGTTGTATGGTCTTTGGACAAAAACATAATTCGTTGCTGTGTAGCGGTGGAAAAAAAATCCAGTGGTACGTAATGACAACGCGGTGTCATCCGGCTCTGCGAAAAAAGTGGCCGACTCGACAATCGCAGCTACGACGTCAAGAGCCCCACAAAACTTTTTTCGGCAATAACAGACCGACCCAATGTAGTCGTTCAGAGCGCAAAACGGAGTCAATGTCCTGCTCGCGACTGCGTACGTGTTATTATCGGACATTTACGAAACGCCTCGACTTTGCCGCGCATTATGTGACCCCGGGTCTCAAGTAAGCCTTTTGACAGAAGGGTTGGCTACATATTTGAACCTCCGCAAATCGCGCCCTAAAATCACCATCGAAGGCATTGGCTCCACCATCGCCATTAGTACTTGTGGTCAAACAGATGTCATCATACGATCGACATTTGACAACACATTTCAATTGAAGTATTTATTTTGCGCACTATCGTGTCGACCACCCCGGTGACCACGGTAGATGCCACCAACTGGAGCCATTTACACAATTTAGAGCTGACTGATCCGGCCTTTGACGTCTCTCGTAGTATTGATTTACTCATTGGTGCCGACATTTGGGGCATGATTCTTAAGGAAGGGATCATCAGAGCTGGCAAGAACGAACCTTGCGCAATACGGACTCGCCTTGGTTGGATTGTGTTCAATCCAACGTCAGTCGACACAACAAGCCCAATGAAACACCACACATATCATGCTTGCAAATGTGTCAACAACGAGGAGCTAGACAGTTTACTTCACAAATTTTGGGAAGTGAGGAATTACCCTCGAAAACTGACCGTTATCATACCATTTGCGAACAGACATTTTTGAATACCTTCACCAGGAACAGCGAAGGTCGATACAGGGTGTAGACCCCATTCTGCCCTGACGTGCCTGAACTGGGAAACTCTCATCGAATAGCCTTACGACAGCTTGAGCGCGAACTGTCAAACAACTCCGGATTGCAGGACAGACATTGTGCATTCATGTGGGAGTATATCTCGTTGGGACATATGGAGCTTGCTCCTGATGAGGGTGATGACACTCCACGTTACTACATTCCGCATCACGCCGTGACGATTAAATTCCGTGTGTCTAATGCCTTCGCCAAAACGGACAATGGAGTATCACTGAATGATACGCAGCTGGTTGGACCGAGGCTGCAAGGTACGCTCCGTTTCCGACGATACAGCATCGCTCTCATTGCCGATGTCGAGATGTTTTGAAAGGTCGAGATCAATCCGCGCCACCGATGTTGGCCACGGGAATCTGGCGAGAATCCCCAACGGATACTTTGTTGACATATTAGTTAACGACGGTGACATGGTATGGCTAGCAGTCCATACAATGCTATACGGGCACTACGACAATGTTCTTTATACAATTCATAGGTTGTGCCTGACTCATACCGGGCAGCCGCTGCTCAGGACAGTATACTCGTATTCAGTAACTTCTATGTAGACGATTTTTTGGACACTGCTGACACGCCAGATAATGCAAGAACGTTAGCACACGATATTGATAAGATACTCAGCAATGGAAATTTCTGACTGCGGAAATTGAATCGTAATGACCTGGAGACTCTTGAGGCAATTACTGGGACAACGACGTCTTCAAATGACATCGATCTTAGCGATTCTACTACCAAAACGGTGCTCGGCTTACATTGGAAGCCAATACAGGACGAGTTGTTTTACAAGATCGATATCAAGGATACGGACACATTATCGACTAAACAAATCATGTTGAGCGATTTAGCGAAACTCTACGATCCAACAGGTCTCTTAGCACCGGTAATCGTGCGAGCAAAACTTCTCATTCAATCCCTTTCGAAAGCGGGATACGATTGGGACACGCCATTGCCTCCTGACTTGCAGAATGAATGGCAGGCGTTTCGCAATGAAATCAAGCAACTTGGTGACATTCAGATACCACGGTGGTTCGGTATGCAGAGATCCACAAAAACCGGTCTGCACGGCTTCGGCGATGCTAGTAACAGGGCATACACTGCTGTCATTTACGTACGCAGTGTCGACAACGAGGGCCGCACTCGGACAGCTCTTGTCACTGCACGTATAAAGGTCGCTCCCATCCGGAAGGACGATGAGGAGGAAAAGGACGAGACGGTCACTACCCCTAGACTGAAGTTGTCTGCCGCGCATCTCCTAGTTACTGCTTTGATCAACGTCCGTGAAGCGCGACAACTGTCCGACTTGACTACACGTTACACAGCAATTCGAGCATTGTCCTATACCATGAAACAGTTTGTTTCTAACCGAGTTGCGTACATCCAACAGTATACTATATCCCTTCCAAAGTCAACCCAGCCGATTGCGCCGGACTGCAGTCTCATCCGCTTTGATGGAATGGACCCCCAAGCATTTGCAACTTGAACGACTCGGTTTGGATGTCACCAGCATTGACAACAGTGAAGGAGGACGCTCTTCGCACCGAGCTTTGACCATCGAAGGTGCTTGTAGGAGTGAGATCAGCAACCAAACTGACGACGACGGTCCCTGGTGTTAGTTTCATCCTCCTTTTGGAGAGATTCAGTACGCTTCAACAACTTCTGTACACCACAGCTCTCGTCATGTTTCAACCGAGCGGTCGGCGACATTGGAAGAAGACCTTCATCGAAACAGACGAGATTGAAGCAGCTCTACTCTTCCACATACGGGAAGCCAAAGGTAATGCTTTCCCTAGAGATATTAATTCTCTCCGCTCTTCTTCTATAGTGGGAGCAACAAGAACTTTGGTTTCCCTGAATCCGTGTTTGCGGAACGACGGTGTGTTGTCCCAGACGAGCAACGAAATCCCATCATTCTACCCAGCACATGTGCATTGACCAAGTTGATAGTTGACGATGCACACAAGGCGACATTCCATGGTGGGATCCAAGCCATGCTGCAGTTCATCCGAGGTCGTTACTGAATTGTACAGGGTTTTCCAATAAGAGGTGTTATTTTGATATTAGAAGAAAAATGCCATTTTTTAATATAAATGATCAGATGTTTATTTCATTATAAAGAGGAAGGTATGCCGTTAATAGTGGAAAATAACATCAGGCAAATGACTACCACGACCACGCTTACAGGACCATATCCTTTTCATGAAATTTTCCATAACCAAATCGCATAGTGGCTGCCCTATGTCCTCGACAGCCTCACAAACTCTATCTGTGAGGTCTTGAATGGACGCTGGGCCGTTGGCGTAGACCTTCTCTTTATGTGGCCCCAAAGGAAGAAGTCGGAAGGTGTTAAATCACAAGATCTCGGTGGCCAATTGTGATCACCTCTTCAAGGGATAACACGTTCCGGAAACTTTTTGCGTATAGCCCAGTCATATTAGGGCTTTCACCTCGGAATGAAAGATAATAAGCTGCAAATTGGTATGAACCTTTGTTTTGTCATTCTAAATGTTGTCTCAAAAGTCACAATCGTTATCGTGTTCGCGTCTCAAGATATTCAAGGTCAAAGGTCACAAAAATCGGTTTTTCGCGAATATCTGGCTTTCTATCGGTTAAATGAGATTTGCATTTATTATAAAAGTTGTAGGCTATAAAATTCCCTACAACTTTTGTTTAAACTTTTTTTTCATACGACCAACCGTTTTGAAGGTAGAGCGCGAAGAGTGCACATCGTACAGTCATATACGGCCTAATGCAAGGTCAAGCGTGAGTTATGGTTATCAGTACGTTATAAAGTCAATTATTTACTTGGAAATTATAATTATTAAACAATGCCTTAAATACTTTTGTTGTAATTTTGTAATAATTGTCTTATCGTCAGGTATGTATTCCGTAGGGACATCTTTAAGTTCTTTCAAAGTAAATTGAGAATCTTCATTATTTTCTATATAATAAAAAATCTCCTTCATTGCTTGAGTGACTTGATCATCTTGGCGAGGCATTTTATCTGCAGATGGTACTCGGGTTAAAAAGTTGGTATAGCAAATAGTATGATACTTTGCTTCAGCAGCGATCAAATCATACTCGTAATATATACGTTCCTTTACTAATTCTCCTAAGGAATCGTTTCGTTCTTCTGCTCTCTTAATTACGTTGTCTTTGAATGCAAGAGTACTTACATTACTTATTGTCCGTCTATACTTTAATTTTTTTTTCTTTTCTGCTATTTCATCAGCTTCTTGGCCACAAAATAAGCATAACTTTCCAAAATCAAAGACTTCATTTCGTTTTTTACGAGGTGCACTTGACGTTGAAGGTTCACTCTCATCTGTGCGTCGTTTTGATGCAATAATAACATTTTTACTCGTGTACACTTTTCGACACTCGGAATGCACATTTACAGAACTTAAAGTATTTAAATAGTCTATATGTCCATCATTTCTTTCAATACTTGCAGTTTTTAAAGTTTGTAAACCACGTACGACATTCACAGAAACTGAAAGTTTCTTATCACATATAAAACACAAATCAGCCATAGCTCTTAAAACCGTACGTCCGTAGTTGCAACGGTACAATTTCAAACTAACGAATAATCTTGACTCATACAAAGTGGAGAGAGTGGCCTTGAATACTATAGAACATCTGTCCCGGCAATGAATAGAAAAGGGCATAGGGTAGGGACAAGTATTTCCAGGTATATAAGTATTGAGAAATTTACGCGTTTTAAAGAAAAGATATATAATGTCGTGTTAACTTAAAATAAAACTAAAATATATAATCCAGAATTAATAATATTTTATACTTAAATAGTTAAATATGAATAATTATATATAAATAATCAAGTTACTTACTTTAATTAAATATAAATAATTAATAGTTAGTACATAAATAATAGGCATTGTTTAATAATTATAATTTCCAAGTAAATAATTGACTTTATAACGTACTGATAACCATAACTCACGCTTGACCTTGCATTAGGCCGTATATGACTGTACGATGTGCACTCTTCGCGCTCTACCTTCAAAACGGTTGGTCGTATGAAAAAAAAGTTTAAACAAAAGTTGTAGGGAATTTTATAGCCTACAACTTTTATAATAAATGCAAATCTCATTTAACCGATAGGAAGCCAGATATTCGCGAAAAACCGATTTTTGTGACCTTTGACCTTGAATATCTTGAGACGCGAACACGATAACGATTGTGACTTTTGAGACAACATTTAGAATGACAAAACAAAGGTTCATACCAATTTGCAGCTTATTATCTTTCATTCCGAGGTTGACCCCTTTTTTTACCTAATATGACTGGGCTAGTATAAGATCAACGGTTTCGTTGCTTGTGTGGCACGTAGCGCCTTCTTGTTGAAAGTAAACGTTGTCCAGATCAATAGCATCCAATTCCGGCCATAAAAAATAATTAATCATCTCTCGATAGCGCAATCCATTCACCGTAACTGTTGCTCCAGCCTCATTTTCGAAAAAGTAAGGTCCAATGACTCCGCCGGACCATAAACCGCACCAAACAGTCACACGTTCAGGATAGAGAGGCTTTTCAACAATAACTCTTGGGTTTTCCGAGCCCCAGATGCGACAATTTTGCTTGTTGAAGAAGCCGCCGAGGTGAAAATGGGCCTCATCACTCAAGATGATTTTTCGATGAAATTCCGGATCATTTTCATGCATTTCAAGGACCCAATCAGCAAAGACACGACGTTGTTGATGATCTACCGGCTTGAGTTCTTGTGTTAACTGAATTTTATAAGCCTTAAGACCCAAATCTCTATGCAAAATACGGTCTAATGACGACGAGGAATGGACAAACCTGGGTTTTCTTCAACACTTTCGGCTACAGCAGCAATATTCTCGGCTGTCCTTGAGTGACGTGCACGGGTGACGAATTTTTCCACCAATTTCTGTATAGCGGTCCGACAAGGTGCTTCACGACGACCCAAAAATGTTCGAGTTTTACGAACCGTCTCTGCCAAATTTTCACCATTTTTATAGTGAATTTTAATAATTTCAATGCGTTGCTGAAGCGTGTATCGTTCCATTTTTATTAATGGCGTAGTTTCTACTTGTCAAATGTCAGAAAATGACAGCTTCAAAAGTGACATCTACCGAAATAGCGGACTATCCAAAATAACAGCTCCTATTGGAAAACCCTTTACATGCACATGCGGTTGTGAAATCGCACATCCATCGATGCGTTACCTGTCGATTAGCGAATGACCAGGATCACGGTTAATGATTGCGCCTCCGTTTACTAACACGGGGGTCGATTACTGTGGCCCATTCACCATCCACCTAGGAGGCAAACGAGCGAAGACAACGGGGAAAACGTATGCTGCTTTCTTTGTATGCATGTGTGTACCCGGGCCCTACACACCGAGTTAGCGGAAGACCTCTCCACACAGACCTTACTGGACGTATTCGACTGATTCGTCAGTAGGCGAGGCTACTGCGCATTATAAACCGCCGTCATGGTGGACTGTGGGAAGCGGCGGTCCGGTCTATGAAGAAGCATCTCCTGCGCATAATACGTAAACAGATTATGCAATTTCACATCCTCATTACTCTGCTTGTACGTATTGAGGCCTGCTTGAGTTCGCGGGCACTCATCGCACAACACGATAATCCGGAAGACAACCACTTGGCGCTGACACCAGATGATTTCCTGATTGGGCACCCACTGACGGCCCGACCAGAACGTCCACTTCCCGATGTTCCCGAGAATCGACTCAAACACTGGTAACTCAACAAAAAGACCTTTCAACAATTTTGGCCACGATGGCAAGACGACTACGTGACAACTCTTCAAACGAGAAGTAAATGGGCACGTCCGGAACCGAACCTCCGGACAAACGACGTCGTGGTCATCAAGAACGAGTTGCTACCTCCTACCCGCTGGCTCCTATTAGACGCCTCATTGGCGTCCACCCGACACATCGTATCGACGCCCCCTGACGGCATCCATCTGTAATTCGGAGCCACGTTCACTGGTGTGATGAGAGACGACGCCGAGCTGGAATGTTCGCGTCTTACAACAAGGGATTAGTGGATTTGAAGTATTCACCGAGACAACGTGCGTGAGCGGATCTCCAGTTTCTCATTTGAATTATTATTGTTGTAGCCGTCTCATTTTGAAAGTAAAGTTGTGGATTGTTGACTGTGTGTTTCTCTCGGACACAGACTTATCGCGTGTACAAAACTGGTACATAATTTAATATTCGAATTTCTTAACGAAACCATCCTGCCAGAACCACATTTTTCTAGTTCTGATTATCTTTCAGCAATTATACAATATAAGCAAAAGTTTCTAACCACAAATTATAGCCAAGAATAATCTTTCAAACGCTGAAGAGTATTTACGATCGAAAAAACTAGACATTGTTCATTTCCGCCAAATAAATCTCCCAAACCCAATTTGTAAAGAACTCAGTAAGGTCTCATCAATCTATCATGTTCTTCCCTTCAATTTATTTTGTCTATTGTATATCCTGTTTCCTAGACAATAGCAAAAAGTTCATTCAACTGAATGTGTAGAAAATTTATTACTTTACGCGTCCACCATTTTGCGGTCAAAGACCTCGCCTATGCCATCATCCCAGTGCTGTATTACAGTGAAAAATATAAAAATCCCGAAGTGCTCAAGGATGCTCAAGCTAATTTCGACTAATGAAAATGCAGAGCAAAACAGAAAAAAATACTCCAAGGATACATCGAGTCTAAGCTATGTCTCATTAAATTTTTGGTTATTATGCTGACAAGAATGAACGTAGAATTTATGTTTTGGAAATAAATGGATGAAGGTACATTGATCTGGTGGAGATACGAGTATGTCCTTTACGTGACAAGAAAAATCGACAACGTTGCTTTTTTTAATGGCATTTGACTTTGGATATATATTGAACGAGAAAAATTTCAAAAGGAGGATAGTTTTATGTGATATAAATTTTTATTGCTTGTTTTGCAATCGAATACAAAACAAGTTGGGTAGACAGACCTATGCTCATGTCAGAAGGGTTTTGTACTCAACTTACAAAATGCAGTAACCAGCAACGAATAAAATCAAGAAACATGTCAAAGACGATTTAATTGGAGAAAATGTGAAATTCGAGGATCATACTATTATTAACAAAGTTGAACGAATTTTGACTTCTGAGGTATTTGTTATAGTTATACCCATAAATATCTCCTTTGATATTTTTTTCAGATTTTTTAGATCACTGGTGTCCATTCGCGAGGGAGGAAACACATTTTTCATGTATTTCCCCCCTGTGCTATCACTGAAGCAAAAACTGTCAGTTTAAGAACTGTTTTGAAAAGCTCTCATAGAGAACTTTCAGTTGATACTCATATCGGCTACCTTTCATGAAATTTTTTTTTCAGCGGCCACTCCTCTGTACTGTAATCATCGATTCATGGCCTATTTTTTCGAATCCTAGAATGGTTACAAAGCCCTTTTGCTAGGAGCTTTCTCCTGCCTCTTCGACTTGTTTCAATTGTATGTACTCATCTTCATGATACCTATCACTCCTGAGATTTTCATGCAAATTCTAGCAAAGCTGTAGTGTCAATATGTTTCCATAGTAATACAGGGCACATTGCTCCATAGTAATACACGAAAATTCAAATCGCTATAACTTCGGTAAATACTATTCGATCTTTATGAAACTTTTTGAAAAGATCAATCTTATAAATAGCCATCTCTTTGCAAAATTTTATTGAGTTTAAGGGTACCGTTTAGATTTTATTCAAGAAAACACTGAATCGATAAATCATACTATTACTAACAAAGTTGAGTGAATTTCGACTTCTCATGTATTTGTTGATGTTGTACTCATAAAGGCCTACATTCATGATTTTTTTCAGATTTTTCGGATGGAAGGTGTCCAATCGCGAGGGGGGGGTACGCGTAAAGTTCGTACATTTCCCCTTCCCCTGCCCCCCTCGGTACTTATAAGACAATTTTAAGACTTGTTTTGAAAAGATCTCATTGAGACCTTTCTGATGACACCCTACTCGACTACCAATGGTGAAAATTTGTTTTTGAGGGGTCACCCCCTATATGGGGAGACCCCCCTTAAACGCCTTTGAAATATTTTTCCACCTTTGAACTTTCAAGAGGTCACCACTTCTGACCATTCTACAAAGTTTCATGGCTGTAGCCCTTATAGTTTCGGAGAAAAAGTGCTGTGACATACAGACGGACGGACGGACGGACGGACAGACGGACACAGGTCGTGATTGCAATAGGGTTTTGTATTTTAGTACAAAACCCTAAAAAAAACACATCCTGCTAAAGGCAAGAAATGCGTGTTTAAAATTTTACAGAATTTTTTAAGGATACGAATTACCTTCAAAACATACAAACATAAAATCCAGTCTGAGTTTCTAAATCACAGCTCAATATCCTTCAAGATCATCCTGAAAATAAAATCAATATAACCAAAACAACGTCAATCTAAACATCCTTTCAATTTGTTTGTGTCTCCTTGGCCTTCCTCTCAATTTATTTCAATGAATTCCGGTCGTAATGGAAATTAATTAAAACTTTGTAGCAAACTCAAAGAGAATGGATTGCTGTCGGCTTTAACGCAAGATGAGGTATCAGTGTCTGCAGATGTTGAGAATTTCAGGACTCATGAGCCTCAATCAACTTGAATAATTTCAGTACAAATTGTTGTTCATTGTGTAGGTAAAGACGATGAGGCTTCTCTATCTATTCCACTTATCTATCATTTTATTATATTCTGTTCTGGAGTATCCTCGGTGACTTAAGCTCTTGCGGCCGTATCAGCTAAATTCATCAGGATTTACTTAGCACGTATTTTAAGAGGTAATTGTAGGAGCGAGTTAGCATATGGAGATTATTATTCTAAATCAAAAGCCTTGTTAGATAGGAGGATGAGTATTTATTTATGTTATTCAGTTTTGAGGATAATCCCAAACTGAATTTCGCTGAAATGTATTTTCTATTTGACGACGGAAACGGTTCAGAGAAATTTTATTTCCTTCTGTTATCGAATTATTTGTAGCTTAACTTAATAAGTTGCTTTAATTTGATACAAACCAAAGTATTTCATAACAAGTTTGACCAAATTATCAGTTGAAATTTTGGAATAGTTGGTTGCTATACATTTACCAGAGAAGTCATTGCAAATAAAAAAAACATATGTGGTGCTCACGGGAAATGCAGCGAGGAAAATATCGCCATGGGAAAAGCAGTAGCTTTCTTAAGCTCGGGTTTTAGCTGTGTAAAAGCTGAAATGCATAATAAGATGAAGGCTAGTTGGAATTATTAAACACGTACTAACCAGCAAGCGGCTTGCTGCATAATCTCTATGGCAAATAGAAGAGGGGGAACACATAACATATAAATGTCTAAACGAGAGCGAAGAGAGTCGTGGAATTTCTATATATATGTAGCTGAAAAAGAAAATTTTAAATACAACCTCATTTGAACAACCGGCAAAACCAAAATCCACAACCCTGAAATGCAACCCTACAATTGGATAAATAGAATCACTCCCGCTAGACGAGAGAAAGTGAGATTCTGACAGTTCTCGATTGAGCACGATGCGCTGCAATACGCCCAGTCAGATTTATTCTCGAATAAAAGGTTGTACAAATTCACCCGCACTTGTTAATTTTTCTTGCTACGAGTCTCATTTGAAAAGTTTCCGGCCTTACCTGCAAAAAGTCATGGTACATTCAAGTTCTCCTGTTTACCAATATATCACACATGTATTCGATAAAAATTTCAGGTCATTCTGATCAGTACAAAACACATGGTACCCTTCCAAAGTTTGTTAAGGGGACATGCACGTGAAAATCAACCAAAAACTGACTTTTTTGTTTTATGACTCATTTGAAAGCCCGCACTTTCCTGATTATAAAAAAGTAAGGGTTGATATATTTCCGACGAATTTTACGGTTGAAATTTATAGTTTTGTATAATGCGGCGCGTGGTAAATTGAGCAATGCTCACGCGCGGCTCCGTACTGACAGCAAGCTGTCTATGTTAGGCACCTACACTTACGTGTTTTGTTTGCATGATATTTTTATACTTATACTCGTACGTATCTTGGCAACATTCTCAGCATCTACCTGCATTTTCGTTCTTGCTCCATGGGTTTCCAGAAAGCCGTGAGACCTCCATTTTGTGTTGCCCTTGTTACGTGACGGAAACAATTTCGGCTTGTTTGTGAAAAGCTGCCTATCAGTGACAGTTCAGTAGTTTTCTTTAGCATTTTTGTTTAGATAGCATACCTAGATTGAGAAAATTCAACCCTTCGCAAAGAAGACGAGGAAAAAAAGGAAGAAAGAAGTGAGTGAACAAGGTGAATGTCGTCGCGATCCAATCTTAACCCCGTCTGGTGCAACCCAAACTCAACCTTCAAGTTCGTCAAGAAAGAAACTCCGGTGCCTAAATTGGGAAAATCCCGAAACAAGTGGCAATTTTGAAGAAGGAAGTGTGATTGTGTGATTGAATTTACTCTCTGGCCTCATCCATAATAGTGTCACGGGCAAGCACTGTGAAGGTGAAGATTGTGTCAAAGTTTTCGAACATCGCAGTTCAAGAAAAGGTTTAGCTTGTAAAATAGTGATAAAATGTGAAAAATGTGGTGAAGAACAAAGTGCAATGATGTCCGATACGAACTCCCATAGAACTTTCAATGTGAACACCCGTTTTGTATACGGTTTGCGTAGTATAGGGAAGGGCGCTAAAGCTGGAAAAATCTTCTGCGGGGCTACAGATCTCCTTCCCCCTCCTCTGCGTTTTGAAGTGCAAAATTAAATTTTGCTGGAAGCACTAGAAAAAGTTGCTGATGACTCAATGACTAAGGCTGCAAGTGAAGCTAAAGAAATAAATGAAACATCAGATATAGCAGCATCCTTTGATGGAAGTTGGCAGAAAAGAGGGCATATATCTTTGAATGCGGTTGTTTCTTGCTGTTCAGTGGATACTGGAAAAGTGTTGATGTGCATTGCATGGCAAAACATTGCCACAAATGTGCTATGAAAGTGGGGCCACATGAGTGCAACAAGAACTATGACGGTTACAGTGGGGGAATGGAAGTTGAGGGTGCACTGAAAATATTTCAAAGGTCTGAGGTTACTCAGGGTGGTGTAGGGTATGTGAAATATCTTGGTGATGGTGACTCTAAAGGGTTTTCAAAAGTGAGTGAAAGTAACCCGTATGGTGAGGCAGTGAAAATTCATAAATTGGAGTGTGTTGGACATGTACAAAACAGACTTGGAACTAGATTGAGGAAACTCAAACAAAGAATAGGAAATAAGAAACTTTAAGGTGGGGAAGGGATAAAGGAAAGCACAGGTTGACAGATCAAGGAATTGACAAATTACAGCTGTATTTTGGATTGGCTATAGTAGAAACACCCACAGTCTAGCAGAAATGAAAAATGCAGTTTGGGCCACCTACTTTCGCAAGCTATCAACCAATGACAAACTACAACACAATTTGTGTCCTCAAGGAAAAGAGTCAGGGTGTGGGTATAGGAAGATGGAAGCAGGAATGGAACCTTACAGTCATAAAACCAGTCTCCCAGAACCAGTGCTATTAGCTATCAAGAGTGTGTACAGGGACTTGACCAGAGATGATCTCCTCAAAAAGTTCTTGGATGGTGGTACCCAAAACCCCAATGAAAGTTTTAACAACATAGTGTGGGAAAGAATTCGCAAGTCAGTGTATGTTGGGCTACAAATACTTCAAATTGGAGTTTTGAATGCAGTAATTTGTTTCAATGATGGTTGATGGGGAGGTAACTAGTGTTAGAAAAATTGGGGATCAAAGTTGGTGAAAATAGTAGAAAAGCCTTTCATGCCATTGACACTCAGCGGCTTTTGGAAGCTGATAGAGCAGCTTTGCTAGCCACAAAAGAAGCAAGAACAGCTGGTTAAAAACAAGAAATGACACAAGGATGATAAAGATGCCGCAAATCACCTGGATTATGGCCCTGGAGAATTTTGAACCCGTCAGACGCCTACTCCCATCTATGAGCTTCTTTTCCCGCAACCTCAATTTTCCACATTCAGGTACCTCTAAAATCCAAAACGTTAAATTATCTCAACTAAATTTTGCATGATGGTTTTGAGTACCAACATCTATTCCAAACTCAGGTTTTATTACCCTAGCCTTAAAAACACCTCTGTAATAGTACTTTCAATATTACAAAAATACCCTTTTTTGGTTGTTTATTTTTTTTTTCAAAAGAATAATTTTTTATTTTTTAAAAATATTTTTTTCAGAGTTTGAGAATGCTATATATGTGTTTCAAGCTCAGAATACAAATTTGAGGCAGTAGCTGCAACGGTTTCCGTGTAGCTGGTACCGAAAATCCGCATCTAAACCATTTACTTTAATATTTTGTTAGGTTTTGAAAAATAAAAAAAAATATAAAAAATCCACTTAAGTTAAAACTAAAATCTTGTATGTTATCCTTGTTTCTTCCTTTAACTGTATGCTTAGTTTTAAAACACAACTGCAGATAGATGCTGAGATATAACAGGTAGAAATAAAGTCTTATTTTGGACAAATTACGAACATGTCCACTTAAGAACAATGGATAAAATCGAGTATCGCGCAGTGATAAAGTACCTCTATTTGAAAGGAAAAAAAACTAGGTAAGTGAAAGAAGAGTTAGACTCCGTGTATGGTGAATCGTCGCCCTCATTTACAACTGTGAAACATTGGGTGGCCGAGTTCAGACGCGGTCGCACAAGTGTTTTTGACGATGAAACAGTTTTTGGACGTCTAGCCAAAAACTGTTTCAACGGAAGATATCGTCAGTTTAGTGTACACAACCGTGATGGAAGATCGCCGATTAACTATTAAGGAAATTGCTGAGGCTTGTGGGATATCAACTGAATTGGCGCATAAGGTTTTACAGGAAGATTTCTGCATGAGAAAATTATCCGCGCGATGGGTGCTGCGTCGGTTGACGATTGACCAAAAGCGCGTACGCATGGACATGTCGCGCGAGACTCTTCCATTGTTCCAAAAGAATCCTACCGAGTTTTTGCCCCGATTAATTACTGTTGACGAAACCTGGATCCAATACCATACTCCGGAGACTAAACAACAGTTAATGCAGTGGATTGTGGTAGGGGAACCAGCTCCAATGAAGGCGAAGGTCGTT
Organism: Odontomyia ornata; assembly: GCA_963969285.1. NCBI lineage: Eukaryota > Metazoa > Arthropoda > Insecta > Diptera > Stratiomyidae > Odontomyia > Odontomyia ornata. The sequence continues at coordinate 86,973,294 of OZ017742.1, forward strand.
CTATCTTCCGGAAAAGTGATGGCGACAGTTTTTTGGGACAGCCGTGGAGTAATTATGGTTGAGTACCTTCAAAAAGGTTAAATCATTGACGGACTCTATTACGCTGTGTTGCTGGACCAATTGAAGACGGAACTCAAGAAGAAGTGACCACTCTTGGCGAGGAAGAAGGTGCTGTTTCATCAAGACAACGCGCGAGTCGCAATGGCGAAATCAAATGAATTGAAGTTCGAATTGCCTCAACACCCACCCTACTCACCAGACCTAGCTCTAATTGATTTTGAGTCAAATACCGAGGTTGAAGAGGTAATAGACCTGTATTTTTCAGGCTTACCCAAAGAATTTTTTGCTGATGGCCTGAAGAGTTGGGGGGAAAACGTTTGACCAAATGTATTGACTTGCGTGGAGACTATGTCGAGAAATAAATATTTGTTTGGCTTGAACTATGTGTTTTTCTTTAAAGCCCAGACACTTTTCAAATGACCCTCGTACTTAGCATTCGCCTTAACCCACAAATTGGTGACACCGACCGGATCAGAACACGCAGTGCGCGAAAACGAGGACTGTTACTGTAAATAACATGAGGGTAAAAAAACGAAAACTTAGGGTGCTAATGTGCATGGAAACGCAGTTGCGGTCAGTATCCAACAGAGTGCAGCGAAAGTAAAATTACCGGAGCTCACGCCTGGAAATCCTGTGCTGTGGTTCGCGCTTATCGAACGTTATTTCAAAACGGTGTTAGCTCTCGGTACGGGTTCTACAGTCGAAGTGGAAGACATAATACTTAACTCGCACCCAACGAATTCATTTGCAACTCTAAAGAACACATTACACTAAATGCGCGAAGCTGTAATCGGCGACCAAAAACCATCAAAATGTTTACACGACTAACGTGACCTCGGCAGCACAGGGTTCAGCGACGAGGTGCTACGCACGATTTGGACCAGTCGGTTAGCGATGAACATCCAAGCCTTACTGGTGACGCAAGAGTCTCAAACGCTCGATCAAGTAGCCAATCTCGCGGATACAGTGGTGTCAATACTGAGGAGCTGCGCGTCCACAAAATCTCGCACTATGCAACCTCGTTTGAAACCAAACTCTGTTCAAAAGTGGTTCAAATGATGCTCAGTTTTCGTAAAGAGATGACTGAGATCATTAAGCACGGGATTAATGCGTTGCAAGTCTCACATCGTTCACGTAGTCGCAGCTGATCATGCTCGAACTTTCGCAGCCGCTCAAACTCCGAATCGTGAAATAGCGAGCACTGTTGATACCATCAATGTTTCGGTGCTAACGCCAAAAAGTGCAAAGATCCATGCTCGTTCTCGAGAATCGCGAACGGCAATCGCTGATGGCGGCCAGCGATAACAGCCAAAAGTCTTGCCACTTATTCGTCCTCGATACAAGCTCGGAGAAGATGTTTCTGTCGATACTGGAGCCGATTTTTGCGTAATTCCACGTTTGTTCGTGCGCGGCCCGCTCAAGAGGACCTCAAACAAACTGGCACCCACAAACGGAGTACCCATCGCCACATATGAATTCTCAGCACTTACGGGGTGCGGCGCAGTTTCGCGTGGAATCTCGTGATTGCCGATGTGCCCAAACACATCATTGGAGCCGATTTTTCGACACGTTTTAGACTGCTAATCGACCTCCAACAATGCCGACTCATCGACAAGCTGACGAAACTCGTGTTTTCGAACACAGTGCACACAGCATCAAGGTGATTTTCGGGAACTCAGCGTACCATCAGCTTCTTGCATAGTTTCCGGACATCACGCGACACACATACACAGGTCTTATCACAGATCAATACTGTCGTATGCTTGCTTAAAGTCAACGAAAATTCGGTGTACGTCGATGTTGAACTCCCAGTATTTTTCAAGTTTCTGCTGATAATTGGTCTATTGTCGATCTATCTGCTCTAAAACCACCTTGATAGTCCCCAATAAAACTGTTGGCGCATGATCCGATTTTATTTTCTGTGATTTTTGAAAATATTTTGTACGCCGTACAGAGTAGTGATATGCCCCAATAATTTCCGCACTGTAGCTTGTCACCTTTTTTTGGATAGAGAATATAATTGATTGGCTCCACTCTTTCGGCATATGTTCTTGTTGCCAAATGTGCTGGATGACTTGGTGAATAGCTTGATGAACACTCCTGCCACCATATTTGATGAGCTCCACTGGAATCTCATCAATGCCCGGCGCTTTATTATTCTTTTGAGGTTTGATGGTGAAACAAACTCCATCCGGAGTTGGTGGGGCCAATAGAGGCTCTCCGCGAATAACTATAGGCTCCGATGTTTTGGAGCTGTGTAGAGGATTAAGGAGGCTCTTGAAATATGATGCCCATCTTTCCTTAATCTTGGCTTTATCAACAATGATATTGCCGATGTCATCACGACAGAGCGTGGTTTTGGGTTGATAAGCACGTTTCAGGCTTTTCACTGCTTTGTACGCTTATCTTGTGTTGTTGCTCGCTGAACTTACATCGATGCTTCTCAATTGGTCGTCATAGCATTTTCTTTTCATGATTCGAATTATCTTACTACTCTTCTGAGATGTTCAAAGTGTTCTCTCTTCGTCCTGGTTTTCCTACCTACGTAATCTTTGTACACTTGATATTTTTTTTTGTCTAACGCATTCTGACACTCATAATCGAACCAATCATTTTTCTTGCGCTGGGCTTGATGTCCGATCGTCTCCTCTGTCACGGTCCTAATTGCAGCTTCCATCCAGAGCTTGTTACATGTTTTCAGCCATAAGACGGAAGCCAGCTGGTTTTCGAAGGTCTCCGTGAAATCTTTGGTCACAGACGCCGTTTGGACCCTTGCGATGCCAAATTTTTGTAGCGCGCTGGTCTACGATGAATATGCCTTTGACACACGATATCGATATGTCAGTTTGATCAAGTAATGATGCGAGGTACAATCGGCTCTTCGGTATGTACGGACGTCAAGTATGCTCAAGGCCCAACTTACATAGATCAGATAATCGTCGATCTGGTTTTGTGTTTTGCCATCCGGTGATACCCAGGTTATTTTATGAATGTGTCGATGTGAGAAGTTTTTGAATGCGTCGTATGATATTGAATTTTTTTTTTATCTCTGAGAGCTGATCATGATTTTTTGGACTTGATGTTCACGAAAAGGACTAGATCACATTATATTGTGTGCCCCCTTATACCGATGTGTTAAACATTGTCTGGGTGGCACAAAGGACCAAGCGACGTAATGTGAATGCAGATCGCACGAGCGTTGTGCGACGAAGAAATAGTGATGGAGAGAGTGGTAGGGAATGGAGGTAATTAAAAAAAAAAAATTCGAACGTATGACTAGATTTCTTCTACATGCAAAATCAATCAGGCGCTGGCCGTTGTCATTTGTTTCATCGTGGAGGCTATATCCTCCAGTCGTTCCCTGATGAAATAGCTTATTGCCAACCTTAGCGTTGAAATCACCCAGCATTAGTTTTGTGTCGTTTGTAGGCAATATGTCAACTAGTCTTTACAGGCGATTGTAGAACGTTTCCCTAGTTTATTCGCCCTTTTCTTCGGACGAGGCGTGAACCTTTATCAGCCAGATTTTGAAGAATTTCGCTGTTATACGGATTACACACAACCGTTCATCGGCTGCATTGAAAGCAATAATGTGCGATTTGTACTCCCTATCCAGAATAATGGCCACCCCGTAGTAGGCTTTCCGCTTTTAAATATTGTGTGCGATCTCATGTCTTGAATGTCGTTTCCAGTCCAGTTCGTTTCCTGGATTGCCAGTATTTTTAATTGATCTTGACTGGCCTATTGTGAAAGGTCCTGAACAGCGCCTGGGTAATTAAGTGATCTGACATTCTAGGATCCAATGCTATAGTCGTTTTTCCGATCGCGAGGTCGTTGCCGTGAGTCCAATCCATAATGAGGCCCGTTTGCGGGTTCCAATACATTATAGGGTTTTGCAGGGCCCAACATCCATTCTGGCGGCATGGTTATTACTTCGATTCCGTTATCATACGCGAAAGACTCGCCGTCTATCTCTTACGTCCCCTAAAGGAGGTGTAAGTAGGATTTCGTAGCAGAGCTGTAGGTGTATTGACAGTTATTAGCATTTCTCGGCATTTAATATCCCATTATTGGGGAACCAGTAAGCGCAATGTGCGACCTCGAGAATATTTGCTATCATTTAATCATGGGGTTAAGGATGAGAAATCGTGGAAGCTGTGGGTTGGGGAAACAAGGGGCTTCTTCCTCATTTCTCAACGGACTTGGGAACGTCTACTATCGTAAGTTTATTCCGGGGCTAATTACTATCGTAAGTTTATTCCGGACTTTTCCAAAATAGCCAAGACTCTAAGAAACATGGACAGAAAAATGTAGCCTTTCAATTATTAAAAAATTCTTGAATCGAACCACCCCTTTTAGCTTATCCTGATTTCAATAAAACATTTAACCTCACCGCTGACGCCAGTAATAAAGTGTTAGGAGCAGTTCTGTCATAGGGAAAAATTCGTAAAGACAAACCAGTAGCATATGCAGGTTGCACCCTAAACAAAACGGAGCGCAACTTCTCGACCATCGAAAAGGAATTTCTCGCAATAGTGTGGGCAGCTGGAAATTTCCAATACTACCTACAAGGCCAGCGTTTCACGGTTGAAACCTCAAGAGGATATTCAATATGAAAGACCCTACAACATGATTGGTGAGATTTCATCACAAACTTTCAGAGTTTGACTACCAAATAGAGTATAAACGTGACAAATATACTTGTAATACCAATGCCGATGCCTTGAGCAGAATCCCTAACGGCTCACTAAGCGCTTCTGAAGAAAATAATCAATGCAACATCATCACACGAGCACAGTTACAAAAACAATTGCAACTACAAAGCAAACCTCCACCTGTAGCGAATAGCAACGACGTACAGTTAGGATCTTTCACTATTGCATCGACCAAGTATTTTATGGGTTTCTATACGAACTTATGTGGTAGCACGAAAAATTTATAATCTTAGTATGCCTAGAAAGTTGAGTTGATTTCAGCTTTCTCTTATATACTCATAAGGACCTCCTAACGTTATCATATCATGATATCTATACAAAAGTTTTGGTGCGTGGAAATAAATGCTTCCTGAATCGTGACACAGATGATAAGCTAATCTTAACGTATAAATCGAATTTGTATTTAAAATCCAGAAAATCGATAATAATATAGTCTGTTGCGACCACGGTGCTCTTGAACGCACGAATTTCTAAATCATGAATTAAATTTGAATACCTCCCGAAGGTTTCTTGTACTAAAATCTAATTTAGATGTATGTGATTCTTATATTCTTTGATTAATACTTAATGGCATGCACCGTGAAAGCGATTGATTTACAAGGATCAAGCTAGTTTTAGGGTTCGAAAATATCGTTGCGAAGGTAAACTAAACATTTTTGAAAGCTTCGCTCACTTCTTTGTTTAAAGATATTTTTAACCTTAGGAGCTGTTAGTTTGCAAATGCAAAAATCAATAAAAAAATTTTAAAGGTCGAAAATTGTAATAGTTTTAGCTTAAATCCGAAAAAATATAAATTTGCGCCAAATAAAGTTTATTGTCTCTTGTTTATTCATTTGAAAGCATCTGAATATTATCTGTTACTTTCTCAATTTCAGCTCACGTAGAATACATGTAGTAATTTGATTGATTGAAATTAGACTTGAATGTGAATAACTTTCAATATTTTATACGAGTATGTTCTTGCCCTGAAAGCTTGCGTGTGAAGTACGTTTTACACGTTCCTATTGATTTAATTTCGGGGTCAGTCAACGCCTTGCTTAATAAACACTCTGTAAAATATTCGTAACTAAAAGTATCTTTTATTCTATTGATTTGCGTGTAATTTAAATATTTAAGAGAAAATTTTATTGACCTCCTAGATCGTCCAGATGTCGAACATTGAATACGAGTACATTGCATTTGAATTTCAAATGATTTCATGTACTGATAGTACTTGTGTACTCTTCCTATCTGCTCCGTAAGATAAAAATAACAAAAATATGTACAGTAAATCCACATATGAATGCGTGGACTTAACAGTGCGCCCAAATTGTGTACCAATAAAATTTGATGCGTAGTATAAATTTGCACAAAATATCGTTGTTGGATAAAGCTTCGAGATAAAAAACGAAACAAGATCGAAAATTGTTATAAATGAAACAGCAACGTGCGTTCACTTTCGTGTTTCACATGTGAGAAAAAATACTCCCGTGGGAACACATTCAATGAAAATAAATGAAGAAATTTTGAGAGAAAATAACACTTTTCCCTTGCTCTATAAAAATTTACTGCTTTCGAGATGTGGGAGTGTTTTATTTCAATCAATTATACTTGCAGACGTCCACCTTTCTCCGCAGAAGACATAAAAAAAGTTAATACATTCCTACGTTCACTGAATTTTATGTGAATTAAATGTTTAAATTATTTATGCAGAGGACACATTTACGGCAGGTGAAATTGCGACAATTTTCATGACTTCACTAACATCGAATATGTTTTCTTTGCTGGGGGCGAATGGCACACACAAATAAATTTTCCAATATTTAGTTATTTTTTTCAAATGCATCTTTTAAATGATTCTAACAATTTCTTATTTTTTTCTCATTCCAGATTCTAGCGGCACTTCAAACACGCTTTCAAAATTATCGGCTGTCTCTCTCTTTCTCAACCGTTTCTACGCCATCAAATCGAATGCTGTGAATCTCTTATCGTTGTCGTCACTGTCGAAATCAAATCAATTTGAACATGACTTATCTTAGAAAATCATCAAAATACATAAAACCAAGAAGATAAAATTCAATATTTTGTGTTATCCTCATACTCTCTGCTGTTTTCTCTCAATTTTTCGTTGAATCTATCATCGTTAGAAGTAGAGCCGCGAAGAAAAATACCAAGAAATCTCATAGAGAAATCTCGACGTAATGGTGAACACAACGTAAAATTCAAAGAATACTCGAGGAAATTTGATTTCCTCACAAAACGTAATTTATAGTAAATCAAATTTAATTGAGATTAACCAGAAGTAGAAGAAATATTGATCGGAAGAATAAAACAAAAGCGAGGAAGCACAAAAGCCGGAACAAATATTCGAAATTATATTCCTACTAAATTTTAGGAAATTGAACTGAGGAGAATTCTGAGAAGCGAAACAGTCGAATGAAATTGGATTCAATTATAACATATAGTCGGATGGTATTAACTATGATTGAAACTGCAATATGAAAAGAATTTATCGCGTTGTGACGGTGTGTATTTTAATTAGAAATAAGTGTCAAGTGTGTTGAAAATTACATCCTCGCTATCAAACATATACATTTTAAATAATATTCAATTTCGTGGCGATACAGAAGAATTTCTTCGAACTGAAAATTTATTCAGTGATATTTAATTGCAAACAATGTCAGCAACAATGCGTACAACATTGCAACCCGTTCCCGAATCTTTGGCGGCCGATCATGTCTCGAATGGTACTTCATCGCAATCGGCTGCTGCAGCGGCAGTTGTTGCAGCTGCTGCAGCACAACAATGTGCCGTACAATCAACCACGGATGCACGAGAAATCGGTCCAACCACAACAAATCAGCGGAGTAGTGATAGTGGTGGGGGTGGTGGTGCTGCAACAAATCCATCAACCGTTGCAACAACAACAGCTCACCCCACCAATAGTCATCATAGTCATCAAAGTTCCGGAACGGGAGGCGGTGGTGGAGGCAGCGGCGGTGGATCAAGCATCAAACCATCATCGGTTTCGTCACATTCACATTCAAATTCGGCATCGATAAAACAAAGAACGTCATCAGCTAAGGTAAGTTTAATTAAATTTTCTAAAATTTAATCCTTAAGGACCCTGACTTAAAGTCATGTTAAGCACTTCTAAATTCACATTAGGGCCTAATGTGGAAACAGCGCTGAAAAACCCTTCTAAGGAGGACCTCATACAGCATGTCATAAAGCGTTAATAATATCCACACCTAAAGTTAAAATATCGAACAATATGCTGGATATAATTTGCACCAATAATATGTTGTGTTTATGCCTATAGAAATTGAAAAAGGGAAGCTTTAATGAGTCAACTTTTTCGCATTCTGAATATCGCTTAATTTAAAAAAAATGTTCATCGTGACTTGACCGATCAGAGACTGCTATTAGACAGCTACGAAATAAGACGATCTTTATCGCAATAAGTTGTAAGCCCAAGTTGATTCTTTATCACTGCTTCATTTGGCTTCATACCAGCTACTGCACCAAAAGTTATGGTAACTCATCAGTATTGCTATTTTTTATGTAACCGTAATATCTATTTGCTAAGCAGAACTAGATTTGACTTAACAATTCTGTGTTAAGATCCAATGCGTCCCAAAAGCAAAATCACAAAACCGAAAATATTTGGTTAACTATGCCTTCATGAATTCACCATCTTCCCTTATGTAAAAATGGGTATATATGCTGAAGCTGAAAAAACCACTGAGGCAAAAAATTACTAGAAACCAAGCAATTGAATTTGTTTTTATGCTAGTGCTACACTACCTTGAGGCCCTTGATATTCCGCGAATAGTCCCTCCAATTCTCGGTCCATCGAGTTTGTCCTCAATCGCGGAATCTCTTCAGGATTAAAGACTGATTCGGTCTCAACAGCTTTCCCACTGGTCCACCCATTCGTCCATTTCGTGTATACTGTGAACACATTTTAGCTTTCCCAGTCTTCTAAACTTCCGGCTCGTTAAATACTTCATACAACTCGTGACTGTGCTTCATTCACCATTAGTTATTGTAGTAAATAATTTTTAGCAATATTCGGTAGGGCTTCTCAAAAGGAACTTTGTTCTCTGGATATCTTCTCACAAAAAGCCAATTCGTTGCTAGATATTTTTATTGTATTGTAATTTGTCATGGCAAGCCTTATAGGGCTACAAATCAATGCAAATAAAACAGCTCCTAACGCAGTCGGTGGAAACTATCTTAAATACACAAAATATCACACCTGGCGATACAGTATCGAAAATATGGGCGAATTCGTGTATTTACATGTAGACGCCAAAATAACAAAAATCAGTAATGAAAGAGACTAAATACGATCACGAATATAACTCGCGAATAAAATATTTTATTCAGTTTTGACGATCTTGAAAACCAGCTGCAAACACAGGAAAACAAACCTGAATGTGAAACATAGATCCTAACCCAAGAATCCAATAACACACTGAACCCCTTCGAGACACGAGTCCCGAGGCGAACTTTCGGAGCGAAGCTAGATGGGGTCCAATCAGGAATTCGATACAACCATGAGCTGTATGAAATTTTTGACGGACTTAGGAAGCTGCAATGGGCTGGCCGCATGAATCGTATGGACGAACAATGGATACCCAAAAAGGTATTCATTGGAATAACTGAAGCGCGTGGACTGGTGGGGAAACCGAGGAAACCCTGGTCTGACTCGATCGACGAAGACAGTTCACCGCTGCTCGGATTTCAAAATTGGAGGAGGTGGTCAATGGACCGTGACAGTTGGAGGCACTATTTGCAGGAAGCGAAGACTCGAGAAGGGCTGTAGTTGCAGTGTTTAAAAAGAAGGATGATGTTCGTACAGGGCACGGGTGCCAATGGTCTGGCACAAGAGTCAGCGCGCTATGAAGATGACCGCGCCTAGGTGAGATGGTTTTGCCTGGCAACGCGCACGCATGCTTCTGCGGTGTCGTGGGCCGGGTTTTTCCTGTCAGCGAAAATCTCACATTACCAAACATATATCACACGTACGAATCAGGAGATCTCGATAATTTTAAGGATTGAAGTAGCCTCGGCCTAAGGAAATAAATTGACAATATCGCGGCAGTTCTACATCGAACCTGTCTATTTTCCGCGATAGCACACCTGATTACAGAAGGGAGCCTCATCCTTGACGAGTGTATTTACGGCCCAAAACAAGAGTAGGGCGACCTGTTGGTGAAGGTGCCCCATGCACCGTCCCAACCGGATACAAAATCCTGTTGACGTGGTTCACATGCGAGAACCACTCATCTATGGGCATGAGCCTCTGTAAACCCTATAGGCATGAGCCTCTGTAAACCAAAGAGGAGAAGCTAAAGACCGCTGGCTAGCTCGTTAGTGGAGGAGCCATCCAACGGTGCGGGTCCCATTTCCGTTTTGGAATTGCAAATAAGAAGACCGGCTGTGTTTGTTGCTTAGCAATTTATATTTGGTCGCTAAATTACTGACAGCGTATACAATTTTACTTGACACTGACACTTCTCAACTAAAAACAATTTTCCAATCTCTATCAAATGCATGTCGAATTTTTAAATTGTTTGCTCATACGATGTGAAAGCTTCTGAGCGATGGCTTTGTGTTCCGAACAGATGGGCAGCATTTTTGGATGCCGCGCTTTCACTGTGGATATTTACAAGGCAGTCGCTCCGATGCAGTAACGGAAATGTATGCGTTCAGCACCAAAGATTCTTGGCACCATTCAGGCCTGTCAAAGAATACCAACTAAGTCCAAGGACCTTAGCTATGCTGTCTCAAATTCATGCGGTAGACTTCATCGCTGGCTTTGAAGGTAGAAGGCTGGATCGCAAATTGTATTGCCTTTCATTTTTATTCCTTGCGGCTTCCAAGCTCTAGCATAGTTTCTGTCCCACTAAAATTAGGTTTTCATGGGGAGACAAAGTAACCACGGGTTCTTCTAAGCATTTAATTGTCAGAATAGCTGGTAAGTCTTCCCATTGTACATCATTTTTTGGCCAAACGCGGCAAAATATGGGGATATTCCCGTGGCGGAGTTGTGTGAGTAACACAGTGCCCATGAGACATTGGACTACCCGCGACCCAGTCCTGACTTGGATGGACATACGAACGAATCGCGGCTAGTAATGTTCTATTAAACTCTCCGAAGCATTCGCTTGAGATGAAGAAATGGCAGTGGTCTGATGCTGAATTCCGTATTTACTCAACAGGTTTTGAAATAGCGCCCCTATATCGGTAAAAATGCTTTCAGGCACGCAATACTTTAAACACTCTTTGCTCCAAGATTTTTACTATCAGTGCTGTGGCAAACTTGGTTGTTGGTTCAACCCAGGGGAATTTGGAGAGGTGGTACAGGACGGTTATGGCACCAATGCTACCTGCCGACGAGCGAGGGTAGGGACCTAAGAGATCCACGCACTCGCGTTGGAACTCGCGTTCTGAAATGGAGAGTTTGCCCATTGGATGTCGAAGGGCTTGACTTGGGGCTTTAGTGCGTTTGAGGTTTCCCATGAAGCCACGTACTCTTTAACCTGTTTAGCCATGTTGAGCCAAAAAAAGTACGATCGTAAGCGCCGTACAGTGTGGGCACAGCCGCCGTTGGCATTTAGCGGGTGATCATGAGCACGGACGATGAGCTCCGTAGTCAGCTCCTCTGGTGCCCAAAGCTTCAATGTTCCTTCCTCTGGGTGTAAGCTTCCAGATTCGTATTCGGTCGTCCGGTACAAAAAGCCATCGACAACTTTCAAGTCAAATGACTGCACCTGATATTGTTGCACATGGTGAATCAATTCTAGGTAGCTGTCCGACTTGGAAGTGCTGGCTGTCGAGGTCGATTTCGACGGTACGAGTATCATCTTCGTCACGTGCCACCTCTGCAGCTTCGGGCAAAAACACGTTAAAGAGTGTAGTATGCGACATTTTCGACCCCTTACGATGTTGAATCGCGAACATGAAGCCTTGTAATTTCAAAGCCCAGCGCGCAAGGCACCCCATATAAGGGGGACTTGGTCGGTTACTATTTCAAACGCATAGCCCTCTTTGTACACCCCGAACTGCATGATCGCCACCACAGCTGCCAGAAATTCCTGCTCGGAAACGGTTTAATTTCGCTGGGTCGTATACAGCTTGTGGGACATATAAGCTATGGATACTTCATTATATCAGGATCGGCCGTTATAATACCATTCCCTATTATATGGCCCAGGTACTTGACATGAGTCATAACGAACTTACTCTTCTATACATTTTTAAGTGGGTCCTGTTTTGCGAATCTGGAGAGCCACCTCTTGGAGTAGCATATGGTGTTGGTCAAACTTCTCAGTGACGAGAAGTATAGTAAATCGTCTAACTAGACGAATACTTGATATCTCAAGTGAGTCCATGAGTTTACACATGGTTTGAGGGGCGTTACAGAAGTCGAATGGCATAGTGACGAACTAGGTCAGCGGCCTTCCGGCCACTGTAAATGCCGTTTTGTGTCACGATCTCAGATCGAGGAGTATTCACCAGAAAGCATCCTTTGAGATAAGATTTTTGATAAAGTGTGCTTTCGACAGTCGACTTAGTATGACATTGATCATGGCAGCGGATATGTATAGATGACTGTAACTGCGTTGACTTGTCTCACGTCTAGGAATAACCGCATCTTGTTTGGTTTTACCACTAGCGTTACTGGCGAAGACCACGCGCTCTGTGATTCGTCTTCAACTCCTAAATCCAACATGCGGTCTTGTTCCTTGTTCAACAATTTTTCCATAGCAAGCGACATTGCATAATGACGTTGTTTGATCGGCTTGCTGTCACCAACATCTATCTTGTGCGAAACTATAGAGGATTGTCCAAGGCCTTCCGTAGCGTATGATGGGAAGAAGGCCAGAGCGGCTGACACTAGCCCCTGGGTCAACGAGACATATGGTCAGCTCATTGAGTAGACAGACGGATGCATAAGGTCGAATGTCATATGCAGTTACTTCGCTCGCACAGTTTTCTCCATAAAGTTATCGCTCTCTTCCAAAAGTTCCTCCGCTGGCGTGTAGACCACTAGACATTATTTCGCAGCAAATCGGGTTCCTCGAATGTGAATATTCTCTGCCGAGCAGCGCGGTACTTTTGTAGTATGACGTGGTAAGGTTGTAAGTACCGAGATATAAGAAGCTCAGGCTCAAAGATCGGTTCTCCACTATCAGTTGGTTCAAACGTTATCCGGGGGGACTTTCGACAGAGAGAGCCATCCCGAGGTGGAAGGGGGTCTTCTTGCTGGGGCATTACTTGGACGGGGCTTGCCTTTTGCCAAGTAGTTGCTGAAGATTTGGGGAGTGTTTCCTGCTGGCTGGGGCACTCTGTTTGCCCTTTTTTGGATTCGGGCAGTTCACACAGTTGGGCGAATAAGTGCCAGGCTTACCACACCAGTAGCAGAAAATTCTGCGCTCTGCTAGGCAGTCAGAAAACCTGTTGCCCTGTTTTCTGCAGTTCCAGCAGGCCACACAGCCATCTGTAGTTGTTTTGGCCTCGATTTCTGGTTAGGGCCTTGAGTTAATGTCCTTAATGTGGGTGGAAGGGTAGCTGGTGCTCGAGAAGGCCAAGTGTTGTCTGGATTGGGTAGTTCTTCTTGGGCTAGGCGGTTAAAGCGGTCACGTCGGTTGCCATATGATGCGCCATTATCTCCTCGGAACTTTCTGTCAACCCATTCGAGGAGTCAAATAGAAGCTCATAATTCATAAAATGGTATTGCGAGGTGCATGTATCATCGCTTGTCTAACTTCTCGGCTAAGTCAGTCGGTCTGCAATGCTGCATAGAGTTTGATACAGTTATACGTTTTCACTCGTCGTCGCCGGCTGTGCAACTGTTGCTTCAAGACCTCGTTGCCATGAACGGAAGCGAATCCCCTATGTAAAGCGTCCTAGAGAGCAGTCCAATTAACGAAAGGCGACTGTGGAACGAATCTCCAGTACCAGCGTAGGGCATTGCCGTTGAATAGTAAATGGGCTTGCGTGACGAAAAGGTCGTGATTACCAGGCAAAGTGATCATTGTCATCCGTTCTATTCTCTGGATAAAACTCTTCACTGGCACCAGATCATCTTTTCCGTGGTTCGTTACCTGGGCGCCAGGGGGTTTATGCCGGTTCATTCTGCCGTCTAGATGATACGGACCACGTTCTAGAGTCGATATTCACTAGTGATGGAGTCCGAGGATGATCTTGGGTGCGAGTCGCTCTTATTTCAGCTGTTTGCTCCTCTATTTGGCCCATCCAAATGGAGGGTTCCTTTAATCAGTGAGCACCTAATCGCTGCCAGATCGATGATACTCCGACATCATGGACAGGATTTTGACGAGTACGCGTGCTGCTCTAAGCACATGTCTACCTTCTTGCTTCAGATGAGAAGCTACCCCAATACCACATCTATTAGTGAGAACTAAACTCAATCATCTCAAGGGGGGCTCAATGGTACTTACGGTGGAATAGATTGATTCTGTTATCACATTTTAATTAATCATTCAAACAAAATAAATATATCCGAGTAAAATAAAAATAGTACAAGTCTGTGAGAGCGATAAACTCTCTTATGCGATAACGAAAGTAACCTCAGACATCTGCTGGAAACTAAACAACAGAGAATGTGTTGGAGCGTGTCTCATTGATATGGAGAAAGCCTTCGATAGGGTGTGGTTAGATGGACTAGTTTTTAAACTCCTTCAGGACAGGTTCCCCACCCATCTTGTCGCCATGATGTGCAATATGTTATACGAGAAATCATTTGTTGTAACTGATGGAAATCTGGCAACAATGCGCGAATTCAAGGTCTTGAATGGTCTACTGCAGGGAACGGTTACTGCGCCTCCGCTCTTCTCAATATTCATTCGCAAGCTATTGAACGGCTTTGATTTTAACGTCTTGTCAACGCGATCATTGGTAGCGTTTGCTGATGATCTGATCATCTATACAGCAGGCCAAAAAGCTACAATAGTTCAGAGCAATCATCAAAAAATGTTCAATGATGTGCAGTTGTACCTGATGATTGGCGAATGAAAATCGATGCGCAGAAGTTCAAAACAATTTTGTTTCGGACAACGCTGCAGGGGGTCAGTCAAGATCTGAAACGTAATTGGAAGTATTTCCACATCATGGCTGGCGAGGGTAGTTCAGAACGGGTTCTACATAAATCCTGTGTTCGATACCTCGATGTTCATCTCGATCAGTATCTGTACTATACTGAACATGTGAAAATCATGCTCAGTAAGGCACAAAAAGTAGTCATGGCCCTATGAAGACTCTCTCATTCCAGATACATTGATTAAAAGGTCAAAATTATCTGTTACAATACCCTGTTTAGACCAGTTTTGACATATGGAAGTCAGATCTGGTTCAACCAGAATGCTATTACTATGGAAAAATTAAGAGTTTTCGAAAGGAAATGTCTTCGTGCATGCACTGGTTTGTACAGAAAGCCTGAGACGGATTGGAAGCAGAAGAATTCATCAAACTGCTGAACTGACAAGAGCCGATATCTTCATATTGAAACATCTTCGAAATCATATCGCAAGATTTGTAACTGTGAGTGAAAACCCCGGGATTTCACAGCCTTTCCACCCTACATATTGCAACTTGCCTCGCTATTGGCTTCGTTCCTCCAGAAGCACTCGTGTATTTGGACATGAATCGATATGTTTTTGATTTTTACGGTGTCCAAATCATATATCGCATATATAGTTGGGCCACTGATCAGAAGATAAAATATCCTCCGAATTTGAGTTCACGAGACCAACAATTCCAATGGAGATACTTATTTGCTAGATTCATTGAAGCTGATCGAGCTGAGACGGGGCAATCCAGGTATTGGTGGCTTAATGACAATGTCTAAATTTTTCGTTTTTATTTTCAGTTTTTGTGTTTTTCGTTACTTAGTTTTCGAGTTTCAGCTCATTATTGCTACATTAAGTGTTGTTGTTTATTTGTATTAAAAATTTGGGATAGGATACGTAGATGTTAAGTTTATTTTATGAGGTTAAAAATAAGGTTAAACGCTTAGGATAGGAACATTGTGATCGAATTTTTTAGTATAAGATAAAGTTTTTTGATTGAATATTATTAGGATTAAGCTATAACATATTAGGTGTAGTATAAAAGTTCACTGTTGTGTTAAAATTATAAATAATTTTGGATAGTGTCGGTTGGTTTTTTCTCCTTTTTCCAATGAAATCATAAAATATGTAATAATCTTAATTAATTTGAATTTGCTAGAGTTTTTTTTGATAAAACGTGTTTAACTGATAACGTATAAATTTAGAGAGCCATTTGCGCCATTAAGTTTTTGAATTGTTATTGTTTGAAATTTGCTTTATATTCTTTTAAAGTTTATAACGATTAGTATTGAATAAAGCGCTTTTGACTGTGACTTTGACGATCTTGAAACCAGCTGCAAGCACAGGAAAACAAACCTGGGTGTGAAATATAGATCCTAACCCAAGCATCCGCAAACACATTGAACGCCTTAGGGACACGAGTCCCGAGGCGAATAATCGGACGGGGACCAATGGGGAATACAACCACGAGCTGTATGAAATTGTTTGACAAGCCGGAGGTCTCAATGATTGTAAGACTTAGGAAGCTGCAGTAGGCTGGCCACATGAAACGTATGGACGAACAACGGATACCCAAAAAGGTATTCGTTGGAAGAACTGAAGTGCGCGGACCGGTGGGGAAATCGAGGAAAAACTGGTCTGACTTGATCGGCGAAGACAGTTCATCGCTGCTCGGATATCGAAATCGGAGGACGCGGTTAATGGACCTAGATAGTTAGAGGCGCTTGTTGCAGTAAACGAAGGCCCGAGAGGGGCTGTAGTTGCAGTGTTTTAAAAAAAGGATGACGGTGTCCGTACGAGGCGCGGATGCCGATGGTCTGGCATAAGAGTCAGCGAGCTTTAGAACATGACCGTGCTCAGCTGAAATGCTTTTGCCTAGCAACGCGTACGCATGCTGGCCGCTAGCTTCTGCGGTGTCGTGGGCTGGGTTTTTTCCGTCAGCGCTAAACTTACATTACCAAGCATTTATCATATGTACGAATTAGGGGGTCTCGATAATTCTAAAAATTGAGCAGGCCTCGGCCTGAGGTAGTAAATTGACGATATCGAGTCAATATCCCGATTACGTTTTGCTCTGACTATACTTAAAACAACATTTATTGATGTGGCTTTTTCTCTTTTCCCGTCCACGCTATCCACTGAGCTATCAGCAGAACGAGAATTCTTTCTTTGTCGTGTCGATGTTTCATTGGCATTTTGATGAGAGCGATACTTGTGATATAGGATTTATTCTTATAATGAGCATTTGCGAACTTCCAATGCCTAGCCATAGTTTGTATCAATGAAATCAATATCAGACCCAGTGCTTAAATGTAATTTTGATCGGCGAACACCTGTTAGATTCTCATCTGGGCCCGTACAGGCTGCTGCTATCGTGAGTGTTCCTGTTGGATAGCAGGATATGTCAAAATTCGGAAGCTCATTGGGTTCCTTACCATGGTAAATGTCTGAACCTGGAGAGAAACACTATCCATTCGCCCTTCCTAATATTTTGTAATGGATGCTGAATGACAGCTGAATGTCTTCCTCCATCTCTTAAATCACTAATGAAGCTGAGTTGACGGAAGTACGTTGTTACTTTTTGTCGAAGTGATGGCATAATTTCCAAATATCATCCAACTATTTAGTTAACATATTTTTTTGCGTTCCTGATTTGTAGGTGGTATATGTTTCACCGTGCTAGTTAAAGTTTCCGTTAACGTTAACGATTCTTCACTAATTACATGAAACTCTCTGTATGAATTCTTAACCCGATTCTTCTTTTTCGTTGTGGCTCGGTTGGTTATGGTGTCTTTGAATTAAATTCTTTATTGCTTAAAACAGGCTCATATTTTTGTTTACTCCTCTTGCTTGTGGTAGGGAGGAGTTTCCCTAAAGGGAAAAGGAAAACGATACCGTAACAGTGCTACGAAGTAGAAGAAAAGGAATTTGATTCCCATTTGCGTTTCAACAATTCTATATCTAAGTGCATTGAATCAAATAACTTTTTGCAGTAGCGCTCTATTTGGATGTGCTTTGCCAGCCTGGTCGCTACTCTGATTTGTTCCATTTTACGAGATGCTGGAGTCATCAACTAATTGTGCACCTACGAGCTCTGTCGGTGTCCAACCCTTATCAGCATTTATCTTCATAACTAGAACATCCGCAATTTCAACCCACAGCCTCTCTTGGGCACTTACTTCTTGCAACAAGCGCCTCCAACTGTCTCGGTGAATTGACCGCGTCCTTCAATTTCGAAATCCGAGCAGCGATGAACTGTCTTCATTGACCGAGTCAGACCAGTGTTTCCTCGGTTTCCCCACCGGTCTCCGCCCTTCAGTTCTCCCAACGAATTCCTTTTTGGATATCCGTTGTTCCTTCATCAATTCATGTGGCCAGCCTATTGCAGCTCCCGGAGTCTTACAATCGTTGAGACCTCCGGCTTGTCGAAAATTTCATACAGCTCTTGGTTGTATCGAATTCACCATTGGTCGCCGTCTAGCTTCACTCCGATTATTCGCCTCAGGACCCGTCTTTCGAAGACGTTCAATATGTTTACGGATGCTTGAGTTCGGGTCTACGTTTCACACCCATCGCAGGTTTGTATGCTTTTTTTATTTCACCCACTTCTATTTCCGGGGTTCCTGTCTTTTTCAACTCGTGATGGTCCCAGAAAATTTTTTTGTCAGAGATCATTTTTGAGCTGGAAAGAATCTGCAAGGATTATTGGTTCCCCAACTTTCTCTACTCACAAAGTGGCTATAGACACAAGGAAAACTTCAAAATAAATACCTTAAGTGGCCTGTTACCTTTAAAATTATTGCGAATTCGCGGTCCCATACAAAAAAATGTTTTAAACGAAAAATAAACAAGAAAAGTACGAGTATGTTAACTTATAATACCTGAGGCTGCGTAGCTGATTTAAGTGAAATGCAAAGCTTACGTTCACGGAGTATCTATTCTCTGATCCTCAGTATTAGCAGAAAATTTATATACTACATATTGTAAAATAGAAAAATAAGTGCATAAAACTAAACCAATTTTACTTCTTCCAGTTGATTCTTTTCCATTCCTCTTTGTTTCCCTCATGAGATTAGATCCTTCCTTTTGATAAATTCTTATTTAATTGCAAGCCTCATCAAATTTTACAATTCCGTGCCTATTTTTCTACCCACTAAAACGGTCAGAAACGAAATCAATTTCCTTCCCCGAAAACTTTTAAAGCAAGAGAAATCCCATTTATTACTCTCGTCTCATGTCCTTTGAGATCTCATTAGAAGGCGGTTAATAGAGTCCAAGCAGAAAACGACTCCCTTGACATTGTGAATGGGGGTGACACCAAGAATAGAGAGTGCATAGAATAGACCAGCAAAAAAACATAGAAGTAGGAAATTGAGCTTTCACAATATCCTTCACATTCAACATACCAAACACATAGACTGTACCGTATGTATGTATAGTATCTCTGGATGAGGTTCAATTTAAGGGTGTGTTTGCGGAGAGACGAATAAACAACATCCCTGATTCACGTCATTCGATTTACGGAAATTACTCACTGGCAACAAATCAATAGAATTTGAAAAAGATTCGATAAAACTCGATACAAATAGGAAAAAGAAAGGACTTACATGGATCTGAGTTATGTGAGGAGAGTAGTTTGTTAAGTATTTAGAGATTGTTAATGATGTGTGATGTATCATGTTGATTACATAAGAGATAAAGTAGTATTTTGTTGGAACTAGATGTTAATCTGAAAGGTGGCGAAATTAATTCATTTTTTAGAATCTTGTACTGTGTAAGGATCTAAAATTAGCCTTAGAATTATAAATTCTCATCACGTGTCTGGTGAAAAGTTAGGATCCATTATTTATTTGAAATGTGATTTAAAATTCTTTGCCATCATATTCAATTGAGAAAGCTTTGAAAACAACCACTTAAGTTCAACATCGATATCATTGACGTCCTTAGTGACGAAAGCAGGATGGAGTTGTCCATGCATAAATTGCCATCATTTGCTTTCACTTAAACTACCTCAATCGACAGTATATTGTCTGTGTTACGTACACTCCAATAATCTATTTATAGGTAGGAATGTTTCAGGACAATGAACAAATGGGTGATTTTGAATTGAACTGGGTTTTACTCTTTACTTCAGTATTAGATGCCCTTGTTATTTAAAGGCACTCGGTGAGTAATGATTGGTGACCCGATAAATGTTTCAGAAGATTGTTAATAAAATAATGTAAAATAATGCTTAACATTGCTCTTACAAAATTCAGACTCTAAATTCAGATCGTTAAAGCACGTGTTATGCATGCAGTAAATGTCAAAAAAACATCGTCAGATGTTCGTTATTTATTCAATTTAGCGTATTAGTATTTTTACTTCGTGAAGTGAAAAGCTTCATTCTGAATCTATACGATTTTTTTAATTTTGACTGCTTACTTTTGATGTCAAGCCCTTAGCAGCTACTTCTTGAGACCGAATAAAACAGTGGGTTTTCGATGACTTTTTTCAATTTTGTTCATCTTTTTGCCTAACTACGCAATTAAAAATTTAATTCAGGCAGTCCGGTAGAAGATTTAGGCACATCGCATTCCGCATTAAGAGCTAATGAACCCCAAAAATCGAATGAAATTCATTACCCCATCATCGCCTAATTTGAACTTAAATTTCACATCAGGCTAGCGTTTGCAATCAATTCCATCTAAACTCACCTTACAGTTGAGTTTCTTTCTTAAAATCGTTCAAACTTTATCTTTGATTCCTAAACACGTTTAGATAAATGAAATGGTACTTCATTAATACTAATAAATTTATTCTTGAACAGAAACTGCAATTCACACTTCACAAGATACAAGTTAGGCTAGGATGAATGTAGATTGAAAAGCGCGTCTTGCTGATCGTGCAGTAAACTACTACCTGCTGCGACGCATGTATCGCAACTGTCTTTTCACTCGATGCTCGCTGCAAAGAATCCAAGCGTCGCCAAGGAACGAATGACGATCAAAAGGAAAACGCGTCTATGATGCCTGAAACGACGTGTCCACACTCTGCATGTGGGTGTGTTTGTATCTCAACCAAGTCGCGCGAAAATCTCCCTACGCCGAGACTGTGGAAGCGGAGGCGCTACAGCTACTCCCTGCCGCATGAGCTTCGCGGGGTGCAAAGGGAGTGAAAATGTGACGCGCTTTTTGGCCTGCGGCATATTTGCTGGTGATAGAAACTGAGCAGATAACGAAGGAGCGACGGATGTTGGCGAATGAGGCGGTGAGCTGCTAAGCTGTGGCGTAGGCTGTGAAGGCTCAGGCTCTGGTATGGAGGCTGGTGAATCGACTGGAGTGGACGTTCGTGAATCTGTGATTACTGGATGCCTTATATCTGCTGAAGCGATGTAAGCGGGCTTCAGCTCATCGGTCGATAGTGTTTTTACTATGCCATTGACGTCTACGACGAAAGTGCGCTCGTCGATATGCTTTATCACTCGATGAGGGCCGGGGTACGGTTGCTGCAGTGGCTTTATGATTAAGTCTTTTCGGCGGAAAACGTATTCGCAAGTGGCTAAGTCACTAAAAACGAAAGGGCGATAGTTGAAATGTCTTGAAGCCTGGATTAGGCGAATGGCGTTGAACAGGCGACGGAGGTCGGTAACGAAATCTGCCGGAGTACAAACGAGAACAGGACGAGGATCAATGAATTCGCCTGGGATGCGAAGTGATGTCCCAAAGACTAGTTCTGCTGGCGAGGCCTGAAGGTCCTCCTTGAAAGTCGTTCGCAAACCAAGGAGTACGGTCGGTGTAGCGGTCTATAATAGTTAGACAGTTTTCAAAATTTTCAGCGAGTGGCACCCTGATCAGGTCCAAATGGATGTGGTCGAATCGTTGATCCGGTGCTGTGAAATTTCCTAGCTCCGCTCTGTTGTGGCGATGGTCTTTTGACTTTTGGCAGGGGATGCACTGCTTGGCCCCCCGAAATATGTCTACGAAGGCTTGGCCAAAAATATTTGAGGGTGATGCGCTTACCAGTAGCACGATCACTCGTATGCGACAAATTGTGAGCTGCGTCGAATGCTTGTTTGCGTAGGGAGACTGGCAAGTAGGGCTTGATAGTGCTGTCGTGTTCGGTGCAAACCAATGAGTATCTGTTGCGCTAGAGGCGTCGAAGCATGAAACGAGGGATAGCTCATAGGTGCGGTATGTTCATCTTTCTCTTTGTAGTAATCGAGGAGGTATGGCTCAAAAAGCCAGCGTGCGAGCGTTTTGAATCAAAATAAAATAATCTGTACCTCTACCTAACATAATGAAATCGTCTTTCATTCTGTGTAGTTCACTGTTCCGTGTTCCTGTGTTTTAATTGTTTAGAATTAGAGAAAAATGACGTTACGTGCCTACGTTAGACTGTTACGCCTTGAAGACGTCCTCCGATCGCACCCGTTTTATTTCAAAGCTGCCAAATGCGCCATTGAGATATATCTTAGACTATTTGACAAGCCTCTGGAAAATGAGAAGGCAGTTGTGTCAAACGATTTGTATCAATTAGGAATGCTGTCGATGTCAAATATATAAAATAGGTGGTTCAGAAAGTGTGTAGCCATAATGGCTGAGAAAGTGATGGTCATTTTGAAGCGCAATGAAAATACTGGATTCGGGTTTTCGCTACTTGGTAGTAGTGGTTTACCGCATGTTATTACGATATAGTGGAAAACTCTCCAGCCGCTGATTGTGGCAAGCTTGAAGCGGGTGATATAATATTGAAAGTAAACGATATAGATGTGCATCAGTACACAACAAAAGAAGTTTTAAAATGTCTTCGCCTTTCAAAAGATTCAGTATGCTTAGAAGTAGAAAGAGACCC
Organism: Odontomyia ornata; assembly: GCA_963969285.1. Lineage (NCBI taxonomy): Eukaryota > Metazoa > Arthropoda > Insecta > Diptera > Stratiomyidae > Odontomyia > Odontomyia ornata. Next base: position 86,995,984 of record OZ017742.1, read on the forward strand.
AGTTATCAAAACACATATTAAAGAACATCTTATGCGTTCGAGCAATCCACATTATGCAGACGTACAACCTTTGAATATCTTCAATATCAAATCATCCGAAAACACTATATCATCGACATCTCAACATAAACACAAAAGTAATTCTTCATTGGGTCGTATAAATGTGAATATTCAACGGAAAAATTCTGTCGATTCAAGAATTACAGGCGCAAACACATATTCATAATGGTGCTAGCACACAGAATATCTATAATACGATTAAGTGAAATTTGCATAAGATGTTGTATTATTTGAGGATTAAGGAAAAGTTGAAAAAATGGTTGAGTTTGTATTTATGAGATTATGAAACGTTATCCGAGCAGCGAACCGCAGGATCATCCTGCTGAACACAAATCAAATGTCCTGGAGTTTATCTTTTTTAGCAATAGAGTAACTAAATTAGTACAGAAGCAATAGTACCTTTTTGGCATCTCATAAACATGTAGTTGTTTGCAATAAAAGCTCATTTGAGAAATACAATCAGACCTTGAAATTACAACAAGAGGATGTGCGCAATATAAGCATGACTTTTTACACAAAAGTCAAAGGAGTTTGATCTTTTTGTCAAAAAAATAATCAGAATAAAGTAATTGCAACTTTGAATTTTACTTGCATTTCGATAAACATAACTTTCGTTCTTTCTGTTCCGCTTCTTTTGGACCGAGTATAGGACCCGGTACGGTGGTAGGCTCCCCTCATAAAACATGAGCCAGCCGCCGGGTACAGTTTAATTCGTTGTTTTCTCTTCTGTTTCAGGTGATATCGCGGGTTGAATGGCCCAAGCAGAGTGCCTCTTTATGGCATAGAGTTATGCAATCAAATTGTATAATTCTATGGCATAAATTGGTCACCGGGGTACTCCCCTTCTGATGGGAAAGTTCATGCAATTCAAGTTGTATGAGTTTTCCACTCAGAAGAGGAATACCTGGCTACTGCAACACAATATACATGGATTTATTCCGGTTGGGTGGGTTCGAAGGGGCTCCACCATCACCCGTTTGCCCCTCTTTCATTTGTGGGCCATGAACTTCGTCGGGTAATGACGAGGTTACCCCAAGTCCGCCTTTCTTTCCAGGTTCCACTTGTTCTCGTAACAAGCTCTATCTCCCTCTGAGTAGTTATCTACAATTTTTGCGACTTCGGTTGCCCCTGGATCTCCAGCAGTCAAATTCGTGAGTGCGAAATTTTTTTGTAGTGGGTCCTCGTGCTCGGGAAATGAACCCGCCCCACGACACCGCAATGCTAGCCTGCCAGCGCATTCACGCGTCTCCAGACGAGGGCATTCTCGGCAGATACCGACACTTTCTTCTGCCGAGGCAGCAGACCATCGCTGCAGTCCTTCACGGACATTTTTGAACATCTCTATTCACTACATCTTGCTCAGCGCAAATGGTGTTGAGATGGTAGGCGGCAGAAATGGAGACAGTTTCGATGCGCGAGAGTGTGTCCCCAGGTGTATATTCCAGCTGGGTATTAAACTGCGATATAAAAACTAATTGCCGAATGCATGAGTGCATGAGTGAGTGCCCGATGATCTGTATAGGTGATGAACTGCCTGCCTTCGAAAATGCGCTGAAAATGCCTGATTGCAGCGAATATAGCTAGAAGCTCCCGATCGTAATTCGAATATTTCTGCTCCGCATCTGCGAGCTTTCTCGAGAAGAATCCTAGTAGGACGTAGGTACCATCAGTTAGCTGCTGATCCAAAACTGCGCCTATGGTGGTGTTGGATGCATTCGTGCGGAAAGCGAGCCGCTGAGAGAGTGAGAAAAAAGCTGAGGTTGTTGCAGAAGCTATAGCCTGTTTGCAACGCCTGAAAGAATCGGTGGCCTGCTCGGATCAGGTAACATTAGCTTTCTTTTTCGTGATTCCTTTAGATAAGTCGGTGAGAGGAGCTTGCAACATAACAGCTTGTGGAATGCAGCGCCGGTAAAAGTTCAGCATTCCCACAAAACGTCTGAGCTGGGTATGTCTTCGGGTCTTGGGAAGTCGATGATGGCCTGGGTCTTCAGCAGAAGTAAGCGAAAACCTTCTTTCGACACGTGATAGCCGGAAAATGTTATCTACGGCTGGGCGATCTGACATTTAGTCCAGATAATTTGGAGGCGTGCTTCGTTTAAAGTCGAGAGAAGTTTAGCGAGGTGCGCCTGATGCTCGTCGTGGCTGTCTGAGCTGACGAGAAGATCATCCTGATATTTACGCAAGAATGGTAAATTTCTGAGGACATGACTAATTGTACGCTGCATAGTTTAAGTCGCATTCCTCAGACCGAGTGGCATGCCCAAAAGCTCGAACAATCCCAAAAGGCGTCGTGACTGCTGTCTTTTCAATGTCTTCCGGTGCCATCGGGATCTGGTAAATGGCTTTGTGAAGGTTGATGACCGTTAACACTTTGCCTTGAGCATCCTGCACCGGTAGCTCGCCAATCTCCATTGTCCCTCGGCACCATGTGAAGAGGACTGGCCCACTGACTCTCTGAGGGGCGGATGATTTATCGCTCTAGCAATTCGCTGAATTCCCTTTTAGCTGCGCTAAGTCGTTCACCTGAGAGTCGACGTGATCGGGTGAATACTGGCGGGCCATTAGTAACGATGTGGTGCTGAACGGGTAGATCAGAAACGTACGCCATCTCTCCAGAGCGAGCAGAGCTCTTGGCGAAATTGGCAAAAAGCTTTGCGTAGACCTCTTTTAGAGATCCGTGAGGATGATTTTCGGTGCAGCAATTATAATAGAGTGCACTTCCGAAACTGGACCAATTGAGCAAGGTGCTGAAAGGCTAGTGCGAGCATCTAGTAAGCGGTGATTTTGGAGATCTATGAGAAGTCCATGGTGTTTCAAAGCGTCTGCTCCAAGAATTGCCGTCTGCACGTTTGCGATGATAAAGCTCCACTGAAAAGGGTGGCGTAAACCAAGGTTTAAGGTGAGCTGTCTCACTCCGAAGGTTGCAATTGGCTGTAGTAAGAGTCAAACTCTGTTTTTGAAGTGGTTACTTGATAATGTTTTTGGGAATGATAGAGAGTTCAGATCCTGTGTCCACGAGAAATCGGATCGAAGAACTGCGATCCAAGACGTAAATGCGGCTTTCTGAAGAGTCGCCGGTGACGGCCGCCAAAAGTATCGCCGGCTTCTTTAGTTTCCTTATACGGCTGTGTCTGTGCGGAGAAGGAACAAGGCTGCCTACAATGGTGCGCGCGTTCGCAGTGCCTCGTGTGGTACCAACAGTACCCCGTTCTTTCGTTGGGGCCTGGTGAAGAGGAGCGGGCCTGAGGTTTACGGCTGCTGCGTAATACTGAACGGCTTCTCTGATCTGGATCTCTCGTATTTCATTGGAGCTCGCGAGTGATGTTCGTGAGTTGGGCGATGGCCTGTCGCGTGGCGGATAGCCCCTGCGTTAGCAGATCGGGTGGAGGCTGCGGAGATGCATAGCCGGACGAAGGCGTTAAAATTTGAAATTGAGAAGTCGCCATGACAGATGGTCCTGTGTCATGAGCCTCATCAGCTACAGCAGCGAGCTCTTGGAGTGTCTGGCCTTTTATAAAAAGAAGCATGCGGGGCGTCTGCTGTGGTAAAAGATCTAACCACTTGACTCGTAAGACGTCATCTCCAACACGTGTGCCGGCAAGTGTCCGCATGTGGCGCAGTTGTTGCGACGGCCTTTTATCCCCGAGCTCTATTCCAGTCAAGAGCTTATGGAGCTGCGCGCCTGGTGAATCGGTAAGGCACGAAACTATGGATTTCTTCAGCGTGTTATAACTGCCTGCCATCGGCGGCGTACGGAGAGTGCCAGAAATGTCCGCAACTGTTTCAAAACCCAGTGCTCCGACAACGAGTGATACTTTGTTGAGTCCGAAGCTACTCTGTGCACGTGAAACTGTGACTCGATCTGAAAAAAACATAGTTGGGGACTCGACCCCCAAAATGACGGCAATTTGTAGCTACTCACGACACTCACCTGTTGCTGCCCGGCGGGCTCCGGAGCCAAATGATCTCGTTCCTCGCCTGCTATCTGCTCTGCGTGGTTCTCCACACTAATTTTGGAACTTGCTGATGATTTACTTGACTGCGATTGCGAGTGTTTTTCAAGTTACCATCTGACATAAGCACTGAGCACAAATCACACTGCCGAATAAGATCACAGTATTTTGCTTTTCTGTTATTTTGTTTTGAATACGGGGTCGCCACTTTAGGGATATGAAATGGTACTTCATTAACACTAGTAAATTTATTCGCGAACAGAAACTACAATTCACATTTCACTGTATACAAGTTAGGCTAGGATGAATGTAGAATGAAAGGCGCGTCTTGCTGCTCGTGTAATAAACTACTACCTGCTGCGACGCATGTATCGCAACTCTCTTTTCACTCGATGCTCGCTGCAAAGAATCGAAGCGTCGCGAAGGAACGAATGACGATCAAAAGGAAAACGCATCTATGATGCTTGAAACGACGTGTCCACACTCTGTATGTGTGTGTGTTTGCATCTTAATCAAGGCACACGAAAATCTCTCTTGGTATAATTCTTTGTTTACGCCGAGGCTGTGGAAGCGGAGGCGCTACACACGATATGGACCGTCATTTGACTCTATTTTAAATATTATTGCGTGTAGCAGAATGTGTAGCCTCTAATTTAGGTTTTCTATCGAACTTAAAAACAGTCTTTTAGTTGAAAAAAATTTCACGTTATTAAACAACTCATTTTACTCGGAATCACTGATAGCACCGAGATTCATGTTTACTTTAATTATTTCCAATTGGCAGAGACGGTACCGAAAACAATAAAACTAAAGTCGACACCGAAATCGCTTATTCAATCTTATTTATTAAGTACGAGGCGTACCCATTGAACGATTACAATCAAGTCCCTATCTCTCGCATCTTGTTGCTCGGGTCTCACGCTATATTGTTGCCAGCTGACAGCTCGGCCACTCCTGTTTCGGAATCGTCCTCGATTTCGCCGTATTCATCTTCGTTATCACTTGAGTCGCTGGTTGAGGCGCTGTTGATGTCATTTAACTTTACACCAAGGCTTCAATTTCTCCGAATTAAACACTGAACGAAAATGTCGTCGACTGTTGCTCTTCAATCCAACCAATGTCTCCACTAAATATCGGTCGTTACCGAGACCGTTGATCAAACCGTGTTTTCCATTTTTGGCGTTCCTTTGAGATGTTAGCGTCTCTTCTTTCCCTCATATTTGTATTGATCGAATCTCCAACGTTTTGTTGTAGTGCAGACAACTGACGATTCGGGACAATGTCATTAAGCCAGAAATCGAACACAAAGAAAAAACAAAAAAAGGAATTCGGGGCATCTGAAATCCAATCTTCAATTTGAAAATTATTGTTAACAAAAATCAAAATAAAAACACGGAACGGCCACTTTTCACCAAGACACTGGATACACCCTCTTCACTAATCAACGGTCCCTTCAATTTCAGCCAATAATATAATTCAAACTCAAAAATTGAATTTTTCAGCAATTCATTGATAAGACAAGGCACTTCTCAGAAAACTTTCATCTTCCTTTTTTTCTTCTCGTTTTTAAGTTTTTTAAATTATGACACTTTACTGTTTCCCTTTTAACAGTCCTCTGCATCAATTAAAATTCGAATCCACAATAGAGGTTTCTTAATTTCAGTTTCAACAGAATCTTTGAGTTTCGGTTATGCCGGAATATATTTAAGCTGTCATTATTTTTATTCAAGGTTCACTCTATTTAACTAAGTTTTTCTTCCTCTTACTCCATTGATCATAACGTAAAAAAATTTTATGTTCAGGCCTCTGGCCTTTACTTTTCATCTAAAATCCCCACTTAACTACCACCCACATATGCCACAAGCAAAATTTCACTAACTATTACCATTCGCATTTTTTCACTTCCGAACTTCTTCAACCAACTTTTGCTATTCCAGTTCACACGTTCGTAACTAAATCCAAATCAAAAACCGACTTTTTTCCCAAAATTAACCTTTATCCCGACACTGCCAAAGCACTTCCTCTTCTGTTTTTCAAACCAAATACTGAACCTTTTCTCCCCGAATTAAAAATTAATGCACCGCCAAAAGCAATCCCTCTTAACTTAAACTCAAATACTGACTGCCTTCAACTCCCAAAAAACCAATCCCGCAATCCTTTCATTCCCAATTACCGCTGCTGTATCCGAGTAACGTAAGTTCAATACACTTCGATTCCGCTATCCACACATCTTTTCCATATCGACAAACGCAACTATTTCTATTTTGCATATATGGCGATTTGCATAACCAGGATAGCGTTTGGCTATATGCAAATCATTTGCCGATATCCCAAAAAGAATATTTTCCTGCGCTCGGTTGAGCTTGGACCCAGGGTCCCAGCGGATCCCAGGTCGAGAATCCACGACGCTACCAACGGTGCCACCTTCTCCCATTCATCGAATTAGCAACTTCAACTATACACCTTTCTTTATGGACACGGAAATGAAATTTGTTAGTAGGGAAGCGTGGATGAATTTTTGTTAGTACAACAAATAAAATTTGTTAGTAGGAGCAAATGAATAAAATTAGTTAGTATGAAGGAAAGAATTAGTTTTTGTAAGGGAAAAGTATCGAATGAAATTTTGTTAATGGGACGTGATGAATGGAGTGTTGTTAGTGGGAAAGTTAAGATTAGTATTATACTATTTTTTATTTTGTAATTAAAAATAGGGTAAGAGGATAGAATTAATATGGGGAAAAAAGATTAAAGTTAAATGGAATAACTACATTAAAAGTTAAATAGACAAAGAAAAGGGTAGAAGTGCCCGAAAGAAGGTCGAGATGTTACGGCGGCAATTTGAAGTTGCGAATGGGAGAATGCTGGTACGCCGGAGTTCACAACACTTTCTTCTCATTTGCTGCTGGTTCAAGCATATAAGCACCTCTTTTATTCGCATTGGTTACCATCAACCTTAACAGTTTTCTTGTCAGTTTAATTTCATACGAACCAACCGTCTAGTTTTTATATTTGAGTGCTGGGTGTGTGAAATCCGGAAAGGATCTAAAACACTGTATAAGGTGGAGTAACTTCACCGTATTATATATATATATATATATATATATATATATATATATATATATATATATATATATATATATATATATATATATATATATAATAAATATGGCGAGTTTATTTGACAAAAGATTTCATTTAAATTAGTTTACCTCTGCCGCAGCTTAAATCGGGGTATCACCAAATTGTTAGATAGAAAATTAAGAAAAATTGAATATTTTCTGATTTATTACTATTAACGACAAATAGATATAGATAGATATATACAGTAGTAATTTCCGGCGAAGTCTCGCGTAGGCACACTAAAAGGTCCATCGTGATACCACGATAAAAAAGAAAGGACTGAATAAAAAGATTCGTAATACACACGGTGCCTGATGTACCCGATGCTCTCCCATCCAACATAAAGACGGTCCGCGACCATAATGGTTGACTTTGGTGACCCAACGAGAACGGGTATATTCAACATGGCGTTGGTTAGATACTTCCTCAGCCAGCAAAAAATTTTTTCACCATTTCCTGAATCGGTGTTTTCCGTGAAAATACTTGACATATTAATGAAATAAAGAGTTTGGCAGCTTTTTGAGATGACTACGTCCTTTTTTACCCTAAAATATCTTGATAGCAATTGCTAGAACAGTCTTTAATTTGTTTTTATTTGGGTGAATTGCATTACCCTATTTCGTATCAGTTTTCGACTTTGCTTTTAACAATATTTTGAAAAATAAAAAGTTGGTTCTCTGGTTGTGATTCGAACCCGGGAATACAGGAACGACGTTTATATTCAAAAATTTTTGGTCTTAAATTGCATGAATGGGGTGCTCAAGAAAGCAGTTTCAACTTTTCACAATTTATACCATCGTAGATTGTTGTATTGAAAGAAAACTTCTTTTATCCAAATGAGAAAGTTTTTTTTTATAGATTTTATCACAGAAATGCTGCAATAATAATTTATAAATATCATGATCATGTATGGCGAGACAGCTAAGAACATTCTATTCTATTTAGATGAGCTCTTTTATGGAAGTTGTCTATTGTAGTTTTTGTGACTAGGACATCTTGTTCCGCTGTCTACGAAAGACGAAAGACTCGTATCAAAACAATCAATAGCAATTCTGAAAATTATGTATACCCCTCGCATATTTAGTTTTTCTATACCTTGGGCAAGTTTCGAATAATTCGAAATCAGAATTTGGTTCGGATATATAGTAAAAGTCAACTAGCTCCATTATTGTCTCACAGCATGAAATACAAGCAAAATAAAGCGAAGGGTTAACTTAATAAAGAGTACTTGCATGCTGCATGACTGGCATGAGTTGTGCCTATGCGCAATGTCAACGACCTAAATAAAAGTCGATTGTTTTGTTCACAAGCCTCGAATAGTTGCACATATCGTTTTCCGTATAAGTTTCTTCAATCTATCGAAATTCCTTTCTCTGTATTCACTATTATTATTCCAACCCCTTCGCAACTAGAAACAATATAACTCGAATGTATTAGTGGGCACCATAGAAGCCTTTAAAAGGCTGTTCGGTCGTCCTTGCTGCAAAACAATAAACGTTGAGACAAAACAATCAACAAAAATGTTCACATGAAAAGCAAAGTTTATGTTTAGATATGAACATGTTTCGTTGTATAGTTTGTGAAAATAAACGAAGGGAGAACTTTTCCGCTAATAAGGACAAAATGTTAAGGGAGCGTCTATGATTTAGTGGGATATATATATCTTCAACATGGACTGGGTGCCTGGCGCTATGTTTCGAATTTTATTCAGCTCTGCCATGAAGAAGGGAAGAACAGAAATAGTAATAAAAAGATCGTTAATTAGCAAAGGGGTGGTAAATTTCTATAGGGCATATATTTGCAGAATATAGTTTCATAAAAGGAACTTGCATGCGAGTCAAAGTGGAGTTTGTCTATTAAACATTATGGTGGAATTTTGTTTGCCTGTTTAGCGTGCTTGCACATCTATTCAGCTGGTATTTAGGACACCTTGAATGGTTGCAGCAATGCAGATAGAATGTTTGTTATTCAATCAGATTTCCTGTTCTTAAGGATAGCTGTCAATTTTGCAAAATATCCGATTTCCTTATCTGAAAAATATTAGTTTCCGGTTTTATGTGCAATTTATTTTAAAGTGAATCTACCTGGGTATATTTTTCTGAGAGTCTTTCCAGTTGCATAAAATATGTAGCTCGGTAAAAAATATTTGGACTGATCCAGTACAACGATATGAGTTAATATATCAGAATATACCACAACTTCCGTGTCATATCCAACCTTGTTGTTTAAATTTGCCAGAGTATTCCATATCTTGACGCTTGAAGGTGATATGGTCATATTTCAATTTAAAAAATCTATTCAGTCATTGCCACGAGAGAGATTTGAACTAGCGAATCAATGCGCATGAATTTATCAATGAACTCACTTCTCTACGCTGATTACCCATTATACAAGATAGTAGCCCTATTAAAATTGTTCAGTTTTATTATTAATGTAAATAATCTATGAATATTAATACAGAAATAATTTTCCTTTTGTGAATTATTAAAATACAATCATTTCTTTCTTTTCTTTCAGGTGAGTACAACCGGTATTCTGGAATTCGTTATTTACCAAAGCTCAAATGTAGCTAAAATTTGTAAGTGCAGCAAATAGAATACAAAATTGAAAAAATTAAAATATCGAATCATATATTTGCTTGCGCAGTAAAATTATTTAACTAATCTTATTGTGTTTGATATCTAATGACCTTATTCGTAAATCTAAGTTTGGCCCATATCAATTTGATCCTAATCTCTCAGCTGAACCCGACTTTACAGACTTTTCACCAGAGTTATACGTCAAAAATGGTGACTATAATTTTTATCTTAAGTTTCCTTTCATTGGCATGATGCTTTTACTCAATTTTCCCCATTTGATTACCGTTAGTTCAATTTTCCATCCCGCTACAAATAAATCATTTTTCGTCGTAGAAGAGATAACTAACAATTAACACATCATCCGACGGAAGATCCGTGTCTAAATTCTTTTGCGAACACTCAACAATCATTTTCGCGGTGCCGATTATTATCAAAACAGAGAGCCGCTCACTCGTTTTGGTCGCTTGAATAGATGCTTAAAACCGTGGGTTGTCCGCTAATCGAAATTGACGATGACCGGCCTTCTACCTTTGTTTTTTCAATTCCCAATTAGCAACATAGTCTTTTTCATCGTAGTTCCTTAAACTGACGACTACTTGCGCGTAGCGTAACCTCGAACTAATGTATGGTATCGCAACTTGTTCGAGTCTCGAATGATTCTTGAACTGGTTTGCTGCGACAAGACAAAAGTGACGTTCGGACTGATTATTTATATTTACATACGTGTGCTCGCGAAATGAGTTTCGAATAACAAGTTTGTGAAAGTTTGTTCATGTCTATTGCGTCTATAGAAATAATTCCGCGTATACGGTTGAGTGATAGTTAAAATGCGCTGCTGGCGCCAGCACTGGTAGGATGCCTCAGAGCATGAGGTCGAATTCATCCGTGGTAGGTAATACTAATTTAATGTTAACAGTGTTTCTATCAACCAAATTCGTTGACGCGTTGAAAATTCCGTGTAGAGTTACAGCTACAAAACAGGACACTTGTGTACGCCATGGTCTTACGTGAGAGATAGTGCTGTCTCCATCCTTTTCGGGTACAAGTAGAGTCAGTTTTGGTCTTCACACATATTGTTGAAAACAAGGGTGATTTGGGTCCGGTATGCTTGAAGCTGTTGCTGCCAGGGTCCGGCACTTCCCAGGACGTCTCTTTGCTCCAACGATGAGTTTGGAATGCATGTTCAGATAGATTTAAAAGTAAAGTTTCCAATAGTAATGGTATCTACTTATTTATTACGTTACATTGTAGACATTTCGCAAAGCGATGACCTCGGCTCGGAAAAGACTTTTTTTTCTTTTCAATTTAGTGCAAGCTAAATAAATCGACTGCACTCAACCCGTAAGCCGAATGTCTCTGGTTTGTGTCTCACCGAACGAGATTTAATTCGAGTGACTTAGGACGGACTAGAATCCCGTTCAGTTATGAAACGTATTGGTTTAAAATCAGAACGTTTCGCAGCTGTGTGGACGGACAACCGGCTTAAGCGTGATACTGACCATATCACCTTGTGGAGTGCCGTTACATTCGATCATGATTATGAGATACTCTAATTATCTCTATGCGAAGGCCCGGAAGGGACTGTAGTGCTACAAAAAAAAAAAACAGTCTACTCACAACCTGATGCTGAAAAGGAGGCAGTTTCACTTTTAACAAACACCCATGCGCGCTCAAAAGCTGGGGCAGATAGAAGTCAGTCTCACTGTGCCTTCGATTTAGCCACGATCTCACATCCGGAATTTCGCGTGCAGTCACCTTCCCTTCGTGCAGTTCACCCAAGATTGCTGTCAATCGTTGAGTCAAAGTCAACGTCAAAAGCGCTTTATTCAGTACTAATCGGTATAAATTTTCAAAGAATATAAATCGTTGAGTGAGCGCTGTCTCCCCTCGGGGGCAACTGTCTCTCTCGCGTTCTCGTTTCACCGTAAGTAAATAGCGCGGCGCTTTCTAGCAAGGAGGGCAACAGGTATCACGCCTGCAATAACTGCCACTGCTGCATCAGAGACTGTCGGCTATGAAGATGTTATCCTCAGTGCTCCTCTTCTCTGTACCTGTATCAAGCGTTTTCGGTATACCTTCTTACTGAGAGCGTCGCCCCATATTTCTGCTCCCTACAGTAGCATTGACCCTACAGCACTCATCAAGAGGCGTCTCTTGATCGGTTGGGTCCCTGCACGTTGACCATAAGTCGACTCAGAGCCGATACTCCTGAAGCAGCCTTCTCAGCCGTTATCCTGATTTGCTCAGAGAAACTCATCTTTGAGTCGATCAGTAGCCCCAGGTACTTCACCGCTGGTTTCGATTCGATTTGTATGTCTCCAATACTGATCATCCTTACTCTAGGGATTCTCTTTTTTTTCAAGATGACCACTTTGGTTTTCTTCAGTGCTAGACTGAAACCGCGAGTAGTCATCCAGTCTTCCACTCGGCGCATGGACATACCTAGCCTAAGTTGCGGTTGTTCAACGGTGCGTCCAGCGACCAGAGCCGCAACATCATCTGCATAGCCGATCAAGCGCGACTCATCTGGCATCTCCCGTTCCAGTTGCCCGTCGTAAGACACGCTCCACAGGTCTGGACCAAGGATAGATCCCTGAGCAACACCCGATGTAACTTCCATCCTTCGTTGGCCCTGTGTCGTGTCCTAAAGCAGGCTTCAGTCTTTCAGGTAGTCTCTCAAAAGTCGCATCAGATGTTCTGGTTTCGCAGCGTATCCTCCCATCTAGCGGAGTTGAAGGTATACCTAACGCCGACTATCGCCAACAGAACGATCCGTCGCATGGTGCGTCTATATGTATCTGCCTTTTGACCGTGCTCATCACTTCTGCATACGCATTAATGGTGGAACGTCCTGTTCTGAAGCCGTACTGGCGAAGAGATAGGTTCCCATCAGCTCGAATCGCGTCAGTGAGGTTTCCCTTAATGACTCTTTCACGCACTTTCCGAGCAGTGTCTAGCATGCAAACGGGCGGTATCCAGACAGCGGTCCGAGATTTCTCTTCCCCTTGCTGATCAGCGCGAACCTCGCCACCTTCCATTGTATCGGGAAACCCCCGTCCCACAGGCAAGCGTTGAATGTGCTGAGCAGCAAGTCAGGACAATGGTGATGGGCAGGTTGCAACACCTCAGCTGGAACTCCATCTGGACCGGAGCCTTCCTCGCTGTCAGTGAAAAGATTGCTACTTCCAGATCCGGCTGTGTGAAGAGTGGACACTCGACTGTGTTTTTAGCATGGCCAGCGTCAGTATGGACGGGGAAGAGCGTTCGCACCATCTCGTCCATCTTTTTCCCTTCATTTATGCAAAGCGTCCGTGAGGCACCAAGCTTCCGTATAACTACGAGTAGCTTGTAACCAAAGCGCCCCACGGATCCTTGTTCACATTGTGCACTAGGTCTTGGCAGCAACGAGCCTTGCTGTTGTTAATCAATTTGCGAAGGCGTTTCGTGGCCGAATTATATGCTGCTGCCCGGTTGCATTCCTCGTCATGGCTCCGTGCCGGCTGAGCGTAACGCCGAAGCCTGTGACACTCCCTTCGCTATTTAGTCGACCACCAGTGCACTGGGGGCTTGCAGTGCAGGGGTTTTAGACGGGGCATAGAAGCTTTGCAAGCAGTCGCGATGATGCTTATAGTTGAATTCACTACGTCTTGAGCTGCCAGTTCTTCTGTCCCTTGCGGATCACCTTGCAGCGGAGCACCTGCCGTGAGCACCTCGACGAACCTCTCGACGTCCATCCCTCCGCTGCTCCCAATTGTAGAAGGTTGAGAGAACAGACGTCGGGTGACAACATTACTGATCCCAAGCACAATACGAGTATACTGATAATTACTGGCTGACTAGTCCTCTAATGCTATCCAATTCTGTATTCTCCGTATTAAGGACTCCGAGGCGAGTGTGTTGTCCGGTATGGTTTCTTCGCAGCTAATACGGCGGAAAGTCGGCTTATTCCCGATGTTTAGTACGACGAGCGCCGTCCTGGCCGTCATTTCTGGGGTTCGTTTTCCCCGCAGATCTGTTTGAGGCATGCCCCATTTGATTGTTTTCGCGTTGAAGTCTCCCCCAATGAACACGTTACCGTCCGCGTTCGAGACAGCGCCCTCCAAAGCATTCAGCTTGGTTTTGAAAGATTATATCGATTCGTTCGGTGTTAGGTACACACTAAAGAACCCACACGAAACCATCCCCTTGTCCACAGCCCTCTGCCTAGAAATCACTGTTCCGAAACCAGATGGCTGCAGTACCAGTTTCATCAGGATACTATGATGCAGAACTTTTATCATGGTTTTCTTTACTCATCAGTAAAAAGTCCCTCGCAAACTGCTCAAGCATGTTTTGGGCGGTTTAACTGCGGTGTAGGTTTAGTTGCAGTTTTTGCCTTGGCTAGGGCTTCCTAAAAAATCCGACATATTCCTGATCTCAAGGCGTGTGCAAGATCCGGTTTTGAATCAGCATCCTTGCTAAGGATACAGTGTGTCTCCTTTGTACACTCTTTTCTTTTATGTCCCATTTCATCGCATTTGTAACAACGGGAACTCCTATCAGGTCCTTTACCCCGATCTCCTTCGATTGAGATAAACGTTATTCTTTAATTGATGCTGAATGGTGGAGCGCCCTTTAGGGTTCGGCCACATTGCGATTTTACTGTCGTAACCAGCCATTTTTAAACGCAAATACGAACACACTGCGAGAAGATCTGCAAAGAAACTTCAGGCATGCGCAGAACTAATATGCTTATTTGAAGGTATGTCTTTGCCAGGAACACATGCGCTAACTCATTTGTGCGCTATGCAAGTAACTTCCATGCACGTCAGCGTTAAATGTCCAAATGATGTGCGCTTGCTCGAGTATCACAAAGACTACCTACTAAACTGGTTTTAGGAAAAATCGCAAATTCCTGCGTCTGCCGACCTGGACAAAATTGTCGAGAATCGCAGTGTGCGGGCTTCGATTTAACCATGTGTAACTTGCGACAGAAATGTGACTATATAGTCGTAGTCTGATGCATCCCTTAGGCTTAGCCTTCTGCTCTTCTTCGGCCTTCTGGTTCTCTTCTTCCTTTAACCAGCTCCTCCGGTAATGCCCTGCCGTCAATGAGCTCATATAGTTCAAGGAGCCCATTCTTTACTCCATTGCTGATTTTTGGCGAGGCGCATGCAGAATTTATTCAATTTAGAACATTTCCCGCTTTTCGGATTAGCCTTTCTTCTTCATGTCGCTGGGAGGCAAGTTTACTTTGCGACCACTTTTCTTGGGAGAGGCTTTCAGATTCCGTTTGCGAGTACCGTGCTTCCGCCACATTTTTGACGGTGGCGATGAAATAACACAACGGCATTATATTTGTCTGGTCACTCCTGCATTTTTCCTGGAGTGATCACTTTGTAGACGTCAGATGTATTCGAATTATTACTATATTTTGAGATTTAAGACCCTTGCTTCGGTGGTTACGGTAGCGATCGCAGCAGTAACCAACGAATTCTCGATGTTCTTTATATTTTACTCCATCGCTCGAATATCTGGCGCGTTCTGCAGAGTTTCCCGCTCTTTCTTTTTAGGACATTCTGGCGTTTGCATCATTTTATATGCTGCGCCTGAACGCCGCAGAAATCTCAGTCTGGACAAGAATTTTCTTTTTTAATCCGTCTTCACTGCCATTGTATTCATCATTGTTTTCGCCATCGTTAGTATCGATCCCGATGTGCTGTAAGAATTGAGACTGCAGCCGCTGGTTGCCTCGTCGTTGTTGTTGTTTTTGTTTTCTGTATTTGAATTTAATTTAATTTTTTTCCAGGGTTTTTAAGTTGAAGTTGCTCCAGTTTGATTGGGTCCCCCCCTCGAAGCCGCTATCTCTGTTCGTGTGTGTAGTCGCCCTTTTGGTCCCATGGTTATCTTTGCATGCGAGGGTTGGCACAAGCTGTTATGGAGACTAGTGCTCAGACCATGATTGTTAAATTGGAGCCGTTCACGCACAAGTGTTATCTCCGCGCTACCGTGCAAAGTAAATTATGTCCAAACCATCATATCCGCCAGGCCAAAGCATAAATTCCAGTTCTTTGTCCAAAGCGTAGTCCAGATTCAGTCAGGATCGTTACCTGTTATCCCAGGAGGAACCTCGCGGCGACCTCCATATCCTCAGGTCCGTGGAGCTGGCTCTACCCGTAGAATACTATTCTTCAACAGTACTCCTGTCGACCGGGGGGGGAACTCCCCAAAGGATGCTAGCCTCCAAGACTATTTCTGTCGGACGCATTCCCCTTTAGGAGTTAGAGTTTCGCGGACACAAAGACCATTCAAACATCATGATTGCGTCGTCAAATTCTGTAACCTGATTTTCAACATGCAAATTATCGTCTCCAGAAAATGTCAACATAGATCCTGCACATCTTTAAAGCTCAACACTGTTGATGCAGTGTGGTGTAGGAGCGGGGAATCAATGATACGCATTCGTAGTTCGTTGTCAATTTAGTTGTAGGGAGTAAACGCGTTGTGGAGTTACTCGTCATTTCGGCACGGTGAAAGTATTAGCCTCTGAGCTT
Source organism: Odontomyia ornata (assembly GCA_963969285.1). Taxonomy (NCBI): domain Eukaryota; kingdom Metazoa; phylum Arthropoda; class Insecta; order Diptera; family Stratiomyidae; genus Odontomyia; species Odontomyia ornata. The sequence goes on from OZ017742.1 coordinate 87,012,229, forward strand.
GAGTTATCGTCTTCCCCCCTGACGTTAACCTCTTCTGCTAATGCGTCACGAAATCGCTTCATCAAATTCGCTGCAATATCGCCTTCAGCTTTTTCGCCGTTATTTTCTCGAGATTTGGCGTGTCCATTTTATTTATTATCGTGCGGTTTTGAATCGCGGTATTGTCAAGGAAAGCGGGAATAAAATACATTTCTTCGTAGCACTGCAGCCCCTCTCGGGCCTTCGCTTCCTGCAAATAGTGCCTTCAACTGTCTCGGCCCATTTACCGCGTGCTCCAATTTCAAAATCCAAGCAGCGGTGAACTGTCTTCGTCGACCGAGTCAGACCAGCGTAATTTTCTGAGGGAAACCTATGATTACAAGTCCGCTGTGAGCGCAAGACTAGCATAGAGTCTCTTGTAGTGAAAAGGGAAATAAATATATCCGTAAAGGACTGCAGCGATGGTCTGCTGCCTCGGCGGGAGAGGATGTTAGGATCCGCCGAGATTGGCCTTGTCTGGGGACGCGTGAATGCGCTGGCAGGGAAAGCACCGACACCAATACACGAGCGCAAAGCAATTGTGTATGCGAGACAAAATGGCGAATTCACACATGCTTCACTTTAAAAAATCGGAGATATTCACTTTCGCGATCTGCGAAAAACAGGCGGTTTTCCGGAAAAGGATCTAATTAACATTTCCGCGCGTCCAATTAGACTTAAGATTTTTGAATTTTGGAATCTAAATTAAGCTCTCATGCTACGATGTTCTAGTGCCTTACCAATGTCGTTCTTCCGTCCTTCCCGTATCACTCTTATCATTCAACCTCAACCTTCTGAAATCCGCGGTCCATCCCGTGTGGCGATTGAAAGCTGACTCCTATCTTATTCTCTTCTCAGCTGAGTCTGCATCCCACAACGGTGGTTTTACATGCCCAAGCAGGTTTTTCTCCTTGTTTGTCCGTCGTCTACCGTAGCGACACGCTGTTACGGTGGATGAAGACGAGCCCCTTGCTCAGCCACTGTAGATTGCAGTTAGCGATGCAATTCGTGACTGCTGTATTATCTCAGCGCTCTCACACTCGAAATTTTACTTGGCAGATTTAAAATTTTTATATATTTTTTATTAACGAAATTTAACTGAAGTAACGAGAAATGAAGAAAATTTTAAACAGCAATAAAAATTAAATTTGATTAAAAATATAATTAAAGGAAAACGTTTAAATTTACTATAGAGGAAAATTGATATAAAGTAACATTTAATAATAATAATAAGAAAGAAAACTATTTTGCAAATTACGATAATGAATGGAAATAAGAAAAGATTTTCTAAATCTGCCATTGAAGTTTTCGAGCAGTTTGTTAGTGTGACTGTTCGATTACTACAGTCTGAGCCCACATCGTTCCAGTTTTCTAAAGTATTACTGGACTACTCCATTACTTACCTACCTAGAAGGCAAACTTCACCCAAATCCACCCGCGGCTACCTCTTGTATCATAAATTCACTGACTTTGCTTGTTTGATTTTCGTTTAATCTCAACGATTTCAAGGTCAATTGCAATTGCGAAAATTCCTTCGAAGCTTTCCTTCTGTCAATATCTATTCTGTCATTTAGACTATTATCAGTAGTCACAAATATAAACAAAGGAAGTTTTGAGGCATAAATTCCAGACCTACTGTATGTAATGAAAATCCACATTTTCACTTGTTCTTCTTCAAGGGGCTCTCATATCCCATCACATATGTTGCTAAACTCTAATTCCAAAACAATGACAAGTCGAATGTAAATTAAACTAGATGACCCGACACAAATTAATAAATCTTAATTGATCAAAACAAGATCTTCATTCATTCATTTCAATTGTTTTTCTCTTTTAACCTTCCACGCGTATGGCATTCTTTTGTTTATTTCCCTATCCCCCGAATTCCCATAAAAACATTTCTTTCAAAGTCACAAGTGTTGCTTGTTAATTATATTTGTCTGTTTACTATAACATCTGTAACATGCCAAAAGTCAAGACAATTTATAATCAATAAAATTAAATTACAAAGAAAGAGCATTTTCCCATTAAATTTAATAAAATTTTTTATTTTCCCCCTGCTAATGTATGTTCGAAATAAATTTTCCAAATATTCTCCCCTATCCACTGTTAATTCCCATACATCCGGAAAATATTTCAATAAATAGAAAATTGAAAAAACAGATAAATTGCCCCATTCCATGTGAATTTTCTAATTAATTTTTCATTTTTCCACATTCTGCCGATCAGCCAGTCAACAACCAACAAAAGTACTTACTTGTACTTGCTTAGTCAATGTTATGCCAATAGCACGGCAACTAAAACCTAATCGATTTCAATTGCTCTCTTAATCATTTATTTACACACATTCCTTTTATCCCGGCCAACCCCAGAGAATGTTTGCGCTGGCTTTGCTGTCTATGTTAGCTGGTTTCCTGCAGCGGTAATTTGGCGGGCTGGCTATAAAGTCTAACGGTATATTGCATATTGTCGCGAGACTGAAGCCTGATGCCATCGGCGCGGCATGGTAAAAATGCAGATAGCAGAAAAGATAGATTTTCAATGCCTTTAGTTCTGGTAAGTGCATAAAAAGCTTCAAATAAGAAAAAGTAGCAGCGTGGAAGGAAAATGTTCATCAACAGAATATAATAGGCTTCATGATTCATGTAACTTGAGAATGGCGGAGTTTGCGCAGTTGTAAGCTTTCTTTGCGATGGAAGTGAACTGCTTTATCGACCGAAGCATCCAAGCATTGCAAGTCTGAATAACTGGGGAGCTTTTGGTGGATTTATTTCCATTATAATTCCAATGGAAGCATTTGGAAAATAAAAGGTTGATGTCATAGATAACGCCACCATTTTATTAAGATTGAAAGCTTCTTCGAAATCAACTTTGCAATATTTCATTGATTGTAACGCGATTCCTTATGAATGAAAAAGTTTATTTGAATCAAAGCTTCTGTTGAGAAATACTTGCTTATTTGGGCTTTAGGATATGTATTATTTGCCATAAATAATGCAAAATAAGCTATGTATACAATGAATTGTAATATCAGTACCTAATTAAATTCAATTGATCATCGCTTCGTCCTTACACGTATATAAAAACGACTTTTGAAGCCCTTAGAAAATTCAGTGCTGAAAATTGTAACATCTTCTAATGTGGATAGTGAGCCCAACATCATTGGACAGAAAAGGCTACAGCCCCGCCAAAAAATTTCGAGCACATGAGGTGCTTTATACTTCATTGTTTTAACCCTTTATGTGATCAGGGAACAGTACTGGAACATTCCAAATTTTTGCTTATAAAATATGTATAATGGAAAAGATTATGTCATTTTGGTTATAAAGCACAGTTCGCGCTCTGGAACAAAACTCAGTTAAATTTCTGTAGTGAAATAGGTTGATTAAAATGTCCGTATAGGACTGCAGCGATGTTCTGCTACATCGGCGAAAGAGGATGGTGGGGTCTGCCGAGATTGGCCTTGTCTGAGGACGCGTGAATGCACTGGAAGGCTAGCATTGCGGTGTCATGGGGCGGGTTCTTTTCCCCAGCACAAGAACCACTACAAAAAAAATTTTTCGCATCCACGAATTTCAAAAGAGGGTCAAATGAATATCGACCGAAGTCGAGAAAGAAGTAACCTATTAAGGGTCAAAGACAATTGCTGACTCGGAGGACAAACCGGGCCTGGAGAAAACAGACGGGCTTAAGAGGAGTTCGTCGTTACCGCCGAGACTTATGGCCCACAAATAAGAGTGGGGTATCCAGGTAGAAGCGGTGCTCCCAACCGAATCAAGATCCAAATGTAGACGTGGCCATATATTTCCCATTTAAGTGAAAAACTCATGCAAACATAATTTGTATGAATTTTTCCATTAAACGAGAAACATAAACGTGGCCAATTTATGTTACAGTATTTTAGGAAATAATGCAAGTACGGTAAGTTTAGAGTGTACTATCGTTTATTTCCTATTAACTATACACGAGTAACAAAAGATTCGCTTCGCGTTTGTCGATATCGTTTCACGTTGTCGTCCTCGTTGAAGCAGTAATGATCGACTGACTTGTTTCTCTTATCAACTCGACTTCCACATAAAGTTTTCTCGTGTGTGTGCTGCGTCGCATTGTACGTTGACGGCCTGGCTGCCACACGATGTGTTTCGATGTGTGTGGTTGGCGTCGTTCTCCCAACAATGCCTAAAATGTTCATCGCTGCACTACTCCCTACCGAGTGACATTGGTGTATGGTGCCTCGAACATACGCGCTTTTTGCTTGGTGGGTACGTTCTTGTTCCTGCAGGCGCCGTATTGATTGGTGTTGGGTGATGCTTTATATACACACGAGGCGATCGCTACGAGGTCGGTTGCAAGTGTTTATGAGCAGGAATAACCTGTTTGATTATCGCCTGGCTTCGGGCTGGCTGCGTAGCTACTAACGTATAGGGTGTCGAATTTACGCTTATCGGCTCCGATGTATGATCGCGAGGATATTCTGTAGTAGTTTGGTAAGTATCAAATGACCGTAAGGGACCGCAGCGATGGTCTGCTGCCTCGGCGGAGGAGGATGTTGATATCCGCCGAGAATGCCCTTGTCTGGGGACGCGTGAATGCGCTGGCAGGCTAACATTGCGGTGTCGTGGGGCGGGTTCATTCCCCCAGCACAAGGACCCGCTACAAAAGAATTTCGCATTCACGAATTCTTGGGTCTCAAAAAACAGGCGAACGAAGTCGAAAAATTGTAGGTAACTACAAAGAGGTGGAATGACTTGTTCAGAGAACAAGTGGAACAAGTGAAAACGGATGGACTTAGGGTAACCTCGTCGTTACCCGACTACTCTCATGGCCCACAACAAAAGTGGTACAACCGGGTGGTGATGGTGCCCCCTCGCACCCGCCCAACCCGATCAAGATCCATATATGTTGCAGTGGTCAAGTATTTCCCATCTAAGTGGAAAACTCATTCTACATAACTTGCATGAGCCTTCCTATCAGAGGAGAAATACCCCGGTGACCAATTTATGTCATAGAGTTATGAAATCGGATCACATAACCCTATGCCATAAAAATGCACCTTGCTCGAGGCCACTCAACCCTCGAGAGTTCCTGAAACAAAAAGAAGGTTAGTATGTGCCCGATGGCTGGCTCATGTCTGGTGGTGAGAGCCTGCCACCGTACCGGGTCCTATACCCTTTTGACGGGTGAAAATGGATAGACGAAGGGTAATTTTTTTATGCATATATATATAGAAAAATAATAAACCTAAAATATTTGCGGGTTTTCACAACTTATCAACAATAAAAGAAATAGTGTAAATTTTTTTTTTTAACGATTTCGATCTTAACATATGTTCTCGGGTATTATCTACTTTCTTCAATTTCATTATATAGCTAAGTAACATTGGGAATGATACAACGACAATGTAATTAATGTCTTAAAAAAATGGAATCAATACGTCATATGATATTTTAATAATTATCATTGCATTTTACAATCTACGTCTTTTTTGATTAATTTTCTCGGTCGTTTTCGTTTCCTTTAGTGGAATGCAATGAACACAGAAAATATAAAACATTGGAATTCTCACTACTTGCCAACCGATTGATTATTATTAATAGGCAATTTTCGCGATGCAGTTGCCTTTTCGATGAAGGACTACGATTTATTCAAGCGTTAATAATAATTGCCCTCGACTTGCACACGCTATTAACATTTTGATCATTTGAGGACAATCTAAGCTTATCAAGCACAAATGGGAAGTGACTTTAAGTTTATATTTTAACATTATTTACTGTTCCTATATATATTATATTCAAAAGATATATTTATATGATTAAATTTATAAAATTTAAATAAGAAACTTATAAATTTAAATTGTAAATTATAATAAATCATTTATGGCATATATAAGATAAAATTTTAATATAATAATGATAATAATCTTTTAATAAGAATTTTCAAAAATGTAATAATGACATGCAAAAGGGTACTTACATGACCTTGTCCGATGACGAGCGCTCGTTGACGAAGCAGGGGATGTAAGTCCTGGAATCATTAGATAAACACAATTTTAGAACGGCGACAACTGTTGCTTAGAAAATGATGACAGTCGTCTGTATAAAGCACAATACATAAACACTTCGGGATGGAAGAAAAACTGGCGAAATTCACAAATTATAAACGGATGTGTTCCTTTTAGAAGTCTGAATGTATTGACTGTCCCCGCTAGTGGAAGAAGTTGCACAGCCGAGGCGAGTTTTCTAAATTTAGGCTAGAAAATCCAACAGTTGGTGGTGTTATAGCTGCAGGCGGTGGAGTTGCTTTCTCAAAATTTATAGGATTTGTAGGCGGAGTACTTGCTGCAGGACGTGATGTTGAGTTCCAAATGAATAGTGTTGCGGTTGTTTAGAGTATAAAGGAGTGGACAGTGTCTGCTGATTTTGTGGTGAGTAAAATGAAGGCTGTTGCACAGTTGCCTGAGGAGAATTCAATGTTGATCCGAACTGGGGCGTTTGAATATTAGATTGATTTTCTTGGCCCCCTACTCTACCAACGAGCCCAGATAAATTCTGCCATACAGGGGCAACAACATTCGATAGTGAGAATAGTCCTTTTCGTTCTTTTTTTTTTTTTTTTTTTTTTTGAAGGTTGTTCGGCAAATGGCTGAATATTTGCTACACCAGGTTGTAAATTGAAGACAGGTCCACTATTGGCGAAATTGTCGATACCCTGTTCATTAGAAGGAAGACTAACTTCACTTCCTGTTGATGGTTGTAAAGGTGGTAGCGGTGGCAGTGTAGCTACAGGCGTTGGAAGCACGTTAGCGGTCGGTGGATGAACATTAGAGGAGAGTCCTGGAATTGGTGCCTATGTTTTTCTCTTAACACTTAAATGATATGTATTCTGATTCGTATTTTGTAAGCTTGGTGCAGTTGGGAGTGATGGTATTTCCGTAGGTGAATAAAATTTTGACTGCTATTTTCGTGTTGTTCCGGGGCATACAAAATGATCGAGTGTCGGACTCCTTGGATATCCGCGTTCGAAACACTACTATCTACAAGTTGTTGGCTGGTTGGTAAATAATCTTTAATCACCTTTGAAAAAGTTGAAAGAACTGTTGAAGCTACAGATGGTAGTTGGGAGAAAGATGAAGCCGCCTGCGATAAGAACGATGAGTCCGGTATAGATGGACTTTCTTCTAAAAGCGAAATAAAACTTGTTGGGCCTGGTTGAGCGTAATCTTCATCCGACGTAGCCTTCAAATTAATCTCACTGAATGCGTCAGAATCGCTTTCTAAACTTTTTCCGTTCGTTGGTTTTTCGCATGGCTATATTTTGCTGTCTTTAGTGAGAATATGCCACTATTTGCTGTATCGATTACCTCCCTTCTCTAATTCAAACTCATGTAAAAGGCCACAACCGATATTATGAGCTTATGAGCCCTCCACTAAACCGCAAGTTCGTACTGTTTAACACTGACCGCTAACCTCCACACGTGCCACAAAAACAAAGTTGCGCTTTACAACTCTCCGGTACGAGATTTCCCACCGCCAAGGTCACGATTATAACTGGATTTACTTTCCACTAGATTACGCCACAAAGTACAACGTGATGTTCACAAATTTTTTCAACCGACATTATCCAAATATCAATTTGGAGTCCCTACATAGAAGAAAAGATGAAAACCGCCGACCGAAATTTTCGGATCCCAGTCCTTGCACTATGCGGTAAATTCTTCATCACCTCAAAATCCGCTTCAGCGGATCAGCCAACATTCAGCTCCGTCTCCTATTACATCAATGTATGATCGAATAATTTCTTTCCTTGATTCCGGTTTTCTCGAGCTGACATTGACAGGATTAATTTCACTGTTGTGTTGATTTATCCGGCCGCGATCAAAAAGGAACACCACTTCGGACAAAACTCTTTTCGGTACGTCAATGTCAGTCGTCGAGGCCACCCTCGCAAAAACGTGTCAACGTTTGCGTCGCCGTAAGCGCGCACCACTTCACTCATATATTTCAATGCAGTCTTGTGATTAGTATGCATATTATATTTTTCTATATGTGTGTGGGCGTATAATTAATAAGTATAAATGGAAATCATGGACGATATAAACAGAATTGCTTCTTGGTAGTTGTTGGTGTTTTTAACTAATATTATTATCATACGGTTTTATTGATAAATTTGAATTCATTTTCAACGTAAAGATACAATAATGAATGATGCGTAATAATATATCGCAGTTTTTGTAATATCACGTTGATTTGAAACAAAATTGGTATGCACGGTGCTTGTTAGTTCTTGATAATTTTAAAGAAGACATTAGATATTTAAAAATCTCTAAATTGAATAATCATGAATGTCTACTTGTCGCCGCCTATAGCAATATGCGTTTAATCGAACTGTCTTCACTTTTTTCTAGTAGGAATTTCAATTTTCTTGATCACCATGCTGTAGGGGTGAAGGAGATAGGACGTTCAACAGGCGATGCACTATAAGATGTGGTCTCGTATACGGTGGGGAAAGTAGCTTGTGAACGGCATCGACGCGCATAAGAACATGTGTGCATGTATTCAGCTTTTTGTTAATGAAAACTGGTCTGTCGCCATGACGATGTGTGTGCACGGGCCTGATTGATGACATGACATCCCGAAGGTGAACAATAAAATCATGGTGGCTGACGGAGGAACTGCTACGGCTGACGAACTCTCCCGGAATGGATAGTGTAGTTCCGTATAGCAACTTTGCACACGAGGCCAGTAACTCTTCCTTAAAGCTGGTGCGCAATACCAGTAACACGGTGGGAAGGATATCGGGCCAGGAAGGATATCGAGCCAGGAAGAATTGCTAGAATGACACATAATCGCAGCTTACAGTGTCCGATGCCAGCGCTCGACTAATCCATTAGACGCCGGGTGATATGGTGATGTCCTGTTTTGAGTATCTTGATCGGTGGTGATTGTTTGAGTCATGCCGAAACGAGCAACCCAATTGTTCAACAGTGTTTTTGCGACGGTAGCTGCGATCTAATCCACGATGGGGAATGCCTCCGGCCACCTAGAGAATCGGTCGATGACTGTCAAGCAATATTTATAACCCTGCGGCGGAGCAAACGGCCGCACGATATCGAAGTGGATATGTTAAAAGTGAGCATCGGGCATCGGAAAAGGCTGTACTGGATTCTTTTGATGGCGAGCAACTTTGGAGCGCTGGCGTGGAACGTATGAACGAGCCCAAACGCAGACGTCTTTCTTCTTGTTTGCCCACACGTACCTCTGAGATATAGCCTTGCCTGTGGCACGTGCACTGGGATGTGCTAGCTGATGAAACACGCCAAATATCCTGTGTTTTCATCTTTTCCATTTAAACGCTATTATTTAGTTTTTTTCCGACAAATATATATTTCGGGAGTAAGTTGCTCCCTTCTTCCGTGTCAATTAATTGACACTGAAGAACTTACTCCCGAAATATATATTTGTCGGAAAAAACAAAATGACACCGTGTCAATTAATTGACACTGAAGAAGGGAGCAGCTTACTCCCGAAATATATATTTGTCGGAAAAAGCAAAATAATAGCTAGATGAAAACACAGGATAGTCTGGAAACGCTAAACATGGGAAAATACACGCAGTATGCCAAATACTTTCCTTTGTAACATCAGCGGAACGAAGGGCCTTAATCGTTGCAGTGACTTGTCGTATATCATTCCATCCTATAGGTTGGCGGATAAATTTTAGGGATGTAGTGTTAGAACGAAGTAGTCCTTGCAGTTCGACACCTCGTTCTTTTATCAATTCCGATTCGTCGATCACTGTGGGCATCGTAATCTCTTCCAGCCGCGAGAGCGCATCGGCGACATCGTTACTTGCGCACGCGATAAAGTGGATATCTGTTGAAAATTGCGGGATGTAATCGAGATGTCTGATCTTGCGCGGCGACGCTTTTCTTGCAGACAGAGCGAATGCATACGTTAGCGGTTTGTGATCCGTGAGGATGTAGAAACCAGAACCTTCTAAATAGTGTTGAAAATGTCTGACGCTGGAATATATAAAGGGTGATTCATAATAAGTGTACACATGTGAATGGGCCTTAACTCTTATTTATCACCAACTTCAGGTCCATATATTGACAGATTATGACAGTTTGGTTTTTTACAATTTTAACCATGGTGTCATACACATCAGCCGAACGTTTTATTATTGTTAAAATTTTTTTACAAAAATAATGAATCGCCAGTGCAAACATTTCGCGCTCTACGTGAAATCGAATAATTTCACGAAATGGTCCCATAAATTGGCCGGCGAGATCGTGTGATTTGACTCTTTGTGACTTCTTCCTTTGGGGATTGCTGAAGGATCGTGTTTGTTTACGCTGATGCTCCCCAGACTACTGAAGCATTAAAAAACAATATCCGAGCCAACATAACCCTAATAACGCCGGAAATGTGCGATAATGTCATCGAAAATTACAATCATCGTTTGATAGTCTGTAAAGCAGCACGAGGTGCACATATGCCCGAAGTAATGTTTCATATTTAATTGTAAGGGACCAAATTTTTATAATTAAAAAACATTACAGCTCAATCTTCACAAAAACTATGTTTTTTTCGACAAAAATGTGTACACTTGTTTGAATCACCCTTTAGTATAGGTAGAAGTTCGTGATCATATACACTATATTTACTTATTTTTCTGCTTCTGCTCTAAAACGGCGCCTACTACAACGTCATATGCATCGGTTGTGAGTCTGAGAGGTCCATAGGCTCAAAAATGGACTAATAGAACAGCATTAGCGAGACTGTTTTTACAGTTTATAAATGCATCACTAGTTTCTGGGGTCCATTCGATGACGAATTTGTCATTCTTTTTACGTCCAGCACACAAGTCGTTGAGCGGAGCCTGTAGTACCGCAGCATTGCGAACAAACCGCCTGTAGAAATTTGTTGTTGCTAAAAATCGCCGAAGCTCCTTAAACGTAGTTGGTTTTTGAAAATATCGAATGGCGTCCACACGTGACTTAGGGGGAATTATACCTTTCTCGTCGATAACGTGCCCCAAATACTCTAACCGGCTAACTCCCAGCTGACATTTGGCCAAATTGATAACAATTACGTATTTCGATAGACGCTGAAATACAAGTCGTAGGTCCTGTACATGCTCTTCCTTCGTTTTTGAGGCGATTAATAAATCATCAACATAGCACCCGAAAAAATCTAGTCCACGAAGCACCTCGTCCATGAATCGCTGGAACGTCTGTACAGCGTTTCGAAGACCAAAAATCATTACTGTAAATTCAAAAAAGCCGAATGGCGTAGCGATCGCATTTTTCTGGAATATCCTCTTCAGCTATCGGAATCTGGTAAAATACTCGGAACAAATCGATCTTTGAAAAATACCGTGCGCTGCCTAAATTCAGTGAGATGTCCTCAATGTGTTGCGTCGGGTACTTGTCTGGCAAGGTCACGGCGTTCAATCCACGGTAGTCCCCGCATGGGCGCCAGCCACCATTTTTCTTCGGAACGAGGTGCAAAGGGCTTGCCCTGGGTCTTTTGAAAGGTCGATAAAATTCATTGTCAAGCAGGAATTGAAACTCTTGCCGTGCCACTTGTAACTTTTCCTGATTTAACCGGTGAGGCCGGTCTGGTACGGGGGGGGCTGTCGTTGTAATATAATGCTTCGTGCCATGAGGCGGAGCATGTGCAGCTACTGCAGGGTTAGTGAGTCCCGGAAACTCTCTGAAGAGTGAGGCATACGTTAAAGTTGCATTCACGGTAGAAATCTCTTTTTGGTTGTATTCCTTGACTTTTCCTTTAGCAGAGGCGTTCTTACTGGGATCTGCTCATTTGCCATTTTTGAGATCTACCACCAGCCTGAAATGCCGAATAAACTCTGCGCCTAGAATAGGTCTTGACACTTTGGCCACGGTGAATCGCCACTGGAAAATTCGCGGTAGTCCCAAGGAGAGGTTTACAGCTCGGTCACTGTATGTGTCGATGGTGGTTCTGTTCGCTGCAAATAACTTGACGGCTGACAATGAATGAGCGGGGTGCTTCCGGGATACTAGAACGACAGATATATCTGCTCCCGTATTGATGAGGAATCTCAGCTTTGTTTTACTGTCAATAATTTTAAGGCGACTCTTAATGTTGTAAGAACGTAAAAAAGTACATAAGGCAAATTGAAAATTGAATTCAAAATGTAGCTTATCATATAATTAATAATAAACAGAATATAGAAAACAATATGGTACTTACCCAATATCCTCGCCAGGCGATCGCTGACGATATGGGTGATTTACCATGAGGCATTGTGCAATTATGGAGCCAAAAACATGCCGGTGCCGATTTCGATGATCAGATGCACGAATAAAATGTTTCTAACTAGAATCCCTTTCTTGTCCAGTCTAAATCTGTTCACGTCCAAAACTACATTAATTTCAGAAAAATTTGCGAAACTTCGAAAATTAAAATCCAAAAAGAATCAGTATCTCCAAAGTGATGATTTCTTTCAAAGATTTTGAAATGCAACTAAAATTATGTTTTGGTTTTTACATAATTCCCACGTTTGGCAAGAAGAGCGCGATGTGAACAAATTGCAGTAATAAATGAGTCTTTGGAGATCGGTTGCACCGCTATATAGTGAAGTAGTTTTCTTCATATGTACGAGTATGTGTAATTGCCATTTCTTCTCGCATAAATCCAAAATGCATAATCAGATAACTTCTAAATTGACTTCATAAAAGATTGCTTGTTTTCATACTGTCCATAATAGTTCGCGAATCAAACGCCGATCCATCCATTAGCCCACCAAGTCACAATTCATGAATGAGTTACGAGTATGTAACGGAAAAAATGTCTGGAAAATTCCAAAATCGTATTCAATATATTTTTGCACGATAAAATCGCTGATGGTTGGTTCGCACGTTCGTCCAGTCATGCAACCCTTCATATAACGAGTCTCAAACAAAATTAAGTCGAAATGCGTCAGCATCAAGTGAGTGAAAGTTTGTCGCTGATTGCTCGGAAAATTTATTTTTATGCAGAGCGATTTCAAGTGAGCAAAATGTTCGTACTTCGCACACATACAGGTACACTCCTTTTAGTTTCTACCGTTTCGATGCACTTTACGGGAATTTATATGATAAAAGATAACCGTTAAGGAATTCCAATGCTCGGAATTGTAACCATCGAACGGGTAAGTTTCGGCTGATTATTCGTTACACCGTATTTGTAAGTCACTTGTTGGTCGATTGTTGTAACTTTTGATCATTTGATACTTTCAATCCGGGATGATTTCATTCAACTCCTAAGCAGGATTTACTCCCAACAAACTGTTATCCTTTACATATGTTGCGTTAGTCACTGTTTTCACGTGGGACACTGCACAAAAGGATCACACGCGCAATGGCCACTTCGGTATAAGAGCACAAGGATTTGCTGACTGTGCGTAGCACCACTTTTAATCCACTGATCTTCTTCTTTGCCTTTACGTCTTCCTTTCACTTTATTTATCAATGATCCACTCCCACGGATCTTCACATTCACGTACCAGAGCTTCAATCGAATATCAAAAGCAACGCGTTGCAGTCTTTAACTCGACTCCCCGTGATCGCTGTGGCGATTCAAAGCAGACTCCCCCGTGATCCGTCCAAATCTCGGCATAATTTCTATGTCGCACCGGTAAATTGAAATGAGCTGCTAGCTCACCCGAGTATTCGGCAATGCAATACATGGATGGGATGCATTAAATCAGTGTTCTCATTTCAATTGCAGATTTCCGTCAGAAAATTAATAAAGAAAAATATAATAATAGATTGAAAAGTTTAAATCACAATAAAAAGATAAATATAAAGAATATCAATGCAAAGAAAAAATTTACGGTTAATATATATTTAAAAAAACAATTTAATTTTTATTTACAATAAAAAATTCAAAAAAAAAATTTGTTTCTCTAAACTTTATAATCTACAAAAATTTAAATTTGAGTAACTAAATTTTTCAAATCTGCAATTGAAATTCCGGAACAGTGTTATGCGGTTTTCGGACAGTTGGCTTAGGTGACTGCTCGGTTACTACAGTCCTTAATACAGCTTATATTCAGTATATGGTGGAATTTTGACAGAAAAAAATTGCAATTGCACTCGTTTTCGTGAAGTGCAGTGAATACCAAAGCTTAATCAAAAATCAAATATATAAACGATAAAAACTGAGTGTTTGCCGTGTGAATCTTCAAGGTCAGTGTATTTTATTTGCTTTTTATCGGAGGTACTGAATAATTTTCGTTATTGTTTGAAAATAGTTGTTGTTTATGGTGTGTACCAGCTCTCGTACATTGCATTATTAAGTGCACCTAGCGTCATACATTTAGCACTACTATATTCTTGTTACAATATGGCTGCCAGAGGTCTACGTGAAGGTTAAATATTGAAGTTTCTCTTTCATTACGCCGACAGTGAAGATGGGTTCGACAGTGTTTTGTTCCTGATCCTGGGGAGCTAATGGAGGAAGATGATTTTGAAGAATTAGATTGAGCGGAAATTGATACCATCATTGAAAATATTAAAAGTATAAATAGCACTTCCCAACTGCCAGCTACTGCTTATACTCTACCTCAAGCAGGATCATCATCTCGACCTGGTCCATTAGGACGCAGTCAAGCTAATCAAAAATTGAATCAAAGCTAGAAAAGGAAGAACCAGCAATTATGCTTTGTTGGTGACGAACACTTGCCAGCAGAGTTTCTGGAACTTGAATAGACCAGTGCATTTCTTCTTCAAAATATTTCCAAAGGAACTTTTTGGAAAGATTGCAAACCAAACTAATCAATATATTGTGCAAAAAGATATTGATATATCATCCCGAGTCACAGAAACCGATATATGAGCAGATTCGTTCCACGAAAGCAAGAAATACCCTGAAGAGATTCAATCCGAAGAAGCCTCATAAGTAGGGCTAATCTATGTTCTGTGCGATGCCAGCGAATTTGCATACAAGTTTAAGCCAGAAACAGGAAGTGAGAACGTTATTGCGTCTAATGAGCCGAGTCTAGGTGCTGCATCAAATGTTATCGTTAGGCTAACTCGTGAAGTACCACGCCATCAAAACTACCGCCTATATTCTGACAATTACTTCACGTCCCTGAAACTATTAGAATATCTCACTAAAAAGGAATATTGAGTTTGGGAACCATTCGATGTAACCGTATACCTAACTGTAATCTACCCACAGAAAAATAAATCGCCAAAAAAAAAGTTTGCTATTCAGTCGAGTATGTTGCCTGTGTTGAAGGAATTGCTATATCTACAGTGGCCTGGAAGGACAACAAAATATTCACACTTGCGTCTAATTTTGTGGGGGAACTACTCAAATCACAAGTACCTAGATACGACAAGAAACTCAAGGCGTATGTGAGTATTGATCGACTAAACGTGGTGGAAGAATATAACCGTCATATGGGCGGTGTCGATCCTATTGCAAACAAAATGGGTGGGTATAAAATAAAACATCGAAGCAAGAGATGGCAGGTTCGCATATTTTACCATTTTTTGGACCTTGCCATGTCCATTGCCCTGGTTACTATACAAACCAGTTCATAAAATCAAGAAAATAGATGAACCACTGTTGGCATCTGCTGACTTGGTACATTGCTCAATAAGCCGGGGATAAAAGTAAATTTTCAACGCCGAAGCATTGAATTGGACATAAATGCCAAAAAACGCAAAAATCCAGCTCAATTTGTGCTTCTGGCTGCTGTGCGCCAAGACCAAGTTGGTCACTAGCCAATATGGGTTGACAAAAGGTTCCGGTGTAAGCTCCCTAAATGCACTGCAAAATCACAGACAATTTGTGAAAAGTGTGGAGTTGCATTATGCAACAATAAACAAAATAATTGTTTAAAGCAATCCACACTTCGTTGATGAAGTTATTGCTGCAATGTACCTGTTGTGGCACATACCTTACTTTAGATAAATTTTTGGAGAGGCATTTGCCTATTGCGGAGAGTATCTTATATACACTTGCCAGAAAAAGTATCCCTACAACAACAAAAGAAAGCAACATATTAGGAAATTCATGCAAAAGAAAGCTGCTGCATTTAAATATTGAAGGAACAAAGTTTATTCATTAATAAAACTATCTGTTCTGTAAATTTTTCCTGTGGTATTCCTTTAAAAACTAGAAATTACAAAATAAAAACAAAAAAAGTTGCACTTAAACGAACCAGAAAAAGTATCCGTACATGACGATATTAATTTGAAATATTCAAATATTTTGTTACATATCAGGGTTTAACAACTTGTCGGATAACCTTTTCTTTTAAGGATCTCCTTAAGTCGATTTGGCATGAAGCGAATCAATTTGACTGTGTCCTGCCTGGTAATTTTGCTCCGTTCGTCGACGATGACGTTTTTCAGCATTACCTTCGAGGTAACTTGTGCTGACGGATCCTGCGCTCCAACAAGTCCCACAAATTCCCAATGGGATTAAGTTCTGGGGATAGAGGCGGCATACACAGTTGATGTTTTGTGTTGTAGAGCAACCAAAGCTTCACATTGTGTGCTGTGTGCTTGGGATCATGATCTTGCTGGAACCAGAAATCGTCACCAAGCCTCAACTTCTGAACGCCTTGCTTCAAATTCACCTTCAAAATATTAAGGTAACCGATTGATCCATAGTTGATTCTATAAATACAAGTTGGCCAACTCCTTCTGCCGCCATACACCCCCAGACCATCACACCACCTCCAGCATGTTACACAGTTGGTACGAGATTTTCGTTTTCGAGGGCAGTACCGCTCTTCCGCTACGCTAACGTTCTTCCTTTAATGCCAAATATGCAAACAATGCTTTCGTCAGAGAATAGCACCTGTTCCCAAAACTCTGGGGGCTTGTTTATATATTTATTGCGAATCCACACGTTTCTCCCTGTTCACTTCCGAAATGTATGGCTTCTTACATGCTATGCGTGAGCAATATCCATCTCTCTTTAGTATTTTTCGTATGGTATCTTCGTGGAGAACCTTGCCAAAAGAGTGTTTTATATTTGTAACAATTTGGGAATCATTTACTCGAGAATTCTTTTTAACTGCCTGCAAAACGTTTTCAGGAAAGGTGTATTGAGTAAATATCTCGGTTAAGTTCGTGAACCACCTATATCGGCCAGGCGAAAACAAAAAAAAATTTGGTAGTTTGATAAAAACTGTAAGTATTTAAAGAATTCTTTAAAAAACTGGAGGTCAGGTTGCAAAAAACAAAATGGCGGCCAGTTGAAGCTCAAAACTTCAAAGGCTTCCAAAAGTCGCAATTTTGTTTCGATGTATATGAAACTGGGTTTCAAGATAGAAATTGTTTAGATCTAGAGACTTTGACATTTTGGTGAAAATTTCAACATGGCGGTTTTTTTCAGGATTTTGTGGCCATCTAGCGGTCACATTTTCCAACGGGTTTTGATGAAATTTGAAATTATCGATCTCTGTACTATGTTCTTGTATTGTGCAAAAAATTATTAAAATCGAATGAAAGATAAAAAAGTTTAAAATTTAAAACCTATTATTTTAGCTGCCATTTTCATTAAAAATATTGAGCCTTGTCTCTAGTGAAACTCCGATTTGAACGAGATTCGCCACATCGATTGGTGGGGTCCTAGCTTACAAAGATTTAAAATAATTCAAAATCAGAATCAATCAAGAGGATATTTGGCTCAGTAAGGCATGGAGCAGAGTGGGGATTTTATTACAACGACGATTTGGATAATCTCTTTGATGACCCACCTATATCCGCATGCGTAAAGCCTAGCAAACTAAAGTGGGCAGCTCCGGCTGTCCAGACGAACATTGAAGGATAGAGCGCAAGGAAAACGTCCAGTTGAAAACTCGAGCAAACGATGAGAAGATTCAATCGATGCTGACATTAGATCCCTGGTTGGGATTTCCAGTCGCAGGACCGCGTCAATTGGAGCTGACTAGTACTGGAGGCGAATATCCGAATTAAAGCTTTGCCATAAATGAAGATGAGATAAAGGTTAGATGAAATCCCCGTGACTCAATGCGAACGGTGTGATCCGTGATATGTGGGATCGATTCTAGCTCAAGTCTATGCAGGTTTGAATTTGAAGGAAAAATCATTCAATCAGTTTAAATCAATTCAATGAATATTTTTCTGATATTAGATAGAATATGAACAACTGTGTGATGAGGCGTGGGAGGGAAAGGGAGAGAATTCTGTTAAGCAGGATGTCTTAATATTAATTAAGATTGCTTTCTTCAATTGATAACTTGACATGATTTTAAGCGATTTGGCATCTCGCCGTAGACTTTTGTTGACCGCAAAAATACCCAAGAACTTACTTGATTTTTGTGTGATTCTACCAACATTTTTGCTTTCTCGGTGTCAGCGTAACGCATCATCAAGATATGTTCTGGCCTCATTGGAAATCAGTAGTGATTCGATCAACGGTGGTATCACAATAGGTCCTTAAGTAGCTGGGTCCATTCGATATATCTGGAGAGATCTTCGACCTAATTCTTAACCCAAATTTCAACTCATGACAACTTTTAATGAAAATACTGGATTTCATTGAAAATTACCAGTTAGTTAGTCTCATTAGCTAATTACCTAATAGCTCTCTCATCAATTAACATTATCGTATTGTTTCTCAGATGTCACGCTCACTGATTCATCACCATGACCACATCAATAGTTGCTGATCTCAATTTTTCGTCAAGCACTTTACACACTCAATGACATCATGATAGACTGAGAATACGATAGAATTGCTGCGGTAATTTACTTCCAATTACCACCATTGATTCCATTGTACTCATTTCAAAGTAAATATTCGAATAAATCACTGACCCTATTATTAGAAAGAATACTAATTGTTCTCTTTAATTTTTTTCTTCTTCTTCCTCACACACAAATTATAGTACATTTTGCTATTACTCACCCTCCCATTAGCGAAGTCTTGGCAACACTATCATCCACCCACCACCCGCGTTTCATGCTTCAACTCCTGCTCTTTGCACGCAATCTTCCTAATTGAAGTCTCTAGAATAGATGCATCCATCGTACGCGCGCTCTAACACCAACCCATCAAATTCTTCGGGTTGGTGGCGACGGTGAAGAGTTAGCACATGACACACAACCTTCAATTACATTTAACTGGCAATTAATTGATGATTTGCAATTAAGGGAAATCGATTGGGAATATTTATTCTAGGCGGCGCGGTCTATGCTGTGTCTGCTTTGGATTTTATGCTGCCGCGGAGGAATGGTGTTTTTCATGAAATGTTGGATAAGTCTGGCGAATTAGGGACGTTCATGAACCTCCTCTGACGCGAAGGAAGGTGTTGCAATGTAACAAAATTAGAGGTGATGATTCGACAAATTTGTAGGGAATTAAATTGATGTGGAGTTGATTGGGCTTTTCGCGAGAGTAATTTTCAATTTATTTTTGAATTTTATGATGTGGCACTAAATCCTTGAAAAAAAAAGATTTTAAAGAAGGATTTACCATTCTATGTCGCTTCTGATAACAAGTATAATTGCGATAAAACCTATGTATCCTTTTCCCCAAGGACTTGAATATTGTCTATTTAGCACATGTGATATCATTTCACCCATTAGCAAACACTCCATCAATAGATTGTAGCTCAGCGCTGACGAATTGAAGCGCAAAGTCAATATATTTCGCATACGCCTACATTTCCAACCCATTCTCGACATTGATATCTAATTAGGAAATTGGATAACACAGTTCGAGAAATGAGTTCTTCATAACTAATGCCCCATTCCTCTATCACCTCTCCTTGAACTGTCCATCGTCCAATGTTTATGCCCTTGCACTAACGGCATTGAAAACATCATTCATATCTACTATACTCCATGCATGGTTTCTATCATAGATCCATCGATCCTTTACCGTACTCGTATCTTTTCTATCCATCTCTTCAATAAATAATTTCGTTACTAAAATATCTGCATGAACTGTACACCACACGTCAGGTTCGCAAGAGTCAAACGTATTCTGTGCTGCCTTATCAAAAGCACGTAATTAAACGTCCGCCCCCATTGCACTGGCTTGGCATGACACAAACGGCGACTCAACGGATATCTTTTATGACTTGGTTATGTGATATGGACGGAGGTGAGTGCGGAGTGGACATGATATGTATCTTCTTCTTCAATCGCTAATTTGCATACTATAGACTTAGCCGACACATTATGGAATGTAAGTGGTTGGTCGGGTCGACTTGTCATTTAATGGCTTAGTGGTGGGTTAGTTGGTGGCTGGGGATGAAATACGACATTAGACAGACATACCTGTATATGCACGTGGGGTAGTTATTTCTCTGGAATCTCTACGTGCAAGAAATAAGGTATGACCGCCGCTATCTCAGGTGCATTGTGTCTAAGGGCGCTTGGGTTGGGAAGGGAGCTTTGACTATCCTTAATTTGCTAAGAAATATCGGTAATTAAAATGGGACTGTGTTATTGGATACTTGTAAGGCAAAACACTGTTGGAACTTTTTCCCTTGATGAACCATAGGGATCTCTTTTAATGTAGAATCATATTTCAGGGTGTGTGCGAGAATGCTATTGGCGATAGATAGGGTGGGTAGCCTCGACCTCCTTTTGTGATTTTACTTGTTTTAGTTTTTTACTTACAACATGCTTTTAGTTTAACTCCCATTTTTAAATTACAATTTAAAAATTAAATCGCCATCCTGGCATCAACTAGCGCTTAATTGTTGGAATCTCTTCGGGTGATTGTGTCAGGCCACCTACATGCAAACACTTATGTGAGTGGATGGAAAAGGTACAGCCCCTTTCGGGTCTTCACGTAGAGATAGTTAGAGTATCTCGATGTCATGATCGAATCCATCGGCAACTCGGAAAGTGATATGGCCAGTACCACGCTTCGGCCGTGGGTCCGTCCACCAAGTTGCGACACCTTATGACTTTAAACCGGAGCGTATCATAACTGAGCGGACTTACAGTCGGTCTGAAGAATCACTCGAACTAAATCTCAGCCAACGAGACTCGTACCAGGGACCTTCGGCTTACGGGGTGAGTGCTCTAACTATTACACCACGCGGACTTTTCAATTTGCTACTAGCCATTTCGAATTTAGTTGATCTTCCTAATTCTCTGTTCGGAATCTTCTTTCCGGTGATGAGGATTGGTCCGAGTATTTTCTACATGCTTTTAAAGGTGGTGGTTAATTGTAAATAAAACAAAAAGTTTTCAGAGAATTAAGTTAATATTTTTTATTATAATAGAAGGATCTATGACAAATATGTGTAAAACAAAATATCGCCCAAATGCTCGTCACGGTACTTCGCCCAAATGCTACGGTGGTACACTTCTATCCGATGGTTCATATTTTCAAGGACTCTGAGTCATAATTGAGGTTCAATGTCGTTGATGTGCTGAACTATCTCATCCTTCAGCTCTTCAATTGTTCATGGCTTATTAACGTACACTTTTTCTTTTAAATATCCCCAAAGCAAGAAGTCCAACGGTGTCAAATCACATTATCGTGGCGGCCAATTAACATCGCTACAACGTGAGATAACACGTCCATTGAATTTCTCGCGCCATTGTTTCGTTTGCTGTGTGGCAAGTGGCACCATGCGTTATCATCTCGCAATAGCGAGATGATAACGGTAACTGCTTGGCCGTCCTCATTTTCAAAGAAGTATGGCTCGATGACGCCGCCAGCCCCAAAAACCGCACCAAACAGTCACGCTTTGTGGATGCATCGGCTTTTCAACAATCACTCGTGGATTCTTGTTTGCCCAAATGCGGCAATCCTGCTTGTTAACGAATCCACTGAGGTGAAAGTGTGCCTCGTCGCTGAAGATGATTTTCTTTGTAAAATCACTATTCCCTTCTGTCTGTTCAACCAACCATTCGGCGTATTGCCGACGCTTTAAATGGTCAGTAGGCTTCAGCTCTTGAGTCAATTGAATTTTTTAAGCGTGTAAATTTAAATCTTTATTCAAAATTCGCATCAGTGATGTGCGTGAGATGTTCAATTGTTGGGCACGACGATGCGTCGATGTTGACGGCTCTTCTGCCACACTATTGCGAACAACACCAATGTTTTCCGCAGAACGAACTGGGCGAGCATGCACAGGTGATTTCACATTTCCTACCGACCCGGCTTGCTGAAATTTGCGCCCGATTCTCCCGATTGTGGACACATTTGGTCAATTATGCTGACCAAAAAAATCACGAAGTGCACGAAATGTATTATGATTTGAATGCCCATTTTCTTAAAAGGCTTCAACAACCTTAACGCGCTGCTCAATTGTGTACCTCTCCATGGTTGAATTTGTCAAACACCAAACAAATAAATGTCAAATTAAGTTGGGCGAAAAACTCACAATTAACATTGTGCATTATGATTGGACCACCCTTTATGTTACGATATTTACCGCAATCGCAGACATTTTAAATACCAAATAGCCTTATAGTCCCGCATTATTTTGATTGAATGTATCGCCATTCCAGAAGGTGATATGGTCAGTACCATGCTTTGGCCGTATGTCCGTCCACCCAGCGTCGATACGCTCTGATTTTAAAACAGTGCATATCATAACTGATCGGACTTATAGTCCGTCCAAAAAATCACTCGGAAGAAATCTCGTTGTCACCTATGGGTCTCGAACCAGGGACCTTCGACCTACGCAGCGAGTACTCTAATCACTACACCAGGTGCACTACATCGGTATCACCAAGTAATTAAACTTTTATCACATTCAATATAAGCGAAACAAGTTGGATTGAGAGAACTACGCTCATGTCGGAACTTAAGAAAAAATTCGATGACATCTAAGCATTGTTACTCCATTTTAACCAGCCGCCATTTTCTTTCACTACTGCTAGCAACCATTGACTGAATGCAATCTTAAAGATATATTTGTATCAGTTTTTTAGGGTATTGTTAAATAGTTTTACAAAGCCCTAATAAATCGGGTTCTGTTTGTCTGTCAGTCCGTCCGTCCGTCCGTCCGTGTGTCACACCACTTTTTCTCGCAAACTACGTAAGCTAGAAACATAAGATTTTGTAAGTAGATGTAAAGTGACGCCCTCTTCAAAGTTTCTTCACAAAAAGAAATATAAAAAGTATTTAAGGGGGACCTCCCCGTATAGGGGACTGGCCCCTGAAAAAAATTCCATCGCTTTTCAAAAAAGGTCTTAAAATGACAGTTTTGTTTTGAGCGGTGCGAGGGAAGGAGAAATGTACGAAAATTTTGTGTCTCCCGCCTCGCGATTGGACACCTTTGACCTGAAAAATCTGAAAAAAATCACAGACGTGAGACTTTAGAAGTACAAGGGCAACAAATACCTCAGAAGTCGAAATTTGATCAACTTTGTTAATAATAGTACATTTTATAAATTTTACATTTTTGCCTATGAAATCAAAATGGTACCCTTAAATTTCCCAAAAGCTACAATTCAAGTCTCCTTTTTGCGGTCGGGTACCTCTACCTCGGTAATGGATCATTATAGGCCCACAGGAATCCACGCCGGAGTTGATGATCGGACGAGCTGGCTGAATACGTGCACTCGGCAGGTTTCCCATGACTTATGAAAACAGCTTAGGCTTGACTCGGGTGCACCACACGCACCGTTGAACGATCGATCTCGCGAGTTTTTTTTCTCGAATTGTCCAGAACCGCTACCTAGTGGTAATGAGCAGTGTTTACGCACCTAAATGGCAGTGGTCGCGATGGATGTGTAGCCGCCTTGAATCCCGTGGATTAAGACGTGCACAATGCAATCGTTAAACTCACTTAATGTGGTAAATAACAATTCATTGCAAAAATCTAAATATATCACATTTCGTTAACTGAAACTAAACTTGTCTGCTTCGCGACCAAAGGCCAAAGAGAACAGCTGATGAAAAGTTTCTTGTTGGTAGTTGATTGGTTGCCAGATGTGTAAAGTCAAATTTCCTCGAGATCATGTCAGCGCCACTCAGTAATGGAAATATTTTTTATGATCGCCACAGTACCCCCTTTCCAGAATTGGCGTCAAGTTGATGCTGGCTTTGACGTTCGACTGTACGTTCTGAGGGGAATGTCATGATGTTGTTCGTTGTCATCTTTTGTAGCATACGCTGGTTTGAGTCGTTCGGTTGAGACGGTCGCATCTTGTCCCTTTATCTTGATAATGAAGACGTGATCGTTGATTCGTTTAACCAATTCGTGTGGTCCTGTGTAGGCTTGCTCCAACATCTGTCTGACTGCATCGACTCGCAGGAAGACAAGAGTGCAAGTGTAGAGATCCTTTTATTGAAAAAGGCTTCTTTTTATGTGGTGAGCTGTTGGTGTCGATCGAAGGAGACGCATGTGCTCACGAAATTTCTCGACAAAAAAGATGGGATCAGCTGGCATGTGTTCGTTTGTAAAAAACGAACTCGAACACGTAGCTGTTCGGCGGATGAAGCTCCCAAGTCCTCCTTGAGTGACGTTCGCAACCCTAGTAGAACAGTTGGAAGTAGATCTATCCAGAATGTTGGTTGACTGCACATAAGAGCTGATTTGAAAGTTTGATGCTATCGCTCAATCGCAATGGTAAGACATTTTCGATACCCCGCTCACCAATGGCAGAATGACGATGTCGATGTGTACTCGTACATGATCGAATCTTTCGTTTGGTACGTTTATTGAGATGGGCTGGTTCCTGTTGTGTCGTTGGATTTTCAAGCGTTGATAGGAGATGCAATTGCGGGTCCATCGTATCGTGTCCTTTCGAATGCTGGGCCATACGTACTTTTGGCGCAGCTGGTGAATGGTGGCCTTGCCGCTCGGTTGAGCGAGTCCGTGAGCTGAAGCAAAAGCCTGTTGACGAAGTTCCGGTGGGACGTAAGGAAGAATGTGTCCCGTTGAAGTATCGCAGTAAACTGTCGCAGTACTGATTGACAGCTTTTGTAGT
This sequence comes from Odontomyia ornata, assembly GCA_963969285.1. Classification (NCBI taxonomy): domain Eukaryota; kingdom Metazoa; phylum Arthropoda; class Insecta; order Diptera; family Stratiomyidae; genus Odontomyia; species Odontomyia ornata. Next base: position 87,037,172 of record OZ017742.1, read on the forward strand.
TGTAATCCCGTGTTGTCGCTGTTGTCTAGGAGCACGTGAAACTCGTCGTCTTCTTGTTGAGCCTCGGCTAGTGGAGTTGGGCCTAACGTGAATGGCATGTTGATCGCATTAATTCTATAGAAGACGTCGGCTACCAGATTCTCCGAGTCGGAGATGTGGACTATCTCCGTCTTAAACTGAGAGATGAAGTCCAACTGTCTCAATTGTCTCTGATTGGCTTTGTCAAGACTTTGAGCGAATGCTTAGATTAAAGGCTTGTGGTCGGTTTTGATAATAAAATGCCGACCCTCCAGAATATACCTAAAAAACTTGATTGCGGCATAAATAGCTAGTAGTTCGCGAGGTATCGTTGGGCTCAGCTTACAAGAGAAGAAGCCGAGTGGATGCCAGTGTTCGCCATCGTCTTGTTCCAAGGCTGCTCCGATAGCAATGTCAGATGCGTCAGTGACAAGTTGAAGTTAAGCCTTGTGATCCGGAGGCTGCAGTTGCAAGGTCGCGTTTGCACATTTGGAAATCTGATTCCGTTTGTGGTGTCCAAGAAACTTTGCGATTATCGTTTCTCTTGCTGTTGCTTAAGAAAGCGTTCAACGATGCCTGATGGTGGGCTGAGTGTTTAAGACAACGTCTGTAGAAGTTGCAGACCCCAAGAAATCGACGCAGCTCGACGATGGTCTCAGGTTGCTTGAAGTTAACCAGCGCAGTGATTCGCTCTTGTGTTGGTTGTGAACCGTTTTTGTTGATCGTGTAGCCCAAATACTCTATCTCCGTTTGACCGAAAGCACACTTATCAATGTTAATGTGCAAGATATGTTGCTCAAGTCGTTGATGGACAATGCGGAGGTGTTCTCGTTGTTGCTCAGCATTGTCTGACATGAGGATGATATCGTCTATATAGCAAAAGACGAATTCCAGTCCGTAGAGGATGTTATCGATGTGCCGATGAAAAGTTTGTGTGCCATTTCTAAGACCGAAAGGAATGACCAAATATTCAAACAACCCGAATGGTGTTGTAACGGCTGTCTTTTTTATGTCAGCTTCGGACATCGGGATCTGATGGTAAGCCCGTTCTAGGTCCAACTTCGAAAATATAGTTTTACCGTGAAGCGGGTCAGCCACGTCGTGGATATGTGCAATTGGATATCGATCCGGTACTGTCTGAGCGTTAAGTTTGCGATAGTCGCCAAAAACTCTCCAGCCCCCGGATTTTTTGGCCGCCATATGAATGGGACTGGCCCAAGGACTACTCGATGTACGGCAAATACCCATTTTAAGCATCCGATCAAATTCTGCTCGTGCTGCTTTCAGTTTTTCGCCTGTCAGACGTCGAGGCCGTTAAAAAACTCGTGGTCCAGTTGTTTCGATAAAATGTGTCACTTGGTTAGCTGGTGCTGATGTGTGTACTCGTATTGTTGTTGAGGACGTTTCGTGAGTCGTAGGCTGAATGATAGTTGCCGTTATGGTTGCCTTTGCATGTGTCATGGACACCCCGAAAACATCAACCAGAGCGATTTGTCCCGGGCTGGAGCAGATAGAATTGTCATCTAATAGTCTTCTGCTTTTTAAATCGATCAAAAGCCCGTAATGTGTCAAGAAGTCCGTCACAGTAATTTGTGTAGAGACATTTGCTACCATAAAATTCCACGCAAATAGATGCTTGAAACCTAAGTGTATCTTCAAGAATCGTTTACCATACGTGGTAATTATGGTGTCGTTGGCGGCATATAATGTTAGCATTTGCAGCTGTTGAAGTTGAGCGTCGCGTTTAGGCAGAATCGAGACGGACGATCCGGAGCCGATTAAGAAATTTAAGTGTGACTGTTGATCGTCTATGTGTAGTCTGAATTCCGAAATTTTATCTATTTTTTTACCACTTCGGTGATGGAAGGCAACTGTCTCATTTTCCCTGATGTTGATTTGCTTGAAAACGAGCAAGGCTCCGAGCACCGCTTTGCTTTTACGCCAAATCTTTTATGGTAAAAGCCAGCCTCGTTGTTAGTCGAAGTGCAGTGGCCTCTTGCACCACCTGCCAAACCGTGCAAATCAGAGGGGTTGAAATTGTTTGTTGATTTTGTCATCTGAACGACAACGTTATTAATCGATTTTTTCAAGCCGTTTGTTGAGTTTCGACGTGTCAGGCGCGCCTGCCTGCGGCGGAGTGGCCTCTGTAGCCAATACGTACATTGTTTTCCACTATGCGGTCTACTATTTTTGTGAGCTTGCAGAGTTCGGAATCCTCGCTAGTAGCCAGAATGCACCTGACCCTCACTGGTAGTCGTTTCAAATCAATATTTTGAGGATGTCCTCAGACAAATCCAAAGGTGCGAAATTTTGCATTTCTCGAAGTACTTGTGACGGTTGTTTTCCGTCGAGGTCTGCTCCTGTCTTTGACAGAAGCAACTTCTGCAGACGGTGGTAAGTTTATTGCTGCATCAACCGGTGGCAACAATTTGGGCGAAGATATAATTTCCTTGCTTGGTTCATATAGCGTGTTGAGCAACGTGTTGTTGTCGCGCCTTGCCATTGGCGGTGTATGCTGAACGAACATGCCGGTAGTCCTAACATCTTAATATAGTCCTCGTGTAAACTACTGAAGTCCAGCTGGACCTGTTGGTCCTCAGTTTCAATCTGCTTCAACAATAGAGGATGATTCACACACCATTTGCGCAAATGCGTACCTGCGCTCGAGAGTATGGTGCATAGCTCCGCCTATTTGCGAAGTGCCTCCTCTAAGCTGTCTGCCCCGGTCGTGACGTCGTCGATATAGCAATTCTTCTCCAATGCGCTGCTGCCCACGGGACCTTTCTGCTGGTTCTCTTGTGCTAGAAATTGCATACATTTTGTAGCTAGATACGAGGCACATGTCGTGCAATAGTTACTGTTTTCAACTGGTAGTATCGCACTGGTTGTGTTGAACTATTTCTCCAAATTAAGCCATGGTACCGACGGTCTTCAGGATAGAGCATTATCTCCCGATACATCTCTCGATGTCGGCAGTGAATACGAAACAAGGTATTCTAAAACTCAGGATATGCCCAAGCCAAATATACTCCTCCATGATGTTCTCGTATGGAAGTCTTAGGTCAGGGTTCCTCTCCAGTCGACGCTCTAAGGTAATGAATCTGCGCGTGGCCACCGCTTGGGAATCACCTAACGTCACAGGATCCTTGCTGAATGAGACGTCTTGTCATTGTCTGATGGAAAAATAGCTTGAGTTTTCGAAATATGTTTCGCAAGCCTTTTCAGTTAACGTAAGCTTGTGCTGCGGATCCTGTACTTCCTCAACCTCCTAAAAACGCTTGATGAACTGATTAAGCTAGTTATCTTTCGCCCGGATGCTGCATGTCACTGAAGAAACTTGAGGTGTGATTACTGTTCCGGCTACAATCCAGTCTAGGAGCGTGTTCTGGAGCACTGAAAGCTCTGGGCTCAACTTTATTTTTCCAATGGCTAGGACCTCGTAAAAGTGCTCGGCACTCAGCAACATGTCGATGCGCTTCGTTCGATGGAAGTCTGGATCTGCCAGCCTTATGTTTTTGGTAATGTGCCATCCCGTTATGTTTAAATTCTGACACGGTTGCGATGATATAATTTTGTCCATGACGTAGGCTTCCAACTGCTCGGCATATCCTGATAATCTGGATCTTAGGCTGAGGTTCACCTTATGGTATGCCTTCTCAGAACTACCGCCTACCCTTTCAATGAGGGCAAGGTGTGATGTCGATGATAAACCCAATTTTTTGTTGATTCTTTTGATGACTAGGTTTATTTGTGAGCCTGGATCCAGCACAGCTCGACAATCCGCCGTCTTCCCACTGCTGGTGACAAGCCTGACGACGGCTGTGCCCAGAAGTACACGTCCTTGGGGTCGGGGCTCCGTCAGAGTCGTAAAAGCGAGTAATGGCGATTATGCATTTGTTTACGGTTTCGAGTCTTGTTTTGGCGTTGTCGCGCTCGAGGATGTCGTCTTGGTCTGTTTGGGATTGTTGTCTCCAGGCAGATGTAGCAGGGTGTTGTGATTCTTGGAACACTGCTTGCAACTTCTGGCCGCGCAGCTGGAAGCCTGATGTCCTTCTCAAAGGCAATTCACGCACAGCTTCTTAGCGCGCACGAAACTTAATCTCTTTGCAGCAGTGATCCTGAGGAAATCCGGGCAGTAGTACTGCTCAAACGTTAAGCTCCGAGAAGCTGTCGCGGCGGTCACGGTCGACTTGGTGACTTTCCTACGGTTGATATCCGGTTCCTTTGTTTTATGGCTGAGTGTCTCGATGGCCTGGAAACGCGTTTCCATCAAGTCCAACAAACTCCTCAAGAGTGGTAGCTCGCGTGAGTTGGATAACGATTGTTCGTATGATGCGTGAGTCGCTGGATCCAATTTTTTGATACGCAAATGTAGCAGCAACGGATCCCAGTCCCTTGTAAACACTTGCAGGTTCTCTAGGCCTCTGAGACACTCTTGTGTGGTGTCATGTAGAGCCTTTATTGCTGCCACTGATTGGCTTTTATTAGCATGAGATGGCTGACTCATCAATTTTTTGATGACCATCGCTACCAATAGTCGCCGGTTGTCGTAGATTTCCTTCAAGGTTGTCCACGCTGCTGTAAATAGTTCCCATCGAAGGTAGAGAGTTTTATTTTCGGAAGAGGCATGGGAAAGAGGAGTCACAGGCAGAGTCGCTGAGGCAGGTGTGGCGCTGAGTTCATCCATTTTCGATTCCAGACGTATGACCCAATCTTGGGTTAGCTCTTCCAAATGAATGTGCTGTTGCGCGTTAAAACCATACGCTTCAGGATCGTCATGGAGCTCGACGATCTGCAGGTGAAAATCATCCAGCTGTTGCCAACCTCGTTGAAGGGTCATGAGTTTACTCATGCACCAGGTGCGAGTGACCTCCTTTAAGTTCAAACGGTCGATGATCCTCCTCAACGAGCCTGCCATGACTTTGTAGCGACGCAGCATCCTGACCGCACTGGGAATTCTTAGGGCTGAGGCTTCTGCAATGTAGTCCTTGTCCTCGCTAACCTGAATTTCGAGCCTATTTGGTGACTGTTCTCCAGTTGGTGTGCCCACGTGTGTTTTGGCACGCATTTGATCGCGGAAGGGCTGCTGGTAACGGAGGTAGTTGCCTTTGGTAGTATCGTATATATGTTGGGTAAAATACTCGTGCGACGGAGCGACCTCCGGTAGGGATCGGATGTGACTATCGCCTAGTTCAAAATCCTCCCTCGCGTCCTCTAGTCGTCGCGGTCACTCCGCATAATACCCGGCTTACTGCAATCCTTCTTGTAGTTTGAAATGACGCCTTCGGCGATTCAAGCCAATCCTTTTAGGTCCTCGATCAGGTAATCCACATTCGCCATCGCGTAGAAAGTCGGAAAGCGGCCGGAAACAGAAAGCGCGGATACACCACGACACTACACAAAACACCACACAGCACTTCACGACCTGTTCACCGGGGAAAAACAACTATTTAGTTATGTACGGCAAAATAAATACCAAGTGCATCCCGCCGGAGCTTCCAAATGTTTGCGCCGAATTTGGAGTTCTTTTGCTGAATGTATGAAATAAAAATCAAAGTTCGGGACAAAAAAGTCCCGGCGCAAACAGCCCTTTTCGTGAAGGTTCCTCGAGCGGTTTACCTATGCGGACTGCTCGATTACTACACAATCCGTAGATTTCAAAATGGCTCACAGAATTCGGGGTTGAAGGATCAATTTTCTAGCATTCCCTCTTTCTCCGTCCTCTCCCGCTTGAAAGCACCTCAATGCATAGCAAAACGAGGTTTAGCCCGAAATAATTTGTCAAATGGACTAGGTTCTCATATTGACTGGGGAGGTCTTTAGTGGGTGGGAGTCTATCGCGCCGGGGAGCTCCGCACTTAGGGTGTAAATGGCCTTTATTTCCCTACCACAAAAACACATGTTTAAGTTGACACCTTGTGTGGTCTCTCCTTTCACTTGTGATGCAACGACCTTCTTTATAGAAGTAACTGAGGTTTGTATTTGTCTCCAACCTCCGGGTCCGCTGACTTTGGTGACACGAAATTTTCGTATAATTAGAATAGCTTAACCGAAACTCAATAAAAAGTAAATTTCAAAGATAATAAAATTGCTTGAAACATTTAATAACATAGAGTAGGCGTGGCATAACTGAAAATCCGCCTGATATGATCCCGCGAATAGCTATCAGAAAAGCGCGCGTACGCGATCGTAAACCGTAGCTAGTCAGCTGAGCTCGCTGACCCTTGTGCGTTATCACCGGAGCCCGTTTTCTGCACGGACTTGAAGACCCAAATTAACGACACATGAAACTTGTATAAAGTGTAGGAAAAATTAGACATCAAACGTAATATGAAACGCCTATGTGCTTTGAAATAACACACTGAGATCTAGAGTGAAGAAGTAGAACGTTTTTTGTTTATTGTGGTAACAGTTTGATATTTTATAACCGTCATCTCAAAGCACTGCGCAAGAAAGGTTTGAAGACAAAGCAAAACATTTTAGTATCATCAAAGATTTTGAAAGTAAATTGAAAATTCCTTTCTCTACTATTCTGTATGATAAGACTGAACCCTTCCTAACACAAATTTCAAGCTCTTTTTACGTTGATTTCTTTGTAAATTCTTTTCAGAGTTAATATTTCCACAACCATTTTCATTTGATACTCAATTCCTCGCTTCGTATTGCACGCACTTACGTATGTGGGAGGATGTGTATAGTTGTCGAAAATAAATGTGAAATCATTTATCATAATAATCAAAACTCATACTCGTGCTTCGCAAATACAGATATCTTGTGCTGGTCGCGGTGACGACGACTGTCTCAAGATGATGAATTGTTAATTAAATTTATATGACACGATATCAGAGCAGGGGCCAAGCTACCAATTACGCTTAATAGAAGTGCAAAAATAATGTTAATGGTATGAGGTTAAAGAGCACACTTGTTAAGCTTCATGTAAATTGAATTTTCGCGCAACTGTGAAGCAAGCAGAACTTGAAATAGTTTCTTCATAGAAAAAAACATTTTAAAAATACCTAAATATGATCTTTGACGCACATTTCACATATTTCAAAACATAATTTCTATTACACTGTACGTTGCCACACCCCCTTAACAAATCGCTGTTTACTGAATCTGTGGAGCCGTTCCAACTTTTCCATTATCAAATTCCTGCATCTGAAACTTTTCCATAGAAAGCATTTCCTAATCATATCAACAATATTTATCTCAACTAAATACATTTTGCATCTATTATAGTTTAGATCCTCTCATGAAAATGAGAAAAAAATGCGTTTATTGTTGTCGTCTTCTTGTTTTATTTATTATTAAAATAAATATCAGACATCAGCTGCTCCTTATCACTATTTAAACCAAACATCAGTCACCTCATCTTTGTGTCCTGAGAAAATATCTTCAAATAATTTCCATACGACGACGGCCAATTGCGATTTGAACTAAATAAAATAAAGATAGTACTTGTACATTACATACTATACAAGTATGTACGCAGTAGTCACAAATCGTAGAGTATGTAGGAACAAAACAATATATTTTCTTTTTCTTCTCGCTATCACAGCGTCATTGCGTGCATTATCAACTTGAACTAATTAGGTGCATAGTACGGAATAAGATTGTCAAGTGTAGAGTAGAGGCATCTTAGGGAAAAGATGATTGCTCCTCCACTATTGAATGGGAATTTTGTATGTTGCATGCATTCTTCCTTTCATGTCAACGTTAAACTCTTAATCGGCTGTTTGTTTTGTTTCTCATTATTTTTTCACATATTTCGTAGTTTAAAGTTAGTAGAATTTACGAAAGATACATGCAACGGAATAATTATAAAGTACTAGGTCGAAAGATAACGAAGGTAAATTCAGGTAAATATGATTTTAAAATGACAGAATAAGTACGTTATTTTTGTTTTGATATAATTTGTAACTATGTGCCTATCTGATTGCATTGTTCCACCTCAATAAATTCCACAGTCTGAAGAAAGATTAAAATTATTTTCTTAAAGATAAGAAATTTCCTACGGGAATGAACCCACAGCCAAGAACAATAATACTTATGTATATTTGTAGCCTTAAAGGCTTCGAGGTCAATGTTTTTACTCTCCCTTTGAACAATGTCCTTCAAATTGTTGGACTGGTTTCCTTATAAGACTGACTTGTTCTTTTAGTTTTACTCAACGCTTTCTTTTATGTATCGAATTTTATCGAATCATAAATAATGGTTCCAATCTCTCTTGATCCGTGTGGCTGGCAATCGCACCTTACCTTAGAAACACCTGAAAAGATTCTTCCCAATGGAGAAAAGGAAAAGAGCTGGGTTTGATTTTTTGTTGTTATTTCAGTGGGTTCGGGTTTTCAGTTGAGAAAAACTCGTGCCCCAGGTGACAACATGTTCAATTTATTGAACTGGGTTTCAAAAGGTACAATCACAACAAAAAAATTGCTACAGCTTGAAAATCACGTCCGTCTTCTCTGGAGGCACCCAAATGTAAAAAAAGCCTTTTGGCACGGACAAATGATGGTTGACATTATGATAACTTTGTTTCGAGCAAAATTCTGCTATGATAGTTCGATTTCTATTATCATGAGTACTTTTCTGACATTTTTGATGGCAATTCAATTTTCGAGTTTCTTAGAAGAGCTGTGCAGAAAACATATCACCAACTTTAACTCTATATGAAACAAAAGAAGATGCAAGGTAAGGATAGGGTCAAGGTTGGGTTGGATTAGGTCGGGTCAGCTGTCAGTTGATCAAGTCTCAACACTCCTCCTTGATCAATTTACAGCGCAGCGTCTCGAAAATTCTTCTGTTGAGTGGCTTGGTGAGGATGTCTGCGATCTGCTTGCTGCTCTCGACGTGTTGCAGTGCCACAGTGTTGCCGATGTGTTGCTTGATGTACTTTCGTGGTATTTCGATGTGCTTCTTTCCTCTGATCGTCTTTCCTTCGTGAGCATTTTTTAGCATGTATATAGCTGACATGTTGTCGACGTACAGAGTGATCGGCAGCTGAGCTTCTAGAATGCCAAGTTCCAGTGTGATTCGTTTGATCCAGAACACATCGTCAATCACTGAAACTGCTGCTCGGTACAACAAACATCCTATCGCCTCGTGATAGTTGTTGTTCGCTGGAAGTGCCTCGTCGTTCTTGAAGTCTGTCTTATGGTTGATCATTCCTAGCTCAGTGGGTGTGGATGCTGGATTGCACTACTCGAGTTTCATCTTTTTCAAGATCTTCTCCGTGTAACGAGGCTGACTCACGAAGATACCGTCCTGGTCAATCTTGATTTCCATGCCCAAATACGTCAACTTGTTGTGTACATTTTTGCTGAATGTTATCTCAAATGCCTTGCTTATCTCGTCTAAAAGCTTGTATATTTCTTCTTCGTCTTTGCCGGCCACCAATCCACCAACCACGAAGAGTAAGAGAATTATGCTCTTGTCCTTTATAGTAGATACACGGGTCGACATCTGTGTTGATCAAGCCTATGTTCTTTCTCAAAGTGGGTGGTGACCCTCTCGTTCCACATCCTCGGAGCTTGTTTAAGTCCGTAGAGACTCTTTTCAACTTAAGAAACTTTCCTGGTCCCATCGTCGAACCCTTCAGGCTGGCGCATATAGATGTCCTGCTCCAGGTTTCCATCCAAGAAAGCTGTTTTCACATCGAACGATACCAACTTCATTTTCTCCGACCCTGCGATACTTAGGAGTAGGCAAATGGATGCATGGCGAGCTACTGAGCTGAAAGTTTCCATGTAGTCCACTCCCTCCTTCTGTTCAAATCCCCTTGCCACTAGTCTGGCCTTAAGTCTCCCGTCCGCCTTCTCTCGAAGTACCCAGCGACAAGTGATCGGCTTCGCTCCTTCTGGACAGTCCACCAGCTTCCAAGTTTTCATCTCCATCAGCGAGTTGTACTCCTCCTGCATTGCTCATCTCCACTTCTCATCTCTAAGTGCGTCACTCACCGGGATGTCCTCCGTTTCACCAATCTTGGCTGCTATGGCTTTCTTTCCTCCACGACGGGAGTCAAGTACGCAGTCTTTCAGTCTCGGTACTGGTTGCAGAGTCCAACGATCCCGCAGAACTCTCCTTCCTGACTCTTCTTCTGGCGCTGGTGTCTCATTCTCGTTGTCGCTTGGCTCCTCAGCACTTTCTCCAGTTTCCCAGTTCTCGTCTTCTTCGTCTGTCTCGCTGCTGCTATCTTCTTGCTTCTCAGGTGTGCCCTCTGGTGCCTGTGTCTCAAGTTCAGCTCCTTGCCTCAGTCTCATCTTTTCTTCGTCGAAGATCACATTGTCTGAGCTGATAATTTCTCTTCTCTCTTTCAGATAAACCCGGTAGCAGGGTGAATCAATATCATAGCCAACGAGAATTACCTTTTCTGATTTTCTATCCATCTTGCCTCTTTTCTGTTTTTGTGTCAGCACGTAACATTCGCATCCATAGGGTCGCAGCTTTTCAATCTTCATTTTTCTTCCGAACCAAAGTTCTGCTGGGCTTTTCCCTGGTACGTTGCTGGTTCCGGTCTGGTTGATCGTGAAGATCGCATGGTTCATTGCTTCTGCACACAGTTTCTCGTCCAACTCGTTCATTTGTATTGCTGTTCTGGCTGCCTCGACAATCGTTCTCATTTCTCTCAATCCTTCCGTTTTGCTCTGGCGTGTGTACATTCGTCAAGGTGTGGAAAATTCCCAACCTGTCCATCATCTGTTTGGGTTTTGCATTCTTCAGTTCGGTTTCGTTGTCAGATCTCAGACTTTTCACTCTCCTCCTTAGCTGGTTTTCAACGAGTCTCAGGCAACATTCGATCTGGTGCTTCACTTTTCGTCTTCATAAAGTAACAGGTTCGGTAGTGAGTGAAATCACCCTTGGACATGAGCCAGTACTTTGCTCCTCCCAATGACGGGATGTTCATCTCGCCGGTGTCTACGTGCACGAGATCGAACGGTTGCTGAGCTGTCTTGGGGTTGTTTGGGTGTGATGATCTATGTAGCTCCCTGTGCATAAATAGTCATTTCAGTCATCAATGTATTTTATTCCTTTCCTTTTCAGTATATCCCTCACATAATTGACATTTTGATGGGGGAGTCGCTCGTGCCTGACTTTGATCGACACGGCCATCAAACTTGTTTCTTCTTCTCTCCTGAGCATCATTTTGTAGAGATTTCCTGTGCGCTTTGCTATTGCCACAATTTCCTTGCCATCCAGACTGTAAAACATTGACTCGTTTCCGTTTGCCTTCTGTACATGTCCCTTGTCTAGCATATGACTTACTGAGAAAAGATTAAAATTAAGGTTTGGCACGTAAATGGCATCTTCTAGTACCACTGGATACCACTTTTGACTATCAAATGCTTCCATCTCGATGTTCCCGACTGCATCGCCATCTAGCCTAGTTGAATCTCCAATCACAATTGGGAAATGTCTTAGAAATGTCGTTGTCCACCGTCGAGAGTGCCGTGGTTTAAAATGCCCTCCTATTTGGTTTCCCGTTTGTTGACTTATTCGCTTCTTCTCGAGATTCGCAGTCTTTTGCGAAGTGTCCTATTTTCTTACAGATATTACATTAATACTTCTTCTTGCAGTAGGCAATGCATTCATCACACGGTTTACCTCTGTACTCCTTGTGCACGTGACCTTTCTTCCCACATTTGTAGTATGCGAACTGTGACTTTTCCTGCTTGCTGTTTGACGATTATCCTTGTTTCCTGCGTCTGGCCATGAGAGCGTTGTTGGTTTGAGTCGCTCCTCCTCGAGTCTCAAACGTTTCATGAGAGTTTTCACGTTCTTTGCTGCTCTGGTCACGTTGTCCCAGGATGTCCTGAAATGTGCCTATTTTGGCGATAGCACACTCATGATCCTCGTCATGATCCAACTTTCCTTCAGAGGATCATTTTCAGTTGACACTTCATCCGCGAGATCCAAAATCTCCATACAGTTCTCAACAGCTAATTTGCTTTCATCATACTCATAGTTAAAGAACTTGATCCGGGACGTTTCTCAAGTTACATCAGTCTTTGTACCATATAAACTAACTAATTTGTCTATCATATCTTTGGCAGTTTTACAATTTGCAATTTTGTTCGCAATCTTACTGTTTACATTTAAACCTATCAATGTTTGAGCCTCAACATCTTTCTTTAACCACGCGGCGATGTTCAGTATTGGAGATATACAGGTCGAATCGAAGCCAGCGGTGAAGAACCTGGGGCTACTAATCGACTCGAAGATGAGTTTCTCTGAGCAAATCAGGGCAACGGCTGAGAAGGCTGCTTCGGGAATATCGGCCCTGAGTCGACTTATGGCCAACGTAGGGGGACCCAGCCCATCAAGAAGACGCCTCTTGATGAGTGCTGTAGGGTCAGTGCTAATGTACGGAGCAGAGGTATGGGGCGACGCTCTCAGCAAGGAGGTATACCGAAAACGATTGGCACAGGTACAGAGAAGAGGAGCAATGAGAATTGCATCTTCGTATCCAACAGTCTTCGACTCGGCGGTGAGAGTGATTGCAGACGTGATACCTGTCGCCCTCCTTGCTAGAGGGCGCCGCGCTATTTACCTGCGCCGAAACGAGGATGCAAGGGAGATGGTTGTCCGCGAGGAGAGACAACGCTCACTCAACGATTGGCAGCAGTCTTGGAGGAATTGCACGAAGGGAAGGTGGACTGCGCGCCTCATCCCGGATGTGAGACCGTGGCTAAATCGAAGGCATGGTGAGACTGACTTCTATCTGACCCAGCTTTTGAGCGGGCACGGGTGTTTTCAGTCTTACCTGCACAAGATCGGTAAGTCACGGTCTCCCGATTGTCGGTTTTGCCCAGGAGAGGAGGACAATGCCTGTCACACATTTTTTGCGTGTACCAAATGGGCGAGGCTGAGAAGGGAACTCTACAGGGAGACGGGAGAGCTCAACCCGGATAATATAGTTGCGGTGATGCTCGAATCGGTTGACAAATGGAACCAGGTGGCACATTATGCTCGAGCAGTCCTAAAAGATAAAAGGGACTCACAGCAGCCGGAGGTGCTGGGGCTGGGGGATCGCTCTTCTGGAATTTCCTCTTCCCCTCCCGCTAGGAAAGGGACTCCCCAGCTTGAAGGCGCCCCACGGCGTAACAAAACGAGACCTGGCCCGAAGTAATGTGTCAAACGGTTCCAGGCTAGGTTCTCAGATTGACAGGGGAGGTGTTTAGTGGGTAGTCCAAGGGTATCCTCCATGGGAGTCCCACACTGCCAGACTCGGCGGACGTAAATGCCTTCACCTCCCTACCACAAAAAAAAAAAAAAACACGCGGCGACCGTATCAGTTGACGCAGCACCTGCTAGTCTGGGCTTTGCACCCGTTATCATATCATACAGACCTTGGTTTTTAAGTGCTAGGTTTAATTTAAATCGCTATGAAATGAAATCGACATTTCCTTGACTATCTTCACTTAACATTTCCAATTGAGACTTTACAGTATCCATTTTGCTTTAAATCTAACAATTCGATTGACTTTTTAATCTTTCGTGGCGATTTTCTGACTTAAAGCGGCTTGCGTGTTCGTTGCTCAACGTTGACTTACTGTGCGATGGCTGCACCAATGTCGCTGATTTGTAGGTTATGTTGTCCTTGCCGGTTCTGACGTCTTGGACCACTTTCGCGACTTGCCTGACAATTTCCTTTCCTGACTTTTGAAGAAACCCTTTTACAGCTGCCCTGGGCCCATAACCTGTTGTTATTTCAGTGGGTTCGGGTTTTTCAGTTGAGAAAAAGTCGAGTCCAAGTTGACAAAATGTTCAATTTATTGAACTGGGTTTCAAAAGGTACAATCACAAAAAATGATACAGCTTGAAAATCACGTCCGTCTTCTCTGGAGGCACGAACAAAAGTAAAAAAAGCCCTTTCGGACGAACAAATGATGATTGACATTATTATGATAACTTTGATTTCTATTTTCATGAGTACTTTTCTGACATTTTTGATGGCAATTCAATTTCCGAGCTTCTTGCAACAGCTGTGCAGAAAACAAATCACCAACTTTAACTCTATATAAAACAAAAGAAAATGCAAGTTAAGGATAGGGTCAAGGTTGGGTTGGATTAGGTCGGGTTTTTCTTGAAAATTTATAATTTGTACACTCAAAACTATAAATGCAAGTATAAAGTTAAGATATTCAAAACTCACTAATCCCGTGGCTGGGTCCTCGATGGTGTAGGGTGCCCTAACTCGTTCCGGTCTGGGTGGCGTTGGCGGTACTTTTCTCGTTGCTTCTTGCGGCGCTGTTTCTGGAGGGCCCACGCTTGGTCGTAGAAACAGTATGACGCTGACCCGTACCAGACGCAGCAGCTCCCTCAGTCGGTGTCGCAACTTTGCCTGCTGACCTCTTCAGTGTAGCTTCGAGGGGGGTTCAGTTGTTTCTCGCTTTTGCCCAGCTGTGGGCTGTTGTTTCTGCTGATCCCGAGCCGTATATTCTTCCGGAGTGATAGGCCAGGGTGGCGATAGGAGTTTTGCCGCGAGAACGACGTCTAAGGGGCGCCTGATGGTTGTCTGCGTAACTGTAACTTGGCAGGCTTTTGGGCAGGGCACCGTAGGGAGTCTCAGAACGGTCCTTGGTTCCTCTCGAGCTGTCAGGAGCCTGCGAATAAACAGAGTGATTATCTAGAAGAATCGGGGGCCTGGAGGATGGAGGCGGATGGACTACTCGTTGAAACCGCTTGCCCTGGTCGATGGCAAGGGTTTCAACGAGTCCGAGGAGTGCCGAGGAGCCGATATAACGAAAGGATGCCCACGACCAGGCGTAAGCCAATGAGCCCTATTCGATGGTAGGGCCGGTGGTGAACTCTACACCATCGTGAACCCAGCCACTGGATTAGTGAATTTTGAATACCTTAACTTTTTAATTGCGTTTATAATTTCGAGTGTATGAATTATAACATTTTAAGAAAAAAATCAAACCCAGATCTTTCCCTCTTCTCCATTGGGAAGAATTTTTTCAGATGTTTCTAAGGTATGGTGCGATTGTCAGCCACATGGATCAAGAGTGGTTGGGACCATTATTTATGACGTTGGCGCAGCCGGTAGGGTTATTTATAAAATAACATTGGCACCGCCTGTTCGTGATTCTGAGCTAGATACAACTAGGTTGTGTTATATCGCATTTTTGGGAGATTTTCGAATACCCAACGGAATCCTTACCTACTCTCGTCTACACGACACAACTCTCGAACACTCAACGCACTTTTTTAAACACTGATTCTTTCAGAGAAAAGGATAAATATGTCAGATGAATTAAAAGACACGGGCGACGAAGCAGTACTACACCCGGGCACATCAAGAATCATCTTACAGAGTGGAAAAACGTACACACAAATAAGCAAATCTACCACATCTCAAGACTTAAGGCACAACAAGACCCCACGTTAAACAAGTACTTTCATGTACTGATAGCATCGAACGGGCTCATCAAGACCGTTTGAAGTGTATTGAGGAATTCAAAGAACAAACGAAATTGTTTAAAGAAGAACTTAAAGTTTTTGGTAGATTTTCGGTGGACCGGACAAACAATCTCGACCTATCAGAATCTTTCCCCTCATTAATTAACCCTCAAGACTGGGAACTAACTTTGGATAACAGTGCATCTTGGAATAATTTACTGAACTTGTCCCACTCGCTCCCTATGAAAAAAAGACATAATGGTCGATTACGCAAAAGTAGCCCAATTAATGGCACAGATGATCCCACTGTTCTCCGGCGCCCGCAATTCATCGCTAGTACAATACCTACAAACATTTATAGGTTGCAGCAAACAAGTCTGGCAGTGCCTAGACAGACACCCAGGAAGCGTAGTCTTCATGTAGATCTTTCCAACTCGACTCTGGGGCGAAGCATACCAACTTATCCCCTCTAACTTCCCCGCTAACATAGAAGCCACGGTGGAGCTACTCTCAAGGGTATATCTGCCGAGAGAAACTAACCAGGAACTGGTGAATAGTTTATTCACATAGTTCGTGGGTATATTAGAAGTGATGAACTTTTGAAAATTTGAATACCCAAAAATTTCATCGATTTTTAAAGGGGACCCCGCATGTCGGAAGGACGTGGAATGTCTTGGGAGGTGTGGAGTTAGTGCGATTTAGCACCTTAATTCCCTCATATCTGTGAGTACTTCAGTACTCATCTACTTTCCTCAGTCAGTTTCGGTCATTATATGATTTTGAGAAATAAATTTTTAGGAAGTTATTTGGTGGATAGTTGGGAACCGTAGTTCATCCCTGTCCCGTATAGTTCGAAGGAATGCCAGGGTACTATTAGTATGGTTGTCAATTGTGTCAAAAAGTTTCAGTGCCCTGGCACGTACGTATTTTCAACCGTCTCGAGTCTTATATCCTTGTATATGTCAGTGTTTCTAATATACCATGGAATTCTTAAGGTCTTTCTAATAATTCTATTTTGGAAGAACTGGAGTGCTTTTTGGTTAGTCTTTGTCGTCTGGTAGAAAACAAAAGATCTAAATGTCACACACCACCTTTGGGTAGCTGTGAGAAGCAATAAAGCTGGAAATGTCCTCAACGAATTGTCTCCCGATCACAAACCAGTCCTTTTCCTCATAGAAAACATCTTCATTGATATTCCTATGCAGGAAAAGGAAACTACAAACTGGAGAGCGTTTAAAGTCGCATTGGCCACAGAAACTAATATTCAATCACCTGAAACGGCCGACGACATCGACAACATCGTTGAGAACGTAACTTAGAAAATTTTACAGGCCGAGAAGGGAAACGAATCCCTATGAACTCCCTCAGAACATCAAATAACTGATAAGGAGAATTAATCAAGTTCGGAGGAGAGCTAGGTTTACAGGTGACCCTACGCTACGCATAAACGAAATCTGTGATAAGATAAGGGTATTCCGAAACGAGCAATGGGAGAGCTTTTTGCAGAGTCTCGAGCCTAGGTGTGGTAGTTTCTGGAGAATGTCCAAATATTTTCAGATAAAAAGGTAAATTGTTGGACCGCCTTTTCATGGTCCGAATGGAATGCAATCCTACGATGCAGGTATGGCTGAAGCATTTGCAGATTCTCGGGAAATGCAATTCCGTGAAAATTCTTCAGATGAGGAGGACTTTGAAACTGAGGGAAAAATTGAATCTTCTGTGAAAAGATTCGTGATGGATAACATTCGACATGAAGACAGGATTGAACCAACGGACTTAGACGAAATCAAAAACATTATACAGACACACAATAAACATAAAGCACCTGGACACGACACTATACAAACACACAGTGATTTCTTGGCTACCAGACAATATTTTACAAACATTTACTGACATTATGAATGCAATATCCCGTTTGCGAAAGTATCCCAAAATATGTAAATCAGCGGTTATTATTGTTTCTTCGAAACTTCAAAAGGATCCACAATTTCCACAAAACTGGAGACCCATCAGTCTACTCTCACCGCTGTCGAAAATTGCGGAAAGGGTGATTCTGCATCAACTCAATGAGGTTGTATCTGACAAAGATACTATACCAGAAGAACAATTTGACTTCAAAGCTAAACACCCTACTGATCTCCAGTTGGTTAGAGCAGTCCAACACATTAGAACAGGCTTAAATCGCAGGAATTCAACAGGTCTAGTTATGTTTGACATACAGTGCCCGAAAAAAGTATTCACACTGTTGACAATTTCGCAGACAAAGCGCTGTAATTCAAAATTTTGAAAACATTTTCTTTTGGATTCAAAAACATTCTATTAATTCAAATGTTTTTCGGATAAAAGTACAAAAAAATAACAATTTTTCAACAGTTGTAGTTTGAAAAAAAATATAAACTAAATTAAGCCCCGTTTTTGTCCCGAAAAAAGTATTCTCACAATTTGTGTTTTAAATGAATAAAATTAAAATCAACAAGGATATTGAAGCACCCTTTCTCTTAGTAACTTCTTCAAGTCTTCTTGGCATCGACGACACAAGTTACGCGTCACTTCCGGGGTGATATTTCGCCATTGTTCTAGGATGACTTCCTTCAATTGAACCTTATTGTTGACACTGTGTTCTCTGGTCTTCCTATCCAGGTATTCCCACAAATGCTCGATCGGATTCAAGTTAGGCGATTGCGGTGGTGTCTTGAGAGTATGTGAGTTGTTATATAAAATAAATCTCTATACGACATCCGCGGTATGTTTGGGGTCGTTATCTTGTTGAAAATAGTAATCGTTTCCAAGACCCAGGTTTTCAGCTCTTTTTTTCAAGTTATTTTGTTAAATATTTAAATAACCCAATTTATACATTATTCCATCAATAATCACCAGTTCGCCGACACCGGATGCAGCCATGCAACCCCACACCATTATTCCACCGCCTCCATGCTTCACGGTAGGCAACATATTTTTGTTATCCATTTCAGTATTGGGCCTTCGCCACATTAATATTCTTCCATCGCACCGAAAAATATTAAATTTGCATTCATCTTGAGAGCAAAATTTTACTCTATATTTTTTTGCTTTGAACTCTTTTGCGAACGATATCCTCTTCTGCTTATTAATGTTATTGATAAAGCGTTTTTTCCGAGGTCATCTCGCCTTGTATCCAGCACGTCGTATGACATTTTGCACTGTTCTAGATGTTAGTTTGTTTTTAAAGTAGTCTGCAACTCCGATGCTATCTCTGACGAAGTTTTTTTTTGGGTCCTTCTTAATAGTTTTTAGAACAAACCTTTCCTCTTTGTCCGATAGTTTTTTGGATCGGCCACTTCTTGCTTTAGTTTCATCATTGTTTTTGTCTTTCCACCGCTTCAAAACACTAGCAACAGTAACTGTCATTCAATAAGTCCGTAGAATAAGTAAGAAAAAAACAAAATTTTGACAAAACTCGATTTTATTATTCAAGATAGTTGCCTTCGAGGGCGATACAACGAGTATAGCGGTTTTCCAACTTTTCGATACCACTTTTTTAGCACGATTTCTCTTTCTCATCAAAAGAAGCCTCAGTTTCAGCGATTACTTCAATATTGGACTTAAATTTCTTTTAAGCAAGCATTCTCCTGCGATCTGAAAACAGAAAAAAGTCGCTGGGAGGTAAATCTGTAGAATACGCTGGGTAGGTAAGCAATTTGAAGCCCAACTAATTCAATTTTGCCATCGTCTTCATCGATTTGGGACACGGTGCATTGTCTTGGTGAAACAACACTTTTTTCTTTTGCAGATGCGGCCGTTTCTTTGTGATTTCAGCCTTCAATCGTCCCAAAAGTGCACAGTAATAGTGGCTGTTGATGGTGGTTCCTTTTTGGAAATAGTCGATAAATATTATTCCATTCGCATCCCAAAATACAGACGCCATCACCTTACTGGCAGATTGTTGCGTCTTTGCTCGCTTTGGATTCAGTTTGTCGACTGCTGTCCACTCAGCTGACTGTCTTTTGGGTTCTGGTGTGTAATAGTGAAGCTATGTTTCACCCATTGTCACATATTGACGATAGAATTCGATTTTATTGCGGTTTAACTGTGCCAAAACCTCCTCTGAAACATCAATACGTTGTTGTTTTTGGTCGACTGTGAGCTCAACCGGCATCCACTTTGCACAGAGCTTTCGCATTCCGAAATGTTCGTGCAAAATGGTAAAAACACTACCATCTGATATCTTTACAATGTCAGCTAGCTTGAGCACCTTCAACTTGCGGTCGATCATAACCAATTTGTGGATTTTTTTAATGTTTTCTGGAATAACAGCCTCATTTGGGTGTTCACTACGCTCTGCATCATTTGTGCTGGTACGACCACGTTTAAATTCAGAAATCCCCGTCTCTACCATTTGTTTCGATGGATCAGAGTCCGGATAATGTTTATTCAGCCAGTGTTTGGTTTCCACTGCATTTTTTTCGTCAAAAAGCAATGCTTTATCAAAACTCGAAATTTTCTTTTTTCCACTTTTTTTCAATAACAAAAATTGCATCGCACAAAATGCTATAACTCACGAATCAATAGTCCGATTTCTGTCAAATTTATGCACGTATCGTTTGAAGGTTAGGACTAATAAAAAATCATATAGAAAAAATTCTAGTAATGCCATCTATGTGTCATCCCACGGACTTATTGAATGGACTAATATAATGGCTTTTATTCATTAATTCCCCAATTTCACCAATGGACTTTCCTTGTACACGAAAATTTAAAATAATTTTGTTTCTTTTGATTTTCGACTCATTACATTTTATTAACACTTCACTACCCATATGCACAGTTCATAACCCAAATGTCAAAAAAGTTTACCTCTCAGACCCTCGATACAAACAGAAAATGATTTGCTGGGGATTCCCCTAAATATAATGTTACCATTAGGGTTGAGTAATACGTTGGAACGAAGCGAACAGAAAATTCTTTTTCCAATAAACATCACTGGGTGAATAATTTTTTCGCGGCAAAAATAGAGTGAAATTTAGTTTATATTTTCTTAAATTAAATCTGTTGAAAAATTGTTCCTTTTTTTGCACTTTTATATGAAAAAACACGAAGTGATGAAATACTTTTGAATTTGAATATTTTTTTTTCAAAATTTTGAGGTACATCGTTTTATTCAAAAAACTGTCAACTGTGTGAAAACATTTTTCGGGCACTGTAGCTAAGGCCTTTGATAAAGTCTGGCATGCAGAACTTATCTTCAAAATGCGTCAATTCAATATGCCACTGCAGCTCACTCAAATTATTGGCTGCTTCTTGGAAGGCAGAAAATTCCGTGCCAGAATTGACAAACAACTCTCAACCCTGAGATCAATTGATGCTGGTGTTCCTAAGGGCTCGCCCATCTCACCGGTCCTAGACAATATATTCACTGCAGACTTTCCTACTCTGCCTCCATAAGTAAAACTATCACTCTACGCTGATGATACCTGTATATTTATTACAGCGCGACAAGCAAGAGACATCACTTCAAACTTGCAACAATAAATAAATATTTAATTGGAATACTTTCGTTAATGGAAAATGAAGATTAATTCTGATAAAACACAGGCCCTATTCATCACACGGATAAAATTACAAACTCCACAGAGACTTATTGTTGACAATGAAACAATAGACTGGACACCAACCGCTAAATACCTTGGACTTACATTCGACAGAAGCCTCACATGGAAACAACATATACAAAATAAACATTTTCCCTCATCAAATCGTATGGATACACTTAAATTCATTAAATTCGGTATCTAATTAGTTTCATAAGTCCTTATTCTCTTGTAAGTTAAAATTCGAATATTATTTACGGAAGTTATAGCTATTTTAAATTTTCCCTGATTAAAGTAACGACACCACACAGTGTTGTTAATCGATGCGGGTTTTCATCGAATCAAGCATTATAGTTTTGATTTCATTTATTCTTAAGTTTGCAGATAAGATGAATAACAAACATCTTTGAGAATTCATGATTTTAATGAAAATACTAATATTCCAACGAAATGACGGCCTGTGAAAAGCATATACATCTCATTAAGGTGTCTGTTTTTTTATTAATTGTTGCTATCTCCGTACCATAATAAAACCCTTCTGACAGGAGCAGATTTTTCAATGAATAGTTAGTAAAAAGAGGCCAAATTGCCGAAAACATCTATGTTGGCCATATTTCAAGCAATTCAATAGCATTTTGGCTTGTTTATCTTTAATCCTGCCAAACGCAGAGCATAATCTTTTTTCTTAAGTGACCGATCTCTTCCACCATTCCACCGCCAAAAGAAAAGCAAGCCTTTTTGCGTTTGGAATTCTTCAGTTCTATCTTCTCATCCGCCAGTAAGGATGCAATGCAAATAACGTGCTTTCATGCCATATAAATAGCATTTTGGAAGTGGCTCATAAATTCGTCACATGCCTTTTTTTGTTAATCATGCTCTTTTTGGAACACCTTACCAATGGCAATCTGCAAGGATACTCATTTGGATTGTCATTTGAACATCAGAAAAAAAAATGTTCTTCAGGTGTTTGAAATCCTAGAAATCCTCTTGAAATTTCTTTAGTCTAACAAGCTTCAAAAGACTAAAAGGCTTCCGACGACTCTAGATTTCCATAACTAGAGAAAAATTATTGTGAAAAAGACCTTTTGATAAGTACCAGATACGTGAAATATACGGAAAATCATTCTCCTATACTTGAACAATTCCCTTCCATAAACGTTAAAAGCCGTATATTGACAATCCACTGCCACTAACTGTCGTCATAAAGCAGACTTCTTCTTCGTAGCACTACAGCCCCTCTCGGGCCTTCGCTTCCTGCAAATAGCTAGCGCCTCTTAACTATCTCGGTCCATTGACCGTATCCTCCAACTTCGAAACCCGAGCAGCGATGAACTGTCTCCGTCGACCGAGTCAGACCAGCGTTTCCTCGGTTTCCCCACTGGTCTCCGGCCTTCAGTTCTCCCAACGAATACCTTTTTCGGTATCTGTTGTTCGTTTATACGATTAATGTGTCCAGCCCATTGCAGCTTCCACAGTCTTACAATCGTTGAGACCTCAGGCTCGTCAAAAATTTCATACAGCTAATGGTTGTATCGAATTCGCCATTGGTCCCCGTCTAGCTTCGCTCCGTTCATTCGCCTCGGGACCCGTCGCTCAAAGGCGTTTAATATATTTGTGGATACTTGGGTTAGGGTCCATGTTTCACACGCATAGCATAACACAAGTCTTATCACAGATTTGTATACTTGGAGCTTTGTTTTCCTGTGTATGCAGCTGGTCTTCAAGATCGTCAAAACTGAATAAAATATTTTATTTGCGAGCTGTATTCTTAGGGGTATTTCGTCTCTTTCATTACCGGTTCTCGTCATTTTGGCGCCTAGATACAAAAATTCGCTCACATTTTCGATAATGTACTCGCCAAGTGTGATATTTTGTATATTAGAGGTATTTTTCCTCGACTGCGTCATGAACTTTGTTTTATTTAATTGATTTGTAGCCCTACTATTTTTGCTTCGCTGTCGAGTTTCAGGAAGAGTTCTTTGGCAGTTGTTAATGACCGTGATAGAATGTTGATGTCGTCCGCATAGGCCACCACTTGGCTCGACTTGCATAGTAATGTACCTCTCGCATCGACAGGTAGCTTCCGTATGACGTACTCCAGAGCCAAAGTGAATAGCAATGGGGCCAGCCCATCTCCCTATTTTAGCCCAATATTTGTGTCAAAGGCATCGGTGAGTTGGTTATTGATGCGGACTTGGAAGGTCGTTGACGTCATTGTCATTTTGGTAAGACGGACTAATTTGGCTGGGATGCCAAAACAAAGCATTATTTGGTACAGTACGTTATGATCAATACTGTTGTCATCAAGCAGGCTTATATCTATAAATATTTGGCATCTCCAAGCTTTACAGATTGCCAATAACCCAACCGCTTACCTTAGTCAATTCTACATACATCAAACCGGTAAGAACCATTGTTTATATTTTAATATAAGAATGGAATAGCGCCTATGGTATAACTCTTTTTTCAATAATTTCATTTAAATCGGATTCCAAATAAATGATCCATTTTAAACTAGTAAATATTTTGTAATGATTTTAAACATTTTACACGTCCGAATGCGGAACCGACCTCTCATCGGTTCTAGACGTTAAGTCTGAGTAGTGCCAACGGATGGTACCAACCGGTCAACCAATCCGTGCACCGTAACCCATTCACGCGGTGGCTGTTTGTCGGCCAGCTAGTTCGGAGAGGATTTCGGTCGCGGGTCTCCGAATGGGTTACGCTCATTTACTTATTTTCTGTGTGGCATCATTGCACCTACCTTCCGAAACGGAGAAGCAACCAGCCCTCCGTTAGCTGCGGCACGACTAACGCCCGAAGAGTCCTCAAAAGGACATCAGAAACTCACTCCACTGATATCTGAGGTTATCTTTTTCTTTTTCCGCGTTTTTCCTCCAATGGTTGCGTCGGACTGTCAATTTGACAACCTCCGACAAAACAGATGTGGACTGGGAGTCGTCGCAACTGACGCGGAATGGAACGCCACATGGCGGCAATGGGCATTTTTATTGGTCGCCAGTGGCATAGTGTTTTGATGGCAACTGTGGGGGGCATTGCCAGGGTTCGGGATCGGAATCACTTCGATTCCCGGGCGTAGGCGTCACATTACACATTCCCCCCCAAAATCGAAGTGACTCCGATCCCGCCTCCTATGTAAAAGGTCTTGGTTAGGGCCGTGGCGGGTCGAAGGTCGTTTTCGAGGAATAGGCTACAACAATTTCAGTGAAGACTCGATAGTGGCTATACAGTAGGGAGTCAGGTGTTATTCGGAGGTCTTCGTCCAGGCAGAGATTTAGGTAAGCCATGGTTTTTCTTTCGCGTGAAATAGTTGCACTTCATCGTCGAAGGTCTTTTGCATAGTAAATTCCCAGGGTTTTACCAGTCATGTCCGCGATGAGGTATCGTGTGGGGCTTATTACTTGTAGGACTCGACACTTCACGAATTTCTTGTCTAGTTTGGCATTGTAATGTCGGGTGGCATCGTTCTGCCGGAAGTTTCGACGATATATTTCGTCGCCTGCCTTAAAGCCAGAAGGATGAGATCGCAAGTTGTACCGCTCCTCTTCCATCCGTCTACTTTCTTCAATCTTCTCCCGCAGTTGATCTCGCAGAAGTTGGAGCTTTTCGTGCGGTTCCAGAACCACGATTGGGTCCTCTAGCGATTTCAGCTGCCGCAATAGCCGGTAAGCGCTTCCATGACAGATCATGTACTGGCCGAACAATGCGAAATACGGCGAAATGCCGGTAGTGGCGTGGTACGACGAGCGCAGAGCACTAGTGATGGCGGACAACTTGCGATCCCAGTCCTTCTGATTCGGGTGGACATAGGCGCGAATGGCCGCTATGAGCGTACGGTTCAGTCGTTCGGATGCGTTGGCTTGTGGTGAATAGACGGCTGTTCGTTGGTGGATGATGCCGTATTTGGACATTAGGTCTCGGAACTTGCTGGAGGTGAACTGGACCCTGTTGTCGGAGACAAGTTTCTCCGGAACTCCAAACATGTGAAAGACTCGGTTCTCCAAGAAGCTGAGTATAGGTCCAGTGTGCATGTTACGTAGTGGTTCTATGATAGGGAATTTAGATAGCTGGTCCAGGACCACGACAGCTCCCGTGTGACCAGAAGCAGATCGAGGGTAAGGACCGATAAGATCAATGTACAAGCGCTGGAACACGCGTTCGGGGACCTCAACCTTACCCATGGGAGGCCGAAGAATGGTGTTGGGCGCTTTAGTGCACTTGCATAGCTCACAGGAGGCTACGTACGCTTTTATCTGTTGTGCCATCTTAGGCCAAAAGAAACAGGTTTTCAACCGCCTAAGTGTACGACCGTATCCGCCGTGCGCACTTGATGGGTGGTCATGAGCCCGTCTGATAAGATCAGTGGTTAATTCTTCGGGCACCCACAACTTCCACTGTTCTTCTTCTTGTATGGGGTCTCCGGATGCGTGTCCCATCCGCTTATAAATAAATCCATCCGTCAACCGCAGTTCAGGAAGCTGGGACAGTTGATTCTGGATAGTGTGAATCAGTTGGGTGTAGCTGGCTGACTTGAAGGCAGGATGGTCCAGATCGATCAATTGGGGGCTGTCGTCCTCCTGGACCAACTCGGCTCCTTCAGGGGCGAACATTCTGGATAGGGTGTCGGGGACTACATGCTGGCTACCTTTTCGGTGGCGAATTGTGAAGTCAAATGCCTGTAATTTCAGTGCCCACCTAGCCAATCTGCCGTTTAGATCAGTCTGGCTCATTAGCCATTTCAGAGAAGCGTGATCCGTAACGATTTGAAAGGTGTGTCCCTCCACATAGGCTCGGAAGCGTTTCACATCCAACACCGCAGCTAGACATTCCTGCTCGGAAACCGTGTAATTTCGCTGGGCTGGGTTCAACTTGTGAGACATGAAGGCTATAGGTCTCTCCTCGCCGTCTTGTGCAACCTGGACTAAGACTGATCCCACCCCGTGTTGACTCGCGTCACAATGGATTGAGAACGGTTTGTCAAAGTCCGGGCTGTGCAGTACGGGGGCTGTAGTCAGACTCTTCTTTAGCTCTTCAAAGGCTCGCAAGCTGGGCTCCTCCCAGACGAATTTACGTCCCTTACGCAGCATGTCGGTCAAAGGAGTGGTAATGGTGGCATAGTCACGTACAAAACGCTGGTACCAACCGCATAAGCCTAAGAATCGGCGTAATTGCTTGGTGGTCTTGGGTAATGGAAAAACGTCAATTGCTTGAGTCTTGTCCGGATCGGTCTTGATATGGCCATGCCCAATGATGTGACCTAAATACTTCACCTCCGTCATCACGAACTGACTCTTCTGTATGTTGATGGTTAACCTTGCCCTCCGTATGTGCAGAGCCACCTCCTGAAGCAGGTCGATGTGTTCGTTAAAGGTCTCGGTTATAAGCAGCATATTGTCCAAGTAAACGAAAACTTGGTGCCGCAAATGAGGTGGTATCACCTTATCCATAAGGCGCGTCATTGTTTGGGGGGCATTGCACAATCCGAATGGCATGGTCACGAATTGATACAGGGGCCGACCTGGGACTGTGAAGGCTGTTTTCTCCTTTGAACCAGGGTCTAAAGGAATTTGCCAGAAGGCGTCCTTGAGGTCTAAGCTCGTGATGAAGTGGGCTTTAGGCAACCGACTCAAAATGCCTTCAATCAACGGTAGAGGGTATGCGTCCTTGACAGTGACGGCGTTCAAGCGTCTGGCATCTAAGCATAGCCGGACCTTGTTCGGCTTGACAACTAAGGTGACTGGGGAAGCCCACGCGCTCTGTGATTCTTCGATTACGCCTAATGCTAGCATTCGATCCACTTCGGCATATAACGACTTTTCCTTCGCCGGAGATATGGCAAAATGTCTCTGTTTTATGGGTTTAGCATCCCCCACATCTATATTGTGGAACACCAGTGCAGTCCGCCCGAGACCTTCCTTCTCATGCGATGGAAAAGCCGATATAGCCGAGTCAAGACGCAGTTACTGATTTACATCCAGTGTATGTCGTAATAAGTGAGTGGGTTGAGATTGGTCAGGAACTGTGGTGACGGACTCCAGGGTCGTACCGGAAAACAGTGCCGGGGCCAAGTTAAATTTTCGAACGAAGTCCACTCCTAGATAAAGATTCTGGGTTAATTGAGGTATGATGAAAAATTCCAGAGGTTTAGTTACTCCTTTAAAGGCGACATCCGTCGTAATTTTTCCCACTACAGAGTGACGAGTTCCGTCCGCCGTGCTTAACCAGGAGGTAAAATGACGGATTTGGTCCGCGTGCATTGCCAGTACCTCCCCTGCAAAATCGGCGGATATGCAATTCACACTGGCTCCCGTATCGACTAAACCTGACACTCGTTTTTGCAGGAGGTGTACTGACGCATATGGTTGAACGTCATCCCTCAATAATTCGTCTAAGTGTATGTCCTTCAGCACCTTCCTCGACTGCCTGACTTTTCTCCAGAAGCTCCGCATCCGACGCGTGGCTCGCTTGCTTCGCGGTGGGACAGTTGTAGCCAACTCCTCATGGAAGATGCGCTGTCGAGTAGCCAAATAATTCCGCAGCCTGACGTGGAAAGGTTTTACATGCCAAGGAACTTTCGCCTCGCTATCATTTCCCTGCGCGTTGGCCTCGGCGAAGGATGGCGTCGGTTATGGAACTTCGGGAGAACTGTGTTTAGCGGTGCGAGTCAGCAGAATTGGAGTCATGTCGGGAGCTTGGTCATAGCTAGTGATGGGGTCAGGATTGGTTCGTCCGGGGTTTAGGAGTGCCGACGGGTGGTCGCGGCACTCGGTGGCAAGTTTTTTCGCATTTTGCAATTTGCACAGTCAGGTGCGTATGTGTCTGCCTTCCCGCAGCGGTAACAGAAAAGCGTCGGCTCCGCTGGACATGCATAGAACCGATGCCCCATTTGTCGGCAGTTCCTACAGACCGTCGGGCTTGTAATTGCTTCAAGGGAGGGTTTATCAATCCTGGCTGTGTCCTCAAGCTCCTGTGGTGCTCCGCTCCTCGGTACTGGTACTGGGTCAGCAAGCAGGTGGTTCGCTGCCATCAACTCCCCGGTAAGATGATTTCGGGGATTTGGTCCCGTTATGCGAGGTTGTGGACGGAAGGTACCTCGCCGCTCATCCAATTGTTCTTGCCTACGGGCATGGAGGCGCAATCCCTGTACGGTGTTGATGGGAAAATGCAGAAGGCTGTTCTGAAGGTCCCAACGCATATTCTCTCTGATAATTTCTACCAGTTCGTCCTCGGGCATGGTTGTTCGCAAGCGAGTGCTCAATCTCACTATACTTATGTAGTACTGGTCAAACGGTTCGTGAGCGCCTTGTTTCCGTTTCTTTAATTGTTCTCTTAGCTCTCTCTCAGTGAAGCCATCCTCAAATCGATTGCGGAAGGCTGCACTGAAAGAGTTCCAAGTGGGACGTGGCGTCGATTCCTTAAAACTCCAGTACCAGTCGGCAGCGTCACCGCTGAACAAAAGATGTGCATGCCGGAGGAAGGCCGAGGAATCACCTACCAGGGTGCTGGATATTAACGCCTGAATCCGGAAAAGGAACCGGTCCGCCGATATCATATCGTTGAAACCCGTGAAGTTCAGGCGCCAACTCTCCATGATACGAGGCGTCGGCTCGGAAAGGTGTCAATGCGTTCCCCGGGGGGATCGCATCCTCGATTGACCTGTTGTACGGAACTGCCTCGGGGACTGGAGGTACCAACGGAGGTGCGGTGCTGTGTCGTGGTCTATATTCGGGAGCTCTGGGATCCATTCCCGAGTTCCTTGGAGGTGGGGCCCATTGCTCGGATGGTCGAGAGTGGGGCATAGCCACACTGGGATTGGGCTCCCAGCCAAGCGGAGTTCTCACGCGGCTGGGTGGTTGGCTCATGGGGAGATTCTGGAGTTTTCCCTCCAAGTTGCCAATCCTCTCCGACATATCTCGCATCAACGCCACGAGGGTGTCAATGGAGTGGGCGGAAGGCATGGGGGTCACCTCGTACACGACAACTGCAGCCGGAACTTCACCGCCTACGGCTCCTTGAAGGTCCAACAGTGGTTGGGGCGGTTCGGCCTCTGGAACTCCTTTCGCCACTGCTCCACGCGTTGGTAGGGGCGTTCCGAGGGGGACGTCTAGGGCGGTCCGCTCGATGGGTCGCCGGCATAAGGGGCACAGCTCGGACGTGAGGAGGAGCTGTTGGACACAGGCACGATGGAATAGATGTCCACAATCCAATCGCACGCTGTGTACCCCCTCCACTACGTCCTCGAAGCAGATCCCGCAGTTAGCTGGTTGGACCGTTTTGGATCTGGTCCAACGCTTGTCTGGGGTCCGCTTCGTTGCCATCTTTGATTTTTGCTGGGTGTGTTGCCAATGGGTATTCCTAGAAAAAAAACAGCAAGGTAGGTTACTCCTACTACTAACTTAATATATATGGAACTTAGAAATATATATTAGTGGCCGATAGTGGCGAGCTATTTATAAGTGGGAAAAAAATTCTTTGAATACACACTTTCCTTTCCAGTAGTCGACTCCTCCAACGGGAAATGAGAGTGCGTGGTAATCTGCCGAAGAAAGGGTGCTTTTGGTCGATTTACAAAATTTATCCCCTAAACCCACCTACATTACAAAAACCGTCTCTAAACTACGTTAAAGGACTCGACGAGACAAGTGGTAGAGCTACCGTAACGATTTTGTACGCGGTCAAAATTCCCGACGCGTGGAAGCATTCCGGGCTCCGCAATTCCAGCATACGCCACCGAATGTTGAACCGATACCACTCGTCTATCACGCATACGAAATAAGTAGAATCCTTCCGCGACATAAAGGCAAGGTAGCCTTCTATTTTCTTGAGAGTCCATGCAGATAGGTAAACCCATCAGGCTGGCAGTTCCATCAAGAAAATAGAAGGTCCTTACAGGGGTTAGCCTGGGACAACACATCGGAAGGATTCTGTCGCGAAAACAAAATCAAACAAAGGAGAGCGGAAGCTACAACTCACGTGAAGCGACTGCTAGAGTGTATCACACAACTCCACTGCTCCTGATAGTGGGACTCGAGTACCAAAGTACCTTACATCCTCCGTAAAGGACCAACTCGTCAGAAGACGCGAATTTCTTTCCCCCTTAGGATGTTTTAGGCCCCACGTTGGGCGCCATTTGTAAAGATTTTCAACTTTTTACACGTCCGAATGCGGAACCGACCTCTCATCGGTTCTAGACGTTAAGTCTGAGTAGTGCCAACGGATGGTACCAACAGTTCAACCAATCCGTGCACCGTAACCCATTCACGCGGTGGCTGCTTGTCGGCCAGCTAGTTCGGAGAGGATTTCGGTCGCGGGTCTCCGAATGGGTTACGCTCATTTACTTATTTTCTGTGTGGCATCATTGCACCTACCTTCCGAAACGGAGAAGCAACCAGCCCTCCGTTAGCTGCAGCACCACTAACGCCCGAAGAGTCCTCAAAAGGACATCAGAAACTCACTCCACTGATATCTGAGGTTATCTTTTTCTTTTTCCGCGTTTTTCCTCCACTGGTTGCGTCGGACTGTCAATTTGACAACCTCCGACAAAACAGATGTGGACTGGGAGTCGTCGCAACTGACGCGGAATGGAACGCCACATGGCGGCAATGGGCATTTTTATTGGTCGCCAGTGGCATAGTGTTTTGATGGCAACTGTGGGGGGCATTGCCAGGGTTCCGGGATCGGAATCACTTCGATTCCCGGGCGTAGGCGTCACATTACAATTTTTCAAGATATTCGTTTCGCATTTCAGTACTTCGCCTGAATTTATAATTCGTTTCTTTGTCCAGGTGAATTCCTTTCTAAATAAGTGCTGAATCCTGTTATAGTTAATAGAATCTCTTAAAACCAGATATTTACAAACAGCTATTCAAATATAAAACTAATTCATCTTTCCCTTATTTTTTTCAGGTATGTACACAAATTTATGGATCTCAATTAGCTGAAATCCCAATTAGGAGGTTGCGTCAAATGTTCAAATTTTGCCAAAAACTTGTGTGCGGTAAGATACAAAAAATGTGAAATATATTTTCTACCAAGGTCATTGTTTTGTAACAAAATATCAGTTCAATCTTTTATTATTCCTGATGTGAAATAAATGTCTAGGCAATATGTAAATATATATGAACAATAAAGTGCTTTGAAATAATGCACTGAAATAAACACAGATTGTATTAAGTGCAGTGTGCGCGTATTTTCTTAATTGGATAATAATTGCAGTCAATTATTTTGTTTATTTGATATTCGCAGACCAATTCTCTTTTTTCTTAAGAAGCCGTCGGGCCTTGCTTCTTTGAGTGAGCAGACGCGTTTCGACTTCTTTGAGTCATTTCCTTTTATACATCTTTTAGACACTGAAGATGAAAAGAAAAAAGTGGATAATTTTTACCTGTTCAGGTGTGATACTGACCATATCACCTTCTTGAGGATCATTAGATGAACGAATAAAGGTATTGTTATATACCTAAATGGAAGGACTTGCCAATTGTGCGATCGATTAGTTAATATACTTCTTTCATCGGATTTGCGATTAAAATGTAAATCAAAATTGCCCAGAACTAAATTTTTCTTTGAAGCCATCCACTAAAAATTCATACCAATTGATGAACGAAGTTTGTTTACAATCGTAAACATCAATTAAAAAGTCAAAACAAAATATTTGCTTGTGAAAGTTAATTGAAATCTATCCATGACTTTTATCAAAATCAGTCGTGACTCCTCATCATATGGCTATAGATTTTGTGCTTCTATTTATTTTTATCAATTAACGAAAATTGCGTCACCAGCAAAAATTTTTTGTGACATTGAATTTATTATCGATGATTAAATAATAAGTGAATTGTTTTGTATATTCTTGTCTTGGTATTTGTTTGCATACACATTTGAATCAATTTTAAAATATTTTTAGTTTTTTACTAATACAATAAGCGACTCATCTATTCCAAAATCACTGCCGACGACTATCTGTGGCGCTCCAAACATTTTTTGCTCGTATCATTTCAAAGATAACGCAACAGACAAACATTGCGGGGAATTTTTAAAACATTATCTAGTTCGCCAATAGTATGTGATAATTTCCTTTGCGACGTGTGGACAGGAAATGAATTTTCCTTGTCAACTTTCTTCTTTCTGCGTTCATTTACTGTTGGAAAGTTGAAGAAATTTATTCAATTCGAGGTCAACGTAGCTCTGCATGGGGTAATTTTCGGTAGCAAGAGAAATAACTGCACATCAATCTGGAGGAGCCTAATAAATTTTTGTTATCAAATATACTGCGGAATTCTTTCGTTGTTTCATGGTTCGTCATCACCATCGTTTACATTTTTGTGCTAGAATGATTTTCAGTGTCAAATCCAATGTTTGTTGATTTCTGGCTTTATGGAGTTGCTTACAGATCAGATGGATGTTGATGTCTTGCGACTTCCTGGTGATGGCGTTGGTTGTTTTGGCGCCATCATCATTTGACTGCTACTAAAGAATTTCTTTCAAGGACAACGATGAAGGAGTAAATAAAAACGTTTGGAATTATCATGATTCATTGTACATTAACAGTCAATTGAAAGAATTTGGCATTCATTGAAATTTGTCCTAAAATTTTGATTGTCCTTTTATGGGAAAACAGGGAGTAACACAAATCTCTTTTACTATTTTTAATTAAACACTTGAACCCCCGATAAGCCGGTCTTTAAGTACTTTTCATACCTTTAAAAGCAATCTAATGAGAACCAAGTACATTATATTTTTAGCTACCTATAAGACTTGATCCAATTAATTTCTGTTTCCACTGTTTTATCTATTAAGGCAAATGAAAAAGAAATTTCTATAATGGGCGACTTTTCAGAATTACTCTCATGATTCTATAATCATAAAATTGCTTTAGTTGATTTCTGTCCATCCCAATCCGAGATAATTTACAGATTAAGTAAAGCTGGCTATCAATGTATCAAATATCCTGGCATATCTCTGAACTAAATCGGATCCCCATAACAGGCAAAAATTGTTTGCGAAGCACTCTGGAAAGTTTCAACTGTGTTTCCCTTACTTCCTTCTCATATACCCCGCACACAAGTTCAAGTCGACCTTCATCGTTGAAGTTTGTTTGAGAATTTTATTCTTTGATTTTAACGGTACTATAGAAGGTGATATGGCGACGCTAGACCGTGTGATTATTGCCTCATTTTTCAATCAATACACATGTCTGGGCAGGCCCGGCAGAAGAGCGAACTAGTTGCCACCAATGAGCCTAGAACTTGGGAATTGCTGCGTGAGTACTTTCTTACAAGGACGATTCGCGAAGTGGCTGTTAACGATTTCGGTAAAATTTAAAGAGATCATAGACATTCCTTTCAGGATCACATCCTTTAAATCGATCGATACACTTCTCAACAATTTTCGAGATATTCAACTTAAAGTTCGTAAATTTTGCTCCTTTCTAACAACATCCATCAATCCAACAGCTTCGGTTGCTGAGCGACTAATGCGTTAGGTTCTCACGGAAAAGCCCAGGGTTCAAATCCCGAAGCGTGCTTTGTTTTTTTTTTTTCATAATGTCTTGTTCTAATTTTTCAACTATATTTAAGTAGTAATCCTTTCAAATTAACAGTGTAGGTATAATTTCTCTATTAATTTCTAGGACATAGTAAAAATTTGACAATGAATACCGTGCAAGAAAGCATGCAATTCTTCAACTCTTACTTTCCTTTATTTTTTTTCAACGAATTTTTATTGCATTCTCCTTGCTATATGCATATTTGATAGAATAGATTGAACTTTTGTCTATTAAGGCTTGGAAGAAAAAGATGATCCCATCAGCCTTCAGCATCGTCAATCCTTAAGGCGGGCTCTATCTTATCTCTTATGCTACGTAAGTAGCAGCTCTCCTTGAATTCATCAATAACAGCTTGGTTTACTTCTGTTGCCAGAGGCTCAATTCCCAGAGTACTTCTAGTTGTACTCATCGTTGCTTCCTGTTTCTTGTTACCTGTTTTGGGTCCTTTTATATCGTACCTTAAAACGATGTACTATGCTATATTTTGGATCAGGAAGTTTACCTGCATACTACTAAGAGTAATGTTTAGCACCTCCTTATTTTTCTATTGATTACGATAATTTTATATGGATCTCTGCTTATCTGATAAGTGTTGGAGCTCGCTCATTGTGAGTATTGGAGTCACTTCTAACCAGGAGAGGTTTACTTCGCAGCGTACATCATGTTTAAACCCCGAGTCGGTTGAACAACTCATCCATAATAGAAACAACTTCAGAAACAACTCATCCATAATAGGCATCGGAAACAGTCAGTCGATTTAGTTCGCGATAATCGAGGAAAAGTCTGAATTCCTTATTATTCTCCTCAACTAATACGATTGGCGATGCATAGGCTGAACTTGACGGTCGAATGATTTCGTCTTCAAGAAGTCTGTCGACGATTTTCCTAACGATTTTACGTCTGGCAAATGGGATACGATAAGGTTTCAACTGAAAAGCCTTATCAGTTGACAGGTGAATGTCCATTTTTCCAATCTTACATTTGCCGGTTGGTACGGTCTCGTTCGCGAAACGGCCTTCAAATCGTTTGAACACCACTTTAATACTTTCAAACTGCTCTTCGTTCGTAGTTTCAGAAGTACTAATCTCTTCCTTTTTCAGGATCCAACAGTCCTTCCCGTCAATGACAAAACAACTATTATTAGACGAAATATGTCTACCCAACAGCGAATCGCACGTTATTTGTTCATCATTCACAATAAGCAGCTCGCAATCGTATGTTTGATTATCTACTGAGATACTGCCGTTTACGTTAGTGGTACATTTGTATCGCCCACCTCCGAACACCGTTAGAATAACTGCACAATTTTCGTGCGGATCGAGTTTATTCGCAATTGATGTCTTCAACAAAGAGCGTATACTATCGGAATCAATCAATGCTTCACACAATTGTCAATTAATGGTAACCATTTTAGTCGCACTTGTACCAACAATGTCTTCAATTTTTCACCTTGTTATTATGCATGCTGGATTTGTTTGCAGAATATTCACTTTTCCACACATAGCACAACGTTCCCGTCTTTGTGGTAGCGGACAATCTCGAAGAATAAGCCCAATTTTGCTCGATCGGTGCTCCAATTTTTCCACCCGTGATTGGTTTTACTGGATTGTAGAGGCAATAGTTCACCAAAGCTTGAAGCAATGCGTTAAAAGTTGGATACGAATTGACCGACACACTTCTTTTCATATCTACGCCGTTCAGTCCATTGATCACATATTTGATCATCGATTGATCGCCTAGCGAACCTCTCCGTCCAATAGAAATAATTTTGCAGTAGAACGCTTCAGGCGAGTCGTTTACACGGCTCCGTGCATTCACCAATTGTATGTGAATTTCGGCAATATTCACACACGTCACAAATTCTTGCACAAGCTGAAGCCATTTGCAATACACGATCGGACTTGCATCCATCTAAATTTTGCCGCTCCCTTCAACTTTGCTTGAACAGCAAAAGGTGATGCTCTATCGTCCCATCCGTACGCTTGCCTAAGGTTTCGATACGTGCTATGAACTGTGAAGATGTCGTGGTGGCTGTGTCGAGCAGGTCGAACGTTGACAAGATCGCAATCATGTCTTGTACGTTTCCGAAACTTTGAATGACAGGTGGTGGAAAATGAACGTTTTGAGTAGAACGATACTCAGCAGTAAGTACTGTTTTCTGGCACACAAACATAGAACCTGTATTTCCACCTCGATCAGTCAGATTGTTCCATGCTTCTTCATACCCGATCCCGTCGCCGGCCTTGGAATATGCGAACCGTCTGGAATACTTGCAGCAACTGACAATTGTCTGTACCAGCCGGAAAGATGTCCATACAGATCTTGCTGCCTATCGTGTATCCCGCTCACACCACCGTATGGACGCGTCCAGTGAAATGTTTCACAGCTCCGTCGAAATGTACGTGTCGCACTCCCTCGTATGTCGGTACACTCGGACATGTAGACATCATTGGAATGAAAATCCTCGTCGCGGCATTATAACATGTCGTTATCCGTGCAGTAGTTGATACCGGTGCTCTGCCACTTAGCATCAGAGGCAGATCCGTTTGCTCAGCGACTCTCGTGTTTTGTCATAAACCGCCGGGTAACGATGAAGGCAATCCGTCATCCACAGACATATTGAGACCCGTCTCCATCCGCTCGTTATCAACCGTATACACATTTTCTATCCCGCCCAAGACTGGTGCATTTAAGGACGGCCGACTTAGTGAAACATCGATGCTTTGTGAGGCTCGCAATTCTATCAGCGTTACCTCGAGACTTTTCAACCGATTTTCAACACTCGAACTTAGAACTTTCGTGAAACCGTCGGCGCACTAATTTTCATATGGTTTTTCGATTAACTACACCTTATTCCCGGCTGTCAACAATCCCATCGCGCACAACTTTTCGCGCAATTGCACCACAGTGCATTTTGTTCAGCTTATCTATTGCATCGTCGGCAGTCAAAATGATAATTTTGGATACTTTATCCCTCTTCTGAAAACTATCATAAAATGGAAAGAATACCCGATCACTAAATCGTCAAGAATCGTTTTAACAAAAGTCGGAGGCTAGTTTTATATTTGGTTTTGTATTAACATCAATAGACTCTTTCTGTCGTCTCACATTTGACTCTCCAATCCATCCGGCATTATGTCTCGTCTTAAGTACAATGGTACATTTCGTTTCAATTGACGATTCGGCCTTTCCTGACTAGGCATCGTCCTGGTTCCCTTTCAGACCTCCTCATCTTCTGAAGCATCGTTACTGTCGCTTTCTAACTGGGGTGGAGCCGAACACCAAGGCCTGATATTGTCTGCGGAGTATACTGATGAGCTTTTTCCTGTGAACCTTCGATGTCCTATATGAAATAGCGATCATTTCCGAGTACCTTCGCCACCATTTAAGGGCCTCTATGATGCGGCTCCAATTCGCATGACTCCAGAAGCTGTGGATTTATGTGTAATATTTGCATTCGGTTTTAAATGTCCATTAAATAATACAGCGATGGACTTCTGTCTCAGCGAGCGAAGATTCTGGTGCTCGCTGGAATTGGCCTTGTCTGAGGACGCGTGAATACGCTTGCAGGCTAGCGTTGCAGTGTCGTGGGGTGGGTTCTTTTCCCCAGCACAAGGACCCACTAAAAAAATATCGCATTCACGAATTAGATGATAAAAACATCTCGGTTCGACGGTGTCGAGGCCAAGGTAACGCACCGAAGGGATGAACTAATGAAACGTGACTGACTGAGCTTGATAAACACGCGCGAGATGCGAAAAGATTTCGTCTTTACAACTAACATTTACGACCCCAAAATAAGAGTGGGGCATGCAGGTGGAAGCGATTTCATGCAATTTCTTTTCTTTAGCACTTTCAATCGCTATTGAAGAATAGGTAGGTGAAGGTTATCCTAATCCAGCTTTTTCTTGTTTCCTTTGTATTCGTTTAAAGGCGTCGATTCTTGGATACTTTTCTCTCACTTTTCTAAACGCCCGCTTGGTATTCCATCAAAATTCGCAAGAATGGGATTCGAAAGATGCGTTCGAAAACATGTCGGCAACGATTTTCTTACTAAACGTTTAATTATCAAGTGAATTATGCGGAACGAATAACTCTTCCCCGATTAGATCTCTAGTTTTTCACAATTCTTTGGTTAAGAACTCTTTTGACTGTTGCACTCTATAATTCAATAAACTCCTCTGTGACAAATTTACTAGCCGTGAAGCGCACTTGCAAGTCGAAAATATGGTCGTTGAAACCGTCAACTGCTTGTGGTCCGAACACTCGATAATTCACTGCCCATTACGCTATATCAATGATAATCTATCCAAATCAACTCATTCCAATCCTCGGTCGACTGAATACGATTCTGTTTTTAAAAAATTTCTCAAAAATCTCAACTCATCCGTCCATCGTAATTAGAAACTCATCTTTTATGGAAAACTAGCGAAACACTCCCGTCCACTGCATTGCCGTGACCAAATACCAAGTGCGAATGCCCATGCATAAATCCAGCACTTTTTGGTATTCCATTTGTAAGTTCTTCGCTGCTCGTACTCCGCCGGTACCGGGTCAAATCTCCATCCCATTCCCCGTTTCATTCCACGAGCGCTTTTCCTCATTCACTTGCTCGAGTTCTCGTGATGGCGGTAACGGAAGATTCGGGTGCAAGTAGAATATCTTGTTTCCCTCAATTGCGTAGCAATGGTGTTGCCATTATCGATTGTTTGGTAAGTTCGTTATTCGTTTATTTGCTAACGATTTTCTGAACTGATTTATAAATTCAACTGCAAGTTTATCATGACCGCTTTTCAGACTGTAAGTGAAGCGTGGTTTTGTTGCTCTGAACATTATTGTTAGTGAGTTGAAATTTTGCTGTAGGCTCATTGGGCAGGGATCGGAGAAACTTTTTTATCGATGACGGTAGCGGTGATTATGACGGGATTTGTTTTAAAAGTAAGTTGCGTATCAAATTGTTCCGCGCTTATTACATTATTATTATGAAATTGCTTCTTTCCGTGATGGCCCCTCGAGCAGTTTGCCTAGTTTTGCCTGCTCGATTACTTCACATGTTTCAGTACCACGAGGTCGTCGACTTTGTACCTACGTGGCGTTTGGTGCTTATTATCGTAACGGATCTTCCATTTCTTCCGTTGGATTTCGACATTTTGCAGGGCACTGTCTAAACATACCATCCAACAAGAAACCGTATTGCTCCCACTTGCAGTAACTGCATATTTTATGATGCAGTTTTCATGTAGCGAAAGTTAGATATTTTTTTTTTTATGAAGATCAAAAAGTTTTACTGGATGTTGCGAATTCCGGTCTTGCCGGGATTCTCCCATTCACAAATTCAAACTGCATAGCTATCATCTTCCATATTTTTTTGTGGACACATACCTTTTTTCCTTATTTTTTTCAAATAAAAATATTTAAAAATTTACCTCATCTGCCTTTTGGACTGCGGCCACCACCTTTGCAATTGCATCAATGGTGGAACGTCCTGCTCTAAAGCCGTACTGCCGAGGAGATAGGGCCCCAGTAGCATGAATCGCATCAGTGAATCTTCCCTTGATGAGTTTCTCTAGCTTTTTCCCAGCCGTGTCTAGCATGCATAACGGGCGGTATGCAGACGGCGATCTGGGATTTCCCTTCCACTTGCTGATCAGCACGAGCTCGCCACCTTCCATCGTACCGGAAAACCCCCGTCCCGTAGGCAACCATTGAATGTGCTGAGCAGCAAGTCAGGACAATGGTGATGGACAAGTTGCAACACCTCAGCTAGAACACCATCTAGACCTGGAGCCTTCCTCGTTTTCAATGATGGGACTACCGCTTCCAGTTCCGGCTGTGTGAAAAGTGGATACTCGACTGCTATTTCACCATGGAGAGCGTTAACACGGACGGGATGGGCGGAAAAGAGTGTCCGCACTATCTCGTTTATTTTTCCCGCATCATAGGGTACCAAGCTTCCGCATAACTAGCTTGTAGCCAAGGCCCCACGGATCCTTGTCCATATTGTCCACTAGATCATGCCAGCAACGAGCCTTGCTGTTGTTAATTTTCTGGCCGATTGCCGGTTGCATGCCTCGTAACGGTTCTGTGTTCCTTGGGCCGTACGCCGAAGCTTGTGACATTCCCTTCGCTTTCCAGCGATTTCAGTCGACCACCAGTACACTGGGGGCTTGCCGTCCTGGGGTTTTCGACGGGGCATAGGAGTGTTGCAGGCAGTCGTGATGATGCTCATAGTTGAGTTCACCACGTCTCAAGCTGCCAATTCGTTCGTCCCCTGCAAATCTACTGCAGTGGTGCACCTGCTGTGAGGACC
This sequence comes from Odontomyia ornata, assembly GCA_963969285.1. Taxonomy (NCBI): domain Eukaryota; kingdom Metazoa; phylum Arthropoda; class Insecta; order Diptera; family Stratiomyidae; genus Odontomyia; species Odontomyia ornata. Next base: position 87,077,037 of record OZ017742.1, read on the forward strand.
TCGACGATCCTCTCGACGTCCATTCTCCCGATGCTCCACCCAATTGTAGAAGATCGAGAGCACAGACGTCGGGAGACAACATCAAGCAGAATGCACTGATGATACTGGCTGAGTAGTCCTCTAATACTCTCCAATTGTGTATCTGCCGTACCGAGGAAAATGTCACGTCCGGTATGGTTTCTTCACAGCAAATACGGCGAAAAGTCGGCGTATTTCCGGTGTGTAGTAGGACGAGCGCCGTCCTGGCCGCCATTTCCAGGATTCGTTTTTCCCGCGGATCTGTTTGAGGCAAGCTCCATTTGATTCCTTTCGTGTTGGAGTGTCCCCCAATAAGCACGCTGTCGTCTGCGTTCAAGATAGCGCCCTCCAAAGCATGAAGCTTGCGTTAGGTACCCACTAAAGAAGGTGGTCCCTAAGCACCGAACCCACACGAAATCATCCCCCCGTCTGCAGCTCTTGCCCTAGAAATCGCTGTTATGAACCCAGATGACGTGCTACCATTAACGTCAGCATACTATGATGCAGCAGCATAAATTCGGCTTTCATGTCCCTCGCAAACTGCTCAAGCAAATTTTGGGCGATAGAACTGCGGTATAGGTTTAGCTGCAGGATATGGGTCATCGAAGTTCTGATTTTGCCTTGGCCAAGGCACTCTGGAAAACCCGACATTGTGCTGATCCGAAGACGTGCCCAAGATCTGGTATTGGATCAGAATTCTTGCAAAGGGTACAGTGTGCCTGGTTTATACACTCTTTTCTTTTATGTCCCATTTCATCGCATTTGTAACATAGGGAACTCCTCTCTAGTCCTTTCTATACTTGTGCGGTGTGACCATAGCCAAAGTATTTGAAACATTGAGACCTAGCCGATTCCTAATTTGCTCTGATTCAGAAATTGTTCGGTGTCCTTTTAGGCCAACTCAATGATCACTATGCGTTGTCTTTTATGGACTTGTGGTGTCAGCCTTGTTTTGATCCTGCCCACGCTGGGAAACTTCCTTTTGATGGCCTCCTACCTCGGCCAGGACCTTGACGCTGGTGGCTCGAGTGTGGGTAAAATTGCGCTTTTGCCGAGGAGTTTCTTTACTGGGTCGCAGAATGCTTCTTTATTGTCGTCCTCTGCTCCGAATTCGAGCAGTACGTCCCCCGATTGCGTTTATCGTACTGCTTCAATGGCAGTGTTGTTGTCTTCGAGTCTAATATTTCTCCTAATATCTCGAAGCGCTTTTGCGTAGTATCAGCCATCTTGGGGTTTTACGAGCAGTGCCGGGGGTCTTCGCCGGGGCTTCTTTCTCTGCTTTTTGGTATCAAGGCTTTTTTCTTGTTGGGCGTCCATGCGAACTTTTTTCGGCACTTTTTGAATGAGTTTCTTTGCGGCTTTCCTCGCGGCTTTCCTCGCTCCTTTTTTCAGCACTGTCTGGGACACCTGATCTGGCGTTCTATGCCCATCAAGTGTCTTATCCTTCCTTCTTTCATTCCGATCGCCTTCGATTGAGTTAGTCGCTATTTTATTGATGTTTGATGGTGGAGCTATCTGCGCGTGCCCTTTAGGCGTAGCCCTCAGCGCTTCTTTGGCTATCTGCTCTTCTTTGGCCTTCTGGTCCTCTTCGGCCTCAAACCAGCTCCTCCGGTAATGTCCTGTGCGGTCTAGGAGCTCCTGTAGTTCAAGATGCCCATTGTTTTGATTTTTGTCGAGTCGCATGTAGATTTTATTCTTTTTAGAACATCTCCTGCTTTTCAGCTAACCCTTTCTTCTTTATGTCGCCGGGCGGCAATTGTACTTGCGGCCGCCTTTCTTAGGAGAGGTTATCGGTTTCCGTTTCCGAGTACAGTACTTCCACCACATTTTCGATTGTTTCGGTGAAATCATATAACGGGGCTTTATTTGTCTGGTCGCACCTTTCTCTTCCTGCCGTGATCTCTTTGTGGACTTCGGGATGGCTCGTTATTATTTCGGGATTTGTGACTCTTGTTTCGGTCGCTTCGCTAGCCACCGCAGCAGTAAATCTCGAATACTCGATGTTTTTTTATATTTTCCTCTACTGGTCGAACATCTGGCGCGTCCTGCGGAGTTTCTTGCTCGTTGGCATCATTTTTTTGCTGTGCCCGAACGCCGCAAGTATCGCAGTCTGGACAAAATTGTCTGTTGATTTCCATTTTTCGTCCTCCGTCCTGGTCATTGTTTCATCGTTGTTTGTTTTATCAACGTTAGTACTCCTCCCGATATGCTGTTCAAAATCTTGGCTGCAGCCGCTGGTTGTGCCGTCATAGTTGTTATTTTTGCTTTTTTTTTAGGGTTTTGAAATTTGTTTTTAGGGTTTCAATTTGCTCCAGTTTTACGGAGTACCCCCTCGGAGCCCTAATTTCCGTTCGTGTGTGCAGTCGCCTTTTTGGTCCCATGGTTATCTTTGCAGAGCAGGGAGGCCATGCGAGGGTTGGCACAAGCCCTCAGGAGGAGAAGTGCTCAGAGCCAGACCATCGCTAATCGGGAGTCTGTCTCAACCAAACCTACACCACCAACCAATGGTGCGAACTTCGAACGTACTCCGAAGCCTGCCAAGGTTTTACCGGGACAGAGACGATATGATAGTTGAATTGGAGCCGTTCACGCATATGAGTGTCGACGTGGCACTATCCTGTAAAGCAATAAGGTCCAAACCATCATGTTGGCCAGCCCAGAGCATCAATTCCAGTTCGTTGTCTAAAGTGTAGTCCAGATTCAGTCAGGGTCGTTACCTGCCATCCCATGAGTAACCTCACTGCGATCTCCCTATCATCGGGTCCGTGGGGGCGGCGCTTCCAAAAGAATGCTTGCCTCCAAGAGCACTCCCGTCGACCGGCATTCCCCTGCGGGAATTTACTCGTCTGCGTGCGGGAATTCCCTCGTGTGGTTGCGGTTCTCAAAGAATGCTTGCCTCCAAGAGTATTCCTGTAGGTCGGCATCCCCCCTGCGAGGAGCTATTATGGCTCATATAACCATATATGCAATTAGAATTGTTGCATTTAGCGAAAGTCGAAAGATGAACGGAGGAAACGGGATTGAAGTCTATTGAACTTTAATCACGTTACCTCTGTACGGCAGTGGATGATTGGGAGAAAGAGTTGCCGGATCGGGAGTCAGATGATAACGAAGGTTTGCGGCGGAAGTTTCGTGGTGCAAAGTGGGTAAAAGGAAAAGCACAATTGATTGAGAAAAAATTAAGGTTTGGTTTGTGGATCCGTGAATAACAGTCGAGTTGGATTTTTAATGGCGAAAAAGGAGAAGTTTTGTGATTTTTTTTTAAAGAAAGGAAGTTTAGGAGTTTGTTAGAGAAATGAATTTCCGCTGACGACATCCGTGAATAAATTGTTGCGTTCGGATTTTAGACGAAACGGCCAGGTGAAAAGCCTGGATAAATCTCATTTTGTTTCGGATTGTGATAAGTGTACTATATTAGGTGGCCCAGCACGGACATAGGATTTCTCGGGAAACCCATGACACGACCTCAGAGTGCCATACCATACCAAATGCTTGCAACTGCGGGAACTTCCATGGTTGCAACATGTATAAAATGCATAATTACTTTCACGATAAGAAATAGATGCAAACATGGAAATTGGTGGCCAGCAAATGTTTTCGCATTGAACTTAAGAGAAGTTTTTGTTTTTTTTTTTTGCGTAGATAAATTGAACTTATAAATCTTTTGAATAATTTTCTTCGTTGCAATCAAATGTTAAAGATAAATTTCTATATAAATTTATGTTATATCTCTGTTAGTTAAAAAATGTCGATAAACTTCAAAATAAACTTCGATTGACGAAATCGTCGCTTTTTCCCGAATCTTATCTTCCGACTCAAGATTAGATTCCGCATCGACTCGATATGAATCTTTTTGGGCTATTGGGTCAAGAAAATGTTTTTACAAGAATCTTCAGCCAAGACGATTTTATTTCAATATTTTTATGACTCGATTCGCACATGTTTTATTCACACAATACATAATTAGCACGAATAATGCTTTTTATCGTCCTAATCGAACTTGCAAAAGCTCCTTGTGAATAAAAACAGGCGATTCCACAATTGGCACAGATCCATGCCAGCTCATTGCCTCCCACTCGAAGACGCTAAAATCGATGAGGATATCTGTTGCCAAATTATCTATTTGTGAGCCCTTAAAATGCATGTACGAGTATATCCACGAAAAAGATACTTTCCCACAATATCTTTAACATATTGCTTGAATTTCTCGGGTCATGTGTGATGTGTGCAGATACGGGTTAAAATGACTAAAGCTTACCGCACTCTGGCATATGTGAGGATTTTATTTGGTGGTTGAATGTTCACATATGGAGCGTTGATGTGTGGATTGAGGAGAGTCGCGAAGACGCGGTCAGCTGGCCTGTGTTGTGTAGTCGGCCGCGATGGGGAAGATTTTAATCAACGGACGCGGCGTGGTGGTAGCGATTCAAGTTGACTCTGAAGTGGATCTGGGTAAACAAGAAATGACGCTATAAGAATGGTGGTGCGATGGTGCTAAGCTTGTAACTGCGCCCCGCTGAGCTCCATGCGTGTACCTCATGTGTGGGTAATATGTGGAGGAGGCGATGGATGTTTGGAGTCATACTGCAAGCTTAGCGTAATTGGAATACAAATTACATTTGAAAGCTAGGCAACGACAAAAAAAGCTAACGAGCATATACAGTACAACTACACTTGACTTTGTGACCAGAGCAACAGCCCCGCACGAGTTTCTTCGTTGGTATCTTAAAGATTTCTTGGGGGAGCAAACTTTGCGAGAGGAATAAGTTTTGCTGAGAAGCTTTTGCTCGTTGAGAGTCGCCAAAGTATCTTTTGTATTTTTTAGCTGTTAGGACAAGGATTGGAGCAGCACAAAAGTGGGTTTTGTTTGTACGTGCGCCGACCAGCTAAGTTGATTTCCACCTTAACTGGTTTTAGTTTCGCGGAGGTGTGGTGAGAGTGAGTTTCAGTTACGTTTGGGAGACTTTTCGCCGAACACATGTACTCGAATCGAGTGGAGACTTTTAGCATTGTTTGGGCGCGCAAAACTCCACCACCACTGCTCGGCTACATTTGAAAGCTGTTAACTCGCGGCTAATTTGAATGTTGGCTGTTCGGATCTGGTCGCCAACTTTGGGAATTCGTACTCGTAGATACAATTATCTAAAGTGAACTGAACTGAGAACGAACCCCTGGAACGGTGGAACACGACGGTGTAAGACCACGATGACGACAACCAAGACACCGAAAACGACTTGGGAGACATTCCATCGTGCTCGTGACTGACTCTAACCAACTACACAAGTGTCGTCCATAGTTCTGTATCTTGTCTCTTTGGAACTCATTGAAGTATGGAACGCGCGCGACTTTAGATTCATCCCCCTTGTTGTTGGCATTAAGCGCGCGAGCTGGCCGAGTGAATTATTCAAACGACAAGGCGCGGTTTTTCAGTTTTCACTTTAGTTATTTTTCAAATTAGATATTTTATCAGTTGATTTTTCTGTTTTCTTCAAATGTGTTTTTAAGTTTGAAACAAGTGAGTTGGGCTGATTACTGCAATTATACGTAAAGATAATAGTATCTATCTCTTTAGTTTAATGTATCTTTCGCTGTGAAAAGTGAGTTCGCTGTTCTGGAATTCAACTGTGTGTGCTAGCGTCGTTGCAATTTGTAAATGCCATCGAAATTTCTGTGAACTGTGCAATCATTTCTGCCTGAGAAAATTAGCTTAAAATAATTAACGCCAGATTGGATTTCTTCTACGTTAAAAGTGTCTAAAAAAATATTGTTTAAAAATTTGAAATTAAACAGCTGTTGTCGGAAGATATTGAATATTTTTATACACAAACGTTTTACCACCAATTTTAGACGACACGACGATATTGAAATTAAGTGACTTTTAAGCTGTTATTTTTCGCGTGTGTTATTTCGTGAGAGTGGTGTGCATAATTTTGTTCCAAAATTAACGAAAAAAAAATTGTTAAGGTGTTGTAAACTTTTTTGTAATAAGTACAAAAGTGTTGTTTCTTATTTTCCTTGTTTTCGATCATCGGAAAATAATCGCAGAAACAGGAGGCCATAAATCATCGCATTCTGCCTGTAAATGTTTGTTCTGTAAATTTAGTACGAGTGAAATTCTCTCTTCTGTTGTATATTGAAAACGTAAAATAGAAGGAAAAAGAAAATTCGAAAATATTTCAAAACGTCCTAGAAAAAGGTTGATTTAATAATTACTTGCAAAGTGTGATTAAAACGTAGATAAGTGCAATATCAATAGAAAATAAAACATTTTGTGACAGTTCGGAGGTGCTTTCATGGCAGTTTCATAGCTACGAGGTTGCAGTGATAAATAAAGGAGCAGCTGATATAGAGATAGCTGACTATTTCATAATATTATTTATAAGGAGCGACGTAGCTGCAAAAAAGGAATCCTACGAAACAAATCTGTCTTCCAATCCAGTAGACTTCGATTTTTATAACAACTCTTCATCATATGTGAACGTATGTAATAAAAAATTAATATGTAAAAAATTCAAATTTAACACACACTGAATTTGATGGCATTTAACAATAATAATAAAAACATTTTTAAAATTAATTTAAAAATATTTTAACGAATTTCAAAAGCATTTTATCGAATTCAAAATATATTTTTTTTTAATTTATTAATTTAAATATTTATTAAGTTTGTAATACCAATCGAGTTATTTTGTTCTCATCTGGCCAACTCAGTCAGACACTCAGGCGAGCAAGTCGCAACTTTTAAGCCTTCTTAGCCCGTCATTATTCAGTTAGGCAAGAAGAAGTCTGCCTGAATCAAGCAGTCCGCGATTGTGGCAAGTAAGCGAGTAAGAATGTAAGCTGCCAATTCAGTGTGTGTTAATTTAAAATTCAAATTGGAACTGATTGAAGACGAAACCTTTTTTGACGAGCGATTTGTTGTTAACTCGACGATGAGTGGTACTGATGGTGCTACTGCATGACTGAATGTAGTTGAGAGCAAGCCTCTCTGTGGGCTTCTTTCAACCTTATAGTTTTCTTCATTGTTGCTGTTAATACAATACACTCTTTACTGTATTTTTTGTTGCTAGAAATAAAATGAATTTTATGAAATGATGACTATTGCGACAGCACCAAATCATCAGCAAGTATTGCACACGTAAGATAAACAGTTTTTGTTGTATTTCAAATTGGAGTTCGCGATTTTGTTGCTGCTGGGTGATACAAAAGAAATGATAGTTCTATTGTATGTTCTTTCTGGGTTGATATAAACTTTACTGGTTGATAAAGTTTTTGATTGTATTATCATTGGTTATTTTGATTTGAATGACCTTTTTGGCACCTAAAAAGAAACATTCAATTTAATAGTCATTTGAATCAATTTCAAGTTTTTATAAAAGAACCTCAAACCCTTAATTTGATTAGGATACAAATTGTCCACGAGAAGGTGATATCCACGTGATAATCACACCGAAACAAACTTGTGTATAGTTGCACTAAAATCGTGTACATGCCGTATTAGTCCTTAGGCATTTTCAGGTCTGCTAAGCTCAAAGGCAATTTGCTTAAAAATTTAGACAAATCACCAAAATGCATGGTCAAATCGCTCATTGAAAAAAATGACATTAACTTTAAAAAATGACCTTATAGTTACTCGTATTTATGAAAAAAAAGCTTAAATTTATTCATGCAGCCATTTCCTTAAATCTGACTCTTTCTCGCTCTCCCCACCGCAAACTTATTCTGAAACTATAATTCAATATTCACATTATTCATTTAAATACTTACCTTTTCATTAACTCGGGCTGGACTCGAACTCGCATCTCACGATGTGAAAGCGCTAGCATTGGGCTATCGACCATTTTGGCTTGTTCGATAATTAACGTAGTTTTTTTTCCTGTTTTTCAAAGCAAATTTATTTATATTAACAACAAACATGAATCAATGATATATTGACCATTTTGTTGGATGGCCATTTTGCCATTCTTTGATAAATTGAAAAATTCCACGTGCGAAGAAGAATAGAATAGAAAGTTTTTCCATTCAAATGGTTTCGAAGGGAACCAAACTAATGATAATCTAATAGTGCTAAGTCAGAGCTATAGGGTGGATGTGGCATCAGTTCCCAATTGAGCTGCGTTAATTTTTGACGGGTTATCAACTAGGTGTGGCGTCTGGCGTTATCATGATGGAACATCACGCCTTTGCGATTGGCCAGTTCAGGGCGTTTTTCTTGATTTCTTCGTTCGATTTCGATAGTCGACGGCATTAGACATTCTAGTCAATAGTTGAGTTTCTTAGGAGCAGCCCAAAGTAGACTATACCCTTGTAAGCCCACCATACAGAAAGCATAATCTTCTTTTGGTGAATATTTGCTTTGGATGTCGATTGTGGGGCTCATTTTGCTTGGTCCATGATCGTTTTCGCTCTGCGTTATCGTTGACAATCCATTTTTCAGCACCCTTATGATTCTTTTTGGAAATGGTTCGTTTTGGTTTCGATTCAGCAAAGTCGCATATGTTAATGCGTTTGGTGAGATGGAGTTCGATTAATTCGTGAGGAACCCAAACATAACATACAGCTTGTTTACGTAACCAAGCTGTTGTAAGTGCAATTAAACGGTTGAATTCGATACATTGAGCTTCTCTGCTACCTCTCAAGTTGTCATACCCCGGTTAGTTTCGATTAACGCCTTTATTTTGTCGTCATCAGTAGTGGTTGGACGACCAGTATGTGGTGCATCTTGTACATTGAAACTTCCAGAACGAAAGCGAGCAAACCAATGCTGATACGGGCGTGCTTTAAGGCAGTCCTCGCCATAAACTTCACACAATTTCTTTCGAACTTGCATCGCATTTTTGCTCTTTCGGAAGTAAAACAATAAAACATGCCGATGATGCTCTTTTTGATTGTCCATTTTCAAGTTTATTTTGAACCAACTTGTTGTTCTCTAATGACGCCCATTTTTCGACCGAAGGTTATCTAGACTCTAATCTTTAAAATAATATATAATAATATAAGCTACGCAATCACTACTACATGAAATATGCAGTCCGCGCCATCTATGAGAGAAAAACGACGATGAATTATCGAACACCCCAGCATTATCCTACTCAACATTTACAAGAGGCGCTCGCATTCGTTGGTATTATTATGTAATACGATCGCTGGCTCCTATTATAGTCTCTTTGATAATTCTATCCCCGGGAAATCTCCAGATCTTGGACACTTTGTTGCAGATAGAAAGGCTGATTTCGCCTGGCAAACCTACGTAAACGGTAGGTTTTTCCTTGTCTACCTAACTGGTCTGAGCTGATTCGATATCGTTAGTTTTGTGCACCAAGCAGTTCACTGGCCTTCTTTACGCTTGTAGTTTCGCTTAGCAAATTTCTGTATTCACGCAACTCGCGATTGCCACCCTATCAACGCGATGCCCTTTTGAGTATGACAGCCTGTAATCTTTACGTTCAATAAGTTCTGTGTAGTCTCGTTAAAACTATCTGTCGGTGTTCTTGTTGTCTCTGTCAAATGGCCTTATCTGTTTTGCGCTTAGTTTTTTGGCCTTCATAGAATCTGGTTTATCGTTCATGTTGTCGGATCACAGTCCAAGAAACAGCCTCCATGTCGTCTTCCACTCTCCCCCAATCCTAATGACCATAGTACCACTCCTACTCTTCGACCCACACAGAGTCGTATTCTTTAATCTCCGTGGGCCTTTGGGACGCCTGTATCTATGATACTTGTACTACCAGATTTTTTCCTTAGCTTAACATTTTTTTAATCTGCACACTTTTGTTCTCTCAGCCAGGCAAAGGGGAATGTTATACCACTAACGCTGTTGGCTCAAAGTGCCATATCACTCCGGCGCCTCTTTGTAAAAAATTGGGTGATGTTTCCGATTGTATCACTCATACAGCCCGATGCTGTATCGGAGGTATGGTATAGACTATAGGATGGTTACTCTTATTTTCATCTTTTCTAATTGAACTACTCTCCCACCACGCTCGACCGGTCCTAAACGAAAGGACAATTAAGCCGATATATGTTACGTTCGAATACACGCTTTGTCATGACAAGGCGACATAGTCAGTAGAGCGGCTTCAGAGTTTTACGAGTATAATCATGTTTTTACGATCCAAATGATAAGGAAAGGAGCTGGCATATCATTATTTTTCATTTAGTAAGATGAATATTATGAAACTAAGTACTCAACGATATTGTCCTTTGAATTGTCTAAGGGAAGAGATGAAATCTGACATGAGTTGTCATTTGTCTATATATTAATTGTTGCTTTTTGTTGAATAATCAAAGTAAACGGTTTCACAAGAAATGCATTTTTAAAGGTTACGATAGAATCGTTTACAATTGAAAAATCTTTGAATCATGGATGCTGTGCAAATTCACTATCCATTATTGCAACAACAAAAAATTTTGCGTCTTTGTTTTAAAGGTTCATAGTACTTCCAAAAATTTGTTGCCTAGTCTTCCTTCTGACAAAAGCACACATAATTCTGGCTAAAACAAATTTGTCAATGCTTTTTTTATAAAATGGACTAATACGTAAAAGCTTTATTTTCCCTGTTCAGCGGTATGCTTAAGCTATCGAAGTTTTAGCCGCAGAGAACTAGTATAATCAGTTTTGAATTCAGGAAGTTTTTCTTAAAGGAACGCATGATTTTGAGTTGCAAGGAGATGAAATGATGAGTGATTTCTTGTTGTCATAAGCAATATTGGGATTTTTCAATTGTCTTCCAAGAGTTTCTTCATAGTTAATTTATAGACATTGTCAAACGACGTGATTTTCATGTATCCCACAAGGTAGCAAATTAAGTAAAGGCGTTCAAAAAGAACAATGTTTTAATGTAGAAACACTTCAAAGAGGGTATATTAAAACCTCTTATCATATTGCCTGAGGGTGTGAAGTAATACGATGCGCTTTTTGCGGGATAAGAGCATTGTAAACTACATCTAGCTTTTATAAAGCTATTCAAGATCCTCTTGCCCTCTGGCTTTTATAAAGATGATGTTCTGTACACCGCAAGTCTACTCAATGTCCTTCGGTTCGGCATGCTAAAATATGACCGTTGTACTCAGCTAACCCATCGTTCAAAGTCGTGTCGTTATTTTAAGGTAACGTAGAAGGTATAATATACCATACCACTTTCTTATTAAAAAGGAATATGTACATCGACTGGAAAAATGTACGCAGTGTATGGTTGCCCTATTCTCTTCTAAGCGTCGCTGTTAAACAAAGTCAATGGTATTGCCTAATTTGTGCATGTCAGCTCTTTTTGCTGGTGATCAATCCATTCGTCAGAGTGCAGTCTTTTCCATTAAAAAATATGTCCATTAACCTGTTAGTTCGCCCATCTACTTAAACATTTCATTTTTTACAGCTTTAACTCCTTTATCAAAATCCTTATGACATTCTTTATTCCGTCAGGTTGCAATCCTAAGAACAAGACTTTTTTCAAGAAAAGTATTGAAATTTGAGTTTAGTTGTATACGAGTCGATATTGATCCGGGTACACCGATGCTCGTCTGCGCTCATTCTAACATAGGTTTTTCGGTACCGGTGTTAGTACCGTTTTTTTTAATTCTAAGAAGGCACTGGTATTTTTATCGATTTGTTACGTATACGAGTTTGCCTGTTTTTTCCCAGTAGCAGCACTTAAAAAACCTATACTAGAACCGATTTTCTTCAGTAGCGATAAAGATACGAGTACTAAATTATCTAGTGCTGATACTGGATCCCGCTTTTTCAAGTATGAGTAATGGTATGGGGTTTTTCAGTGGTGGTACCGGGTTTAACGGTACCGGGCTTAACAGTACTGGTACTGGTATATACTCCTTCGTTACGATCCTTGTGACTTATCCGTTATTCCCTTAGGTGCAATCCTATGAACAAGACTTCTTTCATGAAAAGTACTGAAAAATGAGTACAAATTTTAATTTTTGAAGAACCGGTACTGAACCGGGTACACCGATATTCACCAACATTCACTCCAACATAGGTTTTTTGGTGCCAGTGTTAGCACCGGCTTTTTTCTAATCATGAGTAGGGACTGGTATTTATATCGGCTTACTTGAAAAACATATGCTAGAACCGATTTTCTTCAGTACCGATACAGACAATAAATTTTCGAGTGCTGATATTGGTCCCGGTTTGTCAAGTACGATGGTACGAGGTTTTCCAGTGGTAGTACCGGGTTTAACAGTACGGGTACTGGTATGTACTAGCTTTTTGAATCCACCGGTGTTTTAAGTACTGGGTTTTGTCTAACTAAATGTAAACCAGTCCTTAACACAGGTTTTTCCTATTCAGTGAACCAGTTTTAGGAACATTACTATAAAACATTTCCCCTATACTAACCTGAATGAAGCTCACTCAATCTAACATGAAGTTTTGATGATTCCCACTTTTCAAGCCCATTGCGCCTCTTGAAAGCTGCAATGACATGGTATGGTTGTAGAAATGCAAGTGCAGTGCCAGTAATTGCTTTTAGTTTTAAAAAGTTCCGTACATTGAGGTCGCTTTATATTATCGGCATACTGTTATAAAATTTTCTTATTAAGTCAGCAATAATCAGCCAAAGTTTAGTGGCGGGTGTTAGTAAAAGTTTGAATGGGAGTTTCCGTCTATACCATAAGTTGTGCTTGATTCGAGATTGTGCTCTATAGACTACTAAATAGATTTAATATGCTAAGAATTTCGAATTCGAGGTGACATGGTCAATATCACGCTCAACCATGTGATTATTATCTAATTTTTCTATTAGTAGCCATCATAGTTGGGTGGGTTGATAGTCCCACAGCAGCATCAGAAGCTAAAATTCAATACCGCGACGAGGTTTGAACTTGGGAGCCGCTGCACAAGCGGAGTGTATCCTGATCCACTGCTCCACACAGACTGCATCCATTCTCTAAAGATATACTCCAAATTTAGCATACCTTATGTCAAACATGGTAATGATAGTGAGTTTGATGCACGATTAATGTCATGACTCAAAAAAGCTTCAAAGGGCCCCTTTCGATGTTTTAAGCTCTGGGTAATTTTGGCAGTGTTCTTATGTTCTTTGTTGCTTCATTCAATGGTTTTAATTCACCAGTGGCTCTAAGGCAAGATGGCTACTATTTTTAGGGGTTACTTACAAAACTCTATTGAAATTGGTTTTTTCAATCCCTCCGTCCATCTGTTTGTGTTTCGCAGTAGTTTTTCTTCAGAGTTATACCAGCTACAGACACCAAACTTGATGAAAAGACTAAAAGTGATGATCTTTTGAAAGTTTATATTTTGTGCCGAAGGTAGTCGTGTGGGATGTCAAATGAAAGGGTTTGATGAGAGCTTTCCAAAACAAACAAACAGTGTTGCTTCGTGGACAAAAATTGATCTCCCCTCCCCTCTCGATTGGACACCTGTGATCCGAAAAATCTGAAAAAATCGTGGAGGTAGATCCTCTTAAGTACAATAACAACAAATACCTTGGAAGTTGAAATGCGCTCAACTTTGTTACTAATAATAAAATTTATAAATTTAAAATTTTCCGCAATAAAATCATGTGGGCGCCCTTAATCTCAATGAATGATATCTAGGTAGTCCTATAGAAGGTTCTTCTATTTGGCGAGTTTCATAAAAATCGAATCATATTTAAGAAAGGTATAGCCATTTGATTTTTCTTCGATTACAACAACAACAAAATAGGATTTTCGTACGATATAGGCTTCATATCAGTGTAGACACAACAGTTTTGATTGGGCCTTCTCAAAATTTTCAATTTTGATCCCATTTAGACAATGGTATTCATTATATTGTAACAAAATGGCGGCCGGTTGAAATGAAGTACCAATGATTTTCCTTGAAAAAAAATGACTTAATGGTTTGTTGGTGTCTTTCATACATATCATAGGCTGAATACAAAATCCCTTATGACAAGATCGTAGTTCTATCCACCCGACTTGGTTTAACTTTGTGCGCTGAAGTGGATTGGAGTAGAATGCTGGAGTGCATCATTCCAACATTTTGGTAATATTTAGTTTCAGGCCCAAACTATTCAATTTCTGTTGAATACGATCCAGTGCATTTGTAAACTTAGCCCGCGTAGTCTATTTTGCAAACACTACTCAAACTTTTGATTGGTGAAGTTTTTCAGCTTTTGACAATTACACAAAACCCGTATTCTAGAATGATTAGACAAAGTATGTAGTAACAAATGTCTTTAGGTACAAAAACATTCCCCTATAAAAAAGAACAGTTAAATTTTCGCTACCATCTTCGTTTTCTTTTTAAGATCATTTTTGGCACTCAACTTCTTTAATATTGTCTCCTCATTTATTTCCAGAATCATTTTTCTTGGCTGAATTAAAATTTTAAAGAACAATTTGGTTACCTATATCAAAAAATATTACAGCATTTAATGTTTGACTGACGATCCAAGTTACGTGACCTGCCATAAAAAGTCAAATTTTCCAGCGACTCTAAATAGTTTTATACAATAGTGAGGCTACTGTTAATACAAAGGATAACTTGTTAATGGTAATGTGAACTGTACCTTCCTATCCTTAGCCATTCTCCAGTCATTTGAAACCTGTTGGGGGTTTGAAAAATAATTTTACAAAATACTACTAAAATCAGTACCTGGCTCTACGTCTGTCCCTCCGTGCGCCACAGCAAATTTTTTCGCCAACCACATAAGCAAGGAGCATCAAATTTCGTCACTGATTTAAAGTGGTGCCCTCTTTAAAGTTTCAGTACAAAAAATGGTTGTATGGTTTCCAAAGGCCATATAAGGATGATCCTTAAGCAATTTTTATCACCGAAGCTATCCAATATGGGTATCAAATAAAAGGTGTTGAAGAAGTCTTATAAATTCACTTTTTGCATTGGTAGTTGAAAGAGGGAGAGGAAATGTACGAAACGTATGTCCTAGCCTCCCCAAATAACACCTTTGATCCAAATAATCTGAAAAAGTCATGGAAGCATAATTTTGTCAAACGATTCAGATTCAGCTATACGTCGGCCTTAGCAACTAGCCTTACGTGTTTAAGTTTGACTGGGACTTGTGAGGCCGCTCATCTCATCAATCTTGATTTTCTTCATTGAAAGTTAATTTCATAAAGTATTTGCTGTGGTCCACACGTGAGAAATCCTCTAAGGATCCTATGCTAATGCTTGCCTTGATAAACGCTTTCCATGTTTTAAGCCGCCGATAACTTCTTCAAAGTTTATTAAATTCCCCAGTCGCCATTTCTTTAGATGTTTTATTTCCCAACAAACCGCAACGAGTGAACTCGTTGATTCTTCCCTCGCAAATCTTGTTGTTTTCACCCAGTGCCAACATTCTTGACCCAACTTAGATTTTATTGCTGATGATTCTACGGCTTCAATATCCGCAATTCAAAAGATGTCCGCCAAAGATAAGTGCTTATCTCCTTGCGCTTTCCTTATCCTTCTTCGACTTGACTATAGTCTCGTAAGTGATGATTGGTTTTACTATCACAATGTATATCCATCTTAGTACTATGGGCCTGAAACCTTAGATTTGCCTGCTATATTCCTGTATGCCGTCACGACTCTTATCATCTATAAAAAAACGCTCCATTTTTCAGTAACTTTAACTAGTAGGCCCGTCTTCAATAGACAGGATATATCGCTTGTGATAATGAAAGCCTAACAACCAACTTCTCATTTTCCAGTGGATCATAACCTGTCAGTAACTTATATTCTCCCAGATTATATTCGATATATTTGAACTGCGACCAGTTGCTTTCAATCAGAAGAAACATTCTCAACGTAACAGTCACTATGCAAAAGCCCCTAAGGATTTTTAAAAGCGTTTTTGAAAGCCTTAACATATTCGACCATAAGTGATTGATTGACTAAAGTCAATGTGACGACTGAAGATGCCTGTAGAAGTTGTTTCTTCGCGGTTTAACTCACTTGAAACTATTAGCCCACTATATCAATATAAACGTGGTCGAAGCGTCTGTCTGGTACTGCAAACTGAAGCGGAAATCCTGTCACGTGTCTGCTAACTTTTGCTCTTTGACACAGAATACATGCCTTTGCCCAACTGGCTTTATCCTTCTGCAAGTTCGCCCAGACGAATTTTGCTCGCAGCAGACAGCTGGTAGTTTTCCCAATTGGATACAATAACCGATCCACTAAATTAAATGCTTGAATTCGTAGTGCTTTCGGGATATATGGTTGTACGGTCCCTTTGACTCACAGTAGAAATTAGCTATGTTGTCTTAGAATTCTAAGGTGCCAGGCAATAGAAAAAGCCATCTCTCAGTGATCCATGAAGCTATTTTCAGTAGATCTGCGAGGCAAAGCAAAACTACCGGCCAAATATCCTTTACCTGTCGAAAGAGTGAGCGTACTAGTCTCTATTTCTCCATTTTTTTCCTTTAGTACTATAGTCCATTTCGGGCCTTCGCTCAGACATAGTTAGAGTACCTTATCTTGATCAAATCTATCGCACTCAAGAAGGTGATATCGTCAGTACCACCCTTTGGCCGTTGATCCGTCCACTCAGCTACGCTACGTTTCAATTTCAAACCAGTGCGTATCATAACTGAACGGGCTTATAGTCCATCCGAAGAATTACTCGAAACAAATCTCGTTGTCACCAATGAGATTCGAACTAAGGACTATCGGGTAAAGGGGTGAGCACTCTTATCATTACACCACGCGGACTACCTATTTCTCCATACTTAACCTTGAAATCGGAAAAATTGAGAATCTGTTTGACAGGAAGAGATTTGGCAAGGAAAATTTGAATTCTATGTGATATGTTTTACATTTTGCCTTTGTTTTTAGGAAACAATCAAAAATAAAATGCACAAATGATGATAGGTTCAGCAAAGGTTTTCATAAATCGCGTAACCCATATACCGGACTGTTTTAGTAAGGATCCATTTCAGTAAAAACTGCAGCGCTAACTTATTGGCAATGACTTGGTGAGTACTTCTGAGATTCACCTTGTTTTTAAATTTATGAAAGTGGTTTTGTCTGGTACCTCAAAATTCCCATAACAGTCGAATGTATAATTGTAGGGTTTGTTTCAGATGATTTTTTGGCATCCTCATTGAATACTACGGTTTCGGCAAGACCGACTGACCTCTTCGGGAGCTGCCACTATCGATCAGCATCGGGGCACTTCAACTGGATTGTCACAAGGTGGACGTTGGACCCTTTATATGAATGTAATAATATGCACAGATCGCAAATTATTTGCAGTCGAAAATTTGGTTTCCACATTGGATTGTGGTAAGTACACGAAAGGGGCTGATTGACAGTGGCAGCTCCTATAGAGTAGGTCGATCAGACTCGCCGAAACTACAGTTAATCCTGGCGTGAGCCCTTTGCGAAAAACGCGGGTCTACATCGAACTAATAAAAAGTGCCATCAAATTGATCCTCACCAGGACTCGGGTAAAGAACAAGCTGTTATTTCACTTAGGAGACTGACACATTATACTTCGCACATTCTTATTGAAAGTTTTTAGGATTCCGAACATTCAAACGCGAAAATGGAACCCTTGTAGAATTACTTCTGTGTCTGTCTGTGCGTCTGTCACAGCTGATTTGCGTGACATGTACTTCACGGATTAAGTTCAAATTTGGTACCCAAATGCTTTCTTGTGACTCAAACACACTCATGCAAGTTGAATAAACCGTACCGTGTAACATATCGAATGAAAGGTATTCTTGTGGGGTCCCAAATTAATTTTCTTATGATTTTCATATTGATTGATTTGAAGATATTTAAAAATATTGATGAAACTTGATCATCCCGCATCAGAAATCTTTGGCACTAACATAGCCTCGTAAATTTTCGATGTGAGTAAAAATCTGCAATCCAAATCATTTGTTGTTTCATACTTGACCCTATAAATACATGTGTCCCATATTTCTTCCGAAAATTGCATTCGAATGCGTTACAAGCGCTGTCAATGTTGACAAAACAAAAAATGAAAGATCTGAGTACGTTCCAGCAATCAGTCTTAGCCCACATATTCATAAATATATACGGCAGGACGGAATTCAACAATAAACAATATATTCAATGATTTCCCTTTACATGATACTGGACATATTTTTCAGATTTACCTCAGAAAATTTGAATTGCTGGACTAAAATTTGATCGTACGGGATCCTCTTCACGCAAGTTCAACTCGCACTTGCCTGGTTTTTTTTTTAACAAATCACTCCTCTGCAATCTCAACGATTTTTTCGCATATAAAACTAACTGCCATTGTGATACTAGGATTTGGCAAAGAAATATATTTCGCGGCGCAAACTGTCATTCTGCGCACCACGTTCCTATTAAACTCGATATTATGAGTTCTTTACACATTAAATGACGTTACACATTACATTAAATGACGTTACACATTGCATTAAATGACGTTACTACTTTTCAAGCGAGGGTAATTTTGTTGCTTATTAGCTTCTCACATTTTCCTAACAACAGCAACGCAATCACGATTGCTGTAAATTATCACTACATTATCATTATTATTGCTATTGTTATTACTAACGGCATGCATTTGGCGTGATCATTAACACAAAGTGCAAAACTCATTCTAGAAGAAAATTCCATGAATCTAACGACATTGCAACTAAATATTGTTTATTAAAAAAAAAAAAAAGTGCGTTTTCCTCTTTTAAACTATAATTCCAATCATGATTTCATTTAGTATTTCATTGGAATTCGCAACAAGTAATCAAAACGTCGATTGTCTATTGCTTCCTTCTTCGTTGTAAATGGTTGAATATGCATAAAACAAAAGAAAATCATAAAAATCTCCACGTTTTGTTTGATAGTATTCAAAATTTAAATTTCTCGGTCAGTTTTAGCTTCTTTTTTTCCTTCTTTATTTTTACGTGGAATCAAACTACACGCAATAACGTCTTTCCTAAGACATGTGTCGTCTTAATCGACGTTTATAAGAGTATGTGTTGTCGTCAGAAATGTAAATTACTTCACCTTGACGACAAAACACACATGTTATCAATTTACATTGAAAGGTACGAGTATTTGTTGAATTAAATATTACTCATCATATATGATTTGTAAATTTATTTTTCCTCTCAATTTTCATTCATAAAAAATTTTCGTGGTTTGTAAAAGTATTGGAAATCATGATGATCACGATGACAGTATAAATGAATGACTAATATTCGAATTTCTTGAACTCGTTATATGTGAACAAAGTTCATTTGCTAATTTAATTGTATTTGATCAATAACTTTTACAAAATTATTCATAATACATTTGTTTGTTTGTCTCATTATGTTTCATTAATCAATTGTTCCAAAGTTTGGCAACATTTGGTGTAGGTTTTTCTTCGACACACAGAAATTTTAAAGAAAGCATGTGGGAAATTGTCGATTTGAATTGGGTGTGAAAGGCAATTTCGTATGTTTGCTTGTTTGCAGAAGTAGAATTCATTGTTGAGCTTTCTTTTGAATTTTAGATGATTTTGGTTTTTAGAAATTGATGCATTTTTTACTGAATTCAGAGGAATTTATTTTTAATCTTTTTTTTAAACATGATTTCCATCCAATGTCATTAACTATCGCTATAAAATTCACTTTTGTTTGTTTCCTCATATTGAATCCAAATCTAATCCAACTTCATGCATTGTATGTTCAAATCTATTTAATTTAGCCCGAAAGATAGCATTGTCTGCATGAAGCTGTAGGGATTCACTACTGTAAGGGTTCACTGTGTGTCCGTATGAATTAAAATGCACATGATTAATTTGTTTATTAACAAAAAGACATATTCCGAAGTAAAAAAATGCGTGCGTACACGATGGTGATTAGAGTTGGAGACACAAAGATAAATCAAAAACTCTTCTTGGTTGCCGATCCATATACCGGCTACATTCGAATATCTATTGGTCAGCTGTCATGTTGCTACACCGCTCCCTCCTAAATAGATTTGTCAGAAGGTTATTTCAAAACTACGTTAACATTTTTCAAACAGCAAATTGAACTTTTTTCGCAACAGTTACCTTTGATTTTGGCCCTAGGTACGTCCTCGGAACAACGCTTGGTTGTAATTGTGGAATTGACTCGGAGTTGTCAGCTGATTCAGACGAAAGTTCGAAGTGTGCTGGGTTTTAGTTTGTCGATATTGAAATTCGTTGCTTTCCCATGGATAGCGAGGTTGAAAACATCGGAGATTCGTTTTTTTTAAATGGTCCTTCGTATGGGTGCTCTAATGCCTCTTTACCCTGTCGACACGAACGAAAACATGCGAGAAAGTTGAGAGGTTGTGGCACAGGCTGGCAGCTTTCAGAGATCGTTGCCACCACTCAGTCATTCCATTAGCTACAGGGTGGTACGCTGTCGTCCGAGTCTTCTTGCAACCTACTAAATGTGTTAGCGACTGGACTATTAAAGACTCAAATTGAGATCCTCGATCCGATGTCAGTACACCAAGAGCGCCGAATCGTGTTACCCAGATTGTATAAAATTCCTCGGCTATTACGTCCGCTGTTATTGTTTCTATTGGGACTGCTTCGGGTCATCGCGTGAATCTATATATCATTGTCAACACATACGAGAAATCCTTGGATTGTCTCAGCGGTCCAATGATATCGATGTGGGCATGGCTAAATCTAGAGTCCGGCAGTTCAATATGCTCATGCAGAGCTTTTGAATGCCTTCCAACTTTGCTACGTTGTCTTAAAAAACATGTACGCGTCCATTCAAGAATGTCCTTCGACATGCTTGGCCATACATACTTCTCGATTATAGTTTTCTTCATCGAACGTGTCATGTGTCGAAAATACTTTATGGCGCTAGAAAGTGCTTGCAGTTCGCGGTCGTATGTACTATATTTACACTGCCCTTCGTTGAATTTTTTTGAAAAAAATCCGAGTGGTTCCCAAAGAGTATCGTTTAATTGGTCTAGTAGTGCTCCCATTGTCGCACCGGATGCATCGTACTTTATTGCAAGCATAGCTTTTTCGATGGGATGGCGCAATATTGTTGGATTGGCAATTTGACGCTTACATTCCTCAAATGTTGATCCCGCTTGTGGAGTCTATGCTATTGGTCGCTTGTCTTTCTTTGTGCCCCCAACGAGAAATTCGTGCAGAGGTTCTTGGAGTGATGCTGCATTTTTAACGATTTTCTATAAAAGTTAGTCACTCAGGAAGAGGTTTTATGCCTCGATTATCGATAAGGCAGCCTAGATACTTCACAGTTGGTACTCCAAATGTACATTTGCCTATTCTCTAAGCCGGCTTAGTTTTAAATGCTCACGATGTTCATTTTGAGATTTGGACGCGATGAGAATGCCATCGATGTACGCGTAACAGAAGCTTAGACCGCGTAGAGCGTAATCGATGCATCGTTGGAAAGTTTGTGCGGTGTTGCGAAGTCCAAACGTCATCATTTTAAACTCATAAAGCCCAAATGGATTTATCACCGCTGTTTTGGGGATGTCTTCCCGTGCCACTGGGGTTCGATTATAGGCTCTCATTAAATCCAGCGTCGAAAATGCAGTGCAACCATCTAGTTTATGGGCGAAATCGATTTAGGACTGTTTTTGCATTGAGGCGGCGATAATCCCCGCAAAGTTTCCATTGCCCACATTTCTTGGGAACCATATGCAACGGGCTTGCCCACGGGGTACTCGAAGGCTGACAAATTCCTTATTGAAGCATGTAATCAAATTCGGGCTTGGCGTCACGCGATTTCGCTGGAGGTTGGCGTCTTGCTTTTTCGGCAACCGGTGGCCCTTGCATTAGAATATGATGATAAACACCACAAGCAGTTACCTTTTGGATATCGGAGGTAACAGTAACATCGACGAATTCTTTTAATAAATCCTTATAGTTCAAATTGATACCGATGGTTGTGGTGCGCGAACTGGATTCACTTGTACGAAGAGTTGTAGTGATCAGATTCCGATGATTGAGTGTCACACAAATTTTCACTCAAAAGGTCGTCGCAATCCAAAATCTAATGAAATAATTTTATGACCATAAGTTTTGATCAGAATATCGTTTGCAGCATATAGTTGGAACTTCATGGGGACGTTTCGGCTTTTGTTCCGTGGAAGGACTGATATGTCGGCACCCGTATCTGGCACGGCTGACGATAATTTCTTGCGCGTTGTCCGAAGTGCTTATGGTAAAAGCAGAACGAGTCGTCTGATTTCGACTCTGAACGTTTCCTTCGGGATCGGGATCGATTCGAGATCTTCCGTTGAAACAGTTTTTGGACGTCCAGAACATTCATCGTCGAAAATGCTTGTGTGACCGCGTTTGAACTCGGCCACCCAATGTTTCACAGTTCTTAAAGAGGGTGACGATTCACCATACATGGACTCTAACTCTTTTTTCACTTCCAGAGTTTTTTCCCTTTCAAATAGAGGTACTTTGTCACCACGCGATACTCGATTTAATCCATTGTTCTTAACAAACGTCACCTGTCAACTTTGGAAAGGTACCATGTGTTTTGTACTGATCGGAATGACTTGAAATTTTTATGGCAAACATATGTAAAGACCATCTTTTGGTTGGCAAGAGAACTTGAATGTAACATGACTTTTTGCTGATAAGGCCGGAAATTTTTCAAATGACCCTCGTATTAGCAATAGGTAATGGCCCCACTATATCAATATATACGTGGTCGAAGCGTTTGTCTGGTACTGTAAGCTGAAACGGAAATGTTGTCACGTGTCTGCGTACTTTTACTATTTGACACTGAATATATGCCTTTGCCCAACTGGCTATATCCTTCTGCATGTTCGCCTAGACAAATTGTGCTCGCAGCAGACGGCTGGTAGTTTTCCCACTTGGATACGATAACCGATGCACTGAGTTAAATGCTTGAATTCGTAGTGCTTTCGGGATATAAAGCCGTGAATTTTCTGTGTCTATGTCGCAATAAAGGTAACTTCCTCGAATTTTTAGTTTTTTTTCAAATTCAGTGGTTTCAGAATTTAATAATAATTTCAGTTCTTCGTCTTTTTCTTGTTCACTAGCCACTTCGGATAAGTCAATCAAGTTATTCTCTGCGATTGTGTCTAATCGCGAAAGAGCATCAGCAACAGTATTGGAGTGCCGCATTTGTCGGTGAAACGCCTTTGCTGAAATTTGATCAAATGCCTAGCATGATTGCTAGTGATCAGTTCTTATTAAGAATTGACATCCTTCCACCCGATCACGAAAATATTTGATTGCGAAATATATAGCCAGCAACTCTTTGTCGTAGACGCTGTAGTTAAGTTGTGCCTTATCAAATTTTTTGCTGAAATCCCCGAGCGGTTTCCACTAGTTGTTAACTGACAGCTCCAACACAGCTCCCATTCCGAGCTTAAAACACCCGCGTTAGTATTTTTGCGTTTGCTAATGATTGATTGCTTTTTCCAATAGCATCAATAGCTCTAGCGGTCCAATCGACTGGTCGCTTGTCATTTTTCCGCGATTCATGCAGATAATCGTTGAGTGGTGCTAAGATTTCAGCAGTGTTCTTCAGAAACTTACGATAAAAGTTCAGCATATCTAGATATTTCCTCAAACGTTGGATCGAACGTGACTTTTTGCATTGCAGGACGATTTCCACTTTTTTGGTTAACGGTGTGATTCCATCCTTATTGACGAGGTATCCTAAATACTGGATTCGAGAATGTCCAAATTCTCATTTCGCAGAATTGATTTTAATTCCGTGTTTCTTAAATCGCTGGAATATTTCTCCAATGTACCATTTTTGTTCTTCCTCTGATTTAGAAGCAATACTGATATCGTCGTAATATCCAAAGCAGAAGTCTAAACTAGAGAGAACGATGTCAATAAATCTTTGGAAGGTCTGGGCAGGATCCTCAATCCGAAAGGTATTTTCAAAAATTCGAAAGCCCAAAAAGAGTGATCATCGCAGTCTTTTCTATGTTCCCTTCCGCTACCGGAACTCAGTCATAAGCGTGGATGAGGTGGATCGTCGAAAATCTTCAACACCAGCTATCGGGTATCGATCTGGAATGGTTACAGAGTTCAATCTCCTATAGTCGCCGCACGGTGTCCATTTTCCTGGCTGCTTCGGCACCCAATGATGAGGGCTGGCCCATGGGCTACTCGAAGGATAACATATTACTTTTTCAACCATATACTCGTACATTCGAATTTGGTTTTAGTGGCTTAGAACTTATCTTGCGGTAACCGACGGGCTCTTTCAGCGATGGGAGGTCCTTTCGTGACGATATAAAGTTTGAGCACCGTCTCCCGAGTTGTTGTGACCACTGCCGGGTTTTTTATTTCAAGAAACTGGGATAGAATCTGAAAGACTGGTGTTCGTTGTTCTACCATGCTTATAGACTACATTGAGCCATTTGAAATTGTCACTAACGCATGTGAATTGGCCTTACCGTCTATGAGTCGTTTCTACTATACGTCCACCAATAAATTAAAATGTTGCAGAAAATCGGCTCCAAGAATGGGCTGTTCCACAACAGCAGTACAGAAGCATCATTTCAAAATTCAACGGAACCCTAGGTGAAACGATAAAATTTGATCACCAAATGTGTCGATTGTCGTTCCGTTTGTCGCATATAGTTTTTGATCCGTTTTATTACGTCTACTCTGGCAAGGAATTACCAACACTTTTGCGTCCGTGTCTACAAGGAATATCTTTCCCGTATTTTTATCGGTGATAGAAAAACGGCTCTTTGTTTGTGTGTCACCGCTGACCGTACTTGAAGACGATGCCATTAGTTTCCCTGTCGCTGATAATTACAGGACCTCGACAATGGATTGCCTTCTCGCCATAAATTCAATGGGTAATAACAGAAACGCGATGCTTCTCCTTCATTTTTAACTGTGCTTGACTCGCGATTTGTTCGGTTGCGGTTTCTTGAGCGAGATCGATTTTGCTTCTCGAAATTTCGGTTTCCGGAATGATTGTTTTTGCTGTTTATCTCGAGATTGTCGAGGCGCTTCAAAATTTGATGTCTTTGCTATCACTGCCGGTGTTGTGTTAAATTCTTTTACGATTTTGTCAGCCTTTCCTAAAAATGGCGTGACACCTTTTTCAGTGGAAACTGACATGGTGGCTCGTACGTAAACTGGAAGCCGCCTCAGACATAAAGCGCGTAGTGCATCCTCCGAGAGTTGAGTGCTCGCCAAAGCCTGCTTTGTCTATGTAGTTACGAAGGTTTTTGGACATTTAATTCGAGCTCCGTCAACACCTACGTCAATTGTTGTTGTGGAGAAATAGCAAACCGCGCCAGTAATTGTTTCTTCAGATCCACTTATTTGTTTCTCAAAGGGGGCTGTTTGACAACGTCTGCAACTTGTTTTAATATTGTTATGTCTAGCGTTGTTACGATCACATTTAACTATGCAATGTCAGAGAAAAATTTAAAATGGATAAACGTCGACTCGATTTATGAAAACCACAGCTCAACCTGTGACTTCTAAAATGGCGGCGGTTAACGTCCCAAACAGCATCCAGTCATGGGGGTTCATTGCCAGGCCACAATTCACATGCGATATTTAGCGGAGTTTTGGGGGTATCCAGGGTAGCATTTTGGGGAATGTCTTGTTGTTCTTTCGTTGCCATTTTTTAGTGTTTGTTTAAAATCTTTAACGCATTCCACTTACAATACGTTCAAGCCAATAGGGTCACCAATTGTAGCGCATGAGCATACATAAACTAATTTAATCGGTATTTAAACCCTTGAATCGCATATATGTATATTAATTACGTTTATTAATGCTACACCTTCACAATGCACAGTTTCGAATAAGAAGAAAGAAAAATGTCACAGAAAGTCGTTATCGATATTCCAAATTGTTTCACAGATGGATGTCTCTTTGTCGCTTTGTTATTCGCTACAGAAGCCGTTTTTGCATTTGAAAAATTTCAGATCTAAAGAAGAAAAGTCTTCCTCACTTAGAGCTAGATATCCGCATGTAGACCTGTGAACCAAACAAGCTGCTAATGCATTAACATTGAAATGTTAATTCTTCTTTTATTAAATAAAAAAAGAAAAGAATGAAAAAACTATTTTCATGTTTTTTCTGTGAAATCGAAAATATCCTTTAAGTTCCAAGATAAATTTTTTTTTTGTTTTATTTAATTCATTCCTTGGAAATTATTCTATTGTTCCTTCTAATTTCTGAATCATCAAATTAGTTCTTGGCCAAGATACCGTGCAAATATTTACATCCGTCTTTCATTGAATCTAATGAAAGTAAATAAATCAAATGAATAAAAAAATCCAAAGGACGGAATCAATTAAATGTAATTGACATTGATGGTTCATTAGACTATTGGCTAATTATTTATCTAATTCATTTTGTATCCAAATAACTCAAGATTAAAACAAACAAATTCACAAATAGAATAATAAATTTTTCCAAAATGCGTTTTTCTAAAAATTCCTCCAAAAATATTCCACTAACTTAAATTACCTTAAAATCTAGCAAATTTCCGTCAAATTTAACAACTTATATCTTTTCCCGTTTTTAGCACCTTCTTTTTTCTGTCTTCCTCTCTTAATTTAATCTTTCCGCTACATATTTGTCGTTCGTATTATCAGACCTAAATTTTAAAATCACACTTACGTATGTGCATATGAAATGTATCTTAAGAACTGTATCAACGCGCCGAAAAAGGTGCTAATCTAAAAAATTCGATAAAATATAGTATATGTTGCTTTCCATTCTGTAGTTATATGTATATTTTGTCCTCAAAAAGATAGAATCAAAGTAATAAAAAAATCTAACCATGTTAACAAGTAACGTTACGTTTATTGCTAATCGAATGATATTTAACTTTTTTGTATTAGGTATACGTGCAGCAAGTTTGAAGTAAAAAAATATTATTTTAATAAATTAGCATTTCTTTTTGATAATAAAATGAATAAAAATATATGGCAAATATTATATTTTCAGTGATTCCATTTTGGAAATGTGAAAAATGTAGAATCATAGATATTATATAATATTATTAAGAATTTGCGAAAAAAGATGTTTTATCCAAAAGTATCTTTTGTTCAATAAATCACAACTATTTTCTCTCAAACGGGTAACTTAATGATATATATGTAGTAGTCATCAAGTCGCATAATTTAGATTTTTCGATACCTCAGCTGTTGTTGTATAAAGATAAAATTTAGAGATAGCAAACAACCGGAAGTTTGTATGAAACATAAAAATTCTAATTTGTTTATTTTTATTTTATGCTGAGTTTCGTTGAAACCCGAAGGTTTTTGGTCGTGATTACGTTGCAAAATTTAATTGATTGATAATACTGTGTAGGTGCTGTGTTGAGATTGTTTGATAATTAATATTAATTTGTCAGTTTATGCATTTGTGTGGTACATTTTATTCAACTCTTGTTTGTAGATAACAATTGAAACATTAAACTTTAGAGGATCGATGAGTAGACTTCTGAATTAAATTGTATTGTAATTATTTCGTGGGGCTAAAACAGTTTATTTGAAAATTTAACTAAAACACAAAATTCAATAAAAGATAAATTTACATAAATTCACGGATAAAGTCTAATAAAAATTAATATGTAATGGGCCTCATTGATCAAGATCTACCAAAAAGCTGTCGACACGAGACACATAAACTTGGCGGTACTTAATCAATAATTTCATCATTCACAGGTTTAAAAAGAAAAGGAAACCGACCACGAAAAACCATGAAAAACGGCTCCAAAATTATGAAATCGGTGCCAAATCGCATTCCCCTCGTTTTAGCTGAAATTGATTAACGACCTGTTGCCAGTGAATTTTTCAGAACGGAGATACTGATTTGGTTATCATTCCATAATATTTTATTTCACATTTCGTAGGGCACTTTGAAGTCGGGTTTCTTTTCTTTCAAAATGTTTTTATGATTCCCGAGATAATATTTATAGGAACTCCAAACATGGTAAAAAAAACACTTAACATGACTTAAGTGTCAGTTTCCCTAAAGTTTAACTGCAGCTTATAGATTTATGAATGAGGTCTGATGTTATGCTCGACATAATTTGATGCTCAATGTTTTTCAAAATGGTCCCACATTTTGGAAAAACACGACCATAATTTAGCAGAGAATCGGCTAGACCCAGATGTATACTTTTGTTCCCACTAAAAATTAAAGTGGCCACAAAAGTATCCATCTGGGTCCAGCCGATTCTCCGCTAAATTGTGGTCGTGTTTTTCCAAAATGTTGGACCATTTTGAAAAACATTGAGCACCAAATTATGTCGAGCATAACATCAGAACTCATTCATAAATCTATAAACTGCAGTTAAACTTTGGGAAAACTTACACTTAAGAGTCATTTTAAGTGTCTTTTTTACCATGTTTAAAATTTCTATGAATCTTATGTCGAGAATCGTTGCAAAGATAGCCTGGCGAATACAACTATGCTGGCATTTTTTTTTTGCTTTAGCACTGCAGTCCTCTTCCGGCCTTCACTTAGAGATAGTTTTGTTTTTGTGGTTGGGAGGTAAATTTCATTGACGCACAGAGTGTAGGACTCCCATACTCGCAAGAAGGTGACTGAACTACCCACTAAACTACTAAATACTTACCCTGTCAATCCGAGAACCCAGCCTGGAACCGTTCCATACATTACTTCGGGCCAGGTCTTACGCCGTGTGGGGTCTTATGCTGGAGGATCCCTCTTCTAGCGGGAGGGGAAGAGGAAGTGCCAGACAAGCAATGCCCCAGCCGCAATGCCCCTGGCTGCTGTGAGTCCCTTTTATCTTTTAGGACTGCCTGAACATAATGTTCCACCTGGTTCAATTTGTCAACCGATTCCAGCATCACAGCGACTATATTATCCGTGGTGAGCTCTCCCGTCTCCCTGTAGAGGTCCCTTCGCAGCCTGTCCCATTTTCTGGCTGCAAAAAATGTGTGGCACACATTATCTTCCTCTCCTGGACAAAACCAACAATCGGGCGACCACGACTTACCAATCTTGTGCAGGTAAGACTGAAACACCCATGCCGGCTCAAAAGCTGGGTCAGATAGAAGTCAGTCTCGATTTAGCCAGGTTTAGTACAGTAAATATAGCACGAAAAAATAGGTTTGGTCTAATAAATGACCTACTGGGATTTGACTTGATAAATCGATAGGGGGGCATAAAAAAAACTTAACTTCAGATTTCCGAAGTGATCCCCCCCCCCCCTGCTTTTGAGAAAATCCAAAAACATTTTGAACGCGTTTTTCTCGGAATCTATGGGTTTTAGAGAAAAGTTTATGTAACAAAAAATGTTCAGGACACTGTTATCTACATTTTATCTCATTGGAGCAAAGTCGTCCGACTTAAAATACAAAAAGTAGGTGGCGCTAAAGTATCAAAAAAGTGGTTTTTTGGCATTTTCAATAAAAAAACATTATTTTTTTATAATAATGTAAATGGAAAAGTTGTTCGTCATAAAATTATCTACAATTTTTGTTCAAACAATTTTTTTGTAAAACTTACCGTTAACGAGCTGGAGCTTGCCAAAGTGTTAAAGTCATACATTTATGTGCCGCGCCGATGCGTGTATTCCATTCATTTTGTCGAAACATTATTTTTCGATTAATAGACCGTAATGTTTATTTAATATTCTCATTTTTAACAATAATTTTGATAAACAATTAATAATAGTAACCTTTTAGTACTGCTTGTTGTAAACGGTCAACATTGAATTAAAACAAATGTAACTGAAGGTAGTAGGTAAATGATTCACACAAAATGTGAAGACTAATTTTTTTTTTAATTTAAAATTCGTAACTATTTATTTATTAATTTCAAGCATTAAACTTTACATTGTGTGATTTTATTATGACAGAAAGTTAACTTTCGTCGATTTGGCATTCAATTCAATTTGTATTTTGCATATTTTACGATAAAGCAATTTTACCTTTGTTGATTTTGCGTCCAATGCAATGTTCATTTTGAGTCAAATTTAAGTAAATCTTTGAAGAAAATGCAAAATTGGATTATTGCAAACTGTCATAAAAAAAACACACAATGTAAAGTTTAATGCTTGAAATTAATAAATAAATAGTTACGAATTTTAAATTAAAAACAAAAATTAGTCTTCACATTTTGTGTGAATCATTTACTACTACCTTCAGTTACATTTGTTTTAATTCAATGTTGACCGTTTACAACAAGCAGTACTAAAAGGTTACTATTATTAATTGTTTATCAAAATTATTGTTAAAAATGAGAATATTAAATAAAGATTACGGTCTATTAATCGAAAAATAATGTTTCGACAAAATGAATGGAATACACGCATCGGCGCGGCACATAAATGTATGACTTTAACACTTTGGCAAGCTCCAGCTCGTTAACGGTAAGTTTTACAAAAAAATTGTTTGAACAAAAATTGTAGATAATTTTATGACGAACAACTTTTCCATTTACATTATTATAAAAAAATAATTTTTTTTTATTGAAAATGCCAAAAAACCACTTTTTTGATACTTTAGCGCCACCTACTTTTTGTATTTTAAGTCGGACGACTTTGCTCCAATGAGATAAAATGTAGATAACAGTGTCCTGAACATTTTTTGTTACATAAACTTTTCTCTAAAACCCATAGATTCCGAGAAAAACGCGTTCAAAATGTTTTTGGATTTT
Source organism: Odontomyia ornata (assembly GCA_963969285.1). NCBI lineage: Eukaryota > Metazoa > Arthropoda > Insecta > Diptera > Stratiomyidae > Odontomyia > Odontomyia ornata. The sequence continues at coordinate 87,107,639 of OZ017742.1, forward strand.
CTCAAAAGCAGGGGGGGGGATCACTTCGGAAATCTGAAGTTAAGTTTTTTTATGCCCCCCTATCGATTTATCAAGTCAAATTCCAGTAGGTGATTTCTTAGACCGTAAATGCTATATTTACTGTACTAGTTTCACATCCGGGATGAGGCGCGCAGTCCACCTTCCCTTCGGCAATTCACCTAAGACTGCTGCAAATCGGCAACCATCTCCCTCGCGTCCTCGATTCGACGCAAGTAAATAGCGTGGCGCTCTCTAGAAATGAGGGCAACAGGTGTGACGCCTGCAATAACTCTCATCGCCGAATCAGAGACTGTTGGATACGAAGATGCAATCCTCAGTGCTCCTCTTCTTTGTACCGGTGCCAAGCGTTTTCGGTATACCTCCTTACTCAGAGCGTCGCCCCATATTTCTGCTCTGTGCAGTAATACTGACCCTACAGCGCTCATCAAGAGGCGTCCTCTTGATGGGGTGGATCCCCCTACGCTGGCTATAAGTCGACTCTGAGCCGATACTCCCGAAATAGCCATCTGAGCGGTTGCCCTGATTTGTTCAAAGAAACTCATCTTCGAGTCGATCAGTAGCCCCGGGTCTACACCGCTGGCTTCGTTACGATTCGTTTGTCTCCAATAGTGATCGTCCTTACTCTGGGGATTTTCTTTTTTGTCAAGATGACCACTTCGGTTTTCTCCAATGCTAGACTGAACCCACGAACAGTCATCCAGTCTCTCACTCGGCGCATTGGTATACCTAGCCTAAGTTGTGCTTGTTCAACGGTGTGTACAGCAACTAAAGCCGCAACATCATCCGTATTGCCGATCAAGCGCGACTCATCTGGCATCTCCAGTTTCAGAGCACGTCGTAAGGAACGTTCCACAGGTCTGGATAAAGGATATATACCTGGACAACACCCGATGTAACTTCCATCTTCAGTGGCCCTGTGTCGCGTCGTAAAGCAGGCTTCTGTCCTTCAGGTAGTCTCTCATATGCCGCATTAGATATTCTGAAACTTGAGAAGGGTTTTCCAGTGTATTCGAAAAATCTTCCCATCTAGCGAATTTGAAGGCGTTTCTTACGTCGAGTGTCACCAACAGGAAGATGCGTCGCTTGGGGTGGTTATATGCCTCTGCCTTTTGGACTGCGCTCCCCACCTTTCAATCACATCAATGGTAGGGCACCCAGCTCTAAAGCCGTACTGCCGAGTAGATACGTCCGCCGCACCACGAATCGCGTCAGTGAGTCTTCCTTTGATGCGTTTCTCTAGAACCTTCCCAGCATGCATAATGGGCGACATTCAGATGGCGATCTGGGATTTCTCTTCCTCTTGCTGATCAGCACGAGGCTCGGCACCTTCCATCGCACCAGGCAAGCATTGAATGTGCTGAGCAGCAAGTGAGGAAAATGGTGATAGACAAGCTGCAACACCTCGGCTGGAACACCGTTTGAACCTGGGGCCTTCCTCGCTTTCAGTGAATGGACTGCCTCTTCCAGTTCTAGCTGTGTGAAGAGTGGACAATCGAGTACTGTTTCACCATGGCCAGTGTCAACACGGACGGAATGGGCGGGGAAGAGCGCCCGCATTATCTCATCTATCGTTCCCGCATCATGTATGCAGGGTTTACGTAGGGCACCAAGCTTCCGCATAACTAGCTTTTAGCTCATGCCCCACGGATCCTTGTTCACATTGACCACTAGATTTTGCCAGCTGTGAGCCTTGCTATTGTCAGTCAATTTGCGAAGGTATTTCCTGGCCGACTTACATAAGGCTACCCGGTTACATGCCTCATCACAGTTCCATACCCGTTGAGCCTCAAACCGAAGCCTGCAACACCCCCTTTGCTTTCAGCGATTTCAGTCGACCGCCAGGCTTGTCGGTTCGGGGTTTCCACCTTGGAATAGAAGCCTTGCAAGCGATTGTGATGATGCTCATAGTTGAGTTCAGCACGTTTTGAGCTGCCATTTCTTCCGTCCCCTGCAAATCTCCCTGCTGCGGAGCACCTGCTGTGACGACCTCGACGAACCTCTCGACGTTCTTTCTTCCGATGTTCCACCCAATTTCAGAAGGTTTAGAGCTCAGACGTCGGGAGAGAACATCATAGCAGAATGCACTGATGATCACTGGCTCGGTAGACCTCTAGTACTTTCCAATTGTGTATCCTCCGTACTAAAGACTACGAGGCGAATGTCACGTCCGGTATGGTTCCTTAACCGCCAATGCGGCGGAAAGTCAGCGTATTTCCGGTGTTTAGTACGACGAGCGCCGCCCTGACCGGCGTATCTAGGAGTCGTTTTCCCCGTGAATCTGTTTGAGGCATGCCCCATTAAATTGCTTCAGCGTTGAGGTCTTCCCCAATGAGCACGCTGCCGTTTGCGTTGGAGACAATACCCTCCAAAGCATTAAGCTTGGCTTGGAAAAGTGATATCGATTCGTTGGGCGTTAGATATTCACTAAAGAAGGTGGTTCCTGAGCACCGGACCCACACCATCTCCTCGTCTGCAACTCTCTTTCTGGAAATCACTGTTCCGAACCCAGATAGACTTTAATCAAGATGTTGCTTACTCAGCAGCAAAAAGTCGGCTTTCGTGTCCCTCGCGAACTGCTGAAGCAGATTTTGGGCGGTTGAAGTGCGGTGAAGGCCTAGTTGCAGGATGCGGATCATCAAATTTCTGATTTTTCCTTTGCTAGGGCTTCCTGGAAACCCTACATTTCCCTGATCCCTAGACGTGCTTAAGATCCGGTCTTGGAACAGCATACTTCCAAAGGATACAGTTTGCCTCCTTCTTACCCTGTTTTCCTATATGTCCCGTTCCACCGCATTTATAACATAGAGAACTGATTTTGGATCCCTTGCATACTTGTTCGGTATGATCATAGCTAAGGCATTTGAAACATTGAGGAGGTGCTGCCCTTCGTCTTATCCTGCAAACAACCCACCCATATTCAGAAATAGTTCGGCATCCTTTCGGTCAAGTCAATGATAGCCATGCGTTGTCTCCTATGGTTGTCTGGTGTCAGTCTCGCTTTTGTCCTGCCCTGGAACCCATGATCTAGCATTCGACGCCCATCAAGTGTCTTTGCCTTTCTTCTTGTATCCCAACCTCCTTCGATTGGGTTAGACGCCATTCTTTTATTGAAGTTTATGGTGGAGCTATCCGTGCGTGCCCCTTTGGCTTAGTCTTCAGCGCTTCTCTAGCCTTCTGCTTTTCTTCAGTCCCCTGGTCCTCTTCGTCCTCCAATTATGCCCTATGTCGTCTAGGAGCTCCTCTAATTCAAGGAGCCCAATCTTTAGTCCTTTGCTGATTTGTGTCGAGTCGCATGTAGATTTTATTCTTTTTAGAATACCTCCCGCTTTTCGGATTAGCTGTATTATTTTACTGTTTAAAAAAAGAATTCCTTTTAATATCCATGAGCTCATATCTTCAATCAGCGGCATTGAAGAGGTTGAATTTTCAGCAGGGTAATGTGATCTCTCTCGACAATTAGATCAACTATCCATCACAGCCCCATTTGCGAATCATATCAAGGGTATTGCGTTCCTCCTCCTTCAGCGTAGTCACCACTTCTTCCAAGTGTTTCAAAAGTCGTTCTGCTGTATGATCGATTACGGCCTGCAACTCAATTTCTACACAATCTTCAGATACTTGAAGTAATTCTTTTGGAGGGTAGCACACATTTTTATAGTTTTGTAGCACGGAATAACATGGAAGATTTCCAGTTGTTTCCCTGACTATTTTATATTGGTTCACCGTTAGATTGGCTTTTACAAACATTTTGAGGGCTTCTTCAGGAGACCTGCTGGTGAGTTGTTTTCGAACACTTGACAGCTTTAAGATATTTTTGCGCACGATCCTAATTTTCCAATATCTCTTTCTGGATATTTGATGCGTCCCTCTGTCCGGTGGCCCTTAATTGTATTTGCGCTGCATGAATAATTTTATTAGGGCTTTCAGATTTCCGTCGCCCCTTAGTTTTACGTCTCTTGCTCCTTAGGCTAGCATTTTCCAAGACTTCTGTGGCCGTCCAAGCTTCGAATTTTTTTCGGTACTTCAAACGTTCCATTTAACTAATTTTCATTATTTTTTTCAAACAGTTCTACTCTTGTTTTCACTGCTAGCCAGCTTCGTTTGATTTCTGCCTTGAAAATGGTAAACTTGCGTTTTGTTTCCTTGATCTCATCCTCAGTATAATAGACAAACATAATCAAATAATTTTCGGTTTATTCCGATTTCCCGTTAATATCCAAGTCCTTTTCAGTCTTCAGACATCAAATATATCTCGACGAGTGATGTTTCGTACGCCAGCTGCATCTGAAATAAAATGAACATATCTTTCATCAAATTTTATTTTATTAATTTTTTGGACAGCTTGATCTTGAACACTCGTATATCAAAATGATTAATAAGAGCTTAGAAAGTCTACTTTATTTTAGTATTCGCAAGACAACCTTATCGAATCCAGCAGTATTACAAATGCCTTGGAGTTTATAAAATTTTTAAGATAAAAATGATAAAATTAGGACATGTTTTCAACTGCGCAAAAAATAAATATCGCAGTAGGAATTTTTATGAAACGTATATTAAAACAAAGGTAGTTACCTGCTATTTCAGAGTCCATACTCGTATGTTGGTTTCAACTCCACTATGTCAAGATTCAAAACATTTTGCTAATAACTTCATTCACTCAGGAAACAAATCACAACAAACACCTTAAACGACCTCTGATAACAACTTGACCCATGGCCTAACAACTTGCGAAGGTGATCTCTAGTCAAAGCCGTTAGTTTTTACCTGGGGTTCCAGAAATTCGACTTTTGGCTGGCTAGAATAGTCAAATACCTCTCTGTGCGCTGTTGGTCAAAATATTATTCAAAATATTAAAAAGTTCTTTGATTTCGTATATATCAAACGTAAGCCCATGGTTTTTCCTCCACAATGAGCTGCAAAGGTTCCATTTCAACTTCTTCAGATCAAATATGTCAATTTTTTGCTGATCATTTTCAGAAAGTTTACCACGATCCCTTAACTTCAGTAAATTTAGGGTGTACTATAACATCCCCAAGAACCTTAATCAAAAACATTACAATCTCGGAAGAAGATATTCGCCAGGCAATTGAGGATCTGGATTTGAATAAAGGACCTGGCCCTGATCTAATTCCCCCTACTTTCTAGCTCAGTGTAAAGATAAACTAACTCAGCCCCTTCATATTATTTTCAATAAGTCTCTCTCAAGTGGAATTTTCACCTCGTATTGAGTACCATCTTGCATAATTCCAATGCATAAAGAAGGTGACAAAAAATCTGCTACTAATTACCAGAGAATTGCTATACTATCGACCACCTTTAAACTTTTTGAGCGGATTATATGCAGAATAATTTCTCCAATCGTTATACTTACCTTAATGAAGAACAACATGGCTTTCAAAAAAATAGGTCCACTACTACCAACCTCATGGTTATGACATCAGACATTCTACGTGGTCTAGAAAAATATTACCAGATTGACGCTATTCATACCGATTTTAGCTAAGCCTTTCATCATGTGAAACGTGGAGTTCTGACAAAGAAACTCCACAGATTTGGTATCACCGGGTCACTCCTTAGTTGGATTCAGTCCTATCTGCAGCACCGCACACAGTTTGTCAAATTTTATGTATGTTTATTCAGAGAAATTTATGTTCTCTCTGGGGTTCCTCAAGGGAGCAATCTTGGCCCATTGCTTTTCAATATTTTTATTTTTGAGCTTTCAGTGGTATTACCTAATATATACCATCTTTTTTACGCCGACGATCTCAAGTTGTATCATATAGTTCAGTCTGAAATTGGCGCATTGTTTCTCCAGGACAAATTGAATAATTTATTTTAGTGGTGTAATGACAACCAACTCTCCCTGAACTTGGACAAATGCCAGGTAATCAGCTTCACTTGAAAATGGAATCCCATCCTCTGCGAATACCACATTAATAATTCCCCTCAGAGTAGGGTTGATAGAGTTGTGGATCTTGGCGCAGTCTTGGATACAAAGTTCCAATTCAACCTTCATAACGATGAAGTCCTTTCCAGAGTGTATAAAATACTGGGCTTTATTAAAAGAAGGGTCAAAGAATTCAAGAATATTTAGGCAACAAAATCTTTACACATATCTCTAGTACGTCCTATTTTTTGAATATGCCTGCCTATTCTGGAATCCCGTTTTTTGATAGTCACAGCGATAGGTTGGAGTCAGTGCAGAAGCAGTTTGTACCCTTTGCTTTGAGGTCTCCCTACAACCCCTGGCTTTTTATCAACTTAGCACCTTATGAAAATCGTCTCCAGTTGCTAAATTTGACTAGCCTCTCTTCTAGGAGAATCGCATTGTCACTATGTCTGGCTTTCAATGTCTTAAAGGCCAATATTATGTTAAGGTAAAAATTATCTGTGGTTGGTAGAATCCGCTTGGATGAACCTGCTAAAAGCACAAGACACTCTACCATGCTTGCCATCAGCAGAAACCATACAATTTACGGAGACAATGAGCCAATCAACAGATGCTGTACGTACTCTTAACATGTTTAGTGATCATTACTCCCCATACACTTCCAAGGTCCTTTTCAAATCCAAAGTATTAAATTCTCTTTCACAGTCAAACACTGTAAAATTAATTAATTTTTGTTGTTAAATTAATTGTTTTGTAAAATTTTATTATTATTGATATGCCTCGATTTGGCGAATGAATAAATAAATAAATGTTTAAATTAAATCTGGGAATTTCTGATGTCTGATTTTGTTACATTGCAACAAAAAAGGCGGCCGGTGGAAAATGGAGAAACAATAAATTGTATTTTAAACATGTACATCTCATCGAAATGTTTCATAAGTTTATTCATTGTTGGTGAGTGCATATCGTAGGTGAGTGGAAAGCCACTCTAACAGGAGCGTAATTCTGTCAACCCAATTTGTTAACTTTTAAAATTCCTGCAGCGATTTCGGGTAGCCCCTGAACTTCTTTTTGAATGTTTAACTGGCGGAAAGTTTAAATTAAAAATGTTATTGGTCAAGGATTCAATCAATTTTATATATTTGAGCTTCCGCAAAAAAAACGTTTCAAAAATCAACCATATATTTTTATTTTACAAATATATTTATCGTCGTTTACACTAAGAAAAAAATATATTCACATATCATTTATTTTTCCTCCTCGTACAAATTTTTTTAACCATCATTCCTTACCCACCCAAAAATCATGGTCTAAAAGGTGATATCTTGTATTATCACCGTTTCGTCGCGGTCATCTTCTGTGGCTGACGTCAACATATTTATGGTTGTAGCTGTTCCTTACAAACCACTACCATGCCCATTCAAGCACATACCACAACATTCTACGGATATTAGTTTTAAACGCGAGACATTGTGGATAACTTTGAAGTTTAAACGAGACGAAGTCGTGAAGACAGCGAAAGATATAGGAGAAGAAGAAACAAAAGTTAATTGAAGAATTGAAAGAAAACCAGTTTGGCAAGATTCGCTGATCTGTTCAGGTTTTACAGCCTGTTTTCTTAAGCTTTACTTACATACTCGTACTTCACGATATACCTAAAAAGTCTACCAATATCTGCGCATACCAAACGATTTGTTGTCGGTAGATGCTGATGTATCTCAAAACAAAAAATTTAGTATCTTAAAGATTTCAAAAGTTTTTGCGGTTTTTTGTGCTTGACTGCATAAACCTATAGTAGCCTTCCTAAGGTATGTATGTTATGTACGAGTATGTTAAGATATATTTTTTTCGAAAGTAATTGGTCAGACAAAGTGTTTTTGTGTATGTTTATGTTGAAATTAATTGCAGCATGCGAATATGGGCGAAGTATGCAAATTACAGCGGGCATAATTATGAGGATCATGCACTAGGCAGGTAATCCATTGGTCATGGTATAGAGTTATCTGGGGCAGGTGCAATTTGGACAAAAAGAAAGGAAAGAGCAGAGACTAAAATGGGCAGGTGAAAAGCTTTTAAGAATGTCTGAAAAGATTTTCAAGGTGGGAGCATATGTGTATGCTCGTCTCGACATTTTTGTTTCTTGGAATTTCAGGCTCAGGAACAGCGATCCACGCGTTCTTAATGAGTTACCTGGAACCTTGTAGCGAAAAAAAACCTATGTTAAAAGATGGTTCCATTTTATAGAAACTGATATGGGACTTTTGAATTTTCAAGTACTTGTTGGCTTATTTTTTGTGTGTTCACATGTGATTTCTCAAAAAATTTGAAACGGTCAAAACTGTGGTTTTATTGACTAACTCTGATACAAAACGCTGAAACAACAATCAAAACCGGATAATCATGATGACCGCATCAAACTAGCTCACGGTCTTTTAAACTCTCGTCAATAGGTATCTATTATTCTCACTTTATTCTTCGAAAAAATAAAAAAAAATAAACATGAGAAATTTCAATGCAACATCAACAACGAAAACGTTAAACCTTAAAAAACACATCAACCTACATTTACTACTTCTTGGAGCAACAACTTTTTGAGTTGTTGGAAGAAGAAAAAAAATCGCAAAAATATCGTAAAATTAAATATCGCAACAGGTCACCTGGCCCGGCCGGCCTTGCGTTCACCATCAACATCAACAACAGCATCATCGTTAGCATCAGTGCAACACACATCATCACTGAATCTATACAAAGTATTTTTAACCCTCTCTCCACATCCTCGTTCCCGTCAAAAATCAACGTTTCTTTCCCATACACTAAATATATATTTCGAGCGCGCGAAAAAATATTCGAAATTGAAAATGAAAAAGAGTTTATTTTAATTTCAGTTTAAATCTATTTTGAAATATTTTGTGGACCCGGCTTTAGTCGAGATGATGCTCCAAAAATATGATAAATAGGACAGCCAAAAAAAAAATGAGTAGTAATTTTAAATGCAGGCATGAAATGGTCTGAATTATCTCCTGATGAAGATTATTAATCGATCGTTAAATGGGTCTCGAAAATGGGAGGCAAAATCAAAGGCCAATATCGCAAGGTAAAACCCATTAATGCATGCATTATGCAAATATTTATTGCATACACGCTTGAATTTGTATTTGTGTTTTTGCCAACCTATATAATGTACCGAATGGCCCATATGCGATTTTTCCAACAAAGAAAATATCTTCACATACGAGTACGCACACTCTGTTGCTATTTATTTCCACCTTTCGCTGCTCTTAAAAACGTGCTGAGGTATCTTTAATTGGATTTGATGCGTTTGAATTGTAAACAGTAGAATTTTGTATGCTTATATGAATCCATAGTAGAGTCGTGCATTGGCTTAAATCGGATTTAGTTTTCAGGTTGCAAATATTATGCATGGACATTACGTTTGTACTATAGTGCGGAGAGGAAGAGATAGTTGGGAGGGAAGAAAAAGTAGAAATTTTCCCGGATCGAAATTAGAAATTTTCCTACTTATTGAGGAAAAGAGAGGGTCGTGGCGAAGAGGGTGAATCTTTTGAACTTATTCTGCCATGTGAGCTAAGCATGCTGGAAATTTTCCTCTTAGGCTTGTTTGTCGATTTAGTGTTTATTCACCTTGATTAAATGGCCTTATCCTTTTATTGATTTCCGGTCACACTGATCTTTTGTTATTTTTCAATGTTTTGTGGATAAGAGGTTTCATTTCTCACCACATTATCTTTAATATAAATCTTTTAACAGAAGCTTTCATAAATATTTTAAAGCTTAAAAAGAATCTTGAGGACACTTAACCCGCTATCACTCATAAAAGGGATTCATTTGAATTTTTGGATTGCAGATACACGTATTTTTGGATATTTAATCTTTTTTTATTATTTGGAAAGAAAATTACAAAATAAGGAGTGTTGCCCTTATGTAATGAATTTCGAAATGTCCGTGTAGGACACGGGTGCCGATGGTCTGGCACAAGTGTCAGCGAGCTAAAACAACACCGAGCTCAGCTAACTAGCTTCGCTTAACGACCGCGTACGCGTGCTTGACGACTAGCATTTGCGGGATCATATGAGGCGGGTTCTTGTCGAGCCACGAAGCTACACTACAAAATACTTATCACGCGTACTCTACTCTACAAGACGCACCGATCAATTTTTATTGTCTTTAGAAAAGTTCTATTAGGTGTCAATTAATCTACTCTACAGAAATTCAATATTGTTTTGCCTCGTTAAAGTTAGCGGACACGGAGGCTTGAGACAAACGCAAACATTACACAAAAAGCAACCGTTACTTTCACCGAAGAAGGTCGTTGCATTACAAGGGGAATGTCAAACCTAAAGATGTTAAAGTGGCTGAAGTGAACCACTCATCTCTGCCTAAAGGATGGAAACTTGACGGATGCAGTTTACTTTACACTAGTAAAACAACAAACTAAGCAGTTTCGACGGGGTGACCACCTTTTCTCTTCAGGAGCAGCCACTCGTGATCACCACGGGGCTGCTCGACTGCTTATGTTTATTACACTTAGGCAACACTGAAGTAAGAGGTCAAAATTTATAATATGTACTGCAGAACATGTTGCGAAAGATGAAAGTTTTTGAAGCAATTCTTGGTTTTCGTGTAACATAAAGCTACCCCACATTTGTCACATAGATTATAGATAAATCCAACACACTTTGGAAACTTGCATCTGATTTTCTTATCGGACCATTGCGGCCAGTGTCCAATTTGGTCTTGCCGAACTGCTTTCGGAGATACATGCTGAGCAGGTCTTTTTTGCTTTGTGGCTTGAATTTCGCTCTCCAGCGATTGCCGATTAAATAATACCCATTTTGCAAAAGGTCACTGCAACCTCCAGGCGAAAATCTGCTGATGATAAGCGGCCTGATTGAATATTTTTGTATTTAGCAATCCTTTTATAAAGTAGTCATGCATTGGCCATCGAGAGATCCAAATAATGATAAAAAATCGCATGGGCCATCTTTTGCTTCGCAAACGTATTTTGTATCTCCCCATTAAACTGTCAAGCAGATCATCGCCACCCATATGGAGATTATACAACTACCTCTGGCCGCTTTATGTTCACATACTAGAAGCTTTCTCCAGGATCTACATCTGCCAGCCGGGGACCCTCACTTGGAGGAGATATGACGACAAACATTACTGCGATGAAACCTGGCGCCCCCTGCGTGCTATATATCCCCACCGCTACAAATATTTCTCTCAAGATTAGAATATAGCACGCCAGTCGAAGACATCATCGCTCATATAAAGTACAAACTGAACTTTACTCCTGAGTTGCTCCAGTACACCAAGCTTACGCCTGATGGAAAGACGAACAGATTGATTGCGTCTTTTAAAATTACTTTTCCAGCTAACCTAAGCATCTTGCTTGATAAGGAATTTTGGCCACCTGGCGTATTCGTTAAAAAGTTCTCTCCGATTCGTAAGCAGAACCATCCTGTGTCCTTTCGCTCCAGAAGAAACATCTCTTAGGCTTCATAATTCATTTTTAACTTGCTATTACCGAAATGTTCGTGGCTTGAGGACCGAGACTACTGAACTTCGTATTTCTTCCATCCCTTTTCCGTATAATATCATCTGTCTAACGGAAATATGGCTGACAGATGACATCAGTAATAGTGAGCTACTCCCGAACCATTTAATCTTCCGCAGAGATAGAGAGCATGATGCTTCTGGTAAGTCTGACGGTGGAGGCGTTCTAGTGGGTATACATGTTTCCCTTACCAGCAAATCCTGTGATGATTCCACTCCATCTTCACCTGTTGAGTATATAATTGTGCTAGTCTTTCTATCTGACTCTCTTTCCTTCCTCGTATCATCTGTGTATATCCCTTGTAACAGTCCTGCTATTGTTTACGAACGATTCTTTGCAGAATTCTCGAGCTACATTAATGCTCGTTTCCCTTCTACCCCTATATTGGTCTGTTGTGACTTCAATTTGCCCTCTATTGTTTGGAATAATACGTATGTCTCCATAGTTTCTGGCGGTAGCGTGTCTTTTGCTCTTTCTTCTTTTATTTCCCTCTGTTCTTTCACCCAATACAACACTTTTCCTACTGCTAATAACAAATTGCTTGATCTTGTTCTTTCCAACTTGTTACCTTCTTCTCTGTCCGCATCGGTGGCGCTCTCATCCTTTGTCAAACCTGATCCCCACCATCCACCACTCTCTATTGAGCTTGCTATCAAATCTTCTCGTTCTTTGAAGAATTCCTCACCTTCCCGCTTTAATTTTTTAAAAGCCGATTTATCGAGCATGGAAGCTAACCTTAATGCCGCAAATTGGTATTCCTTCCTCAGCAATCTCCACACTGAAGATTGTGTTGATAATTTCTATATATTTCTTTCGTCCTTACTCTCGCAATTTATTCCTGTGTGTCCAGCAAGAAGACCTAAAGATGCTCCTTAGTTTAATTCAGATGTTGCCACTGCAATTAAAGCTGCCCGCAGAAAATTCTTACCCAGTGGTCTTCCAATTGACCTCGTTAAATTTAAAGAGCGTCGTGCCGCGGTCAAGAAAATTGCCACTTCTGCACCATGCATATGCTAACCACATTGAAACTTCGTTAATGTCGAATCAAACTTGTGCGTTCTGGTCGTACGTAAAATCTTTAAGGACCTCTCATCATGCCCCTGATAATTTTAGTCTAAACGGCTTGACATCGTCTTCTCCTCAAGAATCTTGTGAACTCTTCGCTTTTGACTTTTCTTCCTTTTTTGGCAGGGCTAAGCATTCCCCTTCCTTCAACCAATCTTCTTGCGCTTTTTCCTCTACTAATTTTCATACAAACCCCTTGCAGGTTGAGCAACTCTTAAATAATCTTGACAACAGCACCAGTGTGGGCCCTGATGGCATTCCAAATTTTCTAGCAAAATCTTTATCTTCTTCGCTTTGTATTCTCCTTTCAATTATTTTTAACTTAAGTTTATCCTGTGGGGTTTTCCCCGCCCAAAGGGAAATTGCCCACATTTTTCCTATTTTCAAATCTGGTGATCGTAATATCGTCTCAAACTATCGTCCTATTTCCCTTCTTCCTTGTTTTAGTAAAATTTTTGAAAAGATAGTTTTTGATTTGCTGTATCCCCTTGTCCTTCCATCTTTAGCAGACCAACAGCATGGCTTTGTCAGAGGCAGATCTACCCTCACAAATTTACTTTCTTTTAACCATCATATTGCAGCTGCCCTCGATCAACAACAACAAGTGGACGTTATTTTTATGGATTTTTCTAAAGCCTTTGATTCAGTGGATCACTCTCTCCTATTTGAGTAACTTTTAGGGTTCAATGTCCCTAGTTGCCTCTATTCTTGTCTTCTCTCCTAAGTCCTGAATCGTCAATGTGTAGTCACTTTAAACTCTTGCTTCTCTTCTTCTTTTCACCCGAGCTCGGGAGTTCCTTAAGGTTCAATACTTGGCCCCATGCTATTTTTACTTTTTATCAATGATCTACCTTCTGTTATCACATCGCCCTGTCTCCTTTATGCTGATGACTTCAAGATTTTTCGAGTTATTGATTCCCTGTTAGATGTGGATATCCTTCAAACCGATCTTCAGCGTCTTAGTGACTGGTGTGAATCAAACCATCTCTCCTTAAATGTTTCCAAATGCCAACGTATAGGCTTGTTGGTATCCCTTTGAGCAATGTAACCTCCTTCAAGGATCTTGGTGTGCTTTTCGATTGTAAACTAAAGTTTGATCTCCACATTGCTCTAATTATTAAGTAAGCCTCTCGCTTAACTGGATTTATTTTACGACCCGCTTCGTCATTTCAACATATCACATCCTGTATGTATCTTTACTTCTTACTAGTACGTAGTCATTTGGAGTACTGCTCCCAAATTTGTAGTCCGTACCACAGGAAGCACATCAATGCTCTTGAGTCAGTTCAACGCAGATGCACACGGTCTCTATTCTTCAAATTCAACCTTCCTTACTCCCCTTATGATGACCGACTTCATACTTTGAACCTTGATACCCTTGAGTCCAGACGATCTTTCCTTGACGAATGTCTTTTGTTCAAGCTTCATCATAGCCTTTTACCTCAAAATGTATGCAGGCAAATAAATATATTCGACGCGGCTCGCCCTAATAGATCCTCGCTTCAATTTCAGGTTCCGTATGCACGTACTAACACCTTCTTCCACTCTCTTTTGCTACGCTTACCTCGTATGCACAACCAGCGCAGCTTGGTCCTCTACCACAGTCTTTTGGCATATTCAAAACTTCAATGAAAAATCAAATTCATGTATATTCCTATAAATCATAATTTTTAATATCGTATTGTGATCTTTTTTCTTTAATTACTGCCATGTTTTGAATTCATATGTTTGTATTTATATATTGTATTAATTGACTTGTAATTGGGCTACTATGTTAGTCTGTAAGTTGATTTTCTGAAATAAATAAATAAATGAATACCTTGAGTTCTGTTTGTCCCATCTTCGAACATCAGTTTAAGGGTTTTGCCCAGCAAAGGTAGAAGCCAGGTTGACAATTTTGTTATCCTTCCATGCGACAGTTGACACATCGATCCCTTTGACGTCAGCTACGTATTCTTCTGAATAGCCTTTCTTTTTTCATCATTATCTTTTCTGATGACAGCTTACAATCCGGGATTCTACGAGCATTTCTTCTCATAGTACCAACACTGAGAATGCTTTCTTTGCCTAGATATTCTATCAGACGAAGGGAAGTAAAATAGTTGTCGAAATAGAGTTTGAAGCTCTGGTACCTTGGAATCATACGCGCTAACCTCATGACGACATTGGATAAGGCGCCTAAACCTGGCTTTCCTTGTAAGGCAACATTTTCATTGCCCGGTTCGATTTCTGGTTTATAGGCATAACCAGAAACGCCACTCAACACGAACACTTTATAGCCTTGTGTGGTTTGTTAGGATTGTATCTCTTCAAAATATTTCATGACTTAGTAGAGCACATTTGCTCGTCTACACAAAGGTGCTCTTCTATTGGGGCTTTACCATATGCCTCACTCAAGGAGTCCACCACTAGGCGTATTTTGTGTATCCGATTATGACATGGATTGTCCCTAGAAAGATCTTTGCTATTGTCGTTGAAAAGCAAAGTTTGACGATTTTTTTCAAATTTGTTCAACGGCATCGTTTCCTGTATTATAAATATTCCAAGTGTATGACTCCAGTGGTTTGTAGTTCTAAGTAATTGTACGAGAGACATTAGATATACCACTCCTATAAATTGCCTGACATCCTCCTCAGACATCCGAAAAGTGCTATTCGTATCTTTCTGCTCTTGATAAAAGTTGGTCTACTCAGAAATTTTTTTAATTAGTTCATGCGAAAATAGGTTGAAAAAAAAACTGTACAGGAGTATCAAGCCCAAGTAGGTCAGGACCTAGGGTCTTGTTTCCCCTGAACATAAGCTGCTCGGCACTCAACTCTAGACTCTTTCTCGTCCAGTGTAAATCCAGTTGATTCTTCTTAGTTGAGCAAACCTAAATTTCTTAACGTTCCTGATTATTTGCTCAACTGGTTATCTCGTACTACTTATCCGCCATCAGCCAAGTATCTTTTCAAGGCTGTCTTTCCACCCCCGTCCATCCGTCTTCAGGTGTTCCTCAAGGATCCATTCTTGGACCACTATTGTTCACTCTGTTTATAAATGACTTGCCATCTGTTGTCATCAGTTCCTCCTGTCTTCTTTATGCAAACGACGTCAAAGTTTTCAATGTAGTGTCGACTAACGATGACTGTGCCTTGCATTAAGATGATTTGGATGTCATTTTATTTTGGAGTTCTTATAACCAGCTTACACTAAATGTTTCTTAGTGCATCCATCTTCCATTTTCTAATAACCCTTGCCCTATAAGCTTTCAATTTCGTTAAATAATTCGTACCAAATTACGTAGACACATTTCAAGGACTTAGGTGTCATTTCAACTCTAAATTGAAGTTCAACGTCTGAAGCCTCTCGCCATTCTGGCTTGATCTTAAGAAATTCCTAAATTTTTTCCGATCCTTTGTCGTGTGTTAAATTATATTCTAGTTTGGTTCGTCCCTTCCTTGAGTACTGTTCGTCAGTTTGGTCGCCTCATTTGAAGTGTTTGAAGTTCACAATAGAAGCTGTGCAAAAAAGATGTACCCGGATCATCTTGAAGTTCCAGATTTCCCACATTTTTTATAAATCGCACTTATCTATCCTCAATATTCCTTCGCTGGGAAAGCGTCGACTCTACCTTGATGAATGTTTCCTCTACAGGCGTGGTTTGCTCGATACTCGCCTAGTCAACCAGATTCCAGTGGGGCGCGTTATGCGTTCTACAACATCGTCTAATATCTTTGATGAGCGATGGTCTGCTGCCTTGCCGAGCGAAGATATTAGTGCTCGCCGAAATTGGCCTTTTCTGAGGACGTGTGAATGCGCTGGCAAGTTAGCATTGCGGTTTCGTGGTGCGGAGTTCTTCTCCAGCACAAGGGGCCACTACAAAAAAATTTCGCATTCACGAATAAGAAGATAAACCGTCTCGGTTCGACGGTGTCGAAGCCGAAGTAACCTACCGAAGGGATCGACTAATAAAAAGTGACTGACCGAGCTTGATTAATGCGCACGGGACGCGAGAGGATTTCGTCGTTACAATTGATACTTACGACCCCCAAATAAGAGTGAGGTATTCTGGTGGAAGCGGTTCCTTCTCGCGTCCCTCCATGTGGATTACGATCCACGATCCAGTATTAATCAAGACTAAAAATTTATGGCCACTCTGGAAAGAAAACACTCTCAACAAGATGTTGTTAATTAAGGTCTTATTTAGATTGATCAAGCAAAAAAATGTCTGAGGGCCTCAACAGGTCGATAGGTAAAATAGTAAGAATGAACGCTAACTATTGCACTTCTGTGACCAAACTGTTGTACTCTGCCATTTTTTTTTTGTGACCTCTTGGCTGCCTGGTGTAGGTGTTTCATTTGTCATGCCGCGTCCAGCACGAACTCAATTTGATCTGCACCCTCGTAGTTGACACAACCACGACTTACTGCATCAGAAAAGTTATTTATTATTACCCACAGCACTCGCGGCAAGCCACAGAAGTAACAATGCTAAAGTTTCGTTTGAAAAGATATTTTTCCGACACTCAATTCCTCGGCAAGATACATTCACCACGCTAATTTACCTTCCCAACGATCAAGACTTTTGATTCCAGCGTCCTAATCGCAATCGGCTGGAGCGTGTAAAGTTTTTGATTGGTCTCACTGAATTGACGGCTTTGCCACTTAATCGAACAAGTGAGACTTTCGTTTCATCGAACTAGCAAGGGCCATGGAAAAAAGTAAAGCACGGTGCGCACTTTTTATGGAAATTTTTTAAGATGCAAACTAAGCCGTTTCAACGAATGAATGGACAATTTTCCTCTCTTCAGAGAGCAGCCGGACATGGGATCGAGGACACTTTTGGGAAAAGGAAGTAGCATGTGTAAACGTTTATCACTGTTATTACACTTTTAATTCTACCGCAAAACAAAAATTAAATTACACTGAACTTCACTGGTATCCTTTAAGAGAAAAGTTACGGCACAATGTTTAATTTATCAGGGTTGCACCTCTTCAATTCCAAACGAGCAAACACTTAAAAATCGTCTGCGTACTATCTATCTACTTTCTTTGTCTTGCCTGCAAGAACTTTATGCTCCATAGCCTCACATGTTCACGCGAAAATCTGTTCGAAAAATCGCGTACGTAGCGACTCGATCTCGCTAACAACCCATTATTTCTTTCGCCCAATTTCTCCTCTCGTTTATTAAGACACGGGACCAAATGTGAAACAGCGAAGAGCGATGCGATTCTCTTCAATACCTCAATAAAACAAACAATAAATAGATAGCGCAACCCAAACCAAATGTATGTCAATTCTGTACTCCTGCTCAAACTCCGCCGGTACGGGATCAAGTCCAAATTTGATTCCCCGTTTCACACGACGAGCCTATTTTTCCATCTACTTGCTCAAGTTCTCGTGATGGCGGTAACGAAAGATACAGGATCTGCGATTTGTTCGCTAAATCGCGTAACAATGGTGTTGTCATTATCAATGTTTTTGGTCATTGTTATTCGTTTTATTTGTTAGCGATTTTCTGAACTGATTTAGAAATTCAATTGCATGTTTATTATGACCGCTTTTAAGACTAACTGGCATAAGTAAATTTGTGATTTTGTTGCTCTCCATATTATTGTTAGTGAATTGGAATTTTCTTCTAAGCTCATAGAGTAGGGGTCGAAAAAACTTTTTATTGATAATAGTAGCGGTGATAGTGGCGGGGTTTGTTTCGGAGCGAGCGAGCTCTCGCCCTTCCCGGAATAACTTATGCCGCTCAAACACTGTTGATCGGCTCATGAAGTCATCTCCGTTAAAGTCGTCAATCCGCAGGTCTTCGTCGCGGTTTTCCCGAGCTTGACATAAAAATTGATGACAGAGTAATGCTCGAGATTTTTCATCATCGCAACGACACTTCTTAACAAAGATTAACGGATATCGACGTGCTTAATCTCGGCTTGCATGCAGACGACTGGAAAAAATATCAGTCTCTTTGGAAGGCTCCCCGCTACTACCCCCAGGGCTCTCTACCACTCACTTCACGCTACAGAAATTCAGTCCTACTAGTTTTTGTAAAATATAATCATTCCTCCTTGAAAATTCTTTTTTAGTTTTTGAAGCTAAAAGAATGCTGTGAAGTTCGAATCATTTTTTTTATGTTCGTGTCTGGGAGCTACCAAACCTTTTTCACAAAAATGCATCAAATTTAAAACCCTGGATTAGCACTTGTTTTCCATTGGTAGCCCCGTATTTTCATTTAAGGGTCGAATTTCGTCTCCAGCTATAACTTTGACCATGAAATTGGAACCATATCAAGACGACTCCTCACTTTCAATAAGGTTGACACACGGAATTACTTCTGCTCATCACTCAAAAATCAGGAAACGAATCTCGCGCTGACCCAGTTCATTTCCAAATTATCGGCACGAGGTGTTTAGTGCCTCGTCAACCTCTTGAATCATGAATCCTTTGTTCCATCCTACCATTTTTACTGCGGAGAAGAAAGATCTCCAGCAGCACGAATCGCGTCAGTGAGTCCTCCCTTGATGAGTTTCTCAAGCAGTTTCCCGGTTTTGCTAGCATGCATAATGGGCAATATGCAGACGATGAATCAGGATTTCCTTTCCCTCCGCTGATCAGTTCGAGCCCCGTTATCTTACATCTTTCCGGGAAAACCCCTTCGCGCACGCAAACGTCGAACGTGCTCAGCAGCAATTCAAGGCAGATATTGTAGACAAACTACAACATTTCAATAGGAACGCCATATGGTCCTGATTCCTTCCTTGCTTTCAATAATAAAACTGCCTCTTCCAGTTTTATCCTCGTGAAAGGTGGGCCTTCCTCTAGTGTTCTGTCGTAGACTGTGTTGGCAAGGACAGGATGTGTAGAGAACAGAGCCCGTACAATTTTGCCCATATTTTCTGCGTCACGTAATCAGGGCTTCCTTAGGTCGCCGACCCTCAGTATGACCAGCTTGTACCCCATGCCCCACGGGTCCCTGTTTACATTGTCCTCAAGTTCCTGTCAGCTTGATTCTTGTTGATTAGCTTGCAAAAGGATTTCCTGGTCGATCTGTATGCTGCTAGCCTTATGTCTGCCTCGTTTTGCCTGCACGTCGAAGTTTAAGTGAATTCTCTTGACCACCAGAATACTGGGAAATTATCCTGACGGGGTCTCCGACAGAGCATGGAAGATTTGCAAGCAGATCTGATGATACTCATAT
Source organism: Odontomyia ornata (assembly GCA_963969285.1). Lineage (NCBI taxonomy): Eukaryota > Metazoa > Arthropoda > Insecta > Diptera > Stratiomyidae > Odontomyia > Odontomyia ornata. The sequence goes on from OZ017742.1 coordinate 87,127,377, forward strand.
TTGAGCCCACCGCGTCTTTGTCGCAGTAAGTCGTCTGCTCCCCGGTGGGGTTCCTAGCAGCATGTTGCCCGCCGCGAGCCCATAAACAATCTTCCCAACGTACATCTTCCCAATTTTCCATCTGAAGGCTAGAGTCTGGGCGTATGTACGCCGAGGGACACCGCTGCGGATCTCAACCGCTATATACTAGTGGTATCTGACCGAGTAGTCTTCTAGTATCCGCCAAATGTATACTCTTAGCACTAAGGACTCCGGAGCGAATGTCACATCTAGTATGGTTCCCGCACAACCCCAGTGGTGGAAAGTAGGGCTGTTCCCAATATTTAGGACCACCAGTGCTGTTGTGGTCACTATTCCTAGGACCTGCTTTCCTCCACAGTTAGATAGAGGCATGCCCCATTGTTAAGCTCTAGCATTGAAGTCTCCTCCGATGAGAACCTGGTCCTCTGTGTTCAAAGACAGCGTCCTCCAAGGCATTGAGTTTGGCCCGGAAGGATGGCATCGATTCGCTCGGCGCTACATAAACGCTTAAACATGTTGTTCGTGGATACTTCGCCTACACAAAACCATCTCCTCGTGCATAGCCCTGCAACTGTCGCTGGGCACAGCCTCGAACCCAGATGGCGCAGGGCATCAGGGTACAAGGTTGCACCTTCTTTCCATGAAGTTGCTCTCCGAGCAACAGAAGGTCGGCTTTCGTATCCCTCGAAAACTGCTCAAGCACATCGTAAGCGTTTGTATTTCGGTGCAAATTTAGGATTTTGCTTATCGGAGTGCTGATCTGGTTTTGACTAAACTCAGTATCTTCCAGACCCCAGAACGAGATTGAAGTCACTAGATTCTTGCTTAACATCTTTGCAGAGAATTCATTGTGCGTCGACTGTGCATTCCTTTCTTTGGTACCTCGTTTGAACATAATTATAGCCCAGAGAGCTCTTATCGGATCCCCTACATTCATATGCCATCGGTGACCTTTTTGCTGATTTTTTTTTTTGCTCCACATTTATTTTTTCAAACCCTACTAAATACTCATCGTGTTCCTCCTCTTCTTCTATTGTACACACTATCGTAACCTGTTCATCAAAGATCGAAAGTGTATTGCTCACGTTTGACATTAATAGAGGTGCGGGTCTAGATGGGATGCAAAATCGGCTCATAGTCAATATGCTTATCACTATCCACCCGACTGTCAATTATTTTCAACAATAGTCTTTCTTCCTGTTGTTTCTACGATGCCTGGATGCAAGCTTATATCTCTCCAATCCATAAATCTGAAGATCATAGTGTAATCTCGAATTATCGCCTGATTGCTTTACTACCTTGTTATGGCAAGCTCCTTAAATGAATCTTGTATAACAAAATATGCGATGTCGCAAGTATCGTGTTTGCAAACACACAACATGGCTTCATCAAAGGTCGTTCGACAATGACTTATCCGTTAGAACTTCCATATACCGTCTCTTTTACTACTGACAAGAGTCATATATACAGATTTTGTTAAAGCCTTTAACAGTGTTGATCATGGCCTTCTGGCTCATACACTCCGATCGTTCCATGCTTTCGACTCAACCCTCTCTTGGATCTTATCCATCGCCCTTGCACCGTTACATGAAATAATTTTACGTCGGCCTCTTTTAATTAAAAATCCGGTGTTCCTCTCATTTTATGCCTTTTTTTATTTTCATGATTGACTTTCCCAATGCCTGTCTTCTAATTGTCTTCTTTAAGCTGATGATTTAAAAATTTATCGCATCGTTAACTCCAAATAATCTCCAAAAATGGTGTGAAGATAATTTACTTCCCCTTAATATTTCAAAATGTTACCAAATGTGGTTCACAAACAAAATTTATCCAATAATATATGAATACCGGATTGATGGCTCGTTACTTGCAGTGGTGGGCAAATTTAAAATTTTGCGAAGTATATTTGACCCAGGTATTAAATTTGGCATCCATGTTTTGTGCATAAACTCTAGAGCTTCACGTTTCGTTGGTTTTATTTTACGGTCCTTCTGCAAGTCCTTCAATATCTGGACCAGCGTCCATCTATTTGAACTTTTGGCCCGGTCAATTCTTGATATGCCAAGTATGGTGTCTTCACTATACCAAGCTATCAGATGCTGTACAGTCCGTACAGTATAAATTCGAACGTTCTCTATTTTACAAATATAGTTTACCTTAAAGTTCCTGCAATGAGAGCTTACAGCTCCCCAACATCCCATCACTCAAAATAAGGAGAGAGTTCTTAGACCGGTGTTACTTACTTAAAATATGTCGGGGTAATTTTTCATCCAATCTTCGGAAAAGGTTTTATATACGTTCCACCTCAAGAACACGTTGTACCGACATATTCACATCGTGCCCTTTGCACGAACCGATATTTATTTTTATTTGCTTTTAGTACGCGCATCACTGCGCTGCAATGAACAACAGCTGGGTCCCCTGCCGCAATCCTTAAATGGTTTCAAAAGTATATTACGTAACGTTCTCGTTAGCTCCTAATGTTTTGTTAGTATTTTTTTATATTCTCGAATGTTTTTCTATTCAACTAGCTTTGTTTATTCTTGCATTTATTACACTTTACATTACCTGTTTTTGTAATTGGATTTATGATCTGTAAAATAGCGTAAAATTAAATCTGCTGTGTGTCCATATTCGCGGCACCTGAAGCAGCAGGGAAGACCTCCTCTTCTCTGTATCCTGCAGATAACCCAACATATTTTGATTTTGCTCTTCGCTACGATTTGTTCGACATTTTCATCGGTCAAGTCGATAATGGCCATGAATTGTCTTCTGGTGTTATCCCATGTCCGTCTTACTTTGACTTCGCCTAAATTAGGGGGTTCGCTTTTAATGGTCTCCTGTACCTCGTCTTTGTCCATGACACAGTCGAGGTCCTTGATCTCGAGGGTTGCCATCTGCTCATTTGAGACAATGGTTACGATGGCTCCAAGAGGCTTTTTGACCGCATCGCGGAATGTGTCCTTACTGGTGGCCTCTGGTCCGAACTCCACCAGTAAGACCCCACACAGGATTGGCCGCACAGATTTTATGGCAATTTTGGTGTCATCTGGTTGGATCGCTCCTTTTATTTCACATAGCGCTCCTGCGTAAGAACATTAAACCTTAGAATTATAGTCAAACACAAAAATTGGCTTTTAATGATAATAATTGTTTTCACAATAGACTGAAGCAAAAACTTACAATATGTATGAGAAGCTTACCTGATTGAAGCAATGCTCTAGAAGGTGATATAGCCTCACATGACCACCTGGCTAATCAGATATTCAAGTCAGTACCCATAATTGCTAAATGGGACACTTACTCTACCTGCATAATTACTCAAAAAACTCTCGTCATCACCGTGATTTGAACCCAGGAACTTCGGTTAAGCGACATGCACCTAACCCCTACACCGCTCGATAATTTGTTATTGGTATACTGCAAAGTATTCAAAGCTTTAATTTCTGGTTCATAATTTTCCCTTCCTGTATTCTAAGCTCAATTTACTATTTATGTTGTCGCTACAGCCCAAATTGAGCTGTAGTACATTTAACATCCTGAAAATAATGTATATACTAGCAAAAAATGTTCTGTGTTACTTCACCCCCTAAAAAACTTATTCATATCTGCGCATCTAATTATTAATTGCTGCAATGAGATCACCACCAGCAACTAAACCGCACGACCGGAATTTGATGAAATCTTACCAACCGGTTTTTTTTGTCTAATTTACCGAATCATTTCTTACCAAATACCTACGTAAGAATAAAAACCACCACACCACCGCAAGCAACTGAACATTTAATTGAATAAATTTTTTGTTAACTCTCTCTAAAGATCAGTGATCTTTAATGAATTAAGCAAGCTCGGGAGTATCATTAGGAACAAGAATAGAGGAAGTGAATTGCACCATACTTCTAAGCAGAAGAAAGAACAGAACAAAAACGAAAAGAACTATCCAAAAGACCTAAATTTCTAATGTCGCTTTCTTTTCTTATATTTTTACACTAGGGGACTGGGTCCGGAATACCCATTAAGTCTGCCAATTTGGCACGCATCTGTATCTTGTCTCTTTAAATATAACTGTGTGACATTCATCAGATAAATGTACTTACTCTAACAAAACGTAATTTTTTTTTTGTGTGCCTGCGGTTTTCTAAATTAACCCTGCGTACACAAAAAAAAAAACAGAAAATTTCAACAGAAATAAAAGAAAATTAAGAGTTAACGATCAGATAAAAAAGAGAACATATTTTAGCTTGATGGATATTCATTTGTTTTGAAAATTGAGTAACCGCAAACTATCTTAAGAATATAAATAAATTTTTAATAGGAAATCTTAGTGGAAAAAGATTTTTTGTTTTTAATATATAATATACTGGTTTCCAATAAGTTTTTGGGACAGTATTTAAGGGCAATCCATATGTCTTTTAAATAATTTAGAAGCAGTATTTCTATTTATAAAAAAATATATATTTGAAAAAAAATAGGTGCATAATCTCATGACTAATCAGTCCAAAGTACGCCTTCATATTGGAAATCAGAAATAACTTCTTGAAATCTTCGTTTAACCAATCTACAATGGATAATACGACTATGACTCACCTATGAAAGTATGCCGTTAGATTGATATATACTCGAGCTGAACATGATACGTGGATGACGACAATTCGACACACTTTAGGGGAATTGACCCTCTTTACGATGACCGTGGCGCGACAGCATTAATAAACAATTATTATTAGCGTTCGATAATTTTAAACAATACACAGTACTACATATGTGCACACAATCCTAACATATCTGCATTTATTGTCATCTATTTCTACCCGTAATTTATTTATTATCTCAAGTACTTAAAATTCAATGCTCATTATAATCGGTAGTTACTGATAAGTCTGTCCATTCCTCTAGATATGAGTATCTTTTTTTCTAAGAAGGGACAACAACAGTAACTGCATTTGTTTTGTCTTATGTTCACTTGAATTATGCTCGTGTATCGGCGAAAATAATTATTGAAGAAGTCTTACATGTGTGAATATATTCAAGAAACAGCGATTTGTTTGCAAAGAAGGTAAGGAAAACGGAAACTACGGCCATTACATGCTCATGTGTTTGACTTACTAACTTGTCTTCAGTACATTAACAACTTAGGCTTGAAGATCTTTTCTGTCTTTGAGTACGTTTCATGTAAACGTACTTGGAAAACCATGTCTTCTTTAAGATTTACATGTATCTGGTAAATCGTGACTATTTTTACGTTTATTATGCGTTAACATTGCGTAATGGTAATTCCGGTGAGTAGTAAAAATAACTTTCTATCATTTCGTTTCGTTTTAACTGAAATCAAAAACGATTTGGAGATTTTTTAATTTAATTAGTTTTTTTTTAATTAATCAGAAAATTGATTATGACTTGGATTGCGGAGAAAAAGGTTACAAATCAGGAAGGAAATATCAAAGCGTTGAGTTTTCTGGTGTAATTTAATGGACACAAATGATCGTAGTTAATTTTGTGTTTCGCGAAAATTGATGGAAATCTTTTTATCTGCTTTTCAGTTTCTATTTGAAATTTATTATTTAACCTCAGTTAAAAAATGTCTAAGTCCCAAACTTTGATGAGCTTTATTGCGCAAAAGCTTGTGACTGGAGGGATAAACAATCACTAAAGAAATTCATTCAGTTTCCTCGGAAAATTTTTGATCAATTATAGTAAGCCATGCATACTGAGTTGACCACGTGGCCGAACTAATGGCACTAGTGTTGATAAAAAATAAATGTCTTTGCGCAAAATTACAAGTTTTTTTTTTCTTTTTTAATTTTTTTGTGGTAGGGAGGTGAATGCCCATTTACACACAGAGTGTGGGACACCCATGTTCGCAAGAAGGCGACTGGACTACCCACTAAACACCTCTCCTGTCAACCTGAGAACCTAGCCTGGAACCGTTTGACACATTACTTCGGGCCAGGTCTCGTTTTTTTACGCCGTGAGGCGCCTTCAAGCTGGGGGATCCCTCTTCTAGCGGAAGGGGAAGAGGAAGTGCCATAAAAGCGAGCCCCCAACCCGCCCGGCTGCTGTGAGTCCCTTTTATCTTTTAGGACTGCCCGAACATACAGGGTCTGGATAATAAGTAACCGGACTGACCTCAGTAAATTTTTTATTGGCAAAATATGTACAATTTTTCTTTAGAAATCTTCAAAGTAGTCCCCATTAGAGTCGATAACACGCTGATACCGGATTTCGCGATCCCGAAACGCTCCCTGGAAGTCGGCAAACTCGATGCTGTCTAGAGCCCTCATCGTAGCACGTTGAACGTTTTCGAGAGTCCCGAACCGCGTTCCCTTAAGGTGTCTCTTGATCTTGGAGAACAGAAAGAAGTCCGCTGGTGCCATATCCGGATTGTAAGGAGGCTGTGGCAACGTTGCCCTCGACTGTTTGGCCAACTGCTCGGTGACGAGCAGGCAGGTGTGCGACGGAGCATTGTCGTGATGGAGGATCCACGAATCGGCAATCTTCGGACGGACTCGGCGAACCCGGGCGGTTAGTCGACGGAGCACCGAATGCTCAGACGACGATCACTGTTCAACACATCACGCACTTTTTGCACATTTGTGTCCGTGTGACACTTTGATGGAGGACCGACGCGCTGTTTGTCATGGACGTCATCGCAGCCCTCCCGGAAATTTCTGTGCCACTGAAACACTTGATTTCTAGACAGAGCATCCTCACCGTAAGCCTCTTGAATCATTTGAAGAGTTTCCGTGGCCGTTTTCTTGAGTTTGACACAAAATTTGATGCTAACACGTTGCTCGATCGTACGCTCCGTTTTCACTCCGACGACGTAACTGAACACGCACTCCGCTCTCGCTCGATGCTACCTCTCCAAGCGCTTGGAGGCAACTGCTGCAGCCCGGTTCCCTTTACCTAGACCCCCACCACCACTACAGGACCAGATACCGGTTAGCAGACGCTTTGACGGAGCGGGGCAGGCTTATTATACAGACCCTGTAATGTGCCACCTAGTTACATTTGTCAACCGATTCGAGCATCACCGCGACTATATTATCCGGGGTGAGCTCTCCCGTCTCCCTGTAGAGGGCCCTTCGCTGCCTGTGGCATTTTTAGCCTGCAAAAAGTGTGTGGCAGGCATTGTCTTCCTCACCTGGGCAATACCGTCAATCGGGGGACCGTGAGTTACCAATCTTGTGCAGGTAAGACTGAAAACACCCATACCCGCTCAAAAGCTGGGTCAGATACAAGTCAGTCTCACCATGCCTTCGATTTAGCCACCGTCTCACACCCGGGATGAGACGCGCCTAGTGTTAAGCATTGAATAATTGTTCCTTGAACATTGATTTGGAACTCATTTCGATGATGTTTCGTTCTTAGCTCTACATTATTGACTTTCAACTTGCTTAAATCGAATACGGAAGCTTTTGTTTCACTTGAATGCCGAAAGGTGCAGGAGCCATCCGCTTGGTCGGAGAGCGAGGCAAAGCTCCCTTGTTGAGGCAATTTTAACTTTAAATATTGGTCCACACAACCGAATTGCGATTGAACGAGCGATGAACACAATATCTTAATTCGCGCAAAGTCTAAAAAAATCTTAAAAGCATTCCAATTACTCCTTATGTTTGGAGCGAAGGGTTAATAAACTTACCCACAACTGGCGCTTCGTTTGTAGTTTTCTGAAAAAGGGACAAGGCTTTCGCACTAAGAATCAAAACTTGACCGTTGGGACGATAATTCTCATCTTCGCACTCCAACTCTACAATTGCAAGAGTGAGGCAACATTAAAGGGACACTCGCACGAATCGTTCGTTTACTGTGATTCTGCCGGAATTTCGGTCTAGAGCGCGTTTGTTCCCCGAGAATAATTATTTGCATCATATTTTCAGCTCATACTTTCGGGCTGTTCGGCCGAGCTGCCCCGAGGACGATGAACTGTTGCAGTTCCTGATGAGTGTCCATCAACCTCGACGAACCCAGTTGCTTTCATCGATTTTAGTCACTCATCTGTTGGGATTACTTCCTAACTTAATCAAATCGATTAATGGAGCGCAGTTTGCTCCTCACTACTATCGCCAGATTTAGCCATTTTTACTTTCTCTTGAAATCACTTTCGTCTCATCAAATAATCACAAATTCCTTTGGGTTCCTTCTTTCACCCAAAACGTTCTTTTTGTTTTCCTTGGTGTCCAAAATTGACTTCCCCTTCAATCTGACAAACTTTTTGCCACCAAAAATTCGTTGTCAGTTACTATTGAACTTTCTGGATTCAACATCCTCGGAAGCAATTCTTTTTTTTTAATCTTTCCATCTTCGCCAAATTCAAGATTTCCGATTGCATACCAGCTGACTTGCACATACAAGTAGTTATTATGGTACAAAGCGCCATCATACGAGTATCTATGTAAAAATCATCATCTACTCCAAAATGCTGCCATTTAAGGAAGATTAAAAAGATTTTGCCCGCGAGGGAACTTGAACTCACGATCTCAGCGAACACCAGATTGGCAATCAGATAACATATACTACCACCCACGCTCCGCAACCATTGATGTTGGGTAGGTGAATGATCGCACCGGCTGCTGACATTCCTTTCGCCCATTAGATATTGGATAATCAAGTTCCACTTGATGCAATGCGATAAAATGCTTGCATCAATAAAATTGTAATGGGCACGTTGTTATACGCTTGAGCTGGTACAAGCGTCATATAAGAATTAGATGACATTGATTAATTTATGATTGCTGTTCCATTGCAGTGAATGAATGGGATCAACAAAAACAAGGCAAATGATTAAATTTACTTACTGGAGAAAGGAGGGTAACATTTTCGCTAATTGAGATAATTGGGAAGTTAAATTGAGTAAAAACGAGGATGAAAAGAAAAGGAAATTAAGCAGATATTCAAAAAAAATGTGTGAACCATTAAATTTGAAAGCTGATATTAATCAATTCTAAATCAATGAACAAATGAATGCTGGTATCTTAAAATAAGGTTTTTACTGTCTTAAAATATAATTTTTTTAAGAGCTTTAATTTTTTGACGTTTAAAAAAGTTTTTTAAAATAAAGACGATGATTGAAACACGTGTTTAAAAGAAACTTTCGGATTTAGGGGTCTTTGAGAAAAATACTGTCTACGAAAAAATCTTTCGTGGCATTCCCTTCGCCCATTGGTTAGTAGATATTACTGCTTCAGAATCGAAAATTTTTATTGATATTTCCCTGAAAAGAACCTCTGACATCATGCGAAGATGAAGAGTAACGCTATGCAATGTGTACAACCTTTTGGTCTTGTCTTCTATCTTGTAGACTTCATCGATCCAAACTTTAATATACATGGTATTTCCCTTGAGAAAATATTGTCAGGCATTTCATGTGTTGCCTTTACATAATGTAGAGTTATCTCATCCAACCTGTCAAATAGTTTGTGTACTAAAATCTCGTAGAATTTGCCGAAACCTGATAGTTCATTTGATAATTGTTGCTCATTATTATTTTTGGAATAAAGAGTTCAATTCTTGATTCGAATTGGTGATTACCATCTTCGTAAAATTGAATAGCCTCGACATGTGTCCATGTGGTATTGCGGTCTTTAAATTTACATAGTCTCTAAATATTTTCCAATTTGTTCTCAAATTATATTAAGGCATATTTCAATATTTTCCGGAGTTGCTCGTCACCTTCCATCCCGGAACTATTTTCCTCCAACCTCCTCCACCTCGCTTTCGGAACAAATGCTTTTAATGTTAATTTTTAACCATTGAACCATCTTGATATGTTTAAAATGCTCTAACCGCAAGCGTGTTTCGTGAGAGGTAATATTGACAAGGGTGCGATTCTTCTCTTGATTTTGATGTTCATCTCATCAATACAAACTTCACACGTTAAGTACTTGCTATTAATAATGTTTTCTTTGTTGAAGGCTTTAGTCCGCGACATCTATTTGCTTTCTCGCCGTGATTGTATTCGATTCCTTAACCTTGGATTACATGTTGCAAAATTGTATTGAATATCACGTGGGGGTCAGCAACTTAATCTTAACCAATGACATTTAACCGTTATCAGTATGTTATTGTTATGCTGCAGTTTCTTCTTTTTCTTCGTAGCCCTGCAGCCCCATTCGGGCCTTCGCTTAGAGGTAGTTAGAGTATCTCATTGTCATGATCGAATATATCGGCACTCCACAAGGTGATATGATCATTATCACGCTTTGGCCGTGTGTCCGTCCACTCAGCTGCGAAACGTTCTGATTTTAAAAGAGCACGTATCATAACTGAACAGGCTTATAGTCCGTCCGAAGAACCACTCGAACTAAGTTTCGTTGACGCCAACGAAACTTGAACCAGAGACCTTCGGGTTACGGGCTTAGTGCTCTAACCACTAAGCCACGCGGACTACTGCTGCAGTTTATTGTGCCTAAAAAATGTACAAATACTTTTTTTAATGAAACTGAAACCGGGAAAGTTTGCAACTTCGTGATCATTTGACATAGAAACAATGATTTGAGTTTACAAGTCTATCTATTCGCTGCCATTTTGAGCATGAACACCACACCGAATAATATACCTGTAAAAACTACTACATCTCAACAATGGCTTACGGGTGCCTAGTTTGCGAATCGAGTGTGCTTGGTATATAACACTTTGGCTGGTGAAGTTAAAACTTGTGTTGAGCGCAGACTAAAAAGGAAGCAAGTTGTCATAAATTGTACTAAGTTAGTTAACCAAGGAAAATTTACCGAATAGGGTTATCGCATCCTTCAAAGTCACTGTTCTAGATGATTATGCATTGATTGCCATTTGTGGCCTCCTGGAATACTGGTGAAAATCTACAAGATGATATTCAGTTGTCTTTTAACTATCAAAATGTTCGAGATTTAAGAACAAAGCTCGATAATTTTAGTTACTTCTGTCAATTAACTGAAGACTCAGTCATCTGTCGGACCAAAACATGGCTGCACGAAAATATTGTTAACGTCGAGTACTTTGCCGGATCACTTAGTCTACCGATGCGATCGTGATCCCATTGTGACAGGTAAATCAGATGGTGGAGATGTCTTGGTCGGTATTTGCTAGCTCACTTTGATTCAATTTCCGTATTGATCGTGCTTTAGAGTGTGTAATTGGGAAAATCTCTCTTTCAAAGACTACCTCCTTATTAATCTCCGTTGTATTCATTCTCTGTAATTCTCCCTTAGCTGTGTATGAATTCTTTTTCAATGAACTTTTGTCATATCTTCTTTCTCGTCATCCACATTGCGCGATTTCAACCTCCTGTAGAATGAGATACCCAGCAGCGTGAAAATGAAGCCTTGACTTACTCAACAGGCACTTAATACCATAAAAGCTAAAGATATGCGGCTTCTACATTTTCATCTTCTGATTCAATATGTTCTTCCATCAACCTAGGCGACAACAACCCCATCAAAAATACGTTTTACTCTACCAACTCTTATGAGGTCAAATCCGTAATTAATTCCCTTGAACATATCCTAGTCCTGATTCTGATGATTGAAGCTACCCTCTTCCTTTTTGTGTTTTCTCTGATCTCTAATTTTCAACCTCAGTCTTGGCACTGGCACCTTTCCCACTTATTTGAAAACTGAAAATTTATGATTAATGATTGTTATAACTTAATTTCCCTTACTTTTGACAAGAGCCAACAAATGGATATCATAAAGCTAAAGCTTTTGACAGTATTGATCATGGCCTTCTGGCTAACAAACTCCGATTGTTCCGCGTTTCCGACTCAACTCTCTCTTGGATCTTATCATTCTTATCCTATAGCTCTTGCATCGTTACTTGGAATTTTGACATCCATATTTCGCGCATAACCCCGGGAGCTTCACATTTTGCTGGCTCTATTTTACGATCGCCCTGCAAGTCCTTCAACATCTTAACCAGCGTCCATCTATTTGTACTCTTAGCCCGGTCAATTCTTAAGTATGCATCCACACTATACCAATCTGAGCATGGTCTCCTCACTATACCAATCTATCAGATGATGTTGAGTCTGTACAGTGTAAATTCACACGTTCTCTATTTCACAAACATAATCTCCCTTACAGCTCTTACGATGAGCGCTCACTCAAAAAAGGAGAGAATTCTTGGACCTGTGTTGCTTATTTAAAATATAGGGTTTTCCATTAAGGACATAACAATAACTTAATAAATTTCAATAAATCGATTGTGAGGTGTGCTGTGTGGCTAGTGGCACCGTCTCGTTGAAACCACATATCGTTGATGTCGATTTCATCTAATTCTGGCCACGAATAATCTCCTAAGATAACACGATAGCGCTTTCCATTGACGTTAACATGACGGTTCCATTGACGGTAACATGACGGTCATTTTCATCCACGAAAAAATACGGCCCAATCACACCTCCGGCATGAAAACCGCACCAAACAGTAATATTTTGCGGATGCAACGGTGTCTCAAGAAGCACATGTGGGTTTGTTGCTGACCAATAACGCATCGTTTGCTAATTAACAAAGCCATTGAGCCAGAAATGAGCTTCATTGCTGAAAATGATTTTTCAATGAAATTCTTCATTTTCTTCAAGCTTCGCCAGAGCCCAAGTGGAGAAGTTTCGGCGTTTCCAATGATCAAGCGACTTAGGTTCTGAGTCAATTTGATCTTGTGACCATGTAGGCCAAGATTTTGTCGCAAAATAGGCCACTGTGTGCTCGAAGCGAAAGAAATATCGCAGCCATAAGTGAATCGATTCAAAACGAGCCAAATCCGTCGTTTCAACGGAATTGGGTATCGCTCAACCCAATTCTTGAGATCGACGTGGAAACGACGGGTTTGGCTCGTTTTGAATCGATTCACGTACGGCTGCGATATTTCTTTCGCTTCGAGCTTTTGGTACCGTAACGTCCAATAGTACCTCGACCTTATCCACCATAGCACGCACAGCCTGTCGGGCGGGACGATTGTTATGGCCGAAAATTGGAGTAAGCATTCTGAAAATTGCGACAACCGGCTCTGAAATCCCGTGGTAATTTTGAATAATTTCAAAACGTTGCTGGCCCGCGAACTTTACCATATTGTAAATGTTGAGTTTAACTAATGTTCTGACGTTGACAGTTCATTAAAAAAGTTTAAGGGTCCGTTCATATGAAGATACGATATTGTTATATCCCTAATGGAAAACCCTTTATATATGATTAAAGCACGATCAAGGAAAGATGGACATCATATTTCAAGAATCTCCTTAATCCTCCACACAGCTCCAAAACATCGGAGCCTATAGATATTCTCGGAGAACTTCCATTGGCCACACCTACTCTATATGAAGTTTGTTCCACCATCAAAGCCCAAAAGAATAATAAAGCGCCGGGCATCGTTGAGATCCCAGAGGAGCACATCAAATATAGAGGCCGCGGTGTTCAGAGAGCCATCCATAAAATCATCCAGCAAATTTGGCAACAAGAACATATACCGAACGAGTGGAGCCAATGCATTATATTCCCTATCCACAAAAAAGGTGACAAGCTACACTGCGAAAATTATAGAGGCATATCACTATTTTGTACGACGTACGAAATGTTTTCTAAAACTTATAAAATAAAATCGGATCATACGCCAACAGTATTATTGGGGAGTATCAAGGTCGTTTTAGAGCAAGTAGATCGACAATAGACCAACTATTCTCAGTCAAGCAGGTACTTGAAAAATGCTGGGAGTTCAACATAGACGTACACCAAATTTTCGTTCACTTTAAGCAAGGCTACGACAGTATTGACTGTGCTGTACCAAATAATGCTTTGCTTTTGTATCCCAGTCTGTCTTACCAAAATGACAATGAAGTCGACGACCTCCCATGTCCGCATCAATAAGCTTTTGAGACAAATATCGGACTAAAGCAGGGAGATGATGTCATAAGAAAGCTACCTGAAGATACACATGGTACATTACTATACAAGTCGAGCCAAGTAGCAGCCTATACGGATGTCAACATTTTGTCACGGTTATTAACAACTGTCAAAGTCAAAAGCGCTTTGTAATATACTTATCGTTATAAATTTTCACAGAATATAAAGTAAATTCTAAACAATAAAAATACTGAAACTGAATGACCCAAATGGATAATTAAATTTATACTTTATCAATTGAATACATGTGATGAAAAAAATAATAACAAATTCAAATTATTACATATTTTTTAATTCACTTGGAAAAAGGAGAAAAAAACCAACCAACATCCTCTTCCTGAAACTCAACAGCGAAGCAAGGCTAATAGGGCTACAAATCAATTTGAATTAAACATAGCTCATGACGTAGCTGAAACACAAAATATCACACTTGTCGAATGCAGTATCGAAAATGTGAGCGAACTTGTATATTTCGGCGCTAAAATAACGGGAACCAGCAATGAAAGAGACGAAAAACGCTGAGGAATACAATTCGCAAATAAAATACTTTATTCAGTTATGACGATCTTGAAGACCAGCTGCATACACAGGAAAACGAAGCTCCAAGTATACAAATCTGTGATAAGACCTGTGCTATGCTTTGTGTGCGAAGCATAGACCCTAACCCAAGCATCCGCAAACATTGAACGCCTTCGAGCGACGGATCTTCAGGCTAATAACCGAAGCGAAGCTAGACGGGGACCAATGGCGAATTCGTTAAAACCATAAGCTGTATATAATTTTTGACGAGCCGGAGGTCTCAACAATTGTACTTGTAAGATTGCGGAAGCTGCAATGGGCTGACCACATGAATCGTATGGACGAACAATGGATACCCAAAAAGGCATTGATTGGGAGAACTGAAGGCTGGATACCAGTGGGGTAGCTGTGGAAACGCTGGTCTGACTCGGTCGACGAAGACTGTTGATCGCGGCTTGGATTTGGAAATTGGTGGACGTGACCAATGGACCAAGACAGTTGGAGGCGCTATTTGCATCGATCAGCTGAGTCTTTCTTGCCCTTTCCTTAAATGATGGAGTCCTGCCTTCGAGAGCGATTATTGTCGTCGTCTTCAGTGCCGGATTGTTGGTATTCTTCGCAGAAAACACCTCATTCCCGCTTTCATGGCTATAATTCTGCTCTTTGTAAGTCAGCAAACGCCATCTGTGCAAATGATGAATGACTGGATCAATTTCCTCGTTCAACATATCAGTATTTTAACTTTTTCTGAAAATGTTTTATAAGCCTCAAGTAACTAAAACGCAAAATTATCTACCCACCTCAACAGCAAAATCTCAACAGAATATCTGTTTACAAGTTATTCACCATGATAAACTTATTAACATTGATCTATGAACATATAAACAACGATTTGCATTTCGGCAGTAATAGCACCTGTCATGATACTGAAAAAAATAAAAAATTATAAAATTTCCTTTTAAAGCCCTATTTATTCTTAATTTTCTTAACCAGATACCGGTACTTCGAGGACAAGTTATCCTATTCATCAGTGGTGGTATTCTGAAGGTCTTCTTACAAACATCCGATATTTAAACCTTTCACATTTAATGGTAATAAATATAAACATCCTTAAGTACTACTACGAGAAATAACAAACAATTATAATGCAATTAAGGGTATAAGATTAACAAAGAGCTTAAAGGTAAATTCACACAGGACCAAATGAGCCTTTTAAATAAAGGCTTAAAATACGCAGTCGCTAGCAACTAATTTCCAGCGGAGGACATTGTCATAGATAATTGAGGCTGGAATACCATTCATGGATTCTGACGAAAAGCAATTTGTACGGAAGAGAACGTCGGAGATAATTGGAACAAGTCGAGTAGGAGGAATCAACGGAAATACTGAATAGAAGCTGCTAAAAGAACTCAAAGAAAAACCAGTGTATTATGTAAGGGCAGGCAAAGGGAATTCTGTCGTAATTATAGACAGGAAGCAGTATGATGATATGGTGCTTGATAAATTGAATAGCGGAGATTACCACCAATTAAGAGCAGACCCTCTACCGGACTTGATATGCAGAGTTGAAAAAGTCCTAAAAGAATCAAAACCAGTAATTGGTGACATTAAAAAACTTAGAGTGTCTAACCCCTGCCTACCTAGAATTAAGTGTCTGCCCAAAATCCATAAGGAGGAGAATGAACTAAGGGAAATTATCGCAGCCACTAATGCACCTACTGGGAATATAGCCCAATGGCTTTTAAAAGAATTCGCACAACTTCCTTACAAACCTAGCACGCGATCAGTGAAGAATAGGGACGAACTGGCGGAGAAGCTTCGAAATGTGAAAGTTGAGGAGGGCTATTTATTGATTTCCTATGATGTCAAATCACTGTTTCCTAGCTTGCCAGTTAAGCAGCCCTTGGCACTTTTTGAGGACTGGCTGTTGAAACATAGTGATTCAATGGAATGGAGAAGACGGGTTAAATGCTATATCAAATTAGCAGCTGTATGCATGAATGAAAACTATTTCATTTTCAGGGACAACTTCTTCAAAGGGACGATAGGAGCAGCTATGGGTAACCCTCTTTCACCCCTTTTGAGTGATATTTTCATGGATTGGCTAGAGTTCGAGGTGGTGAAAAAAGGAATGATGCCTAAGATATGGGCCAGATATGTGGACGACATTTTCACGATGGTTAAAGCAAATGAGGCGGATGAGTTACTACATGTACTCAATGGGATAAACCCTAAAATAATATTCACGATGGAAAAAGAGAGTGAGGGCCAATTACCGTTCCTGGATCTTTTGATCATAACGGCCAAAGTTAGATTAGAATTTGATATCTACAGGAAGAGCACAAGTACCCAGAGAACAATCCCCTGTTCTTCTAACCATTCTTATGCACAGAAAATGGCTGCATACAATTGTATGATCCACCGAATGTTAACAGTACCATTGAATAACCAGCGTCTGGAACGAAAAAAAACAGTACATCGTGGACACGGCTAGCAAAAATGGGTATAGGAGGAGTTTGATCGAGCAACGTATTCGAAAAATGGAGAAACAACATAGAAGAAATGGGCTCACTTCACTATTTCTACAAGAACGACGACAAGTACGAAAATGGATGCCAATTACTCATTCATTAGCTACCAAAAGATTGGGACGCATTTTGAGAAAGACAGGATGCAATACGGCTAGCACGAGCAGAAAAAAAAGCATTGAACCAATCCTTGGATCAACTAAGGATGGCAAGAAAAAAGAGGAAAAGAGTGGAATCTATAGGATCAGTTGCCCAGAATGTAATAAAGTATATATTGGACGGACGAAACGCTTGGCAAAAACTAGATTCCAAGAACATCATCAGAAGAGGTGGAATAGAAACAGCAAGATCATCATTTGCCAGACATATTATTGAGGAATCTCATAATATTCAATGGGCTAATCTTGACATAGTACAGGAAGTCCGGGACTGGAAAAAGCTGGATGCTTGCGAATCCTTATGGATCTCCAGAGTCCTCAGTGAACAACGTTTAAATACGGATCTAGGGAATGGATACAGTGACCGAATGAAAATCATCAATTAACTAATAATTTTTTTGTAATTAAATCCCCACAATTATTTTACTTGCCATAGCTAACCCGTAATTACTTTACAACTTTTTGTAATTCCCGGTAATAAAGCTCTTTGTTAATCTTATACCCTCAATTGCATTATAATTGTTTGTTATTTCTCGTAGTAGTACTTAAGGATGTTTATGTTTATTACCATTAAATGTGAAAGGTTTAAATATCGGATGTTTATAAGAAGACTTTCAGAATACCGTCACTGATGAAGAGGATCCTCGAAATACCGGTATCTGGTTAAGAAAATTAAGAATAAATAGGGCTTTAAAAGGAAATTTTATGATTTTTTTTTTCAGTATATAAACAACGTTTTCTGTAAAGCCTACTCGTATATTGGATAACTTATTTTGAAGCAAAAAACACAATTCCTGTGATTTACTCCTTAAAGCAGAAACAGTTACACCATCTACCATGTGTGCAATATATTTTACACACAAAACTTTAGCACGGCCATAGCGAAATTCTCGTTGAAACCGTAGCTGCCAGTGGTTTAGAAGGGGCGTCGCCAATTGGAAATTGTTTTTAAAGAAGAGTTCAAAGTTATCTGCACTGAAGTGACCCCGATGCACGGTGTGTAAAAACACAAAACCAGTGTATTTTACACAAGTAGGCAAAGGGTTAATGAAGTTCCTAATACCCATAATTGGCTGTTATGTTTAGCTACCGCTTAGTGACGCTAGCTGTATTGTGGATTCATTTAACAATACTACTACAGTATGCTAATTCGTTCCACAGTTTGATATCCGAAATAATATGTTTAGATACTAAAAAAGTGATTAAACAACGGGTACTCAGAGTTGGATCTTATTATTTTTTTTCTAATTAACTATCTATCCAATTTCCATTGCAAATAACTGTAATTGAATAATTAAAAATGTTGATTTCTGAGTGTAGGAATTGAAATTTCGTACATTTCAATTACAGTAGTTGTAATAGGTAATGGCTTTTCTCGAAATATACCTGAGGATTTTAAAAAGTAATGGAAACTGAATAAATATCCAATTTTTTTCAAATAAGAATCCAAGGTACGATTTGCTCTTAACGCTGCCGTTGATTGGCTTTGATAATACGAAATCTTCGGCTTATTTTTAGATATAGCAGCAGGTCAGATATTTCGCCGCACACGTTCTGATGCATGTTTTTCATTGGATGCTATCGATAGGCATTCATATGCTGCATGTGAGGGTGAACTTTTGTTTATAAGAAAATTATAAATATAGAAATTAAAACTGTATCAACTAGTCCTCTTGCAGGGTAAGGAATTCAATGGCTGCATCAAGGCCAAATCGGAGCTTCCATTGTAATTTGAAAGTAATTGTATACATATTCAATTCCTATAATTTTCATCCAATTACTTTTGTACCTCACGATTTAATACAGAGCTTGATATATAGTATGGACTGTTCATTCTGTTCAGCTGTAAGTTTAAGAGTTTTCGTGCATTAGAAAATGGAAGATTGAAAAAGAAAATCGGTGAAATGTAGTTTAAAGTAATGTTTGAAATGAAACATATGTGATATGTTGCTTCGAGGGTAATCCTCTTTAACTGTTTTTCAATATCTGAATAAATTAATTTTTCCATTTAAAACCAATCTCCTGTCCGGCATGTACTCAAATGGTTGTATATCATAACATATCCAAGTATGCATGAAGTACTGTGGGTTTCTAAACACGAAAAAATCTTTAGTTACATTCAAAGAGAAAACCTCAAAACATTACAATGTCATCATGTTCATTACATTGTGTCGCATCATTCTGAACCAACCTACATCATAGTTTCCAATTAAATAGAATAAAACTCTCCACAATAATCATAGTCAATTAAATCCAGAAACTTACGTCAGAGGAGCTGTGAACTCAGTCAAAGAGTAGCAATTGTGGGAGGAGGGAGTCTTATAATTAATCAACAGCTTTAGCTATACCTCCTCTATTTGAAACGTAAATGAATTATACTCTCAAAGTTAATAATGATGAGTCGTGGACTTGGACTTTAATGACACGACTAATTACTCAACAATGTCGTACATGACCTTCATGTTAATATGATCCGCCGCAATACAAAGAAACTCATATGAGTTGCTTCAACGCATACATATCAAATTGTTGGAGATAGAAACTGAAAAAATATAAAATAAAAATTAAATACATTGAGTCGAGTCATCAACTTTATTATCGTTAATTTTATATTTTTATATTTCTCTCATTCGTCATTTGTGCTTGTTGTTGATTCATTGTTTGTCTATAGATTATAAATAATTAAATAAAAATCACACGCACGCTAAAAAAACGGCGAAATCTACGCGGGGATACATCATATGAATATTTATACTCGTAAATTGTTGAAAATCCGAAACGATTAACTCTTCACGTCTACCACACATTTGGTAGTGAAAAGATGTCATTGGAAGACCTAATTTGGATGCATTATAGCGCATACCGCACACGTTTAAGAATTCAACCGACATGAAAAGAAATACTGCTAAGTATTTATTGATGTCCGGTTAATTTGACTTTATTTATGTCGTCAACAAGTTGAACTTCTTGCGACTCACTATGCGAGAGAAGTTTGAAGAAAAAGCGGTACAAGCTCATTATCGCATTTCCCTTACCGACTAATCAGTTACTGCAAAGATACTTTTTATGGTATTGAGGGACAAATGTGCAAACTGTGATCATGGTCACTATTTTTACTTTTTTGTTTTAGTTGTCTAGAATTCGAATTTAATTGGTTTAGTTTGTTATGTTACTTCCATTTTGATACACGCGGGTATAATTTGTGCAAAGATAGATTTTTAATTAAGATGGAAAACAACGGAAATTTCTATAATAGATTGCATGTAAACCTTAGACAAAAGGAAGCGACAATATTTTAAGTACGTTCAGATGAAGAAACGTTTTGTTTGTTTGCATCAAATGACCTTTGAAATAATGAATTAATTGATTTAACTTAATTGCTTGTTATTTTTAGTATCTTTGCTCAGACAATTGAATGTTTTTTTTTTGGTTTTATAACCTAATTGGATTTGGATATGCTATCAAAAAAAGTTTTATGTATCTCAAAGCGAACAACTTCGCAGCACCATCAGTTTCTCCATCTGCAAGCAAATTATTAGTCTTTACAGTTGCTCGTCATAGATCTAAATAGCGTGCATCCAACAATTATCTAATACCAAATTTTAAAAGGCATCTTTTGTAGTAAAAATTTCACTTTCTTTGCAAATTTCTCCTAAATTATGCACTCATCGCGTTAAAAATGTAAAATTATCAAAATACTTCCTGATTTGCTAGATCGTACGATAAAACAACCAAATAAAATCGCAATTAACAGATATTCATTCCAGCCATTTATTTTATTTTTATTATATATTCGTACGAACCTTAGCTTTAGTATCCCCCCGTCCTGTTTAATTTTTCACATTTTTACACCTTCACATTACATGCCTGCAGTTAGCGCTGCTTATTTTATAGCATCACGAATGAACTAGATTTAATGCGATCATATATTTTGCAAATGCAGTTATGTATCTTTTTTTCATTGCACATGCACGCCTAGTGCATATGTTATGTGCGTGTGAACAAAAAAGTAAGAGTGAGAGTTGTGGGCTATTAAACTAGTTCAAAGTTGCATAAACTTTTTAACACTGTGTTGTGTGTGATGTCCAGATAAATTAACTTGCAGTAGTGATTCGTCGAAGCGAATGTGGGAAATAACGTTTTTAAATAGCTAATGAATCATGGAGGGTTTTTCGAGGATGTCTCAGCAATAAATTTAAATAAACAAAATATTTGATTGAAAGTCCAAGGTTTTGTTTCACAAATCCCAAATAAATTTTAACAAATGCCTGCATTGGAATCAATTATAATTGCAATTGTTTATAAAGTTTTCTGGCCACAGTAATAACTACTTGTATTTAATTATTTAGACTCATGCAAACATTTCGTGACTGAATCATTCCCCATTTTCAAATATTTGTCATTTGATCGCTTTTAACATTTCCTAATAACAAGAAAAAATCACTATATCACTAGTGAACTTGTAGATACTTTGCTTTGTTAATTTTCGTATCCAATTTCAAATGAATTACGCAAACAAATTCCGCGAAAATGAAAAATAGCATCATCGAATTATTATTTAAAACACAATAATATCGACCTCGACATTTGTAGAAATAATCTCAGCAAGTAATTTTTTTTAGCTAGCAAAGTGTTATGGAAAAGTATAACCAATAGTTCGAATTGTTAATAAAACCTATATTTCAAGAGCCTTATGCATGATTTTTGCGAAACGAAACGCGGTATTGAGTTATTAAAAATTTTTCTTCAAGTCAAATCTTTTTACATAAATTTTTTACCTGACCAAAATACTTTTAAGTTTTTAGTTTTGCAGAAAACTTCATCGGTATAAAAAAAATGTTTTACTACGGTTGATTAAATTTACAACACCGCAAACTAAATACCATGCCACCTGGTATTTCAAACTATCGAGGCCTGGATATTAAAGATACATATTAATTGTATTCTTGTTAAATTACTGCATACAGGTATATGAGAGCCGCTGCAAAATTTTATTTTTCTAAGTATGGAAATGCATTAGGTTTTTATCAAAAAAGTTTTATACTTTTTCAAAATACTCTCCATGAACATTTATGCAATTTTACATGCGCTCAAAACAGTTTTCGAAGCACTTTGCACACTCCGAATGAGACACCTCCAAAGCATGACTTTTTATCGGTTCAACAGCGGCATCGGGCGTAAAAAAGCGTTCACTGCAGTTTATTTTTTAATGTTTGGGAATAAAAAGAAATCATCGGGTGCCAAAACAGGGCTGTATGGCGGATGACCTATCAATTCTATGTTTTGACCGGCCACATAGGCGCTAGTCTGAGCTAATGTGTGAGAGGTTGAATTGTCATGATAGAGAATGATTCATCTTCTCTTGTTCGTTTTGCGAATTTCTCCGAAGACTTCGTCAAACAAATGGTCGTGTACTACTCAAAATTAACCGTCCTACGTTTCTGAAGCGGAACAGTGGCCACTTGACCCATTCAGCTGAAGAAACACGAAAACATTCGCTTCTCAGTGCTTCCTGCGCGAACAACTTTTGCTAGATTTGGCTCGTGTTGGAACACCCACACCGTAGATTGCTGTTTTGCTTCTGGCCCATTGGCATAGATATATGATTCTTCCCCTTTGATGACCTTATTCACGTCATTTGATGAATCGGGATGGTATTTTCTGATCATTTTTGTGCAGCGATCGACACGAGCCTTGTTTTGAGCGACTGTCAAATTATGCGGGATCTAACGCGAACAAACCTCTTTACAGCCAAGTGTTCATGTAATATCGAATTTATGGCCGGGGGAGAAATACCCAAGAATGCCTTTCTCATTTTTTTTTTGTGGTAGGGAGGTGAAGGCATGTACGCCCGCCGAGTCTGGCAGTGTGGGACTCCCATGGAGGATACCCTTGGACTACCCACTAAACACCTCCCCTGTCAATCAGAGAACCTAGCCTGGAACCGTTTGACACATTACTTCGGGCCAGGTCTCGTTTTGTTACGCCGTGGGGCGCCTTCAAGCTGGGGAGTCCCTTTCCTAGCGGGAGGGGAGAGGGGAAGAGGAAATGCCAGAAGAGCGATCCCCCAGCCCCAGCGCCTCCGGCTGCTGTGAGTCCCTTTTATATTTTAGGACTGCCCGAGCATAATGTGCCACCTGGTTACATTTTTTTTTTTTTTACCTCCTTCCCTTCCACTCTCTCCATCACACTTTCTTCGTCGCACAACGCTCGTGCGATCTGCACTTCACATTTCGTCGTTTCTACAGGTGTGCCACCCAGACAATGTGTAAAACATCGGTATAAGGGGGCACACAAAAAATATGTGAAGTCATCCTGTTAATCTTTTCATGTCCGATTCGTTAACAGCTCTCAGAGGTAAAAAAAATATTAATTCGACGCAGTAAAAAAAACTCTGAGTTAATAGAATGGCTGTTTCTTCAAGTATCTCGACGATAGGGTCAACAATGCCCTAAGATGCTATTTTGAAGTTACTGGACAGATGATAATAAATCATAAGGCTAGCTGTGTCTTGAGGCATCTCGATGATAGGATAAGAAAAAAATTGCCCTAAGATGCTATGTTGAAAGTTTCTGCGCTGAGTTTCAATCACTATTCATTAAATAGTTCCTGAGTCTTTTCTTGAAGATCATAAGTGAATTCGCTTCTTTTACTGATTCCGGAAGATCATTGTATATACGAAGGGCATCATTTGTAGGATCGTTCTTTAGACGATCTGTTCTTGCAACCGATTCGAGCATCACCGCAACTATATTACCCGGGGTGAGCTCTCCCGTCTCCCTGTAGAGTTCCCTTCGCAGCCTGGCCCATTTGGTACACGCAAAAAATGTGTGACAGGCATTGTCCTCCTCTCCTGGGCAAAACCGACAATCGGGAGACCGTGACTTGCCGATCTTGTACAGGTAAGACTGAAAACACCCGTGCCCGCTCAAAAGCTGGGTCAGATAGAAGTCAGTCTCACCATGCCTTCGATTTAGCCACGGTCTCACATCCGGGATGAGGCGCGCAGTCCACCTTCCCTTCGTGCAATTCCTCCAAGACTGCTGCCAATCGTTGAGCGAGCGTTGTCTCTCCTCGCGGACAACCATCTCCCTTGCATCCTCGTTTCGGCGCAGGTAAATAGCGCGGCGCTCTCTAGCAAGGAGGGCGACAGGTATCACGCCTGCAATCACTCTCACCGCCGAGTCGGAGACTGTTGGATACGAAGATGCAATTCTCAGTGCTCCTCTTCTCTGTACCTGTGCCAATCGTTTTCGGTATACCTCCTTGCTGAGAGCGTCGCCCCATACCTCTGCTCCGTACAGTAGCACTGACCCTACAGCACTCATCAAGAGGCGTCTTCTTGATGGGTTGGGTCCCCCTACGTTGGCCATAAGTCGACTCAGGGCCGATATTCCCGAAGCAGCCTTCTCAGCCGTTGCCCTGATTTGCTCAGAGAAACTCATCTTCGAGTCGATCAGTAGCCCCAGGTACTTCACCGCTGGCTTCGATTCGATCTGTATATCTCCAATACTGATCATCCTTACTCTAGGGATTCTCTTTTTTGTCAAGATGACCACTTCGGTTTTCTCCAGTGCTAAACTGAGCCCGCGAGCAGTCATCCAGTCCCTCACTCGGCGCATTAGCATACCTAGCCTAAGTTGCGCTTGTTCAACGGTGCGTCCGGCGACCAGAGCCGCAACATCATTAGCATAGCCGACCAAGCGCGACTCATCTGGCATCTCAAGTCTGAGTAGCCCATCGTAAGACACGTTCCACAGGTCCGGACCAAGAACAGATCCCTGGGCAACACCCGATGTAATTTCCATCCTTCGTTGGCCCTGTGTCGTGTCGTAGAGCAGGCTTCGGTCCTTTAGGTAGTTCCTCAAAAGCCGCATTAGATATTCTGAAACTTGAAAAGAGTTTTCCAGCGTGTCCAGAATATCCACCAATCTAACGGAGTTGAAGGCATTCCTTACGTCGAGTGTCACCAACAGGACGATCCGTCGCTTGGTGCGACTATATGCCTCTGCCTTTTGGACCGCGTTCACCACCTCTGCAATCGCATCAATGGTAGAACGTCCTGCTCTAAAGCCGTACTGCCGAGGAGATAGGTCCCCAGCAGCACGAATCGCGTCAGTGAGTCTTCCCTTGATGAGTTTCTCTAGAACTTTCCCAGCCGTGTCTAGCATGCATAACGGGCGGTATGCAGACGGTGATTCGGGATTTCCCTTCCCCTTGCTGATCAGTACGAGCCTCGCCACCTTCCATCGTACCGGGAAAACCCCGTCCCGTAGGCAAGCGTTGAATGTGCTGAGCAGCAAGTCAGGACAATGGTGATAGACGAGCTGCAACACCTCAGCTGGAACACCATCTGGACCTCATGGTATATCATATGACGATCTTGTTTAATAAGTTCACGCACGGCATCGATGTTTTCTTGCACAACGGCCGTTTTTGGACGACCTTCACGAAATTCGTTCTTGAGCAAATTACGTCCATGTTTGATGTTAAACCAGTTATAAATTTATTAAATAAAAATAATTTATTTCTTTTCTTAAGTATCAATGATTTTTATTATTACTTCCCTGACGCGTTCCGCTGACTCTTATCAGCATCCTCTGAAGGATACATACTAGGTACAGGCTTTTTTTATACTAAATTGTTAAAAAGTTGTGAATGGACTATTTTATGACAGTGCCTCAAAAAAGAATAATTTAAAAATTCGGTTTGGTTATTATCATTAAGTAAGTAAAATGCAAGTATTACATTTTAGGTGTTTATGGATTTCTATGCCTTCAAAGTAATTAAGTTTATAGGATTTTGGTAAATTGTGAAGGATTTTGAGATTAATAATTGAAGGGAATTGATGGTTTGTTTCTTGGAAATGATTCACTAACTTAGAATTGTTTTTTTGATGAATAAAGCATTGGAGATGTTCTTTAAACCTTACTTTGAAAGACCTGCCTGTTTGATCGATATATGCAGAATTGCATTATCGCATGTAACTTTATAGATCCCGGATTCGATGTACGTTTCCGTTTTTTGTTTGGTATTGTGGGCATAGTTGGCCACTTTTCGACTGGGCCTGAATGCAATCTGAGTGTTCTCACTAGATAGCACTCGAGCTATTGCGTTTGAAATCGGGCAAAAAAATGTGAGGGGTATGAATTGTATACTGCTTGTATCCTTAATAATTGGATAAATTTTTGCTGTTGTGTTCTCCCTCAATTTTTTCTCTATCAGACGGTCAATGTGAAGGTTGAGAAAGCCTTTGTTGTTAGCAACTCTTTTGATAGTGTCAATTTCGGCATTCAGGTTCTCTCTCGGAAGCTGTAGGGAAAAGGCTCGGTACACCATATATCGATAGGCTGCTAGTTTTTGCGACCAGCGGTGGCAAGAGTCGATAGGTATAGTGGCGTCTGAGTATGTGGGTTTCCTATAGACATTCAATTATATCGGTTAAGATGGTTTCTAATTATGGTGAAGTTAAGAATATTAATTCTGCGATTTTTGTTGGGATCCATTGAAAATTTGATTGAAGGATGAGCCTCATTACAAAAATTCAGAAGATTAGTGAGTTGATGTTTATGCCCTATGAAACCGAGAAGGGTGTCATCCACATACTTGTACCAAAAATGAATATTATCCCCAAATTCTGAGTTTCATATGGTTCTGTGAATGTTGATCATGAACAAATCTGCCATTAGTGGGCTGAAGATGAACCCATGGCTAGTCCTCTATCTTGTTTGTAAAAATGGTCTCCAAATTGGAAATTAATTACTTTGAGCAGAATTCTAGAACCATTTTAATTTCATTTTTAATAATCGGATCAGTATTCTGGGAATTAAGAGTATATTTGACAATTATAAGGGACTCTTCAACCGGGGTATTCGAAAACATATTAGTGACATCAAATGGTACATTAGTGACATTTTGGTGCAGAAATGTAGATGACGTCCTTCTTGGTTTTATAGGGAATAACAATCAACTCACTACTTTTCTGTATTTTTGTTATGAGGCTCATCCTGCAATCAAATTTTCAATGGAACCCAAGAATAATCGCAGCATTTATTTTCTTGACCTCACATTACTAGAAACCATCTTAACTGATATAACTCAATGCCTATAGAAAACCTACATATTCAGATGCCACAATACCTATAGACTCTTGCCACCCGTGGTCCCACAAACTACGAGGGTGGTTCAAATATGATAGAAACAAACGCTGTAGAAGGCGCGCATGTATATTTTGAAGGTTGTGGCCTGACTATGTGATAGCTGGGTCTCTTACGAAAAGTGTGGCATAGTTTTTGTCGGGAGTGAATGTTTCACGCGCGTGCTATGACTATCAGTGAGCCGTGTCGACCGCCGTTACGCAACGTATTGTCATTCGTTTTTTAGTGTGGGAAATTATTCTGCGTTTGCGAAATTAGTTCGGTAGTAGTAGTCGCAAGGTGATAAATCCAAACTACATCGAGTGTAAGACGCGGTATGAAGGTGCGCGTTATCCTGGAGAAGAATCACACTTCGTGCTGGAATGCTCCTCCATTTCAAGCGATAAGCGGGTTTCATGTGTGTTTTCAGAAAATTAGAGTAGTATGCAGCATTGATGGAACGTAGGGTGCACAGGAAATCAACGTACAGCACGCCTCGCCGGTCCCAGAACACAGTACACATAACCTTACCCGTGGTCCTGGTTGTATTCGCTTTGACTGGCGTCCCTACCTCCTTCTTTTTCCACTCTTTAGACGACACCTTGCTTTCGGGAGTGTAAAAGTGTACCCATGTCTCGTCTGTAGTGAAGATTCGCATTAAAAAACCGCCCCCCTCCACCTCGTATCGCGTCGGCAAGCGGTGACAGAATTCCCAATCGCATGAATTTTTGCTCGTAATTTAACAGTTTGGGAACCCATCGTGGCCTTAGTTTGCGATATTGAAGCTGTTCGTAGATGATGGACTCTACACTACCAATACTGATGCCGAGTTCGGCCGAAAAGTCTCGAACTTTCATCCTACGGTCCTATCCAAAATGAGCTGTCCTACGCGGCAAAAGTTATCTGGTGTGATGCTGGTTCCTTCTCGATGGTTTTGCGACCATCTTTGAATGCTTTGGCCCATTTAAACACAGCAGCCCTACTCAGGCACTCACTACCGAACTAATTTTGCAAACGCAGAAAAATTTCTGTGTTTTGAACGCTTTCTCGCACTTAAAAAACGAATCACAATACGTTGCGCAACGGCGGTCGGGACTTGACGTTCCGTCATGGTCGCAGCACGCGCATGAAACATGCACTCGCGACGAAAACTATGTCACACTTTGAGTAAGGAACCCAGCTATCACATACTCAAGTCACGACCTTCAAACATACATGCGCGCCATCTACAGCGTTTGTCTCCGTAATATTTGAAGCACCCTCGTATTAAGGAAATGGATACTTAAAAATATTTATATTCTGCAACCAAAATTCGGGCCACAGCCACACCCATATTGCCCGGACATAAAATGCCAAATAAAACACTGTCAAAAACTGGTTTCAGCAGCAACATAGCTGGTAGATAAAGCTAGGGAAGGCCAACCTTCAGTGCATACTTTAGCAACAAGATCAAACTTTTGCATGTCAGCCGAAAACAAACCACGGATCGGTACTCAATCTGTGGCCAGGCGGTCGAATATGCCTCCGAAAATGCTGCGGCGAAGCGCAAAATATTTCGACAAGGCCAGAGAGCATGTGGATTG
Organism: Odontomyia ornata; assembly: GCA_963969285.1. Taxonomy (NCBI): domain Eukaryota; kingdom Metazoa; phylum Arthropoda; class Insecta; order Diptera; family Stratiomyidae; genus Odontomyia; species Odontomyia ornata. The sequence continues at coordinate 87,156,193 of OZ017742.1, forward strand.
CGAGAAGGCTATCACTGACATCAAAGAACATATAGGATCGATTATGGTTTTGCCAACAACTCAGAAGCAGAGGCTTCAGGGATGATAACACCCATCGACGTACTCTTCGAGCTATCATTTTATATAGTGACGAATTGTGGACGAATTTGAACCCAAAACTGAATTAGTAGAACAAGACAATCCGAAATATTGATCCTTCAAAAATGCCAACAAAACAAGCTCCGAAATTCGAATTGAAAGTTATGGTAGCTGGTGGTATCAGCAGTCGTGACAAAAATAAACTTCACTGTTTCCAAGATAAATTATTGGGGAACGGAGAATATTACAGAGATGGCCCTGTGTAGACAGAATGTTTACACAACCAGCAAGAATTCCCGAGCAGAGAATAAGGAATAATCATACAATACACAACATATGATGCAATTGTTGAACATTTTGAATAAGTGTGGCCGAAGTGGTCACGAAATTCACCAGATCTTAATCCAGTCGAGAATATATAGTCTAGATTGAAGGCAATCAAGCAAAAATTGATTCGACGCCTAAAAAATGAGTCGCAGTTAATTCGAAGAAGAAGAAGAAATTCCAATGGTTAGAAAACAACGGAAGCTGTATCGCTTATAGTTTGCTTCTGTAGCCAGCCACGAACCGTGGACCCATGCTGTCCATTCGGCTACGAATGCTGTTGAGATGAGCTCATATGAAATAGTTAATTTGCTTTGCAAGATTCAGTCATATTTTAACTCGATTTCCTCGCATATCCTTGAGAGGTGCGCCGGATGGCTTTAAGGAAAGATTAAAGGCGACAACCACTATACTTTCCTGAAAATTTCATCAGACTCGATGATCCCCAAACCGTGAGGCCCTCCCTCCAGTTAGTACGAACTTTCCGAAATGGGTCTTAAAATTTAATGGAAATAAAGCAAATGTATACCTTCTCCCCTCGCAGTTTGATCCGAAAAAACCTTAAAAAAATTGAGGTGGATGGAGTGCAAAAATAACAAAATTCACTCAAATTTGTTCATAATAGTATGGCTATAACTTTGAAACTTTTAAAATAAAGCGTGTTTATTTTAGAGGTATCGAATTTTAAGTTGGCAACACTTTTTAATGCTACACATGGTGTGGCAGCTGTTATGCGTTTTATTGTTAGTTGTTAGTTTTATCATGAAAAGGATGCAATAGAAGACAACATTCGCCGCGTTATTGACAAGATACGGCCCCAATTATTAGTCAAAAATTAGACCTCTCAGTTGGACCTCCTCCCCGAAATCATATTCAAAAAAAAAATGGCAGAACATTACCTTTCCAATAAAACCAATTTTTCATATCAATCAAAACAATTTATCCGTATCCTATTTCATTTTAAAGTTCTATGCCTCTAAAAAAACACCTTTATAAGAAATCTCTATGGGACTACCTAAATACCTAATTTCATTGAATTTAATGGAGGGTAGACATACGATTTTATTCAGAAATATTTGAACATACTGTTACCAAAAAATAAGGTGACATTTGAGTTTAAACTGCGCACGTTGAAGGATTTGGGAAATTATTATTTCTTTTTAAGTTGGTAGTACTGTCAGTGACATCTATGTCAAATTTACATGTCAAAATATTCATTAGTGTTTAAGATACGCGTCGTTTCCGGGATGGCCTTCAGTTCCGTCTTCGCTGCGGCTTGAATCTCCTCTATCGTATCAAAACGGTATCCCCGGAACGGTCTTTTGAGCTTGCTGAACAGCCAGAAGTCGCACAGCGCCAGATCAGGTGAATACGGTGGTTGCGGAATGATATGGGTTGAGTTTTTGGCGAAATGATCACGAATTACGAGTGCAGTATGGGATGGTGCATTACCATGGTGTAAAAACCAAGAATTGTCTTTCCACAATTCCAGCCTTTTAAGGCGGATATCGTTACGCGAACGACACATAACGTTCAAATAATATTCCTTGTTGACTGTTTGGCCCAGCGGAAGGAATTCATAATCCACAACACCACGATAATCGAAGAAGAGGAGAGGTTGATGGTCGCCCACGACGCTCTTCGTCTTCGACACGTTCACGGCCGGCTTGGAACTCACTATACTACTTGTAAACATTTTTTTGGACATAGCCTCATCACCAAAGGCTTTCTGCACCATCTTCAACGTATCCGCAGCAGAAAATTGATTCCGCAAACAAAATTTAATGCAAATTCAACAAATTTCGACATCGCAAAAAACGAAAAATTCACTTTTAGCAGCTCACAAAACGACGCGTATCTCAAACACTAATGAATATTTTGACATTTAAATTTGACATAGATGTCACTGACAGTACTACCAACCTAAAAAAAATAATCCTCCAAATCCTTCGACGCGCGCAGTTTAAATTCAAATGTCACCTTTGGACACAGTAGTATAGGGCCAATTGAAAAGTCCACGGTGTGATACAGAGATGGCGGTGCTAGTATTAAATCCATATGATTTTTAAGTTAGTACCAACCTTCAAAATATACGTGACAAAATTTGACAGCAGTCCGACCATTAGTTTGTGAGATATTGCGTTGTGAGTGCAGCTACTTTTGTTATTTGAAAAAAAAATGGAAAAAAAAAGAATTTCGTGTGCTTTTTGAAGGAAAAAAATACAATTGAAGCAAAATCTTGGCTTGATAAAGAGTTTCTGGGGTCTACACTAGGAAAATCAACCTTCATTGATTGGTATGCTAAGTTTAAACGTGGTGAAATGAGCACCGAAGACGGCAAACGCATTGGCCGCGCAAAAGAGGCTGTCACCGACGAAAAAATCAAAAAAGTTCACAAAATAATTTTGAATGACCGGAAAGTGAAGTTGATCGAGAATACAGACATTGTGAAGATATAATCTGAACGTGTACATCATATCATTCACGAATATTTGTACATGAGAAAGCTGTGTGCAAAATGGGTGCCACGCGAACTCACAATCAATCAAAAGCAACAACGTGTTAATGATTCTGAGTAGTGTTTGAAGCTGTTTAAGCGCAATAAACCTGAATTTTTGCGTCGATATGTGACAATGGATGAAACATGGCTCCATCATTTCACTCCGGAGTCCAATCGACAGTCAGCTGAGTGAATTGCACACGATGAACCGGATCCAAAGCGAGGAAAAACAACAGTCAGCTGGCAAGGTTATGGCATCAGTATTCTGGGATGCGCAAGGTATAATATTCATTGGTTACCTCCAAAAGGGCCAGACCATCAACAGCGATTATTATATAGCGTTATTGGATCGTTTAAAAGATTAAATCGTTAAAAAACGGCCCCATTTGACCGGGGACTTTTCAATGGGCCTGTTACAAGGTGCATTCAAAAATAAACGATACTGAGCTGAAATAGAAACGACAGGAGCTTTATTCTGATAAATTCGAGCTTATTAATTCAAAATAGTGTCCTCCGGCTTCGATACACTGTTTTGCTATTCGAAAGAGTGCTTCAGGTCATTGACCGGAAGTTCCTTCAGGTTGTCGGTACAAGCCTTTTGGATGCCCTGTACGGACGCAAAGCGTTTTCCTTTCATGACCAAATGCAATTTTCCGAATAGGCACAAGTCACAGGGAACCATATCAGGCGAATATGGCGAGTGATTGATGGTTAAAATGCGATTTCTAGTCAAAAAATCAGTCACCAAAAAAAATTTTGACAAAGGTCCCGTTTATTTTGGAAAGCACCTTGACAGAGCTTTCGTAAGCCCAAATGATCGGTTAAAATGAGATAAATCGATGTTTTGGAGATATTCAACTCCGATTCCATGAATTTCAACGATGATTTCGGCCCATTATTGATAAATTCAGGCACAATTTCGATGGAGTTTTCGGTGATCACTGCTTTTGGGCGGCCCGTATGTAGATAGTCATTTATGTCCTCACGCCCGTCTCTGAAACGTGTAAACCACTCATGAACTCTGGCACGAGATAGACGATCATCGCCATAAACTTTTTTCATCAATTCAAATGTTTCGGTAAACGTTTTACCGATTTTAGAACAATATTTAATATTTGCTCTTTGTTCGAAACTCATTTTGACACAAATATACTGTCACTTTAGACGCAATAACTTCGCTTCCACTGCACCGAATGTCACCAAACTTTCACTGGAAGTTAGGGAAGCATGTAACTATCTCATTCACAGATGGCGCTACCAAAAAAAGTTTATGACAAAAGTTTCGTTTATTTTGGAACGCGCCTTAAATTTCAAATAAAATTGTATGGGTAGCCTTAAATTCAAATTTCGTGTAGTCAAAAAAATGTGCTGTGTATTCTTATAGAACACTTCAGTGTGTTGTTGTTTAACACATTATTGTTTTTAAAAGTGTAACAGCTTCAAGCGTGTTTAAAACGACTAAACAAATTGCTTGTTGATTTAGCATGCCTAGGATTTACAGTGTTTTAAGAAGATATACTTCAAAACACTGCCATAAGTTGGTCTATTTTTATCCACTTTTCCCATTGTTAACCCCTATTGTAAATGCAACCCCCCGTTAATCTCTTCAACTCAATTTAACAGCTAGGTCATAGAGAACTTTTCCACAACTCAATTCATTCAAAGCTTAGATTTAAATCAAATCTTTTACTCTAAACCACATTGTTGCAGTCCAATAGCCATTTACACATGACTAGTGACAACGATGGTGCTACCAAGTCTAGGGTAACAAAAGGCAAGCGGCCAATAACGAAAAATTAGAATTTTAGTTCATAACCTACGAACCAAACTACCACCGCGAATATAAATTGGCCACCATACAGTTTAAGCTTAATAAATATATTAGTGTGTGTTAGAGTTAAAAGAGTATATTTATTTCATAAGGTCGACTAATTGGATGACAGACTGCGCTGAAAAGTGGTTAATTGGATCATTGCGACATGTTCGCTTTCAATTCATTCCTACACGGATTGAAAAAGAGATCCGAAGCGAGTACAGAAATCGCGTGTGATGAATGTATTCAAGTGTAAAATAAATGGAATTAAGAAGAAAAAATTGTTAATGTATGATTTACAGTAGATCTGGTAATTTGTTGACCAAGGGATTTAAAATTGTTTTTAAGAGTTTCAGATATTGGATTGTTTTATTATATTATGTTAAAAATATTTAAAGCTGAAGAAATATTGTCTATTAACGATAGGAAATGAAACCTCGCAATTGATGCTAATATATTATTTCTTTGTGTGCAAAAAGAAAAGCATTCTTTAAGAATATCATTATTCCCTCCAGCAGAATAAAATCACAACCATTTACCCCCTACGCATATTTGCTCGACACCTACACTCTGGCTGGTTGAAACAACAGGTGATTATATTCCACAGCTCATATTCAATTGAAACAAAGCAACAAAAGGAAAGCAGAAAACTACACAAAATCTAGCTTAGTTAGAACGTAATACTGTAGGAAAAACTACAGAGTACAATAATGACTGCATATTGAGCAAAACTTGATTATTTTTGTTGTAGCTAGATTCAAGCTAGTGGAAAAGTCTATGCAACGTTTAAGTGCGTTTGTTTTAACAAAAGCTTTGAGATCAGTGTTGTTGCCTATTTGTCTGTTTGCTGCAAACGTTGCTAGTGCTTCAGCATAGAAAACACTTTATATGTACGAGTATAGAATGCCCTAACAATTTCAAATTACTATTCATAGTATGCCATTGTCATATTCATTTTCCGCCATCAGATCATGATGGAATTTTTCAAAAGAGTATGTGAACGCTTGCCGAGAATGCGTTAGTTGTGGAACGTGTTGGATGATTAGGAAAGTTAATGTATTCCTTAAATATACAAATAAATTGAATAAAATCAAAAAAATTAAAAGAATAAAGCTGAGAAAGAAGAAAAACTTTGCAACCATATGGCAGAATTTGATGCCTCTTAGATATAATCAAACTTGAATTTATAAAGATACATTTAAAGCTCAACCCAAAAAATGCCGTAAATTCCATCCCAACATTATTCAACAATTCAACTTCAAAATCGTTCAAGTTCAAGCATCTCTCCGCATCATCAAACCCTGCTCAAATCTAATCTGAAGAAAAGTCAGAAAAAGGTCATTGCCTTATCTCCCCGCGAAAATCATTTCAATACCACGCTCAGTTAATCTTTGAACCTCCAGCATCGTTCCATCATTATTTATTGTTACCCACTAATCCATCACTTTTGTTTCAGAACCAACAAGGTCTCAGTTCACATCAGAATCTCTGGCTCCAGGGTAAATCCTATACCGCAAAACTAGCGTAATTCTATGTTAAGCCACCACCACGGAATTTATACATAATTCAACATTAACGACCTTCAAATCTACCAACTCGGAAAAAAAAAATTTTCTGTGCTCATACTCATAGTTGGCGAGCTGCTGAAGGAGGCCAGCATAGTGTAACATATTCCCATTTGAACTCAGAATAGAATAGAACTCTCTTACGAATGTGTGGAAACCATTGTTGTACATTATTAGTGTGGAGTTCAAGTGATCTACATACTCGTACACAGAGGACACTTGAAAAAGAGTCAATTAAGCGAATTGAACCACAAGACGAACTCAGTGTTTGTGGACCACGTATGTGTAACATCTTCTTTTGTATCTTAACTTGTTACTTGTTGAGTTTCGCCTTGCCATTATTGAATTCAATTGGCAATGCGTTTGATATGATGGTACACATACGCGAGTGCTTCAAAGTGAAGTAAGGTTTTGTACTCGTACATATGTTAATTTTTCTTTTTTGAAAAATGTTTCTATGATTTGCAATGAAATGGTATTGTGTAATTTTCCATGCTAAATTTAAATTTCAATTGAGTTTGAAGTAATTTAGGAGACAGTTAAATAAGGCAAGTGATTCCTGGAGATCTTATAACCATTTGCAAGCCTGCATATGCTGCTGACCTATCTGCCTCACTTCTAAACAAACTAAGTCTTGCGAAATATTTATTTGTAAATATATATTAGTTAATTGGGTGTTAACCTGAGTTGACAACTTATATGCTCGATCTATTTGCTGGCGTTTCAGTACTTTTATCAGCCTTGAGGTGTTTTTGCCCTTCTGTCACTACTTCGTGCCTCCACCTCTACCTCTATGGGCGCTTTTGCTGCCAGACCGTCCTTTCTGGTTCTTTCGCGTGTTTTACTACGAAAAAGAAGAAGATTGATAACGGTCATCGAAAACTGGTACCAAAACCGGCTTATGGTTGAAAAAAAAAAAACGTTTTTACTGAACAAACCACCACAAATACAGCTACTCCAAAAGTCAATAACAATATCGATACTAAAAAAAATGGAATAACTGTATTTTTCAGTGACGGTGCAAAAAACTGCTCATGGTAAAAAACAAAAACAATAGTAAAACCGATACTAAAAAGCGGATTTTGGTTAACATTCCCCCTCTTCCCGCTCCCCTCGATTACTGTCATAAGTTCTTTGCTGAAAAGCCTTTTTGTTTGATATCCCTCATCTCTCTCCAATTACCGTCCTATGCTGCTGCTTTCCTGCTGTCCCAAGTTACTAGAACACAATCGACTTGTTAAGTCAGTAAGTGAATTTATTGTTCCTGAGCAAGATAGGTTTCGGAAAGGTTGTTCCACTGCCACAAACCTGACCGTGTTTACTGATCGCATCATGAGATAACCAAAAGTAAGTTGATGTACTTTTCATAGATTTTTTCAAAGCTTTTGATTCTATGAATCATTCTCTCATTTGCCTTAAGCTGAAGTCGTTTAGAATCTCTGGTTCTCTTTATTCCTGGGTTTTTTTTTTTACTTTACTCTTCGGTTGCATTGTGTTAAACTTTATAGTACAACCTCTACCCCGTTTTAGTCTAAATTCTGTGTTCCACAGGGCTCTATACTTGTCCACTTCTGTTGAACCATCTTCGCGCACAACTTTTTCATCCCAAAATCGTCGGTTAAAATTTGTCTGTTTCACGGTTCATACCCAGTTCCGAGGCCAACATTCGAACTGTTAAACACCAATCTTCACGGATTAGGGCGCGCATTCGAGTCAGTCCGCACCTCGACTGGTCTCCCACTCCGCGCCTTGTCTTCCACGCTTTCACGTCGCTCCTTAAACTCTTTATGCCATCGAAACACCTGGGCACGACTAAGAGCACTATCACCATGCACTTTTACAATTTTAGCGTACGTTTCCCAAGCTGTTTCGTCCAATCTAGCGCAAAATTTTATCGCGACGCGTTGCTCTTTACTTCGTTTCCCCATTTTCGTGACGAGCATGACCAACACACGTCTACTCAACACGACACAGCAGGTGAACTAAACAAGCTAGAGTGATGGTAAATATATCATTGGGGAGGAAGGATGCCGGGGAAGGGGAAGGGAATTTCAAAGTCAATTTTCAAAGTAACTCCAATCAAACACTTACAATTTCATTTCAATATTCCAGCTTACTTGATAGGCTTATCTGACCTGTTTCTACAGTTGAATCAGCTTCAAACTTGATTGTCGTTGACAGCCGCCTATATCTTCCTTCTAACTTGCTTCAATTTTTCCCTTTTTCTAGATATGAAATTTCATTTGACCAAAGAATATCCTGTCCTGAAAAATTTATACATCGACTGTATAGTAGGCTCGGTTTTCTTTTCTTTGTGAAAAACATTGCTTGTGTTTTTTCAATATTTATTTTAATTTTCCATCGATGGAAATACTGGAATATTTTTTTCAGGAATATATCTAGATTCAGAATTATCTTGTTGGGGTCTATTGATTCGGTATAAAAACATATGTCATCGGCGAAAGCAGCTAGTTTGCAAGCCTCGTGTGAAGGCATATCTGATGTGTATATGTTGAACAATAGTGGACTTAGGCATGAGCCTTGGGGAACTCCAGCAAGTATATTCCGATGATTTCATAAGCCCTCTCTCAAAATTTGTCGACGTATTTTCGACCATTTAAGAAGGACTAAATTAAATTAATTAGTTATTCCGGGAATTCAAGTTTTATTAATTTGTAGAGAAGCCCATTATGCCATATTTTCGATGTCCAAGGAAATTATTCGCACTGAAAGTTTTTCAATCAAATCAGCTTTGATGTCCTCGGTGATACGGCATAGTTGTTGTTCAGTCGAGTGCCCATATCTGAAGCCAAACTGATAGTTTGGAAGAATGTTACGAGCTCTTGCAACCCTATTCAAACGCTTCAGTATTAGCTTCTCAAATAATTTACCCATAGCTGGCAGGAGGCTTATTGGCCTATAATTAGAGGAAAGGTGGGGATTTTTATTCGGTTTGCGAATGGGTATGATTATCGCGTGTTACAATGAAGAGGGGAAGTAGGAAATGTTAAAACAGGCGTTGAAAATATAGTTGAAGAGCACAACAGCTCTCCTAGGCAAATTTTTCAAAGCTACATTTGGCATATTGTCTTGTCCAGAGGCTTTGTTGTTTTTTAATTTCCTCAGCAGTTCGTACAGTTCTCCTGGTTTAATTCGTTCATTATTAGGCACAAATGAAAACAAAGGAAGTGGGTTCAAGGTTTGCGCCACGATCAGTTCAGTGATTTGGTTTTGCACAGTTCGGGTGATGTTGTGGTGTTTATGGAAAGTGTCAGCAAGTAGCTCGGCCTTACCTTGATTTGAAAATTCCCTATCCCCATTATTTCTCTCAAGTGGCGGTGGAACAGTAATCTGATTACCTTTTAGGATTTTACTGAGTTTCCAAACCTTTCGTGAATTGTAATCAAGTTTACTGAGCATAATGTTCCAGCTCTTGTTGCGGAGTTTGGAGATTTTTGTACGAATAGCATTTGTTAGACTGTTGACTCCAGCTTTTATTCGCATGTCCTTCGTTCTTCGCCATTGTCTTCTGAGCGAGTTTTTCGTTTGAATGAGATTATAAGTCTCAGTATCCAGTTTAAAAACTTTGTGGTTAGCCATTTTTCTGGGTGTGCTACATTCAACTCCCTTCCAAACAGTTTTATTAAATAATGCCGGTTAATGATCCAATAATTTACTAATACCATTTATTTGACTCGCTGCACGTTTAAAACAAAGTTTAAATTCTTTCCAACCGATACGATCATCCAAACGATCTAATATACGAGTATTTCCAACAATTAGAATATAAGCGGGAATATCTAAAATTAGCTGCTCAAGATTTTGGCGAATTGTAGTTCGTTTGTTTGCTAGGTTTATATCACAATATGTAGACTTTTCATTTGTTTTTGTTTTACTCCTTTATATTTACCGATGCTGTTGATATCCGCGGTTAGGCCTCTCCTTGTACAGACTTCAGACATGCATAATATGAATTTTAAATCATTCTCCGTTGTTATTGACCGATTTTCCGGGGATACATCATACAAGTATACTGATTGGGGTTGGCGATATTCGATTCATTTCATCAGCAATTCCTTGATTCATAGAGCTTGCCGTTATGTTCATTGTGTACTAGCGGTCGTTTTTGAATTTGTTTGATATATGATCGCCCTTTTTTAAAAAATTTTAAAAACTCGTGGGCAAATGAAAAACCCGTCTGGTTAGCTCAGCTGTTTTTCGAATGCTCCTGTCAGTTTTTCTCCGTCTTACCTATCCCTTTGCAATGCAATTCGGATTACAGCAGTAGAATGGTTCATGCACTGACGAATATGAGTAGTTCTTATACAAGCATTAACTGGTGGTTTTTATACAAACTAAATTTTCATTACAGCTCGGCCAACCTGACTAGTTAGTCGACCTCGACTAATTGTCAAATTACGAAAAGCAAATCTGAAGTGACAATTTTCGATGTCTTTAATAACGTATCGGTCATTTGGTAATATTTTGTGTGTAAGGCACGGTCCGCGGTACTTAGGGATTAATTTCTTATTCGTGCCAATAGTGGTGTCCACGTTAAGAATGGCGACATATTCTCCTGCATTATAAGTTTGGCGCGGATTGCTGTGTTTCTGGAAGTACTGGAGGTTGCAATCCTGTGACTTCTGAATGGTGGAGGCAGCGCGTGCCCTGAGATCATCTTCTCGCTTAAGTATTCAGTTAATTCGTCCACAATTTTACCTCTCTGGTCTATTCCGAACAAAAGTTTACTAGGAGACTGTTTAGTGGTACTGTGGAGGGTATTGTTAATACCATACTCAATCTGGGACAAAAATTTAGACCAATCGGCATGATTAATGAGCTCCCTAAGTTTGGCAAGCATAGGTTTTAAAACTCTATTTACCATTTCCAATTGCTTGTTGGCTTGTGGAGAGGTGGCGGCAACATTCACATGATCGATGTTCTGTTCAGCCAAGTATATACTAAAATCCAAAGCGGTGAAACAAGTTCCTCGGTCAGTTATTATGCGTCTGGGACGACTGTAATAACTAAAATATTTATCAAGGCTATTGATAACTTCTCGTGTACTTGTCGAGTTATCTGGATACAGTTAGAGATATTTAGTTAATCCATCTAAAACGAACATTGTGTGTTTCTGCTTTGAGTTGATAGTAGGTGAAGGCCCCAAGTGGTCCAGGTGTACAGTATCAAATAGTATTGGTTCCTTCGGTATGTTATAGAGTTTATGTTCATTGAAACAATATAGTGGCGAGTACATAATACATTTTACGCCGTTCCTTATGAATTTTGCGATTTTTCTTTCAGATTCGGAAACCAATAGTGTTTTTTCAGTTGCTCATAAGTTTTTTCTATTCCTAGGTGACCAATCTTTTCATGCGTCAAACGAATCACATTATCCTCCATTTCTAATGGTATGTACATTTGCGTTTGTCCGGATTTATTTCTTCTAAAGACAAGACCGTCCAATAACTGGTAACCTGAGACTGGACATAAGCTTAGTTGTTCGCGAAGTGTTTGGATGCGTTCGTCCCGGTTTTGCATGACTTGGATCAACAATTCTAAGTCGTCACTGTCAACAGTGGCTAATACTTGATCAGTTACATCAGTTGTACTTCCGGTTGGTGCGTCTGCAGAGATACTATGTTAGCATTCTCATTAGAGTCTTGTACGTAATTATTGATTCTAACAGCAGGATACATGAAAGGGTCGTCAGTGTTGGCAGAAGAGACAGGCACACTAAGACAGGACAGCGAGGGGCATTAGTACTGGCTTTTGGTTGATTAGGGGTAATGGTCTTAGGATAAGTCAAGTTGAGCGTGATTAAGAGTGCAAGTGACGCACCGAGGATCCGTCATCTGTTTTGCATCAGAAATAGTAGCTCTAGTTGTTGATTCGTCATTTGAAGAAGGACAAGAAGTGTAGCACCAGCTGAATGCGTCTACATGACCCATGGATACTCCACTTCGGTGCTGTATTGTGCAATTATAATTCTCAAGCCCGAGGGCCCATCTGGCAATTCTTGGATTTACGTATCTTTTGTTAATAGTGAGCGTCAGAGAGTTACAATCTGTAATTATCTTAAAAGCTATGCCTTCTAAATAAACTCGGAAGTGCCTCAGTGCATAGATAATGGCCAACGTCTCCAGTTCAAAACTGTGATAACGAGATTCATCGGATGTAGTAGCTTTCGAAAAAAAGTACAGGGTGAAATTTATTGTCGACGTACCTTTGTAACAATATTGCTCCGTAGCCAGAGGAGCTAACATAGCAATGAACTCCAGTTGCTTTTTTCGGATCATAAATTGCTAATATTGGAGCAGCGGCTAACTTAGTGCGCAGTTCAATGAAGGCCGCGTTACATTCGTCAGTGAATTCGAAGACTACTATTTTTGAGAATGGTGGGAGGAACTTGCGAAAATAGGAAAATAATAATCCTAAGCAGGTCTTAAGTTCCTTCTAGTTCCTCGGTATTGAATATTATTTGATGACTTTTATATGGGCCTCACTTAGACGTACTACAGAGGCACTGACAGAGTACACTAAATACTCGATCTCTTCAAATGCAAATCTACATTTTCCCGATTTTAGCTCAGAGTTCTTTTCGGTAATACGTTTCATGACCCGACCTTACAGGTCAATATGGTCTTCAAGGGATGTGGTTGCGATCAGTATATCGTCCATGTAGACTACAATGGATTCAGACTCGAGCATATATATCTCTAAGTATTTCGCATATAAAGCGCTGGAATGCAGCAGGAGCATTTTCCAGTCCGAATGGCATCCACAAGTATTCATTGTGACCGTTTGGAGTTACGAATGCTGTGTATTTTACAAAATCAGGTGACATTCTAACTTGATGGAATCCATTACGCAGATCTAAGATTGAAAAGAACTGTCAAATAATCGATGCAGTCTTCTATAAGTCGCAGCGGAAAATTGTTTCGTATGGGCTGTTTGTTTAGGGCTCTGTAGTCCACACATATTCTCAATTCATCGCTTTTCCTCCTAACTAAGACTATGGCAGAAGCGTATGGGGAATTACTGGGTCTGATTATCCCCTTTAGTAGCTCCTCCGTGATCTTCTGAACTTCTGTTCGCTTGTGGTAAGAAAATCTTTATGGCGTGCAGTGAAACGGAGTGTTATTATTTAGGTGAAATTCCATCTGATAGTGATGGGGCGCTACAATGAGATTCATCGGGTTGAAATATTTTTCGTAAATGGTCTTTCTAAGGGCTTCAGTGTGGTTTTTGCTCAGGAACATATTTATTTGTAGGGTTTCTGTGTCATCTGGGGGTCATGCAGTAAGGTCAGGCAAGGTTTTAAAGTTATTGTCGGTCTGATCATTAACGGGTGCACCAGGGTTGGACGTTCATAGCTGGCTTCCTAAAGAGGTTCGTATTTAACACATGAATCGGTCAATCCTTTATTATTTGTCGGTTTGAAGGCACAGAAATAACTTTTGTCTTTTTCAAACGCTATATTCTTATGACTTTACATCTAGGTATTAATATCTTTGAATTCATGAAGATAAATATTAAATTCCTTTAAGAAATTCCGGCCTAAGATTATGGGTAGTGATACTGTTTCATCTAGAATCCCTAAAAGAGGACTCTTTCTATATTATCTACGAAATTTAATACAGGCATCGTCCTGGACATAGGTTTTTATCGTTGCATTTTCAAAGCCGCGGAGTCTCGTATCGAATGTTCTATTGCTAATGAGTTGAGGGGCTGCAGATCGTTTCACAAAACTAATTGGACTTCCGGTGTCGAAAAGAGTCAAACGTTTTACAATTTCTATGTATTCTCCCAACTATAGGGTTATCCATTTTACGCTTGGGAAAGTAAAGTTAAAGAAAACACATAAAATATTCAGATGGAAACGAAATTTTTTATTCTATATAAAGATTGAACCTTGCCATTATACGTGAAACACAACATCATTCAAATGTCCTCCACGGGACCTCTTACAGGCCTCAATCCTTTTGAGGTAATTTCAATGACGTTTCGGCACATTTCCGGCAATATCTCGGCCATAACTTCACGAAAATTGGTTTTCAAATGCTCAAGACTTTGAGGATTGTTCGCGTAAACACAATCACCCGATTCGCATACATTCTGCGTTATGTATGATCTTGAGGCTTAAGTTCTTGAGTGAGTTGGATTTTGTACGGATGGAGATGCAAATCCAAATGCAAAATCCGCCACAATGAGCCGTAAGACAAGCCCAAATGTTGAGCACGTCGAGGAATCGACAAATTCGGGTCTTTCCCCACACTTTGAGCAACGGCAGCGATATTTTCAGTAGAACGAATGTTGCGATGATGCACAGGCCTTGCAATATCGATAACAACAATAATCTTCAAATTTTCTTACTGTGTTCGAAATTGTTTGCTGTGTAGGTCGATTATGTCGAACGTAATCGGCTCGTAAAGCCCTAAATGTTGATCCAGCAGAATCACCATTTTTATAATAAAATATAATAATTTTAACGCGTTCTTCGACTGTTAAACGATCCATATTTCTAAATGGCAATCCTTCAACTAAAAAAAACACGCTTTGGATGACATTTAATTCTGACAGATGTCAAATGGCAGGGTAATACTTTCCTACCACAAAATGGATAACCCGGTATAAGTAAAAGCACATTTACCAGATTAATCGCGCTGATGACGCTGTTTGTTTCATCGTCCGTTATATCACTATGGTCCTTCGATTAGTTAACGTAGGTGGCGGTGTTGGTGTTGCGAATAACTCTCATGACTTTCTGTGGATTCGGGCAATCTCGGTGTTGATGTCTAATCTCGCAATATTTGGAGCTTTTTGAAACTTTAATAGTGGCCGCGTCTGGTGCAGTTAAAACAGCGTGATGCTTCCTTTAGGACAGCGAGAACGACAGATTTCGCAGCAGTTGATCTGGGTACCGTTGCGGCAGGTTCACGGGAAGCTGCAGTGACGTCACGTGTATTAACAACTCACTTTAGAGCAGATGTAATGCGCCTTCGTGACGCCTAAGTAACTCCAGCTGTCGGACAGTGCGTACTCCCAAAAGTAAGAATGCTTCAGTATTATGGACCTTTAGACCGTCCACGATGAGGTTAAATAATTCGACTTCAGTAAGTCGGACGGGTTTTGCAATTGCTTGCATTTCGAGATCATATCTCTGCCACGTTCTTCTAATCCCAAATACGGGCTTCCGGTTGGCGGTAGACGTCTTGTAGAGTGAACGTGCGACCGAATCCCACCATCAGTTCGGTTGGGAGGCTTGGATATTCTGCGGCACGAGTGGTTCTGAGAAAGGCTTTTGCAGTTCCTGTGAGGAGACGTCGAAAGCATAACAGCTTAAAGTTACCGTCTGTATTGGCGGTTGCCAAAAAGTCATCTAGATCGACTACGAAGGTCCAGACATCATAGTGGTCATCGCCGCTGAATTTGTTGACCGCATATTCAACATCACTAAAGTTAATATGTCGAGTGTTCGCAGTCTGGGTCGGTTGACTACCTGCTTCGATTAGACTAATCGCATGTTCTAATTCGAGTATTTCTTTCCTTTTCTTCAAAATTGCGATTTCTCGTTCAATGGCCTCTTCTTCGGTGACTTCGTTAGCCAAGGAGGCCGTTGAGACAAAACACCTGTTTTAGGGACACGGTTAGCGGTTATAACATCGTGGACAACAGTTTTTTAAGTCGGTGCAGCGGTTTTATCGGCAATAACAGCGGCTGCGGTGAAAGGCGTTATAGAAAAAATCGGGACATCGGTTGTAACAGTACAATCAGTAACTGTAGTTGCCGGAGAAGTCGTGGCAAAATATGAATCAGAAGCCGCTTTTGTGGCAACATCTATCGTGGTCATGGCCGCAGATGGGTTATCGGTTGTGCACGTATTGTAATCTCAAATTCGGATCCGGGTGAATGATTATCGGCAGGTGTGTCATCTAGTTCCAACGAATCGTCGCTTTCAGGGAAACTTACGTCCTCGCCTTGCTCTAGTGTATCGTAGAGGAGCCTTAGTTGCGCCACTGTGGCCGTCGGTGGCATTTCCACACAGGCCGTGGAGAGAGCCTCCAACAGTTGGTTCTTTGTTAACTGGACCATCAAGCTATCAAAACTTATTTGTTTTTTTTGTATCACTTTCTGTGGATACTCCAGACCTGAGTCATAATCGCCATTCTTTTAACTTTACAAACTCGCGGACGAATCAAAACGCCGTCTAGTTAGCTCAGCGGTTGTATTTCGAATTCTCCTTCTAGTTTATCTCCGTCTCTTCTCCTTTCTATTATCTATCCCTGTATAATTCAATTTCAATTACAGCAGTAACATAGAATGGTTCATGCACTGACTAATATTTCTTATACAAGCATTAACTAGTAGTTTTTACACAAACTAAATATTCATTTCAGATAAATCTAAATGTGAGCATTTCATGTCTTTACACATTTTCTTCCATTCAAATTTTTGATTTCTTCCGTCACATTTGTTGAAGTTTTCAATGAAGATATGACCTGCATCCATTGATATGGCCAGGAGTTGCGACTGCTTCAATTTCATAGCATACTTCAAAGTAACACCAAGCTCTTGATTAAATGGGCCTTTTTTCGCTTCCTCAAGATCTGGGTCAGTCACTACTCTATATTTGGGTCCGGAAGGAAATTGGCAAAGTTGTCAACCAAACGACCGATGATACGCTGACTCTTAATTTAACTCTTAACTCTACTTAAAAACTACCCTTAAAATCACCACAAAGTTTAATATTACTCTACTTCCCAGTTTTTACTTCCTTGGCTCGGGATACCTTCCATGTCAAAACTCAAGTTTGGAGTAACTACAAATTTAATTTTTGTTCCCAAAAATAGTGCGAAGCTCTGGCTTTGCCCCAGTTACCTGTAACAAGGTCGACAGTAAAAAAATTAAAATTAAAAAGTTGAGTATTAATATCGCACACAAGACCAATACCCTCGCCACTCAAAGAGATGGATGGCCCACTGGCAGTTTTAGATGTTATGAATCTTGATAAAGGTTGCTGACCACTGCAATAGGTGCTTCAATGAAAAATGCAATATATAATACAGTCCAAGTTCAGTCTTCGCGAATGATAGGTATAATTCGTTACTAGAAAATTGAATGCTATGATTTCATTTGAATCCCAAAAAAACGATTGGTTTGATTCAATACATAAATTATCTAGTTATTGAATGAATAACACAGCCATACAAAAACTGGTCACGGATTCGTACTCAGCAGGTCTCAGTTCATATGAATATAGATTAAAAGGTTAAAAATTATTTTTTTTACGAATTTTACGAGTGTATTGTCCACGACTTTCTCTGTTTTAAACCCGTTTTTTGAGGTTAGAAAAAAATCAGGACGTGATGGCTCAATTCTGGATCCGGATTCGTACTCAGCAGGCCAAAAGACTACGGATATGACATCTTGCATCAAAAGTATACCCCACTTTTTTTGTGTGGCTTTGTGTAATTCAAGAATTAAATTCTTTGATAACTCCATTGAATTCGACTTAAGAATTAATGAATTTTCGTGATCAACGGCATTATAGGCGCAACAATTTCCTTATGTTTGACTTAGATTGTGTACTTTGAACCATATTATATGAAAGCCGGGTAGGATAGTTTATGTGCCTTCATTTAATGCTTTAAAACGTGCAAACATGCATGTGGCCATTCTTGTTAATGAATGCATTTATAAAAATGTTCTCCTTGAGATCATAGTGCAATAGACTGATAAGAGAAGGTTCGATGCAATAAATTTTCAGAAAACACTTGTGGAAAATAGATTTATGCTCCCGATGGATAAAGTTTCATTGGTTGCATTTTTTTGTTGTTCGAAGTGCAAAACAGAAGTTTCTTTCTGATCCCTTTTGATATAATTAAAACTCTAAGGCCGGTGAATTAGCTAGTGCACGTTGACATTTGCTGTTAACCACCATTATAACCCTTATAACAGAATACACGATCCAAGGACCCTTTTAACCCACAAGACACTAAAAACTGCCAAATTATTCGTACTGAATATGAGTTTCCTCTTTAACTCATTTTCTATCCATTCAAATTAATTTAGAACGCCATAGTAAACCTTGAATGCATCATTATCCAGTCTTAACTGCATGTACCACTACAGAGGAAAAAATTGCAATATTGCTGATAGAAATTAGCCAAAGTATCTTTTTGCTGTATTCTCAAGGTTGATGATTAAAGTAGCAAAAAAGTCTGTTAACGATTTAACCGCTGGGAGTATGAGAACAATAGTAATGATTCATGTTACACAAAGACCTTAAAAGTACAACAACTAAGGTAGAAACAATGCAAGAGTTTGAAAATAGAAAAACAAACAAAATTATTACACTGCACTTCACTGTCCGAAAATCTATTTAAGTAATTAGAAAGGAGGTTTTCTTAAAAATTGAAATTAATGTTTTTGGAGGTGCTGGACAGTAATGGCGTTGCTGATTGTTTTGGGAAATTCTCTCTGGTATTCAGTAGGCGTCCTATTTAACACTTCAACAAAGAAGTATAATATGCCATCAAGAGTGATTTCCTGCAATTGTCTTAAGGGAAAATCGATTGGCAGATTATGGGGTCAGAGATTATGAGGAAAAGTAGGTTAAATCAAATCGACCATCTCTTGAATTATGTACAATTATCTGGCAAGTGTCATAAAATACTTGATTACACAATTAATTACATAGGATCGAGTAATTGTGAATTGATTTGGTAAGATGTTGTCGGCGGTAATTGCTTTGAAATTGAAATGTACAAGTAGGCAATTAAATGGAAATATTCAATGCGAAATCTGCTTCCAATCGGCAACAATCAGACAATTACAAAATTTTTGTTAATCATACCGAGCAATTCATTGCATTGTCAGGTAATCTGATTAATCAATTCACGCACGGTGTGTAAGAAGAATTGAAATGTAGAAAACATGCTTTTGTTCCGGTTCGAGGAACTTATGAAAAAAGCGTAGAAAGGTGGTTTTTGTTATCTTGAAGGTCTTTTTTGTGGAAAGAAGGAAAGTGAGTCGTTCATTCATTTTTAAGTTGCAATTAAAGTACAGAAAAAGCTTTGTGCAGTAAAAGTTGCTTAAATTGAAAGGAATTTAAAATGTATGGACAATGCTCTGTTCGGGAGTCCCAAGTTTTTAATTGTTCATCTTAGACATGAATTCAAAATATATTATACCTTGTAGGCAGTTTGACTTTTTCAAAAATATTTTGAGTCAAAAAACAAATTCTCTTTGAAAAAAATCAACAAAAAATGTGTTTATAACGAATAGACCATCTCGTTTCAAACTCTTTTCATATATGAATATCATTCCAAGTGCAATTATATGTTTTCGTATCATGAAAGCAATCTTTTATCTTCAAGATTGTGGTAAAAATAAAATAACACTCACATTCAGAATCATCTCTTCTTATTCCAATTCAGCGACAGATTGCGACCGATTATATTTAAAACGAATTAAATTGGAATTATCACTGGCCAGGAGCGGGGATTGTGTGTGTTTGGATGAAACGCATAAACATATTGAAATAAACTGAGATTCATTACAGAGGTCGAATTTTATCACTTGAATTGAGGTCAACCAAGTGCATAAATTCAACTACACAACAATAAAATTTCTGCGTTCTACTCAATGCATGCATTAGAAATACTTAAATTTGATTATATGATTTCAACACAACTCTATTGTACTAAAGATACACATTCGAATTCGCAGAGTGAAAAAGCTTACGAGCAAAGCAACAGTATTTTACAAATATGAGTTGTGCATGTATTTTACATATTCGAGCAGTAATTCAGGTGGTTTATTCCCATCCTTTCTGAGTAGAATAGCATATTTCTGGCTACTTCAAATGTTTATAGGTCAGGTTTTTATCAAAATGAGCTTGGGTTTCAATTACACATTCTTAAAAGGGCTTCCACTTGATGCCAATTCAACTTCAATCTTTTATTTATCACGATTCTGTTGTTGTAAGCTATTTTTATCCAGAATTTTATTCGAAGGCAAAAATATAAAGAATTAATGATAGCAAATTGAATAAATGTTTCCTGTCACGCGATTTACCAATTTAAGAACTCTTAACAATAGAGAGAGAGTATATGTCAGACATTTGAATATTTCCGAAATTCGATTAAATATTATTGTATATGAGATATTCGCAGATTTTCATAATTAAATAACAATAATCAATGCCGCATTACATTTTTAATATCAGCATATGATATTTAAAATAAAAAATCAAAAAATTGTCTCACAAATAATTAAAAAAAATTGACTTGCCAACTTACACATATGGCTAACCTCTATTATGAAATAATACCGATAGAAAATGTCAATAAACCATTGGGTTTTCACATGAATACCATTATTTCACATTAAACTCATGAAAGTTAAGACAACAATTTCCTCAAGAATTCATCAAACACAAAGATATGTTAGTTTGCCGTCATCACTCATTTATTTCTTTCCGTATGTTATCAACTCGGCATAGTAAATTAATCAAAAAGTTCGAACACGCATTCTTAACATAACATAAATAACAAAATTTGTACAACATTCACTAACACGCAATCGCCATAAAATTTATTGATCAGGGAAATAATTTTTTCTTTCCAGCAAGCAACGAACATTTGTTTATTGCTGATTTTGATTAAATTTTTAAGTAACTTGCCATGTGTATATTGTGCATATATGCTTACATTTTTTGTTCTTATACAGGGTTTTCCAATAAGAGGTGATATTTTGATATTCAAAAACAAACTGCCATTTTTTAATATAAATGATCGGATGTTTATTTCATTATAAAGAGGAAGCTGTGCCGTTTATAGTGGAAAATAACATCAGGCAAATTACCACCACGACCACGCTTACAGGACCATATCCTTTTCATGAAATTTTCCATAACCAAATCGCAAAAGTGGCTGCCCTATGTCCTCGATAGCCTCACGAGTTTCATCTTTGATGTCTTGAATCGAAGCTGGGCTGTTAACGTAGACTTTCTCTTTCACGTGGCCCCAAAGGAGGAAGTCGCAAGTTGTCAAATAACAAGATCTCGGTGGCCAATTGTGATCACCTCTTCGAGATAATACGGTCCAGAAACTTTTCCCGTAAAAGATCAATGGTTTCGTAGCTTGTGTGGCACGTAACGCCGTCTTGTTGAAAGTAAACGTTGTCCAGATCAATACCATCCCATTCCGGCCATACAAAATCATTAATCATCTCTCGATAGCGCAATCCATTCACCTTAACTGTTGCTCCAGTCTCATTTTCGAAAAAGTAAGGTCCAATGACTCCGTCGGACCATAAACCGCACCAAACCGTCACACGTTGAGGATAGAGAGGCTTTTCAACAATAACTCTTGGGTTTTCCGAGCCCCAGATGCGAACGTTTTGCTTGCTGACGAAGCCACCGAAGGGGAAATGGGCCTCATCACTCAAGATGATTTTTCGATGGAATTCCGGATCATTTTCATCAGCACTCATCAGCAAAGACACGACGTTGTTGATGATCGACCGGCTTGAGTTCTTGTGTTAACTGAACTTTATAGCCTTAAGACCCAAATCTTTATGCAAAATACGGTGTAATGACGTTTGTGGAATGCCTACTTGCAAAGAACGACGAGGAATGGACAAACCTGGGTTTTCTTCAACACTTTCGGCTACAGCAGCAATATTCTCGGCTCTTCTTGAGTGACGTACATGGGTTTTATTCGTCACATCACTAAGTTGTCCCAACAGCTCGAATTTTTCCACCAATTTCTGTATTGCGGTCCGACAAGGTGCTTCACGACGACCCAAAAATATTCGAGTTTTACGAACCGTCTCTGCCAAATTTTTACCATTTTTATAGTGAATTTTAATAATTTCAATGCGTTGTTGAAGCGTGTATTGTTCCATAATTCCATAATGGCGTAGTTTCTACTTGTCAAATTTTAAAAAATGACAGCTTCAAAAGTGGGCTATTCAAAATAACACCTCTAAAAAATTGATGATAAAACAATTTGTTGTAATCTCTTATTTAATTCCAAGCTCAGATTCTTTTCTATATTCTTTTGAATGTGCTTACATTTTATTATTGTTGTGATTGTCGTTTTCTTGGCGTAGTTTCTACTTGTCAAATTTTAAAAAATGACAGCTTCAAAAGTGGGCTATTCAAAATAACACCTCTAAAATATTGATGATAAAACGATTTGTTGTAATCTCTTATTTAATTCCAAGCTCAGATTCTTTTCTATATTCTTTTGAATGTGCTTACACTTTATTATTGTTGTGATCGTCATTTTTCCGCCCTTGCATGGTAAAACTGCCAGAAAAACTGTTAGAATTTTGATTCTTGAACAATTTTCCTAGTTAGTTAAAAACGACGTACAATACTTCTTCGAGCATCTATTCGGTCAAGATTAACTTGATTTCTAGGTAATTATTTTGTTTATCTGGTATCCGCAGGCCTATCCTCTATTTTCTTGAAAAGCCGTCGGGCCTTGCTTTTTTTTTAGTGAGTAGACGCATTTCGACCCCTTTGAGTCATCTTGAGTGTGACACTGAGATGATTCAAAGGAGCCGAAGCACGTTTTCTCATCCATAAAAGCAAGACCCGACGGATTTGCAAGAAAAACTTAATTTTTCCTTCACCATTGTTTTTCCTTCCTTCTCTGAAAAGAAAGTAATCGATTTTATGGCATGCTTACGGATCATTAAGTATACTTGGTATTCCTTAGTTACATTGCCATGAAAGAATAATATCGTATGACATTGTTTGCTAATTTGATACCAGTAGGTTGGTAGGTTTTAACGGCAGCCTCCATTGGCGAAGACTGACATACCCAAATAAGGGCCCATTCTGATACTGCAAGTAAATGAACCATTCTTAGCTCTTAAAAACTGAGTGATTCTGCTTAAATTCACCAGCAGTACTGCGGCTAGGTCGGTAAAAAAGTAAGAGCCTAAATATTGTATTTTTCTCCTTGCAAGGGCCAAGCATTTACATAGGAGGTGGAGCGCCGTTCCCTCCTCCTCGCATCTCCAGCTCCAACAGAAGTAATTATAAGGCATACTCCGCATGCCTATCAAACGGGCAATGCCCAGTTAACGCAGACGCCGTTTCGCGGAAGGACACTCTTCTAAGTTTAAGAAAATTCCTCGTGCGACCGTTGCCAAAAGATGTCCACATTTGTCTTCCGATGGCACAATAAAGTTCATCCGCATTTGACTTTGTGTCAGTGTGTTTTTGTTTAATAGCCAGCTGAACTGAACCAATCAGAATACCAATCGACAAAATACAAGGTATTTCCAGCAAAAGCTGTCCTGCTTTTGCCAGTCCGTCTTTCTCACAGTTTCCCTTAATATCCCTTTGTCTTGGTACCCAAATGAGCTATGCTTTTAAATGTTTTGACATCTTCCTTAAAATAAATACAAGCTTTGAAGACAAGCTTCGAGGTGTTTTGAGTTCGAGCAAGGGATTTTAAAGCCTCTTGGTTCTCACTAAAAATACAAACATTCACTCCAAACATCTGATTACATAATCGCCAGTTGGCCGCTTCAAAAATCGCCAACACTGCTGCTAGAAGACACTACAGTGGTCCGGGAAGCGCGGGCGAAGTTTTAAGCTGAGATCAGCAGAAAATACGCCACTCCTCACGCTGTTGTTCAGTCAAACTCTAACTAAAAATGCTTGGGCGATAACATAATCGATGTCTGTAGGATCAGGAATACCCTAAATCAAGATTTTAGAATGGCCTACTTCTGCCCTATTCCATAGATTACCTCAATTTAGTCTTACAGCAATGCACTTTGTGCATTGCAAGGTGAGTAAATTGGTTGGAAGCCAACGAAGTAGCACTTATCTTTTCATTAATTATTAAGAGACCAGGATACGCTCCAGATATTTTACTTTGTTCTTGAGGCTTATAGGAGTTACTCGTACTTTTAGTTTTGATAAGTAGCTTTATATTTCCTCGTGAAAATCAATAGTTCAGTTTTGTAGGAATTGAAGCTTGAGCCACACTCCCGACACTCTTGCGAAAGAATGTGTAAGGAGTAATTTAATCTCTCCGATAGTACTCCGCGTGGTGTACTGATTAGAGTGCTTGCTGCATATGCTGAAGGTCCCTGGTTCGAATCCCGTTGGAGAAAGCGAGATTTATTTCAAGTGATTCTTCGGAAAGACTATAAGCTATAAGCCCGTTTAGTTATGATACGTAATGTTTTAAAATCAAAACGCTTCGCAGCTGGTTGAACGGATCAAGGTCAAAGCGTGGTACTAAGCACCTCACCTTCTCGAGAACCAATGCATTTGGTCAAGATAATGAGATGCTGTAGCTATCTCTAAGCGAAGGCCTAAAAGAAGGGCTGTAGTACTAAAGCAAAATTTCTTTTATAAGTTGATAGAAATGTCATCCGCATATGCTATCACTTAGCATCCAGGTCGGTCTAGATTCCATAGAAATTCATTCGCTATTAGATTTCAAAGCAAAGGATACGGAACACTACCATGTGGAATGCCTGTTTAAATCACCCGCTTAATGTTTGAGCTACCTAGACGCGAGTGTAGTACCCGGTTTCTTAATAGTTGGCTGATGAATTCAGCAAGTTGCCGCTGGACACCTAGATTTTGAAGCGCGATCACAATAGAGTGAAGGTGAAGATTATTGAATGCTCACTCGGTGTCAAGGAATCCAGCTAGAGTGCAATCGTTGCAAGCAAGTGATTTTTCAACCTGTTCCACGTGTGTGTGTGTAAAGCAGTTTTGACAGACTACTTACCTCTTGTGCAGGCATGCTGTGATTTCAAGATCAACGGAGGGTCAATGACGTTGGTCATTCAATATCCCACAACCCTTAAAGGCATTTAATATGAAGGAGCTTTTCTCTCCCGCCGGCTGATGGAAACATACGTGAGCCTTAGGCAGGTATTGTGACACAAGCCAGGGCAATATGTCATCCAACGTCAGCTGAATATCAGCTGGGATAATTGCATTTGGGCCTGGAGATTTCAATGGGCATAAAGAATGTGCGGTCCATTTAATTTGAAAGGTTGAAGTTTTGGGCTCTGGCGCTTAATTTCCGTGCGATTCAAGTGGTGTGACAAAAGATATGTCTTCATTGTCCGGAAAGTGTTCATTAAGGCCTTCAGTATATCTGCACTGCTCTGAGTTGAATTTCCAGCGTACTCTTCTAAGCAGGCTGTCACAATACGTCTAGCACTTGGAATTTTTCAGTGAAAACTTAGTTGAGTTGCAGGAATTCAAAAACATATAGTTAAATGCAGCAGTTAGAGAGTTCACTACCTTATTCTGATCTTCTTGGTTGTTTATCGTTGGAGCATGGCCAAGATTATTGTGAAAAATGGATTGAACTTCCTTCCAATCTTTTCTTTATCTATTTAGGCAAAGAAAGGCTTTTCTCTGTTGCATTCCTTTCAAAACAAAGACCACGTACATGTGATAAAAGAACGAACATTCCTGCAGGACTTTCCATCTTGTGAGAAGATATGCAGAATCCTCGCTTATTACTCTAATGTCTAGTCTGGAACATCACTTCTGTTAGAGGGTCGTGTCGTAGGCTCGTTGCCAATTTTTGCTATCGCAAGATAGTTAGATAAAATGAATTCATAGAAGGCTTCACTTCTTTCGTTGGTGTCCGAACTGCCCCACATCTGACGATGGACACCCGCGTTTGCACCCATAATCAGCGGAATCCTACGAGTGTTTGCGGTTACCGTTGGCTTCCTAATCGTATGATTGAGAAGCGACGAACGCCATGCAGCACAGGCCTGGGCTTCGCATAGGCGGCAACAATAGTAAAATTGGCTTTGCTATTAAAGATTATGAGGACTAAGGACTCTTTATTCTTTCTAATAAGGATGCAGGCACTTGGTTAGCCTGAGCATTCAGGCAGTACAAGTCTGCATACGTCAATGTGCAATTAAGAGATTCGGTCTTTGGCGACCTATGGTTCTTCGATTAGAACTATCTCCTCTCCGTTCTTAGATGGCTTGAGTGGAAGAGCAACAGAGGCCGCCTTAGAGTGATAAAGACTAATTTGAAGAATCTTCAACCTTGCTAGAAATATGCTATCTTGATCCTCCTCCTTGGATCTAATGTCCATCTTATCGCATCCTCTCTTGATGCAAAATCTAGAAGATTCAGACAGTTACCTAGCTCGGAGGTCGTGCCAGTAGTACTCTCGTC
Source organism: Odontomyia ornata (assembly GCA_963969285.1). Lineage (NCBI taxonomy): Eukaryota > Metazoa > Arthropoda > Insecta > Diptera > Stratiomyidae > Odontomyia > Odontomyia ornata. Next base: position 87,182,679 of record OZ017742.1, read on the forward strand.
TTCCGAAGCAAATACTAGAGAGCAGTTTTTAGGCGGATCGAAAGATTTATTTTGTACAGCGGCTCCATTCGAGGGAAAGTTGCTATTAGCTCGATTCTCGGCTGTCAAGATCCAGAGGTCACCTCTGTAGACGTGTGTAATGAAACCCCGTAGCCAATGATGTAGTTACGGGCTTTCAAAATGGGAAGAGACGGCTTGGTGTTGGTCACCTGATAGCTCGGCAACCTTGGCTACCTTTAATTCACTTATTGGAAGATCATTGTTGCTAAGACTAATGAGCTCCAGAATTTTTTCAGGTGATGAAGGCTCATCTCGGACTCAAACTCTGAATCTCAGCTTGCTTGGAATTTTGTGCTTTGCTCGACCTCAAGCTTACTACTCCTACTTTTTCTACTACTTACTATCAGTTTAGCTACTGCTAGATTTTATAGATCCACAGAGCGTTGATTCTGACAAATTATGAGCTTGATTCGGACCTAATGCTAACCGGCGCCAATGCGTCCTATAGATCGCTAAGGATTTGCTTTGAACAGACCACTGAAGCTGGTCAGAAGCGCTCTCTGTCCCAACTTCCAGTTTTGCTGTAAGATTATGTCATTGTTTTTGTCTGCGGCAGCCCTAACCAAACATTCCGGCGCCATTTCATTGAGCGCCCAAGTCAATTCGCACGTAATTTTAAGCTTTTTCGGTTCCTGTTTGCACGGTTGGCTTCATTGCTCAGCCGAACTTAGCCGTTTTGAGGAACTAATTATGCTGGACCACGATTTGCGGGCCCCCTTTATTTTTTTCCCATCTGAGGGAATTTTTGTCCTTACCGGACATTGTCACAAAGGGCACGCCATAAAACCTCTTCAGGATTCTATAGGCCTCAACAGTATTGGCTTTTGATTATTGGGTATCCGATGTAAAGGCAACATCTTGGGTACCGTCCAAGGATGCCTGAGCCAGCTAAATTGGCGTTACTTGTGTGTCACTCAGATTACGTTCGGGCATTTTGCTCTCTGTAGTATTTAGTTGGTTGCCTTGGTTGTGCAAGGGATCGAACCAAGGGAAGAGATACTTCAAGATGTACATAGATTAGACTTGCCACTTCTCCCGAATCACTGGACAAAGTTACAGGCAAGGTAGCAGTAGACAGTGGAGCAAGATTTCTAGCCAATTTTCCGCCGCTTGACAGTGGAGCAGGCTTTCCATCTACTTCTCCATCATCAGCGTCCTTAGACTCAAAATTTGTCACCACCTTGACTTCAGACGGGTTTTAAATGGGGAAATCTAACATTTCTCTGAGTTTCAATTTTCTGTTACTGTGTTTTTTTTTTCTGAGTGTTAAATAGGTGAAGGCAGTTTACGCCCTGAATCTAGGCCTCCCAATTACACAATGCTTTTGGAGTATCCAGTCAACAACTCCGCTGTCGATCTGAGAACGTAGCCTGGAACAGTATGTTTATTAAACATAGGCTTTTGGCTCCAAATCCAGATCCGTTGTCTTAGCTCGTATGTGCAGGCATTTTTATAATCGCGTGGTTCTCAATACAGAGCAGGGACGTCATACGAGGGTTGACACCAGCTCTTATGAAACCAGGAGGCAGAGCCATATCGGTGCTAATCGGGAGTCCGCCTCAACTCGTCCTGCACGGCAACGAAACAAATCAGAGACATGACAATAGAAGAAAGGTATGTCGTGCCCGGTGATACGTCCGGTGATGTCAGAGGAAGAGCAAAGCGTCGCAGCGTTGTCTAATCTTCTGTTTTTTGCACGTACTAACTGCTTATTCGGCTGTTTTATCATTGAATGTCGTAAAGGCGTCCTTCTCTTCTTTAGTGACATTCTTGCAGAGCGGTTTAATTTTTTAATTTTTAAAAGCCATCGGCCCTTGCTTTGTTGTGTGGGCAAACGCGTTTCGACTCTTTTGAGTCATTCTCAGTGTCAAAGGAGTCGATAGGCGTCTGCTCACACAACGAAGCAAAGCCCGACGGTTTTTCAAAAAAAAAAGGATTGGCCTGCAGATATCAAATAAACAAAAAGTTTTCAACTCAAATAGGATCTGAGGTTGCTCCACCTTTATCAGTTAGAGAAGCTTTTCAGTGAATAAATCCTACCTTTTAAGAAATTGTTTTGCGTTTTTTAATTTCAGAGAATTTCGCATTTACTCTGTTTTAGTAATTCTAATGCACTTTGGCCATTCTTAAACGATCAATTTGCCCTTCTACATTAATTTGTTGAGCCGATTGATGTTGAAGAACCAGCGTCTGAATATCTCAGCGCCTTTGCTTGTGTCCTGCTTCTTTAGTTCGTCACTGAAATCATCTCATAAAATGCCTGATTGTTTGCTTTTGAACGACCCCAGTAATCTTTTCTGCCGAGTTGTTTGAACTACTGGATCGCTTCGGTGCGTTTATTTAAAGCACACGAGTACTTCAACCTTCATTATGTTTACCAATTTGTACTGATTAAAACCAAAACGTGCTCTTGCATTGTTGTTGCCAGATATTGGTTGCAGTGGCATTAGTTGAAGCCCAGTAAAGATTTCGATTCACTTGACCTTTAGTGCCATTCGCAACCATGCGATTGCTACCTCAATGACCATAGTGTTCTTCTACTTAATAAATAATCTGTAGCATACACATAAAATTTCATTCCTAGACTGAGCTATATATCTTTGAGTGTAGCCCTAAGACGATCCTTTAACGCTAATCGAGCTATATACTCGTGTTTTGTTTGAATATACTTCTGTATTTTATTTTGATACGTCAAAGTGTTTTGTTTTAAATTATTAAACCTATTGGTTTTAGTACATTTTCAACTTTCATTTAGATCAAATAACTAGCACTAGTAGAACGCTTTCTTTTAAAATTTTGATGATTTATTTTAAGACATTTAAGGATTTTTTTATAATTGTTTTATGGAGGTATATTCTTAAAGTGATTGAAATGTCTAACACCTGATTAGTTCATTAGAAGCATTGATTGGCTGGAGACGTTTCGTAATGCTTGTTGATAATTTAGAATCCTAATGATTTTTTTTTTGATGATTCATTTGTTTTGATTTATGGTAAGGTGTTTGTTGTCGTTGCTTTAGTCAGAGTAATTGACATTAACGGAATCAATGGCGATAGTTAGTCCTGGTATTGTCTGGGCATTCAACACTCTCATTTTATGATACAGTTGCGTTCAATTTAGCAATCAAAAATTTCGCAAAATAATTCAACTATATATTGCACGACGTTATTTAAATATTTGAAATATTTATCTTCGATTCCGGATAGTAGTCAAAAGAGGATACTTATTGCTTTTATAATTTTATCTTTTATATTCTAATTCTTTTGAATATCATACTTCAATAAACTTAATAGTTATTCAAATCTTAATCTATTTCAAAACTTTTTTGTAATTAATTTCAGAACTTGAGTATTAAATCTCCACACCCAAAAAATTAGATTTCCTTTTGTTTTTCGATGAATTTTCTTTGAATTCCAATTAAATCGACTTTATCGTTTGCGTTGATCACGCATAGCCAGCTAAGCACACATCGACGGTTTTAGCGAATGCAAATCTAAATTTAAATTAAGATAAAATGTCTAGAAGTGTGATCATGCAAATAAAAAAGATATTTGCGTGTTATTCAATTGTTATTTTTGGTACAAATATATGCTAGGTGTAGATTCTGCGGTAGTATAAATCGTTTTAAAGTTGTGATGGAATTTTTCGAAAGGAGAAAAAAATGCATTGCAATTACAATAGATTGCGGAGCAAATGGAAAATCAATGGAAAGATAAAAGGTAGAATTTTCTTGTGAGACTGACTAGAAATTTATTCATGCATTCAGAGATAGAGGGCGAGAGAGTGGAAAGCTAAAGAAAAGTGTAAATCTCTAGTATATGATAAAAATTATAGTCGTGGTGCGTTTGTTCATTAAATTAAATTCAAATTGACTTTAGCTGGTATTAAAACTTATTTAGAATTTCGACATTACCTTCTGAAAAGAGAACTAAATTTTTACCCAAAAAGTATAGGGGCGAGGCACATTATCTTCTAATTACAACTTTCTGTAACGCCATAATACTTTTTCCATGTTGCAATATTTACATTGTTAACTTATTTATAGTCGTGACACGTTTTACGATTTTTCACATCTGTAATATTCGAATAAGCGCTGGCCCTCGTTGCTACCAAAGAATTTATTACAGCAATCACAAAGTTTGTGTGATACAAAATACTTACATCAGATAAGTGGAAGTAATTTTTAGATAAGATAAAACTAAGACGTCCTACAAAATGTAGAAAGTCAATGAAAGTTCAACAAAATTAGAGGGCATCAGACAAAATTTGTCAACTTGAAAAGACGACTCTTAAGTTATTCAATAACAATAAATCCATCTCTCTCATTCACTTTTTCAAAATCCTACCCAACTAGAAAATCTAGTAAATTCTACTGCCCATGTTTATTCGTTCGGATAAAATTTCGCCAAGTCTTATCAAACAAAATTTTGTTTCCTCTGCTGAATCTTCATAAACTACTGTTTTCTGTCCACATATGCGCGCACATGTGGATGATAATTATAATAATTGCGATAGCAATTGATAATAACCTTGGAGATTTGTCTGAACTAGAAATAAATCCATCAAATAAAATATCGCATCATCTAACTCGTCGTCGTAGGTGTGAAGAAAATTCACATATTATAAGATAAAGGTGAATTTTCATGAATGCATAAAGGCGCCATTAAAGGTTGTAAATAATAAAAGTTATATCTTTTATTTGCGGTAACGAAAATAACATGAGTTGGATAAATATTTGAATATTTACGAGCCAGAGAAAATAACGACCTCATGGTTGTAACACGCAGACTAGGAATTGTTCTGAAATTAATTGTTAATATAGAAACAATTGCGATATAACGAGTATAAAATATTCTGTGTGATTGTGACACTTTTCATCCTATAGAAAATAATTGCGAAACTTTTCCTTCCAACGTGACTTTGTCGCTCCTGTTCTGCTTTAAGATGTTGTCTTAATCTGAAGGTGTCATCATCATTGCCAACGTTATGATGTTGAAAAGCTGTTAAATGTTGGTTGAGTATTTGGTCAAAAACTGGATCTTGAAATTAATTTACGGCTGAGAAAGTCAGTGCAAATTAAAAGGTCATTACCATGTAATATGTTATGCCAGAAGTGAATGAAAGATACTGAAGGTGACGGTTGGACGGATGAAGATAAAGAGTAATATTAAATTAATCCTGAACTGATTCTTTTCGCCCACTCTACAAGTTCTGCAAACTAGTCATACAGGCTTTGTTTATTAGGATTTTAGTGGATTTTGATGCGAACTCATAGGATATTATCTCATAAAGTGATTACTTCATCCGATTTTGCAAAGCATTTTTTGTAACCAAGTTTGCATTTCTGACGGAATACGTCACGATAAGTACATTGCAAGTTTCATTACGAATTTGATTTACAAAATTCGAAGTAAAATTCTCTTGCATATGTACTCCGTCTTTCGTACAAAATATAAGCTGGCAACCCTTTTTGCAACTACTTCCGCGACTTCGGTGAAATTCAGATCTAGCCCGTTTATGTGCATGCACGGAGAATCGGTGCGGCGTAGAGCGAACTGATACAAATATACAAAATGATTCATGTTGCCCTCGGTTGCTCAAGAACCAACAGGGAGGTAATTTGCCCTCGCAAAAAAGGTCTGCAAATGGCCTTGATTGGTAATTTTGGCTGCATTCTGGCACATTTTGTAATTCATTCGTTCCGTCCCAAACTACCTTCTCGAGGCGCGTCGGAATTCCGAACGCGCACATGACCCACGTCTAAAATTCAATTGGGCAAGACTGCCCGATGGAACGTTTCCGCTTTGAAAAGTCGTGTTTTTGACAAGCCCTGGGACTAATGAGTTAGGCGGAAGTGACCGACAACGATCTTATCGAAAGAAAAAGTGTGGAAACTACGGAGGAATTATATGCTGTAAATGAGCTGTCAGGACCTGGTGAAGACAGAGAAAAGTAAATTCATTGCCACATTCTCTAGGCTTCAGGTCTGCAGATCGTTGCGAGGTTGATCCGCCCACCGAGAAAGTATTGTGAAATCGAAAATCATTGCCCATCTGATGTTTTCTCCTCCGTGCAGTTGGTTAGAAAAGTGCTTTCTTCTGGGCCACTTATTGTAGTTAATTTATTTATTTTTTTTTTTGCGAACTGCCTCATATCGATTATAATTGGTGGCTATGGATTAAAATTAATTGCAAATACACGCTCATTCAGCTTAACTTTTTGCCCGCGCTTTGCAGAACTTGAACATGAGACTTCACGATTGCAAGTCTTACATCCTACATGGTATAGGCCATATGGCTATTACGATCATTGGATCGATAAAGCCATATATTTCACACTTATACCTGCATAGAAGCATGTATTGTTTTTATCGTGTACACATTTTTTAAATAATTTACATTGAAAAAAGATTTTTTATGCGGTTAGTGTTTCCTGACGACCATTTTTTAAAGAATTCAACTTTGTGTTTGTTAAATAAAAGTTTACTTGTTTATCTAAATCGCAATTGTAGTTTAGGTACACTAACGCAGCCTCACCTTGAGTAAACATGTTGGCCGTACCTTTTTTGTGTACTTGAATAACGAAAAGCCCCATCCGTGCGCAAAACGCTTTCCACTATTATACTAAAAAAAACGTGTGACTGTTGCAACAATTAGTTCTCATGAATTGCTGCAATAGCCAAAAATGAAAATATGTATATGACACCATTGTAGATGTGCTTAAATTTCGTAATTTAGAAACATGCTCTTGGCGGAAAGGCTGAAAAAATTCAGAAAATTATTTTCTGGTAAATTCATGAGATTTGTCTAGAGGATTTAGTAGGATTATTTTAACAGGACTTTAATAGCGCCCTGTATACCAATTAATCAAACAGAGATAAAAACAGATTGTTACTGTTGCATTGTTAAACAATTTTTCCCACAATTATCTGCATTGTTTATGCATGGTTTCCCAATAAAGACTTCAACAAGAGGTCAAACCTGTCATTAACTTTTCCTCACTAAAGTTACTCATATGAATAATCAAGACGAATGAAGCTAAGGAGCACTTCTACAGTGTGAAATAAGGCAAAATAGACGAAAATAATATAGCTGCTTTAAAAAATTTTAAAAACCGTTGAAAATCAGAGCTTAAAAAGAGAATGCAACGGTAAAAATATTAATTTCATTAGTTCTTGACATAAACTTTGAAAAACTACGAACAAAAATGACTAGAGTATCCTTCAGGTAGTCCGCGTGGCGTAGTGTTTAGAGTGCTCGCCTCGTAAGCCGAAGGTCCCTGGTTCAATCCCGTTGGTGCCAATGAGATTTGTTTCGAGTATCGGAAGCATGTTCAGTTACGGTACGTACGAATTTAAAACCAGAACGTATCGCAGCTGAGTGGATGCATCAATGACCATAGGTGTTACTGACCATATCACCCTCTCAAGTGCCGATACATTCAATCAAGATAATGAAATACTCTATATCTAAGTGAAGGCAGATCAACTACGCTGCATCCGGCTGCGGGCGGAATTCCCTTAAGCAATAAAACTTCTAAACTCCTTGACGAAACGCTGGAAATGATCTATAAGATGCAAGCAATTGGTCTGCTGAGTTCCTCTCTCACACAGCTGCTGTAACAGGCTTGTTCCATTCTTAGCACGGCCAATTCTGTCCAATACGGTCTATCAGCAGTTTCCATTCACTTGAAGATAATTACGCCTTGCCCAACGATTTGAAGTCCAGACCAGTCGGTGAAACCTGTGTTGAGCCGTGTTCATCATAGGGATTAGTAGGCTCGCCAAAAGGAGGGTCACTCGCAACGATCGTTGCCTCGTCGCCTGACGTTCTTCTCCTGCCGACGTTTGATTACTCGCCTGCGGTGTCGCTTAATCAGACGGTGTGTTATTGTGCACTGGTAACGGAGCAAGCGTGTGAATCGGTCTATTCAGTATTCTGAAAGTGGTCTTTACATCTGCGACTCTTACGCAACCGTCAATGCCCACGTAGGTCTTCACGATTCGGCCTAGTGGCGACTTCATCGTTAATATGTTATCTTCCCTTATGATGACATTTGTCCCGGGGAGTACTTTTTGGTGGATCTGTCTCCACTCGACATGATGTTGCAGCTAATTTCGATATTCATGAACCATTGTCGCAACAATTCAAACTTGAGGTGGTTTATCAGATTCCATTGAGTATAAAGACCGTTAGTAACTGGTTCAGCACGAACATCTACCATGACGGTGAGGGGTTCTCCCATGAGAAAGTGCTCTTGGAGTCAAGCTGTCAAATCGTTAGGGTCTTCTGATACCGGGATCAACGGTCTCGAATTGAGGATAGTCTTCATCGTGACTACAAGCATATGCAGCTCTTCATAGGTGAAAGTCGCCGATAAAGCGCCTCGGTGGAGCAAATTTTTGGCGACTTAACTAACAATCCGCCAAAATGAGGTGCGCGCGTTGGGATAAAATGAAAGTAAATTCCTCAGACGCTGCATGGGGCGGTCACGTGGTGTTGCCCTTTACTTGAGTAGAGCAATGATGAGTAGTTGGTTGTGCGCATCCACAAAGTTTTGTGGCGTTGTCGCAATAGATTCCCGCAATGACCTCTTCTTCCGATGAATCGCTTCAGTGAACTGATAAATGCTTCGATGCTTAGATCGCTCACCAATTCCATTTGGACGGCCTTGGTGACGAAATAACAAAAGATGGCTATGTAACCCTTCTGGGGCCGCGCACTATTGCCTCGGTAATGCATCATGATGGGCCGGCAGAAGTCGATTCCCGCATTGATGAATTGTCGTGCAAGCTAAACGTGAGTGCTAGTGCGAGTTTCTAATACATGAAGTATACTGCCGCACAATTGATCTCGCTAGCTACTTCCCTTTTATCGGCCAGAAACGTTGTCTCGTAATGGCAAGCGGTGCCTGTTCCCCAAGATGCCAGCTAACGCGCTGGATGTCCATCATCAATAGTTTGACGAATGGTTGTTTGTACGGCAGCAACATCGGGAGCTTGACGTCGAGAAACAGCCTTGAAGCTTCCAGCCTCCCGCCCACGCACAAGATTCCTTCCGAATCCAAAAAATGAGTCCGCCCCACCAGGGGCGGTTTTTGTTGACTTGCTTCTCCAGACTAATGTCCCGGACCTGTTCCCGGAAGTCGTATTGCTGGATATATTTGACAATGACCTTCAGTGCTCTTTTTGACTCGTGAAGGCTTCGCTCGGCGTGTGGGGAGGCTGGGAAGCTAGTTTGCGACGTCCAACAAAACGCACCACATATGCGGCTATTCGTTGCAACCTCTTGAAGGAGTTCCCATGTGGAACTTCATGAACGAAATAAATGTTCACCTTAGTTGTCGTCACCATTGATTCGCCTTTACTCAGACTGGCAGGGTCCCTCACTCTTGTGTTCGGGAGGCCAGACTGATTCAGCTTTACTCAAAAAGGGTCGTCCGTGTAACCACCTGTTTGCAGCTACTTAATTCAGCCGGCGCGATACAACGTGAGAGAATGTTGGCTAGATTATCTCGTGAAGCAACATGTCCTCGAAAGCGTTTGAATGATCGAAGCCCGATTACCAACGACAGTCTAGTAGGAGGATGCGGTAGAATTGACCCAAGCTAGGATAATTTCAGCATTAGTTCACAGGACATAGAAAACATCCGGCAAGTTCAGCGCAGTTTTGACACGCTTGGTCAGCTCCGCTCTTAACTGGACAGCACACAGTACCAGGCGTGGTACGGTTAGCGATTTGATTCGGGCCACTCGTGATTTAGCGAACAGCAGCCTGACGATAACTTGACCACTCCTCAACGTTAGATCGGAAGCACATTATAGCACCATAGGCCTTCTCTGATGCATCACAGAAGGTGTGCAATAGCACCTGCACGGGTTTCCCGCAGGTTCTTATGTGTCGGGGAAAGTGAGCCTTCTGCAGCGATGATAGGCTACCGTGGAAGTCGGACCATTGAGTGTGTATTGTGCTCTGCAAGGCTGCATCCCAATCTAACTACAGGTGCCATAACTCTTGTAGGAACAGCTTGGCAGTCACGATGACCGGCGCCAGAATGCCCAATGGGTTAAACGTTCTGGCGATTTCAAAGCCAATCGTCCTTTTGGTGAATTTGGAATCAGGCTCCAGACTGTTCTGGAACTCGTCCGCTTTCGGAAGCCAGATTAGTCCCAAGGTTTTGATGTAGTCCTCCGATAGACTACTGAAATCCAATTGGACCTGGCGGCCTCGGGTTTTATCCTTTGCAAAAGGCGAGGATGATTGGCACACCATTTGCGCGGAAGCATGACTGCGCTTGCGAGGATTTTGCTGAACTCCTCCTGCCTCAGATAAATTATTCGCCCCAATCATTACGCACTGCTGCCTAAGGAACACCTATGCTGCTCTTCACGTGCCAGAACTTGTAGACATTCGGTCGCTAAGTACGGAGCACATGTTGTGCCATAGGTTACAGTATTTAAATAATAGTAACTTAACGGTTGAGTTGAATTGCTTCTCCAGACCACAACATGATACTTGCGATCGTCTGGATGAAGCACTATCTGACAGTACATCTTTTCGATATCCTCAGTGAAAACAAAGCGGGGTATCTGGAAGCGCAACAGGATTGCAAACAAGTCGTCCTGTACTGTAGATCCCGTGTAAAGGACGTCGTTCAAGGAAACGTTCGTGAACGTTTTGCTGAATGCATCAAAGACCACTCTCAGCTTGGCGGTATTGCTAGCCGGCTTCAATACGCAATGAGTAGAACGTAGTACAGTTGCTCGCGCACCTATATTTTTTCAAGGTACCCAAGCTGGGCGTAGTCATCCATGGAGCCCTGGTAAAAACCTTTCAGTTCGGGATTTTTGTTCAGCCTGCATCCTTAGGCAAGAAATCTGTCTGTGGCAATAGTTTCTGGATCTTCTACCCCTTTGGGGTCATCGCAGAAAGGAAGTCTTTCAGAAAGCAGCTGTTTTCTTTCGACTGGAAGTCAAGAGATGTGGCATTGCCCTTCCCGTAAATACTTATTTCATAGGGAATCACCAGCTATGCAAACAGCCTTTGATACTAAGGAGCCCTGATTTTATTTAGTGCTACAGTGGATCTTCTCATAAAAATGAGGAACAATTCAGGAATTTCCCAGATATTAGGGAAGTATTTTTTGATTATGGTTTTAGTAGGTGTTTTATATATGACCTCTTGACATTACTTGAGCATGATAGTTAGATACGCGATCTATGGCTACTGACTTGAAGTACTATAGAAAATGTGCTTCATTTGAGTTTGTAAAGAATCCCTTGAACTTAATGCTAGCATAGTTGCGAGTTCAGTTACTCTGAAAAACAAATCTCTGACTTTTGCTGTAATGAGGCGCCCGAAGACTAAACCGATGGCTTAGAAAACCAGCAGGAGATTTGAACGTTTTTGTTTGTTTGCTGAGTATTTTACATTTCAATTTTTAGCTTTTCTACCCTCTCGCTGTAGCAGCACCCAAAACTATTCCGTCATGTGCAAGATCCTTGTTTGATTTATTTTTAAGATTATATTCTGTCATGTGACTTGCCCTACATGATTTATCGCGAGATCTCAACAGTTCAGGAAAGCTTAAATGAAACACTTTGTATTGACTCTGACTTATGGTACGCTTAGACTTTGCTGCGAAGACTTCTCTATCCCACCAAAAAGCTCTAAATGGTGTGAGGTATGGTTTTGTCTACGTCATTCGGATTTTTGCACCCCACACCCCCTGGAAGGAAGTCGGTCCCCCATCCAAGTACTATCCAGGGCTAACACTGTTTGTCTTCGATGATCTAACGAAAAGCAATATGATAAGGATAATTGAAACTGAGCATATTCCGTCATAATTTTACACTATTTTTCGAGGAATGCTGGTTATGCCATGAGTGAACCTGACCAGTAAGAAAAGAAAATTCAGATGGAGAGCTGTTCTCTTGTCTCTTTCCTGTAAGGTAGTTGTAATGCGCGATAAAATGCATGCATCAATAATCTTGTGGTGGGCAAGTTGTTATATGCTTGAGCTGGTACAAGGTCATAACAGAATCAAATGGTATTGATTACTTTATGATTGCTGTCCCATTGCAATGGATGAATGAGAATAACAAAAACAAGACAAATGATGAAGTTTACTTACTGGGGAAAGGAATGTAAGATGTTTTTTTTTGCTGATGGAGACAAAAGGGAAGTTAAATTTAGTAACAAGGAATAGGAAATTGAAAAATATAAAAAAATTCAATGAGCCATAGAATTTGAAACTCGATACTAATGAATTTCAAACCAATGTGCGAGAGAATTCCAGCAATGATCAGATTTTCCTCAATATATTAATAAAAAAATTGTGTCGCATGGGGAGATGAAAATCCAAGAGTAATTCAAGATAAAATACTTAATCATAAAACATTACTGTTTGCTTTATTTAGGTAAACCTCCACCTATGATTATAAACAGATAATCAAGCTTGAGTTAAGTGGACAAGAATTACGAAAATTATTAATTTCAAATGTTTTGTAACTTTTGATCCACGAATGAAAGGTTTACTCACGTTTCATACATCACTCAAGAGGAAAAAGAAAAAAACTGTTTGTTTCTGCTGTGTATTTTTCAAAAAAAAATTTTTTTTCGTTCGAATAATGAGAAAATTAAGTTTTGTGTTCTGCAACTTATCTAAAAATATTAAAGAAATTTAAATGTATCTTAAAATTATGAAAACATGAGCAAACATTTCCATCCGTAAAAAATGACGCGGAAAATCATCGTCTGCTGGTAACAAAAATCAATTTATTATTAACTTTTTAATATTTATGGTAGAATTAACGCTAGAGCATCTACTGAACGACCATCAAGATTTCTATTTACTTTACTCAATACCAGCTAGACATTAAAATTGAATAAATACTTCCCTAACGCACAAAAATTATTTTAAAAAATTATTGAAACGTTCATAATTAGCATCAAAGCAATTTTATTTGAACTTACAAACCATTATCAATTTACACGTGCTTTAATTTAATTCCTTCGCGGAATATAAATTTAAAAAAGAATCTGTTAATTTTTAAGCGTTGTAAATGAGATAAATTTTGGATGGAAAATATTCACGAAAATCTATGATAACTTTTTGTGTGCGATTGTAAATTACAAGAGTCAACATAATTAGGCATTTCGAGTCTGGAAGGGGTATCTAATATTTGCTATAGAAATTATCTTTTGTTGATAATCTCAATTATAATGAAATTTTTGAGGCAGATACTGATGATTATATGTTGTTGATACTTTGTAGATGTTTATTTAATTCAAATTTAGTATTAATAGAAAATATTCAGTTTTTGCAATCGATAAAAAATAATAAAAAATATATAATATCAACGAATGATAAATATAGATAAAATATAAATGCAGATAAAATATAAATAAAATATAAATATGGATAAAATAAAAAAAAGATAAAATATAAATATCGATAAAATATAAATAAAAACATAGAAAAAGAATTTAGTAGGATCATCAAAATATAAACACATTTTTTATCAATAATTTATATGTAATGAATATTTTTTTAATATTCTTGTTAACATACTAGCATAATTTATAAACTTCGTAGTTTATTTCATCAAATAACAAATTCTAAATATTGTATTTCTCAGTTTAGATTTCCAGCTAAATTTAGATCGCAATCAGAACATCTGATAATCTTTAGACACAACACTAATAAATATAATTGGATTTTTCTGAAAATTTCCAGCTTTAATTATTTCAAGATTTTCAAAGCCTCATCTAGCAGTTCTAATCTTATTTCGGGTTGATTATTTTTTCTTCTCCAACGAACAAACATACAGAAAATGTTATTATTAGAAACAATAGCAATCGCTTGCACTTATCATGTTAATTTAATTTTTTTCTCCTATTTTTGGTCTAAAAGCTTTTATTTCCGAATTTTTCTTTGATTCTACTTTACTCAATTACTCCAAACGAAGCTATCATTAGAACATAAAAGAAAAGAAAAAAAAATTCAATTAAAACTGTTTAGTGTCATGTTAATCGTAGACATATGTGAATTAGTTGATTATAGAGAGAGTATCACAGCATGTGTGCAGGGACACATATCAAACATAAGGAGTCAGAATTTGCTTTGTAGAGATAGCAAATATAATTACACGCTTTCGACAGAGATAAAATGTCATGAGTGTGCGAGATAGGTCTTTTGTGAATGATGGTGATGATGAATGGCAGGTGCATTTTCATGATTAACAGCCAAGACAATAAGGAAATTTGATTTCATTAAATAATGTCGGGACGTGATTTTGTTAAGATGAATTACTTGTTTGTGAACCTGTGTGTTGCGCTTATATTGATAAGATAGTATTTGCCAGACGTTTAGGGGTTTTGAATGGAGAAAGGTTTAAAAACTGAAATACAAGCAAATATATTTTAACGTAATTTGTTATCTATCATTTAAATAGAAGTTCATTAAAATTTAGGCAAAAGGATTTCTAAATTGAAAATAATTAATAAATTTTCTATCCTAAGTTATTGTACGTTGACTTTTTTGAGATGATAGACGATGAACAATTTTATAAGAGCGTTTAGAATAATTTTCAAATTATACTTACAAAGAACTTGAGCAATTCTTTCAAAAAAGTGTCCCTCATTCTACTGTTTCATTTATTTGACAGTTGTTAATTGGTGAAGACCTTCACTCTCTACTCTGAGGTATGGATCTCGCGATTGAGAGGTATGATCCTCTAAGTTTTTATTGTATCAATATCTTTAGCTGAGTTTTCAAATAATGTCATTCTTCTTCATCCGAGCAGCGATGAACTGTCTTCGTCGACTGAGTCAGCCCAGCATTTTTTCGGTTTCCCCACTTGTCTCCGCCCTTCAGTTCCCCCAACGAATACCTTTTTAGGTACCTGTTGTTCCTCCATACGATTCACGTGGCCAGTCCATTGCAGCTTCCGCAGTCTTACAATTGTTGAGACCTCCGGCTCTTCAAAAATTGCGTACAGCCCATGGTTTTATCGAATTCCCCATTGGTCCCCGTCTAACTTCGCTCTGATTATTCGCCTCATGACCCGTCTTTTGAAGACGTCCGATATGTTTGTGGATGCTTGGTTTAGGGTTTGAAATTCGTTAGTTGCTAAATATAATATGATCTATAAACTTGTCTTCCCTACTTTTGTTGATTACATCTAACTGATCAGTGAGTTAGTCCACACGAGGCCTTTTTACCGCCCTCAAATAAGTAAATTCAGTTTTCCTAAACGGAAAGGACGCGATGTAGAGTGGATGCTTGGTTTAGGGTTTGAAATTCGTTAGTTGCTACATATAATATGATCTATAAACTTGTCGTCCCTACCATTGTTGATTACATCTAACTGATCAGTGAGTTAGTCCACACGAGGCCTTTTTACCGTCCTCAAATAAGTAAATTCAGTTTTCTTAAACGGAAAGGACGCAATGTAGAGATATAGAAAAGAAGACTCAAGAATCCAGAAAATTTTCTAACGACCTTTTCCGCACGCACTGCCAAAAATGGAAACCCGTCAGTTGCGCCTGAGAAATTTTCAAAATTTCCGATAGTTCGAGGATAAAAACCTCGTATGAGAGATTGGAAATGCGTATTTGGCGCCTCGAAACGTTCCAACGCACATTTCACGTCGAAAGCAGCGGTTAATGCCTCGACAAATCTTCGCTTGCCAACCTAAATAACGGCAAACTTTGCAAATAGGTACGAGAGCCGTTCTTCTACATTCTCATGAGTGAATGTACGAAGGAGATTTTATGTGGATGACATCTTCTTCTGATATCAATATCAAACAGTTAGTCTTAAAATAAAAGTATATGTTAACCAGATCCTGCGTTTGATTCTAAAGTGGTGACACCGAAAACGAGCAGCGCCAACATGGTGTACGGGCAAAACGATGAAACCATGGACTTTGCTCTCCCGCAACAAGCACTTCCAGCGCCACCTTTCGAGGGCCTGCCACCGGCTCAGGAGTTCAACGCCATCGGCCAATGCAGGCTACCATCCTTATGGCGCGCCAGCCGTGAGCTCTGGTTTTTTCAAGTGGAGTCTCAATTCCAGGTCCACAAAGTGATGATCGACGCAACGAAGTATCACCTCACGGTATCATGATTGGACCACGACACTATCGCAAAGGAAGTAGACATCATTCGTGCGCCACCAAAGCGGAAACGATACGAGGTGTTGAAAGGTGCCATCGTCTCCCGTCTCACTGATTCGCCTGATTACAGGTGTTGAGCTTGGAGACAAGCGACCTTCACAACTACTGCGCCACATGCGTTCTCTGGCTGGTACGCGCGTCAGCGACGACGTTCTTCGGGTCAGGTGGCTTGATGCTCTTGCTGATCAAAATTCAGACATTAGAAGGGCTTACCGCGGTCGCAGACGAAGTACACGAGATGGGCCTAACGGTGATGGCCACTTCTGCTCAACCATCAACGCGCGCAACCACTCCATCATCTGGCATCTCCTCACCACGTAATTCCGTGGACAATTTTGCGGTCGAATTCGCCGCCCTGCGCCTAGTGATCGCACAACAGACTACTTTGACTCGCAAGGCGCTCTAGCAACCGCAGACCAATGCCAACACGTTGCGGGAGCGCCCATCATCAAGAAATCTGAACCAACGAAGAGCACGCTCCGCCACTCCGGGATCGGATCGTCGCACGGGACATTGCTGGTATCACAGCAAGCATGGAGCCCTTGCGATGCGGTGCAAACAGTCCTGTTCGTACCTAGCTCCAGATGCCAACACTAGGCGGTTAGAAAACTAGGATCGCTGGCGATGTACTCGGCGGATAACTCCGGCAACATATCCGAAAAACGCCTCTACATCTCCGACCGAACCAGCAAAACTCGGTTCCAAGTGGACTACGGGTCCTCTTTCTCGATTACCCCTAAATACTTCACCAATAGACCTCTTCATAAACAAACCCTCGAGCTATAAGCGGCCAATGGCTCGCCAATAACCACTTTTGACACCCAGGAACTCACGCTGGACTTTGGATTTCGCTGGACGTTTGTGATCGCAGATGTCCAGTCTGCTAACCTTGGAGCTGACGCTCTTAAATATCACGGTCTACTTATTGACCTCCGAAATCAACGCCTTCTAGACGACCTCACGAATATTTCCACAGCTTGCGACCTCAGCCCAGCGCCATCAGTGCGCAGTAACAGCGCCGTCATCGAAATATGCAGTGTTGCAAACACTGTTGGAGACTTATACAAAAGGATCATCGCCAAATATTCAAGCAAGCCTCTACAGCCCGGTGAACTGGCTTCCATCGTTGACCTTCCCGTCCACCACCAGATTATCACTCTCGGCCCACCAGTGTTTGCAAGACCACGTCATCTTACGGGAAAAAGAATTTGATTTTCTCTTGGAGCGAGGTGTTATTCGACCATCATCGAGGCAATGGGCTAGCCCTCTCCACATGGTACTCAAAGACGAGGGCCGGTGGCGAGCCACTGGAGATTATCGCCAGCTCAACGCCCAAACTCGCCCCGACCACTACCCATTATCAATCATTGAGGATCTAATACAGGAGGCCAGTGGATCTATATTTTCGGTCATCGATCTTCAGCGTGCCTTTTACCAAATCCCTGTCGCTCCCCAAGACATCGAAAAAACAGCAGTAACCACGCCAATCGGCCCTTTTGAATTTCTAGATATGCCTTTGGGCCTTCGAAATGCAGCTCAGACGATGCAGCGCACCCTTAACCATTTGCTAAGAAAGCTGGATTCTGTACGAGTCTACCTGGACGATATTTTGGTGTTCTCTGCCAGACACAACCAACACCAACACCACCTCGACCAGCTTCTCTCCGTTTTGCAAGCCACTAAGCTCCAAGCCAATTGGGGCGAATGTCAAATCGGTCAGGACGAGGTTGTTTTTGCCGGCTATCAAGTGAACAAGTCAGGTTTCCGACCGCCAGCTCCAAAGACACAGGCCATAGCAGAATTTCCAAAGCCAGCTGGCTCCTCGCAGCTGAGACGCTTCCTTCTACTGTCGCTGCATACCACACGCTGCCGAGCTTCAAGCACCGCTTTCGGATATGCTGACAGGTTGCAACACCAAAAAGACACCACTTGTTTGGACACCCATATCCAAAGCGGCTTTCGAATGCTGCAAACAAGGCATCACCGCAGCAGCTACGTCAGCTTTTCTCTCGAGTTCGCATCCTTTGGCTCTTCGCACTGATGCATCCAATTCCGCCATCGGGGCAGCCTTGGACCAGCAGCAGAGTGACGGTGCCTGGACGCCCCTGGGGTTCTTCTCGAGGGAGCTTTCCAAAACTGAGCAGCGCTACTCAACGTACGATCGCGAGCTACTGGCAATTTTCGCTTCCATCAAATTCTTCCAACGCATCTTGGAGGGAAAGCACTTTGTGATCTACACTGACCATCGGCCGCTCACCTTTGCATTGTCGCAACGTTCGGACAAAGCCTCACCCCGCCAAAGCAGACAGCTAGACTACATAAGCCAATTCGATGTTCAGTTGAAATTTACACTAGGGGACAACAACATCGTGGCCGACGCACGTGTTCACGTGTAGAGGCAATTGAACTTCCCGCGAAAATCACCACCCGAGCCATAAGTGAAGCCCATGCTATTGACAACTGACTTCCGCACCTTTTATCTAGTCCCAAACTCAAGCTGCATCGATTGGAATCAGACGACAGTCCCATATACTATATCGAGTTCAACGGGGCTTTCAAGCCCTATTTACCAGTCACGCTTCGCCGACAAGCTTTCGACATAGTCCAACAGCTTTCGCATCCCAGGGGCCGCGCCACTGCAAAGCGCATAGCGCTTAAGTTCTTCTGGCCAAGCCTTCGCAAGGACGTCTTTCGGTGGGCCAAGCAATGCGTGCCATGCCAACTCTCAAAGATGCATCGCCACAACCACAAAGGATTTGTGACAGACCTCCGCCGCCTGTTTAGAGCTATCCGCCTCGTCCCAACTGCCAGACAAAGCAAACACCGTCCTTTCGTCTTCAAGGACATGGCTACCTGCGAGTATGTTTTCCGCCGCATCGACTCTGTTAAGAAGCCACTGACCAGCCGTACTCCGGACCACACCGAGTCATCGAAAGGATTAACAACCGCACCTATGTCGTAGACGTAAACGGTGTCGACAAAACTCTTTCCACCAACCATCTTAAACCGGCTCATCTAGAGCAATCCGATATATTGTCATCCACACGACATCCACAATCGCTGCAATCTGGCCAACGTTCGCTTTCACCATTACCTTCACCAACCCCTCAAGTTTTACAACCAGAGCACAGCAGAACAACAGCCCAAACACCTTCTACCACCAACAAAAGAGTCACATTTTCACTCCCTTCGCCACATGCGAATGTCATTGGGGAGACATTGACTGTGGCACCTCGAAACGATCCGACGCATATTTCACGTGGAAAGCAGCCGTTAGTGCCTCGAGAAATCTTCGCTTGCCAACCTAAATAACGGCAAACTTTGCAAATAGGTACGAGGACCGTTCTTCTACATTCTCATGAGTGAATGTACGAAGGAGATTTTATGTGAATGACATCTTCTTCCGATATCATTATCAAACAGTTAGTCTTAAAATAAAAGTATATGTTAACCAGATCCTGCGTTTGATTCTAAACGTTCTGAGTCTCGAGATGCAGCCGGTAATGCCGCACACCCTCTTTCCAGTGCTCTGTCAACGACTAGCGGTAAAATGAGCTCAGTGATACACACGAATTGACAAAGTTTGTGTCGTACAGAAAACGGCCATGGCTGCTATCTTGGGCCGTGTAGACACGAGAATGGGTTCAGTTAACTGATTAGAGGTTTCAAACGTGTTACCCGTAGTGTGTGCGATTGATATGTAATTAAATATGGCATTCCTCAATTGTACCGCTGTCAAAGAAAAAGATAGTTTGATATAGTGTACGAATTAGACTAGAAGTCGATTCTCCTATATACTGAAGATAGCTTGGTTAGATATTCGAATACTTTATTCCAATGTCTAATTTTATCAAAATTACTGTCTGGTGATAATTAATTTATATGAACACAATAATATGAGGTTTTGTAGCCATTTATTCCGAAGATTTAATCGAGGCTCTGCATTTGGTTTCTTCTGAAATTGTGTTCAAAAAATTAACACGTCATACCACCAAACCGAGAAAAGCATATAGTTTTTCATTCTTGAAAAAATATTTCTTGATGCGATTTATACTATAATTGCTGCATATTTTCAAAAGATAATATAACTAAATTTCATTTTTAATACAATACAAAAAAACAAAAAATAAATGACATCATGTTAGTTTTAATCTTATTTTCTCACTTTATGAGTGCAACAGATTCTATTTTAAGATATTTCCTACCATTCCACCGAGCATCTGGTTCCCTCGCATAGCGTCTAAAAATAAGCTAGCATTTAAAATTTAGATTCTAAATTATCGATCAACGCTTTCCACATTTCTTTCGGTAGATTTACGTTCCAAAATTTAAAGATATGTTTAAAAATTTTGAAAATTTGCCTAACAATTGCCAGATTGCTATAGCGTTGAGTTGTTGATTATTGCTTTGGATTTCAACCCCCAATTAGAGTTTTTGGTGCTGTTTCTGCGATATACCAATTATGTCAACTTTTTAGTGTTTTGCTGTTTTATTTTAGAAAATGAGGATAGGAAAAGGAAGTGATTAGGAAGATGGCAAACAAAATTATGTTGATTTATATTTTGAGTTTGAATTGATGTTTTTTTTTTGTCTTAAAATAAAATTTCAGGGTAGATTTTTGAGGAATACGATTAAAGGTTTTTATGTTTAACGTGCCTAAATTTTTTTCGAAATTTTCGAAAACTATAAATCGCTCAGTGAAAATATCCAAATTAAATTTATATCTAATTTAGAGTATGAGAATTCCAAAATTTTCATTTTTGGAGAAACCGGATTTATTGTGGCCTCTCGGCACTGGGAGATTGATTGCAGATCTGATGCGCAGCATCTCTAAAGACGGTTATGTCGACAGTAGGGACATTGGAGTCAGGTTGCCTTTACCAAAAGCAGTATTTCGTAGAGCATTTCAGTATCGCTTCTTGTATAACCAATCTTTTTCAGAGTACCTTTGCGATACTTCCATGCTGTGAGTTAAAAAGAGCTGCCGTCGGTTTTTTTATCTATGAGCTGGTTTTCTTAAGAACCCGTACCAGCACAAGCTGTTGAACCATAATTTCTTAGTATCCCACAGTCTCTGATTCGCCGGTGAGAGTTATTACAGGCATGATACCTGTTGCCCTCTTTGCTAGAGAGCGCTGCGCTTTTTAACCTGCGTCCAAACGAGGATGCGAGGGAGGTGGTTGTCCGCGAGGAGAGACAGCGCTCGCTCAACGATTGGCAGCACTCTTGTGTGAATTGCATGAAGGGAAGGTGGATTGCGCGCCTCATCCCGGATGTGAGACCGTGGCTAAATCGAGCGGGCATGGGTGTTTTCAGTTATATCTGCACAAGATTGTCGGTTTTTGCCCAGGAGAGGAAGACAATGTCTGCCAAACATTTTTCGCGTGCACAAAATGGAACAGGCTACGAAGGGACCTCTACAGGGAGACGGGAGAGCTTACCCTTGTTAATATAGTCCTGGTAATGCTCGAATCGGTTGACAAATGGAACCAGGTGGCACATTATGTTCGGGCAGTCTTAAAAGATAAAAGGAACACACAGCAGCCGGGGGCGTTGGAGCTGGAAGATCGCTTATCTGGTACTTCCTCGTCCCCTCTCCCTTTCTGCTAGAAGAGATATCCCCCAGCTTGAAGGCGCCTCACGGCATAACAAAACGAAATCCGGCCCGAAGTAATGTGTCAAACGGCCCCAGGATAGGTTCTCGGGTTGACAGGGGAGCTGTTTAGTGGTTTAGTGGGTAGTCTAGTCGCCATGTTGCGAACATGGGAGTCCCACACTCAGTGCGTAAATGGGCATTTGCCTCCTAATCACAAAAAAAACCATAATTTGGGTTTTGTCAGCACCGGTATTGTTATTGGTGACCATACGCCGGCTTTAAGCACAGATATGGATAGAAGGAAAGCTTCAAACGAATCCGCGCTAACTGTTAGAGACTTTGATACCGCTGGGACTTCACAGTTTTGTATTTCATTTGAGTGAAGTGCGATGCTTACTTTTTGGGGGTTTCTACTCTGTGATATTTTGTATTGCTTTTCGAATGCTTATACTCACTGGAACCGGTATTAGTTAAGAATAAAAACCGACAAGAATCCTGTTCCATTGCCAGTTCTATCGGTCGTAGTTCACCGTAAAAAATTTCACACTTGCTGATATGTGTCATAGAAATGTTTTACAGCAATCTTCAGTTGAAAATAGTTGAACCTTCAGGCTAGCTGCTGAAGATACGAAACGGTCATAAAAAAGAACACGCAGAGTGTTATCCTGTTTTAATAGAGGCTTACTCCTCAA
Source organism: Odontomyia ornata (assembly GCA_963969285.1). Classification (NCBI taxonomy): domain Eukaryota; kingdom Metazoa; phylum Arthropoda; class Insecta; order Diptera; family Stratiomyidae; genus Odontomyia; species Odontomyia ornata. The sequence goes on from OZ017742.1 coordinate 87,205,207, forward strand.
GAGAAGTATAAGGTTGTAAGAGTTCATCTGCCAGATATATCAGCTGCTCATTCTCAAAAAGACCCAAAAAAATCTTCTTTCCTTGTAAAGCAGTAGAAGGTAGCATTATAACAGAAAAGAAGCTCTCTCAGCTTTCGACAATCTAACCCTGATACCCTACTCGAAGAACACATAATCCAACGCAATACATTTTGAAAGTGAAGAAAGTCCAATTCCTTTCTTAATAAAATTGTATAAATTATACAAAGGAAGCTGCGTAATCATCCTTGCGCACACTAACCGCCACGACTTTCGAATATTCGAAAATGCCTTGTATACATGATGTAGATTAGTATATGATAGATGTTGAATGACTCAATGATAATATGCTTTCGTCACGGAGCTGGCCGAGGTAGAGGAGGCCATCAAAAGGGAGCTCCCTAGTGTTAGCAGGGTTAAAGTGAGGATGACACCAGAAAACAATATGTTAACGTATGGCCATCATCGACCTCATCGAGAAGGACGCCGAATAACTTCTAAGTAAAGGTAAAGTAAGAATAGGGTGGGTCATTTGCAGGGTACTGCGAAGAGCAGTACCTCTGCGCTCTTTCAAGTGCCTTGGTTACGGTCATACTGCTCAGGAATGAAAAGGATCCGATAGGAATTCCCTGTACTAAAAATGCGGCAAAATGAAACATAAAAGAAAGGAGTGTTCGAAGGAGGCACTCTGTATCCTTTGCTAGTATGATGATCAAAGACTAGATCTCATGCACGTATAAGGATCAGAAAAGTGTTGGGAAGCCCTAGCCAAGGTAAAAGCAAAGCTTCGATGATCGCTATCTTGCGGATACATCTACACTACCGTACAACTGCCCAAGGCTTGCTTAAGCAGTTTGCGAGGGACCTATAGGTTTGGTATTCCGGGTCTACATTTTTGAGTGTGTAATGCCTCAAAATGATCCGCGTGGGAAACGAGTTCCACAGATAACGGCCAGGACAGGGCTTATCGTGCTGAACGCCTGAGATACTCTGACTTTCCGCCGCATGGGCTATGAAGGAATGGTATGGACCCGACGTGACATTCGCCTCGGACTCCTTACTACGGAGGGTACACATGTGGAGAGTATTATTGAACTACTCAGCGAGTACTTGTAATGATTTTTAAGTCGAAGTCCGAACGAGAAACCGACCTCTCATCGGTTCTAGACGTTAAGTCTGAGTAGTGCCAACGGATGGTACCAACCGGTCAACCAATCCGTGCACCGTAATCCATTTTCGCGGTGGCTGCTTGTCGGCCAGCTTGATCGGAGAGGATTTCGGTCGCGGGTCTCCAAATGGATTACGCTCATTTACAATTTTTCAGCCACCATCAAACGCCCGTTTCAAACGCGTCAAAAACACAATCATACGGAGAAGAAGCCTACTTTACGTTACTCCGTATTTCTTCATTCATCCAGTCAAAGTACAAAAATCTAAACTCCATTTCGCGTTCCCGAATTTTACCGACGCGGTACCGAAAAATATACTACGCTAACTTAATCCCGACAAAAGCTACGTTAAGGAAAAGGCAAAACCAACAAAGGTACCGCGTACCGCGCGCGACGCGAAACCGGCCTCAGCAGATTTTCTCAAACCCTACCCTCGCGACGGCATACTTACCATGCACTCTACTTCCCGCTGAAAGAAGGAACCACTGGAAAGGAAAGTCGTTGTTAAGTTTTAGCAATTCATATTATTTCTTAATCTGACAGTTCATTCTGCTTCAAATCTTTAATACTCTCTCCCAACGCCCGTGCTCTCGACCTACAACGATTGGATGGAGCATTGGGAGGATGGACGTCGAGAGGTTCGTCAAAATGCTCACCGCAGGTGCGCCGTTGCTGGAAGACTCGCAGGAGACTGAAGCGAGCTTCAGACTGATGAGCAAAGGAAATCTCGCGTTGTCGTCTACAAGCTCTTCGAAAAGTAAAGCAGAAACCATGGCTAACTAAACAAGTACTTTGTGCCTTGAATGCTAAAAGTAAAGCACACCGCCATTTCAAGCGTTGTGGTACAGAAGAATCCGGAGCCTGCTTTTGTGATCTGCGTGTTTTTGCAAAAAAAGAACTAAAGACTGCAATGAAAAACTACTTGAGTAACTCGCAGAGTTTCCTCATGGCGAATAGTGCGAAACCATTCTGGTCATACATTAGGTCCTTCAAGTCCTCCTCTTCTGTCCCTCCTTCAGTCCACTGGAATAATATCATTAGCTTTTCTCCACCGGATATTTCCAACTTGTTCTCTCAGTTCTTCTCGTCAACTTTAATTCCTTCTTCTCATGTCTCCGATCCAGTTAATACACCCGTATTTCACTCCATTGACATTTCTTCACTTTTCACTGACCATATTGAAGTTGAATCCCTCCTAATATATCACCTGGTCCTGATGGCTTACCGAATATTTTGTCAAGTCATTAGCGTCTTCACTTTGTTTCCCTCTGGCTTTTCTCTTCAACCTCAGTCTAAAGACTGGTACTTTCCCTACTTATTGGAAAAGTGCAAATGTTTTTCCAATTCTTAAAAGTGGTGATCCTTCTTCTGTGTCCAATTATCGCCCTATTTCCTTAATTTCCTGTTTTCCGAAATTACTCGAGCGTCTGGTACATAACCGGCTTTCAGTTTCATTGACCCCTATCTTGTCGAAGGAACAACATGGGTTTCTCAAAGGTAACTCTACGACCTCAAATTTAACTAAATTCATCGATTACATTGCGAAGGCCCTAGACAATCGATTGCAGGTTGATGTCGTCTTCACTGACTTCTCGAAGGCGTTTGACACGGTCAACCACCAACTTTTCTGTTACAAACTGAAAGCTTTTGGGGTAGCTGGCCCTCTCTTATCATGGATGGACTCCTACCTGTCTTCTCGTATATGTTGCGTTAGTTACTGTGGAACTGCCTCTATTACATTTTATCCATCCTCTGGTGTTCCTCAAGGTTGCATTTTAGCTCCAATCCTATTCCTACCTATTGTTTATAAATGATCTTCCTTCGGTTATCGCCTACTGTATGTCGATGAATTCAAAGTATTTTGAGCTATCAGGTCTGTACAAGATTGTCAATATCTTCAATATCTGATCTGATTGCACTAAGTAACTGGTGTTCGTCTAACTACCTCTGTCTTAATGTTGCCAAATGCTATAAAATGACTTTTAATCTAGATCAATCTCTGCTAAGGATCTTGGTGTTACTTTTGATCCTAAGCTCAATTTTGATGCCTCGAAAGTATTGGGACTTATTTTCAGACATGCTTATAAATTTAACAGTAAACGAGTATCTACCCCCGTCCGCTTGTTTATTCCTACCTCATTAACTCGTTAGAGAATGTCCAGCGAAAATTTACTCGAGCCTTGTTTTACAAATTTAAAGTCCCATATCAACCCTATGACTATCGGTTATCCTTTTTACGTTTGCCTACTCTGTCGTCCCGTCGCATGTATCTAGATCAGTGTTTTCTGTATCAACTCTGCCACAATCAAATTTCATCAATATTGTTTGCAGACTTACGTTTTCGCCAATCATCGCATTCTTCTCGGGCAAACAATTTTTTCGTACCACCGTACGCCCGCACAAATTTATATTTTCATTCTCCCATTATACGAATGGTAAGGAATCATGATAAGCTTGAGCGTGGTCCTTTTTCCGACTCATACCTAGTTTTTAAATTGAGATTAAGAAGCCTGATTCTTACAACTTAATTGGAGTAAATAAAGGGTTTTCCAATAAGAGGTGTTATTTTGAATACCCCGTTATTTCGGTCGATGTCACTATTGAAGCTGTCATTTTTTGACATTTGACAAGTGGAAACTACGCCATTATGGAATTGCGGAACGATATACGATATACAACAACGCATTGAAATTATTAAAATTCACTATAAAAATGGTGAAAATTTGGCAGAGACGGTTCGTAAAACTCGAACATTTTTCGATCGTCGTGAAGCACCTTGTCGCACCGCAATACAGAAATTGGTGGAACAATTTAAGCTGTTGGGACAACTTAGTGATGTATAGAATAAAACCCGTGTGCGTCACTCAAGAACAGCCGAGAATATTGCTGCTGTAGCCGAAAGTGTTGAAGTGTCGTTCTTTGGAATAAGGCATTCCACAAACGTCATTACACCGTATTTTGCATAAAGATTTGGGTCTTAAGGCTTATAAAGTTCAGTTAACACAAGAACTCAAGCCGGTCGATCATCAACAACGTCGTGTCTTTGCTGATTGGGTCCTTGAAATGCATGAAAATGATCCGGAATTCCATCGAAAAATCATCTTGAGTGATGAGGCCCATTTCCACCTCGGTAGCTTCGTCAACAAGCAAAATTGTCGCATCTGGGGCTCGGAAAACCCAATAGTTATTTTTGAAAAGCCTCTCTATCCTCAACGTATGACCGTTTGGTGCGGTTTATGGTCCGGCGGAGTCATTGGACCTTACTTTTTCGAAAATAAGGCGGGAGCAACGGTTACGGTGAATGGATTGCGCTATCGAGAGATGATTAATGATTTTTTATGACCGGAGTTGGATGGTATTGATTTGGATAACATTTACTTTCAACAAAACGGCGCTAATTGCCACAAAAGCAACGAAACCATTGTTCTTTTACGGGAAAAGTTTCCGGACCGTATTATCTCTCGAAGAGGTGATCACAAATTGGCCACAGAGATCTTGTGACTTAACACCTTGCGACTTCTTCTTTTGGAGCCACGTGAAAGAGGAGCTCTACGCCAACAGCCCAGCGTCGATTCAATTCCTCAAGGATGGAATTCGTGAGGCTGTCGCGGACATAGGCCAGCCACTTTTGCGATTTGGTTATGGAAAATTTCATGAAAAGGATATGGTCCTGTAAGCGTGGTCGTGGTGGTCATTTGCATGATGTTATTTTCCACTATTAACGCCATAGCTTCCTCTTTATAATGAAATAAACATCCCATCATTCATATGAAAAAATGGCATTTTCCTTTTAATATCAAAATAACACCTCTTATTATTAGACTTTTAGACTTTTTCCTGCTTTAATTTAATTTTACATGCCTATTTGACTAAGTAAAGGGTTATCCATTTTACGATTGGGAAAGTAAAGCTAAAGAAAACACATAAAATATTCAGATAGAAACAAAATTTTTTATTCAATATAAAGATTGAACCTTGCCATTATACATGAAACACAACATCATTCAAATGTCTTCCGGGCGACTTCTTACAGGCCTCAATATTTTTGAGGTAATTTTCAATGACTTTTCGGCACATTCCCGGCAATAGCTCGACCATAACTTCGCCAATATTGGTTTCCGATTGCTAAAGATTTTGAGGATTATTCACGTAAACACGATCTTTCGCATAGCCCAATAAAAAGAAATCCAAAGGCGTTAGGTCGCAAGTTCTTGCGGGCCAATTGACATCACTCAATCTCGAAATTACGCGACCTGGAAATTTCTCTTGCAAAAGTGCTCGATTAGCCTGTGTTGTGTGGCTTCTGGCTCCGTCCTGTTGGAAGCACATGTTCTCCAGATCATAATCTTCAATTTCTCTCCAAAAAAAAATCGGTTAACATCCGTGCATAGCGGTCAGAATTGACTGTAATGGCTCTTCCTTGATCGTTTTCAAAAAAATATGGGCCAATAATACCACCAGACCATGATGCACACCAAACGGTCACTTTTTTCGGATGCAAAGGCCTTTCTGCGATCACCTGAGGATTTTGAGAGCCCCATATGCGGCAATTCTGTTTATTTACGTAACCACTGAGCGAAAAATGAGCCTCATCACTAAAGAAAATTTTGTTCGAACAATCGTTATCAATGAATGGCTTGTTGTTCAATCACCCATTTCGCATACATTTTGCGTTGTGTATGGTCTTGAGGCTTAAGTTCTTGAGTGAGTTGGATTTTGTACGGATGGAGATGCAAATCCAAATGCAAAATCCGCCACAATGAGCCGTAAGACAAGCCCAAATGTTGAGCACGTCGAGGAATCGACAAATTCGGGCCTTCCTCCACACTTTGAGCAACGACAGCAATATTTTCAGCAGAATGAATGTTGCGATGATGCACAGGCCTTGCAACATCAATAACCGATCCAGTTTCTTCAAATTTTCTCACTGTGTTCGATATTGTTTGCTGTGTAGGTCGATTCTATCGACCGTAATCGGCTCGTAAAGCCCTAGATGTTGATACAGCAGAATCATCATTTTTATAATAAAATTTAATAATTTTAACGCGACTATTAAGCGATCCATATTTCTAAATGGCAAACCTTCAACTTAAAAAAAGCATGCTTTGGATGACATTTAATTTTGACGGATGTCAAATAGCAGGGCAATACTTTCCCAAACACGAATTGGATAACCCTGTACTTATTATTGTTTATATCATTGAATTCCTTTTGATATTAACTTTTTCACTTAGTTCAAATTAATTTTCTTTTCTATTTGTTTTGTTCCATTTTGTAATTGGATTATGTTTAATCTGTTAAATGGAATTTAAACAAATAAATAAATACATACCACCCATTATGCATAGTAGGAAGACTCATTAACGCGATTTGTGCTGCTTTAGAGCAGGACGCTCGACCGTCGATAAGGTTGCAGAGGTGGTAAGCGCGGTTCAAAATACAGATGTACATGGCCGTTTCAAGTAACGGACCCCTTTTCAAGTGCCAAAATAAACGATATGATGCGACTTTTGAAGAATTACCTGAATAAGCGAAGCCTACTTTTTGATACGATGCAGGGTCGACAAAGGTTGGACGTTAAATCGGGTGTTGCTTTAGGGTCTATCTTTGGTCCAGACCCATGGAACATATCGTACGACGGGCTACTGAGTCGTTCCTGATCGGCTATGCGGATGATATTGCGGCACTAGTTGCTGGACGCATCGTCAACCATGTGTAACTTAGACGCGGCGTCCGCGCTATGTGGCGAGCCGTCACAGATCCCGGATCCGCCCAAACAGATCTGTTCACTTGTTGCGATAAGCCACCGTACGGTACATGTCGCAAAGGAGGTTCGTGACAAGCCCATTCATCCATCCAATGGAGATTGCATTGCGGCAATGCAATTCGTGAATAAGCTACGTTACAAAGGGCTTGGCCGTGTCCAAATTTTAATCGTAAATTCAAATTATTTTTTTTTAATTTATAAGTAACATTTCGAGCAGTTTGCTTAGGCGACTGCTCGATTACTTCAGTATGCTAATACGCCTGATGAGAAACTGGTTCACTGCTGGTGGGTTCAGTCTAGCCCTGGAGAAAACCGAAGTGGTCATCTTGACAAAGGAGAGAATACTCAAAATATGGACGATTAGTATTGGGGAAGTACCTGGGATTGCTGATCGACTCGAGGATGAGTTTTCTGGGGGCAACGGCTGATAAAGCTACTTCAGGCTTATCGGCTCTGAGACGCCTTATGTGAGTGCCATATAATCGGTGCTGCTATACTGAACAAAAATATGGGGCGACGCTCTCAGCAAAGAGCTGTAACTTTGGCATAGGTAAAAAAGAGTAGCACTGAAGATTGTGTCTTCATATCCGAAGGTCTCTGATTCGGCAGTGCTAGTCACAGCAGGCGTGATACCCTTCGCTCTAATTCTTAGAGAGCATTACACTATTTATCTGCTTCTAAACGAAGACATGGGGGAGACAGTTGTCCGTGAGGAGAGACGACGCTCACTGAACGATTGGCAGCAGTCCTGGATGAACATCACGAAAGAGAGATGAACTGCCCGTCTCATCCCTGATCTGAGACCGTATCTCAATCGAACTCATGGTGAAACCGACTTCTACTTAACCTAGCTCTTGAGCGAGCATGGGCGTACTCAGTCCCTTTTGCGCAAGTGTGGTAAGTAAAGGTCCCGCAGGAGAAAAAGATGATGCCTACCACACATTTTTTGCGTGCAAAAAATGGGATAGGCTTCGCTGGACCTCTGCGAAGGAACAGGGAAACTCTCCCCGCATAGTCTAATCGGGGACGCTTTTGGATCGGTTGACAAATGGACTAGACACATTATGTACGGGCAGCCCGAAAATAGAAAACGAGCTTTAACAGCAGCCGTGAACATCGGGATTTGGGGATCGTCCGAATGTGTGTAGCATTCCCGCATATAGTAAATTTCTTCATTTATTTTATATAATTTAATGGATCATTCGCATAATCATTGCGCTCCTTAATTTCGTTGTTTTAACGGGAAAACAAATGATTACATTACATGCTAATTTGATAAAGGAAAAGATGTTGAGTAAGCAAATAATAATTGGAAAGTTGTTTCATTTACAAAGTGAGTTAATATTTTGCATTATTTAATCTATCAGCCAAACTGATTTTGAATGAAATTTATCTTTTATACTTAAACTATTCAAAAGATTAAAATCAACTTCCTCACAATAAAACACCCTCCATCGGCACACTCTTCCATTCATTCCATCTAATTCGGAAGTCATATGATATAATTGAATTGCAAACCAAACCACCACCGCCACATGTGCCATGTCAACTAATCATTGAGTGTAATAAATCTCAGTTGCAATGATATCAAAATTTACGAGAAACAACGTGTGCCATCAGCACCGCCAACCAACCAATAAATAGATATTAAATGCAAATATTCATTACATGATATAAGTATCTAAGTCTACACTCTCCAAGTGTTGAATGATGACACTCCTTTTTTTGTATTTATTAATTTATTTTATGTTTGGTGGTGATTTTCCAAGCTCAATTTAACTTTCATTAATACGCCTCGAGTCTCGCCAAAGTCGTAGATAAGTGTATACCAGATACGTTAATCTAACAGATAACAACACATATGTTGTCAGTAATAATTAAGAGCTTTTTATATCTTATTTTATTTATTTTTTTCATATTGTTTTTTTGGAAGGAGAGAGAGTTACATTTTCTTTATTTTTCATATTATTTATGCACAGACACCAGTAGCAACCCCAAACAATTAAATTAGCACCAAGCAAACAAATATATATATTTTTAGATTTATCTAATTGATAAATAAATTGAAATAGATGATGATAGTGGAAGGTTGAGAACGAACGGGTGTAATTAAAATGATCGTAAGACGATTTTAAATATTATAACGTTATGCAATGCGAGTAGTCGTATTTTGTTATGTGAATATGAATGAAATATGGTTCTAAAATACGTTGTACAGACACAAACAGAATATTCTGAGAAAATTCTTACGCGATAAGGATTTATTGTAGGTTTGAGACACTGACGTACAAGTTCAAGATGGTGTAGTTTTTGTTAAATTTGCTTGAGGGGGCGAGATATTTCTTTTATTTTTACTTGAATAAAGTTTGTCTTAAATATTGTATTATCATTATGTGTGACTATGGAAAAAAACATATGATTTGATAACGAAAAACGTGCCTCCATTTGATGACGCCACTCGCAGCAAGGTTGTTGAATGTGATTTGCGGGAATTTGGTGTTTCTTGAAAACGTTTTTTTTTTCAAGATATGAATGAGAAATGAGTTCTTCCCCGAATTCAAGTGTTGAAATAAACTCACGCAATTATGTGAATCGCTCTTCAAAAGGTTTCGTCTTCAATGGTTACTATTAACCGAAAAAGAATCAAAAATAAAAACATAATTTTTCATTTTTTCAACAGGTTTAATCGACAAAAATGTAGATACATATGATTATTCGCGTTGGTTCCATTACAGCCAACACATATATATTAACTGTATATAAATATACACGTAAAACTTCGAACAAATAAGTTTTGTAAGCAACGATTATCTACAATAATTTAAGTGTAAATTATAAAATAAAAAACACTTTCGACGACTGATATAAAAAAATATATTAAAAATCACACCCACCATCTTCTTGAAATCATCGAAGCCACAATTCAACACGTTTTCCCTACAATATGTTTGAAGTTGCCCAAGTGGCCACCGAAAGCAGTAAACATCCATTTGAGGTAAAAACTAGCATTTGTACACTGCCCAGTATTGAAGAAATTATGGGACAAATAACGAGTAATCATCAGCAAGCGACGCCGGTTAGTCGGCATCATTCTGAACGAAAATCCAAAATTTACTATCGACATTCCGCCGTTCAACCGCTACGCAAAGAGGATCTAGCCATCTTACGTGATCCACTCAAGAGTTCGTCAATCTATCGCGGTAGCACACGTGAATCGTCAGTTCGTCGTATCAAGGACAGTAGCATGCCAAATGGTCGTCCTATAACGATAAGCGAAATGAATGCCTACAATATTGAAAAGAACGACACGGCTGCAGTGAAAAGCTCGACTAAGGAGATTCTGAAGGCTGAAAATAGTACGACAGATCCTTTAGCAAGTAAAGGATCTACGACAACTAAAGCTCCATTAAATGCAACTATCGCTGCTAGTAGTGCTTCAAAGCGAGCTACCCTACCAAATGAATTTTACAATACAGTCGGGGATGGATATCATAAAACTGAACATTGCTACTTCCGATCGCCTGACGGTGGTTTCCACAAGCTTCCAAGCGATTCGTATCACAAAATGTCCGAAGGATGTTATGTGAAAGCCAGTGATGGTAGCTTTCGGCGGTTGGAAACGAATTCGACGAATCCAAATGGTGCTGATAGTCAATCGCAAAGTAGTAGTGGTCAAGCGACGGTCAAAAGTCAAATGATGAAATTTTTAAAGAGGTCAAAAAGTCATACTCCGGGAACGTTAAAGGAGCTGCAAAAAGAGAAGGAAAGTCGACAGACGAGGGGGGCGGGCAGTGGTCATCCAGCCGGTGAAAGGAATCGAAAAGTAGTCGTGACTATGATGGAAAATGGTGGATTGCCAATTGTTGCTACAAGCAAAGCATCTGATCGTTCTTCGAAACACACCCGTGATAAGGATGGTAGTAGTAGCCGGAATAAGGTAAGTTCTTTGCTTTGATTATACTTTCATTGACAATAACTTATTTCAATATTTTCTACAAGCTGTATTGTTAAAAGAGAATAAATCTGTTTTTATGGACACTACTTAAAAATTTGCAATTAAAGGATTCCAGTTTATTTTTATGTTGTCATGCCACCAAGCGCACCGCTTTATAGAGGTGAAAGAGAATATCAAACCCATGAGCTGATCCCCAGTTTAGATATTTAGTAAGAATCGAACAATTCGCCAAATAGAAAATTGGTTTAGCTTTCTTATCATGGTGCTTTTATGTTTTCGTATAGTGTCTTTCTTTTTTATCATGGTGCTTTTGTGTTTTCGTATAGTGTCCATATTTTTCAGTGATCAATAATAGATAGTAGTGTAGTAATCAAAGCATGAAAACAAAAAATGTGGGTAAAAATACTTTTCCTTACATGTTGACGAAATCTGTTTTACTGCATTCTGGCTTAGAAAAAATGTTAAAAAAGATAAAATACTGCCTCTTCACTTGATCCTTAGACATAATAGAAGTCGTCTATTGACCGACAAATTCGATGGAGCGATCAACACTAGCTTCCAACATCACGATGCTCCCTCTATAAGAAGCGTTGCTATCCGCATCAACCTTGCACCCAACCGTACATTCTGTTCGAAGGAGCAAACTGTCATGCTACAATCAGTTTGTTCGTATTTATAAGTAACACAAATCCATCTCTTCAACTCCTAATCTCTGGACATGTTGTCAGGAATTTTGGATGTAACTTTAATAACCTCTGTTAATGAATATCCCATTGCACTTTCTTTCTTCTTGCTCCTCAGCCAACTTAAGTCAGTGATGAATGCTAACAATTTAATTCGGGATTTCATTTTGTCAAATAATTCTTCACCATCAATTTCGAATGCTACCTCGCTCTATGTCACCCCGCATCTTCTTCACTATCCCTGAAAGGTGCATTTACTACGCGCCAAGCGGAAAATGAATCTTTGTCGTTTTAACTTTTTCAAAGCCAACTTTGAAGATATAGCGTATATGCTTGCGGGCATTGATTGGCATTCTCTTTTAAATCAAAATAATCCTAACTATGCTGTTTACACCTTTTACTCTTTTCTGAACAGCATTTTTCCTCAGTTCACTTCGTCTACCAGTGCTACATATCACAAACATACACCTTAGTTCGCTGCTGAGGTTCCTAAGGCTCTGCATGTAAAAGACATATCCTAGAAAATTCATCAACTATCGGGCTCCATTCGGGATCATATTAAATTCGGTTCAATCCACGCGAATGCATATAAAGCCCTGCTTTCTTATCTTAAGACCATAGGAACTTCCTTCCTCTTCAACAACCCTAAATCCTTTTTGTGGTATATAGAATCCCTCAAATCTCTTCATGATCTCCTAAATTCGGTATCATTCCTTGAAAACACGGCCACTAACAATCAAGCACTACGCATTCCTTCGCCGATTTCTTTTCATATAAATTCAGATCCATCTTCCTTTCCTTAAAGGCATATAGTCTATTTCACTCCAGCTTTAACCTTATTTCCATCAATTCTACAGAAATTGCATGCTTCCTCGACTCGCTGGATGCAAGTGGATCTGCCAGGCCCAATGGTTTTTTCTAATCTTTTCATAAAATCTCTTTCCTGTTCTTTGAGTTTTCCTCTTCCATGCAATTCAACTCGTCTTTCGCCTGGCAACTGCCCTGATTCATGAAATCCTGCTAATATTCTCCATATCCTCAAATCCGGTGACTCTAGTTCTGTTGCTACTTATCGGACGATTACTCTCATTCCTTCACAAAATTTTAGAAAAGGTTGCCCAATCTTGACTTCTGAGATTTTCCAGTCGAATCTCTGTATGAAGCAACATAGCCTTCATAAAAGGTCGTTCAACCGTCACTAATCTTCTGGAATTCTCCCATCTTGTAGCTTCTGCACTAGATTCCAGTTATCAAGATGGCGTGGTCTATATTGATTTTATTAAATTTTTTGACAAACTTGCGCATTAACCGTGTTGTAAGTTTGGAATCTCCAAGGCCCACCTTCGTTTTCAAGTCTTTGCCGGTTTCGAAATTTTGCACACATTTTTTGAGAATCTTGAATACTTCCAAAATATCTTTCACCCAATTTCTGTTTTGGTACTGATAATACCTGACATCTTATTTTTCAATTTTTTCCTTTGAGTATTTAAATTTTCCTACTAACAAAACCAAAACACGTTGTACAGAGTGATGCAAAATTAATCACCTAGCGCAAACTTAACTTTTTTACTAAATAAAAAAATTATTTTGAGTAATGGGAATTTTTATTTGGACCTTGATAATTTTTTCCATCATTCAAAATCAATTTTTTTATTTAGTAAAAACGTTATTCAAAATCAACATTGGTTATTTAATTTTGCCCCAGGTGATTAATTTTGCGCCGCCCTGTACTTCATGATTTTCCTATGAAAACCTCCTTATCCTTTCAAGATGTATGCGTCGTTGTTGGGCCGGTCTTTGCGATCTTTGGAAAACGTGGTGGCAAGGGCGTTGATTTAATTCAATTAGGAAAATTTAATTCCACACAATTATATTTCATTCAAAATTTTCACCTGGGTAGGAAAAACTTTTCGGCAGTGCGTCCTACCAAATAATCGCTCACTAGCCTTTCCTGAAGTCCAATTTGTCTCAACGTAATAGCTATAACTCCAGCAACCGCTGCACGAATTCCATCTCATTATCCTCATGTCAGCGACCTTGCACTTGAACTTGAAACAATTACAAATTCGCAGTCGCTACAACATAACCAAGCATGTACCAACATTTTGATTCTAATATTAGAAAATTCCCAAGCTTTTCAAATCGAACAAGATAATTCCAATTAAGAAGAAGAAATACTTTTAGGTCGATATAAAAATTGAACGTCAAAGATAAGTTTGAAAACTGTATTTAAGTAATAAAATCTGAATAGCAAATACAATATAGTGGCGAACATATCTCTAATTGTTTTATCCAAGATATCTTTCTTTCTCACTCCTTATTGCTGATTGTTTATAACTTCATTGCGTGCTCTAATTTTGACGAATTTTCATCAGGCCTGATCCTCTTTTTCAGTCCTTCCTCAGAGAAATGAAATGGTCAGCCTTTATCTAGAAAATAAGTGTGGAATCTTTTGGGAATCAACTGAACTTTTTGTCCCATCGCATATTCATCCTAATACAGAAATTTAATCACATCTCACCAAGTAACAGAATATTAGTTTTCTACAAGAAGACGGGAGAGCTCTCTACAGCAAGACGGGAGAGCTCACCCCGGATAATATGGCCGCGGTGATACTCGAATCGGTTGACAAATGGAATCAGGTGGCACATTTTGTTCGGGAAGTTCTAAAAGTTAAAAAGGACTCACAAGCGGAGGCGTTGGGGCTGAGGGATCGCTTGTCAATTCCTCTTTCCATCAACTCTCCCACTAGAAGAAGGATCCCGCAGCTTGAAGTTACCTCACGGCGTAACAAAACATGACCTGGCCCGAAGTAATATGTCATACGGTTCCAGGCTGGGTTCTCGAGTTCACAGGGGAGGCGTTTAATGGGTCGGCCAGTCGCATGCGAACATGAGAGTCCCACACTCTGTGCGTAAATGACATCCACATCTGAACCTAAAAAAGTTAGTTAAACTCAATTTTCAACTTTTCAAACAAAGCAACAATGTATGCGGTTTTAATTTTATTACTTCTTATTTCTTTAAAACTCTTGAAATTCTCTCAAATATGCAAAGAGAGAAAAAATCAAAACTGGACTCAGTAGCTCGAAAACTCCTTTATTTTCACACTATTTCAACTTCCAGTCACCGCACATCATGATCCAATCATAATTTCACAATTCAACCTTATTTGCTTCATACTAACTTCCTACCGTATACATGTCTTTTTTTTTCATTGTATATTTCTTTTCTTTCCGGTGCATGGGCATGCGATTTCTCTACTATTATATTTTGTGGCCAGCCTGATATACTGTTCTCCATTCTCCATTCATTCTATAAATTCAATTACCCGTTCTGCTGATATTTTCCAAAGTTCAACACGCTCGCACCAGGTCACGACCCTAGTTGGTAACTTTTGAGAAGCTTTTATTCCCAGCAAAACTCTCAAAAGCACGAACTAACAAACCAATCCGTAAATCCCAATGACATAGCCGACTTACCGACCAACTCTCCGTAAATTGCCAAACAGATCTGACCTCAGAACAACCGAGAACCTTGACATCGGCATTCACCAGCAATAGTGATGCTATTTTAAAGTTCTCCGTCTCTAAAAAACACCCTTTACAAAATGTTTTTTAATGCTAATTTTGGAAATTCATCCGGCATTTGTTGTTTTTGGATAAAGTAACTCGTGAGAGTATTTGGACATGTAACAATGACAATTTTTTATTTTCAGGTTCTTCCTACCTCATTTCGGTCTAAAAGTAAACTTGACTCTTCTTATCCCTGTATTAATGTAACAATTATTAACCATGAGCAAGTTCCAGCTGAATGAAGTGACGTAGTGAAGTGAGCATAAGGTTATGTGGTCTGATAGATCCGTTGAGAAATAAATGCCCAAATCATTGCACTGGGTTAAGTGGGGCTTCAGAAAATCGGCATCCTTTCTTAAAATGTGCAATGATCGCGGAGCGCTTTCAACATGCTGGACTTCTACGGAAAACCACAACAGAATGGGCACTCAATAAATTTAATTTGCAAAATTAAAACCAACGAAACTCGATTCTTTAAAAAATTCTGACTTTTCCCATGAACCTTTTTTTTGAATTGTCTTCCAGCAGATAATAATCGATCACTAGCCTGGTCCATCATTGCAACCCTCTTTCACGAAATTAAATTTTTCCCATTACGCCTATATTCCATGTCAGTCGTTGTTTCCATGCCAGCGACCTCACACTTGAACTTGAGATAGGTTTTAGTCTGGTGTAGGGTCGTTACAATATGACAAAGCACGCACCAGGTATATGGTGCGAAAATCAAAAAAATTCTCAAGCCATTCGAATCGAATGAAATAAATCCAATTGAACGTTATAGGCAATTAATGTTTGCTGTTGCCTCGTGTCGGTATTTTATCGTTACAGACTTGAAATTTTAATCATTACCGTTTGACGTAGAAATTGTCTCTCGGGAGCTGAGCTCTAAGTTTCAACATCGAAAATAACAAACATTGAAATTCAAACACAACATGGCCGCAACATTATCTTAGTGTACACCAAGTTTTGGGTGTATAATCAAAGTCTTAACTTATGGTTCAAATCTTTTTGAGACATAGCATACATTTGCTGAACTTCACTTAATATAATATCGCCAACGATTCCATTAAAGCTTGGTCGTTAAAATTTATCCAAAGTGTGCCGCGCATATTGTTGAATTCAGCTCAATTTAGCCACCTCTCTCACTTTTTCAAAAGCCAAAGGTTCTTTATTGAAGATTTCGTTGCACGTAAACCAGGTTTTAATTAGAACTTACGAACATTCGTTTGACCACCAAAAATATTTTTAGGTTCTTATTGATTCTGGCTTAATTGTAGAGTCCTCGCTTAAGACTCAGCTTAATTCACCGTTCCATGCGCCTCTTTAACTTTCGTTTTCTTTGCAGTAGCATCCAAGAAGCTGTCACATGCCCACATCATCGCAATGGGTTTAGCCGGGTCTTCAGTAAATCAGCATTCAAGGATCGGTTTTGTGGTAACCATATAACTTCATCGACAGTTTGTGCTAAATATCGTCCTTTCCGAACTTTCCTTGACGGCTAAAGTATAACATCATCAAAGATCTGATTTGGAGAAGCCTTTATCAGACTTGCTTTTATTTTACTGTCTTTCTCCTGAGTATCCATACTCCTTTAGAAATCGATTAAATCTTTTGCATCACCGCACGTGGTTTCCAGGCATGTGCACTTTAAAGAGAAGGCTAAAATGCCAGCTAGGACTCACCAACTGTAGTATTACCCAGTCCCAATATAATATTCGTCTTTGAGATATTTTTGCTCAATTCATCACCCTTTTGAGGGCTTGCTTGCCTATCGCTAAGTTGACTCTCCTTGCTATGCATGCAAGGTTTAGGATATCTACCAACATAATTCCTTAGTAAAAATATTCCTTTGGCATAGTGGAAATTCTTTCATTTTTTCCATGGTTTATGTTTGTTTCTTTTGTTTCCGGGCGAAGGCATGAGCTTTCTTTCTTTTATGACGAAAAATCGCTCTTCACAATAAAAAAACCTCGCTCAGTTATGATACGTGCTGGTTTAAAACAGAACATATTGCAGCTGGGTGGACAGACATACGGGCAAAGTGTGGCACTGACCATATCACCTTCTCGAGGGCCGATACATTCGATCAAGATAATGAAATACTCTTAACTATCTCTGAGCGAAGGCCCGAAAGGGGTTGTAGTGTTAAAGTAAAAAAAGTTTTCAACTAGAACAACAGCTTGGCCGATATGTTCAAGATAAAGGTAAAAGTCCTTGCACTATGTCATAATCTTAATCGGTAACTTCCAAGAAGCTCTTATTTCAAATAAAATCATAAAGCACATATATTTACACAATGACAAATTTGATATCTAGACCTCACAGCCAGGACCCGTAAGCCCAAACACCACAGCTGACTTATCTATCAAATCCATCGATACACTTACAAATACATCTTACACCCGCAATTCATTTTTCGACTCTAACAACCTGATGAAAAGAAAGTATAGACAGGAGTTTCAACTGTATACACCATCCAAAAAAATCAATAAAATTTCCACTCCAAATTGCCTCAGCAACATATTATTTCTCTTCTAATAATAGTTACTGGTACTGATTTTTTATTGTCTTTTTTATTGCTGATTGAAAGTTAAAACAAGAAAATAAGATTTGCATTGATAAGTTATGTTTTCTTAATATGGCCAACTTTGTTATAGTATGTTCGCAAGTGTTTGAAACTAAATACGCTCTAAGAATATGATACTGACTTCGAAGAATAATTCAACTTCTATTTAAATTGATGCTAGTTTCTTTCAACGTCCATCATATCCTTACCATTTTTATGTATTAATACACACGTCTCCGAAACTTCGATCCTGCTTTAATGGTCGTTCTGAGTTGCCTCTCCTCATCCATTATTGCTGTCACTAAAAAGCGAAAATTCTGTGCGTACCAACATTTTTCGAACTCAATAGTTATTTTCAGACTAGATACTTTAATAAAAAACCTTGTGTCAAAAGCTTTAAATGAATGATATAAACAATTTATAGCAAAAGTTCAAATGTATCACTTGCATCATACCAATTAAAAAGATTCAAGTTTCATGCGCTGGAATTCAAATTCAACTTGAGAATTTATTAATTCTTGTATTCAATGGCACTATGAACGCAACTATGCATTAAGTTACGTATGCAACTATGCATTAAGTTACATTATGCTTCCTTGTTTAGAAAAAA
This sequence comes from Odontomyia ornata, assembly GCA_963969285.1. Classification (NCBI taxonomy): domain Eukaryota; kingdom Metazoa; phylum Arthropoda; class Insecta; order Diptera; family Stratiomyidae; genus Odontomyia; species Odontomyia ornata. Next base: position 87,223,549 of record OZ017742.1, read on the forward strand.
TAATTTTTTTCTTGTTTTCAAACTAACTAACTATTCATAATTGAAATAAATAGAATTTGAATTGACGACCCCCGAGGAAAAAATCATTTCAAGTAAGTTTTAGTTTATTTTTTATTCGTGAATAAATCATACAATTTTGATATACTGTTTATAGGTGGAAAATGTTTTCGAAGAATTAGAACGAATTCATAATCTTGATATTCTGAATTTTTTATCAGTAAATAGAGTCCAAAAAACAATTTAAACACCTAAAAAGGAAAAAATATAGATAAACCCATGTTTGAACCGCTTATATTTGAATAACATTTTCTGATGTACGAACTAATCCCGAAGAAGATTGCCAAGTTCCGACATATGGATCATCGGTTATCTCGAATCGGGCTTGAAAAACGATTACTTGATTTGATCTTTTCAGTTAAGAAGATATCGTACTGCACATGAACACTAGAAAAGTTTAGGATGTTTGTATTTCTCTAATTTATTTAAATTGACCTTCTGTTGCCTTTAAGTTTTCATATTGTATTTTTTTAAATTTTGTATGATGCAACCCACAATGCTACAATACGCCGCACTCATTAAAAAAAAAAAGATTATACAAAATAAGTTTTCGTTTCTTTAGTTAATTCTATTTTCGCAGGCCAATTTTCTTTATTCTTGAAGAGCCGTCAGGCCTTGCTTTGTTGGCTTCTCTGTAGTGATTTGGAGGATATAAATGTCCGTAAAGGACTGCAGCGATAGTCTGCTGCCTCATTGAGCGAAGAAGTAGGTGCTCGCCGAAGTTGGCTTTGTTTGAGGATGCATGAATGCGCTGGCAGGCTCGCATTGCGGTTTCGTGGGGCGGCTAATTTTCCCCAGCACAAGGGCCCACTACAAAAAATTTCGCATTCACGAATTAGGAGATACAACAACTCGGTTCGACGGTGTCGAGGCCGAGATAACCTACTAAAGGGATGAATTTTGCCTAATCAATCGACTGACTGGGTTCGGTGGAAGCAAGTGAGATTCGAGAAGATCTCGTCTTAACCATATATACTTACGGTCCCCAAATAAGAGTGGGGCATCCAGGTGGATCACCTTGTCCCCTCGCACCCCTCATACGGATCAAAATCTATTTTAGACATGTTCAGATATTTTCCATTTAAATGAAAAACTCATACAAACATAATTCGCATGAATTTTTCCTTTAAATTAAAAATAACGTTTCGAATTTATTTTATAGTCTTACATATATGATGAAATCACATAATACTATAACATAAATAAGAAACTCAAGCAGCAGGCCACTCTACCCTGCAAGAGCACCTGCAACGCAAAGGGAAGGGGTGAGCTCACCCAGAGGCTAGCTCATGAGTGGAGGGGTCAGCCAAAGTGGCGGGTCCCATACCTGGTTCGGGTTCCAAATAAATGAAAAGACCAAACTTGGTCCTTTCCATCTTTTCATTTCTTTAATAAAAATTCTCAAATCGGGTAGCATTTTTCATGCTCATAAAGCATCGGGGGATATAATTATGCAGTTGCTAGTACACCCGTTTTAAACAGAAAAATCATATAGTAGTAGTAAAAAAATGTACAACATTTATTTCTTTGATTCCGATTTAGTTAACTATCTTTTTGAACTGGGAATGTAACCATGATATTTTTGCGCTATTCTTCATACCCTTGACATGGCATAAAAAAACAAAATCTCGTAAAAGTAAAAAACATTTGTACATAATATGTAGAAAACAAGTGTATAATTATTTAAATAGAAACATTTTATGCACTCTCCGTGTGTACAAAATTATATCCATTTTTCAATATTTTCGATAAAATTTTCTGTTAGCTCGAACTTTTTACAAAAATGTATATGATGATATCTAATTAATTGTAAATGTTAACAATTTACAAGCGCAAAATTACGTAAACGATAATGGAACACATAAACAGAATAATTTTCCACTAAAACCGGCAGCTGCCCCAACAAATTCCGCTTCTCAACTAAATGGCAAAATTTCGACTAATTACAGTATTCAATAACAGTAAGGAAAATAATTCTCCGCCGTACTGCACCTCATGCCTGTCTTCAAAGTGAAACATTTCACTAAAGTTTCCTATTATTAATTAATTTCCCCCTCCGCGTTTACTGACGACACTAGAAGTTGTTGCTTTCTTCACGGTTGTCCAACAGCAAATGCAAGCAGCATTCTCGGTAATATTTTCTCGCCACAGACTGAACGATGTTTTCGATTTTGCTGCTATCAATGATCGTGGAGTCGTGGCGCACGATGACAGACGATCGCGGCAAATTTGATTGACCTTACGATAGGCTCAGATTCCTGGAATTGATTTCGCAATTTACGCACACCACTTGACCTTACATACCCAGTTCGTGTATATTGATTGAACATTATCTAGATTGTGAATACGACAGCATTCGAAAATGAAGGCAATTTAAGAGGCTCATGTTTGAACAATTCACTTTGAAGTTTTGAGATAACAATCGTTCAATCCTTTGATGAACGCCTCAGAACAGAATCTGCAAGTCGGGTTTTTCATTCAATAAACTAACGGAACACACACACCCGGAACTGTTCTTGCTAGCGGATCGCGTAGAGGCTGATTTTCTCTTTCCCCAATGCGATTCAAAGTTCCGAGTTCGCGTAAAATAATCACAAAACTCCGTTAGTCCGCGTAAAACTTTAAACTAGTCATGATTATACAAGTAATTTGTAGTATGGTCAAATTTGAATAGGATAGTTCCCGTGGTTTGCTTTCGCGTTTCCTTCTCCTCACTCGCGACTAACCGCCTTGCTTATTTCCACCAGACTCTCCTGCCGCAACAGTGGTTTTCTTGCCGAGCCCTCTGCTTGTCGGCAACGATGGTTTCTACTCGCCGAGATAAGAACGCAATTCATTTTTTAAATTACGTTGCAAAGGGGGTTGCCGTCATCGAATTTTTGGTTGTAATCTTTTTATGTAATATTTTTATATAATTTTTTTTTCTTTTTGTTTTTAAATAAAATTGGATGATATTTAGGGATTTTTTGAGTAGCAAAAAAATGGTGTTTTCGCCCGGGAATCTTTTTCGAGCACTTTGCCTAGGCGACTGCTCGATTACTACAGCTCGCCCAACAAAGCAAGGCCCGACGGCTTTTTCAGAAAATATTTCATTTCCCCCTTTGCGTATTGGAATTTTAAGAATCATTCAAATTTGAAATTTCATTTTTCAAAACGATACCCTTGCATCCTCAAAAATATATTTTCCAGTCAAACTTCCATTCACAATTATTCTGTCAGCAAACTCAACAGTTTAAGATTTTAATCCATAAATCTCAAATTTAAATCCATCAAACTCAAAATTTATCTTTGTAAATTATAAAACAAACGGAAACATACATTATTACGTAATAAACATATTAAAATTAAATATATTAAAATTACTATCAATTTGGGACTTGAAAAATATTCAAGTTCATAAAAATGAAAAACTGCGATTAATGATGAATTTAAAACCACATCACTCATCAAAATTTCATCAACCAACAAAGAAATAAAATGACAAAAAAACTTTATTGCTTTCATTTCCGTTCCGGTAAAAAATTCAATAAATGCCTACCAAAAAAAATAAAATAAGTTTTTTTACAAACAGTAATATCAATTTTAATATGCTTAATTATAATAATTTAAAATTTTCAGCTGGATAACGAATTTGATCTGTAAATCTAATCAAGAAACAAAAATTTAATAATATAAAAATAAGAGAATTATCTTTATACATCGATTTTCAGTAAAATATTTCCTACGGCGATTATCAAGGTCACAATAAGCTTAGAAAAAAATGTAAAGATATTAGGAAATAACATTCATGAAATTTTATACAATTAATTTCCTATCTAATTAAAATATTCAATTTGTTTTACAAATTTTCTTTTCATAATTCAATTATGCTTGTTTCAGTTTATTTTTCCATCTGTAAGAAGAAGAATAAAAACGCTATGTGATTTGCTTGAGTGACATATATATATATATATATATATATATATATATATATATATATATATATATATATATTGGAAGTAAATGTTCTCACTTCTACAGTCTCTGTTTTTTTTCAGACAGACACATTTACTCCCGAAATATGATTTATATGTATATTTGTCACTTAAACATATCTCATAGCGATTTTATTCGTTTTCTTACAGATTTATTAATGAGGGCTAAAAAATCAAGGCAATCAACGAATTTATTTTTCAATTTCAAACAGTACCAATTGAAAACAAAAATGCCTTTTTCAAATTAATAGTCATTCTCTAATTAATTTGTCTATCCAATAAATAATAACTTTTATTTTGGCATAGCATTATTATTTTCTTTACTAACTCTTAATGATTAACTCAAACCTCATTATCATGTCAAAAAAAAAAACAATCAAAAAACTAATAAAAATGTTAATAAGAAAACTCTTAGGCACACCGAAAAAATTGAAAAAGTTTAATGAACTATAATTAAGAAAATTTTCATCACCGCCGCGTCTTCTTACCATTTGTTATTTACTATATTTAATTTTTTTGTTGCTTGCTTTCGTTTTACTAATACATGCATTAGCGTTTCATTCTTTCACGCCTTTGCTTTTGGTCTAAATTCAATTATGGATATAGTAGTTCGAATTTATCGATTTATTTGAGAGAAATTTATAAATAATAGTCATAAATTATTCATGTTGTTGGGTTGGGCGTAGTAGAGAGATGATAATAATAAATTAGTATTTTTGTTTAAGCCTAGATGCATAAATTTATTGTAGTTGACATGTACCCGAGATGGTATGAAACGTAATTGCAATTATTTAAAATGTTGCAAATCACGATTCTACGATTTTTTAAAATAATTTTCTAGATGTGCTATTTTGATGATGTCATTTGTTTATTTTGCTTTACTTATTTGTGTAACGTCCAAATTGAGTATTTTATTGTGTTTCTCTGATTTCATCTAAAGAGTGGAAGTTTTTTTGCAAACTGTTTATTGAGTTCTTTCACGGGACATCTTTAGAAAATCATGCTTTATCTGTATTTTCCCATATTATAAATATTCAACAACTGGATGAAATCTAGTTTTTGTATGTAAATCGAGTATTCTTTTTCGATGTTTTCATTCTTTTCGTTAGGTAATTTACGTTTTTCTACGTTAATATATTGTATTTTACTAGTATCGCACCAATCTAACATTTCAATGTCAAATTTTAAGCCTTACAAACAGAAAAAACCAGCTCTGCCTGAGGGTCATGTCATGGCATGGGTTCAAATCCGGGTCATGTGAGTAAAACGTTTTTCTTTCCTGACGAGTCATATTTTCTTTTCGATGTAAAAAAGTTTTTAAACATTAAAAACTAAATTAAAACGTTCAATCAACAAGCCTCTTTAAAGAATTGTTTTTACTTTTCTTTCCTTTAAACTGATACTATTCAATGGTTGAAATATTATTTTGGTTCTTCAGATATCTCTTCCCATATTTTACAATAGATGCAGACAGGCTCTTTCTTTTTTTTGCCTTCAATTTAAGAGCAGTTTGGGCGATTTCTAATAACAGATTTTACCAATCAACAAATCGAATATATTTTATTGAAATTTTTCTGTAAATTAATCGACTATTTATTCTAGACATTCTTAATTTTCATACTTAAAAAAAATGTACTAAGCTATAACAACGTTCAATTAGATTTAAAAAACGTTATATGATCGAACTTGTAGATTTTTCTCTATACAGTATGTATTCTACATCGAATGTATGAGAGACTCCAAAATAAATTTACAGTTCCCGTTTTTAAAATCTCACACAGCTTGAGGAGAGCTTTGAAATTCGCAACTTTTGTTCCTAAGAAAATCGCTTTCAAATACGTTCATTCAATGATGACTATTTATTCGACATAGTTAATTGAAATCACATTATCATCTAATATGAAAATATTTTTTATAAAAAAAAGGGATCAAATAAAGCCAAAGAAGATTCATTCATATGCAAAAAGTAATAAAAAATATAACGATCTAGAACAAAAAAGCCGTGCATGAGCGGGGCCACGAATCATGACCCCACCACGCCGTAGTCCGAAGCACCACCTACTCGACTAAGAATGCTGTTAATCGATGTAAGCAGTTAATTTGCTGTCCAGGGTTAGAATTGTCCTTAAACGCGAATATCCTTGAGGGGTGCGACAAATGGTTCTAAGGAGAGCTATTGCGGATTCCGGCGTACCGGCATTCTCCCATTTGCAACTTCAAATTGCCTCCGTAACATCGCCGCCTTCTTTTGGGCACTTCTATCCTTTCCTTTGTATATTTAATTTTTTTTATAGTTATTCCATTACCCTGTAATTTTTATTTCCCTATCATACTAATTCTACCTTCTTACTCATTTTTTTACAAAAAAAATAATAATAGGAATAATTTTATCTTTCCGACTAACAACATTCCATTCATTACTTCCCATTAACAAAATTTCATTCAAGACCTTTTCACTAATAAAATCGAATTCCTTCCTTCATACTTTCTCATTTTATTCATTATCTTCCACTAAAAAATTTTATTTTTTATACTAACAAAAATTATTTCACGCTTCCCTACTATCTAATTTCATTGCAATGCCCATTAAGAAATGTTCACAGTTGATGTTGCTAAATAATTGAATGGAGATCAACGAATGTGATTCCGGTGGTAGCGTCGGAGACTCTCGACCGTGGGGTCCGCTGGAACCCTGGGTTCAAGTTCTCCCGAGCGCAGGAAAACGCTCTTTTTGGGATATCGGCAAAAGCAATTATTTCTGTGTGTATGATGATTTGCATATAATCAAAGGCTATCATGGTTATGCAAATCGCCATATATGCAAAATGGAAATTGTTGCATTTGTCGATATGGAAAAGATGTTGGGGTAACGGGGTCGAAGTGTATTGAACTTTGATTACGTTACCTCGATGCGGCAGCGGGAATAGAGGAGAAAGCATTGCGGAACTGGTCTTTTGGCATTAATTCGGTATTTTGTTTAGAAAATAAGAGGAAGTGCTTTGGATTTGGATGTGTAAATTTTGAATTTGGGGAAAAAAGAAGTCGGTTTTCGATTTGGATTTGGTGACGACGGTTAGTCAATTGGAATAGCAAAAGATGGTGGCAGAAGCTTGGGAGAGAGAAGAGAAGAAGTTCTTCAAATTGTAAAAAGTAGTGAAATTTTGGTTGTGGATATTTGAGTAAAACAAAGGAAAAAGATAGTTAAAGGGAGTGAACCGAAATTAAAATTATGACGCCTTAAATATATTCCGGCATAACCTAAAAATCCAAATTGTGTTGAAAATAAAATGAACAAAGCTACATAGTGGATACGAGGTTCAATTGACGCAGAGGACAATTAAAAAGAAAACAGTCAAGTGTCATAATTAATAAACTGAGAAAAAAATAAACGAAAGATGAAAGTTTTCTAAGAAGTATTTTATCTTATTAATAAATTAGTGAAAATCGTTGATTAGTGGAAAGAGCCTCTGCAGCGTCAGTGCTCGGGAACGAGCGGTATTAGTGGTGAAAATTGGCCGTTCCGTGTTTTATATGAGTTTTACATTAATTATCAAATTGAAGATTCGATTTCAGATGCCCCGAACTTCTTTTTTTTTGGTTCTTCGCCGAGCGCTCGGAGCTCAGCACTGAAGGACTAAACACTTATTTGGTTTCTCTGTTTATATTACCGTTGGCTCATATTATTAAGTTCATTTTTTGTTTTCTTTTGTAAAAAATGTTCATCGGATTGTTTTTAACATAAAATTTTTAAAGGGGCTTTCTTATTGGAATTAAAGTTTGTGAGTTGTTTTGTAGAATTTTTATTGTGAATTTAACAAAGTGGCCATGCCTCTTTAAGACAATAATTTTTTATTTCTCAAAATGACCTTCCCCTTTCCCGTCCTTTTCCCTTCGTGTTAGTTTTTATGTGTAGGGTTTCCCAGCACGAGCAGAGGGTGCCCCGGAACACGACTGAACGCTAACCGGCCTCAGTACGCCACCTCGGGCTACGCACTTCTCTGCTACAAATTAATTTCTGCATCTGCGGTGACTTGCGTGGTTGTTGCAAAGCTTAGTGGTGAAGAGTATAAACTACCGTCAGAATTTTGGCTTTCACCAAATTCGTCAATAGTGTAATCTTCTTCTGCGATCCCACCCCAGAACTGAGGGCATCGGCACTACTGACACTGGTGAATCTTCTTGAAACGCAACTTTTTGTGGCATTTGACTTCGTATAGATTCATTTTCGGAAGAAGCGTAAAAGATTTGTTCGGTAGTCATTTACCTTAGCATCGCGTTGATAAATTTATGTAAGATAATTAATCTTAACTCAAAAAGAAGGAAAAAATCGAACCGCCACTAATCCGCATGCCAGCACCTAGATTACTTTTTTTGTTTTTTTTTACGTTTTGTTATGTTACAGTTTATACATATAATAAGGTTCAAGTTTTGGTTACAACCCGGAAATTTTCGTTAAATTTCTTCTTTTAGTTCACAATTTCACGGGTTGAAATTAGAAGAAACACAATTATTTCTTTATTATGCTATCGCTGCAAACCAAAATCACTGTACGAAACCCTTTAACACTTTAATTACGAAATAAAATTTGGAATAAAATTCACCAACAGAAAGCCAGTGGCTAACCTTGTCCACTTCTCTTCCATCAACTTTCGACGTTCCGTCGACTAAAAAATCTCATCTCCGAATCCAAATAAAAGCTGGTTGCCAATCCCGCAACTCTTTTTCCCAATTATCCACCGCCGTACAGAGGTAACGTAATTGAAATGCAAATCGTCATACACAAGCAAATAATGACATTTGGCAAAACCAAAAAGATTTTTCATGCATCCGGGGGAATTCGAACCACGGTCCCAGTAGACCCCCAGATTGAGAATCCGCCGCGCTACCACCTAAGCCCACTACCGATAATCTCTCATTCATGAAACAGGCAAGTTCAATTGCGTAAAGCATTTGAAAGCTTTTATTAATATTTTTGTAATGGGCAATAGTAAAAAACTTTGTTAAGTGGGAAGGGAAGAGTCAAGTGTTCTTAGCATAGCAAATGAAATTTTATTAGTGGCAAATAAATAATGGAATTTTGTTAGTAGGGCAGACAAAAGTATTCAATTTTTGGTATTTTAAGATAGTGGGTGGGAAATAAAATGTTAAAGAAGATAGGGAATAAAAGAATAGGTAAATGATTAGGTATTTTAATATTAAAAAAAAGGTAAAAGGATAGGATTGCCGAAAGAAGGTGGAAGTTTAAACTTGTGAATGAGAGAATGGCGGCACGGTCGGAATGCGCAACAACGACTCGTTCATAATTATGTTCTTATTTCTGGTAAGAACAAATTTCTGGTAATAACAAGTCGAGTAGACAGAATACGCTCCTCAGATGTACAAATTCAAAAAATACTTTTGTAATAAATCTTAGATTTAAAGGAAATTATCTTTTAAGTTGCGTTTAGACAGACAACATTTCAATGAAATGTTGTAGCAAACGAATGGGCGACAAGTAGTATGGGCTGGAAATATTTATTATTCATGAAAATTGCCAAAGTACTACTGATCTTGCCCATTTACCTTAGAAAATGCTGGGCTATATTTCTTTATAGCTAATTTGATATTTTTTTCATAAAATGTAGTTAAAAAGCTAAAGAAAATGAACAAATGAGCAAATCTTAATGTATTAAAATTTTTTCAAATCGAATTACGAATAAAGGAATACCAGTCGAAATCGTAAGTGAACATTTCTGAATTGGCAAAACAACCGCTTCGCTTTGAATGAAATATAGCTTAAGCGTTCATTGGTGTGCTTAACGAATTTTTATGGAAAAATTTTCAATATCGTCCGAACCGATTTCTGGGGAAAGTTGGAACATAATTTTAGGCCATTTCTTTATTGCAAAATCCACTGCTCCGGTTTTGATGAAACTCGGCTCAGACATTCATTGAAGCGTTTAATGAAACATTTTCAAAACCATAGTAGACGTGCTCTGTCGGGAGTCAAACACATATCGAAAACGTGCAATTTTCGGCCGTGCCTATATTGTAAAACGCAATACTTCGATTTTGACGACACAGCACATTCATTGAAATTTTCAAAATTTTATGGCACAATTTATAGTGAGTGTCAAAGATAGGTCGAAAATTGAATTCATTGGAAGGAAAGGGTCGAGAAAATTAGTGGTGGGCTACAGCTCTCGATTGAATTTAAACTCAAACAAGTTGAGTAAGCAGGAGAGTGCTCCTACCAGAAGGTCTTTGTAAACATTCTAGGGTTAGAAGCAAGTTTTCTAATGGCGTGAATCGATAACTTGAATTATTCATCCAATACTTAGATATGAAATCGTTCAAATTTATACAAAAGATGCACAGTTTCATCAAGATCTCAAAGATGAAATTCGTGAGGCTATCGAGGACAGAGGGCAACCACTTTGCGATTTGGTTATGGAAAATTTCATGAAGAGGATATGGTCCTGTAAGCGTGTCGTAGTGGTTATTTGCTCAATGTTAATTATTGATATTGACGGCATATCTTCTTCTTTATAATGAAATAAACATCCGATCATTTCTATTAAAAATGGCATTTTTCTTTTAATATCAAAATAACACCTCTTATTGGAAAACCCTATATCAACCATAAACACGTGTTATTGTTGTTGTAATTCCATATAATTGAAATGGCTATAAATCACTTGATTATGATTCGATCTCAATTAAATTTTGTGAACATATATATCTTATGTCAGTCTATATAATTGCGAAATTTTAAGAAATTTAAAGTTATCGTTTTGATTTTATGGGCAAAAATGTAAAATCTACAAATCATACTATTACTAACAAAGTTGAGCGAATTTCAATTTCTAAGGTATTTGTTGCCCTTGTACTCATAGAGGCCCATGTTCGTGATAATTTTCAGATTTTTCGGCTCAAAGGTGTCCAATCGCGAGGGGGGGGGACACAAATTTTGGCTACGTTTTGCCTTCCCCTGGACCCCCTAATTCATCAAATGATTTTTTTATTTCAGATTCTAAAAGATCTAATCAAGACCTTTCATTTGATACCCAACTCGAATACCTTTGATGAAAAAAAATTTTTAAGGGCCAATTCGTTATTAGGGGGGACCCCCCTGAAACATTTTTTAAATTTTTGTTAAGGCCTTAACTTTTGAGAGATCATCACTTTTGACCTTTCCACGAAGTTTGAGCATTCTAGCTTTTATAGTTTCTGAGGAAATCAGCTGTGACGCACGGACAGACGGACAGACGGACAGACGGACAGACGGACAGACGGACGGACGGACGGACGGACAGACGGACGGACAGACGGACAGACAGGTCGCGAAACTAGTAGGTCTTTGTAAAAAATTTTTTTACAAAGACCTAAAAAAGGATTTACTGCACGAAATGACTTTAAAAATTGTAAAGATCAACTTTTGATTTAATCCAGCTTTAAATTCAATCTAACTTTGGACATCATTATTTAATTCTTTATACATATCAAATGGTTTATCCATATCAGCTGACGCTGAAGACCGCAAACCTTATCCAGATTATCATTCAAATTCGGCCCCAAATTCTCTACCACTATTTCGTCTCGTCGAAAATCCTAAGTCCACATCCGAGTCCAATCCCTTGACATCCGAACTCAACTCTTTTACATTCGACCTTCATAACCAAATCCGACAAGCCCTCCAAGGATACCAAACTACATAATTATAGTAAAAAAATTATCACTCTTGTAGCACTCGGAGCTTTATGCGTCACATCATTCCCGCCTACTTCTCATCGACTATTTTGAGCCACTGCTTTTCCAGACCTTCCCTCGCTTTTATATTTGGTTCGGACTGTCATCACGAAACGATTGATGCTTGACAAATCGAAGAAGCAATATCTTCTTTTGCGTTGTCTCTATCGTGATAATCGCTGTGGAGTACAAGCTTTCATGAAAAAGAAGCAGGTGGCAAATCGGATAAATTCCTTTCAATATTTCAAGTTCAAATCGCTAAAATGTGAGTAGTTATCATCATCATCTATGGCGCGAAACCCCAAGTCGGATTTTGGCCTCCAGAATTAATCTCCTCCGACCATCACGGCTCCGCATCCTTGTCCGTCAGTTGTTTACTCCCAACAAGGATCTGTTGCCAGCTACTATCGTGCCTTCCCATCGAATTCTCGGTCTTCCCGCTGGACGTCTACCCTATGCTCAACCCTTTAATGTTCTTTTGGGTAGCCGGGTTTCTTCTATTTTTTCTACATGGCCCACCCATTTTAATTTACGTAACTTTACGCAAAAGGAAACAGATAGATCGTCAAGAAGTTCATACAACTCATCGTTGTAACGTAGTATCCGCTCCGTTTCTTGTTACACTGGGCCATCGATTTTTTGGAGCACTTTACGTTCACATCATAGATGTCAGAGAGAATGGATACGAAATGCATCGCGAGAATTGAAGTACTTTATGATGTAGCGTGAAGTTGGCGCGTTATCAGCTGTTAATTCGAATTTTAAATAAATTTGATGTGACGTGTCCCACTAATTTTCGCATCTTGAACTAAATAAATTTTCCGTGCGGGTATTCTAACTTGAACGATATAAAAGATTCAACATCACTTACCCAACGAAAGATACGCCCCTGACATGCTTCCTATAGCTGTTTTTACAATCCCACACACATCACTACATTTTTCGTTTTCCGATACAACGACACTCGCGATTCGTAACAAACTTTTCAGTTTGATTAATTATCACTTTTGCAACGCTTTTGCACTGGATTCAACACGGTTTATCTTATAAAAATTATGTTGTGTACAATTTCAAATTCAACTTGATTAGACGTTTCCATCATTGTTGAATTTTCACGAATCATATGTTTTCAATCATATGGTTGATATTTCGTTGACAATTCGGGGGTTAAAGTACAAGAGGAATAGGATTTTCATGAGAGCAACTAGAGAGCCAGTTGAGTGTGTGGATGCTCTAGCGGCGTGAAAGGCGGGGGGATTTCAATTGGGAAAGGAAGGCATGCATGTAGTAAAAGTCCTTCACTCACGTATGGATGAAAATAAGCTCATTTCGCGTCCAGTACCTTATATGTCTTTGGTTCACATACGTCCACTGCCTTTTCAGATTTGCTTGTCATATTTCACTTGCATATAACAGCACAGGTTTGACTAGTGTTTTGTAAATGCAGACTTTAGAATGAGAAGTACGGAGTAAAAGGCTTTATTTGCGGCGTTTCTGAGGCGTCAAATCTCATCCTTTTCGGCGCCTCTTCTATTCAGGTTGGCTCCAAGTGAGTAGTACTACATCTTTATTTCTGTTGTTTCTCAAATTGAACGTCTATTGGCACTAAAAAAAAACGTTTGAAAATTACGATACTTATCTCAAAATTTACTAATGAATAACTTTATGCTTTTTGTGGTGTAGTGAATGTTCATTAGTTTTCAATTTCTAAGCTTTACAGCCATTTTTTCTCACTACAATATTCTACCATCACAAGTATTTGTTATAAAATATAATGCTTTTTACGAAATTCCTAAAAAAATTTGTTGCCTTCATTCCTCCCTTAAAAATCTGTTTTTCCGAAACCTCTCAACATTGGTCGTTTTTAAATCCTCAGTGAAATCTGTAAAAATCTCGTAAAACAAACCATCTTCGTGACAAATTCTTCAGTCTAAATAATTAATACTACAATTCTGCACAGCCTGTGATATCTAATCTAGGTCTTGTTAACTGTTCTCGAGAATTTATCAAAATTTCAGGATAACATGTTTATTATTGGTTGATGTGCTATTGGAATTACCATTGTAAATTTAATGCTCGCATGGTCACCTTGCACGACATAATTCCAGCGTCTGTTTATGTTAACAAAAAAAAAACAAAAAACAAATTCGTATGAGAATACACTAATCAAAAAAATTCAATTAAAATTACCGCCGTGCAAATTTGAACTTGGGACCTCCAAGCCAAGGTTTATGTTGCTAGCATTTCCACTGCGTGTTAGCAATATCCGATGCATTCAAATGTGCGAAGCTATATTGCAAGCATCCGCAAATACAATGAACGCCTTTTAGCGACGGGTCCTGAGGCGAATAATCGGAGCGAAGCTAGACGGGGACCAATGGCGAATTCGATGCAACCATGAGCTGTATGAAATTTTTGACGAGCCGGAGGTCTTAACGATTGTAAGACTGCGGAAGCTGCAATGGGCTGGACACATGAATCGTATGAACGAACAACGGATACCCAAAAATGTATTCGTTGGGAGAACTGAAGGCCGGAGACCAGTGGGGAAACCGAGGAAACGCTGGTCTGACTCGATCGACGAAGACAGTTCATCGCTGCTCGGATTTCGAAATTGGAGGACGTGGTCAATGGACCAAGACAATACAGTATTCAGGCGCCATTTGCAGGAAGCAAAGACCCGAGAGGGGCTGTAGTGCTACGAAGAAAAAGATAATTTTTAAATCAATCAAGTACCTCCACACCATCGAAATTAATAAAGTCAGTCCCGTGATAGATCTTTCAAAATTGTTTGCTTCTAAATCCTCAGTAGAAGCTACAACAAAATCTCTTAAAATACATCATTATAGCAACAAATACTTCAATCCAAATACAATATAATTAGTAGTAAAATTCCGTACACCTTGTGACATATATTCTCGCTTTTGTCAACTGTTCTTGAGAATTTCTCTTAATTTCACCATGATATGCTTAACAGATTATGTATGTGTTATATCATACGCTCACTCTCCATCCAATTAGCAATTTTAAGCTGTAATCCTTTTTGCCTGTAATTGTGAAGCAATTATTTTATTATTGGTTAACCTACTATTGAGACTCCCATTATGAATTTAATGCTTGTAAAAAATAAATTCATATGAAAATCAACTTATTTTAAAAATTCAAGGAAAACGCCCACCGCGTGGATTTGAACTTGGGACCTCCAAGCCAAAATTAATGCTGCTAATCTTTGCACTGCTCATTGGTCTCCCGACCCCACCCTATGTATCAGGTAATATTCGATGCATTTAAATGTGCGAAGCTATATTGCTTGGAGGTAGGGAATAAGAATTTTGAACGATTAGGATATTTAGATTGAGGATATGGTATAAATCTGTCTACGCTATTGGGTGATTTTAAAATTTCTCTATCGTTTTATGAAAATGGCTGTTTCCGTGTAATCTTAAGGCGCTTCTATTTTTACTGCTTTCATTAATTTTTCATTTTCTAACTAATAGAATTTTTTGCCTTGTTCCAAAATCTTAGGGTAGAAAATAAAATATTTCATAATCCAATTAAATTAACTATTTATAATCTATATGCAGGCAAAGTTTTTCAGTTTACGGAACAAAACAAATATTAAAACATTGAATTGGTAGTAGCAATAATTTAGTTTTTAAATGTAGCACGTTCATATCAAAAAAGAAAAGCTCAAATAAAGTCGAACAAAATCTTGAACGTTTAACAAAAAGCTTCTCTAGCTATCTACTATCAACTGCATACTTCTAGGCGAATATATCTTCATAAGCTTGAGGCAAAACTATTTCTGTATCTAATATCTTCAACTCTACATGTGCTTACTCGTATCTTATATGTACATTAGAAAGGTAATAACCATTGTGAATAGATCTCTCGTCCGTCAACTAACACTTGTCTAACAATTGCCGCGTCTCAAAGTCTATAACAACTTTTGAAACACAAAAGCGCAAATCTTTGCATCGCGAAATTGTTAAGACAAATAGTCAAGGAAGATGTTGCAAGGTGAGAGATGAATATGCGAGGTGGAGATTTCATTGAGCTGAAGAAAGATCTTCACCGATCGCGAGAGTGGAATAATAGCCTGCAGCTAAACGGCGGTAGCCAACGACTTTCGAGCTTTACTTGTTGAACCTAGACCAGGCCACTAAGCACTCGCAGCAACGGGTTTTAAATCATATACGAGTACCCACCGCAAATCCGCAATTTTCCTATTTCGTCCAATCGTACGAGTATATACTGGCCTAAGATACATACTCGTATCTATGCTAGATAGCCTTAGATACGCGACCTCTATATAGTCAAGATACTTGCAGGCATGCTTGGTCGGGGTCTGTGTTAAGTACTTATTGCGTTCATATTTTATTATAAGGTACTTTGAGGAGTTGGTAGAATATTGGTAACAGCTGTGCATAAGACTAGAGTGGATTGCCGGGATGGGGAAAACCCCGAGGGTTTCAACATCTTATTCTGTGTCTTGGTTTGTCTTTGCACTCTAGCCAACGCAGTAGGGTTCGCGATTTTCATCTTTTAGTAGAACACCTGGATTGACAAGAGGGAAATAGACTAATGAGTGCCATGGTAACAAGGAGGCTTAGTGTTAGAAGGTGCAATTTATCTGACCTGCTAATATTACCGCTATATGTGGTGTGAGATAATACCCCGCGTCGTTTCATTTCAGTTTATGGGAGTCTTTTGAAAAGAGTTGCCAGATTTATAGAAAATTAAGTTTTTCTAGTCCAAAATTGATGTTAAAAATTTTTAAATCTACTTTTGTATTCTATTAATTCAAATAACGATTTTCTGTGTCTCATTATTTAAAATTCTCTTTCCTATAAATCCTACACTTCGCTAATTAAGCAAACAATTCTTAGCATAATCCGTTTATACGTTGGATTGAATTCCAATCCATTTCAAATACAAGAACTCGACATCAATGCTCCTGAGATCTTCAGGCAGTGAAAAGTACTCGTAATCCATGCATTCTAGTTGCCGTGAATGTTTATGCGAAAAACGAAAGCTTGAATTCAATAATGCTGAAAATCACACCAGATGTTGATAGCGGCTAATTTAAATGTCCTTAAAGGATTTAAAATGTTCAATCTAGAAACGAAATTTTAGGAAGCATTTCAAGGACATTTAGAAAAGACAATCCTAAGTAATTCTGTTCTTTTTTTATCTCGAAAAGCCATCGGTCCTTGCTCTTTTTTCTCGGCAGACTCATTTCGACTAGCTTGAGTCATCTTCAGACACTGCAGATGACCAAGCGAGTCATCTGCAGTGCTGAGAAAAAAGAGCAAGGCCCGCCAGCTGTTCAAGGTAAAAAGAAATTGGCCTGTGGTTATAAGCAAAACAAATTAATTGACTAGAATTTTTTTTTACTTGGAAAAGAAAATCATTCCTTTTATCTGCATATTTTTCCAAAAATACAAATCAATGTGAAATTAATCAATTTTATTTTATTTTTTTCAGGTATGTATCATAGATTAATATCTGCTAATTGATTGTGGTAAGTTGACTAATAATTCCAATATAGCAAAATCAAGATTAATAAAAAGCGTTTATTGCGAGCATGAAAATTTTATCGCAATTATCATGCTAAACTTAGATGCATTTAAGAAAATTTTTATAGGAACATTTTTTACAAGCATCCAGTCCAAGGATGCTAAGCTAGCACCCGGCGACCTCAAACATGAGCCGGGGACAGGGAAATGCTGGGTTTTCAAGGAGGCCCTAACCAAAGCCAAATCGATACTCAAATGATCCGTATCCTGCAGGTCAATTTGCACCGAAGCACAAACGCCCAGGACCTACTTGAGCAGTTTGCGAGGGATAAGGAAGCTGACCTCCTGTTGCTGAGCGAGCAACATCATAACAAGGACTCGCAAGCGTGGTACCCTGACAAATCTAGTACCTCGGCCATCTGGGTTCGAGACAGCGCCCGCCTTCAGGTGCAGGGCCATGGACGCGGGGATGGTTTTGTGTGGGTGCGATGTTCAGGGATAACATATTTCAGTGGTTATCTGACGCCTAACGAGGCAATGCCATCTTTTCGAACCAAACTCGATGCCCTGGAGGACGCTGTCTCGAACACAGAGGGCCACATGCTGGTCGGGGGAGACTTCAACGCTAGAGCCATTGAATGGGGTATGCCACAATCCGACCCAAGAGGAAAGCAAATCTTGGACATGGCGGCCAGAACAGCGCTTTTTGTCCTAAATACTGGTAACACCCCTACTTTCCGCCGCTGGGGTTGCGTAGGAACCATACCCGATGTGACACTCGCTTCGGAGTCCCTGGTACCTAGAGTACACAACTGGCGAGTACTAGAGGACTACTCGGCTAGTGATTACCAGTATATAGCGGTTGAGATTCACGACGGTGCCATTCTGCGTGCATATGCCCAAACTTCAATCCTCGGATGGAGGACTGGGAGGATGGACGTTGAGAGGTTCGCTGACGCGCTTACGGCAGGCGCACCGTTGCTGGGAGCTCCGCCAGGGAGTGGAGGGTCTACAGCCAAGGACTTGGTGAACTCAACTATGAATACCATCATAACTGCTTGCGAGTCTTCCATGCCCCGTTGGAGACCCCGACACGGTAAGCCTCCAGTATACTGGTGGTCAAACGAGATCGCCGAACAAAGAAGCGAGTGTCACAAACTTGGGCGCGAACACGGGAAGAGGCAGACACTAGGCTAGCAGCATACAGGTCCGGCAGGAAATATCTTCGCAGGCTTATTAACAAGAGCAAGGCCCGATGCTGGCAAGACCTCGTGGACGATGTAAATAGGGATCCGTGGGGCCTAAGTTACAAGCTGGTCATGCGAAAACTTGGTGCCCAACGGAAGCCCTGCTTACATGAAGCAGAGAAGATGGATGAGATCGTACGGGCACTATTCCCCACGCACCCTGTCCGTGTCGATCCAGCTCACGCATAAACACCATTAGAATGCTCACCTTTCACAATGATGGAACTGGAGCAGGCAATTCTATCCATGAAAGCAAGGAAGGCATCGGGACCAGATGGCGTTCCAGCTGAGGTTTTGCAGCTTGTCTACAAGCTTTGTCCTGGCTTGTTGCTCAGTATGTTCAACGCTTGCCTGTACGAAGGTGTATTTCCGGAACGCTGGAAAGTGGCGAGGCTCGTACTGATCAGCAAGGGGAAGGGAAATTCCGAGTTGGCGTCTGCATACCGCCCGTTATGTATGCTAGACACGGCTGGGAAAGTGCTAGAGAAACTCATCAAGGGAAGACTCACTGACGCGGTCCGTTCTGCCGGGGACCTATCTTCACGGCAGTATGGTTTTAGAGCAGGTCGCTCTACTTTTGACGCGATAGCGGAAGTAGTGAGCACTGGAAAACTCTTTTCAAGTTCCAGAATATCTGATGCGGATTTTGAAGAACTACCTGACAGACCGGAGCCTGCTCTATGAGACGAAGGAGGGTCGGCGGAGGATGGAAGTTACATCGGGTGTTGCACAAGGCTCCATCCTTGGCCCAGACCTGTGGAACATTACGTACGACGGGCTACTGAGAATCGAGCTGCCGGATGAGTCGCGCTTGATCGGCTATGCAGATGATGTCGCGGCGCTAGTTGCGGGACGCACTGTTGAACAAGCGCAACTCAGACTGGGTATGCTAATGCGCCGAGTGAGGGACTGGATGACTGCTCGCGGGTTCAGCCTAGCTTTGGAGAAAACCGAAGTAGTCATCTTGACAAAAAAGAGAATCCCTAGAGTAAGGATGATCAACATTGGGGAAGCACTCGTTGAGACTAAACTAGCAGTGAAGTACCTGGGCATTTTGATCGACTCGAAGATGCGTTTCTCCGAGCAAATCAGGGCAATAGCTGACAAGGCTGCAGCGAGTGTTTCGGCTCTCAGCCGACTAATGGCCAATATAGGGGGTCCCACCTCATCAAGAAGGAGACTTCTGATGAGTGCAGTACAATCTGTGCTGTTGTACGGATCGGAAATATAGTGAAAGGCTCTCAACAAGGAGCTGTATCGAAAGCGTTTGGTACAGGTGCAGCGACGAGGAGCGCTGCGGATTGCATCTGCATATCGGACTGTCTCGGAGTCGGCAGTGCTGGTCATCGCAGGAGTGATACCCATTGCCCTCCTTGCCAAGGAGCGCCGCAGAATCTACCTGCGGAGGAACGAATGCGACAGAGATGCTGTCGCCCACGAAGAACGAGAACGCTCACTCAGTGATTGGCAACAGTCCTGAGTGAGCGATACAAAAGGTAGGTGGACCGCACGCCTTATTGGTGACCTGAGGCCGTGGCTCAATCGAAGGCATGGTGAGACTGACTTCTATCTAACTCAGCTACTGAGTGGACACGGATACTTTCGGTCTTACCTGCACAAGATTGGTAAGTCACGGTCTCCTGACTGCATATTCTGTGCTGGAGAGGTCGATGATGCCTACCACACATTTTTTGTATGCAAGAGGTGGGAAAGGCAGCGCGGTGACTTCATTAAAGAAATGGGAGATCTCTCTCCGGATGAACTCACTGGAGAGATGCTCACATCCGTTGAGAAATGGAACTGTGTGGCACATTACGCTCGGGCAATCCTTTAGATAAAAAGGAAAATATATGAGCGCCTGGAGGCGTCCAGGGCGGAGGGGTCTCTTTTCTAGAAATCCCTCTCACTTCTCCTCCTTCCGCTGGAAAAGGGATCCCTGTAGCCCGGTGGCGCCTAAACGCGTAGAGAAACGAGGCTTAGCCCGAAGTAATGTGTCAAACGGTTCCAGGCTAGGTTCTCAGATTGACAGGGGAGATGTTTAGTGGGTAGTCCAAGGGTATCCTCCATGGGAGTCCCACACTGCCAGACTCGGCGGGCGTAAATGCCTTCACCTCCCTACCACAAAAAAAAAATCCAGTCCAATTCTTTTTTATTTAAAAAGTAAATTCAGATATATTATTGCATATTTAGATTGATATTAATAAAAATTTAGAAATAATTTAAGGAACTATATAGGGTGTGTCAGCATAATCCGGAAAGAACACCCAATTTATAATAATAATTATTTACTATTTATATATAAACTAATATTTACCAAAAAGTTATTATATCTTAACTCTAGGCATTCTCGTTAAATTTGTACCTCAATGAATCTTGTAAATGTAATGTCGTGGTTAGAGTACTCGCTGCGTAAGACTAAGGTCTCTGGTTCGAGTCCTTTTGGTGACAACGAGATTTGTGTCAAGTTATTCTTCCGACGGACAAGAAGCCCATTCAGCTATTAGGTTGTTTGATCATTGATGTCGTTTTTTTCATATTTTTCGAATTAAATTTATTTATATTAACAACAAACATTAATCCGGGATAAATTGACCACTTTGTTGGATGACTTTTTGCCATTTTTTGGTAGGTTGAAAAATTCCACGTTCGAAAAAGCCTTGGTTTTAAGAAGCAAAGAGCTGGTCCAACTTATTAATTGAAAGTTTTACCATTCAAGTGGTTCTGAAGGGAGCGAAACAAATAATCGTCTGATGGTACTCAGGCTATAGGGTGCAAGTAACATCAGTTCCAATTTGAACTCCATTAATTTTTGACGGGTTATCAAAGAGGTGTGGGGTCTGGCGTTATCATGATGGAACATCACGCCATTGCGATTGCCAGTTCAAGGCGTTTTTTCTTGATTTTTTCTTCCAGTTTTGATAGCTGACGACGGTAGACATTCGAATCAATAGTTTGGTTTTTTGGAAGCAGCTCAAAGTAGACTAAACCCTTCTAATCACATTAGACAGAAAATATAATTTTCTGTTGGTGAATATTGGCTTTGGATGTCGATATGGGAGCTCATCTTGCTTGGTCCATGATTGGTTTTGGACTACGTTATCGTGAACAGTCCATTTTTTATCACCCGTTATGATTCTTTTTAGAAATGGGTCGTTTTGGTAACGATTCAGCAAAGAGTCGCATTATGTTAATGCGTTTCATGAGGTGGACTTCCTTTAATTCGTGAGGAACGCAAACATACAGTTCGTCTACGTAACCAAGCTGTTGTAAATACTAATAAGCGGTTGAATTCCATATGTCGAGCTTCTCTGCTGTCTCTCGATTTATCGTACGCCGGCTAGTTTCGATTAACGCCTTTATTTTGTCGTCATCAGTAGGGCTTTAACGACCAGTATGTGTTGCATCTTGCACATTAAAGTTTCCAGAACGAATCCGAGCAAACCAACGCTGACACTGGCGTTCAGTAACGCAGTCCTCACCATAAACTTCATACGATTTCTTTCGAGCTTGCACCGCAGTTTTGCCCTTTCGGATATGCCGATAATGCTCTCTTTGATTGTCCATTTTCAAGTTATTTCTAATTAACTTGTGGTTCACTAATGACGCTCAGTTTTTGACTGAAGATAGTCTAAAGTCTAATCTTTAAAATAGTATGTAATAATATAAACCATGCAATCGTTACTAGATTAAATATGCAGTTCACGACATGAATCACCGGACAACCCAATATAATTCGTACTAGTTGAATATCGGAACGTATCGTCACAGCGTGGTACTTCCAATTTCAGCTTGTTAAGTACCAGTGCATTCAGTCAAGATAGTAAGGTACTCCAACTATCTCTAAGCGAAGTCCCGAACGGGCTGTAGTGCTAAAGTAAAAAATAAGTAATTCAAAGTGATAAATTGTAACCACGCGATTTTAATTTTGGACATTTTGCATGTGTAGGCCTGAGATGGTATTCACTTTATAGGAGACTAAAGTAAGATACTGAGATAAGAAGCACATATTGTGAATAAGAGGTGATTGTGAATAGATAGTGAAGATATTCAAAAACTATGAGGAAGTAACGCTCAATTATTGAGTTTAATAAATATCACCCATGTTGAAGTCTTTTGGCGGGTATGAGCAACTACACGACTACCCGGAAATTCCTGCCGACCACCGAGAGGAGATTACGGACAACCGTGAAAAAATTTCACCTGAACCCCGTGCGAAAAATCCGCATGAACCGAAGTCCTGCTTGGCGACATTTTGCCTTTTGATGTCTCAGCCCCTGCAAACGATGCCGGAATTGGTACAATTGGAGGCAAAGCTTACTCACATCCTGTTAGAGCGTGACATTGCTAAGGTTCAGAATGATATCCATTGAGACCGATTCGGCAAGTACCTGGAGCGTAGTGGAACTGCCCATTTTATCGACGTAAAGAAGGCCATACCTCCCTTCTCAGGGCAACTGGCATATCAAATGCATGAGTATTTGACTGACTTGAATAGATTGATGGATCCGAGGGGAGCAGATGAACAAACGAGATACGTCGATGCCCGCTGACATGATAGGACCAGCTCCTAAACTGTTGACCGCCGTTTCCGTTAGTATCTGGAAGCAGCTGCAGGCGAAGTTTGTAGAGGAGTTTATGGTGATACCGATTGATATACCGTTGATGAAACCATAGCTGACCACACAATCAAAACCCATTAGTTCGTGGGTGAATACCATCGCGATCCAAGCGTTAGTCAATTAAGGAGGAGTAGCGGAGGCCGAACTCCTTCGTTTAGTGGTTAAGGGCCTGGCTCCCCATGTGAACTTTTCCGCTCTATTTGGCACAAGAAACTAGCAGAAATCGAACGTATTGCTATGATGTAGGAGCAGTATCGAGAAATCTGGGAGTCGCCAGTCCGAATCGTTGCTTCTCCCGTCAAATATTTGCGTCCACAGCTACCCGCTCGCTCTGTACTTAAAAGCACTATGCTAGTGCTTCCGAATATCCGACATCGATATTTCATGAGAGTCACTAGTCAATTCAACTCTCATCAAACATCCACAGCAGCCCCGTTGCCCGTACGCGTGAACAACAATTGCCGTTTAATCCATCCGCGCAGTTCAGCCTTGAGCCAAGTATTAACCGATGATAGTTCCCGCAGTCCTTACCGCCCGCTTAGGGACCTAGCTTCAATGAGATGCTTTAACAGGATCTTTCAACTGTACGCTATTCGGGCACATAGTGCCTCACTGCCGTGAGCTCGTACGCCTTCATGATGGATGTTTTACGTGTTTCGAATCAAGTCACAACCGTTTCAATTGTCCCCTTCGGGACCAACCCCGGAATGGTATTGCCGCCGCACCAGCATAATCTGTAGCGAACTAGGCTTAACAAGACCATGCGAATGATATGCAAGTAGCAGCCCTGAAACAGGTAGGTGTCAATTTTGATCGACTTGAAGCCAGCCGTGGTAAATATGACCGGTAGTCCCGCCTCTTTCGTCGCGACACATCATTAACCGAGAGGTACTCAGATTACATCGACCAGCCGTAAATACCGTGGATTGAGCTCTGTCGTTATTCCTGTTGCAGGTACAGTAAATGCTTCTATTACGTTTGCATCTCTAACTAGACAAATCATCGTTCCAGATGGTATTCTTACCGCACCGCTCTTGTTCTCCTTCTTCGTAGCCCTACAGCCCCTTTCGGGCCTTTGCTTAGAGATACTTAGAGTAGCTCATTGTCATGATCGAATTGTATCGGCACTCCACAAGGTGATATGATCATTATCACGCTTTGGCCGCGTGTCCGTCCACCCAGCTGCGATACGTTCTGATTTTAAACCAGCACGTACCATAACTGAACAGGCTTATGGTCCGTCCGAAGAACCACTACAAGTAAATCTCGTTGACGCCAACGAAACTTGAACCAGAGACTTTTGGCTTACGGGCTTAGTGCTCTAACCACTAAGCCACGCGGACTACATCGCTCTTGTTAGGATGGGATTTTGTAATCCTTTGGGATTAACCTATGTATGAATATAAGATCCTTAGATCTCTAAGATTTAATATAAAAAGAAGTGCCTCTATTAATTTCAGAGGGCAGGCCTTTTGTCGGAAATAATTGGACGGAAGTTAAAATCACCCACGTTTACCAGGATAAGTGAGAAAACAGGACCAATGGATGGGACGTGACCAGATTTTAATGTTGACAAGAGTTTCGAAAGAGCTTTAGCCGATAAGTGTTGATCCGATATCCTTAATTATTACCTCGCTACGCCAGTGAACCTGTCTCGCCCATGTGACTGTCTTACAATGAGCTCCGAGAAGTTCAAAATCAGGTTGATCCACTGATCGCTGATTATATTATTCGACCGCTGATTATATTATTCGCTGATTATATTATTCGACCGAGTCAGTCCCATACGCGTCGCCTATCGTTTTGGTAAGCAAGGAGTCGGGAGAGCTGAGAATATGTGTAGATTACCGTGGACTTAATGAGATCATGATCCGTGAAAATTTCTTTCTGCTCCTTATCGACGATTATTTAAAGTATTTAGTCGAGAAAGCATGCTTTCCTATAATTGATTTGAAGAGTAGCTTCCATCGAATAAAATATCTGAGGAGTCCATACAATATACCACATTCATCATTCCCTTTGGATAGTATAAATATACCCGAATGTCGATCGGATTGAAGAACGGTCCCTCCGTATTCAAACGCTTTATCTCTAAACAACTACAAGACTTTGTCAAGGCCCGTGAGATCGTCGTCTAGATGGATAATATTTTGGTTGTTACCGCCGCCACACTTATCATTCCTTTAAAAGCATTTGTAATAAAAGTTAAAGAAAATAAACGGTATAACTATTTACTCGACATAATATATTATTATTAGCTGATATGGCAACGATTTTCAATGGAAAAGCATTCAAATATAGATAATGTAAAGTAATTCATATGTAAAAAGTATAACAAATAAGACAATCTAGAAGGAGAGCAAGAGTAGGGTCACGAACCATGAACCCGCCGCACCGTAGCCCGAAGAATTTTCTACTCGGGTACTAATGCTATTGTAATGAAAATATCGCATTAACCCTGGAGGACTAATCATATTTTTTCAGCCTAGAGGCTATAATTATGAGTCGGGTTGACTAACATAAATCAAAACTGCTATAAACTTTCTCAAGCTCAGACTTTTGCATATTTTTAAGGACTAGGAGACTTGCTATATGTGGTAAAATTAAAAAAAAAACTTATTTTACATCAATATTTTATTGAAAATTACAAAAATTGCTTGTTTTCTTTTTACTTTAGCACTACAGTCCTACGGGCCTTTGCTTAGAGACAGTTAGAGCATCTCTTTGTCTTGATCGAATGTATTAGCACTCGGGAAGGTGATACGGTCAGTACCACGCTTTGGTCGTGTGTCCGTCGACCGAGCTGCGACGTGTTTTTATTTTAAGCCAATAAGTATCATAACCGAACCGGCTTATTGTTCGTCCAAAGAATTCCTCCAAACAAATCTCGTTGTTGTAGTAATCTAAGAACGATGGCTCTAAAAGCAGCGCTGACACAGGCACACAGCACGAACGCAATTTAATAAGGATTCAGTCGATTCAGTCACCTTCCCCATCGCAACACTCGTTTTTTTTTTTTCTTCGCAGGAATAATAAGTGGAAAAATTTCCTTTGTACTTAACACCCGGGAAACAAAATTCTAAAAATGTTTAAAAATTTCTAATGTGTAGTATCTTATTACAATATCTTTTGAAGATAATTTAACGAATTGCGGTGTAACGCGGTATGCAAATGCTTAGAACGAAACGGTTAACCCCTTTTAATTATGAATGCTAAAATCATTGTATCATTTAACCTGTTAATTATATGAACGCTAAAATCATTGTATCATTTAAACCCCTTAAAATTTGTCTAATTCTTCCGATTTTTCCCACCTAATTACGCCTAATTATCATAAACGACAAATTGCCTTCAATTGATAACTTAATTGAACCTACAAAAGACAGTGAAAAGGGAAATTGCAAATACCGCCGTCATAAACTACAAATGATAAGGAAAAAGTACATTTGATAGCAACAAAAACCTTCAATTGTGTGATTTCCCCCTTTCTGAATGGGTTCGTATTGTTCTACTTGCCCATAAAGTGTCGTAGTTGCTTGAGTGTGGAGAATATTAAATTGTGCTTGCGAAATTTGCATGCTATTGCGTCGTAAATCGTGAAAATGGGTGATAACTACATAACAACATTGG
This sequence comes from Odontomyia ornata, assembly GCA_963969285.1. Classification (NCBI taxonomy): domain Eukaryota; kingdom Metazoa; phylum Arthropoda; class Insecta; order Diptera; family Stratiomyidae; genus Odontomyia; species Odontomyia ornata. The sequence goes on from OZ017742.1 coordinate 87,250,323, forward strand.
AAATTGGAATTATCGGGGAGAGTGGCGCCGGCAAGTCGAGTCTGATGCTTCGTCTGACAAACGAGGAATGGGATGGAGATCAGGAGTCTGCTCGAAACCGCCAGACAGCGCGGACGCCGCGTAAAGAAGAAGCGAGTTGGGAGTGAGAGGAGATTGCGGGCTGATCAGAATATCGCCGAGACACGTGGAAAAGTTTCTCGCGTAAAAGACAGTGAAATATTGTAAAAAAAATAGACGATAAAGTTATCGTGCAAATTGTGAACACCTTGTTAGTCGTGTGGGTTAGCGAAAAGTGGAATAAAACTCGTGTTCCGTCAAAATCTAGTGGAAGTGTTTTCGCTTGGGTGTCCAAAGGTTTCTCCCTCCCTTAAATCATTTGTCGAAAAGTTATTCTTTAGTTCCCAGAAATAATCAGGTCCCCAAAGGAGATATGAAACGAAGAAACAATTTGAAAATGTGGAAAAAGGCGTCATTGATTTGCCCCCGAATTTAGTAACAATTAGTTACTCAATGCACTTAGCATGTAACGGATTTGTAATTAACCGTTAGCTCTTTTGTCGGAAATTTTTCGAAATGCTGTGATGCAACTTCGCTTCATCGATTAAGGAAGTCGGTTCGCGTGGAATCGTTGTTGTTAATGTACTGTACATGTTCCAATACAAATTCGGAAACTCCTCCACAATACTTGTTAGAAGAAGCGTGCACACAGAGATGAATCGTGAGAATACAAACAAACTGGAACGTTTCACAGAAGTACACAGAACACTTTCATGGAATAATTTCTGTGTTTGAATGGTGCATGCTTGGGGTGAAATGAACTAGTGAAGGATCAGAGAGCAAGTCTTCGAAGAAAAACCGGCAACCCGAACAAAATAAATACGCGTTTGATCGACAAATATCTCTTCGAATCTTCTCACGTTTCCCTATGTGGCAACGAAAAAGAAAAGTACGGTAGTTCGCAAATGTAGATTTAATTAGACACAAGAGAAAAAACTAGTAAATACACGGTGGATATTTGCGTGGAAAAAATAAAAGTGCGTGTGTGGTCGGAGTAAATTGATCGCGATAGAAATGCACAAAGTAATGCTTGCGAAGATTCTGTAGCAAGAAGTGAAGTGAAGGCCCAAATTTAAAGCACGTCGGCCAGTTGCACTAAACAACAAAGTGATAATAACGGTCCAGACATTGCCACACAGCACGCTCACCGTGGAAATTGATCCTAGCAAAACGATCAAAGAGCTGAAGCAGGAAATCGAGGCTGTCCATGCTTTTCGGGAATTGCAAGGAAAGGTTGCAGAATTGTCGGGAGAAGAGGAGGCTTTCACATTATTCGGCGCAGACATAACTTGAGTAGTTCACATTATTTCAAGTAATAGAAAATTCATATTAGCTTTTGCATGCATGTTCATTTTCGCGTCTTATTGGAATCCCGTATGAAGTTCAAGTCACAAAACCTTAGAATTAAAAGCGTCGATTGAAAGTGTAGTTGTAAGAAAAGCTTATCAGTCGTGTTCAGATACAAGACGACCTGAGCATTAAGAAACATAATCTTGAAGAGATAATTTTCTCTATAGAATGTTATGTGGCATTCAATGAATTTTGTCGAAATATTTTTGGATAAAGTTCGCATGAAAATTATAGCACCATGATGTAATCAATTGCATATAGAACTTTGCTATCACACGATTAATTTGAATGAATCTGTCTGAGTTCAGAGCGATTAATTTGCATGTATCCATTTTTATACTGATTACGTTGTGCATCCAGAGATTACGCCTGGTTTTAGTAATTCTTGTTCGTGAACTTCAATGTATTTCTTGCTATAGATTTTTTTTTGGCACTCTCAAATATCTGCACTTTACTAGTTTTCGATACCGGATATGTAAATGAGCATACTTATTGGTCTAATTTTGAAGGCTTAAATTTATATTCATACATATTTTAATCAGTTCTTGAAAGTGAACATTTTTTTCAATTTCATGAAAAATTTTGGATTTTTAATATAATAAAGAGTATGTTCAGTTTACGCTTTGTCGATGTACTTGAACATCAAAGGCATTATATCATTTGCATTTAGTGATACTCCGTTAAAAGTTCCCGAAATTTGAATAAAAAAATAAGATAACATTACCTTATTATTTAATAATAATAATTATAAAATAATACTGATTCATTTATTTAAATAAACAAATTTACCTAATTATTTACCCTATAAATCTTTCTACTACCCATTTATATGACAGCACTGATTCAAATTCTTAGTAAAATTAAACCATAAGATAAAATATCACACCTAAAATAATAGCCTAAACCCATTCAATAAAAAGAATAACAATTTGAAATGATAAAAATCAAAGACAATATAAACAATAAATTTTGCACCATTCAAAAATATAAAAAGGTATTATAAATGACAGAAAAAAAATTTAGATTAAATTCGAAGCTTTTGTGTTTAACGAGAGTTAATAATGATGTAATTTCTCAACTGGGATTTTAGAATGACAGTTCAGGTAAAATACAAGTATAAACGAGTATTTGTTGCAACAAAAAGAGATAATTGTGGGACATGCAAAATAATCACTTGCAACATCGTTGTTCTGGCATTTTCCGCAGAAGTCTGTAATGTAACAGTATCTGAACATTATTCTTATAATTAAAAGTCAAAAATTTAATAAAGGGCGATAATTTTAGTCTATTAAATCGCTCTCTAAGAGCTTGGAATTAATTCTCAACCAGAGATTGCAATTTTGAAAACCCTGTTAACATCGCTCGTCAGAAAGGTAGATTGGAATTGAAACATTTCCTGTGTTGAAGATTATCTTTCTCAAATTGATTCATTACTAAAATTCTGCCTTTTATTTAAGTATTATTTATCACCATACAAAATGTACATAAGTGTAACATAAATAGTTCATTTATATTCAAATTCCAAATAAGATTTTGTGGTCAGCTATAGAGTATCAGAAAATGTGTAATACCGGAATTTAACCTGTTAGAAACCAATAAGTTAGATTAGGTATAGATGATCTAATGAATTGATTGAAAATTGAAAGAAAAAAAATAAAAATGAATTAAAAACGTACCCGAGGGTCTTTCCTTTCCTCCATTTCTAACCGGGTATAGGACCCGGTACGGTGGCAGGCTTCCCCCTCAAAATATGAGCCAGTCACCGGGTACAATTTAATCCTTTTTATTTCAGGTGACTTAATGGGTTGAGTGGCCCAAGCCAAGTGCCTTTTTATGGCATAAAGTTATGCAATTCCATTGTATAATTCTATGACATAAATTGGTCACCGGGGTACTCCCCTTCTGATGGGAAGGTTCATACAATTCAAGTTGTATGAGTTTTCCACTCAGAAGAGGAATACCTGGCCACTTCAACGATTTAACATTGGATTTATTCCGGTTGGGTGGGCATGAAGGGGCTCCACCACCACCCGGTTGCCCCTCTTTCATTTGTGGGCCCTGAATGTATTTGGGTAAGGACGAGGTCACCCCCAAATTAGTCTTTCTTGTCAGGTTGCACTTGTTCTCGCAACAAGTCGTAATTCCTTCGTGGAGGTTATCTACTGATTTGCGACCGAGGCAGCAGAACATCGCTGCGGTCCTTCACGGACATATGAAAATCTATTATTCACTACATTGTCACCAATGGGATTCGAACCAGGGACCTTCGGCTTACACACCGAGCACTCTAACCACTATACCACGCGAACTAAATAAATAAACAGCTTGTTTCTTACTTTCTTTAAATCAAATTGAGTAGTCTCAAAAAACTTAAATTTTAGAAAAACCGTGACCATTTTTTTACTTATTTCAACCAAATAAACTGTGTAAACTATACAGAACAGTCAACACACATTTTCACGTTGTGTTCTCCACACATAGTTTTTAAGCACTTTCCACATCGAGTTTTCTATGGGATTCTTTTTATAGGAACAAAGGCACCAATTTTCCTTTTCAGTGTTTTGTACTAAAATACAAAACCCTATTGAAATAACGACCTGTGTCTGTCCGTCTGTATATTATAGCAGTCTTTTACCGAAACTATAGAAGCTACAGCCATGAAACTTTTTGGAAAGGTAAAAATGACTTCTTGAAAGTTTTGCGGTGTAAAAATTTTTCAGAGAGTTAAGTCTCAGTGAGATCATTTCAAAACAGGCCTTAAAATTACCTGTCAAAGAGGCAGGACGAAAGGAAATGTACGAAATTCACCTTCTGTAGGACAGAAAGAGAATAATTACACTATCCTGTAAGGTTTAGGCTTGTAAGAAAACAATGTCAACGAATGATCGTAAGTAAACAATGTTGTACCTGTCCTGCTCCTCCAATTGGCTATATCTTTAGAAGTCCTCTTTTATTTGAATGTAATGTCCCGACCATAGCCAATTTTTGAGATTTTTTAAGAAGGGATTTGCCAGTCGGGCTGAGGAACTAGTTTTTTGTATTGATATTTCTATTGGAGCTATGAATGAGTTTTATTATTTCTTTGAGAAAGTATTGATCTAGAGAGGTAATCCTTCAAGGTGTCTGTATTCTTACCAAGATAAGGAATTGCATGAACCGTGTGCTTTAGCGAACTGTCGCACATCATGATAATCTTGATGTCATACTTGGTTGGCTTGTTACGAATATGCATCCTAAATGGACACCTACCCCTAAATTCCAGCAGTCGTAGATATAGTCCCGGACTATAACTGTCTCTACAATCCTCTATGTATAGTTCTCATACCATGCGAATGGGTACAAATCTATCCTTTTGTTGTTTGTAGCCTAAGAAATTTACCATCAACATGATAAAAATTTAAATGTCTCTTTGCTCAGTGTCGATTCGGAATACCACACTTCAAATAGGCCGATTAGGGCTTTTATATCTGTTAAATCTTTTAATTGCTTTGAATATTTTGATATGTTTACTGTTCCATAATTATTTCTACATTAGTCCAATTAACTTTTTCATTAAGTGCCTCTTTTGTTACAATATGAACATTTCAAAATAACTCAGCGGACCTTGTTTTACCCTTTGCTTGACGTTTAGGGCCTTTATTTATTGCTGCAGTTCTATGCGTCAAAGTTTTTTTCGTAGACCAGACATGGCTATATTTGCCACTCAGAACTGCTTGAGTGAACGAAATAACGCAAGGACGACCTGGCTATTGTGAACTACCCTGTTGGATGCTTGGAATACTCGTTGCAGTAGTTGGTGAACAATAAATTGAAGAAGAGCCAGAATACGTATATAGATTTCAGTCTTCCAGCAATGAGTCCTCCTGTGTTCCACTGCTTTCTTCTACCTCCAAATAATCTTCATTTCCACTGCACGCGGGGTCCTCCTCACTGTCTGTCTGGTTGCCTTCTTCATTTAAAACACACTCGATAATTTTTTCTATTCTAGATATTTTTAAACCAAAACCCAATAATGATTACCTTAAAGTGTAAAGAAACAGCTAAAGTTAAAGCAACATCAGAACCCATAGCTCCAAAATAGTTATGTTTCCTCGTGATGATGCTCAGAGTTGAGTTCACCACGTCTTGCACTGCTAGCTCCTCAGCCCCCTGCGAATCTTCCAGCAATGGTGTCAACCACGCTTTGACCCTACTTACGCCAGGGAACTCCCTTTTAATGATCTCTTTTACTACGTTCAGGCTCGAGCGAGGATACCGTTGCTCTTTTTCTGAGAACCTTTTGACTACATCGCAGAGTGCTTCTTTATTAGCGGTTTCTACTCCAAATTCAATCAGTATGTGGCCAGATCGAGTTGCTCACACTGCTTTAATGGCAGTTTTGGTGTTTGCGAGCTGTACACCTCCCCTAATCTCTCGTAACACATTTGCGTAGGATCGACCATCCTTAAGTTTCACGATTTGTACCTGCTGCCGAGGTCTTAGTCTGGACGGCATTTGTTAACACTGCCTGGAAGCCAGGATGTAACGATTTATGCCCATTAAGCGCCTTCCTGCTTTTATCCCGATCTCTTTCAATTGGACTAAAGACCATTCTTTTGACGGTGCTATCGGTGCTTCCGCGATATACCAGTACTAAGCCCTTAGATCTGCTTTAGCCTTCTGTTTTTCTTCGACCTTCTGCTTTTCTACAGCCTCCAACCAACTCCACCGGTAATGCCCGATTCGATCTAGGATCGCCTCTAGTTTGAGGAGTCCGTTCCTCACACCTTTGCTAATTTGCTTTTGCGAGTCACATTCAAATTTAGTTCTCTTCAGAATGCTTCCCGTTTTTCTGAGTAACCTATCTTCCTGGTAGCGCTCAACGGCTATTGTATTTACCAAATTTCTCTTTGGAGAGAGGTTTTCTGTTTCGGTTTCTGTAAACAATGCTTCGGTTACATTTTCGACGATATCAACAACTTCGCGCAACGGCACTTCATTGGTCTCCTCACTCTTTTCGTTTTGTGCCACAGTTTGTTTTTCGACTTCGGAATGGTTAATTACGGGCTCTTCTTTTGTAGGGCGCTCTGGAGTGCGCTCAGTTTTTTTACTGCGCAAGAACGCCGCGATTATATCCGGCTGATATGTGTGTGAATCTTTAGTGTCTAGTAAAGTCTTTAATGTTTTAGTCGTTACTATGCCCAGTTGGACCATGCACTTCCGTTTATTCGTCCATTTGTCGTCTGTTCTTGGCTTTCTGGCCGACGTTGTTGCCGCTAAAGATTATTTTTTCATCATCATCATCAAGAGTAAATTCCAGACTCACCTTTAAGGCATTTTTGTGTCTGGAAAAACCTTTATTACATATTCCTCTATTTAAAAAGCAAATTTAAATGGTGTTTCATCCAACTTTACAACTTATCCTAAGGGAAACGTAATTTCTTTTTTGCACTCTTATACGTTCTACAAGGTGCGTTCCAAAATAAACGAGACTGAGCTAAAATAGAAACGACAGGAGCTTTGTTCTGATAAATTTGATTTAATTTATTCAAAATAGTCTCCACCGACCCCGATACACTGTTTTGCGCGATCTAAAAGCTTTTCGAAAGAGTATTTCAGGTCATTGACCGGAATGTCCTTCAGGATGTCGGTACAAGCCTTTTGGATGCCTTCTACGGACGCAAAGCGTTTTCCTTTTATGGCCAAATGCAATTTTCCGAATATGTAGAAGTCACAGGGTGAGTGATTGATGGTTAACATGCGATTTCTAGTCAAAAAATCAGTCACAAGAGTGGATCGATGAGATGGTGCATTATCATGCAGTAAGCGCCAGCTTCCTTCTTTGCGGTATTTAGGCCGAATTCGACAATTGCAATGCAACAAACGCTTCAAAACGCCAAGATAGAAAATTGCATTGACGGTTTGGCCCGTTGATACGAACTCCTTGCGGACAATTCCCTTGGAATCGTAAAAACAAATGAGCATCGACTTGATTTTTGACTTCTCCAACCGCGATTTTTTGGAGGGTGGCTCGTCTGGGGCCTAACATTCGGCACTTTGACGCTTAGTTTGCGGGTTCATATTGGAAACACCACGTTTCATCACCAGTTACAATGTTGTAAAGGAAGTTTTCGTCTTTTCTCGCCTCTTTAATGATGTCTTTCGAATGTTGAATTCTGAGCAATTTTTGCTCATTTTTGATAAATTCACGCACAATTTCGATGGAGTTTTCGATGTTCACTGATTTTGGGCGGCCCGTATGTTCATCGTCATTTATGTCCTCGCAACCATCTATAAAACAATCATCGCCATAAACGTTTTCATCAATTCAAATGTTTCGGTAAACGTTTTACCGATTTGAAAACAAAATTTGATATGAGCTCTTTGTTCGAAACTCATTTTTGTACAGATGACACAAATATACTGTCACTTTAGACGCAATAACTTCGCTTCCACTGAACCGAATGTCACCAAGCTTTCACTGGAAGTCAGGTAGGGGAGTAACTTTCCAACGCACTATCTCATTCACAGAGGCTTGGCTGGAAATGAAATCATATCTCACAGAACACAAAGAACAATATACTATCATCGAGACTCACATTACTCGAAGCTGCAAATGTAGAAAAAAAGCATTCGAAGTCGATTGTCGTAGTGTTTTTTTTTTGTATAATTTACACAAATTGCTTGTGCATTTGGCGTAGTTTCTCATGTCATTTGCCTGTATGATTTTAAATGAATTTCCATAGATCCAATAGATTTTTTCTTTCGGTGTCGTTAGCAAATTTCGTCAATTTTCTACATCGACCTGCAAAAGTCCAATCAGCTTAAAGCAGAATATCTTTCGATAAATCGTATACAGTTCTATGTATATTAGAAACACAATTACTCAGTATTCAAATAATTGTCTGCAAAATGGTGACCTACTTGCTATTTCTACCCTTTCCCTCACCTTATACTATAAACAGAAAAATATATAGATTATTCTCTATAATTCTAGTAATTTTGTCAAACCACATGATTTGTTATTTTTTCTTTAAATTTCAGTAGAAACCGCGCCAAATGTGTATCTTTTGATAAGTTTACCAACCACTTTATCTTGGTAAAATTTTGAATGGACAAATATTACTGGAGAGAGCGGAGCGCCTTCATTTTGGAGTTTTCAAAATTTAAACATATTTATTAGGTTAAATCATCTACTCAGCTAGGAGTATATTTAGAACCTAAAAAAGAATTTTTGGATTTCAATTTAAAAATTACATTTGCTAACATTGGTCATATCTAAATAATATTCGAAATAGAGACGAAATTAATCTCCAAATAAACATGCGTGTTACTTGCACGTGAAAGAAATAATATTAAAGTAAATAATTAAGATAAATGCTGTAAAAGTTCTTCATTGGCTCGTCATATTTCATCCTACTTTAAAAAATTCCACTGAATTTGACACACATTCTTGCTAAGATAAGAAAAAGCTACGAGAAAAAAAAATAAAAGTTCACTTCATGGCCACAATATATTAGACGAGAGATACATGATCACGTTCTATTTTACATACATCAACGTTTCTCGCGAATCTACACTTTGATAAATAGCAAAAAGAACATGATGCACAAATGCATTAACAATTTCTTGCAATAACCACTTTGTCTTAGTCATCTTTTCCAAGTCATACCGGAAATTCAACATTCTGTTGAGACATTTTAACATTTCCGTAAAATTCGACCGGTTCTTCTTAAGATAACGATGATCATATGAGCAGATTGCGCAAAAATAAAAATAAAGTTGATACAACCAAGAAAATTAACACAATTTATACAAGTCTGCCAATGAGCGTCATTATCAAATTAGGGGGATTTTAAAGCACGTGAAAAATTATCAAGGGTAAAATTTTCCCAGATTCATCTTATCTAAACTTTTAAAGCATTAATTAGCCTCTAATTAATTATGCTCCACGTGTGGAGCACATACATATGTTCATTTACAAGCCGACAAACTCAAGTAAAAGATAATGCAGCAATACTAACACCAATACAAACCTAACTATATATGTTAACAAACAACAAAAAAATATAACGCGACATATGAATAACTATTGCATCTTTACTTTATAACATATGGTTTTTGAAAAAGGAAAACTGGGGGACTGGAGTAATGTCCCAAGAGAATATTTTTATCAAATGAGGAGAGATTTCCGATTCAGTTGGCGACCGACTTTGTCAGATACGTTCATGTGGAGATATATAGTAGATACCGACGCAATGACAGTCAACAGCAACTGTTTGATTGCCACATGTGATAAATGTACATACGAGTATGAAGCGGAGATATGAAGAAATCTACATTTCCACGTATTAAGTTTAGTAGATAATGTGTGTGATGTTTTATTGCTACGCTTGACGAATGATTAGTAATTTCGATTTTTTCTATTCGTACTAGTTTTTTTTTAAGTCCCATCTAGTACAGTCTTCGCTGATGGATTTTGTTAACGCCGATTGAAGTACATACCAATAAGTTAGTCATTTGGATGGTGTCATCGATTTTTTATGATAGTATTCTTCCATACTCTTTTTAAATTTATTTATTTATTTGGAGCAAAACTAGTTTTCATTCGTCAGATTTGATTGTCTACTCCAATCGTCAAGAAGTATTTTTATAATTTTTTTTGTTGATTTTGTGCCTGCCGGAACAAACCTCATAACTAGTTCTATTTCAGTAGTTTCTATTTTTTTCTTGTGAGCTTCCTAACTTCAAACTAAGATTACTAACTGAAAGAAATGAATTTTTTGCAATATATAATTAACATAGACTCTCACGGCATAGTTTCCAATATTTGGAACTCGCCAACTTCTACAGGCAAGAAAGAAGAGCACGAAATTACTCTTTGAAATTCGAGAACGCTCCGATAAGTACTTAGCCTTCAAAAGAAAAACCAAAATTTTGGGGAGTGGCGATTCATTTTTCAACATAATTTGCTCTTAGCTCGATACATTTGACCCAGCAATTATTCAACCTCTTTAACCCGTCTGAAAAATACGTTTGCTCGAGGTTTGCAAAGTAGGCCTCCGTTGCGTCGATAACCTACTCATTCGACTCAAATTTCTGCCCGGAGGGTGACTTTTTAAAGATTTTTTTTTTTGTGGTAGGGAGGTGAAGGCATTTACGCCCGCCGAGTCTGGCAGTGTGAGACTCCCATGGCCTCTCGCCGAAGTTTGTGACACTCGCTTCTTTGTTCGGCGATCTCGTTTGACCACCAGTATACTGGAGGCTTACCGTGTCGGGGTCTCCGACGGGGCATGGAAGACTCGCAAGCAGTTATGATGGTACTCATAGTTGAGTTCACCAAGTCCTTGGCTGTAGGCCCTCCACTCCCTGGCGGAGCTCCTAGCAACGGTGCGCCTGTCGTAAGCGCGTTAGCGAACCTTTCAACGTCCATCCTCCCAGTCCTCCATCCGAGGATTGAAGTTTGGGCACATACACGCAGAGTGGCACCGTCGTGAATCTCAACAGCTATATAGTGGTGATCACTAGCCGAGTAATCCTCTAGTACTCGCCAGTTGTGTCCTCTAGGTGCCAGTTGTGTACTCTAGGTACCAGGGACTCCGAAGCGAGTGTCACATCGGGTATGGTTCCTACGCAACCCCAGCGGCGGAAAGTAGGGGTGTTACCAGTATTTAGGACCAAAAGCGCTGTTCTGGCCGCCATGTTCAAGATTTGCTTTCCCCTTGAGTCGGATTGTGGCATACCCCATTCAATGGCTCTAGCGTTGAAGTCTCCCCCGACCAACATGTGGCCCTCTGTGTTCGAGACAGCGTCCTCCAGGGCATCGAGTTTCGTTCGAAAAGATGGCATTGCCTCGTTAGGCGTCAGATAAACACTAAAATATGTTATCCCTGAACACCGCACCCACACAAAACCATCCCCGCGTCCATGGCCCTGCACCTGAAGGCGGGCGCTGTCTCGAACCCAGATGGCCGAGGTACCAGATTCGTCAGGGTACCACGCTTGCGAGTCCTTGTTATGATGTTGCTCGCTCAGCAACAGCAAGTCAGCTTTCTTATCCCTCGCAAACTGCTCAAGTAGGTCCTGGGCGTTTGTGCTTCGGTGCAAATTGACCTGCAGGATACGGATCATTTGAATATCGATTTGGCTTTAGTGAGGGCCTCCTTGAAAACCCAGCATCTTCCTGTCCCCGGCTCATGTTTGAGGTCGCCGGGTGCTAGCTTAGCATCCTTGCAAAGAATGCATTTTGCCTCGTTCGTGCACTCCTTCCTTTTGTGCCCCGTTTCACCACATTTGTAGCACAGAGATCTCCTGTCGGGTCCCCTACAGCCATACGCGGTGTGTCCGTATTCGAGGCATCTGAAGCAGCGGATAGGGATCGCTCTTCTCCGTATCCTGCAGATCACCCAACCTATCTTAATTTTGCCCTTCGCCAGGATTTGCTGGGCGTCTTTATCAGCTAATTCGACAATAGCCATGCGTTGCCCCCTTGTGTTTTCACGTGTCAATCTTGCCTTGACTTCACTTAAGCTGGGGAACTCCCTCCTAATGGCATCCTCTACTTCAGCTTTGTCCGTGACGCAGTCGAGGTCCCTGATTTCTAGGGTGGCCATTGGTTCGAGCGAGGCAACGGTTGCCGCATCTCCAAGAACCTTTTGAACCGCGTCACGGAATGCATCTTTGTTTGTGGCCTCTGGCCCGAATTCCACCAGCAGGCCACCGGTCCGGGTTGGTCGAACTGCTTTGATGGCAGTTTTGGTGTCGTCTGGCTTGACCGCTCCTTTAATTTCACGGAGGACATCTGCGTAGGTTCGGCCCTTAGTGGGTTTAATAAGCAGTGCCTCTCGCAAGGGTTTGCGCCGCGGTTCGCTTTTTGTTTTCTGCGGTATATCGGGGGGTTCTTTGTTCTTCTTTTCGTGGTTGAGCTCTTTGTCTGTTTTTTCTAGGAGCAGCTTTTTGGCCGCTTTTTTCGCTGCCTTGTTTCGCACTCACATGAAACTCCTCGCCTGGAGTGACAACTTCGTTTATGGTCTCGTCCTTCCTCCATTTCTCACGGTCGCCTTCAATTGCGCTACCGGCCATTCTTTTGCTGCAGCTAGGACCCACTGATGCCTCGAGGGAGAGCGTGTCTTTTTGGTGCTTTTCGGTTGCGGCCAAAAAGCTCCTCCAGTTCAAGAATGCCATTCCTGACACTCTTGCCTATGTTTTTCTGCACTTCGCAGGCAGTCCTCAGTTGTTTAACGATAGTCCCCGCTTTCCGAGTAAGCCGCTCCTCTTCGGCGCGGTCAAGGGGCGATTGTGGTATTTGGCGCCACCTCTTGGGAGAGGCCCCCGTTTCCTAGCCCTTTTGCTTCTATCGCTTGGGTGACGTTTGAAGTGGCGTCGGCCAACGGCAAAACTACTCCCTCCCCCTGTCTTACACTGGCCTCTGTTGGTGTCGCAGCTTGATCCGGATTGTGTACGTCTTGCACTGGACGCTCCGGGGTGCGCTTAGTCCTTCTACTGCGCCCAAAGGCCGCAATGATGCCAGGTTGCACAACGCACTCTGCCTTCTTTCGTTCGTTAGTCCGTCTGTCGTCTGTCTCCGATGATTTAACCTGTGATGTTGACTTTGACAGTGTTTCTGGGGTTTGCTGCCTCCCCTCGCAATCGGTGACTTGTTTTATCGGTGTTCTTGCCAACAGCGATTTTTGCCTGAAAGGGTTCTCCGTGCTAGCGTCCTGTTTGCTTGTAGTTATATCTGTTACAGAAGCCAAGTTCACCACTTCTATAACATTGCAGTTGCTGGACGACGACGGCCGGGAGCCTGCTCGCTCACTACCCTCTGCCGCCGGTACTGGGGATCCGACCCCCTGCACCGTAATTTGGTTCCCCTTGTGGACCTGCATAGTTTGGTTTTCTGTCTGGGCTTACTTTTTAAAGATTGGAAACAAAAAGAAGTCGCACGGAGCTAAGCCTGGAGAATACGGTGCATGGGGTAGTAGTTCGTTGTCCAATTCGACCAATTTGGCCGTGGCGACGGCGGAGGTGTGAGCCGGCGCGTTGTCATGGTGGAAGAGCTATTTTTTCTTCATCAAATAGAGCCTTTTTTCTGCAATTCGGCGTCGAATCGGTCCAATGGTTCAGCATAGTAGAGCCCTATGACAGTTTTGCCCTTCTACGGGTAGTCGATGCAGATCACACATTGTGAATCCCAGAAAACGGTGGCCATCGCCTTTCCGGCCGATAAGACAGTCTACGCTTTCTTCGGAGCACGTTCACCGGGTGAAGTCCTCTATTTCGACTGCTCCTTGGTCTCTTGTGTGTACCAGTGGATCCATATTTTGTCGACGATCATGAAACGACGCAGAAACGCTTGCGGATTACGCTTAAACAGCGTCAAACACTGCTCTGAAATGATCTCACGGCTGCGTTGGTTGTCTGGAGTGAGCAAACGTGGTACTCATCGCGCCCACAGCTTTTTCATACCCAAAATTTTATGCAGAATATGACCCAAGCAATCTTTTTAAACGCCTACTGTCTTAGCTATCTCGAGCACCTTCAATTGGTGGTCTGCCAATACAAGCTCGTGTCACGTTATCATCCGTGGGAGCCGTTTTCGGGGCACCTGGGCGTGGCTCATCAAAAACCGACGTGGACCACGTTGAAACTCGTTAAACCAATTTTTTAACGGTCACCATCGCAGGAACAAAGTCACCGTACACAGCATCCATACGCTCTTTGATTTCACTGCATGATCTCCCATCCAAAAATAAAAATCGAAACCCCGACCGATATTGCTCTTTCTCCATTTTTCTAAAATCTGGGGACACACTCGCTTCCGCACGCGGTCAAAATAAAACTGTGAGTCCGATTCAGCTGCAATTTTGACAGTAGCCCTCTACGAGAATGTACTACACGATAGTGAATCTCCCTTGCGATAGTGAGGCCAGTGCTAATCGGACCGCCCTCGTGCGTATATATTATATATAGGATGATTATTTTCACACGAAGAAGCTAGAGTTGAGCTTATAGTCCGAGAGGTCGCGTCCGATTTAGTAGCCCCCTACCCGCACGATTTGTTTTAGGGGTTGCCGAAAGATTTTACCCCAAATATTTAAGAGTTACGGTCAGCCCCTCCAATTGTGGGACAGGGCTGGGTAAAAACGGTTAAAATGAGAACATTTTACCTCCATTATGACTCGTCCCCACACTAATTTTTGTTTTGAAAATATAAAAAGCTGATTATAGCTGATGTCAGCCGCGGTCAGTCCTCTGTATCCTGGGACAAGGTCGGTTAGCCGCCCTGTAAAAATACGTGAAATGCATGAAACGCTACAAATTTTGCTCAAAGGTCTATGTCTTCTGTAGATGGTTTGATGGTTTTGTTTTGTGTATGCTATTAATTTTTATACAGTCTTAGAAAAGTCAAGAATTCACAGATTTAAACCGTCCCCCCTCTAATTTTATTCATTGCCTATATTTTCCACTTCCCTTCTGTCATGTGAACACAATTTTCACTTAATACTTATTTATACTCATGTACAGATTTCACCTCATGTCCATACACTCTCTTTTATAAATATAAACTGATATTATAGCCCATATGCAACCGTTTGTTTGTTTCTTTTATGTTGGCGCAAGATGCCTATTTCAGCCGCTCTTTTGCACTCGACAAACCTATCTATCAGGCCCTACTCGTTCTTTAATAGTAATGGAGAAGATCCGACAGATTTTCATCTGACCGTGTCCATTGCTGTGACCCCAACTATCTGCAGCCTTACATAGGCAGAGGTCGGATATTAACATACATAGTGCATGGTTCTTCCCCTCGCTTCTGGGAGGGACGTCAGCAATATCTATTCTTCGTAGATGAGAACAAAGGGAATTGTGCCCTGTAATCAGTCCAACCAGAGTTCTATACTCTTTTTTACGTGATTTAAGTAGCTCTTTTACTAGGGATTTACTAAGTCTACAGCCGTCACATTTCCGCTAAAACTCCGCTTACTGAGTCTTCGGCCCAACAGCTTAGCTTGTGAATGATATGAAAGCTGGCGCTCCTATGGGCTGTAGGACAATATCTTAGAGCCCTTCTTCGCTAAAGCGTCAGATTTCGTATCGTCCAGAAAAGCCTGAGCAAATTGTGTCTCCCAAGGGAGTTTAGTTAATTCTAGCATTCATGGACAATTTTTGATGTTACTTTCTATCTCGATAGGGTAAGCATTACTGCCCAGTTATCATTGCAAATTTTGATTTGCCTCCCTTTTCATCTATTGTGCTTGATCCATGACACCACGTCTAGTATTGCAAACACATTAGTGGATGTCTTGATTTAAGAACCATCCTGCTTCATTTCCTTCATTGCTCCTAGAGTCATGTCCGCTTCATCAAATAGCGACTCCGAATGTGACCATTAAGTCAGCGGGCAGGATTAGTCCGTTTGCATAATTGTCTCAGGGACATATTCCGTCAAAAGTTTTTTTGGATTGGAAGGTGAATGCAATTTACACACTGAGTGTGGGGTTCCCATACTCGCGAGCGGCAGGACTACCAACTAAACACTTCTAGCATGGAATCGTATGACGCATTACTTCGGGCCAGGTCTCGTTTTGCTACGCCGTGTAGCGCCTTTAATCTGGGTAATCCTTCCTTCAGCGGGACGGGAGGGAGAAGGGTGAATTGCTAGATAAGCGGTTCGCCGGGCCCGATGTCGCTGACCGATGTGAGTCTTTTTTATCTTTTAGGACTGCCCGAACATAATTTGACACCTGGTTTCATTTTTCAACCAATTCAATCCGAGATGAGCTCTCCTGGTCTCTTGTAGAGTTCCCGACGCAGCTAATCCCATTTTTTGCATGCAGAAAGCATGTGGCAGGCATCGTCTTCTTCTCCTGGGCAAAATCGACAATTTTATGCAGGTAAGACTGAAAACAACCATGCCCGCTTAAAAGCTGATTCATATAGAAGTCAGTCTCACCATGTCTTCGATTTAGCCACGGCCTCAGATCCGGGAATAGCCGCGCAGTCCACCAACTCTTCGTGCAATCAGCTCAAGACTGTTGTCAATCGTTGTGTGAGCGTCTTCCTCGCGTCGACGCAGATAAACACCACGACGCTCTCTAGCATGGAGGGCGACAAATATCACGCCTGCAATAACTCCCACTGCCGAATCAGAGACTGTCGCATATAAAAATGCAATCCTCAGTGCTCCTCTTCCCTGTACCGGTGCCAAGCGTTTTCGGTAGATTCATTACTGAGATCGTCGTCCCATATTTCTACTCCGTACAGTAACACTAACCCTACGATACACATTAAGAGGCGTTTTCTTGATGGCTTGAGTCCCTCCTACGTTGGCCATAAGTCAACTCGTAGCCTATACGCTTGACGCAGCCTTCTCAGCTGTTGCCCTGTTTTGATCAGAGAAACTCATCTTCAAGTCTTAATAGCCTAAGTACTTCGCCGCTGGCTTCGATTTGACTTGTATGTCTTCAATATAGATCATCCTTACTCCAGGGATTCTGTTCTTTGTCAAGATAACCACTTCAGTTTTCTTCCGCGCTAAACTGAACCCGCAAGCTGTCATCCAGTCTCTCACTCGGCGCATTAGCATACCTAGCCTAGGTTGCGCTTGTTCAATGGTGCGTAAAGCGACTAGAGCAGCAACATCATCCGCCGATCAAGCGCGACTCATCTGGCATCTCCAGCCTCAATAGCCCGTCGTAAAACGCGTTTCACAGGGCTGGACCAAGGAAAGACCCCTAAGCAACACCCAATGTAACTTCCATCCTTCGTTGATCCTGTTTCCTGTCATAAAGCAAGCTTCGGCCCTTTAAATAGTCCCTCAAAAGCTGCACGAGATAGTCTAGACCTTGAAAAGAGTTTTCAGCGTATCCAGAATATTCACTACCCATCTAGCGGGGTTAAAAGCGTGTTGCCAACAGAACTATCCGTCACTTGATGGGGCTGTATTCCTCTGGCTTTTGGACCGCGCTCACCACCTCTGCAATCGCATCAACGGTGGAGTGCCCTGCTCTAATGCCGTACTGTCGAGGAGATAGATCTCTAACATCACGAATGATGAGTTTCACTAGCACTTTCCCAGCAGTGGCTAGCATGCATAACGGGCGGTATGCCGACAGCGATTCGGGATTCGCCTTCCCCTTGCTGATTATCGCGAGCCTTGACACCTTCCATCGTACCGGAAAAACCCCGTCCCGTATGCATGCGTTGGATATGCTGAGCAGCAAGGTAGGACAATGGTGATGGACAAGCCGCAACGCCTCACCTGGAGCACCATCTAGACCTGGAGCCTTCCTCGCTTTCCGTGAATGGACTGCCCCTTCCAGTTCCGGCTATGTGAAGAGTGGACACTCAACTGCTGTTTCACCATGGACAGCGTTAACACGGGCAAAATGGGCGGGGAAGAGTGCTCGCACTACCTCGTCCATCTTTCCCGCATCATGTATCCAAGGTTTCCGTAGGGCACCAGGCTTTCGCATAACTAGTTTGTAGCCAAGGCCCCACGAACTTATGCCCACCCAGTTGCACGCCTCGTCAAGGTTCTGCGTCTTTTGAGCCTCACGTCGAAGCTTGTGATACTCCCTTCGCTTTTCAGCGATTTCAGTTGACCACCAGTACACTGGGGGCTTGCCGTGCTGGGGTTTTCGACGGGGCATAGAAGCGCAGCAAGCAGTCGTAATGATGCTCATAGTAGAGTTCACCACGTCTTGAGCTGCCAGTTCTTCCGTCCCCTCCGAAGCTCCCTGCTGTGGGCAACTCGACGAACCTCTCGACGTCCATCCTTCCGATGTTCCATCCAGTTGTAGAAAGCCGAGAGCACGGACGTCAGGAGACAACATCACTTACCTCATGCAGAATGCACTGATGATCACTGGCTGAATAGTCCTCTAATACTTTCCAATTGTGTATCCTCCGTACTAAGGACGCCGAGGCGAATGAAATAGGCTGTGTTGCGTGGAGCAATTCCTCTCTGGTGCTTCAATGCCTCGAATACGGGCATATCGTACAGGGTAGTAAGGGTATCGATAGGAGCTCGTTGTGCTACAATACCGGCAAAAGGAGGCACACTGTGTCATTTACCAACACGCTGACCCAAAACAAGATGATCTAAAATACGTTCTACGTACAGGGAAGTGCCGGGTTTTCCATGAAGTCCTAACAAGAGCCCAAGCACCTTTGCAATGAAACGTATCCTAACACTCGTCCAAGGTCTTCTTGAGCAGTTTACGAGATATAGGCAAGCTGACCTGCTGCTGCTCAGCAGGGAAAACAAATCCTGGATATGACAGTTAGTACTGGGCCCGTAGTATTAAACACAGGCCACACCTCTACTTTCCGTTGATGGAGCTGTGTTGGAACCATAGCGAATTTGACATTCGCTTCGGAGTCCCTAGTACCAAGGGTAAAAAATAAGAGAATTCTAGAAGACTATTCTGCTCTGATCACCAGTGCACTTTATTTGAGATCCAGAGCGGTACTTCTCAGTCTTTTGAATTCCGGTAGAATACTGACAAGGTGTAAAGGCTCTTTTCCCTGTTTATTGTGTCTATGTTGAGATCATCCACCATGAAACTCCATCGAAATATCCACTTTTCACGAAGGTAGAATTGGAGAAGCAGTCTTCTCATTGAAACTAGGAAAGGCTGTAGGACCAGATACGATTCCAGCTGAGGTGCTGCAGATCGTCTGTCACTTTCGCCTTGACTTGCTGTTCAGTTCGTTTATCGCTTGTTTGTATGAAGAAGTATTCCCAGAGTGCTGAAAGATGTTGAGCCTCATGCTAATCAGCAGGGGGAGAAGAATCCCGAGTCATCGGCTGCATACCGTTCGCTATGTATGCTAGATGCTAATGGGGACCTATCTCTACGGCAGTATGGCTTCAGAGTAGGTCGCTCTACCATCGATGCATTCGGAGAGGTGTTGAGCACGGTCCATCGTGCGGAGTCACACAGCAGTTCCACTCGACGGGTCGTCTAGCTGGATACTTTTGACGTTAGAAATGCTTTCTACTCCGCTAGATGGACAGGTATACTGGAAGCACTGGAAATCTGATGCGGATCTTGAAATACTATCTCAAGGATCGTAGCCTACTGTATGACACGAAAGAGGGAGCCGAAGAATGTAAATTATATCAGGTATCGCTCAGGGCTCGATCTTTGACCCTGATCTGTGGAATATCTCGTTCGACGGGCTACTGATACTTGAGGCGCCGGATGAGTCACGCTTGATGGGCTATGCGGATGATGTTGTGGCACAGTCAAACATTATCAACTCAGATTAGGAATGTTAATGCGTCAAGTGAGTGACTGGATGACTGCTTACAAAACAGCGTTGAAGAAAACCGAAGTGGTAATCTGGATAAAGAAGAGAACCCTCAGAGTAAGGATTATCAATATTGGACAACGCTAGTCAAATCGAAAGATTTAGAAATACGTGTGCATGTTAATCGACTCGAAGATGAGTTTTTCCAAGCAAATCGGGGCAACAGCTGATAAGGGAACAGCACGTGTAACGGCATCAAAGTGGGATCCTTCTCATCAAGTTGATGACTCCTAATGAGTGCTGTGCAGTCTGTATTACTTCTACTCGTATGTTGCTCTATGGGCCATCACTTTGGGGTGACGGTCTCAACAAGGAAATGTAACGAAGTGGGTTGGCGCAGGTGCACAGACAAGGAGTGCTGTGAATCGCATGCTCATACTGAACAGTTTCCGCAGAGTCGGCGTTGGTGATTGCAGGGTTGATACACATCGCCCTCCTGGTTAGAGAACGAAAAAAATATATATCTGCTTCGAAATGAAGGCGACAGAGAGGAGATTGCTAAGGAGAAGAGACTGCGCTGTGTCAGCGATTGGTAACAATCCTGATAGAGTGACATAAAATAAAGGGAAGGTGGACTGCCTGGCTCATCTCTGATCTGAGGCCATGGTTAAATCAAGAACATGGTGGGACTGATTTCCACCTAACCCAGCTCTTGAGCGGACATGGATGTTTTGGGTCTTACTTGCAGAAGATTGGTAAATCACGGTCTCCCGATTGCATATTTTACACAGAAGAGATGGACGATGCCTGCCCAAATTTTATGCCTGTCCATATTTATTGCCTGCAAAAGATGGGACAGGCAGCGTGGTTACTTCTCCAGCGAAATTGGAGAGTACGCTTCTTAGATTATAATCGAACAGATGCTTACATCCATTGAAAAATGAAGCCACGTGATATATTATGCTCGGGCAGTCCTGACAGTTAAAATATGCATGCTATTGCACCAGGATGCATTAACGATTGACGGGTCTCCTGTCAAGCAATCACTTCCCCTTCCACTAGAAAATGATTCTTTTAATTTGCAGGTGCTCCTAGGCGTTGGGAAACTAGGTCTAACTCGAATGCTCCAGGCTAATTTCTCAGGCAGACAGTGGAGGTGTTTAGTGGCTCCATCTCACCGTCAAGATCTTTTAATTTTGCCATCATATACTTCACGTCTCAAAATATTTTACTATATCTACAGTTAATATGCTTATAGTGACGTGGTGTATATAAACTGACCGTAAAGGACTGCAGCGATGGTCCGCTGCCTCGGCGAGAGAGGATGGTGGGTTTCGCCGAGATTGGGCTTATCTGAGGACGCGTGAATGCGCTGGCATCCTAGCATTGAGGTTTCGTGAGGCGGGTTCTTTTCCCCAGGACAAGATCCACTATAAAATTCACGAATTGAAAAGATAAAATGTGGATGGACTGGTGTCGAAGCCGAGGTTACCTAATAAGGGTGGAAATTGCTTAAAGCCAGTAACAAACTGGGCCGGGAGAAAACAGACGAACTTGAGAGAAATTCGATTCGTATGGCACCCAAATAAGAGTGGAGCATCCAGGTGGAAGCGTTGCCCCCTCGCACCCCCCAGCCGGATCAAGATCCAATGTAAACATGGCCATATATTTATGTCATAGATTTATGTATAGTATTGTCGCGTGTTATAGTTCGCGGCCAATAATTTTTAATGTTCCGGGAAAGTGAAAACGCAATGTCTTTTAAATTAAGTTAAAAGTGTTTATTTACTAATTAATGCCCAATCATTAATTTAACTATTTCACAATTTTAATTTTCACTTTGTCTATAAATTTCTCTAACAACTGTCTTTACTTAACAATCAACGAAAATCACTTTACTATTACTCGATCGCTTTTCAATTCGCACTCCACACACTATCGCAGTTACTAATGCGGTTGAATGAATCCCCCTATTCATTCAGCTCGCCTTTATATAGGGTCTCTAGTCATTCAACCCAGTTCTCGTACATTGGCGAATTGCCTGGAATATTCGAACAGCTTAATGAATGGGCAGTGACTCACTTTCAGATGTTGATCATGCTTGGCCGGTTCTCGAGTACATTCGTTTGTTGATGTTCTTAATGGTTGTGAAAACAATTGCGACAGTAGCTCGCAGAATTCTTTGTACATGTAACAGTATTATGTGAGGGAGTCACACAACCCTATACCATAAAAAGTCACGCTAGCGAAAGGCCACTTTACCCTGCAAGAGTACCTGTAACGTCAGAATAAGGGGGAAGCTTACCCGATGGCTAATTCATGAATGGGGGAGCCAGCCAACGTGGCGGGTCCCATACCCGGTCAGGTTTCGAATGAAACGACCGAATTTTAAATTCAAACATCTATTCATTTTTTGTGACTTTATTTCTTACTTTCTGCTTTGATTCATCAAAATACATTTGCTGACAATGGAATACTAACAAAATGCAAAATACTGGAATACAACAAAATGCAAGTATACGAGTTTTTGTATTTTCATCTCTATTTTTTTCAATTTGTTTGTTTTAAATTTTTCTTTTCAAAACCGTTGGAATAATAAAAGTATCCAGATTTAAAAAAATATTAAAATATATAGGCATTTTATAATTAAACAAGTTGAGTGAGCAGGAGAGTGCTCCTACCAGAAGATCTTTGTAAACATCCTAGGGTTAGAAATAAGTTTTCTAATAGCGTGAATCGATGACTTGAATTATCTATTCAATACTTGGATATGAAACCGTTCAAATTTCTGCTAAAGATGCAGAGTTTCTTTCATAAGCACAGTGCAGCCGCCATTTTGATCTAGCTTAAATGATTGTTCTGAATGTTCGGCTAATTGAACATATTCAATTTAAACACTATTCCTTAAATTCTCATGGAAATTGAAAAAAAACAAAAGTGCCTAGGTCAATTTGAAATATGTATCAACCATAAACACGTGTTATTGTCGTTGTAATTCCATACAACTGAAATGGCTATAACTCGCTTGATTATGCTTGATCTCAATTAAATTTTGTGAAGGTGCATATTTTATGTCAGTCTATATAATTACAAGAAGTTTAAGGGTACCGTTTTGATTTTATAGGTGAAAATGTGAAATCATACTATTATTAACAAAGTTGGGTGAATTTCGATTTCTGAGGTATTTGTTGCGCTTGTACTCATAAAGGTCCACATTCGTGACAATTTTCAGATTTTTTGCCTCAAAGGTGTCCAATCGCGAGGGGGGACACAAATTTTGCGCACATTTTGCCTTCCCCTGGACCCCCTAATTCATAAAATGATTTTTTTATTTCAGATTCTAAAAGTCCTAATCAAGGCCTTTCATTTGATACCCCACTCGACTACCTTCGGCTCAAAAAATTTTTTAAGGGTTAATTCGTTACTCCCCCTAATAACGAATTAACCCTTAAAAAATTTTTTTAACCGAAGGTAGTCAAGTGGGGTATCAAATGAAAAGCCTTGATTAGGACCCCCTTAACAAATTTTTAAATTTTTGTTAAGATCTTAACTTTTTAAAGACCATCACTTCTGACCTTTTCACAAAGTTTGAGCATTCTAGCTTCTACAGTTTCTGAGGAAACTAGCTGTGACGCACGGACAGACGGACGGACGAAGGGACAGACAGGTCGCGAAACTAGTAGGTCTTTGTAAAAAAATTTTTTACAAACCTAAAAGCTAAGTAATAAGGAAATAAAAGAGTGCTTACCCAATATCCTCGCCGAGTGCCCGCTGATGATGTGGGTGAAATGTTAAAACTTAACACTTCATGGACACATTATGATAAATTTAAAGTTAATAATTACATGCACTTTAATTCATACTCGAATCGTGGTAGCACTTTAAGTAACTCCGATCGGGGCGATACCTATGCACGCAAGGATGCAATTCACAACGAAAATTTGGTGAAATTCGTTAACCGAATATTTGTAGCCCGCATAGTATAGTCACATAGTATAGTATAGTCACATAGTATCCACACTTAATCAACCCTTCGGAAAAATCCGAACACAAGCCGAGCATAAATCGTCGGTAGCAGCTAGGTAGGTAAATACTGACGCGTGGATTGGCGCGAATATAAACATGTGCTTCGATAGGAGATTTCAGGATTACCATATCTCAAAAAATCAAACACAAATTCGCTCCATGCAATCTTTTAGTTTTTAATTAGGATCTGGCAGCACTTCTATGTTCTGCAATGCGTAAAAGAACACGTGCGTCGGAAATTTTATTTGCTTTTTGTTTTGTTTTTTTTTTTTTTTTTTTGAATACAACAGGCCTCAGCTTAGCTGATGTGCCTCCGCTCAGCTGACCAGCCCCTGGGAAAATTCAGAAAGTATGCAACACAGGGTACATGGAAGGTGTGGATACTATGTGAATGTAGTATGGTGTGGACAATTGTCCCGGACACGAAAGGGATAAAAAACCTCTAAGCACAACTTTTGAGCAGTGCATTCATAAGCATGTTGGAAAGCTGAAGGTCGAAACCAGTAATAAATTAAATTTTGATGATATGCAACAATGCAATACACAATTAGCATTCAATCAGAATATCAAATCGTAGTAAAGTGTAAAATTTTTGGTTTTGAATGTAATATTTGCTCACATCACTTTTTACTTGTTTTCCTTAAAGAAATGAAGAAACCGCATCTTTTCTACATTCAAAATCGGATTCACACTCATCGTGGTTCGCTCTCTAAATGTTGTTAATAGCAACAGCAACGCGGAAAAAAACGTTTCATCGCAAAACACCACTTTGCATGCCGGTGAATGTGAAATCACAAAATTTTAATAGTTGCACTAGCTACTGGTCTTTCCATCCCGATGTTGGGCCGATTGCATATTCAATTCGACAAAAATGGAGCCTCGTTATTTTTAACCGAAAATCGTGAGAACTTGCAGCAGCCACTCCTGTTGAATGGAACTTCGTAGATGGTTCACTGCTACGTGAGACTTTTCCGCTTCGATGCTGCCGTATGCACGGAGGAAATCAGATTGCGGTCACATACCGAAATTCTTCAGCATGCGGTTTTCACGAATCGCTAATGTACACAAAGTTAGCGGATTTCTAGAGGATTCGACACGAGTTCGCGGTGGAAACGGACGGATTGAGCACTTCACAATGGTTTTTTTTTTCCTCAAGAAACGAAATGCAGCCACTTTCCACTAACGTCTTCCCTGAGCAAATACAACTCAACAGCAGCGATAGCCATCTCACGTTTTCAGTTTTCTCAAGTTTAACACAAAACTTAGTATGAGCGTATCACAAGTATGTGCATGTACGAGGTAAAAGTGGATCACTCCGTATCGTTTTAAGGCAACAGTTCGGCAATCGCTGAGCATTCGTTTTTCGCACTAATCCTGTCGACAGCCTTTCCGCACTTCCCTCTTTTTCTCGTGACGTCCGCGCCGTGTAGCGATCCCAAGCAGACTCCACGATCCGGCCAAGCAGATCTACTTCCCTCATTTCAATCGCCAGCGTAATCTAAATGCCGCAACGGTAGTTTGTGACGAGCCTCTCGTCCATCCACTGTAGATTGCATTCGACAATGCAATTCGAGGATGAGCTGCATAATAAAGGTGTTGTCATGTCCGAATTTTAATTGTAGATTTGAATTATTAAAGCAATATAAGAAAATAATATAGAAAATTTTTGAATCATAATAAAAGGATAAATATAAAGAATGTAAATGTAAAGAGTAATTTAAATATAATATATATATTTAAAAAAATAATAAAATTTATATTTATAATTAAAAAAAAATTTTTTTTGTAAATTTTATAATTTATAAAACTATAATTTTGAAAAATTAAATTTCTTCAAATTTGCAAGTAAAATTTGGATCAGCAGTTTGCTTAGGCGACTGCTCGATTATTACATGCTACTACTAAACCTCATATCCTTCGTTATAAGTAATGACTTTAATTGAAAAGTTAAGTCATTGGCACAATAAACTGTTCTCAAGTCAGGACAAGTAGTTGATTAGAAAGTTGAGGGAACTCAAATCTTATTCGTGGACAAACGTAATGTGATAGACAAAGCACTTGTTAGATTAGTGCAAAAAACAACGATTGGGAATTAGCTATAAATGTTAAAATCGAAAATCTTCCTGATGTAACCTGGCAATGTTCTTTCTAAAGCTTTTAGAATTCGCCATGCAAAAATCTTAGAACTAAAAAGCTATTCATTTTCAAAGTATATCAGCACAATTCGCAATCATTTCCAAACAAAATGATTATTTTCAAGCAATTATGATAATTTTACGTATTTTTACCTTAACAAGAAAATTTATGAGTTCAATATTGTTTTTGCTTCCTAAAATTCAATAATTTATTTCATGATTGCGTAAAATGATAACGGTCTATTTTCCTACTTTTCTAGCCTCATTAAATATTATTTTCGCTGCAATTAACTCACAAACTTTATTACATTTCAATGTCAGTAGTTATTGATCTCATTGCACCTTGGTATTTACTGCTACAATAGAAATAACAATAACTTTCACCTCACCCTCATATATTCCTTGGCCCTTATTACAACGAATAATATTAAAATATTTATTTTCCTATCAATATTATTTTAATATATTTTCCCATTCTCTGCTAACGTATCTTTCTCTCATCTTTTTTTGTCTGCCTTTTTAGATTCATCATCGATATTACCAACAGGGCAATTACTACATTTTGTCATGAGTAATAGCAACGATTTTGATTGAATAGCGATGGCTGCTATTATATTTGAATCTGAAAATCTGATAAAAATGCTTGAGCAATATTAATAAGAGCAACAGCAGTAAAATTGCATCTTGTTCATACGTTATTTATTGCTAACACATCACACCATTCGGTTATTGTATATTTTATTTGAAGCATTTTCTGTTTTTTGTTGTTATCGCTATTCTGTAGACTACGTAAATTGATAATGAAATTTCTGCGTCATCCCCTAACCAGCCCGCTTTGTTGTATGGAAGTTCAAATTTTGGGATATTACCTCTTTAGACATTGTTGATGAAATTCAACAATGTCTAATTTATTTATAGATTAAGTATAGAAATTAATAAAATAGGAGATTATGATCTACTTTGATATGTAACGCCGTTGATGATAGTAAATGTAAATTAAACGAATAAATATTACATGATATTCCATAAAATTGAAATTTAACTAGATTTTCCCCTCCCGTAACATTTCATTTTCATGCTCTTCATTTATATTTATTCAATTTTTTTATGACTATCTATCTAAAAAATATAACTACTTTATAAAAAATAATTATCTATAGTTAACATATCTTTTATACACTGGAAAATTTAAATTTCAAAATTGCATATCATCCTGCATTAAATACATATCAAGGTCATCCAAAAAAAAATTAATGCAAACAATAAAACAAACCATAATTCTAATTAAAATTAAAAACCGATCATTAAACATGGCATTGATTTCACTTCAAACTCAAATTTAACTGCGCACATACTACAAATAGATTTCACCTTTTCCACATACACCTCTTCAGCGGTCATGGTCCAGCATCATTTGTTCCAAACGAAAAAGAAAATCCCTGAAATGACAATTAATTATTTATTTTATTTTCATTAATTTTTTTTTAGTTGCTTGACCATATATACAATATTTTCACTCTTTCCCTCCCATCCATTCACACATGCTCAATCCAATGCCATTTGAATTTGACGCCAGACCGTGTGCCATTCAAACTGCCGAAATTTAATTTTCATTGCATTATTCTCCACATATGATTAAAAAACTGAATAAAAAAATAAGTAAATGAGAAAAAAAAAACGAAATTAAAAATAAAACCATTGCCACAACTACTTACTATCCGCGTACACAATCATACATACATGATTTATTGATAAATTAATGTACGTACCTATTGTACTGCAGATATCTCTGTAACTTTTATACGAAAGATACATTTTATTTGCACTTGAATAATGTTCGCGTGTGTGCATTTGTTGAAGGAATAAAAGTGTTGGATTAGTTTCGTCTTAAGATTCGGGTTTGAAGGAAAATTAAAAAAAAGTTCAATTACAATTACATAAGAAATCGTGATGTGATGATGAGTTTTTAATATGCATGATTAATGAATAGATTGATGGATAATAAGGAAAT
Source organism: Odontomyia ornata (assembly GCA_963969285.1). Taxonomy (NCBI): domain Eukaryota; kingdom Metazoa; phylum Arthropoda; class Insecta; order Diptera; family Stratiomyidae; genus Odontomyia; species Odontomyia ornata. The sequence continues at coordinate 87,278,142 of OZ017742.1, forward strand.
GTACAGTATCGACTTGGCGGGAAAGAAGAGGTTGCAGTGATAATGATTTCAGTTGAGTTGGGCTTCAATTTGGAATTTTCTGACTTGGAAGTGAAGGTAGAGAGATAATCAATGATGGAATGGGAAATTTGACCAAAGTATATACTAAAGACTAAAGTCATTAGTAACTTCGAATTGGAATGTAATAAAGAAATCGGATCAGCTGAATCTGGTGAATGTTAGGCCTAATTTACGTCTAAAGTGAAATTTCAAATCCTTCTAAGATTTCAAAAATGTTGAAATTTACAGCTTGTTGAATAGCTCTTTGTTGCAAAAAACGTTTGAAATGTTAAGCAATTGATGCAACACAAAACATATTGCATAGACGCGGTAGCATTCTGATATCAACCAAGGCTCAGTCGACGTTGTTCGTTCAGGAGGATATGTTGCCCGTGCCGGGCCACCTATTTAAAGAAATCGTCAAACGTATAAGAAATCGTCAAACGTATAATGATGAGAAGAGATAAGGGAGGAGTCGTATTGAGAAATGATAAAAATTGTTTTCGACTTGTAATTGACGGTAAGAGGAAAATACAAAATTCAAATAACCAAGACTAATTTTTAAATACTTTAACCAACCAAATTTAATTGTTATTTAGATGTGAAAAAATGAGCAGCGAAATAAAATTTCAATGTCAAAAAAAAGTTGAAGCAGCAGAGAGTGCTCCTGCTAGAAGAGTTTTTTGAAACAAGTCATAAATCGAGCAATATGTTCTGCATATCAAAACTTGACTTATATACAGATTCCATAAATTGAGTTCGAAAAACTAAAACCTGGTTATTATGTATTTTAACTCGCCGCCATTTTGTCTCAAGTGTTTTGACTCCGTTGCTAGATTAGTCATGATAACACATCAATAATACAAACCATTTCTAAATTGTTTATCAAAATTTCTACATATTTGTAGTGTCTAGGTCCGTTGCAAACGTGTGTCTCCTTGGTATATTCTGTTAATGTTGTTGTAATTGTTATATATTCAATCGGCTGTAACATAGCTCTTTATGGTTCGATTATTGTGAAATTTTCAGGACACATACAATTGCTATCAGAAAACTTAAATTGTAGCTTTTTGGAAATCTACGGGTCCCATTTTAATTTTATAGGCAAAAAATGTTAAAGTTAAAATATACACAACAAAATGCACACGACATAGTTGGTCGAATTTTGTCTTCTGAGGTATTTGTTACTCTTGTACTCCTAAAGGCTTACCTCTATGATTTTTTCCTGATTTTTCAGGTCAAAAGTGTCCAATCGCGAGGAGGGGACACAAAATTTTCGTGCATTTCTCCTTCCCCTGCACCGCTCGAAGCAAAACATGCCATTTTAAGACCTGTTTTCATTTGGTTCCCATATGGCCTATGTTCGGTTAAATTTTTTTTCAGAGGTCACATCTCTATATGAGGAGACCCCCTTAAACACCTTACACAATTTTTTTGTGATGAAACTTTCAAGAGGGCACCACTTTACACTTACTTCAAAATTTTATGTTTCTAGCTTATGCAGTTTGCGAAAAGAAGTGGTGTGACACACGGACGGACGGACAGACAGGACGTGATCTCAGTAGGGTTTTGTAGCATGATTTTAGAAAATCCTAAAAATGGATTGTTATAATTTGCTTCCTTGTAACCTCTAAAAAGAAGTGAACATTGAAAAATAAATTTATTTTTGAAAAACATCTGAAAGGATGTTTTTTTCCTTTTGGATTCAAAACTGCAGTTTCATCTTCAAATGCTGGTCACAGTTCTGCTCACATCCATTTCAACAACAAATTCACTTTTAAAGTCTCACTTTTCTCCCCATCATTGATTACTTGGTCTCTGCGAAAAATTTCATTTTCTAAAAATCTTTTTTTTATTTATTATTATTACCAAACAAGGCATACATATAATACATTGATATACATAAATAACAATTCATAGCATTAACAATTCTCAAAAATTTTAAAAGTATTAAATCATTATATAGTTAAAAATTACAAAATATTTAATTAGATTAAGTTTATTGGACTAGGGAGGCGTTTAGGCGTTTAGGATAATGGATTTGAATTGGACTCTGGAGATTGTTGGAGAGTAGTGAGCACTCAATGAGTTAAATGTTTTGCAACATCTATTCACTGGCTCGCTGTCTGCATATGATGCCGCTCTTCTACCAGCATACGCGAATGCCTAGTGATTCGTGATGTTTCATTCGCTTTTATTCTATTAGTTATGTATGGTATGCTAATGGTGCCTCTAAGCACGTCGAAAGCGAAGCAGCAAATTATCATTGATCTTCGGGAGGAAAGTGATGTCATATTTAGAATTTGGAGTCTTTGTGCATATGATGGTAAAGTCTGGTAGTTTTTAGGATCATATAAACATCTCAATGCAAATAACAGAAACTGTTTCTGAACAGATTCAATTCTGTCTATATACACATCAAAAACAGGGTTCCAAATGAAACATCCATATTCCAGTATGGGGCGGACTAAAGAAAGGTATAAGGTTTTGGTCACCCATATGTTCTTAAATTCCTTGGCTCTTCGCTTGATGAAACCTAGGATCTTATTAGCTCTGGAAATTATTTCATCGTAATGCAATTTAAACCGCATTTTTGTATCCAGGATGACACAAAGGTCTTTGACACTATCGACTCTAGCCAGTTTTGTATTGTTCAGGTGATAATCAGCTTTGAAGACAGAATTTTTGCGGGAAAAGGTAATCGCCTGACATTTTTCCAAATTCAAATGAAGCTGGTTTATGGAAGACCATTCTAACAGAGAGTTTATCTTGCTTTGAAGGAATAGTGAGTCGTTTTGAGAGGTAATCATATGATACAGCTTTAGATCATCCGCATAAAATAAGTGGGATATATCCGATAAGGTTTCTGACAGATCTGAGATGAATATATTAAAAACAAGAGGACCGAGATGCCTCCCTTGAGGTACTCCAGAATAGGCATTTATTTCTTTAGACAAATGTCCCTGAAATTTGATTATTTGGGTTCGGTTTTCTAGGTAAGAATAGAGCCAATCAAGTAATGAGCCAGTGATTCCAAATTTCTGCAACTTCTTACACAGTATTTTGTGGTTGACACGTTCGAAAACTTTACTAAAATCGGTGTATATAGCATCAATTTGGTGTTCTTTTTTCCATTTCACATAGCGTAGCAGACACCATCACGGTGAGGTTAGTGGTTGTCGAGTGATTCTTTCGGAAGCCATGCTGTTGGTTATTAAGGTGAGGCTCTACGATGGGAGATAGTTTGGAGCAGATAATTTTTTCAAATAGTTTCGGAGTGGTCGATAATATAGCAATTCCTCTATAATTTTTAACGGACCCTTTGTCACTGCATTTGTGAATTGGAATCAGATGGGATGATTTCCAGTATGTTGGCAATATTCCTGAGGAAAGAGACTTAATAAAGGGGTAAAAGCAGTTTCTGCTTGCAGTGGAACAAAAACCTGGGAGGAAGCAAATCAGGGCCTGGTCCTTTGCTCAAATCAAGCTCCTCAATATTTTTTCTTCAGAAATAAACATCTCGTCAATTAAAGCTGCTGAACATGTGGATGGAGGAGGAGTATAAGACTCGCGAAAAAATCACAGATTTCTGCAGGCGATGATGATCTTAAGTCACCATATACCATTGACTTGGGGTACCCCTTTGATTTACGTTTAGTATTTACGAAGTCAAAAAATTTCCTTGGATTCTGGATTATATTCTCTCCAATAGTGTTTACATATGATTCATAAGCTTCTCTAGATTTTGATTGAAATTCTTCTGCCAGATGATCATATTTGCTTTTCTATTCATTGCTTACATTGGATCTTTTTTGTATGATTTTATGGAGTTTTTTTCTTTGGTTTCGTAAATATCGTAGGTCCCTATCAAGCCAAGGTTCAGACAATTTGTCTTTTTTCTTAATCCTAGGTACATAACTTTCAACGGCGTCAATGATTATCTTATAGAAACGATCTATCGCATCGTTTATACCTAAAGTTGTAAGTGTACCGGTCCAGTCAATATCACTTAAATAATTATTAATGCCCTGGTAGTCAGCATTATGAAAGTCATATACAATTGAGTTATTGTATGAGAAAGTATAGGTTTCATCAGCATTGGGCAATTCAACAGAGAATGCGTTATGGTGTAGACTATTAGAGAATAAGTTGTCCACATCCCTAGTTGGATTGACCACTACTTCGTCATAAGCATTACTAAAAATAAGATCAAGCCAATTACCATTCTGATTGGGAGTCGGAGCGACCTGCTGCAAATCGTTCCCATAGAATGTACTAACAAGGTTGAAGTCGCTGTGATCTAGGCGATTAACTGGAATAAGACACTTACCATCAGGTTCAATGATGAATGTTAAATTGGGTCCTCTTACCTCTTATGCCACCGCAGTTGTGGTAGAAGAGTTTTAGGCTACTGAATGAAAGTTTATTATTGGGGACGAAAAAATTTTTGGTGTTGCTCTCTTGATCTCTGAAGTGAGGATATATAGTTAGAGCTTATATGGGAGGCGTAAGTATCTAAATCTTTTTTGACTTGGTCCGAGGACACGCCTAATTCTTCGTGGAATCTTAAGTAAAGTCCACGAAAGGCATCAACTTCTATTGGAAGACCTTCACGCCGGATCATTACTTTCAAATTAGTCTTCGTCTTTCCATCGATGCACGTTGTCTCTGGAGCTTTGTGCAAGTACGCTAGAAAAAGTCTGACGTATTCATAGACTTTATGGTCTCTAAGCCGTGATAAGATGTATCTGCTTTCTAGATCCACACTAGCGTTGATGGTAGCTTTCATAACCGGTGGTATAAGAGGATTTAAAAATGTGCCTTTGGTGTTTGAAGAGTGAATTGTTGAGGTTGGTAGCAGAATGGAAGGTGAAGAGGAAGGAATTTGAACACCACCGTGTACAAAATTCTTATATTTACACATTTCCTTCGTACCACCAGTTGTTTGGACTGTGGGGGCACATACTTGTGTAGATTTTACTCCTCGAAGAATTTCCGGCTGCAGACAATTTTCGTTAGTACTTTCAGATTCCAAGGAAATAGGCTTGTTAGTTGTGCTTAACACTGGGAGATGGAGGTGCAATTTCCGCAACTATATTCGGAGTTAAATTTTGTGGGTTATCACTAGGATTGGGCTTTTTTATGGTTTGTGGGATAATGGCAGAGTAATATTTATTATAATTATTATTTAAATTGATTTTACTAGAGGTTCTGGGTTCTCTCCACTTCTTAAAAACCATATCATCCCAGATGTAGACTCCGTTATGCGTTTTTAAATTGGTGAAAAGCCATGCATACCTGTGCGGCACAAAAACTTTGAAGGCACGTCTTCATTTGTTGCGATGTGGTAGATCCTCTACTTTGCATCCATTAATCAGGAAATCCATTTCAAGTGTTCGCTGAACTTCGCCTGCATTAAGATGATGGGGAACTTTCCTTAAATAGAATAGGTCGCATGATGTTGTGTTCGCTGATGAGTTTCTTGCCTCCAGTTTAGATAATCTGTTATTCCACTCTTCTACCGACCAGATAGCTCCTGGCTTGAAGATCTTGGCTGTGGTCATCACTGGAACTGGAGCTGATGGCATAGAGGGATGCACGCTGTGTTTGTGTTTCGACTCTCTGTTTTCCTTCATTTGACTTTCAGGATTGTTGAAAGCTATATGACCAGCATCTTTCTCCAGTAGTTTTGCCTCCAAGCTTGAGAACTTTTGATCAGTGCTGTCTAGTTTTGTTGTAATGGCTAAAAGCTTTGTTTCTTGTTCATGGTTTCCATGTACTGAAAGTCTGTTGAAAACTTTGGTGGCCATTTCCTCGATGGATTCTTTACTAAGACCTTCGCTGCTTGGGTGTTGAATTGTAGCTATTAGTTCTTTCATTGAAATCATTTGTCTATCCACCATTTCAAGTACTTCGTGAATCTTTTTGGTACTGCATGCCAGTGATGAAGCAAGATCATCAACACAGCTAGCCATTTCAACGAAGCTTTCTCATTCGCTTTCGACTTTGATTGGTGGCGAACTATTAATTGATCTCTTTCTGCAATTAAAGATTCTATTTGGCCAATTATGCGATCATACATGCAATTAAGTGCTTGCTCATAGCTTTGGCAAGCGGTGCTAATTAAGTGGGCTTCAATATATGGATTGTACCAATCCCTCGGTGCGTCCATACAGGCACCATGTAATTTCCGAGAGCAGAAGCCTTTGCAGATGACATGTTTAAAATTGTGGTCAAATGCCACACAATTCGGAAGGCTACACTTAAAACTCATATTTAATTTAATTACGCGATCAAATATTGGCATGAAAACGGAAAATTAAGGTCGTTCGAGCGAGATGCAAAAACAGCAAAAATGATTCAAAGAATTTAAATACAAACCAATATGGTTCAAGGTGAAATAAGCAATAATTCAACAGTCAATAAATTACGATTACGATTACAACTGCACTTTCATGAGAGCATGTCAAAATTATGGGCCACAGTTATAGAGTTGCGTGTGTGCAGTTATAATCTTGGTAATATTTTTCACTTTCTATCAAAACTCACAAACAAACAAATTTAATATCTTCCCATTCCAAATGTTTGCTTATCCAAGTACATGTTGTCGTTTATCCAAGTACAATTTTAGGGAAACTTAGATTGTTAATTTTTTGCTATATTCACACGACTTTTGCTATTTATTGTAGGACATACAATAAAAAAATTCACTCCCAAAATTCTTTTATGATTAAATTTCGCTTAATTATACTAAAATTCCCTTGAACATTCTTTTGTAAGATTACTTTAGCAGAAAGTTTATGTTGTTCTTATAGTTGAAATTAATGCACAATCACTTAAATTCTTTCTTAAATACTTCCAAATTTTTCATGTCTAAAAGTAAACTTTCCCCCCGATTAAACCTTGGCAACCTTCATTAAAATTTTTCATCTATTCTATGCAAACCTTCAATCCAAGCCTTTTCTGGTTCACCTTCTTTTAATTGTTGCATTGTCGCTGTCCTACAAACATTCCACGCATGCAATTTCGGCAGTCTGTTATCGTTTGCCCGACGACTTACCCTAGTTGCTTATCCTGTAAATCTTAAAACAATATACTATACATGCTTGCAGCACATGCATTATCACACGAAGATTATCCGACATCGAATACAGAACACAGAAAATTGAACGCTAAAGGCCCAGCGCATAATTCCATTAAGCCATAAAGATATTCGATTGCTATTGCAATGTAGATTGATTGGCGCGCCATGCATTCAAGACAGTTAAATAATACGCTAAAATCTTACAATATTCAAATAATTTCCACGGTAGAAAATAAAATTAACTTGATTAAATTAGGCAAATATATAGTAGATTATTGTGATGCCAAAAATGTATTTTATAAAATCGATTGTCAGGATTGCGATATGACATATATTGGTCAAACAAAACGCAAATTAATAACACGGGTTAATGAGCAGAAAATATATACCGAAAGAGATGAGTCAAAATCAAAATTTAAGCATAATATCCATTGAGTAAAACTTGTGATTCTGGATGAGGAAAATTTTTACAGGAAGTGTTTATTTTCTTAAAAAGCTTACATTTACATAAATAGTAACACATTGAACAATATTAGAGGCACTAAAATGCTGCAATACGTTTACAAGGAATCTTCAACCTTAATGGTAAAACATTAATTGTTTCAATTTGAGTTTGATATTTACTTATTTATAGATTTAGAGTTGACAGGTGTTATACCATTCTAGAATGCATTTAACATAAAAGTTTGTTTTCATAGGTATCAATTGTCATACCTTGACGATGTCACAATTGATGTATAATTAATAATAACAATTATCACGCACTACTCCAGTTCGAACCTTGATATTGAGATTTGCTAGGGAATCTCATTTCATGACCGTAATAGTATTCGAGGTGATACGAGTATGGTCAGTATCATGCTCAACCAAATGAGGTACATATAATTAGTTTGTTTACATTTTGTTGGTCATTGTCAATATGTTGGTGTTCTTCTTCGTAGCACAAAAGCCCCTCTCGGGCCTTCGCTTCCTGAAAATAGTGCTTCCAACTGTCTCGCTCTATTGACTGCATCCTCACAATTTCGAAATTCGAGCAGCGTTGAACTGTCTTCGTCGACTGATTCAGACCAGTGTTTCCTCGGTTTCCCCAATGGTCTCCGGCCTTCAGTTCTCCCAACGAATACCTTTTTGGGTATACGTTGTTCGTCCATACGATATATATGTCCAGCCCATTGCAGCTTTCGCTGTTTTACAATCGTTGAGGACTCCGGCTCGGATTCGCCATTGGTCCCCGTCTAGCTTCGTTCCGATTATTCGCCTCAGGATCCATCACTCAAAGGCGTTCAATATATTTGCGGATGTTTGGGTTAGGGTCCATGTTTCACACCCATAGCATAACACAGGTCTGATCACAGATTTGTATACTTGGAGCTTTGTTTTCCTGTGTATACAGCTGGTATTCAAGATCTTCACAACTGAATAAAATATTTTATTTGCGAGCTGTATGCTTCGGCGTATTTCGTCTCTTTCATTGCCCGTTTTCGTTATTTTGGCGCCTAAATACACAAATTCGCTCACATTTTCGATACTGTATTCGTCAAGTGTGATATTTTGTGTGCTTGAGGTATTTTTCCTCGATTGCGTCATGAGCTTTGTTTTATTCTCATTGATTTTTAGACCTACTAGTTAAAAATCACTACTTATCTCGATTTGTTACGATAGGAATTTCTCTAACGAATAGAAAAGAAATTGCGAACACTATTGATCTAAACTGTTTGAATATTACAGTGAAAAGTACAAACACTATTGATCCACTACAAAAAAAAAAAACTTGCATAAGTTCTAAACTCTTCGAATAGAAAAGAAAATATAACACAGGAAACAGCAACCTCTTACAAGTTTTAAAAAGCTTATGGCGGTCACGACATATACGACAAGTAAATGTCACTGACCACAGCAGCGATGTTGCAGAGTTGCTATCAAAGTCAACTCACTCTTCACCTACAATACATCTGGTCGAGTCCGGACGTACCGAATGCACTCCATTATCTTATCAACATTAATGGCATCAGCCATCTTGAATTACTATTAAGTTTTGTTACCTTTATAATTAGCGAATAAAGTTATTACTTTCGATACCCCGACATTGGTGACCCCGAGTGCAGTGACACACAGTTTTGTCAGCATTGAATACCCGATAATGTCGCATCACGTGCCCGACCGGGTTATTGCATTTGCATGCCCAACCTCGCGCTAAAGTCATGGGTTGCATGTCCGACTTCTTACTACGGTTGCATGCCCGACCTCTTACTACGGTTGCATGCCCGACCTCTTAGTACGGTCGCATGCCCGACCTCGCACTACGATCGCATGCTCAACCTCGCACTACGGTCGCATGCCCGATCAGCGACATTTGCCATGCAACAACCCGTCGTTGCCCCAACCAGCATCTGATCCACAGCCACCACCGCAGCATCAACCCGCCATTACACCAACCGCATGCCACCGCATCGACAAACGTCATCACGTGTCGCCATACTGCGTCGTGAGTTTGTTCGTCATATTCTGGTATCACGATGATATCACTAAGGAGGGAGTACTGTGGCGGTCACGACATATGCGTCAAGTAGAGTTCCTTGACCAAAGTACGGTGTTGCAGAATCGCTGTCAGAGGATCGCTGTCAAAGTCAACTAACCCTTCATATACATCTAATCCAGTCCAGACGTACCGAATGTAGTTCGTGATCTTATCAACATAAATGGCAGTAGCCATCTTGAATAACTATCAAGTTTTTGTTACATTAAATTCAGTGAAATAGTGCTATTATTTTCAATACGCCGACCAGCTAAAGAATAGAAAATATAACAGTGGAAACACCAACCTTGTACAAATTCAACAACCTTATATCGAAATATTGATCGCAAATATTCAAGACATCTACCAAAACTCAAATAAGATTGATGCACATCAAGAATAGATGTCACTGGCAACGGCGAAGATGTTTTAAAATTAAATTCTTTCCCACGATTTTGGAAAAGACGATTTGGCTGAGCAAGCTAAAATAAAATATATAAACAGCGAAGCAGGGAAGGAACATTCAAGCGACTACTAAACGTTGTTTCGTGCGGTTGGCTTCACCCTCACCGACTTTTTAAAAGCTAGTTAGCCGTTGGCCTAATTTAACAGGTTGGCTTAGTGCCCAGTATATTTCAAACAAAACATTCTTTCTGGCAAGAGTCCGAGTAGGTTGAAGATAAAGGTAAATGTGTTAGAGTGCAGACAAAAGCTTTATGGTTCGAAGAATAGAGCCATAACATGATACAGTGGAACTTGGATTATTTCAACTTCAAGGGACCACTCGAAAAATTTCTACTATCCAAAAATTCGAATTAGAAAAGTTTTAAAGAAACGCTAAAAATAGCACAACACTGCATGATCTATCAAATAAAACTTTATTGCGTATTCATTTAAAAATTCAGAAAGATGTCCGGGATCTTGATTTACTTCCTAGAAGTAAATCAAGATCCCGGACAAATCTTGATTTACTTCCTAGAAGTAAATCTATCGTAATGAACGAGTCTAACTGATTTAATGATTAAAAAATCAACTTGATTTGCTGTACTTGGGTTCGCCTTTCTTGTTGCATTGTTAAATCGTCATCTTCATCATCGGATATATTGTCGCCACCTTGATTTCCGTTGTGGAGTACCTCAGTGATGATGTCCGCTTCAGTAAGCTCACCACACACCACAACATCTTCGTCTATGTTAAGGAAGTCCTCATAGAAGATAGCTGGATCTGACATAATATCCTCCCAGCCGTTAACTGCAGGCACAACTTCAATTACAGATTGATTCGCACTTTCATTTTCTGCTTCTTTAAAAAAAAACAGCTTTCTTGAAACAGTTCTTAATTGTTTCTTGTGACTCAAGCTCCCCAGCTTGTTTACACATATGTGAGGTCTGAAGGACATCAAGTTTAATTTTGAGAGCAGTGAAATCTCCGTTGAGAATGTTCTCAATCAATAAACGCCGGTAAAACTGTTTGAGGTTTTTTTAGTATGCCCTGATCCATAGGCTGAATGACTGATGTCATATTAGCGAGGAAAACTATAACTTTCAGATAGTGCTATGCGACACCCTAGATTCAACCTTCCTACTGAGATATTGACTTGCTTGTTGCACCGTCTTTATATTAATCGACCCGGGGATTTTCAACTCCACTGTGTCTCGTTTCGCTGCTGCTTGGCTTCCCATCTTTTCTTTTGTAAACACGTACCTACGCTATGACCCCTTCGGCCGCAAAAATCACATTTTACCTGGATATTAAAAACCCTTGAACCATCGTTAACAATTCGCGTTGCCGAAGCTGGCCTCGCTTTACAATCCCTCTGATCGTGACCATACTCCTTACATGGTGGACAATAAGGAGTATTTTTGCGACTATAGCAGTCTGCATAAATGTGGCCTTGCTTATGACAAAAGTAACACGTGATTTTTGGACTCTTTGTAAATTTAGATGACTTCGAGCCCGAGCTTGGATTCAGCGCCATTGCTTTCTGTGGCTGGAAAGAAACGGCGCGCGGATTAGGTGTGTAACTAGTTTGCTGAGGCGTAAATGCATGTTGACCAGGCAACCAAGTACTGAAAGTGGGTTGTACCTGTGATATCTGTGGGTATAACTGCATCGGATTGCCCTGAAGGAGGAACGCCCCTTGTTACAATTTTTCCGTATTTAAATCTTTAGTGACCAGATCCTCAAAGGTAGACGTTTCCTGCGTCAGCAAATAATGACAAAGGTGGGGATTGCTAACCCCACCCCTAAAGGCATTCTTTGCGAAATCCTCCAGCAGTGCGTTGGCGATCTTACTTATCTCTGATCCATATTTAACAACAGCGGCCTCCTGGCACCGCTTAAGCATTTGCCTCAGACCTAATGTGTAAGATAATACTGATTCCGTGGGGCTTTGTTTGGTTGAGATGAGTCCACTCACCAATTCCTGGTAAGTTTCCCTTGGCAAGTAGACGCGGTTTAAGAGCTCCTTAAGAGTTGAAGGAAACTTTGACGATATCAGCTAGTAAGCTTCTCCTCGAAGACGAGTCGGAAAAATCTGTATAAAGGCCACCTGCTCCTGGCTATTCAACCACTTGCAAACTTGCCTGCTGCAGCCAATTAGGGTCTAAAACTATTGACGGGCTTGAAGCTCCCGAAAACAAAGGGATCATCTGCCCCATCAACTTTGCTACCTTAGCATAATCGGCCATATTCCCTGCAAGAATCTTAACCTCTACTACCTTACCAGTCATACAAACAGGACTAGAATGATTGGTTTGATCAATTGAAGCGTTTGTAGATGGGCCTACCTCAAACGATAAATTCCAATCGTGGGACGTGAACAGCGTCTTTAATGATTGCGATAGATCGAAAGAACTGGTCTGGTTTAGCGAGACTCCGCCGAAGTTTTTAGTCTCGTCTTTAAATTGCTTCGTTTGTTTGCGGAACTGACTAATTCGCTCTAAACGATGTACATGGAAATTATCAATCGTATTCGTTAATTCAAGAATTTTGTCTAATTCAACGGGCTCGGTTTCTCGTTTTACCTGCTGATTTGAGCTAGAATAAGAAGATTCAGACTTACTTTTTGGGGTTGACTGTGCTCTAACGCTTCGTAGCACAAACCCGTCGCTTTCCTCTGGAGTTGTCCGGTGAATTCCTCCTGTTGCCAGATTTCTATCACTCATTCACGCGATTCACAAATCAATAATGACCGTGTCTTCGGATTAACGTACAGTTCGCTAAAAACACAACCCCTTCTGTCGCTGGTCCTTACCAGTTCCAGTTCCTATATAACTGGATGGTTCTTGCTACAATGCCAAGGGGGTATGAAGCCCGAGCAATCAGGATGTGTGGATGAGTGCGCTTATACCGAGAGTGTAAGTGTAAGGTTCCAGTTTTAAACGTTTCACCAATTTAGTCTGTACCAAATTAACCACTCCACAGCAAGTTGCCGTAGTAGAGCTGTTCGGTAACTAAAACCGGCTGCGCCAACGTTATACGTTCCTACCTGGGATCCTGCCGGCCTCTTCCGGGCAGCCCCGTGGTACTACCTTCAGCTTCACTCACCTACGCACCTGTAAGCTGTCCAAGTAGATCTCCTGAAATTTGTAGCAAAATGCACAGTTAAATTTTGTTTAATTAATCTTTAATGCAATTATTGTGGTTTACAGCTTTATGTTTTGGTTCTTCGGAATTGCTGGCCTCAGCGAGATGCCGAGTCGCTATTTCCCTCCGGGTCCCTCCGGGTCCCTCGGCGCAGTGACGGACAAGTAGGCTAGTCGCCTCAGCTTGTATAGCTTCTGCCACATACGCTGCCGCTGGCCTCCGCGTCAACGCTCCGATTTGGTGGTGTAGGTGGTGGTATCCAGGGGCGCCTTCAGCCTCCTCTTTTACTCTTCCCTGGTAATTGGCCGGGGCCCGGCTCGGGGCTCTGCCTTGAGCACCTGCTCCAAACACTGAGCTGGTGCCTCATGGGGGCGGTTTGCTGGCACGAGGTGCCTGGCTCCACTTGCTGGCAAAGGGTAGAGCGGCACACACGCATTGGTGATCTTAGGTCCGGGGTATGCTGCGGGAAGTCCTTTTCACCATGAGCCACTAACTGCTGCGGCTGTTGCCCACTTGGACGCGGACGCTCTTCGTTCGCCTGAAAGGGAAAATAGGATTAGCAATGGTGGCTTCACAGCTAATATTTATCTGCAAATACATTCTTGTGGCACGGGATCCGATGTGCGTTCCTGCACATACGTTTTTTAAATGCTTTGCATACCTTGCCAAAGAACTTTAAATACCGTTCTTCCGTGAGCTTTCAACCTCCCGCTCCGTCTCGCTTGCTCGGATGGTGAATATGCGGAACTGGGGAAATTGAGAGAAAGAGTGCTTTTCGCTTAAGCTTTCGGCTTTCCCCACGATCTTTTGAGGTGAATTAGAGAAACTGGGGACATTGAACAAGAGAGCGGTTACGCCGGAACTTTCAGCTTTTTCTTTCAAGTTAACTCTCTTCGAAGCACACCCAAAGCTTGTCGTTCACAATATGATAATTGTGTGAACACATTGCGGGTTAATCTTTTTTATTTACTGTTACGTTCGCTTATTTACTTTTTCGTTTGATCATTGGACGACATGCTTCGATAGCAACGGGCGTATGTGCTTGCTTGACTTATTTTATTGGCGAAGCGCGAGTACATAGATAGTGTTTGCTCACTCGCAACTACTTCAGTGATGAAACGTAAGTAAACACGAGTATGTTGTATTTGTTCGCTCGCAACAATTGTCTATAGGCGGCAAGCTTTTGTGAGCAGTGCAATTGTCAATAAAAAGTAAGATCTTCCATTTTTCTTTTCCAAATTTTTCTTTGATCTTCAGAAGCTACTTCTCAAAAAGAGCACTTGTCATCCACGCTCGTGCACTAGATTCATATTCTACTGATTTTGACTTTACGTTTTTGAAACATCGGGGACTAGCAGATTTTCCTATCATTAACAAAGGCCGTTTTTCAGAGCCATCCATGCTTGCTCCGACCAAAAGCGTTACCCTTTCCTTGCTGAGTTAACCTCCATGACATTTCTCGTCTTTAAAAGCAAGCGGTTTAACAGGGGTGCACTTGAAAAATAGACCTGTCTCGTCAACATTAAAAATATTTTTGGGCTCCTTGTCCTAGATCTTTATTCTGCTTTATTCTGATCAATACCACCACTTTCACCACAAATTGATTTAAAAGAAATTTTATTTCGCTCTTTGAAATCATCTAGCCATTCTGTGCTTGCTTTAAAATTGGCTTTCCCCATTCCAGTGACAAATCGTTGAGCTTTACCTCTTACAAGAGGGTCACTCAGTGGAATTTTGTTATCACGTGCCCGCTTAAACCATGTTAAAACTCAGTTCTCTACATCGGGATTCGCTGGTGCTCTACACGTTTTCAGGTCTTTTCGGATTTCAAATTCACTGCGTAAAATCTTTTTTTCTATTTTTTTAAATAAATCGATAATGTGTTGGAGAGGATTCCGAAGTCCCCAGCGATCTCCGATTTCCTCTTCAGTCCCTCTTCTACTTCCCTAATCGCAGCTACCTTTTCAATTGATGACATCTTGGCTCAATGTTCAACAAAAAACAACAAATCTGATAAAATTAAGTCTCACAAATAACGAGAACACTACACGCACTATGGATAAATTGTCTGTTAGTAGGCGTTGGCAATGACTGCTTGGGTGATTAAAAAGGGAGGCAGTGCTACTTCGTAAAGAAGGGAGGTTTTGACTTGACCATAACGACACGATTGTCTCCCAGGTGAATGTCAAATAAGCCTATGCAGCTCTTGAGGAATATAGCCTTACCCTTTCCTATCTTTGGGGAATTCCAGAGTTTATAACTGGCTCATGGACACTTTTGGCGAGCAAATTGATCGAATTATCCAAAATAAAATCGAAGTAGCTACGATTATTTAATATGAAATTCATATGAAGTGCTTGGGACTAGTAGAAAATTTCGAATTAATGACGATTTCGAGTTATAGAAGTTCGAATTAGCCAAGTTCCACTGTAATAATATAACAGATTCTTAGCTTTTACGTTGCAATGTCGGTTTATTCACTTCACTTTAGCAAAACAGCTGTTCAAGGATTGATGTTTCTTTGATTGAAAATTCACTAACTAGAGAGCTAATCTTTTAACTTCTGACAGTCGATGACAGTTTTTCAATTATGCCAACCACCTCTATCAAAATTCTTTTGCAGTTTGTCAGGCATGGGCTCAGTCCGTTCGGAAGTCAAAAATCCCTATAATACTCGTATTTAAAAATTTATTTAATTCTTCACTCTCATGAATTCATTCGTAGTCAAAATGAAGAGATAAAACTTTGAATGCTTGATACTATACTTGTAACTTTTTTTATAGCTTTCCCCTAGTTACTCATTTTGAAGTTACAGAAATTTAATCACATTATGTAATGATTTTCGTTTCAAATCGCTCGAACGAAATACGAACCAACCTCTCATCAGTTCTAGACGTGAAGTCTTGAGATGTGACAACGGACTGTACCCTACAGGTCAATAAGTCCGGACACACTTAGTCTACTCCAAGGTGGCTGCTAGTTCGGAGAGGAGTTTCGGTCGCGGGTCTTACGCCAGCAGACTAAGTCCGAAATACAAGAATTCAGCCACCGGTTCACATGCCCGATTTAATAACGCGTCGAAAACGCAACTATACGGAATCGAAATCTATCTCTACTTTATTCCGTATTTCTTTCATTTCTTCAGACAACACAAAAAAAACTGGATCTAATTCTGAATACCACCGACGTGGTACCGAAAAATATCCGGTGCCCCGGTTGTCGACAATTCCAACAGACCGTCAGACTTGCGACTACTTCAACGAAAGGTCGGTCAGTCATTTGTTCGCACTCGTGTTCCAGGGGTGCTCCGCTCCTCGGGACGTGTATCGGGTCGTTATTTATGTGATCCGCTGTTACTAGCTCCGCAGTATGGTCACTTCGTGGATTAGGTCCCGTGATGCGAGGTTGTGGACGAAAGGTTCATCTAGCCGTTCTTGCCTACGGGCATGGAGGCGTAATCCCTGTACGCATGTTCTGCCTGATGATTTCCACCAGATCGTCCTCGGGCATGGATGTTCGAAACCGAGTGCTTAGGCGTAGTTTACTGGTATAATACTGGTCGAATGGTTCATGGGCGCCTTGCTTGCGTTTCCTCAGTTGCTCATGCAATTCTCTTTCAGTGAGGCCGTCGTGAAAGTGTTTGCGAAACGCTGCACAGAAGGAATTCCAGTCGGGGCGTGGTATTGATTCCTTGAAGCTCCAGTACCATTCGGCAGCATCCCCGCTGAACAAGAGGTGTGCGTGTCTAAGGAAAGCCGAGAAGTTGCCTCCCAGCGTACTGGTGCCTAGAGCCTGAATTCGAAACAGAAACCTGTCCACCGGTGTCGTCGAGTTAAAACTGGTGAAGCTGAGTTCCCAACTCTCCATGATGCGGGACGTTGGGTCTCGGGTTGGTGTCGCTACATTCGCGGGGCGATTCGCAGCATTGATGGGCCTGCTTTAAGAAACCGAATCGTGCATTGTACGTATTTGTAGGGGTGAGATGCTATAACGCGGTCGATACTCTGGGGCTCTGGATTCCATTCCCGAGCTGCTTTGGGGGAGGTTCCAATCATCAGCCGGCCTAGAGTTGATCATAGCCGCACTGGAATTAGGCTCCCAGCCAGATATAGTTCTTACGCGGCTGGGGGGTTGGCTGATCCGGATGTCTTGGACGTCTCTCTCCAATTGTGCGATCCTCTCGGACAACGCTTGCAATAAGGACATAATCGTGTCGTTGTCTGTGTTGTTTGATTGCGCTGTTGGGGCATCCGCCGGTACTCCTGCAACTGGAGCGTCTCCGCCCACGGCTCCTTGGGTGTCCGACAGTGGTTGAGGCGGTTCAGCACTCCGAGGGTCTTTTGCTACTGCTCCGCGCGTCAGGGCGTGCGCTCCGGGGGCGTCAAGGACAGTTTGGTCGATCCGGCGTCTACATAATGGACAGAGGTCTGATGTTAGTAAAAGCTGCTGGACACAGGCGCGCTGGAACAAGTGTCCGCATTCCAATCGCACACTTGATACGCCCTCTACCACATCCTCGAAGCAAATCCCGCAGTTCGCTGGTTACACCGTTTTGAAGCGGGGCCAACGCTTTTCCGGTGTTCGCTTCGTAGCCATTGTTGGTTTTCGTTTGGTAGATGTTGACTTGAAGCTATATATCTATGAATAATTATTAAATATAAAAAAAACTTAGTTGTTCTATTTAAGTGGCCGATAGTGGCGAGCTAGCGTATCTATAAAAGAACGATTTATTTGGTGAACGCTTTCCTTTCCAGCAAGGCCGACTCCCCCATAGGGAAATGAGAGCGAAGGGTAGTCTGCCGAGAAAAGGTGCTAAATTTAAAAAATGTATCCCCAATCTCAAATATATTACAAAACCGCCTCTAAGCTACGTTAATTGACTCGACGAGACGAGTGGTAGCGTTACCGTAACAGTCTTGTACGCGGTCAAAAATACCGACGTGTGGAAGCATTCCGGGCTTCGCAACTCCTGCATAGGCCATCGATAGTCGAACCGAAACCACTCATCTATCACGCATAAAAAGATGAGTAGAATCCTTTCACGATATAAAGGCAAGGTTTCTGGAGAGTCCAGGCCAATAGGAGAAACAAACCTGGCTGACAGTTTCATCAAGAAAATAGAAGGTCGGACGACCATTTGCAAACCCATTTCTCTTAAATCTGGGGACACCCTTAGGATTTTAAATGATGTTCTGTTGATATTTTGCAAAACTACAATTTTATTTTCATTTTCATTCATCCTTCACGAAACCCAAGGTAACTTGGGACTGATTTCTTCCATTTCATTTAATCACTTCTAATCGTACCATCAATAATCATATATGATGTAAAAACGTTTCTACAGACAAAAACTTCAGTGATTTTCATCCTAATTATATATATAGTTTTTTGTAATGGATTTTTAATCGTCTGCGAAATATTTCCTTGTTCCTATAATTTTATGCTTTTAAATGCACCTTGAAGCGGTAAATTATTTCGTTTTTCTTTTCAACCATATGAAAAAAATCACTAAGCGTATAGCTATCTAAGAAAAACTAATTTCAATTAAACGTAATTTTATATGAGTGTTGAATAATAAAATTACTAGGCAATTATTTTATTATAGCCTTAACCAAATATAGGTAATTCTAGTTATTTCTAGACGCAATCGTCACACATGTCATATTAAAGATAATTACGCAAATTGATATTGCGAACATATGTTTATAAGGCCGTTAAGTGTATTAAATTACATTGGAAAGTGAGAGGATTTTATTATTAAATATTTATTTAACACTTTTTGGCAGTTGTTTAATTAATTAATATAATTAAATGAAATAATAAATTTAGAACTATGGTTGAAAAATTTCTGAAATTTTCTCATAAAACACCAAAATCTCACTTTATTCTTCACGTATTATTTAAATAAAATGAATTAACTTTTACATGTACAATCGCTTAGCCATAAAATTGTTAAATCTTTTTTGGCAAAAAAGGAAAACTCCCAAACAACAGTTTCCCAAACTACCATTCAAATCGTGCTCGTTCTTTAAAAATGCCCGAATTAAAAATAATTGAACATTTCCGCGGAAAAAATCAAAAATTCCGTTCGTCAATTGCAATTTTCTACTTGCGCTTTAATAATGCCAACATGAGTAAGCAGCACAACATCAGTAACATTTGGGGTGTGAGGCGGGAGTGGGACATGATCGAAAGAAAAGAAAAATTATCTTTCCGCTAACTCACAAAATTTTCTTCCATCTTTACAACGTGCACAATAATTATCTTTAGAGTTGGAATGTTTTTTTCGTTTTGTTAGTTAAAATCTTAGAAAAAATAGAAATCAACTGTCTTTTCCCTTCCATTCTACTTCCCTCCGCGCGTGTGAAAATTGTAAGAAACTAATCAAAGAAAATGATTTTGCCTTCACTTTATGACGCACTTCTTCACATACGAACTTTTCTGTCAGTTTTTTTGTCGGTCTGTTTGTCTGTCTATCAGTTCCATCGCGAGCGCAAACACCTCAACGCGCAAAACCACCAAAAAGATACTTAGATCGCTCGCGCAGATACATATGAATATCTATGAACTTGCGCAGCTGCATGGCGAAATTGCCAAAAATTTCAAAAGAAAACTTGTTGCTCGCGATTATTTCCATCTTGTTGATCTCTTATGAATATCATGCAAGTATGATCGGTGAATTGGAATGAGTTATGAAGAAATGTAGCGAGGAGGGTAGAATACGGAAAGAAAGGCGAAAATTTCATTGCCATCAAGTAAAAAGCAAGAAAGCACGGTCGCAGCGGTAGATCCGTTAAAAAATTTGAAATATACGCGGAATACTCGTATCTCTGTAGTTTCATGTAGAGCTGGAAGATACTTTATTGTCAGCAGCAGAGCAACAAACTGAGGAAGGTACAATTATGTTGCAATGCATGATATAAGAGGCGGAAGGAAGTGGAATTAAAAAGATTGGATTTCTTTTTTTCAAATTAACCAGAATTGTTGCTTTTATGTTGAAAATACGAACCAAAATCAACCCTCTGTATCTTTCTCAAAGATCCACCCAAAAGCCCACGAAGAAAGTTAATTTATTATATATTCTTGTAAAGCTCTATCGCGGCCAGCTCACTCCATATGTTAACACATATTTTTTATATTCAAAGAGTATCTTTACAAATTAGATCCAGACTCTGACGAATTTGTCAGTTCAAGGCGAGGCCACCTTTCATTAAGCACCAAATAAGGTCAGTTCTCCGGCCGCAATGGACATGGCGACTACAACGAGTCTGCAACATGCTATTTTGCGGTTATTAGCCGTAGCTATTTCTGCGATAGGCAAACGAGTGCCCCGTGCCTGGATGACAAAGCTGGGAGCTTCTAGAGCAAAACCAGCCAAACTGATCAAACCAAACAAATAAAAAAAACATAAAAAAGACTAAAACCAACGACGACCAGGCAAAAAGCAATAATAATAGTAGTTGGAACGGTGGCGAAGAGGAAGATTTAAGCTCCAATAAAATTTATATGTGGTTTGGTGTCGCTGAATAGTGGCACAACTACCGCCAACCTGATATGTCTTTCATGAAATCAATGGGCATTTGGTCCAAAAACGTAAACGTTGGCTGGCTCAAGTTGCTGGGATTGGTACTCTTGATTGGCGCAACAACCACCATTGCATCTGGGTTAGATGGGCATATGACGATGATGATGATCAATCTACATATCACCATTCCATACGTAGATACCTTCACCGGCTTCAGCTCACACATATACGAGAAAGGCCTAAAAGAATCGGCCGTCATGTTTGGATACCGAAAGGAAATATATGTGTAACATGCTAAGAGTTGAGCTAACTTAACTAAACTGGTTGTTGTTGGTGCTGTTGTTGTTGCTGCTGCTGCTTTTGCTGGTGGTAGATGATGATCAATCTAGCGAAACGCCTCGACTCTACGTGAACCAAGGTCTATAATGGAGCTTGCTCTTATTCTCGTTGTTTTGTGGAGGCATGATGAATTTGAACAGTGACTATAGAAAATATTCGAGAGGGTTATGTTCTATCCAGTTATTTTTTGTTACTGTTAATGTTCTTTCTTTTAGCACTATGTAAAAATGAATTTTACAAAAAACCTTCAAGTTTCTCGATCATCGTTTTGTGTGTTACAGTACTCTGCTCAGAAATTTCATTGAAAGGTCTGAAGTGCTGGTCTAATGAAAGTATTACCCTTGGCAAATTTTTAAAGCGTTCTAATAAGAGCGTCCCCATGTATTGGGATGCAGTCAGATGGGGTATCAAATAAAAGACCTTTGCAAAAACGTTTAAAATCTGAAATTAAAAGAAACACTACTTGCATCAGAAGATTATAGGTAGATAAAAACTCGAGAAAATTTTTCCTTCTTAAAAGGATTACTCCCGAGTTAAAATTTTTCAGTGGCTAAACACAGTCTACTTACATTTTTTTCAGCCATTACGATCTAAACATGGCCCAAAAACTCGATTAAAACCAAAATAGATCTAAAAAGGGCTCAAAAAACCCACAGATCAGATAAATGGTGTTTTGTGAACTTGGCCCAAAATCGGCTTAAGAATATTGGGTTCAAAGTCAAAGTCAAAAGCGCTTTATTTAATACTAATCATTACAAATTTTAAAAGAATATAAAGCAAATTCCAAACAATAACAATAAAAAAGACTTAATGGCCCAAATGGCTCTATAATTTATACGCTATCATTAAATACATTTCATCAAAAAAACTACAGCAAATTCAAATTAATAAATATTATTACATATTTTATGACTTGACTGGAAAAAGGAGAAAAAACCAACCTGCACTATTCAAAAATTATTTATAATTCAAACACAACAGTGAACTACACCTAGCATGTTATAACCTAATTCTAATAAAATTCAATCAAAAACTTTATCTTATACTAAAAAATTCTACCACAATGTTCCTTACCTAAGCGTTTAATTTTATCTCTAAACCTAATATAATAAACATAACATATACCTAACCTATACCTAATTTTCAACACAAATAAACAGCAACACTAAATGTAGCAATAATGAGCTAAAACTCAAAAACTAAGTAACGAAAAACACCAAGATTGAAAAAAAAACACAAATCATTTAGCCCATGTCATTTAGCCACCAATACCTAGATTGCCCCGTCTCAGCTCCATCAGCTTCAACGAATCTAGCAAATGAGTATCTCCATTGGAATTGTTGGTCTAGTGAACAAGTCGCAATACACCCGTCTGCAGGGTGGAATGGCTGTGAAATCCAAGGGTTTTCACTCGCAGTTACAGATCTTGCGATATGATTCCGAAGAAGTTTCAATATGAAGATATCGATTCTTGTCACTTAGCAGTTTGATAAATTCTTCTATTCGATATATAATGCTTCTAATCCGTCTCAGGTTTTCTGTACAAACCAGTACATGCACGAAGACATTTCCTTTCGAAAACTCTTAATTTTTCCATAGTACTAGCACTCTGGTTGTACCAGATGTGACATCCATATGTCACAACTGGTCTAACCAGGATCTTGTAACAGATAACTTTGACCTTTGGATCAATGTATTTGGAATGAAAGAGTCTTCGTAGGGCCATGACTACTTTCAGTGCGTTACTGAGCATGATTTTCACATGTTCAGTATAGTACAGATACTGATCGAGATGAACACCGAGCTATCCAACAGGATTTATGTGGAACCCATTCTGAACTACCCTCCTCCTTCCAATTACGTTTCAGGTCTTGACTGACCCCCTGCAGCGTTGTCGGAAACAAAATTGTTTCGCACTTCTGCGCATTGATTTTCATTCGCAAATTGTCAGTGTACAGCTGCACATCATTGAACATTTTTTGGAGGATTCTCTGAACTATTGTAGCTTTTCGGTCTGCCGTATAGATGATCAGATCATCAACAAATGCCACCAATGATCGCGTTGGCGAGGCGTTAAAATCAAAGCCGTTCAATAGCTTGCGACACGATTTCCATTAACGATCTGTGCGTTTGCTCCTCCGTCTGAAATCTTTTCGTAAGCGTCCGCAGCTATAGGAATTTTTTGATTTCCCGTTAACAAAAAGCAGCGGGAACCTGAACTCCACTCGCACAAGAAATTTCCTCAGACGAACGCTGGACCAATTTGTGCTGATCGCTACGCAACGGGCAGTTCCTCAAACTGCGACGCTTGCACACTCAGGTCTGATTAGATTTCTTAGTTGAAGTATTTGCAACTTACTCTCGCAGTTGAAATTCTCCACACCATTCACGTGATTCACCCACACACGAACCGCTCTCGCTCCATTCACGTCGCTATAAACTTTCAATCCTCCGCAAGCAAGCTCATTACAAAGGAAACCCCAAATTCTATGCGCCGAAAACACTCAATTTTCCGCGACGACCAATGGTGAATCCCGTAATAAGCGTTTTTCGATTCCCAACAAAAATAATCCATGCACGTATCGCACGCACGATTCGTCGTCTCCCCACGGAAGTTTCTTTTCGACTCCCCTGTTATCTGTCGTCACCTTGCGGACCTCCTCACAACGGCAGTTCGCGAGGCTTCCATCCATTCCGCTGCACACTTGCCTTCGCTTATGTAATACGTGCACGTGCAACAGGAAAAGAGTTGCTATATCCGCATTTTACTTGCAGATTTGAATTTTTTTAGAATATAAAAATTAATATTATGCGAAAATTCAAATAATAGTAGGAAAAGGTAAAACTAATAATAAATATAATTATAAAGCAAAGTCTAAATTTAATAAATAAAAACAAAATGATCTAAAATTGATATTTAATAAAGGTAAAGAGAAATCGAAAAGAAATTTTCAAGACTCGTAATTATAAATTGGAATAGTAAAAACAAAATGTATTTTTCGAATCTGCAAGAAAAATTCCGGATAGGTGTTAGGAAGGTTTTTGAGCAGTTTGCTTAGGTGACGGCTCGATTATTGCAACTTATCCTTGTTTTAGCCGATAGTTGATGAAATAGGGCTTTTATTTAAAAAAAGGACATTACTAAACTGCAGTACAGGGAAATATACTTATTTAATGATATCCAGATGCTTGTAATACGTGGTTCTAGTCTCTTAAATGGAAAGATTGTATTTTCTCCAGGCTACGATGTGGTAACAAACGAAAATAGTGAAGATCAAAACAAAGCTATTATTCGTTTTCGAGTAAAATTATAAAATAGACCCTCTGTTTCTGGGAAAGAACAAAACGACGTTCCGGCACTGAAAGAAAAGAAACATAGCATAAAAAATGGCACATTAACTGAAATGGTGACGTACTATTTTTTATCATATTTTATTTTTTCTTAAAGGAAAGGAAACTATGATGGTCTTCATAAATTTCCAGAAAAACATTACTGCCGTTTGGTCCTTCTTATTGATACAGTCTTACAAAATTATAAAATTTCTAGTAGATAAAATCGATTTGAAGAGATAAACGAAACTTTAGAAAAAAAATTCAAATATTCACGAAAATAAAACCATTTTTTTTTCAAAAATAGACAAAATATGCATTTAATAATCTTTTCTTCTTTTCAGGTATGTGTCAATGATGAAATTGATATTTCATTGCATAAAAAACGGTGTTGGTAAGTTTACCGCACATTCCAATAATTTTTTAGAAATACTAAAATCAATTTTGACATAATATGACCAATCAGAAATGCACTCCTGCAGGATAAAAAAGAAAGCACAAAATTAAAAAAAAAAACGATTCCATCGGCTGGACTCGAACTTGGGCCTTTGACACTTCGTGTAATGCATGCTATGAATTTCATAACGGCCACTTTGTTTCAATGCACAAACGTTATAATCGATGCTGAGGTATTGCGGTGAAACAACAACAAATTTTCAATTTTATGCCAACGGGTTTTCTAAGCTATCTTCTTAATAGAACGCTTTATTGAGAAAGTTTAACAAATGTAAACAAACCCAAAATTTAATTACTGTGTCTACTGAAAAGTTCATAGATACATATATACATACAAATTTCTTTAAAAACGTCAAGTAGTGATTTACCATGCCACTTGATATATCCATACTTTTTAACGACTGACTCTATCATTTATTTGTTTTTTTTCAATCGATTTGGTTTTGTAACTAAAATAAGTGCGTTTAAACAGACAAGTTATCAGCAAGAAATTATTGAATCGAAAGACCGTGCGCATCATACTTACAACGATTTCGAGAAAAGTGTAGAAGCGTCAGTATATGCAGCTAAAAAGTTTCTAAAGTAAAAACTAACTGCTGCCTGTGTCTCCAAAGTCTTTTCCAAAATAAAAATCAATATTCTCAAAAAAGGCGGTTAGCGATAGGTAGAATTGCCGCGCTCCTTGTTGCTTGAACTCAACACAGTGGGTAAAACAAGTTAAAAAAGGCATTTGGGATGCTTTGCACTAGCGAATCTCCTATTTTATCACGACTGTTACTTTTAACCCGAAATTTCCCTATTCCTCTGCCGGTTTGAAATGTTATGGTGGTAGGACTCGACCGGAGAGGACTGCCAGAGTTGTATTTTCTTATTTTTAGTAAGTACAAGACTTTCCATTAGGGCTGCCATAATTTCCCGCTGAAATTTATCTCTCATGCGGTGACATTTCTGTAATTTTTTTTATGTTTGAACAGTTGAAGGTGCGAATTTATTGACAAACTTCACGTTCCTGATTTTTACCTTAAAATTATACTGAGAGTCGAAGCACATTTTCGGTTTAATGAATTCGTCCATAATCAAAATAGTTGAATTTGGCCAGATCATCCCGAAGTAATTCACGAAATGCTATCACCAAAAATTGACTGTTTAGTGCGGTTTTTTTTTCAATGTTCTTAGCAACTCAGTCACGGTCAATGGTAAGCGCTACCGTGCCATGTTAACCGTGGTGGTTTCAATAAGATGGCACCACTGATCAAACAATTGACTTATTGAAGTCAAAGTTTGAGAATCAAATCATTTCAAGAAATGGTTCTTTCAACTGGCCGCCTCGCTAGGATGATTAATGTGGACATTTCATTTTTTTCTTTGGGACTATGTCAAACCATTGGCCTACGCCAACCATCCGTAATCTTGAGAGGTGCTCAGATCCAATATCGAACATGAAATAACTGGAATATCGTCCACATTGTGCGAAAAAATCGTGATGTTTACATCAGTTGACAAATGAAATCGCGTGGCACATTATGCTTGGACAGTCTTGACAATCAAGAGAAAAACTGACGTATCAGGAGGCGTCAACGGTGGATTGGTCTCTTTTCTAGCCATCCCTTTTGCTCCATTCCTTCCCCCTAGACAACGGATTCCTGTTACTCAAAGGTGCCTCAAAGCATAGGAAAACGAAGCTTCGCCCGAAGTAGTATTTCAGGTTGCAAGGGGATTGTTTAGTGGTTAGTCCAGATGCATTGCGCTCTTGGAAGCCCCACAGTTAAGGTGTGAACAACTGTCACCACTCTACCACAAAAAAGAAAACCTTCAAGCAGTGAAAGCAACTGTGTTAAACAACTTAATGTAAATCACTTTTATGTTTCACAAAACGTTTTAACTGACGTACCATTGAATTTTGACAAAATCTCAGTCTTATGCTTTATAGAAAGCTTGGAAACTTGTTTAGCCATGGCCACACTTTTTCGAATAAAAGTACAGCAGCCAGAGAAAATAGGCTGGACACTGACAAAAATAAACCCAAATAAAATACTTCTAAAGGGTTTTCCATTAAGGACATAAAAATAAATAAATTCCAATAGATCAATTGTGAGGCATGCTGTGTAGCTATTGGCACCGTCTCGTTGAAACTACATATCGTCGAAGCTCAAGTATCGTTTGAGGGATGCCCAATTTTCGAGAACGACGTGGAATCGACTGATTTGGCTTATTTGGAATAGATG
This sequence comes from Odontomyia ornata, assembly GCA_963969285.1. Classification (NCBI taxonomy): domain Eukaryota; kingdom Metazoa; phylum Arthropoda; class Insecta; order Diptera; family Stratiomyidae; genus Odontomyia; species Odontomyia ornata. Next base: position 87,305,243 of record OZ017742.1, read on the forward strand.
TACTTACGGCTGCGATATTTCCCTCGCTTCGAGCGGTACGATGTCTTTTTCTCACCGGAACGTCCAAAAGTGAAAATTTGGACTCGAACTTATCCACTATAGCGCGCACAGCCTGTTGGGTAGGACGATTATGACGGCCGAAAAATGTTGACTTTGGCTAACGTTTCGACGTTGAAAGTTCATTAAAATATTGTAGTTTAGTCGAAAACATTAGCGGAGAAAACACCATTTACCGTACTACAATCCGCCACTACCAGCACTATCATTACCAGAAGAATTGCTTCCCAACGAAGCAATTGAAAAAAAAATTATTTACATGTTATTATATAAAAAAAAATGAATAAATAATTTAATTGCACATTCGATCTTTTCATTGAGATGAAACCCTGACCAGGTATGGGACCCGCCACGTTGGCTGGCCCCTTCACTTTTGAGCTAGCCATCAGATATGCTCATCCCTTCTCTTTGCGTTGCAGGTGCTCTTTCAGGGTAGAGTGGCCTTCCGCTTGAGGTTCCTATTTATGCTAAAGTGTTATGTGATTGCGTCATTCAAGACTGTAACATACATTTGAAATGTTAATATTTCTCATTTAAAGGAAAAATTCGTGCGAACTATGTTTGTATGGGTTTTTCATTTAAATGGAAAATATATCGCCACGTTTACAATGGATTTTGCTCCGGATGGGGGGCACGAGACGGCACCACTTCCACGTGGATGCCCTACTCTTATTTGGGGCCCGTAAGTATACATGGTAAAGGCGAGATCCTCTCAAGTCTCGCCCACGTTCTCCAGGCCAAGTCTGTCGCTTTGCTTTGGCAATACATCCCTTCAGTAGGTTACCTCGGCCTCGACACCGCCGAACCGAGTCCTACAATTTGTGAATGCGATTTTTTTTGTAGTGGACCCTTGTGCTGGGCAAGAGAACCCGCAGCAGCAGACCATCGCTGCAGTCCTTTACGGACATTTATACAAGGTTTTCCAATAAGAGGTGTTATTTTGGTATTAAAAGAAAAGTGGCATTTTCTAATGTAAATTATCGGATGTTTATTTCATTATAAAGAGGAAGGTATGCCGTTGATAGTGGAAAATAACATCAGGCAAATGACCACCATGACCACGCTTACAGGACCATATCCTTTTCATGAAATATTCCATAACCAAATCGCAAAGTGGTTGCCATATGTACTCGATAGCCTCACGAATTCCATCTTTGAGGTCTTGAATCGACGCTGGGCTGTTGGCGTAGATCTTCTCTTGCACGTGGCCCCGAAGGAAGAAGTCGCAAGGTGTTAAATCACAAGATCTCGGTAGCCAATTGTTTTCACCTCTTCAAGAGATAACACGGTCCGGAAACTTTTCCCGTAAAAGATCAATGGATTCATTGCTTGTGTGGCACATAGCGCCGTCTTGTTAAAAGTAAACGTTGTCCAGATCAATACCATCCAATTCCGGCCATACAAAATCATTAATCATCTCTCGATAGCGCAATCCATTCATCGTAACTGTTGCTCCAGCCTCATTTTCGAAAAAGTAAGGTCCAATGACTCCGCCGGACCATAAACCGCACCAAACAGTCACACGTTGAGGATAGACAGGCTTTTCAACAATAACTCTTGGGTTTTTCGAGCCCCAGATGCCACCGAGGTGGAAATGGGCCCCATCACTCAAGATGATTTCTCGATGGAATTCCGGATCATTTTCATACATTTCAAGGACCCAGTCAGCAAAGATACGACGTTGTTGATGATCGACTGGCTTGAGTTCTTGTGATAACTGAACTTTATAAGCCTTAAGACCCAATTCTTTATGCAAAATACGGTGTAATGACGTTTGTGGAATGCCTAATTCCAAAGAACGACGAGGAATGGACGAACCTGGGTTTTCTTCAACACTTTCGGCTACAGAAGCAATATTCTCGGCTGTTCTTGAGTGACGTGCACGGGTTTTATTCTTCAGATCACTAAGTTGTCCCAACAGCCCGAATTTAACACCAATTTCTGTATTGCAGTCCGACAAAGTGCTTGACGACGACCCAAAAATGTTCGAGTTTTACGAACCGTGTCTGCCAAATTTTCACCATTTTTATAGTGAATTTTAATAATTTCAACGCGTTGTTGAAGCGTGTATCGTTCTATTTTTATTAATGGCGTAGTTTCTACTTGTCAAATGTCAAAAAATGACAGCTTCAAAAGTGACATCTACCGAAATAGCGGGCTATTCAAAATAACAGCTCCAATTGGAAAACCCTTTACTATTCCTCTCATTCACTACAAAACTATGACGAACATATAGTAGATCATGGAGGTAGAGTGGCGTTGACCGATTCACAATTTTTTGGAAAGTTGCAATAACTGAGTCCACTAATGGTGAAAATTTGGGTGTTGCTTTAACTGAAGTATTGCGTTTATCGAGTGTTGTTTTTACCGAGGGCGTACTGTATGTGCGTAATTTAAAATATTCACAAAGGTTGGGAGTGAACTTGTTTGAAATAAATCACTTAAATAGATTGATATAAAGGATTCTCATGCGGTTTTCATATACTTGTATCATTATAAATAAACCCATCGAAAAATTGTCCTTAATAAGCACTTCAATGTCCTGAACATTCTTTAGGATGCACAGAATCTTATACATGCAATGGTATTTCATGTAGACGAAAGGACATCCGTAAACCAAATTGAATGCTGATATCCCAAATCAATACTCATCCTCCCAATTTACCAGACCTGATGGAGACATCCTTTTCTAGTTTCAATGCATCCACAAATTTCACCTAAAAGGTCATACTGAAAGATCCTAAACTATTCCAAAATAGCTCTTCGTGATGCTCTTTAAATGAAATAAACCGGGAAAGCCGTTTCCTTTCGTTTATACGTACATTAGCGTTTCATATTTCCTCCCCATTTAGCCCCATCGTCTTCATCCTTTTCCGCCATTACAACGATCCGTTAAATATGACCGACCCAACAAGGATTGAAGCAATATTTTCGAACACGACCCTAGTGTCAATGGAAACAGGAAAAATAAAACGCAGGAGTCGGCTCGGCGCTTAGGACGAAAGTTGGTTGGCACTTAAAATCGTGGCCTATTGAGTTAATTTTAAACATAAAATCAATACCACTTCAAAAAATATATCTTCCTCGTGTAAAGAGAAGATGTGCGACATGTGGTTCACAATAGCGACAGTGCACACACTTGTTCACAATGTCCTCGTCGTCCTGCGAAGGACAATACGGTGTCGTAACATCTCCTGCCGCCGTGTCGTAGCGCGACCTTCAGTAGCGACAGTAGCAAGAGCGTGTGTGAAGCCATCCAACCATTCATGCATGATGCATCCAACGAATTTTATGGGTCACTTTAAAGAGATTTTTTAGTGTATCTTAGCCAGTATATCGCGGGAGTTTGAGAATTTGTTTCGAGTTCGGCAGATTGTGTGTTGTTCTGCTGTTGTGTTGTGTGTAGTCGAAGAAGATTGTTACCTGTACGGTGTACGGTGCTAGTGCGGTGTTGAGAGCACGACAACGACGAATTACCTGTAAAGTGAACCGAGAGTGACGGAGATGAACGTGGTTTTTCTTCTTCACCTCGTTGCTGATGGTCTCTGGTGGTCGTCGGTGGCCAACAACTCTTGGTCGGGGTTTGGACCGTTTCCCGGTTGCTCTAGTGGTAATCGTAACATTCGCGCGGTCGGTTTGGCTTACATCCCGTAATTTTCTTCTTGTTTTTATTATTTCACCTGAAAAATAATCTGTAGGTAGAGAGTTTTGGATTTGATTCGGTGAAGGTTGGCTTCCTCCTCTTCTCGGCCGCGACGACGGCGCGTATGTGTGCGAGACACCAACCATTTCGTGGTATATCGGACGATCTTGTTATATTTACCACTTGCTTTCATTCAAAATTCAAATTTGTCGGCCGGACGAAAATGTACGCGAAACTGCAGTTAAAAGTTAAGCGAAATAGCACTGAAAGCGTATGCAGAAACATTTGAAAAGTCCGTGAACCGCGAAGAGTATCTTGGACTGAAATTGAAATAGCAGCAGTAAAAGATTGGTAAATGCTTTTTTCCATCTTCATCTGCTCTTGAGTGTGGTTTATTCTTGTCTGGCTGCTGCGGCTGCTTTGTTTCCTAACCAGTCTGTCTACAGCGGGTTTGATTATGCAGTTAGTTGCAAATATCTGCATGAACGCAAAAATGGTGTTCCGTCAATAAAAAATTAAGAAAACTAAAAGGTTGCGGTTGTTAAGATGAAGAAAACCCCCTTTCATCTATTTATTGTTAATCGGCATTGTGATTGATGGGAGCCGTACCCTTTTCTCTGGCGCATATGAAAAAATGCTATCAAAAAGCTTTGCAAATCGATTGTGTGGTTAGCGATTCAATGAAACGGAAAGGGAGCAACAGCCCCACAGCGCCTAACAATCAGACTCAGACGTGTTATTGCGGATACCTATTGATCTGATCCACGTACGCGTTAGCACATTTTCCCATGAAATCCTTCTCGAGGCATTGAACGTCAGCATTATATTATTTTCGTATGTGTTTCCCAACAATTCAAAAGAAAACGGAGAAACTCTAAAGGTGAAATTCGCGATTTCTAGCCAATCTGAGAAAATTTTGAAAATCATCGCGGACTCCCTATGTCGAGTGGTTTTGTGGAAATCGGCAAACCTAACGAACTACCTGTTGATTCTTGCCAAGAAGAAGCAGAAAAAATAGAAAGTGGCCATTGTCTTATGTGTACAGAGATGAGAATTCAATCTGAGTATCTGTGGAAACAATCTGAAAAATTAATTCTTTTCAAAAGCGAAATGAACTGCGAGTGAATGTCTGAAACGATCATAGTCCGCGACAAAAACGTTTTCTTGAACTTTTAACGCGAAACAATTGAAGAAACGAAGAAAGGTCTCAAAGTAACATGCAAAGAAAACAACGCCTTGGGTGGTGAATGAAAATACACTTCGATAAGAAAAGCTTCAGCAGCGCACCACATATGTGCACATATGACTCTGTACTACCTACTCGTACATATATTTACTTTTTTCACATTATTATCATCGGAAGAGTGATAAGGCCTTGATTGTACGTACGTAGCAGCTAGTGTGGCCCCTATTGTGTGACAAGAACACGAGTGAGGGAAAATTTAGTCACCATTTTTCACCTGTTGATTGCTGTTGCCCTCGCGGTATATCGGCGCTAACCCGAAAACGGGCTTTTTCTCGATCGCGTCTCACTCTCTTTGACTGTGTACCGTTCGTCGGTTTCTACCGCACCGCCGCTTCGCGCTTAGTTCAAAGTGGAATACGGTCGGGTGTGAATGTGTGTCTTTAAGCCGGAGCTGCACGGTTTATTTGTCGGTGTCGTAATGCTGTTGCTGATTGAACGTAGGTGCTGCTTCAAATTCGTTCGGGCCAAATAGTACAAGTTTTCCTCCAGCTTAATTAGATAAATCAAATAAAAAAGTGTTAATTGAAAGTATTAGTGTGATTTTCATACGGAATAATATAAAGTAGAAATTAAATAAAAAAAAAGTTAGTTGGTGTGTTGGAATAAGTGCTAATTTTTGTATTTTAGTAAAGCAAAAAATAAAAAATTATTCTTGATGTAATTTCATAAGTTAACCGTAAAAGAAAGTTACGTTCATACGTTGTAGTATTATTTTTGAAAAAAATGGAGTCTGATTTAAAACGTGACGACACAACTCGTAAAAGTATTCGTATTCCGGCACATCGGTTCGGGAAGGGTTTGGCACCGCTGCCACCTAAACCGGAGTTTACCAAGCTCCAGGATATCGACATTCAACCCACTACGTCCCCAACACCCAAAAAACTCGGAGCCGGAAGTGGCACGACGGAAACGTCCTTTACAATCAGCCGAAAGTCGCCCATAGTCTTGCCAAAATTGTTCCCCACTCGGGACGAGTTCCTAGCCGCCAAAGCCAAAGAGGCCAACAAAGCCAACAACTCTAGTAACGTCAGCACAACCAACCACACCATGCAGATAGTGCAACCAAAAACAAAATCACCGGATGGTCCTCCAGCAGCTCAGGCACCTGTCAGTGCTCCTACCAAAACGACGGCCAGTAAAATCTCGAACGGTAGTGCATCGGATATACCAGGCTCAGACCCTCTAGGTTCCATTGAAAAACACATAAACGATGTTGAAGCCTCGTTCAAGAAAAAGCTCAAACTCAGCACAGACGATATGGATTTGGAAGACGATTTTGTCAAAAAGAGCCGAAGGTATGGTGAAACAGAAAACTTGCTTCAACCTGGCAACAGTGATATGGCCTCCGGGACAGGACTTTGTTACCTCAGAGGTGACGAGGCTGAAGCAGGTCCAGCTGAGTTTCGGCGAGGATCTGAAAGTCGTAACTCTACTGGAGCATACTCTATGCAACCCCCGGTTCAAACCAAATCCAAAATCAATCGTACCGCATCTGACACAAAAAACGTTGAAAATACCGTGTTGGCAATGCGTGCAGCGTTGAAAAATAAACAGTGTGAAGCAGTGGGTGATGTTATGGACAGGCGACCTCCATCGCCCACGAAGCTCAAGCGTGAGGATCTCTTACGCAAGTTTGAGGCTGCAGCGGCAGCTCAAAGGCCGAAAATTCTTGCAACAACCCAAAAAACTAGCGGTAATAGTGCAGCGCTGCGTCATACAATCACACCAACAGCTGGTGCTACTACTACACCGGCAGCATCTAGTACGAATTCTAGTACCAATACCACTCCAAGCAGCACACGAAGCAATCGTACCAGATTGTCGGATATTCAGGTAAAGAGAGTAAACCGATAACATTTTAATTGCTCCTTGATTACGCGAGTGCTAACGTAGATTAGTTGTGTGAATGTATTTGCTACCTTAATTGCGTGATGTAGCCTATTTCAGATAAAAGTTTTGGGTTAATCTTATCTAACTGAGCTATTACTGTGAGCTTGGTAGACAATTTTATGAAAAAAGCTTATCTCAGTACTAATAATATGTCGAAGCAAGACTTGCACTTGGTCTCATGTACGAATGGAACTTACCGAGCAAATATTAAATATTTTGTTTTACTCGTGCAACACCTTTTAACTATCTAAATAGAAATAATCAGGACATAAACATGACTTAATTGCGATCAGCTTTTCAAATGCAAAAATCTCCTATTTTGTGCACAAGCAAAAAATTAAAAGAAACTTTTATAGTTTTGTTCGTACCCTATTTAGGCCCGACGTGGATTCTGTTTGGGCTTTATTTGAGAGTTTTTTAGAGCCTTTTCTACCGCATTTAGACTGGTTTTATCTTAAATTGGGCCAAGTAATCCTTGTTTGGACCCTATAGACATCTCATATATATTTTGAGCCTGGATTTGGTCATAAATTTAGAAAGACTGTAATGTGACGACTACGCCCAGGAATCGAAGTGATTCCGATCCCGAACCCTTGTAACCTGCCAGATGGATATGTCCTCGAAGTGCCAGCGGACTTCATCTGTTGTGCGGATATCGTTGTGCAGAAAATATTTTTTTTTCTGTCCAAATATTTAGATCCGTGGATATAAATATTCGGAATATAGAATTAATCCAACCCCGGCACATTTCGAGACATAGCCATCTGGAAATGCCCCTCCACCGTGGCCATCGAGAAAACTATGCCACTGGCGACATCTGAAGAAGCACATTTCCGCCATATGAAGTGCCATTCCACGCACATATGTTTTGTCCGAGGTGACAACCGGAAATTTTGACAGCCACATGGAGGCGCGAAACGTCATCGTAAAGTTCTTCATGAGAATATCGAAGGTATTACAAAACCAGCTATACGTCGTTTGGCGCGACGTGGTGGAGTGAAACGTATTCCCGGTTTAATCTATGAAGAAACGCGTGGTGTGCGTAAAGAGTTTTTGGAAAACGTTATTCGTGAGGCAGTGACATTCACCGGAGCAGAACATTAGGAAAGAGGTTAGTTTAGTTAATAACTAAAAAGAAAGTTAGAATTGACTCACAATCATGTGCCCTACAGCCGCCGCCGCCGTCGTCCAATTCGAAATACGGCCGCCGCTCTCTCCTCGTTGCTGCCGCGCGCTAAATAAATTTGAAAATAAAAATTCCATCTGAGAAATAAAAATTCAAAATAAATTTGATGAAACAGAGAATTGGGAACGCGGCGTAGAAAATGCATAAATAATTGTAGGAACGCGCGATTGAGGACTTGACTGGAGAGACTTGAAAGACCAAAGAAAAGGGTGAGCGTGGTGGAACGTGGAAAACAGTGCCTGTAGTCGCAAGGAGAAGCGAATCAGGGAAAATCTCGAGTGGATTGTGTAACTTTATGTTAGCCCAACGGAACACCAGCACCAGCAGCCATTGCCATCAAACTATTTTCGGATTACTTCCATCGCTGACATCGTGCAAGGGACACAAGCAAGCAAGCAAACACGGCGACGAACCGAGTGCCTAGAAAAATGTCAAAAAGGACAACATCATCAAACTGGTGACTTTCCATTGCCAGCCGGTTGGGATATTGCCCGCGATTACGACGGCAAAGTCTACTACATTAACCACAATAACAAGGAGACAACGTGGTAGGATCCTAGAGACAGGTGCGTGCCTTTGTCGTCAACCATGCCACAGATTCCATGAATTTTACAATGATTAGGAATTTATGAAAAAAAAAACCAAAATAAATTACTAACAAATTATAAAAGACAAAAATGTATTAACCGGACTAAAACTGTTCGATTTTCTTGATATAATTTTTAAACATGTATTATTAGATGAAAATCGGGGGCATGTCAAAAGATGGTATAACATGAATGTCAACTAAACACTATTCTTTAAATCCAATGAAATCTTTTAAAACTTTAATCAATGATTTCAAATGACAACTGATATGCGATAATTGAATGAGCTTTCTTGGAATAATTATAAGAAGTAAAATTAAAAATCAACACTTCAAACGTAAACAAGCTTCATATGAAGAAAACGTCAAGCTAACATAACTTGAACATAAACTAAATAAACTAAAAATCTCAATGATTAGTGAATCGAGTACTAAATTCAGAAAAAAAATACTAAACTTAAATGAAACAATTAAATGTTAGAATAAATGAATGAATGTCTAAAAAAAAATGATAACTGAATATATTCAATGAGATATCGGAAATTATACCATTTAAAATACACAACGTAAGCACTAATTTTTCTAGTTTTCACAATAAGTAAAATATCAAAAATCATATTATAGACAGATACATTTCACTATTGATAAATCCCGGTTTTCCGCACAATTTAAGTTTTCTGAGAAAAAGTAATAGACACAAAAGTAGTCTTTATAGTGTTCAACAACCCATACAATACTTTTCTTTCGCAATTTCAATATTTATATGACACCATAATTTTCTTTAATGTATCCCAACTTTGAACGTTATTTTCGTATAATTTACTTCGGATTCAAATTAACTTTGTATTTATTGTCATATGTAGGACATTCGAACCTATTTTGTTTTCAATCGAATCAAGACATTGGTGTGTCAGTCTCAGAAAGTTTAGCTTATATTCAGGAACAAGGTATCCCTGAAAGATAGGAACACAGAATACGATAATATTAAACAATGCCATTGATTTATTTGTTCAACGAGGCCTAGCCCAACGTAATGTGTCAAATGGTTCCAAGCTTGGTTCTTAGTCCGATAGAAGAGGCGTTTGTTAGATAGTCCAGAAGTTCTGCGCTCCAGGAGGTCTCACGCTCAGGGCGTAAATAGTATTCAACTCACTACTACAAAAATATTATTTGCTTTAACGCTGTTTCCTTTGAGTGATTTTCATGTTACTGATTTAAATCATTTGTTTCGTCCGTATTTTGAGTCCTAGCTTTTCACGGTTTCTTCGAAAAAAATATATTTTAAATACTGAGCTTCAGTAACGCATTTTAGTCTAGTGAAAGTCGAGAGATTTTATATCGAATCGCAAATGTTGGGAGATTTATATTCATGAATTGATTGCCGATAGAGATAAAACAGCTAATAAAATGACTTTCCAAGCCCAACGGAGTATTCAACAGTTCAAAACCATTTTTGCTTTGTTCATTCGTTTTCCATATCGTATCTGTTAAATCAAAACGATTTATCATATGTTTTACACACACATAAACCCATGTTAGCTTACTCGAAAGAAAGAACAAAATTCAAATCGCAAATCTGCAACTGATACTCTCTCCTTAAGTTATTAGATTTTTGGGTTCATCTTTGAAGATAAATCCCTGTGTATAGCTTAAACTAGGAAGCTGATGTTTCTGCATTATTTTCCACTTTTTAACTTACGTTGCTAGTACATAGCTTAATTTGATTAGTTGATTGCAATATCTCGTTGAACTTAGTCGCTAAACAAACGATATGATATGCAAAAAGTTTCGAAGAAATGAGAATAAAAAGTGCTAACTATAATATTAGATGCTAGATGTTAGCTGTTATGAAGATAATCAGAAAACTAATTTCCACAAGTTGCCGCCCCTGATTTCATTTCTTTACTGCACGATCTCTAATTCACTTATATTTACTTTAGCTATTTTACCTCTTATTTATCCCGGAATCGTATCCATATAGTTTTTTTCTTATTTTGTAAATAATATCGGTATAACCTTATTCACAACATGTTTGGGGAAGTTCTCTGTGTTTTTTTCTGATAATATTAGGATATATTTTTAAATCTTTTTAATTACCGCGAATGACTTATGTATAATGTTTCCATGTTCAGACATTAATCAAAACGCACTTCTTTTGCATTCGGCTGTCTTCCTCATAAAGAAAAGAACTATATTTACATAATATCGCCGTCTTTTAAATGAAAATTGTTTGCCATGTTTCTTATTTTTTTATTGAATTTTTAAGGTTTATTTAATGAGAAAAATAAAAAAAAATATGGAACAAAAAAATCAATGAATTATATACTGGGATATCATGTACAATAAAATAAGTAAAGAAAAGACAGTTCTTTTGATATTAGCTTTTCGCATATATATACAATATTTTCATTTTTCTGTTTGTTTTTCTTTTCAAAATACACTTATACACACATAATAAATATATTTTAAATTAAGTAAAAATAATATTTGATATGAGGGTAAATATCATAATTTGATTTTGTTCAGCTCTTATGTCCCCTCTCATTGTCATTATTCAACATAGATTGCCCAGGATATATAAGAATATATGATATGTAAGAATTGAATAAACTAAGAATGAATTGCTAATTTAACCACGACTTTCCTTTTCAGTGACTCTTCTTTTTCAGTGGGAACAGAGAGTGTAGGGTAAGTATGCCGTCGCGAGGGTAGGGTTTCTGCAAATCCGCTGAAGTCGGTTTCGCGTCGCGCGCGGTACGCGGTACCTTTGCTTGTTTCGCCATTTCTTTAGAGTAGTTTTCTTCGGTTTAAGTTCGAGTAGTATATTTTTCGGTACCGCGTCGGTGAATCGGTAACGCGCCTGTGGATTTTTGTAGCGTTTTTGATTTGAGATCTGTGGATAGATCCCATCCAGAACTAACGTAATGTAGGTTTCTCGTTCTGGATGAGTGAATGTTGACGCGTTTAGAAAACGGGCAATTTCAGGTGACTGAAATATTGTAGTTGAGCGTAATCCATTCGGAGACCCGCGACCGAAATCCTCTCCGAACTAGCTGGCCGACAAGCAGTCACCGCGTGAATGGATTACGGTGCACGGATTGGTTGACCTGTTGGTACCATCCGTTGGCACTACTCAGACTTAACGTCTAGAACCGATGAGAGGTCGGTTCCGCGTTCGAGTTGAAGAGAGAAAATCATTACAAATGGCGCCCAACGTGGGGCCCAAAAACATCCTAAGGGGGAAAGAACTTCGCGTCTTCTGACGAGTTGGTCCTTTACGGAGGATGTAAGGTACTTTGGTACTCGAGTCCCACTATCAGGAGCAGTGGAATTGTGTGATACACATTAGAGGTCGCTTCACGTGAGTTGTAGCTTCCGCTCTCCTTTTGTTTGATTTTTTTTTTTCTCGCGACAGAATCCTTCCGATGTGTTGTCCCAGGTTAACCCCTGTAAGGACCTTCTATTTTCTTGATGGAACTGCCAGTCTGATGGGTTTACCTATCAGCATGGACTCTCAAGAAAATAGAAGGCTACCTTGCCTTTATGTCGCGGAAGGATTCTAACTATTTCTTATGCGTGTTAGACGAGTGGTATCGGTTCAACGTTCGATGGCGTATGCTGGAGTTGCGAAGCCCGGAATGCTTCCACGCGTCGGGAATTTTGACCGCGTACAAAGTCGTTACGGTAGCTCTACCACTTGTCTCGTCGAGTCACTTTAACGTAGTTTAGAGACGGTTTTTTTTTGTAATGTATGAGGGTATGGGGTTAAATTTCGTAAATCGACCAAAAGCACCCTTTCTTCGGCAGATTACCACGCACTCTCTTTTCCCGTTGAAGGAGTCGACCACTGGAAAGGAAAGTATATACTAATTAAATTTTTTTTTCTCATTTTTTTACGTAAATAGCTCGCCACTATCGGCCACTAAAGTATTTTTAAGCCTTTAGTCATATTATATAATTACATTTTTTCTTTTTTTTCGTCACTAAGACATAGCACCCACCCAAAACCAGCAAAAATCAAAGATGGCAACGAAGCGGACCCCAGACAAGCGTTGGACCAGATCCAAAACGGTCCAACCAGCTAACTGCGGGATCTGCTTCGAAGACGTAGTGGAGGGCGTACACAGCGTGCGATTGGATTGTGGACATTTATTCCATCGTGCCTGTGTACAACAGCTCCTCCTCACGTCAGAGCTGTGTCCCTTATGCCGGCGACCCATAGATCGGTCTGCCCTAGACGCTCCCCTCGGAACGCCCCTACCAACGCGTGGAGCAGTGGCGAAAGGAGCTCCAGAAGCCGAATCGTCACAACCACTCTTAGACCTGCAAGGAGCAGTAGGCGGTGAAGTTCCGGCTGCAAGTGTCGTGTCCGAGGTGACAACCATGCCTTCCGCCCACTCCATTGACACCCTCGTGGCGTTGATGAGGGATATGTCGGAGAGGATTGGCAACCTGGAGGGAAAGATCCAGAATCTCCCGTTGAGCCAACCCCCCAGCCGCGTGAGAACTCCGCTTGGCTGGGAGCCAAATCCCAGTGTGGCGATGCCCCCCTCCCGACAATCCGAGCAATGGGTCCCACCCCCAAGGAACTCGGGAATGGATCCCAGAGCTCCCGAATACAGACCGCGACACAGTACCGGACCTCCGTTGGTACCTCCAGCCCCCGAGGCAGTTCAGTACAACAGGTCAATCGAGGATGTGATTCCCCCCGGGAACGCATTGGCACCTTTTCGAGACCCGACGCCTCGTATCATGGAGAGTTGGCGCCTGAACTTTACAGGGTTCAACGATATGATATCGGCGGACCGGTTCCTTTTCTGGATTCAGGCGTTGGTGTCCAGCACCCTGGGAGGTGATTCCTCGGCCTTCCTCCGGCATGCCCATCTTTTGTTCAGCGGCGACGCTGCCGACTGGTACTGGAGCTTTAAAGAGTCAACGCCACGTCCCACTTGGCACTCTTTCAGTGCAGCCTTCCGCAATCGATTTGAGGATGGCTTCACTGAGAGAGAGCTAAGAGAGCAAATAAAGAAACGGAAACAAGGCGCTCACGAACCGTTCGACCAGTACTACACAAGTATAGTGAGATTGAGCACTCGCCTGCGAAATACCATGCCCGAGGACGAATTAGTAGAAATTATCAGAGAGAACATGCGCTGGGATCTCCAGAACAGTCTGCTACATTTTCCCATCAACACCATACAGGGATTGCGCCTCCATGCGCGTAGACAAGAACACTTGGATGAGCGACGAGGTACCTTCCGCCCACAACCTCGCATAACGGGACCAAATCCCCGAAATCATCACACCGCGGAGTTGATGGCAGCAGACCACCTGCTTGCTGATCCAGTACCAGTACCGAGGAGCGGAGCACCACCGGAGCTTGAGGACCCCGCATTGATTGATCGACCCTCCCTTGAAGCACTTACAAGCCCGACGGTCTGTTGGAACTGCCGACAACCGGGACATCGGTTCTATGCATGTCCAGCGGAGCCGACGCTTTTCTGCTACCGCTGCGGGAAGGCCGACACATACGCACCTGACTGTGCAAATTGCAAAGGGCGAAAAAACTTGCCACCGAGTGCCGCGACCACCCGTCGGCACTCCTAGACCCCGGACGAACCAATCCAGACCCCATCACCAGCTATGACCCAGCTCCCAACATGACTCCAACTCTGCTGACTCGCACCGCTAAACACAGTTCTCCCGAAGTTCCACAACCGACGCCGTCCTTCGCCGAGGCCAATGCGCAGGGAAATGATAGCGAGACGAAGGCTCCTTGGCATGTAAAACCTTTTCATGTCAGGTTGCGGAATTATTTGGCTACTCGACAGCGCATCTTCCATGAGGAATTGGCCACAACTGTCCCACCGCGAAGCAAGCGAGCCACGCGTCGGATGCGGAGCTTCTGGAGAAAAGTCAGGCAGTCGAGAAAAAGGTTGAAGGACATATACTTAGACGAATTATTGAGGGATGATGTTCGGCCATATGCGTCAGTACACCTCCTGCAAAAACGAGTATCAGGCTTAGTCGATACGGGAGCCAGTGTGAATTGCATATCTGCCGAGTTTGCAGGGGAGGTACTGGCAAAGCACGCGGACCAAATCCGTCATTTCACCTCCTGGTTAAGCACGGCGGACGGAACTCGTCACTCTGTAGTGGGAAAAATTATGACGGATGTCACCTTTAAAGGGGTAACTAAACCTATGGAATTTTTCATCATACCTCAGTTAACCCAGAATCTTTATTTAGGAGTGGATTTCGTTCGAAAATTTAACTTGGCCCCGGCACTATTTTCCAGTTCGACCCTGGAGTCCGTCACCACCGTTCCTGACCAATCTCAACCCACTAACTTATTACGGCATACACTGGATGTAACTCAGCAACTGCGTCTCGACTCGGCTATATCGGCTTTTCCCTCGCACGAGAAGGAAGGTCTCGGGCGGACTGCCCTGGTGTTCCACACTATAGATGTGGGGGATGCTAAACCCATAAAACAGAGACATTTCGCCATATCTCCGGCGAAGGAAAAATCGTTATATGCCGAAGTGGATCGAATGCTAGCATTAGGCGTAATCGAAGAATCACAGAGCGCGTGGGCTTCCCCAGTCACCTTAGTGGTCAAGCCGAACAAGGTCCGGTTATGCTTAGATGCCAGACGCTTGAACGCCGTCACAGTCAAGGACGCATATCCTCTAACGTTGATCGAAGGCATTTTGAGTCGATTGCCTAAAGCCCATTTCATCACGAGCTTAGACCTCAAGGACGCCTTCTGGCAAATTCCTTTAGACCCCGGTTCAAAGGAGAAAACAGCCTTCACAGTCCCAGGCAGGCCCTTATATCAATTCGTGACCATGCCATTCGGATTGTGTAATGCCCCCCAAACAATGACGCGCCTTATGGACAAGGTGATACCACCTCATTTGCGGCACCAAGTTTTCGTTTACTTGGACGATCTGTTGCTTATAACCGAGACCTTTGACGAACACATCGACCTGCTTCAGGAGGTGGCTCTACACATCCGGAGGGCAAGATTAACCATCAACATAAGGAAGAGCCAGTTCGTGATGACGGAGGTGAAGTATTTAGGTCACATCATTGGGCATGGGCATATCAAGACCGATCCGGAAAAGACTCAAGCGATTGACGTTTTTCCACTACCCAAGACCACCAAACAGTTACGCCGATTCTTAGGGTTATGCGGATGGTACCAGCGTTTTGTACGTGACTATGCCACCATTACCACTCCTTTGACCGACATGCTGCGTAAGGGACGTAAATTCGTCTGGGAAGAGCCCAGCTTGCGAGCCTTTGAAGAGCTAAAGAAGAGTCTGACTACGGCCCCCGTACTGCACAGCCCGGACTTTGACAAACCGTTCTCAATCCATTGTGACGCGAGTCAACATGGGGTGGGAGCAGTCTTAGTCCAGGTTGCACAAGACGGCGAGGAGAGACCTATAGCCTTCATGTCTCACAAGCTGAACCCAGCCCAGCGAAATTACACGGTCTCCGAGCAAGAATGTTTAGCCGCGGTGTTGGCAGTGAAACGCTTCCGAGCCTATGTGGAGGGACACACCTTTGAAATCGTTACGGATCACGCTTCTCTGAAATGGTTAATGAGCCAGACTGATCTCAACGGCCGATTGGCCAGGTGGGCACTGAAACTACAGGCATTTGACTTCACAATTCGCCACCGAAAAGGAAGCCAGCATGTAGTCCCCGACACCCTATCCAGAATGTTCGCCCCTGAAGGAGCCGAGTTGGTCCCAGAGGACGACAGCCCCCAATTGATCGATTTGGACCATCCTGCCTTCAAGTCAGCCAGCTACACCCAACTGATTCACACTATCCAGAATCAACTGTCCCAGCTTCCTGAACTGCGGTTGACGGATGGATTTATTTATAAGCGGATGGGACACGCATCCGGAGACCCCATACAAGAAGAAGAACAGTGGAAGTTGTGGGTGCCCGAAGAATTAACCACTGATCTTATCAGACGGGCTCATGACCACCCATCAAGTGCGCACGGCGGATACGGTCGTACACTTAGGCGGTTGAAAACCTGTTTCTTTTGGCCTAAGATGGCCCAACAGATAAAAGCGTACGTAGCCTCTTGTGAGCTATGCAAGTGCACTAAAGCGCCCAACACCATCCTTCGGCCACCCATGGGTAAGGTTGAGGTCCCCGAACGCGTGTTCCAGCGCTTGTACATTGATCTTATCGGTCCTTACCCTCGATCTGCTTCTGGTCACACGGGAGCTGTCGTGGTCCTGGACCAGCTCTCCAAATTCCCTATCATAGAGCCACTACGTAACATGCACACTGGACCAATAACCAGCTTTTTGGAGAACCGAGTCTTTCACATGTTTGGAGTTCCGGAGAAACTTGTCTCCGACAATGGGGTCCAGTTCACCTCCAGCAAGTTCCGAGACCTAATGTCCAAATACGGCATCATCCACCAACGAACTGCCGTCTATTCACCACAAGCCAACGCATCCGAACGACTGAATCGTACGCTCATAGCGGCCATTCGCGCCTATGTCCACCCGAATCAGAGGGACTGGGATCGCAAATTGTCCGCCATCACTAGTGCGCTGCGCTCGTCGTACCACGCCACGACCGGCATTTCGCCGTATTTTGCAGTGTTCGGCCAGTACATGATCGGTCATGGGAGCGCTTACCGGCTATTGCGGCAGCTGAAATCGCTAGAGGACCCAATCGTGGTTCTAGAACCGCACGAAAAGCTCCAACTTCTGCGAGATCAACTGCGGGAGAAGATTGAAGAAAGTAGACGGATGGGAGAGGAGCGGTACAACTTGCGATCTCATCCTTCTGGCTTTAAGGCCGGCGACGAAATATATCGTCGAAACTTCCGACAGAGCGATGCCACCCGCCATTACAATGCCAAACTAGACAAGAAATTCGTGAAGTGTCGAGTCATGCAAGTCATAAGCCCCACCCGGTACCTCATCGCGGACATGACTGGTAAGACCCTGGGAATTTACCACGCAAAAGACCTTAGACGATGAAGTGCAACTAATTCCCACGAGAAACCTTGGCTTATCCCAAATCTCTGCCTAGACGAAGGCCTCCGAATAACACCTGACTTCCTACTATATAGTCACTGTCGAGTCTTCACGAACAGGGTTGTAGCCTATCCTTCGAAACGGATCTTCGACCCGCCACGTCCCTAACCAAGACCTTTTACAAAGGAGACGGGATCGTAATTACTTCGATTTTGGGGGGGGGAATGTGTAATGTGACGACTACGCCCAGGAATCGAAGTGATTCCGATCCCGAACCCTTGTAACCTGCCAGATGGATATGTCCTCGAAGTGCCAGCGGACTTCATCTGTTGTGCGGATATCGTTGTGCAGAAAATATTTTTTTTTCTGTCCAAATATTTAGATCCGTGGATATAAATATTCGGAATATAGAATTAATCCAACCCCGGCACATTTCGAGACATAGCCATCTGGAAATGCCCCTCCACCGTGGCCATCGAGAAAACTATGCCACTGGCGACATCTGAAGAAGCACATTTCCGCCATATGAAGTGCCATTCCACGCACATATGTTTTGTCCGAGGTGACAACCGGAAATTTTGACAGCCACATGGAGGCGCGAAACGTCATCGTAAAGTTCTTCATGAGAATATCGAAGGTATTACAAAACCAGCTATACGTCGTTTGGCGCGACGTGGTGGAGTGAAACGTATTCCCGGTTTAATCTATGAAGAAACGCGTGGTGTGCGTAAAGAGTTTTTGGAAAACGTTATTCGTGAGGCAGTGACATTCACCGGAGCAGAACATTAGGAAAGAGGTTAGTTTAGTTAATAACTAAAAAGAAAGTTAGAATTGACTCACAATCATGTGCCCTACAGCCGCCGCCGCCGTCGTCCAATTCGAAATACGGCCGCCGCTCTCTCCTCGTTGCTGCCGCGCGCTAAATAAATTTGAAAATAAAAATTCCATCTGAGAAATAAAAATTCAAAATAAATTTGATGAAACAGAGAATTGGGAACGCGGCGTAGAAAATGCATAAATAATTGTAGGAACGCGCGATTGAGGACTTGACTGGAGAGACTTGAAAGACCAAAGAAAAGGGTGAGCGTGGTGGAACGTGGAAAACAGTGCCTGTAGTCGCAAGGAGAAGCGAATCAGGGAAAATCTCGAGTGGATTGTGTAACTTTATGTTAGCCCAACGGAACACCAGCACCAGCAGCCATTGCCATCAAACTATTTTCGGATTACTTCCATCGCTGACATCGTGCAAGGGACACAAGCAAGCAAGCAAACACGGCGACGAACCGAGTGCCTAGAAAAATGTCAAAAAGGACAACATCATCAAACTGGTGACTTTCCATTGCCAGCCGGTTGGGATATTGCTCGCGATTACGACGGCAAAGTCTACTACATTAACCACAATAACAAGGAGACAACGTGGTAGGATCCTAGAGACAGGTGCGTGCCTTTGTCGTCAACCATGCCACAGATTCCATGAATTTTACAATGATTAGGAATTTATGAAAAAAAAAACCAAAATAAATTACTAACAAATTATAAAAGACAAAAATGTATTAACCGGACTAAAACTGTTCGATTTTCTTGATATAATTTTTAAACATGTATTATTAGATGAAAATCGGGGGCATGTCAAAAGATGGTATAACATGAATGTCAACTAAACACTATTCTTTAAATCCAATGAAATCTTTTAAAACTTTAATCAATGATTTCAAATGACAACTGATATGCGATAATTGAATGAGCTTTCTTGGAATAATTATAAGAAGTAAAATTAAAAATCAACACTTCAAACGTAAACAAGCTTCATATGAAGAAAACGTCAAGCTAACATAACTTGAACATAAACTAAATAAACTAAAAATCTCAATGATTAGTGAATCGAGTACTAAATTCAGAAAAAAAATACTAAACTTAAATGAAACAATTAAATGTTAGAATAAATGAATGAATGTCTAAAAAAAAATGATAACTGAATATATTCAATGAGATATCGGAAATTATACCATTTAAAATACACAACGTAAGCACTAATTTTTCTAGTTTTCACAATAAGTAAAATATCAAAAATCATATTATAGACAGATACATTTCACTATTGATAAATCCCGGTTTTCCGCACAATTTAAGTTTTCTGAGAAAAAGTAATAGACACAAAAGTAGTCTTTATAGTGTTCAACAACCCATACAATACTTTTCTTTCGCAATTTCAATATTTATATGACACCATAATTTTCTTTAATGTATCCCAACTTTGAACGTTATTTTCGTATAATTTACTTCGGATTCAAATTAACTTTGTATTTATTGTCATATGTAGGACATTCGAACCTATTTTGTTTTCAATCGAATCAAGACATTGGTGTGTCAGTCTCAGAAAGTTTAGCTTATATTCAGGAACAAGGTATCCCTGAAAGATAGGAACACAGAATACGATAATATTAAACAATGCCATTGATTTATTTGTTCAACGAGGCCTAGCCCAACGTAATGTGTCAAATGGTTCCAAGCTTGGTTCTTAGTCCGATAGAAGAGGCGTTTGTTAGATAGTCCAGAAGTTCTGCGCTCCAGGAGGTCTCACGCTCAGGGCGTAAATAGTATTCAACTCACTACTACAAAAATATTATTTGCTTTAACGCTGTTTCCTTTGAGTGATTTTCATGTTACTGATTTAAATCATTTGTTTCGTCCGTATTTTGAGTCCTAGCTTTTCACGGTTTCTTCGAAAAAAATATATTTTAAATACTGAGCTTCAGTAACGCATTTTAGTCTAGTGAAAGTCGAGAGATTTTATATCGAATCGCAAATGTTGGGAGATTTATATTCATGAATTGATTGCCGATAGAGATAAAACAGCTAATAAAATGACTTTCCAAGCCCAACGGAGTATTCAACAGTTCAAAACCATTTTTGCTTTGTTCATTCGTTTTCCATATCGTATCTGTTAAATCAAAACGATTTATCATATGTTTTACACACACATAAACCCATGTTAGCTTACTCGAAAGAAAGAACAAAATTCAAATCGCAAATCTGCAACTGATACTCTCTCCTTAAGTTATTAGATTTTTGGGTTCATCTTTGAAGATAAATCCCTGTGTATAGCTTAAACTAGGAAGCTGATGTTTCTGCATTATTTTCCACTTTTTAACTTACGTTGCTAGTACATAGCTTAATTTGATTAGTTGATTGCAATATCTCGTTGAACTTAGTCGCTAAACAAACGATATGATATGCAAAAAGTTTCGAAGAAATGAGAATAAAAAGTGCTAACTATAATATTAGATGCTAGATGTTAGCTGTTATGAAGATAATCAGAAAACTAATTTCCACAAGTTGCCGCCCCTGATTTCATTTCTTTACTGCACGATCTCTAATTCACTTATATTTACTTTAGCTATTTTACCTCTTATTTATCCCGGAATCGTATCCATATAGTTTTTTTCTTATTTTGTAAATAATATCGGTATAACCTTATTCACAACATGTTTGGGGAAGTTCTCTGTGTTTTTTTCTGATAATATTAGGATATATTTTTAAATCTTTTTAATTACCGCGAATGACTTATGTATAATGTTTCCATGTTCAGACATTAATCAAAACGCACTTCTTTTGCATTCGGCTGTCTTCCTCATAAAGAAAAGAACTATATTTACATAATATCGCCGTCTTTTAAATGAAAATTGTTTGCCATGTTTCTTATTTTTTTATTGAATTTTTAAGGTTTATTTAATGAGAAAAATAAAAAAAAATATGGAACAAAAAAATCAATGAATTATATACTGGGATATCATGTACAATAAAATAAGTAAAGAAAAGACAGTTCTTTTGATATTAGCTTTTCGCATATATATACAATATTTTCATTTTTCTGTTTGTTTTTCTTTTCAAAATACACTTATACACACATAATAAATATATTTTAAATTAAGTAAAAATAATATTTGATATGAGGGTAAATATCATAATTTGATTTTGTTCAGCTCTTATGTCCCCTCTCATTGTCATTATTCAACATAGATTGCCCAGGATATATAAGAATATATGATATGTAAGAATTGAATAAACTAAGAATGAATTGCTAATTTAACCACGACTTTCCTTTTCAGTGACTCTTCTTTTTCAGTGGGAACAGAGAGTGTAGGGTAAGTATGCCGTCGCGAGGGTAGGGTTTCTGCAAATCCGCTGAAGTCGGTTTCGCGTCGCGCGCGGTACGCGGTACCTTTGCTTGTTTCGCCATTTCTTTAGAGTAGTTTTCTTCGGTTTAAGTTCGAGTAGTATATTTTTCGGTACCGCGTCGGTGAATCGGTAACGCGCCTGTGGATTTTTGTAGCGTTTTTGATTTGAGATCTGTGGATAGATCCCATCCAGAACTAACGTAATGTAGGTTTCTCGTTCTGGATGAGTGAATGTTGACGCGTTTAGAAAACGGGCAATTTCAGGTGACTGAAATATTGTAGTTGAGCGTAATCCATTCGGAGACCCGCGACCGAAATCCTCTCCGAACTAGCTGGCCGACAAGCAGTCACCGCGTGAATGGATTACGGTGCACGGATTGGTTGACCTGTTGGTACCATCCGTTGGCACTACTCAGACTTAACGTCTAGAACCGATGAGAGGTCGGTTCCGCGTTCGAGTTGAAGAGAGAAAATCATTACAAGACACCACATTTTTTTGCACTTCTGTGCATTACTGCTGCATTTCGCCGGATTTTGTTTCATTCAGGGTATCCCGTGTAAAAATAATCGAGAACCAAACAGCATCTGAATAGGACGTAACTACATTTTTGCAGGTGCTAAGAAGTAAACTCAAAATAATGGAAAGTTGACTAAAACAGGCTACATAAGCTTGAACATATCCCAAAAACTCAAAAGAGATTACATTCTTCCGTAAATATTGCAACCACAAAAACCTTTTATTTTGTGATAATGCATATCCTCTTCTTCGTAGCACTAGAGCCCCTTTCTTGCCTTCGCTTCCTGCAAAAAGCGCCTCCAACTATCCTAGTCCATCGACCGCGTCCTCCAATTTCAAAATTCTAGCAGCGATAAACTGTCTTCATCGACCGAGTCAGACCGCCCTTGAGTTCTTCCAACGAAAACCTTTTTGGGTATCCGTTGTTCGTCCATACTATTCATGTGGCCCTTTGCAGCTTCCGCAGTCTTACAATCGTTGAGACTTCCTGCTCGCCAAAAATTCCGATTATTCTCCTCAGGACCCGTCGCTCAAAGGCGTTCAATATATTTGCAGATGCTTGGGTTAGGGTCCATGTTTCACACCCATAGCATAACACAGGTCTTATCACAAATTTGTATACTTGGAGCTTTGTTTTCCTGTGTATGCAGCTGGGCTTCAAGATCGTCAAAACTGAGTAAAAAATTTTATTTGCGAGCTGTATGCTTCGACGTATTTCATCTCTTTCGTTACCGGTTCTTGTAATTTTGGTGCCTTAATACACAAAGTCGTCCACGTTTTCGAAATTGTTAGGACGCTGTACAAAGTAGTGATATGAATCTATAGTTCCGCACTTTAGCTTGTCACTTTTTTTGTAGATAGGAAATATAATTGATTGGATCCACTCGCTCGGCATATGTTCTTATTGCCAAATATGTTAGATGACGATGGATAGATTTCTGGAAACTGCTGCCACCATATTCAGTGAGGTCCACTGGAATCTCATCTCATCCCCAGCTGGGGCTCTTTTTCCGCGGGGAGCGGCAGATAGGTACATGGTTTGTAATTCTGCTACTGAGATTCTCATAGAAAGTTGATAGCGCTGAATTGACATCGAGCTTGTGTAGCACTGAATTCCAGTCAATATTATTCAGCTCAAGCTGAATGGCTGCATAGTTTGCTTTGGGGAAATTAAATCTTGTGGAAAAAGGATTGCGTTTGGACTGAGGTGCGAGGAAAGATAAACGAACCTCAAGGGGAGGATGATGGGGATCAGGTTTTACATATTCGGAGGGGGATTTTGAGGTCGAGGAGATAGAGGCGGGATTGGTAGTAAGGATGAAATCGAGAAGTTGATTGTTTGCGTTCGGGATCGTATTTAGTTGCGATAGGGAGCAAAGCGATAAGAGAGAAGAAAACAGGATAGATAGATCATTGAAGAATGAGAGAGTATGAGAGCTTGAATCCCACCTTAGGCAAGGCATGTGAAAGTCACCACACATTATAATAATGTATAGAGGGTTGATGTTGCAGAAATACGAAAATGACGGCTGTAAACGCGGAAAGGAGCATTGCAAGGGATGTACACGCAAAGGAATACTAAACTCACGGCTTGAGAGATATTAATGAAGACAGTGATGCATTCTACCAGAAGTGACGGCAAAAAGCCAGAGCAGAGTTTGCTATCTAAAGCTTTATGAATAGCAATAAGTACACCCCCACCGTCAGATTTACCTGAAACCAAACGATCTCTATCAGTTCGGTAGACATCATATAGTCGAAAAATTTCACTGCGTACGATATCAGGAGTCAGCCAGGTTTCTGTTAAACAAATGAAATCATCGCCGGAAATGGAAGAGGCAATTTTAATAGCTTTCAGCGTGGTTCGCATGCAACGTACATTTTGATAATAAAGATTGAAGCTATGAGAAGTGTTTCAAATATCAAAATTTAAATAACTATTTGAAAAAGGTTTAGAGTGACCAGTTGTTGGAATCTCGGAAGAGAGCTCACCAAACGACGAAAATTTCTTCTTTTAGTTGCCTCGAAAGGTTTAATTACTGTTCCAGAAAGCCAGTATTCTGATTGAAAACTTTATAAATTCGTTTCAGGCTTTTCACTACTTTGTATGCCTGTCTTGTGTTGTAGCTCGCTAAACTTACATTGATGCCTCTCAATTTGTCGTCATAATATTTACGCTTCTTAATTCTGCTTATCTTATCTGCTACTCTTCTGAAATTCACATAGTGTTCTTCCTTCGTCCTGGTTGTCCTACCTAAATATTGTTTTTATGCCTGATTCTTTTGGTCCAGCGCATTCTGGCATTCATCATCGAACCAATCATTATTTTTGCGTCGGGCTTGATATCTGGTCGTCTGTTTTGCCACGGCTTTAATTGCCGATTTTACTTTCACCCACAGCTCGTTGCTTGCTTTCAGTGATGTGTGTCTGAAATGATGAAAGTCAACTGGTTGTCGAGGGTCTCTGTAAATCCCATCAGTGATCCAAATCTGCGACCTCAAGACCATTCTGTCCAAGCTGATGCATATACTCGTACATCCATATAAAAGAAATTTGATCAATTCTTTTTCGTGTTCTTCGGGACTTGTTCAGGCAATCTTTAGCTCGCACAAGAACGAATCCAGGTGCCTGAAAACAAAATAATTTATTTGGCGCTTATTTAGTTTTTGTTTGTGTCTATCCCTGTTGGATGGGGAACAAGTCATTGCTAATTAAGCCCATTTTGGAGTTGTTTTTAGGCCATTTTTGCCCTAATTGGGCTGATTCCATCTATCATTATTTGGCCAAATTTAGATACGATTTATGTCAATTAAGTTGCCCTTTTGGGCCTTGTTTTAGCTCTAGTTAGGCCTTTTTTGGTCCTAGTTAGGCCAGTTCTTTGGTGAAATATCCCACAAATAGATTTTGTTTGGATTCTTTTTGGGTCTTATGCAATGTTCGCATTTGGTCGCAATTTGGGTCTTGTTTGCGTCATGAATTTAGTCCGTGATGTTTGTTTTGGGTCTTCACGGTTAAGTCATCCCAGGGAATTAAGCCCTAGGCTCTGTTACTGCACTGTTCCGCATTATTCCGGTTTTCTGCTGCATTTCAGAGCACTTTTTTATGTTTCGGAAATAAGAATAAAAAAAACAGTTCCCGAATTATGCATAAAAAGGGCTAATTAAATTTTTGCGGGCATCTATGGCCTAGAAAAATCTAAAAACATAAGAAAAAATTTCAAGCCTCTTTCCAATGAGATAGGCTTTCCATCCATACATTTGTTAGCCTACACCATCCCTACATCTTTTTCTCCTTCGTAGCACTACAGCTCCTCTCGGGCCTTCGCTTTCTGCAAATAGCGCCTCCAACTGTCTCGGTCCATTGACCGCGTCCTCCAATTTCGTAATCCGAGCAGCGATGAACTGTCTTCGTTGACCTAGTCAGACCAGCATTTCCTCGGTTTCCCCACTGGTCTCCGGCCTTCAGTTCTCCCAACGAATACGTTTTTGGGTATCCGTTGTTTGTCCATACGGTTCATGTGCCATTCCTTCCACATTATATAATCATATAAAAATAAATTTTTTGGCCTGGGGTTTAATTTCTAAGCAAATTTGTTTTTTCCTTTGGAATTTTAGGATTTGCGCAGCTTGACATAATATGATTTGCAAATGATTTGAGTCAAATTACTGGATTTGAGATACTTTGTGAAGTGTCAATTTGTATGGAAAATTATGCAATTATGCGCTTGAGTTGTATGGAAATTACCAAACTTGTTTAAAATTACACAATTTTCTCAGGTGTGATCGTAGTATAAGGCTTGAAATCTAATTTGTGTAGGTTGCTTAGTCCTTGGTTTAATCCCGTTGGCGACAGCGAGATTTGTTTCGAGTAATACTTCAGGTGGACTATAAGTCCGTTCAGTTAAAAACGTATCGCATCTGGGCGGACGAGCACAGAATCAAAGCATGGTACCGACCATATCAAGCTGGTGTAATTCTAAAACAAAAAAATAGTGGTTTGCTTTTTGTTTGAAATCCAATAAAGACTTCATTGTGTGTCGTGCAAGGCTTGTTTTTAGGTTAGAAATTTGGTTTCGGTATCAAGTAGATGCAGAAATAAAAAGTACGCTTAAAATTTTGACTCGACTAGAAATGAAATTGGTCTAAACTGGGCTTAAATAAGGCCCAAAAATCTGATAAGTGCGGTTTTGCAGGCCTAAGCATTGTCAAAAATTCGATAGAAAAAACATCGAAGGCCTTGAAAAAGGCTTCCTTCGCTAAACAATTCTAATATGGCCCAAAAATAAGTCCAACATATAAATCTTTTATTTTGTACTTCAGTATGAAATAACTTTTATTTGGCGCTTCGTAAGACCTTGTTTGGATCTCTTCGAGGTCCTGTTTAGGAAAAATTCATTGCAAATTAGGTCCTTTTATGGTCTGTTTGTGTACTAATTAGGCCAATTTTATTACAATTCGGTCCTTGTTAGAACCATTTGGTGCGCTTGTATCTGTTGGTAATACTGTGCAGAATCTCAATTTGATTCCCAAGCTTCAAAAATTGTAAATTCTTAAAAGCAAAATTTTTTTGCTTTAGAGTATTAGTTTTCAATCTGTTTGCATCAAAATTAGTACTTTGATGACTATCAAATCTTATTTTTCGTCATTCGGCTCATAGCATCCTTCAAAGTAGTCCCCATTTGATTGAACAACTCGCGCCTACCGGTAGTTTCCCATCTATAGGACTCCTGGAATTCCAAGTTGAGAATGGCTTTAGTCCTTTGAACGACATTTTCAATCGTAAGAATAGCTAAAACGTGTCTGAGCTGCAAGTTAATCGTGGCTCATTTGCAAGTGACCGTTTAACACTTCCATACCTTCGAG
This sequence comes from Odontomyia ornata, assembly GCA_963969285.1. Taxonomy (NCBI): domain Eukaryota; kingdom Metazoa; phylum Arthropoda; class Insecta; order Diptera; family Stratiomyidae; genus Odontomyia; species Odontomyia ornata. Next base: position 87,332,431 of record OZ017742.1, read on the forward strand.
TGCTAATAGATCGATTGGAATCACACCTGCCATCACAAACACTGAATCTCGCTTTCAGGAATTGCACACTCGCTATTCTTGGTTTTCATGGCATCATCATGGTTTCGGAACCATATAATAGCATGGAGTTGGTAGTAGCAATAATAGCATCGCCTTGTTTCTTGAAGGCCACCCATATTTAGAATCAGCTTACTCAGTTACTCTACAATCTTATCCGCCTTACCACATGCTTTACGGATGTGCTTCGAATAGGTCAGCTTGCTATCTAGAATCACTTTTAAATATCTGAACGGCGCGCTGGTTTGAACGTCTACGGAGCCCTTCTTCATGCCTCCTCTGCTTTTGTTACTACTCCAACAACCGCTGAAATGGCCCTTTCCTAAATTCCTGTTGCTTCTCAGAAAGATAGTTTGTTGTTCTGATTCCAAATAACGACTGGGTTCTGATTAGACCTCTCATAGAGCTTCCCCGCAGTGTCCAGCATGTACAACAGACGTAGGCTGAGGGGCTGCTAAGCTTCTCTTCCCCTTAGCTTTGAGTGTCAGTTGTGCCATTTTCCACCGCCTTGGAAACACCCTCGCTACTAGAGAAAAGCTATATAAATTAAATAAAAATTCAGTCAGTTTTCCATTACGACTTGTGTTTCGACAGAAACTCCATCAAATCCCGGAGCCATCTAGTTTCATTCTAGACACTGAGCCGTTCAGCTCCTCGATCGTAAAGACAGTCAGACATTCAACAGGTTAAAAATGATGGAATCATCAGTCTTAGGGAACAGCGAGGTTACAATATACTTCAAAGATAAATCGACGATTAGAATGGTGGGCCAAATGGAGCCGAGTCTACGAGTGGCGAGTACCCGTCACACCATGGATATCAATTCCTCACAAAGAGTTTGCCATTTAACGCGAAACCAGATAATTCTACGACCAACACCCCATGGTGTAGTAGTTAGGGCGCTCACCCCATAACCCAAAGGTCCTGATTCGAACTCCGAGATTTATTTCAAGTGATTCTTCGGACAGACAGCCCGTTCGGTTATGATACGTACTGGTTTAAAATCAGAACTTATCGCAGCTGGTTGGCCGGATTGACGGCCAATGTGTGGTACTGAGTATATCATCTTTTCGAGTGTCGATACATTTGATCAAGATAATGAGATACTCTAATAATTTATAAGCAAAGGCTCGAATCGGAGTCTAGTGCCAAAATAAAAAAAAAATCTTCCGAAAATAGCCAACAGTCGAAGCAATTTTTATCTCTTTGTTCTTTGCTTTGCTTTTGTTTGGCTTAAAAAGTGTGTTCTAGATCTATGCCTACCTTTGCATCTCCTAATGCTTCTTGTATAAATACAATAACTAGGATATAACTTTGGTAACTGCAATTTTGAACTAGGATAACGAATTTGAACTCGCGATCAGCAACCTAGTGTTGAAAATAATACCCTAAAAAGCGTAAGATAAATTAAAAAAAAAAAAACTGTGCTATATCGGTTTTACCCATTTTAAATTATATAATTTAATGCTAGTAATCTGTGTTCAGGATAGAGAATTTGGTTCAGTACTACTTCCATAAAATTTAGGGGATCTTCCAGAAACCTTCCGCGTCTGGGAGTCCTCTACTCAGGTTACGCAGGGCTAAATAACCTTCATCTCATTACCACAAAAGAAGGCTGGGGCGCCGTACATAACAGCTGATACCTATAGCTGTTGTGTATCATATACTTGATGCTGTATGTATATGATATACACCAAATTCCAGAGTTGCAACTAATATACCTACCTCAGTTGATCAGCCAAATGCAACACATGTAACACTTTTACAAGCTCTGCAAAAAAAAAAATATTTAGTCTCAGTTCGTCCCAGTCCACTGGACGTGCTCTCCCATTCGGTGCTCCTAGCAGCAATCTATAGTCGACATCAATTCAATATTCGATATACGAGTATATGATTTTTTATGCGTAATACGAGTATGTAATGATATTCGATGCGCAATTTTCTGAATGTCACGGCTTCGCTCATTCATTTTATGAGTGCCATTTTAAAATGTTTTTTGGAATTTCAGGTCCTTTGCTATCGATTCTCACTACTTTCACATATTTTAGATCCGTCTTTTAATTTATCGATTTCCTGTCTATCACCAAGACTTCATTATCCATCTGAATTATTAACACTCTTGAAGTTCCTGTGGGTCAGTTAAAACAATCACACCAACTGTGATTTAAGACAGCGCTTTCTCTCCTGCAACTAAAAAACATGAGTTTTAGATGCTCAAGTTCATATTCAACTTAATGAATATATAATCTCTTGTAGTTAGTTACACCGTGTCCGCAACAGTCAATTAATTTGCATATGACCATTCTTTATCCTTCCTAACTTTGAAGTAAGAATTTATTTTTTTCATATTCTTAAACCATTTTTATTCGCTCGACAAATTTAGGTAGTTAAAGAACTTATCGGAGATATTTTCTCGATAGACTTTTTCTGAAAATTTGGCGCAAACCAAAGCAAAATCTTGATCTCCAACCTGATCACAAATTTCGATGTATAAACTCGTACATACTAACATAAAATGAATTACAAATATTCTTCGTAATGTGCAAATTTCTCTCGACAGAAATATACGTAAAATACGTGCCATATATTGCCAACTGTTTCCGGACACCTTCAACCTAATCTACCGCAAAATTTCAAAATTATCCTTAATTCTACTCAGCTCAACTTACCATCGACACGCTGTCTTAAAATAATCTAACCTCATTTGAATACACAAATAACACGTAACCCAACATGTCTTACAGAAAACCTGAGTGTAACATCAAGTCCTTTCTGCTGCTTCTGTATTTTAAGGTAGCATATCCTGAAAACGTGTTATTTAACGTTTTGCTCATCCTGGCGTAAAGGTTACCTTGAAGGGTAGTGACCTGACAGGTGATATTGTGGTTGGGTTGTACGAGTACTTGTTATATCCCTTTAAGATATCAAATTTCTTCAGGTACACACACTCAACGTTTTACTTGGAAAATGGAAATTTTCAATTCACATGTTCATTTCGTGTATTTTTGTCTTTTTTTTCCTTTGTTTGTGTTTTGTGGACTGGTCGCAAGAATACAAGTATATGCTTGAGAAAGTGAAGGCCAACGTAAAGTGTGCTTGTTGCTTTTAATAGAACAAGTTTTCCTTATTAAGAAAAGGAGAATGATGAATTGTTGAAGTCAGCAAATTCGGTGGATAATTTTATTGTCAGTGAGGCTAACAAGGTTTTTTCTGTGATTGGCTTTTGTTTTAAGAAATATATTAAAGGTGGAAAAGGCATCCATAAATAATGATTTGCTTTGTTTTTGTATCAGATTAGTTTTTTGTAAACCGAAATGTTTTGTCCAAACTGCTGGATCCTTATTGAATGAAGTAATTTGATTGGAATGATAGTCGTTAAAGCCTAAGCTTACTGGTTCCAGTCAAATTGGTTGCAATGAGCATGGTTTCGGTTGGCTTTTAAGATGGATTATAAGACCACCCAGCTGTGATGAGTGTGGATTGAAAAAAAAATAAAAAAAAATCATCTCCCAGACGAAAGTACTGAGTGTCCTCACCGTGGGTTGTTATTCTGTTCATTGTGTGACGACCCCAGAAGGTGTAATGGGCCATAGATTCGTCTTGACGTTTGTTAAGGGATAAGTTATTCACTCCCCAAAGAACATCATCAGAAGGTTTGCTCTGTTTGGGTGGGAACAAACCGGAAGCATCAGCCCAAGTACAACTTTACAACTAGAGAGTTGACTTTCTTGCTTAATTTTCTCTTCTTCCTCCTCTTCTGGATCTGATAACCCTTGACAGAGGCCACTGTTGCCTTTAGTTTGAACTTGAGTTCTAGTCAGATAGTAGAAGTCGCGGCGAAACCACATATACCTTTTGAATTCTTGGCTTTTCATTAGGTTTTTATAAAGGCTTTTCATTATGTTTTTATAAAATAATTTTACAAAGCCCTATTAAGACTGCAGCCTGCCTGTCCATATGTCCATTCGTCCGTGCATCACATCGAGCTTTCTCAGTATCCACAACAGCTACAAACACCAAATTTTGTGGACACGTCAAACATAATGAGCTCTCCAAAGTTTCGTATAAACAATTTATAAGGTTTTAACTCCTTGATCCAGGGACCTTCGGCTTACCGGGTGAGCACTCTTACCACTACACCGGCCGGACTACTGAGATAATCCGATCTCAGTAGTCCGTGTGGTGTAGTGGTTAGAGTGCTCACCCGGTAAGCCGAAGGTCCTAAGTTCAAATCGCATAGGTAGCAGTAAGATTTATTTTGATTCTTCGGGCGGACTATAAGCCCGTTCAGTTGGGATATGTGCTGGTTTAATATCAGAACATATCACAGCTGGGTGGACGAAGATACGGCTAAAGCGTGGTACTGACCGTATGAACTCGAGTGGCAATACATACGATCAGGATAATGAGATACTCTAACTATCTCTAAACGAAATCCCGAAAGGGGCTGTAGTGCTACAACAAAAAAAGGAAGGGTCTCCCCATGCATAAAAGTGATATTTAAAAAAACTATTTGTTTCAATCAATGCAAGAGCAAATAGCCTATCATAACCGGACATTGCTAAACAAGTGCTGTGTAAACAAAGAAATCTTCGAAAAGCTACATAATAATCTTTGGTGCTGTCGACAGAGATAGACAGCTTGACAGTATAAAAAGACAAACCGATAGCAGTTGCGGCTTTTAAGCACAATGTGATCGTCAATGAACTCGCATATCTTGTGTATGAATGATGTCAAAAGAGAAATAGAAAAATAGTGATGTTGATTCTACTGTTTATTATTACAGAAGAAATTGCATCAAAGTGTATGTAGGGAAACGCATACTGATAGTGATGAATGCCAGTAACTTGAAACTTTACTTACGGATTTAGCTTTTAGGAACTTATAAGAAGGGAAACTGATAGGAATCGGCTTCTAGTAGCTTTGTAAAAATAGTACAATTCAAAAATTTCCCATTTCCGTCTTCAAAATCAAAAGAGTACCCTTGAACTCATATATGGGTTTCCTAGTAACAGATACATCTAAAATTTTTGCAATAATTTAACATTAAACAAAAAAGTTGCAGCGGATTGGACATTTCATTATTACAACCACAACTACTTGTGAGACTGGGGCGATCAAATGACAAAGATGCTACAAAAATGTACGCATTTTCAAACAAATTTCAGGAATCTTTGATATAATGTTATCGTTACGCAAGTAATGAAATCGACATACTGTAAACATAATACTGTTTGATTTACTAATTGGTTTGCAAACTCTTTTGGCAGGGCCACTCTGTTGGAACTTCAACTTGTAAAAAATGAATTATACAGTGTATGTGAAATACATGTACTCAATTTATTTTGTTAGCGATAGTATGATTTGTTACGATCATGATATACTCCATAAAGTAAAAATCATTCGTCTTGAAAGCTCGTTTTTATTGCCATACCAGCCGTGAATAAGTCTTTAACTCAAAAATCACTGATCGAGAAAATGAATTTTGAATTCATCATAATAAAAAAGAATATTGTATCCGATTCAGCAATTGCTTTCGTTAGTATTGCTTGCATTCTTGCCAAGTTTTGAATGAATAATCAATCCCCAGATTTACGAAACGTGGTTTTGTAGTTATGACCTTATTCGCCTCACAAAATTGGGTCGAAATTGTAATGAATTTTCGTTTCACTTTCTCATCACAACGCAGGAGTCGACCTTACAACAACCCAAAACTTACAGTATCAGAAAAGTGGCAACGAGCCCTACCTTCATGGTCAACAGGTCGACCATATGACAGTACTAGTTTTGCGACTAGCTAGTCCCGCGAGGAAGACGGTCCTCGGTCAGACCACGAGTAGAACTGTCACTCAATTACATTAACTTCAGCCAACGAAGATGCCTGAGACTTCAAACTAGTTTCAGTTTTCGTCATTTGGGCCGACCTTACACGAATCGATCAACTTCCAACTAATTCTAATTTCATTTTAGGCTTTCTTTCTTTAATTTCACGCGAAATGAGACTTTTGAGAACTTTTCGCGACGTGTTTCTCCCTTTGGACAGCGCAAACAAATTTCCTCAACTGATTATCCACCATACTCATTCCAAGAAACCTTTACTTCGCTCTTAAATCTTATTATGTTCTCCTGATCGTATGTATTGGCACTCAAGGTGCCACGTTTTGGCCGTATCTCCGTCAACCCAGCTACGTTATGTTCTGATATTAAACCAGCACATATCGCAACTGAACAGGCTTATAATCCGTCCGAAGAATCAAACGAAATAAATCTTACTGCTACCTACGCGATTTAAACCTGGGACCTTCGGCTTACTGGGTGAGCACTCTAACCACTACACCACGCGGACTACTGAGATCGGGTTATCTCAGTAGTCCGCGTTGTCTAGTGGTTAGAGCACTAAGCCCGTAAGCCGAAGGTCTCTGGTTCGAGTTGCGTTGGCGTCAACGAAATTTAGTTCGAGTGATTCTTCGGACGGACTATAAGCCCGTTCAGTTATGATACGTGCTGGTTTAAAATCAGAAAGTATCGCAGCTGGGTAGACGGGCACGTAGCCAAAGCGTGCTAATGATTATTTCACCTTGTGAAGTCCCGATACATTCGATCATGACAATGAGATAACTCTAACTATCTCTAATCGAAGGCCTGAAAGCGGCTGTAGTGTTATGAAAAGAAAAAAGAAGAAGATGTTAGCTTATATGAAGTTGATCTGGATTTACGTGGGTTCCTGTCACGAATATACCTAAACCCACGGTCACCATTAGACGGGGATTGGTTTGAAGCACCAATCATCGCCCCCAAGTATGGTTCCAGTTAACATTGGGGGAACTCTCAACTTTCATACTGGTAGATACGAGAGCTGTATCTGACGCTATAAGGTTAACGCCAACCTTTGTTTTAAACCACAACTACCACGATGCTACCCGAAGGGTCGCAACCAATCAGCTGACAATTCGAAGATGGGGGCTCATCAGCTGCCCGTGGTACCTGAGTGTATCTCCAGTGTTGAAGTTCGCAGCTATGAGTTGATCTTGTTATCGTACAATCACATAGCCACTATGTTTCGATCAAGTTCCTATCCTAGTATTTTTACTAAGCAATTTGGGTACCCCGGGAACGCCAGTCCCCGTCAATTTAACTGGAATCAGAGACGACAACCCAACAATAGCAGTTGCACTCCTTTGAAATATCAGATCAGTTTTGCCCTGGGGGGTGTTAGCTTCCAGTGCTAAAATGATTCTTAAGATATAACTGAAAATAATTTCTATATAACACAAACCGCCGGCGTTTTACGTGCCAATTTCTATCGAATTTCTTTCACATTCATCACCGAAACACTTTTGAGATATTCCTCTGGGATAGTCTCCTATTCTTTCACGCCCCCTTCATGTGGCTTGTTTTACAAATTCTCTCCATCTTCAGTTGTCCCGTTCCCCAACTCACGTGATTAGCGAACAATTAGCTGTTCCAACCAGTGATTCTGATTGCGGGATCCCGAAAAAAGTTGAAATGTCACGGCTGCAGGTCAGTTTCTGCGGGAGGAAATGCATGTAGTCGAAATTCTACCTCAATTTTTTAAGAAATATTAAGTTAGTAGCGACGAAAACGGTAACGATTTCGAGAACGGCTATCAAATTATCCCCGAACTGACTACTGCAGCACAAAAGACTACGATGAACCGATTCCGATTGTTTTTTTCGGTTAGAACATACCAGGTTTTTATGATAGCACATTATTAACGAATTGTGAAATCCGCGGATATGATGTATTTGGCAAACGAGGTCCAAATTGAGTTTTTTATTTCTCTTACCTATTCTTCACTGGTGTTTTGACAAATACTTCAAATCATTACAACCGCTTCCAATCCAATTAACCGACCGCAATTATGTTCTCTTGCTGTCGCACAATGGGATAAAAGATTGCTCGTAGTTGGCCTTATCCCTCGGCTGACGTTTTTCTTTTCAGACTGCCTCGCACTACTGAGGTGTACTGACTTAATCAGCTGCTGTAAACAAACTGATCGACAAATCGCGCTCATATTTGGCATAGTAATTAAGGACAGTCCTACACTTAACAAAATAAATTCTTTTGAGATATCATTTACCCGAGGAATTTAAATTACAATTCCCGAGTACTTCGTTGCACAATGTATAGCAGTCCGTACTATTAATTAAAAAATTGCATATTAATTAATTTGTGAGAAGTCGATTGCATCCGAGCCGTTCTGGATTTTATTATGGGTACATTCGATGCCGGAACGATTCTTGAAACGTAGACTGATCTCGTCCCGTTCATATAAACGGGCTTGGTCTGAACTCAGTCTGAATCCTGGAAGTTAGCTACGAAAAGTGTTGCCAGCTTGCATTTCGTACCGAAAATGGGGAATATGTGCAAAAGAATATATATTTTAAAGTTCGTACTTCAAATTTTTAAATGAAATCTTTCTGATACCAGAATCAGGCTTCCTTTTCGCATGAAACGCAAGCGTGGTTACGATGAAACTCTACCAAAATCAAGCAAGATGCATCCTTTTGAATTTCTTAGGATTGCAACAACAATAATACATGTTGAAAAATTTTACTCGGCGATAATTTTGTTTTCTAGAGTGAATGCCAGCAAGCTCATGAGTATTGATTTTCCACAATTTCGCTCAGAAAAAATACTCAATTAACCGCGATTTATAAGGATACAGCAAATTGGTGTTGCCAGAGCTGCAATGAGCATTTGATAAAGATGGAGTCAATTACGTCTAACGATTTTTGTACATGTGATTAGTAGTCTTTAAACCCAGACAGCACATAAAACGTAAAAATTTTAAATAAGTTGTCTAAATTAAGTCACCTTTTAGTCATATCTAAAAAAATTCCTATAGAGGTTATTCATGTGTAACAGATAAAGAAAAACATGTCAAAAACTAGCCATTTTTTAGCAATAAGTAAAAATTATTCTATACGTACCTTTGAAAATCCAAATTTAGTTTCGATGAGGTTTCTAACATACTCATCTTAAGAAAGTCACCGGTTAGCCAGTTGAAAATTTTCAGGAATATGTAAGTATATCTTGCAGTTTGCAAGTTTTTTAATGGAACCAGCCCATATGCTGGAACCAGCTGGTGTCCATCGAGCGAACAATGCTATTATGTTGATGGCTTAAATGCTCGGGTGTAGTAGTTCTTTCACTTAGGACACTAGCATTTCTTATATGTAAGTATATGTCCCTGGACCACGCATAATAAATTCCACTCAATTTTCGGTGTCGCGGAGAGAGAGGGGGATCCATTTATGGTGCTGAAAAACAGTTCGTCGCAGAGAACATTTACCAAAATTGAAGCTTATTAAAATCCCTCCAATATCGTGTATTATCCACGACCATATTGCTTAACTTCAGTGATCTCAAGAGACCCACTATATCCTGCATAGCTGAAACCATTGACAAGCTTGAATTTGGATCTTAATCAACTATTATCTGCGATGCACTGTTTCGAGAAATGGGCCAAAAACTGAATAAAAAACCTAGGAATTAAGCTTAAAGCCATTTTGTGACGAACAGATATCTGATATTACAGTATCTAGTTCATAATCGTCCTTTGGATCAAAGTATATAAGCTCATCTGGAATATCCAGGCTTTTATGTTGTTTCTGTAATTAACTTATCGCAGCACCCAAATCGCGACAGTATAAACTACTATCCCCTGCAATTAAAATTGTAGCATCAAAATCAGCGACAAGGGCGGATCATACACACGCCAGAATAAAGCCGTAGGAACTTGCTTAATTCTTAGAGTGTAGCTTATAGAAACCTTAAATTTGGTTGTTAATCTGATTGATTGACATTTTTCTTTACAAAGAGCACTATTCCTCCGCTTCTACCTGTCATTATGTCATTGCAATACAAAATTTAGGCTAGGAAGTGGAGTTGACTGTCAGGCTTCAAGAATGTAAACCAAACAAGCAGAATGTCTTATTGATGATCCTGAATAAATTGCTTCAGGTGACAGTTTCCGATTCTGGCAAGAGGGTCGCCAAATCACTTTGAAGTCATTTGAATGAGCTTGAAATTTTTGAGGTAATATCGTGTTTTTAATGAAAAAAGCTAAAAACGTTTTTTATGATCAGTTAAAAAACATATAATGTTGTATTTTTATTTATGATTTTTTTTTAACATTTGATCGTCTGCGACATTGATTTTAGCGTTAAAATATAAGGAAACATGTTTTTTTCTGGTATCCATCTTAGAACCAATAGTTTCATGACTATCTAACGAAAATTGTGACTTTTGCAGGCCTTCTAGTTAAATAATTTGTTGTGAATCAGCTTGTCAGTCGTGCGGAATCCGTAACGCGGACTATTGCTTTAGGGGTCCCATTTCAAAAATTTGAATTCTAAGTGGTAAAATGCTGCTTCTCTCTATTTTGTCCGATTTGTAAGTTGGTAGCCCTGTTTTAACCACTTCCTCCTTGACAATGAACGTCAACACCATCTGTTAGCATTTGGTTCCAGCCTGTATCTTAGTCCGCTTAACGATTCACAAATATACAAGCTCTGAAGTGACTTCATTGAGTCGTGGTGTAGCCGTCAAGTGATGCGACTTGTTCTGTCATTGTGTGGTGTAACGAAAGAAATTTTAGCAAATAGATATCCGTAAGTGCTCCTCTCTACGGCGTTTATTAGGATAAGTTGAGTTTTTCGGCACTCTGTAAATCATAATGGACATGCATCCCGTTTGATTTATGGTTTGCTTTAGTATCGCTTTGGTACGTAAAGTTGAAACGCATTTTGAATCGGGAAATTTATCGGTAGCTGAATAATTTGTTAGGACTGATAAACTACTACATAGTACGTTCACATAGCCGAAGAACGACCCACAAATATTTGGCAGCAGGTAGTAAATGCTGACGCGAGAATTGGCGCGAATATAAACATGTGCTTCGATGAGAGATTTTGGCATTACCAGATCTCAAGAATTAATAATTTTGCAGAAAAACAAATACAATCTTTTAGTTTCTTATTGGGATCTGGCAATGCTCCCATGTTTTGAAATGCGTAAATGAACACGTGTGTCGACAATTTTATTTGCTTTTTATTTCGTTCTTGAATATGGCAGCCAGTTCAGCTAACCGGTCCCGGCTCAACTGACCGGCCTCCTCTCAGCTGACCGGCCTCGTCTCAGCTGACCGGCCTCGGCTCAGCTGACCGACCTCGGCTCAGCTGACCGGCCTCGGCTCAGCTGACCGGCCTCGGCTCAGCTGACCGGCCTCGGCTCAGCCGACCGGCCTCGGCTCAGCTGACCGGCCTCGGCTCAGCTGACCGGCCTCGGCTCAGCTGACCGGCCCCAGCTCAGCTAACTGACCCCGGCTCAGCTGACCGACCCCAGCTCAGCTTACCAACCCCTGGAAAAATTCAGAAAGTGTGCAACATAGGGTAAATAGAAGCCGTGGATACTTCCGACCTACGATTGAACTCCTCGTCGAACTAGCTAGCCAACAACCAGCTGCTAAAAAGTAGATTATCGAGTGGCCGAACTGTTGACCTCCAGGGTACGACTCGTTGTCACGTCTCCATATTCTAAGTCTAAGTCAATTGCGAGGTCAACTTCGGTTTTGTCGTTACATCGCGAAAATTGGAGAGTCTTAGTAAATCATTTCAAAATTCATAAGCTTTTTGGCAGCACTGAAACTTTTGACCGCCTTTCCTATTTTCTGAGAAATGATTAATTCATGGTAGATCCCATAAAATTAAATGAACATATTTTTCATTTTTATCACGCTCAGTTTCATTCACTTTATAATAATTTAGCGGCAAAAAGCTGCTAATGACAACATAAGTTATAGTATGTAGTTCCTGATTATATATTTACTCTTTAATTTATTTCATATCAAGTTTTCATTATTGATTTATTTCATGACCAAGAGCTATCATCTTTGACGAACTGTGGTATCAAATTGATTTATTCTCATTTAATTGATGCATATGATGAATGATGATTGGTAATTAAAGTGTTCTTATAGCAATCCTATTCCCAAGGTGGAAATTGCATGAAAGAAATAAACACAATTCATTGTCTACGAGTATATATTTTTCTTATTTCATCGCCTAGTCACGCGATAAATGGAAACTCTACAACCAATGTAAACAAATGTGGTTTGATTGCAAAAATGAAACATAAAATCAAATTTAAAAATGTTCCAGATAGATTAAATATTCTGAAAATTTTTCTACACCTCTATTTGTACTATATTGTGGGAAAAGTACGCAAAATCAAGCTCACTATCCAATTAGGCCATAATTAAACCTCCATTCTAATTGACCTTAAATTACTGCTCGAAATTATCTATTTCCACGCATCAATCTTTTTCGAGATTCTAATTAACCTAGTACTAAAACATCAGTACTTAATCTTTATATTCCCCATTGATCAAACTGGCGATTCATTCGCTTTTGCAGCGTCTTCAGAAAGTGTGGCTTTAAAAATTTTAGTAGAACATTTTCGCTTCTGGGAAATCAAAATTAGTCCACACAGAAGATGTTAAAATGAAACGGTTTGCGTTCTATATTGAAAAAACCGTTTTTTTAGTCTTACCATTGACCTACTCGCATACAGTTTTTCTAAACTTAGGTATTTAATGTGGTTTCAATCAAAATAGAAGTTTCACTTTTAACGTCGTACTTTGAAATAAATCAAGTGTTAATTTTCACTATAAGTGTTTTGAAGTGAAAGTGACATTTAATAACTTTATTTGGATCAATGAGAATAGTTGATATGTCGGCAAAAAGTTCATTATAATCAATAATTAATTTGATTAAATTCTTCTTTTCTCTACCATATCACCTTCTCGAGTGCCAAAACATTCGATCAAGATAATGAAATACTCTATCTCTAAGCGAAGATCCAAAAGGAAAGGAGGAAGGAAACCAGGAGTCTATAAAAGCTTACTCCATGCAATGCCGCCAAGAACGTTTTATTATTTTTCTTACCAATTTAAAAATAAAGTTATGGCTTGCTGAACGCCTCGATCTTCTCATTTCTCCGTTGTCACATGGGTATGAGTCTTCCAGAAGCGGAGAATAGTTTTGTATTCTTTTAACAAAATTTGTACGTCCCTATGAAAGTCAAGGTTGCACTTTAACAGGTCATGTTGGCAAATTGTTTGAATTTCGGAACTTTTCATCCATTTCCAGCTTACTTTGGACGCCCCAGGAATCAATCGATCGTAATAAACCGCATACATTTAAGTACAATATTTTGAATATTTATTTATCTACAATTACTCTTACATAATAAATCTTTGGAAATAAGAAACTTAAGAAACTTTATACTCATAGAAACGAAAGAAATGACCAAATTTGTCAAAAATTTCCAACACCCCATCTTGCCCCCTAGGCAGGGAAAGTTTGGGTACCCTACGGGTCAAGATGTGGTATGGGAGAAATATTCTATTTTTGGTTGCAAAACTCGCAAACAAATATTGCCTCGTCGTCCTCGTAAGCTATCGCAGCATAGCCACAGTGTGCTCAATTCCCACAGAGAGAATATGCGGGCCCATCCTTCATTTGAATCTGAGTATTTTCCATGGCAGTAAAAAGATTAGTAAGTCACGGTCCCCCAAGGAAGACAATACCCGCCACACATTTTTTGCGTGCACACAAAATGGAGCAGACTGCAAAGGGACCCCTACAGAGAGACGGGAGAGCGCTTTGGAGGCCGCTATCTCGAACGCAGATGTCAACGTTCTCATTAGGGGGGGACTTAAACGCCAATGCAATCAAATGGGGCATGCCTCAAACAGATCCAGGGGGAAAACGATCCTAGAAATGAAAGCCAGGACGCCGCTCGTTGTACTAAGCACTGGAAATACACCGACTTTCCGCCGTATTGGCTGTGAAGGAACTATACCGGATGTGACATTCGCCTTGGAGTCCTTAGTACGGAGGATACACAATTGTAGAGTATAAGAGAACTACTCAGCTTTACGTATTAGAGAACTACGGCTGTAGAGCAGGTCGCTACACCATTGATGTGATTGCGGAGGTGGTGAGTGCGGTCCAAAAGGCAGAGACACATAGCCGCAACAAACGACGGATCGTTCTGCTGGTGACGCTCGACGTGAGGAACATAATCAGGAACTTCGCTAGATAGGTAGATATTCTGAACACGTTGATAACCCTTTTCAAGTTCCAGAATATCAAATGCGGCGTTTGAGGGATTACCTAAAAGACCGAAGCCTGCTTTGTGAGAAGATACCGCGCCAACGAAGGATGGAAGTTACGTATGGTGTTACCTAGCCATCTATCCTAGGTCCCGACCTGCGAAACATCTTACGAGGGGCTACTGAGACTGAAAATGCCAGATGAGTCGCGCTTGATCGGCGGATGATGTTTTGACTCTTGTCACTGGACGCACCGTCGAACAAGCGCAACTTAGGCTAGGTATGCTAATGCCCCGAGTGAGAGACTGGATGAGTGCTCGTAGGTTCATTCTAACACGAGAAAACCATAGTGGTCATCTAAATAAAAAAGAGAATTCCTAGAGTAAGGGTAATCAGCATTGGAGACATGCTAGTCGAATGTCGAATCAAACCAGCGGTGAAGTACCTGTGGCTACTGGTTGACTCAAAGATGATGTATCTCTGAGCAAATCAGGGCAACGGCTGAGAAGGCTGCTTCGGGCGTATCGGCTCTGAGTCGACTTATGGCCAACGTAGGGGGACCCAACCCATCAAAAAGCTGGCTCTTGATGAGTGCGATAGGGTCAGTGCTACTGTACGGAGCAGAAATCTGGGGCGTCACTCTTAGTAAGAAGGTACACCGAAAACGCTTGGCACAGATACAGAGAAGAGGAGCACTGAGAACTTTATATTCATATACGACAGTAGTGGTAAGAGTTATTGCAGGCGTGATACCGATCTACTTTCTTGCTAGAGGGCGTCACGATATTTCTCTGCGTCTTAGCACATAGGTATACGGTCGGGCGCGAAGAGAGAAACGATTAGCAGTAGTCTTGGATGAATTGCACAAAGCGAAGGTGGACTGCGCGGCTCATCTAGGATGTGGGACCGTGGTCAAAACGAAGGCATGGTGAGACTGACTTCTATATGATCCTGCTTTTGAGCGGGCATGGGTGTTTTTAGTCTAACCTGCCCAAGATTGGTAATTCACGGTCCCCCGACTGTAAATTTTGCCCAGGAGAGAAATACAATGCCTGCCATATATTTTTCTGATGCGAAAATTGGGACAGGGTTCTACGGAACAAGGAAACAGGAGAGCTTACCCCGCATGATGTAGTCTCGCAGATGCTTGAATCGGTTGATAAATGAAACCATGTGGCACATTATGTTTGGGCAGTTCTGATTGATAAAAAAGATACAGCAGCCAGGGAGTCGGGCCATGGGGCTCAATTATCTAGCAACTCCCCTGCCGCTGGAGTAGGAATTCCCAGCTTAAAGGCGCCCACGGCGTTGCAAACCGAGACCTAGCCCAAAGTAATGTGTCAAACGGTCCCAGGCTAGGTCTCAGGTTGACAGGGGAAGTGTATAGTGCATAGTCCAGTCGCCCGCGAGCATGGAAGCCCCACACTGAGTGCGTAAATGGCTTTTACCTCCCAAAGGTTTTACCGTTAAATCTAAAAAATTGTCGACTTCTATCCCCATTTTTCAGCATAACTGATCAACGCATATTAGAATTTTGATTATAGAGGTTTCAAATGAAGGACAACACATTGGACTAAAATATATTCCCACAGAACTGTAATCCTATCGAGGACCCTGTAGATATTAACAGTTGAATATGGTACATTAAAATTGTTGAATCTTCCTGGAGGAAACTTTGGCCCGAACGTTTTGCCGAATGCGATATTGAAGTCCAAATTCAATCAATTGATGATGAAATTATATCTTTGCCAAGTCAGATGGGGCTCGAGGTCAATAACCGGGACATCGATGAGCTTGTAGCAAAGTACAGTGATGAACTGACAACTGAAGGACTCACAAAGTTACAGTCTGCTGTAGAAGAAGATTCACTACATGACGAAGAAGTTACCGAAGAGGAGAAACGATCGAGCGCTATAAAAGAGATGCTCATAGCGTGGGAGCTTGTGTCATTATTTGTTCAAAAATATCACCTCAATCATTATATGGCTAAGCGGGCAACCGACTTGTTCAGTGACATTGTGGTGTCTCACTTTCAACAAATTTTGAAGCGCCGCAAAAAAAAAAATAACTTTAGAAAGCTTCTTTTCAAAGCAAAACTAGGTATACTATATACTTAGAGACATATTTTCTTATCCGATTTTATTCTTTTCCACTTTAGATTTCTTTCTTCAACCCGATTTTGAATGCTTGACAATATTGGTTAAGTTTATATTATGTATTATTATAATGTTCATTAATAAAAATACATACAAATAAAAATATGTGGTCAGTATGTATTTGTTTCAGCCTCAAATGCATACATTATTTTCACTTTGGGAAACGTTTGGAATAACGAACGTGACTCCAGAACGGATTGTGTTCGTTAACCGAGGGTCGACTGTAAACTCTTTTGATTGCAATGAAATTGGTTTTATTGGAAAGATAATTCTCTGCCATTTTTACTTGAATATGATTTCGGGAATGTGAGTGTTACGACTGGCGCGGAGGAAGTCCAAAGGAGACGTCAAATTTTCGATGACCCTAACCAATAATTTAGGCCGTATCTCGCCAATAACGCGGCGATAGTTGTCTTCCATTCGATCCTATTCACGATAAAATGACAAACCAAAGTATCCATAAAACGCATGACAGCTGGCACACCATACGAGTACATAGCGTTAAAAAGTGTTGCCAACTTAAAGTTCTATACTTCTAAAAAAACACCCTTTATATTGCTGTAAAGAAATTAAATTTTGGTATACGTTCTTATAAAATGTATGCTGTATGGAATTGATGTCGTAGTTTTCACAGATGATGAAGAGGATCACGGTAAAATCTGGTCAACAAACTGAATTTAATAGATTTCAAATGAAAAAAAAATTCCCACACAAAAGACTGAAATAAAAAAAACTGACTTCTTAGTTCTTTAAAAAAGGTGAAATAAATACGGATATTAGGTTTTCCCGGTTTCATCACGTTCATCACATGTTTATAAATTTTATACTGAAACGGGGCACTGAAAAGTCGATTTTCTCTATTTGTTTTTCTAAAAGATATTTTTTTATTTTAATATCAGTCGATCGGTACTTTGCACAATATACAAGGTGCGCCTCAACGCGGGCGAACCACAGCGTTGGTCGAGTTGTCCAAAATGGTGGTACGCGAATATTTGTGATGTCGTTGTTGCTAACTGGTGGCTCCTGTATGATTTTGGTGTCGGTTGCGGCTCCTGTGGTGGGCTCGGATTCAGTAACAGTTTCGGCTTTAGTGGCTTTTGCATTTTCTGCCCCTGGCTTTTAAGTTGTATCACATGCAGGTTTTCCTTGCAGACATCACGTCGGGGTTACCAATGTTATGCAAAGGCAATAGTTTTTGTGATAACGTTTACGTGCACCACATAAAAACACACAATAATATACACAGGAAAAATCTTTGTTTCGCAGCTTTGACGCTTCGATTCTTCGCGTGTGTCTCTGTTCTCTCAACTGCTATCTTAACTCGAATGCCTGAATGAACAGATTGTCATCGCTCACAAAGAATTCTCCAGGAAGTGTTAAAGTTGTTCCGTAAACGAGCTCCGCGCAACTTGCGCCTAGATCTTCCTTGTATGAGTTTCGGAGTCCTAGGAGAACCGTCAGCAGGATGTGAGGCCATTTGGAATTCTGCTCATGTCACATGATGGCGGCTTTCAATGTGCGATACCATCGCTCTACCAATCTATTGGATGCTGGGTGATACGGCGATGTTCGCGTACGTTTACATCCCAAAAGTTTGGAAAGAGAAGAGAAAAGCGCTAACTCAAATTGAGTTCCTTGGTCAGTGGTGATTATGTGTGGCGCTCTAAATCTCGATACCTAGTTAGCGTAAAATGCACATGCGACAGTTTCAGCTGTTTGGCCGCAAACAGGAACTGCGTCTGGCCAGCGTGTAAATTGGTCAACCATCGTTATGCAGTAGCGATAACCGTTGGCTGTTATCAGTGGTCCGATGATATCAAGGTGCACTTGCTGGAATCCTTTGTCTGGTATCGAAAACTGATGGATACCGTTTCTTGTATGCCTTCCAATCTTTGATCTTTGGCATGGTATACAAGGGCGTGTGTAGGCTCAAATATCTTTCTTCATGTCAGGCTAAACAAACTTTCTTTGTACAGCTCGAATCATCGTGCGGGCTCCAGGGTGCGAGCATCTGTGGAAGGTGTTCATGTTCATAATTCGATTACGTAGAGTTGATAGTACGTATGGTCGAATATTGTTCGTCGACGTATCCGATATAAACTTCCATATTCCTCTATAGGCAGCTTAAGTGATGAATTGTTTCCAGAGAGAAATGATTGAAGTGCAGTGTCGTTACGTCGTTCATCATTCAGCTCGTGAGTGGTAAATAAAGATGGCAGGTTGATCGCTTTGGTTCTTGATAGCGTATCTGCTACAATTTTTTCCTCTCCAGTAACGTGGACGATTCGGGTACAAAATTCCGATATAAAACTTAACTGCCTAATTTGTCTCGGCGAAGATTTTTCTGACTGAACGCATATATCAACGGTTTGTGGTCCGTTTTGATAACAAACTGGGTGCCTTCGAGCCAGTGTCGAAAGTGTTTTAAACTGCTGTAAATAGCCAACAGCTCTTGGTCGTAAACGCTGTACTTTGATTCAGCGTGATTCAATTTTCGTTGAAAGTAAACTAATGATAGCCAACTGCCATTTACTTTTTGCTCTAATACTGATCCGATTGCAACATCAGATGCATCGGTGATAAGTTGTAATGCCATTGATGGAAAAATGTACTAGCAATGTTTCCTTCGCAAAGCTTTCCTTACAATCGTTAAAGGCTTTTATGGTTTCGGGTGACTATTGAATAACGCATTTGTCGCCTTTTTTTACATTGCGGAGGTATTGTTGCTTGTAAGTTAGCAGCATTACGGACGAATCTCCTGTAAAAATTTAATTTGCACAGGAAACGGCGTAGTTGTTTGGCAGTTGGTAATTGAAAACCACGTATAGTTTGACCTCGCGAATCAGGTGGCGAAATGCCATGGTTATTTATTTTGTGTCCCAGGTACTCAATTTCTTCGACGCCAAAGACACATTTTGCAACGTTGATTATCACTCCTTAAATTTTTAATCGTTTAAATACGATACGAAGATGGTCCATATGTTTTTCGATTGAGTTAGATGATACAAGAATGTCATCTAGATAACAGACACAAAAGTCCAATCCGCGCAACACTTCCGTCAACAAACCATTGAAAGGTTTAGGCGGCATTCCAGAGGCCAAAGGTCATTACCGAAAATTCAAATAGTCCAAACGGTGTTGTCACTGCCGTCTTTGGGACATCCTCATCCGCAACTGGGATCTGATAGTATGCTCGAAGCAAGTCTATTTTAGAAAATATACATTTGCCTGTGAGATCTGATGTAATGTCCTAAATGCGTCGCATGGGATAGCGATCGGGTATGGTAATCGCGTTCAGTTTACGATAATCTCCGCATGGGCGCTAGGAACCTTCTTTCTTGGGCACAAGATGCAAAGGGCTAGCCCATGGGCTGTTCGATGGGCGGCAGTAGTTCTTATCCATCATGTGCTGGAACTCTGTTTTAGCTATTTTCAGCTTGTCTGGTGGTAGCCGTTTCGAGCGTTCTGCTACCGGGGGCCAGTAGTGATGATATGGTGTCGTACAGAGTGCTGTGTAGTGTCCGCTAGAGCAGGATTCGTTACTTCTGGGAATGATTTCAATAATGCGTGGAAATGTGATTCTTCGATCAATGTAGAGATGATCCTGTGGGTAGAGTTGATATGGTTCCTGCTGTTGGAAGTTTTGTTTTCGAGTCTACAAGACGTCTGTTTGTAATATCTACAGAGAGGCCGTATTCTTTTAGAAAATCTGCATCTACAATTGGCTGTGCAACGTCTGCTATTATAAAATTGTCGACGTAAATTGAGATTTAATGTAAGCAACTTTTCACCATAAGTGTCGGTCGGAGATTTATTGGCCACGTGAAGCTTAAATTCTGTTTTTGTGTTATTTTTAAGCGATAGAAGTGGAGCTATGACTGACACGTCTGCATCTGTGTCGATCAGAAACTTAAGTTGTGTTAGTTTGTCAGTGACAAAAAGACGGTTTGTTGCGGAGCGACTGCGAGCCGTCTCAATACGCAGGGCTCCTAGGCGTTTTCTGACATCGATGGGGCCTGAAAGTTACATAGTTTGGTACAATGACGAGCGACTATTCCGAATTTTCGATGATAGAAGCAGATTTTTCTTTCGTTTTCTCGATTCCTAGAACGGCTTCGACTTCTGAAGTGTCGTGGTGATGTGAAGCTTCGAGCAGATGGTATTCGTAAATGTTGGATTAATGCTTTTAATTCTGCGATCTGTGTAACTACATCTGCAGTACTGGTCGAAATTCCTTTTGATATTTGACAATCTGAGCCAATCAATCGTTAGGCCTTTTGACATCTAGAATTTTGTCCGCCATTTCTGCGAGGCGGGTGAGATCCGTTGTTTCCGCGATGGCGAGAATCGATTGTACATTCGCTGGCAGCCGTTGAAGCCAAAGGGATTTCAAAAATAATTCACTTACCTTGCTTTTTGCAGCCAAACTCATGCACCGTAGCAATTGTGACGGCTTGCTGTCACCTAATTCCATGCCGGTGAGAAGAGTTCTAACTTGAGCCTCTTCGGACGACGCGAAAACATTGATCAATCTTGTTTTCAGCACTTCATATTTGCCCGTTTCCGGCGATTTCTCCACGATGTCCGCTAAAGCGTCCAAGCAGGTACAATCAAGTTCGCTGACGATCTTGTCAAACATGGCGGCGTCTGAGCTTATTCTGCACCCTCGCAATCGCGCCTCAACGCGGGCGAACCACAGCGTTGATCGAGTTGTCCAAAATGTTGGTACGCCAACATTTGCGATGTCGTTGTTGCTAACTGGTGGCTCCTGTATGATTCTGGTGTCGGTTGCGGCTTCTGTGGTGGGCTCGGATTCAGTAACAGTTTCGGGTTCAGTGGCTTTTGTATTTTCTGCCTCTGGCTTTTTAGTTGTAACACATGCAGGTTTTCCTTGCAGACATCACTTCGGGATCACCAATGTTATGCAAAGGTCCAGAGGACATAAATGACGATGAACATACGGGCCACCCAAAATCAGTGATTACCGAAAACTCCATCGAAATTGTGCGTGAATTTATCAAAAATGAGCCGAAATCATCGTTGAAGTTCATGGAATTGGGGTTGAATATCTCGAAAACATCGATTTTTCGCATTTAAATGGATCATTTCGGCTTACAAAAGGTCTGTACGCGTTTTTTCCAAAATAAATGAGACTTTTGTCATAAAAATCCACTCTTGTGACTGATTTTTTGACTAGAAATCGCATTTTAACTATCAATCACTCATCGTATTCGCCTGATATGGCTCCCTGTGACTTCTACCTATTCGGAAAATTGCATTTGGCCATGAAAGGAAAACGCTTTGCATCCGTGGAGGGCATCCAAAAGGCTTGTACCGACATCCTGATGGTCATTCCGGTCAATGACCTGAAACACTCATTCAAAAACTATTGGATCGCGCAAAACAGTGTATCGAGGTCGGAGGAGACTATTTTGAATAAATAAACTCGAATTTATCAGAACAAAGCTCATGTCGTTTCTATTTTGCTCAGTCTCATTTATTTTGGAACGCACCTTGTAGGGTAGATTTTGGAAGATTCTATTCCCCAAAATTGTTTAACTGTTTCAAGCATAACTTTATTAACAGATATGCAATACGCAGTAACCATAGCAAACGACTTCTACAATATCTACTTTCGACGCCCTTAAACCAACTCTATTATGGGGTCCCCTTTGAAATTTATGACCCAGAAATTAAAAAAAATACATCTATAGGAAAAGTTCAAGATCGTCATCATTTGAAAGAAAATGTTTCTCTTCAACACATTCATAACGAACACAAAAAACAAACACATTCATAGAATGCGTGCAGTGATTGTTTGCTGAAGTAGTTATTGTTACTATTTCCTATCTTTCTATAACCACATCACAACTGTTTTACATTTTTTCCAAACATTTTCTTCTACTTCACATTTTCTTTCTTTCTCGCCCCGTCAACGAGATCATTGACCGTAATAATTAGTGCCGTTGTGTAAAACAGTAGTTTCTATTGTCTGTTTTTTTTTATTCTTTCTTTTTTAAATTATTACACACATTTAAACGAAGCGTTAAAAACTATTATACATTTCAAATCTATTCTCTGCCTTTTTATAATTTTTTTGATTTGCAATCGTTCATTCTCCGCATTGCCGCTATGATTTTCAACAGACTATAAATGGTTTTTCTTAACATTTATGATAATATGGATTGTATATTTTACATATATGCATAAGCCGCGTGTGTTGCGAGTTTGCCAGTATTACTATTCAAAAAGATATATGTTAAATTTTACAATTCTAAAATTCCTGATGTTAATAGATGTATGGATTTTATCTGGGAGTGAGTTTTTATGCAAAAAATAAGATAAAAAGATGAAGAAAAAAGATACAAAAAACTATTAGCTATATTTTTGCTTCTATAATATGTTAAAGTATTTGCAGAAGAAACGGAACGAAAATCAAAAGGTTTCGATACCTTTACACACTATATATGTAGAAAGGGTAATTATAAGTCATCAACTATGAATAATACAACAGAAAAAAAAAACAAAAGAAGTAGAGAATGATAAATATGCAAAAATAAAAACTAGCATTGAATAAAAACCGTAGAAAATGAGATGAAACACAGTGGAAACTATAGAAGGAAAAATACATGTTAATAAATTGTTTAAAGATGAAACGAAGCATAACATACTATTGAGTGTGTTGTATAGTATAAAAAAAATGCAGCAGTACTCATGCATATATGTACAATAGTTCAGTTGTTTCTCTTTACTTTAGTGACTGTACTTACATTTAGCCATTATTTTTATGTGAATAATAATTACAAGAAACTTGCAGACAAGTATGAATAATACAAAAATATAAAAAAAGAGGAAGTATGTGAGATTATGAGTCATACCGAAACGAATCTAAAGTATTATTGTGTAACTGTTATTGCAATTTGTGTTTTTTTCATTCGCTACTGACGTTTGTTTTTACTCTATGCAAGTACATTAACATTTAGATACTCAAGCTAGAAAATTTAAGGTGAAAACTTTTATGATGTAAATTAATGGTATTCATGATTTACAGTCAATTTTATATAAACCTAGATATTCTGTGGTCGTTTTTTCTTCTATATATGTATATATTTTTTTTTCATTTTGTCTAGGTTAAATGGCTATCAGACCTTGCGGTTTTTTGGCTAATACAATTTTAATGATTGTATTATAAAAAGTAACAACAGAAAATGAAAAAATGTGAAATGTGCAATCGAACCAAGTTATGATAAGAGCGAAAATAGGGTCAAATACACTTTACCGGATACAAGCACTTCAGTGCAAAAATTATAATGATAATATAGAGCAAGAAATAAAACTTTTATTATCATACGCTAAAATATAAAAGCCTTCAATTTAGAGTTTCCATAATTTTATTTCGCTAGTAATTTACTTTGATCTCTTATCTTCGGTTTCATCAGTGAAAGTTGTTCCATGTCATAAATATCTCAATATTAATAGCTAAAAAATAAATTAGATAAATTGATCTATACTTTGGCTTTAGTATCATCTTTCCAACATTTTCTAAATAAGACAAACTATACCAATTATGTTCTTCATCTATTGTTGACATACATTTACATAACACTGTAAAAATGCAATACTAGTTCTAAAATTCCTTTGCTCTTTTTCTCTCACTTCTATAACATCCGATTACTGCATTATCATTACTTTGTGTTCTTTTGTAAAAGGAATCAGTCGCACTGAATATACTGCTTGAGCAAGACACGCTGGTTTTTACTGCTGTAAATCTAACTAACCTCAACAGGTTATGGGCCCAGACCCAGCAATAGCAGCTAAAAAGTAAAAATTTTCAAGTGAATCTCGTGAAAACATAAAAAGTAGTGATCGCGAAAGATGAGTGCGACGGCTGTTTCAATAATTGAAAAACTGCACGATAAAAATTATTGCAACTGGAAGCTCCAGATGAAAAGTGCTCTAATTTGTCAGGATCTGTGGAAATATGTAAAAGGCCCGTAACCGGCGGAAACCGACGCAGCTACCGTCAGAGTGGAATGGTCCAACAAAGACGAAAAAGCTTTAGCCACCATTATCCTAAATGTAAGTGTATCACAGCTTATTCACATTAAAAACGCTTAAAGTGCAAAAGATGCCTGGAAAATTCTAGAGGGAATTCATCAACCTGCTGGACCTGGTAGAAAAGTTACGCTTTTCAAGCAACTTTTGTCATTCAAAATGGCGGAGATTTCATCTATCTCCACACATATACACTATTTTGTCGACATTTCGGAAAAATTAAAAGAGATAAGACATATCAGTCGAAGAAGACCTACTATCTATTATTCTATTAGAGAGCCTGCCAAGATCATTCGACAATTATGTAGTTGTGATGGAGACAAGAGATGAGGTGCCGACTTCCGAAAATTTAAAAACAAAGTTGATCGACGAAGGCTGCAGGAGAGATGCCGAAATAGACGAAAGTAGAGAGTTCGAATAGGTTTTAATGTCAAAAGCGAAACCGGAGCAACGGAATACCCGAGCAAAAAAACAGTGACAAATTTAGAAAGAAAAGAGAGTGCTTTGTGTGTTACAAAACAGGTCACTACGCGGCCGAATGTAGGAGTAAGCGAAAAGAAAAACCTGTATCCGTATCATTTGCCGAAATAAACCGCTTGCTGCGAATTCATCGAATGAATCGATCACCAATAATACTTGGATTATTGACAGCGGGGCGACAGCAGTGACAAATGATTGACAAAAAAATTGTTTGTTGAGTTCGAATTATACCAGGAAACAATTTTTCGCGCGAATAATAAAATAATTGACGCAAAAGGCAGAGGTACAGTGAGATTAACATCCGAAAATCAGCCAGTAAATCTAAAAGAAGTGTTGTATGTACCTGATCTTCATGCAAATTTTATTTCAGTGTCAAAAGCAACAGCGAAAAACATGACAGTGAATTTCGAACGCAAGCAGTGTATAATAAAACGAAAAAAATTGATTTTAAGAGCGAAAAGGGTCGGTAATTTGTTTAATTGCACAAATGATGCACAGTATGCGAATGGAAACGCGATAAATAGTGCTTTGAATGATGATTGTTTGAAGTGGCATAGTCGGTATGGTCATCTAAATAGAAAAAGTATTTGTGAACTGTATAACAATAAAATGGTGCATGGGCTTGACGTAAACATTTCAAGTGTCGACCGCGTAGAAAACTGCCAAGTTTGTTTAAAAGGAAAAATGATAGTGAAACCGTTTACAAAATTTTCGGAAAATCGTTGTCAGAACCCACTAGAACTTATACATAGTGATATATGTGGTCCAATGAGACAAAATTCGATTGGTGGAGTAAAATATTTTGCCACTTTCATAGAAGATTGCACCAAAATTATGTTTGTTGCATTTTTGAAGCAAAAAAGTGAAATACTTAGTGTGCTAAAAACATTTAAGCAAATCGCAGAGAACCAGACGGAGTGTAAAATAAAAATGTTTCGCAGCGATAATGCAAAAGAGTATTTAAGTCGTGATTTCACAGAATATCTCAATCAGTATGGTATCCGTCGGCAATTAAGTGCTGAATACACACCGCAGCAGAATGGTGTGGCTGAACGTGCAAATCGCAGACTGATCGAAATGGCTCGGTCTATGTTGACTCAAGCGAATTTACCGGATTCGTATTGGGCGGAGGCTGTGAATACGGCATGTTATTTGCGAAACCGAGCGCCTACCAGATTACTTGAAAATTTACACCTTTTCAAGCTTGGCATGGAGTAAAACCAACAGTAAAACACCTAAAAAAATTCGGATGCCGAGCAATAATGCTAAATAAGCAGATAAGCAAGTCGAAATTCGATTCGAAAGGAATACCAGCTATATTTGTAGGATATAGCGAAGAAGCAAAGGCTTACCGGCTTTATGAACCCAATTCACGGAAAATGTACAAAAGCAGAGATGTAACATTTTCGGAAAACGAATGTGATACAAATGAGAATAACGATTATCAGTATTTTCGATAATGAACCCGAAGAAGAAAATGTGGAAAGTGAAACATTCGAGGCAATGGGAGAGACTTCTAGTACTAAGACTATATCATACAAACAAACCCGTGGACAGTAATGAAGTTTATCAAAGCGATCAAGACGAAAATGAACAAGATAAAGAAAAACCAATTGCGAAACCCTATAATAAAGGAGGTACACCCAGAATTATCAGGACGGGTACACCAGCAAGACTGCGCCTAATTCGAACCGGAAAACAAAACTCAATTAACTTGACGGATGTACATCGAGCAGAAAACCCCCTCACTGTGGAAGATGCGCTCTGAGGTCCACAAGCAGATGAGTGGTAAAAGTCAATGCAAGCAGAATATGATGGCATCATAAAGAATCAAACCTGGAATTTGGTAGACTTGCCGAAAGGACGGAGGTCCATAAAATTTAAATGCGTATTCAATATTAAGACCGACCAAAAAGGAAAAATAGTTCGCTACAAGTCAAGACTTGTGGCGAAAGGGTGTAGTCAAAAAGTGAATATTGATTACAAGGACACTTTTTTGCCGGTAGCACGTTATTCGACAGTAAGAGATGTGTCCTCACGTTGGCTGCTGAATTTAATTTGTTGTTGCATCAAGTGGATGTAACTGCTGCATATCTTAACGGCACACTCGACGAGAAGATATACTCGTATATGGAGCAGTCTAAAACTTTTATTAATAAAAGATATCCGGAGCGAGTATGCAAGTTAAAGAAAGCTCTACGGATATAAACAATCCGGGTGCGAATGGAACTGGAAGTTGGATGAGACATTGAAGAAAATCAGTTTCATTCAATGCAAAGCAGACACTTGTGCCTATATTATGAATAGAGCTGAAAAAACGAACATAATTGTTGTTTATCTCGATGATTTGCTGATCGCAAGCTCTCATCAGGATGATTTAAACTACATCAAAAGAAATTCATCATCTATTTTCAACATAATTGACAAAGGACCTGCAGAATACTTTCTAGGAATTGAAATATGCAGAAATGAAGAACGAGGAGACATAACAATTAACCAAGAACAATTCATCGAAAACCTTCTTCAGGAGAATCGTATGTTGGAATGTAACTCGACACCAACGCCACCCAACCGAGGAACGATTTTAAAATCTTGCAGCGACTGCACAAACTGTGAAAAGGCTGAGGTAATAATGTATCAGTCAATAATCGGATCTCTTATGTACCTGGCACTGATGACGCGACCGGACATATTACATTGCGTGGTAATTCTATCGCAATTCAATCAGGATTCATATTCAACGCATTTGAAGTCTACGAGGAATATTTTGAAATATTCCTCCACTACAAAGTAAAAATCGTTTATTCTAAAACAGGTCATTCTTTGATGGGATACGCTGCTGCTGATTGGGCTGGTTGTAATGATTAAAGAAAGTCATTTACGGGATACATTTTTACACTTGGTGGTGGCCCCATATCTTGCGAATCTCGAAAACAACATGTCGTAGCTCTGAGTTCTACGGAAGCAGAGTATCGTGCCATGTCCCAAGCAACGAAAGATATTATTTTCTTAAGGAATCTGTTGGCTGAGATGTTTGAAAACTTGTTTGAAAACATCATCAATGGACCAACATTGCTTTATGGAGACAACCAGAGTGCCCTACAACTTGTGAAGAATCCTGTTTACCATGCGTGCACAAAGCATATTTATGTGCGCGTTCATCACATCAGGCAAATGTTCAATGAGGGCATTATAGACGCCAAATACGCAGCTACGCAGGAAATGGTTGCTGATATTCTGACGAAAGTGCTCGCCAAGAACAATCATCAAAAATTCGTTAAATTACTTGGATTATCATAAATACAAATCAAATTTTTTTGGTGCATTGTTAACTTAATTTTTGTGTATTATGAATTCTGAAAAATAATGAAATGTTACTTTAAATTGTTACGATGGAAAGAGCAATAGATCGACCTTGTATTGTGGGAGACTGTTGAAATACATTTACATAACACTGTAAAAATGCAATACCAGTTCTAAAATTCCTTTGCTCTTTCTCTCTCACTCCTATTACATGTATATTAGATTACTGCATCATAATTACTTTGTATTTTTTTTTGAAAAGGGATCAGTCGCACTTAATAAACCGCTTGAGCAAGACACGCTGGTTTTTACTGCTGTGAATCTAACTAACCTCAACATCTATATAATCAACATCGAAATAACACGGATTATAAGAAATGTGATAAGATAATAATCGGCTGATTACTATCAAAATCCACAAGTTTGAGGTCAATCTAAGTAGAAAAATCATTTCAAATCAGAAATACGAATAATTTATTTTTAAAAGTTCACTTCATTTCCGAATTTCACTCCCAATCAATTGCGCGCGATTCACACATATTCACTATTATCAGAATATAATTGATTAGAATTTTATCTAATCTCACTTATCACACCCATATCTTATCTATCGTATGTGTGACCATGCTCTTTACAAATGGCTTTCAATTTTCATTCTATCGATACTCCTTGAGAAATCATCAAACAAAAACTTTTTGATACCATACCCAACCCAAATCGATTGAATTGAAAATACACTTCATACCAAGCATAATTACAATTGCATTCACAATAGAGGTAGACGTTCTTATTATGTGTGACTATGAAATTTATATATGTACATATATAAATACTATTCTTGGAAAATCCATCACGTTTGATGAGATAAATAGTAATTTTTGTTCTCCGTTAGGTTAAGGAAACTGCTTTTCAGATCGAATACAAATTTTATTGGTGAACGTATGTTCTGTATTCATTTCATATTATTCTTGTTCACCGTTATTTATATATTGGAGGAATGTTTTTAGTTATAGTTACAAGTAGAACACTAATGAAGTTCATGTTATATCCAAAGAAGTAAAAATTAAAGAGAGAGGAAGCTTTATAATGGGATAGATTTATTAAAAATTGCATAAATGTTATTTAAATTTTATGCAAAAATTTAATTATTAAATAATTTTATTTAATTGAAAACTACACACAAAATTTGAGTGTGGTCTAATTTTCATATAGAACAGTGCAAGGCTTCTTTAAAAACTAGAAATTGATCAAATTCAGTTCAGTCTATTTTCTTTTTAATACTTAATTTAAGTATAATTTAAAATAATTAAACTATTTAAATATATTGAAATAATTAATATTCGACTTTCTTCATTGCAGGTATGTTTGAAGTCGAACAAGTCGACGTTACAAATATGTAAGTTTTAAAATTATATATCTTTATTGACTTTTTTAAGTAAAACTTTTTTTAAATTTTGTTATTTCTTAAAATAAATGGTACCCACCCTTCATCTTTCGGATAGCATGCAATTGCCGTGGCTAATGTTCATCTTCTTATCACTACGCATAGTTAACTAATTCATGATAAATTCGATATCATTCGTTAAATTTATAAACAAAATCGTTAAATTTTAATGTGTTATCCCAGCCACGGTACGCACCGCAGTCGCAAGCAGTTTAAATTCCTCAGTCGACAATGACATTTTGCCCTTGATGAGCCACCTAAATAAAATAACACACACTAAATAGGAAAAATGGCCTGATAGACAAGTAGGAATCATGTAAGGAACGAAAGATTTTAATTATAAAACAAATTAATTTCACAGTATATTGATGAACAAAAAATTATTATGTAGAGATTACTAATTTTGAACATCACATATGTGGTAATTGAGCACCTTACTCGATAGTACAGCTCGTCTAGATTATTCAGTCAAAATCTGAGGTCGATTGGAGCAACACTGATGGAGATACAGAATTTTAAATGACCGATCTCCCATACAGTCAAAAAATTAAATGAGCGGTGTGTCAGCGCTCACGCATTAGGAACGCTCTCCGTTATCGGTTCAACCGCCAAATCAATTCCTCTTTGATGGAAGGTATATAGTACATGTACTCGTATGTGTAAATGCTTCATCTGTGCCGCGCATAGATTTGGAATTTTGTATGGAAAAATACACTCAGTTATAGATGGTTTTTCTCTAAACCTCCTTTTCCCACAAATCACTTTTTCAAAGTCGGTGCACGCTCTAGCTCGAAATTTAATTATATCCGATCCTTCCCACATTTTTCACTCTTATGTCATACAAAAATGCCGTGGTTTCAACAACAAAGTTCATAATTTTTTCAAAAATTTTAGAAAATGAGTTTTTTCGACTTTTAAACATCGAAAAAAATAAAAAACTCTACGTTACCTGGTGAAACGTATAAAATAATGAAATTTTGGTTTGTTGTCATGAGATTTTTGAGTGATATGTTTTTTCGAACATCTGCTATAATTACCTTATGTTATAATACTTTTTGTCACATGTTTTGTAAAGCATTCTCGAAATGTTGAGCAATCATGTGCTCTATTCATAAATAAATTTACGTTTACCAAATGTTCAAATAAAATTCTTAAAACATACTTGAATTATGACGAATTGACCCTACCCGCCCTTATCCCACTCTCGTCATATTATGGCTTTTACAATAGTTTGGCATTACAAATTATGCTAGTGGTAGTGTGGTGGCCATAGGTTTAGTAAGAGAGTGGTTTTTGGCTAAAGATGTGATAGGGGACTGCTCCTATTCATGTTCTTTAGTCGGAGTTCAGGAATTTTTGACGTTTGCTTTGGAACGTGTTGGAGGTGGGGAAGTGTCGTCGGTGTTGGCCAAGGAGGATCACACAAAATTTCCTGTTGCCTCTGAAAATTCACAGAAGAAATGCCTTGATAGGGAATAAAATCGTAGATTGCGATTCTTGGAACCTTAGCGCCAGTCTTAGAAGGTAACCTCAATTTGAAGTTTTCCTCTGGAATTTTCTGCTGTTGTGCTGCTACTGCTGCGACCTGCGACCATTCAATTGATGGAAGGATGCATTTTTCTTGGGTCGAGACTCTTGTTTAGCTGGTGCTTCGGCAATGCAAATTAATTGAGCCGCGAGTGCAGTGACAAAAGTAGTATAAAGGAAAATCGTTGCGGTGGGAAATACACCTGCATACTACTTTGAAATTTTTCGACGTACATTAGATCCCAGTACCCTACTTTTCAAGGATTCTACTCTGATAGTGTAGTTCAAGACAACTACAATCATCTGTTATTTATAATCAAGCAAATTTTTCTTTATGCATTAAATATTTAATTAATTTTGTATAAAAGCTATTTTCGACTACTATTTGCAGTCTTCCTGAGTACAATAATTATTGGCACGTTTTTTATTTAGGTACAAATAACTTTTAAAATAGGCAATTACATTTATGATTTAATTAAGCTAAATAACACTGAATGGCAACTACCTTCATCCGTATTCATTCTTCGTTCCTCAGGTACTTGGATAATCTTTAATTGCTTCCATCGCATCTAATTTCCTATGGCAATTACTGTTCTTCATCACGCTTACATCGTTAATATCCATCTTGTGTTGTTCTTCGATGATGTGTTTAGCTACGGCCAACCTCATGTGCGACCCCGGGTTTTTAGCTGCGATTTGTGCTTCCCTAATATGTTCGTGGAACCTGACCGGGATCAATCTTTTCGTTTGTCCGATATATATCTTAGGACAGATACGACATGCTACTTTGTAAATGCCACTCGTCTCTTCCATCCTTTTTAGATCCTTGCCCGATCCGAATATGCTTCGTGCTGCGCACCTACGACTTGAGGACACCATTTCTATTCCGTGATGTTTGAACACTTTCTATATGTCTTTTGAATACCTGGAATATGTCACTGATACGCGCTTTGGAGCTTCTTTTGTCGGTTTCGATGTTGTTAAATTGTCCCTATTTTGTTTCTGGATCTTCTTCTTGATGATTGCTTCGATGCATTTTTCGTCGTATCCATTTATGCTGGCTGTATTTATAATATATTCCTTTTCTGTTTTGAATCGCACTGCTGTTAATGGCACTGTCAGTAAGTGGTGAATCATTGAATGGTATGCTGTCATTTTTTGGGGGGTAGCTACGGCTAGAGTCACTTGTAATTGTGCGTTGAGTAGTTGAGGGTTTCCAGTATATGTCGATTTTAATCCTGCTTTAGTTCCTAATAAGTTTCAAATCAAGGAACGGGATTTCACCATTTTCTTCTATCTCCATGCTAAACTTTATCTTCGCGTAGATATTGTTAATTTTCAGGAAGCTATTTTCCAATTCTTCCTTTGCAATTATTATGAAAATATATTCCACATATCGCACCCACAATTTGGAATCAAGCCTTCTTCTTCAATGATAAGAGGAGATAAAGGATTGCCCATTGCTGTGCCGGACGTTGTTTGAAAAATCGTTGCCTGAACATGAAATAATATATTTTATGTTCAGCAATCCTTGCTCTTTTGTGATTTCCCTCTAGTTCAGGCCTAGGCTTTGACCTTTCGTTTTATTGTTTGCCACCACAACAGATCTTACGTATGACAAATTTTTTTGTAGTGGGCCTTGCACCCGGAGAAAAAGAACCCGCTCCGTAACATCGCAGACAGATGATTACAAGCAGACGTACGCGTCCCCAGGCAATGGCATTTCCAGCGAAGCAATTCCATCTGGCTCGCTGAGGCAGCAGTCTACTACTGGTGTCCTAACGAATTTAACATATTGTCGCGTGTTCTGGTTCTTGGCCAATAATTTTAATGTTTCAGGAAAGTGAAAACCCACTGTCTTTTAAATTAAGTTAAAAGAGTTTATTTACTAAAAATGCACAATTTATAATTTCACTATTTTACAAGTCGTCTATAAATTTTTACTTCAACTGTCTACTAAAGTCACCACAATCACTCAATCAATATCGCCTTTACCTCGCGCTCCACTCTTTCGCAGTTTTTACTATCACGGTTGTATTGAAACCCCACATTCATTCAGCTCGGCTTTATATAGGGTCTCTAGTCATTCAATTCATTTTTCGTACAATGGTGAATTACCTGGATTATTCGAGCAGCTTAATGAATGGGGCAGTGACTCACTTTCAGATGTTGATCATGTTTGGTGGGTTTTCGAGTACATTTGCTTGTTGATCATTATGTTCTTAATGGTTGTGAAAACAATTGCGACAGTAGCTCGCAAAATTATTCGTGCATTTAACAATATTTCCACCTTCTCTAATCTCGGAGCCTATATAATCCTATGTTCCATATAGTCCTTGGTTCAATGCCGGGTGTGACAACGAGACTTGTTTCGTGTAAGATGCGTGTTTAAACGCATCTTACACGAAACAAGTCTCGTTGCCATTGTTAGTGATACTGCAAAAATTTTGTTGGCTTTGTTACGAACATGCTCTGAGATCTGATTTAGATATGATACGTTAGACTTTGTTCTAAATAAATTCAATCTTCAATTTCTTTACATTGGCTTTTGCTAAGCTACTTGATCGTCATTTGGGTAAAACTAAAATGCAAAACATATACCTGTACGGTGGTCAGTCTGTTTACAAGAAAACTCACATACACCCAATGCGTGGTCAATCCAAGACCTTGCAAAACGTGCGTAAACTTCCGCGTACAATGACTATTGACTATGGCAAATGGTATCAACACATCATACAAAAATGTGGCGAATTTAATTATTTCTAACCGATTCTACAATTTAGCACTTCAAATTATGTCAAAAGGTATTGCTATAATCTACGGATTTCTCACTTTAAACTTACTGTTACTACGGTATGATGGTCTGAAATAGTTCCACTATGGATTCTGAGGGTTCATGTTAGGCCTCAGCTACCACAAAAACCTAACCTAACAGTGTGATCGATAAATAAATTCAAATAATTCAGTCATTGCTTCGCGTTAAAAACGTACTAAGCTCTTTCACTTGCTAACTCCGTAGTCGCTAATCTCGTTACGCATTCAATCTATTCTTCACAATTAAAACCTATTTTACGAGTATGCTCTTATTTGAACACACAAATCCACTTCCACGGTGAAATCTTGGCTCTATTTTCTTCCCGTCAGCAAATTATCGGCTCGACTCCCTCCATTAAAACGCTGCGATCCTACAGCTGACCTCACCTCACCAGTTAAGATCAGCTGCGAGATCGCTGCAAATAGTGGACATAAGCTCTTGCATTTTTCACCGTTGTTGTGGATACCCAACGAATGTCCACGCCATTCAAATCAAACAAAATCGTTCGACCTGAACGGAATGGGAATATGCTAAAAGTTAGCTTGCCCATGTTCACTATAAATTCATGTCCGTTGAGCTTTTCGACTGAGGCAAATCATATTTTATCGCCATGAATAAAGTAAAACTTTGATTTTTCTGGCACGATACCGAAAAAAATGCACTCGTCATTGCTAGCAAGCCATTGTCTCAGATTCGGCAGAAGTAGTGTTTCAAATACTTTTTTGTAGTTGCCTGTGTATATGGTGTCTTCGAGAGTTACAGGCGTCCCATATCCTTAGCAGTGATTTTTAACTGCGCCATAACACGAATATTATTAATAGGGGTACCGGTTAATTCGTGCGGTTTTTTAACAGATGGCGTAACTTGATTTTTATTCCAGTGATTCAGCTTTCCAAATATGTGTTGGAAAGCTACTGTCATATAGTTTCAGAATCAGTATGTGTCATTTAGCTAAAGCGTAAGCAACCACTTTTTTTACTCTGAAAATGTCGAATTTTGTGCCGAATAAAGTGTTTTTGCGGGGAGTACTTGTTCATTGAAGAAAAATGCTGCCGAAAGTCATCGTATTTTGGTGGAAGTGTATGGTGTGCATGCTCTAGCTGAGCATACGTGCCAGAAGTGGTTTGCACGGTTTAAAAGTGGCAATTTTGACTTGGAGGACGATGAACGGCCCGGACAGCCAAAAAAGTTTGAAGATAACAAATTGGAGACATTGCTCGACCAAGATCCATCCTAAACTTGCAAAATCACTTGGCGTCGCTCAACAAACCATTTCCGATCGTCTAAAAGCAATTTTCCACAATAAAGCTTCAATTTTCGAAAAAAAAAACCGGTACCCCTATTAATTTGAATGGTTTATCGGCCGTTATAGGGAATGATGATACTCTTCCTTCCACACTTTCCAAAATAATCGGATTTTACACTCTCGTTTAGAAACCAACTGCGATTGCTGCTATCTCTGCAAATATTCAGAAGCAATGTCCGAATTTCCCGACGGTTTTTGAGAATTCGGAGGCTATCAAAAATTGTAGCGTAATCAACGGCTTAATAATGAACACAAAACGGATTTTAACTAACTAAAAAACCCTGCAAACACCGATAAGTAAAAAATGAGGCACCATTCTGTCAAAATACAATGAAAGCATTACTTTCTCGTGAGGCTTTTATGAATTCCAGGGCAATGATCTCCGCGCAATTAAAAATAATGCCGATCCAAACGGCGCTTATTCTGGGGCTTCAGGGCCAAAGTGTAGCACAAAAACTTGATTGATAAAGTTGGCCTAAACTAAGCCTAAGAAACTGGTTAAATGACATTTTGCGCCGAAACATGACCAAAGATTAAAAGTAAATCGAAAAAAGGATAACAAATAATTTTGTTTTTTTAGAGAGAGAGAAATCCAAATTTCAATTTTTTAATCAACTAGTAATGTGCACTTGTTGAAGATACAAAAAATTGTACGTAATAAAGTCCTGTTTACGCCAATTTTGTCATAAATTGTGCTTATTAGGTCTTAAATTTGACTCTTTTTAGGCCCATTTCTTTTTAAATCGTCTTTTTTTTGGCGGTATTTAGGTCACTTCTATCTCAAATTTGATCTTCTCTAGGCCCAACTTGGACCTGATTGCTTGGAAATGACTTTGTGCGCATCTCCAAATTTGGCTTGTGTTTTTTTTTTTTCAGCCAAACGCAAGGGTTGCACTGAAGATTACGGCGTTTATCTGGCACGCTACTTCCTAAACGAGTTAACTCGCTCTCCTGAATTTGCTTCGCACCATTTCTGAACTGTTTATTTTGCGAAATGCGTATGTTCTGTTTTCTTCCCGAAAATTGACGCAGCATTTAAGGTTCCTTCATTTACTTTATTATCTAGTACTTAAAACAAGTGTAGCGAGGTTTTACAACTCTATTTTGTTGCGAAATGATAGATATTAACGTGGTAAAAAATTTCCTCAGGGGCATTTATATGAAAAATTCTTCAGAAACGACAAATTTAATTCGAGATCTCCAATACATAAAATGGTGTAAAAAGTGATATCTTTACACCCCGATTACAAAAACCACTCATTAAATTATATTCCGAATAGTGTCCAAGTAGGGCCAAAATAATTTTAAGGCTTGTTTGGTATTAATAAAAGCATCTTTACAGTATCAGGTAGATGTAAAAATCATCATCTAACCTTACCGTTCCGGAGTCGAAATTGCAGGCCTACTTTAATGGTACTGTAACGACACTCTCAAGGCCTAAACAAGCTTCAAATGACCCTGAATTCTAAGATTTGGCAAGGTATTTATTTTTATCAGTATGCAGGCTTTTCATATACAGTGTCAATGTGTTATAATAGTCTAATTTGAGCTGAATTATTTTGGTAATTCAAACGAAACTTGAAAAAGTTTCTAATTTACGATGTTTGTCCTTATTGGGTCCCAATAAGAGTCTAAACATGGAAAAAGGCCTAAACATGCTCCAAAAGATCTTAATTTACAATAAAGTGGGCCTGAATAGGGCCTAGACTTGGCCCAAATAAAAACCTCATTTACAATGAAATTCAAAAAATTATTCGACTCAAAATATTTGGAAAACTCGCTCAAAAAATCAAGGCTCGGTGGCTTTTCGACAAAAAAGAGAATTAGCCTGCGGATATCAAATAAACAGAATCATTGAATAAACATACTTGAATTTTGTTGATGTGTTCAAAATCAACTTCAAGACAGCAGCAACTTCTTATTTTTGTCATTTTCTCTACCAAGTTTTCACGATTGAAGTTAAATTATTTAAAAAAAAACTCATTTTGTTAACAAATTCTCTTGTAGCATACATCGCATGGTTTTTTTTCAGAAACTTAACGTATGCTCTCTCATAAAAACACAAAATCTTTACTAAACGAATATTTGAGAGAATTGCGGACATGGATAAAGCTCATATCGATCCTTAACGTCCAGTCGCATCGTTCCTTTCATTTTCATGTACCCCAATAAGATCTATAAACAGATAAACCTTGTAAGCTTCTTACTGACCCCAATAAAGGAAGAGACATCTTACATTAAAAACTATTTTGGTGAAACATACACTTTGTCGTAATAGCTTTAAAACACTGCGGATAACTTTTCTCACTTCAACGATCTTCAGATCTTCCTTAAAACATTCCTCCAGCGATACATTCTTTTTGCTCTTTAAACCATGCAGGCTTTGAGTGTGCTAGGATATAAATCCTCCTTTCACTTAAAAACACTTTTTCGTCACATAGTAGGCTTTTCAAAGAACGTAGGAAAATAATATTTTCAAAATCAAATTTTATCCTAGAGTCGCGCACTAGTGCAAATTTAATAATAACGCTGATATATGCTAAAGAGTCTCATTTTTCTTTCATAGCGATACTCTAGAAGGTAGTATACTCTGTATCATGCTTGAGAGTTTGGTTGTTACTCGGTTTTTCAATAAATAATGATAACTTGTACGCACATTAGGAAAAAAATTTAACGGAGTTTGAACCTGGGAAATACTGCGCAAGCAACAAGCCCTCTAACGCGGGCAACTATACTTTTTCTAATGTTTGAGGTCATTAGTCTGCAAACTAAATTCATAGAACATTAAGCACTTCAATTAAGCAGTATATATCATAATGCTTGGTTTGAGAATTAATAAAAAAAAAACTAGAATAATTCCAAAAATGCATAATATTTTTGTTTAAGTCGATAACTCAATGCCTGGTCACAGATACATTTTAAGGGATGCATGCGAGAGGTACAAGTTTGAACCACTTTTGCAAGCATTTTGGCCGATAGCTCGCTAATCACACGGCTTTTGTTGCTTGCAAGGCTAGAAGTGATGACTGGCTTCACGTGGAACCACGGAAAACTGTCTAAAGAGCAGTCAAATTACACTGATAAGGCGGTAAGCTCACAAGTCCATAAATTAGATACATTACTAATTGAACTCGCCTCTCAATATTTTGCTTAAGCATATGTGCCATAAACCCTATCTTGTTGAAACCACATGTTGACCAGGTACAGTTGTTGGATTTGAGCCGAATAAATCGAAATTATTGCCATTTTCTTTTTTCAAAAACACTGTACAATAATAATATCTCTAGAGCATAAACCAAAAAACAAACTAGTTCGCTAGAAGTAAGGGTATTTTCTTTGCTTCAATAGAGACAATTTTATTTTTTGATGAAGCCATTCAACCTAAAAGGGGAGCTTTTATGGTTCAATGAGATTTTATCTGCCATTTGTTCAGCAAAATATGGGTTCGATTCCAGCCACGCCCGTTAATGTGCACTAATTAAAATTGTTATTTTACATTGCCTGGGTGTAGGGCATTCTTATTTTGGTCTGAGTGCTCATAAGCGCCCTAATTTCCAATTTAACGTCGAACTACCCAATGGCTGAAATGCACCCTAAGGACCTCGGAGATCCTGCCAAGATCAGTTTAATCGCCCAAGAGTGGGTTGCCGGAAGTTTTTCCCTGGAGTGGCTGATGACCCCCTGCCCCAGCTCAAGACTGAATCAATAACCAAAAATAAACTGTATCGCAGTGTCGAAATAATAATAATTTCTATTGACTGTGTAAATGTTTCAAGTGTTAATTATGGTGGAAATCAGAAACAAATTAAGGCCTCTATGATGTATAAAAATAGTACCAATTTGTTCACTCTTTATATACATATTTCTCCACGAACATCAATAGCTTCAAACTCATCCATAAAACAATGACTCACAAAAGAAAAACTTCATCAATGATTACAACAAAAAGAATCAAGGACTTTCACGCTCACTTCAACGCTTTTTTATACATCCACAAAAAATCGAAAAATAACCATTTAAATGAATTCACGCATGACTGACAATAAAAGATTGCCAAGTGCTTCGTTACAATTAAACGTAGTAAAATATGCATCAAATTATCTACATTTTTTTTTTGTTTGTAATCAAAGCACATCCTTATCTCGTTTTGTTTCCACCTTATAATCATATAATTGCCAAATGAATATACAACGTAAACTCCGTACAACTGGCAATGCGTCGTGCTTTACTGATTCGTTACGGTGTAGTGGAAGTACGCGATTACAATAGATACACGTATGACTCATTCGAAGATAAGCGATAGCTGGATTTTAAATAACAAAAGTGAAGGTTATGTGTATAATTGCAATAATTAATTTTTTATTTTATTGCCAAGTTTCGATGAATCTAATGGATGATGCATATATGAAGCGCGAAAAAACTGGAAAATTTTATTTTATTTCTAAATATTTAGATGGCGCTAAAGCTTTGTAAAATAACTTTTTTTTACTTTTTGTTAAACTCTTCTTCATATCAAAATATTAATGATAGCTTTTAAATTTTAAGGTAGATAATTAAAATTGTCTGAATGGCTTAATAGTTAGAGCACTTCCTGCTTATACAGAAGGTCACTGGTTTAAGTCTCGTTGGCGGCAAAAAATTGTTTTAAATGATACTTCAAATATATGTACTATGAGCTCATTCGGCTATGATGCGTACCGGTTTAAAAATTGAGTAGTAATCACACGTTAAACAGTGAAACTAACCAAATCACTTTCTCGAGTACCGTTAAAATCACAGAATCGAATACTCGTAACATATAGTATATTCGCGCCACGTTACGATTTGGATTGCAGCTACAATTTTCATGAATTTTGTGAAAAAGATTCATAGATAGTTCAGTGAATGACGGTTTTCATCTTCGAATTTTTTGGATATTAATGATTGCTAAATTTTGACAGGTAACAGAAAATAGCACAAGAAGCATAAGTAAACCAGTGCCGACCGGCGTTTTTTGTTAACGGGAAACATTTTCAGCTAAAATAACCCCGGAAAACGATAAAAGGTTTTTTGATAAACCAATACTTTTCGAGCTGTTTGTGATTATTGAAAAACTACGTTTTCAAACGGTTTTTTACGAATGACTCAAAAATCCAGCATTTGAATGAAAAATTCATAATGAATAAAACTATACCTTATCGATAAACAAACAAAATATTTTTTTACGAATGGTCTATGAGTGATATAAACCGATGTATCACTCATTTACGTTGACTATGAATTCGCAAACTACTGAAATTTAAATGTGGAAAAACGAAGCAAAATTCGGGGAAAACTCATCCAAACTTTTTTTTAAAGTACTTGAAAAGAGCTACAAAAATGAGCAGGGATAAAAGTTGATTGTACGAAAATTGACGGAGATATGATACAAATAAAATGAGTATCAACATTTTCCAGCATAAAAATTATCAATAGTACACCTATCATTACCATAAAAATTCTATTCCTTTCTTAATTTCATTCACTTGCGTACTGCGAAAAGTTTTGACCGTTTTGAATACCTGGTTTTGAGAAAAAAGTTTGAAACAAGGAGAGGTTTTTTATAATTTACAAAAATGTCCATTTTTGGAATGCAGATACAAAAATAGCATGAATAGAAAAAGTTAGGATATTTAATTTACTATATACAATACATTTTCATGATTTGAGGTTATAAAACTAAAGTCAAACACCTCAAATTAAAGTTATTACCATTTATTAATTTCTTAGGTATCTACAAAAAAAAATTATTAAAAAATTAACGAATAATAGACCACAGAAAAATAACGGAATAAAATTGTCAGGCATTAGTTTGCGCAATCTTCTACTATGTAGTAGACATGCATGCATGCGTGCAAAAATGTGCAGTACGTATCATTTCCAAAGATCATAATAGGATTTGCGATATTCCTGCATTTTTACTTAAAAAGGACTGCACAAACATGCTTTCTGATTTTTCAGCACGCAAGTTTCCTCGCTTTCTTTGGTGCAGTTTCTTGAAGTTGCCTTCTGTGTGAAGAACTGCTTAATAAAGGCGTTTCCATTAAGGACATAACAGTTTTATCTATTAATAAAGCACAGAAATATTTGTGCGAGTTCAAATTTATTGTGGATGTACTGCAACCATTACATTTTATGAATCAAATTCGATTTCGGTCATATGACCACCACGAGCCCGTTTACAGCGGTCGATTCTTTGGACCCAATTTTCCATAACTTTGGCACACATTTGTTGTCTTTGAGCCCGTCTAAAGTTGCTGGCTTGTTGGCATAGACCAGTGACTTGATATAGCTCCTTGAAAAAAAATCAAATGGCGTTAGATCGCATGAACGGGGCGGCGATTCGACCGTACAACTTCTCAACACAATGCGTTCACCAAATTAGCCTTTCAATAAATCGATTGTGAGGCGTACTGTGTGGCTAGTGGCACCGTCTTGTTGAAACCACCTACCATTGATGTCAAGTTCATCCAATTCTGGCCACAAATAATCTTCCAACATAACATGATAGCGCTCTCCATTGAGGGTGACATGACGGTCGTTTTCATCCACGAAAAAATGTGGCCCGATTGGGGGCCAAGCATGAAAACCGCACCAAACAGTAATTTTTTGCGGATGCAATGGTGTCTCAAGAAGAACATGTCGGTTTGTTGCTGACCAATAACGCATATTTTGCTTATTAACAAAGCCATTGAGCTAGAAATCAGCTTCATAGCTGAAGATGATTCGTCGATGAAATTCTTCATTTTCTTCAAGCTTTGCTAGAGCCAATTGGAGAAGTCTCGACATTTCGAATGATCAAGTGGCTCTAGCTCTTGAGTCAATGTGAACTTGTAACCATGTAGGCCAAGATCTTTTCGCAAAATACGCCACAATGTCATTTAAGCGATGCCCAATTCTTGAGAACGACGTGGAATCGAGTGATTTGGCTCGTTTTGAGTCGATGCACTTCGGCTGTGATATTTCCTTTGCTCCGAGCGGCACGACGGAATTTTAGAACTGAAACGTACAAAAGTGAAAATTCGGACAGTTTGTCGGTTGGGATGATTATTACGGCCGAAAATTGGCGTGAGCGCTCTTAAAGTTGCGAATTTTGGTAAAATTTTTAAAAATTTCCAAACTTTGCTGATTCTAGAACTTTATCATGAAGAAAATGTTGACGTGAGCTAACGTTTTGACATTAACAGTTCAGTGAAAAAGTTTAAGGGTGTTTTCACATGAAGATACAAAATTGTTATGTTCCTAATAGAAAACCCTATGCATTATTTTGGATCGTTGCACAAAGGATTTAGGGTATTTAACAATTGTTAAACTTTAACAAAAGTAGATATTAACGAAGCTGAATCTTCGGAGTTTGAAGATAAATTGTGTGATTGTTCACATATGTTTTTAGTGGCTTCTAAAATTTCTTCGTCAATTAGAAGCCCTTCCCTTAATTCCCGGCACTGGGTTCGTTGGCATGACAACTTCTGGTGTTTATAGGGCTATATGAAGTTGACTAGGTGCAGTTTTTGGTAGTCTGTCGGTAACGCTTCTGGCTATAAAATCAGCATCGTTGGAAATTTCGTCATTAAATGGCCATATTCCAGTTACTCTGAATCCTTCAATAGCATTACGTACCGTTGCTGTTTTGCATATGCAGGTGCAAATGGTGTTGCTATCTGAAATGTAGTTATAGTTCGAACATAATGATTGCTTAACCAATTTTCACATTTCGCTGAATTATACTTCTTCAAAAGGCTAAAACTGTCAAGCGGCTTGATTCTATGGCTGCTATGAGGTGGTATTGAAAGAAGATCTATACAACTTTTGCGACAATAATCACCTGCAGTGAGCGTACAATGAGACGAATGATTGTCTAGTAGCAAGAGCACTCGTTGATCTTGAAGGCTCAAGATCAACTGCTCTAAAATAGCTTTCAAAATTGAATATGTGGGTATATGAACAAAGAGTTTAAGCAAAAGAGCGCAAAGAATGAACAAAAAGGTTACCAAAAGAGCACACATTTCAACATACAGTCTGTTAAGTAAGAGCGTGTCCAGCATAGCTTGCGACCGGTTTTTTATAGGTAGAGAAAACCTCTGTCTTTGGCGCTTTGAAAAAAAAAAATTCAGTCGAAGTCAATCTTCCGTCGGGAATAAACTAAAATCGCGATGAGTGCCTTTTCGCAAAGCGCTTCGAGGCCGTGTTCCTTTGCACACACCCTAAAGGACCAAAAATGAACTATTTAGTGGCGGCTAAATACATTGAAAAGTCTGTATCGTTTGTCAAGAAGAGTGGGTTCAACGATTTAGAGTCAAAAACCGTCGATGACCTTCCAAATCGTGGTTCGGTAGGAAAAGTGACCAAAAAGGATGAAAAGCGAATCGTAGCTTTGTTTTCGCGCAATCCTGACTAGTCCTTACGTCAAGGACAAGCGAAATTGAAGCAAAAAGGTCTCGAGTTATCACACGTCGCCATTCGGGGACATCTGTGCGCAAACAATATGAAATGACGGCGTACCGTTGTCTGAACGTCACGTGGTGAACGGAAACGGGAAAATGCATTGTGACACTTGATTGGCCTTCGCAATCGCCTGATGCAAATCCTATCGAAAACGTCTGGGCCTACATCAAGCAGAAGCTCCGTGGAAAACGTGTTTACACTTTGAACCAGCTCCGAAAATTTAGTGGAAAGTATGGCTCGGGAGTTGCCAAGCATAATTGATGCTGGTGGTGATTGGACTCACTATTAAACTGATAGCGGATTACCTCAGAATGTATTTAATGTATGTATAAGTCAAAAACTGTTGTTAAATAAACTATTTAAAAATTATGCTGGACACGCTCTTACTTAACAGACTCTATGTACTGTAATTTCAGTTGCATTTTCCTTTCAATCACCAGCAAAAGAAATGATGGGTTCAATGATGAGTCCCAGAATGCGGTAGGCAAAACGAATCAGGCGTACAAAGAATACGTAGGTAGAAAAACTAGGACGAAGAG
This sequence comes from Odontomyia ornata, assembly GCA_963969285.1. Lineage (NCBI taxonomy): Eukaryota > Metazoa > Arthropoda > Insecta > Diptera > Stratiomyidae > Odontomyia > Odontomyia ornata. The sequence goes on from OZ017742.1 coordinate 87,376,719, forward strand.
AGTACACTATGAAAATCTCAGAAGAGTAGCGAATAACATAAGAATTAAGAAAAAAAAAATTCTATGACGAACAATTGAGAAGTATAGATGTAAGTTTAGCGAACAACAACACAAGACAAGCATACAAAGTAGTGAAAGGCCTGAAACGTGGTTATCAGCCCAAAATCGGTGATGAAATCAAGATTAAGGAAAGTTGGGCGTCATCTGGATCATGGTGCCCGATTCTTATTTGTGGGCCATAAGAATCGTCGGTAACGACGAGGTCTCTGTAAGTCCGTCCGTTTTTTCTTGGCACAATTTGTTCTTTGAACAAACATAGCAACCCTTAGTAGGTTACCTCGGCTTCGACGCCGGCATCCAACCCTTTAATTCGTGAATGCGAAATTCTTTTGTAGTGGGTGGGGGAAAGAAACCGCCCCACGAAACCGCAACGCTAACCTGCCAGCGCATTCACGCGCCCCTAGACAAGGCCAATCTCGGCGGATCTTCACATCCTCTTCCGCTGAGCCAGCAGACCATCGCTGCAGTCGTGCACGGCCATTTAACCTTACCCAATTCACTACACCATTAAGATTAAGGAAAGATGGGCATCATATTTCAAGAACCTCCTTAATCCTCCGCACAGCTTCAGATCATCGGAGCCTATAGATGTCTGCGGGGAGCTTTCATTGGCCCCACTAACTCTGGATGAACTTTGTTCCATCATCAAAGCCCAAAAGAATAATAAAGCGCCAAGCATCGATGAGGTTCCAGTGAAGCTCATTAAATATGGTAGCAGCAGTGTTCGGAAAGCCATCATAAAGTCATCCAGCATATTTTGCTTCAAGAACATATGCCGAAAGAGTGGAGCCAGTCAATTATATTCCCTATCCACAAAAGAGGTGACAAGCTGCAGTGCGAAAATTATAGAGGCATATCATATATTTTTAAAAATCTTAGAAAATAAAATCGGATCATACGCCAACAGTATTATTGGGGAGTATCAAGGTGGTTTTAGAGCAGGTAGATCGACAATAAACCAATTGCTCACAGTTATGGAAATACTTGAAAAACGCTGGGTCTTCAACATTGACGTGCACCAAATTTTCGTTGACTTCAAGCAAACATACGACAGTATTGATCGTAGCGTACTGTACCAAATTATGCTTTACTATGGTATCCTTGCCAAATTAGTCCGTCTTACCAAAATGACAATGACGTCGACAACCTCCCAAATCCGCAACAATAAGCAACTCGCTGATACCTTTGACACAAATATCGGACTAAAGCAGGGAGATAGGCTGGCCCCATTCCTATTCAATTTGGCTCTGGAGTACGTCATAAGGAAGCTGCATGTCGATACACTTGGTACATTACTATACAAGTGAAGCCAAGTAGTAGCCTATTCGAACGACATCAGCATTTTGTCACGGTCACTAACAACTGTCAAAGAACTTTTCCTGAAACTCAATAGCGAAGCAAAACTAGTAGGGCTACAAATCGAGGAAAATAAAATGAAGCTCATGAGCAGTCGAGGAAAAATCCTTCAAATACACAAAATATCACACTTGGCGAATACAGTATCAAAAATGTGATCAAATTTGTGTATTTAGGCGCCAAAATAACGAGAACTAGTAATGATAGAGACGAAATACACGAAGAGTACAGCTCGCAAATAAAATATTTTATTCAGTTTTGACAATCTTGAAGACCAGCGGCATACAAAGGAAAACAAAGCTCCAAGTATACAAATCTGTGATAAGACCTGTGTTATGCTATGAGTGTGATATTGAACGTTTTTGAGCGACAGGTCCTGAAGCGAATAAAAGGAGCGAAGCTAGATGGGAAACAATGGCGAATTCGATACAACCATGAGCTGTATGAAATTTTTTACGAGCCGGGGGTCTCAACGATTGTCAGACTGCGGAAGCTGCAATGGGCTGGACACATGAATCGTATGGACGAACAACGGATACCCAAATAGGTATTCGTTGGAAGAACTGAAGGCCGAAGACCAGTGGGTAAACAGAGGAAATGCCGGTCTGACTCGATTGACAAAGACAGTTTATCGCAGCTCGGATCTCGAAATTGGAGGACGCGGTTAATGGACCGAGACAGTTGGAGATGCTATTTGCAAGAAGCGAAGGCCCGAGAGGGGCTGTAGTGCTACGAAGTCAGAAAAAAAAGCATACCATATGTCAACACTGGTCTAACCTGAGCCTTGTAACAGATAACTTTGATGTTTCGATCAATGTATCTGGAATAAAAGAGTCATCCAAGGGACATAAACACTTTATGCGCTTTACTGAGCATGAATTCGGCAGTACAGATACCGATCAAGATGAACAATGAGGTGCCGAACACAGGGTTTATGTGGAACCCCTAATGAATTACCTTTACCAACCATAATATAGAAATGTTTCCAATTACGTTTCAGATATTGACCGACCAACCGTAGCGTTTCCCGAACCATTTTGTTTCGAATTTTTGAACATTCAACTTCATTCGCTAATTTTCGGTATAGGTCTGCACATTTTTGAACATTTTCTGAAGGTTACTTTGAACGACTGATGTTCCGCCGTATAAATAATCTGGTCATCAGCAAACGCCATTCATAATCGCGTTGGTGACACGTTAAAATCAAAGTCGTTCGAAAAGTTGTGGATGAATATAGAGAAGAGCAAACGGGCAGTAACTGTTCCTTATTGAACCCCATTCAAGACCTTAAAATTGTCGTCAGATTTCCATCAGTTATAAGATATAATTTTCCATACGTCATATAGCACATCATGGTGGCAAAGTGTCTGGACAACTTGTCCTGAAGAAGCTTTGAAATGAGTCCATCTAACCAGATCGTATCGAAGGCCTTTTCCATATCAATGAGATTCGCTCCAACACAATTGCTATTGAGTTTCCAACAGATATCTGAGTTTACTTTCGTTATCCCATGCATGGTCAAATGACTGGCATGGAAACCAAACTGGCAACTCGGCATCAACTCATATTTCCCAATTTGGGTGTTTATTGTATCGAATCTGGTTACACGGTGAAAAAAAGCACTTACTCAACAAAAACAGTTCATCGATGCCCGAATTTCGGAACTGAATGATGCAGCTAGCTGGTGGATCTAGAAAACTATACTGTGACGACAAGTTCAAATCCGCAATTTATCTTGTATCATTCCTCTTCTTGTTAAAAAAAAAAAATAATTAAAAAAAAAGATTTAACTTATCTTTTTATCTGCCTACCATTGCGTTGATAATTTGATGTCCTCCTTATATTACTCGTCCTGATATCATTCTTCGAACTGATATAAAAGAAGCAAGTGAAATTTAACCCTAAGTAAAGCAAGCAAGTTTGAAATGACTCTTAGAAGCAAATGGAATGGCGAATAGTCAATGAAATGAAATTTTTTCTGTTTCTGATTTAACTTGATTTCAGTCAGTTAATATTTATCAACCTACCTTCGCTTCGGTAAATTTATACAATTCGATCTAATCGGATAAGTGTCACAATCAATGAAATGCACAATTTTGAGTGGGCAAACGTGATATGCAGCTACAATTCAGATCTAATTTTAAAATTCATATTATGATAGACAGACGGTGTGTCGCCTAATCATTAACTCATTTCTTGTGCTCATTAAAATGTAAAATGGAAAATGCTTTTACTTATTTCAATTGGTAATTAAATCAATAAATTAATAAAATGCAGCGCTCCATCTCTTTTTAATGGTAAATTTTTTCTTATATTTTTTTCCAAATTATAAATATGATGCATCAAATATATATTTCAATAGAAAATAAATGTTTTTGTCGAAAAATACATATCATCGGAATCTAACGTTATTTTTACATATCACTTAAAATCCAAAATAATTCAATTAAATTACTCTCAATTAAATCGATAGCAACATTTTTCTATTCACCCACTTAATTATTATAAACTTATCTAAAATTCAATCTTATCCCACGAGCATACATTAATCAATTTTATAGTAAATGCATGCTAATAGGGTTTAATCGCATGTACATTAAAATTCCAAATCAAACATACTTATAACAATGATTCAATGTATCTCAATGTGTCACTACTCACACACTCTCTTTGTATTACTCGTAATATTAAGGGATGCATCAGACTGCGACTATTTAGCCGCACTTCTGTCGCAAGTTACACATGGTTAAATGGAAGCCCGCACACTGCGATTTTCGACAATTTTGTCCAGGTCGGCAGTCGCAGGAATTCGCGATTTTTCCTAAAACCAGTTTAGTAGGTAGTTTTTGTGATACTCGCGCAGGCGCACATCATTTGGACATTTGACGCTGACGTGCACGGAAGTTTCTTGCATAGCACACAAATGAGTTAGCGTATGTGCTCCTGGCAAAGACATACCTTCAAATGAGCATATTAGTTCTGCGCATGCCTGAAGATCCTTTGCAAGTCTTGTCGCAGTGTGTTCGTATTTGCGTCTGAAAATCGCTGGTTACGGCAGAAAAATCGCAATGTGGCCGAACCCTAAAACTGTTTCCTTGAAGAATAAGGAAAGGAAAATACTTAAGCTTCCAAACTACGAGTTTGTTTTCCTCGACATTTCCCGCTTGTTTTGTTTCACTTCGTATTTTATTTTAAGAAGTGGAAAATTATGCACGTTCCATTAAACATGCATAAATAAATAAATAAATCCACTCAAGTTGTATCTTATACTCGTAGTATCGGAAAACTCTGAAGAACATTCATCAAACACACTTAAGTATAAAATACAAACAATACACATATGCTAATGAAATTTTCCTGGATACAAGTACTCGTATGCTGTTGTGCCAAACTAACGAGGATAATAATTCTATTCTTTTCCCTGGAATGCAAATAAAACAACAACAAAATATACTATAGTGTTATCGCTAAAGAAAAATATAATGTGGATATAAGTATGCAGACATATATGAACAGAATGAGTTTGAGTAATATCATGTAAATATTTCATTCGTATGAATTTAGATGTATTTTATTACGAATAAATAAAGTGCCTGTTAACGTGAAAAATTCTGTAAAGGTTATAGATTGCATGTGGGCTGAATAGTGGCTTTGTTTGATTGCCAATTAACAATGTGGCGATTATTTATTTTTTAAGCAAGAGATTATGAAGTAAATATGTCATGTTTAAGTGTGAATGTAGGTTTGATATTTTAAGGTTTGGTTTTAACATTCAATGGAGCTTTTAATATGGGCACGTGTGTATGAGTATGCTATACTGACCTTGATTATTGATTTATTATGTGTTTCAGTTGATTTAAAATCTGGACTAGGAATTAATTGATGGGAAGTTAGTTTAGTTAAGAGAGAGGAAGTGATGATCATCCTGATAGTCTATATAAGGAAATTTTTTGTAGAGATTATAAAATTATTGTAGGTATCATTTCCTGTAGTTGAATTTGAGGGTTTAATTTTCGCATGGTTGAGTAGTTTTCTTTGAAAAAAAAAAATTATTTAAAAGGGCACAGTTATACCGTAAAAGGAACCACTTGCACTAAAAAACAACATTGTAGGAGGCTTCTTTCGACTAACACACTGACTCCCAATGTTCTAAATTACTAAAAACTAAAAGCGATGTCGTCCGCGTGATGTAGTGTTTAGAGCGTTCACCCCATAAGCCGAAGGTCCCTGGTTCGAACCCCGTTGGTGACAATGAGATTTCTTCCGAGTGATTCTTCGGACGGATTATAAAACAATTCAGTTACTAGACCTACGTATCGGTGCTGTTTGGAAAAAAAAATTGTGGCACTGACATATCACCTTCTCGAGTGCCAATACATTCGATCAAGATAATGAGGTACTCTATCTCTAAGCAAAAACCTGAAATGGGCTGCAGTGTTAAAGCAAAAAAAAAGTGATAGCTTCAAAATGAGCCCAATATCTTTTCAATCGAATAGAATTTGTGACTACAGTGAGCGATCAAAATCGGAAATCCAGGTGCATTAACTTTCCTACTTTCTAGGCGTCCTGGGGGGTCAAAAAAGGCCGGAAGGATTTCTCGACTCTGAAAATTCTCCTTTGGTCGCTTAAGCGGAAAGTAATTAGTTCAATCCCCCTTGTTGGCAACGAAATTTTGTTATAAGTATTGTAATTCTTCGCGTTGACAATGAGTTCCCCTTAGTTGTAGTAATAAGCACAGGGACAATCGTCATATTTATTAAACTAATATATTTCAAACCACGAATCGATCTGGGCTTTAGAGGAGAGGAGGTTTATTAGAATGTCTTTCGATCGATATTCATTTATGTCTATTATTAGCCACTCAGAACATGCAGGTGACTATAACTCGTAGAAATCACGAGGAACGAGAAACAGGGTCAAATGTCGATTTTTTCAGTTTTTCAAAATATCCCGAACACGGTGTGTCGTAGAGGAAAATTGTTGCAGACCAGCATTGTAGCTTATCAAATTCCCTGTAAAGTTATGTATTCGCATTTACGATTTATGGTCCCCTCTCAAAGATACGCGTCCACGCCCTTTCCTCAGTTTTCACCGCATATATTGAAAATGGTGTATCCTTCTGAAAATTTTATTGTGACTAAAATTGAAGTCCGTAAAATTTTCTGTAAAATCATACACAAGGGCGGTCCGATAAGTACTTAGCCTACAAAAGAAAAACGAAAATTTTGAAAAAGTGGCGATTTACATATTTCTCAATATAATCTACTCTTAGCTCGATATACTTGATCCAGTGATACTCCAATTTCTTTAACCCGTCTGAAAAATACGTTTTCTCGAGTAGGCTCCGTGGCAGCAATGACCTCTTCATTTCACTCATATTTCTGCACAGCGCACAGTGGTTTGTGTAGTACAAGGTAGCTGGAAAAAATTATTTTTTAAGTGCTTTTGTTTATAATGATCTAGATAAGCTTAGTAATGCATGATCTAGATAAGCTTAGTTATGCTTTTGTTTATAATGATCTAGATAAGCTTAGTTATGCATGAAATTGTTAGTTCGTGTGCTTCCGGGACTTTGGTTTTTAGTTAGAAGTATAAATATAATAAAATAATATATTTACATAAACGACCTTAAGCACTAATAAATTTTGTAAATATTAATAAAAAGAAATTTTTTTTTTCTTCAAAATTTAACAAGCAATTCTCATCATCATCACTATTAGATGAATCTTCCGTCAAATAGTCCTGATCACTAGAGTTTGAACTAAAAAAACTAGAAACTGATGTGACATTTTCGTCCCTGGGCTTAGCTGGTAATATTAAATCGATTACTTCAGAGGGTAAGCTAGCAGATTTCTTTGTTGGTATATCTCGGAGGCTGTTTATTACAGGTTCAGACGTTATCAATAGCATGTTGAACACATCTCTATTCGCAGCTTCACGTGAACGCTTTCGAGTATTCCGTTCGCGAAATCTTCTACAGTCCTTATTTCGAGCTTCCTGGGCTTCCTAAGAAAGCTGCCCTATTGGTAAAAGGGCTGATTTTATTACATCAATACTGTGCACAAGTATTTTGTGGACCGTAACAGGCATATAATACCATGAATAGAGATCTAAATAAAGTTTTCCAGTCTCTTGCACGAAGACACAACATTTTTCAAAGTTAATATCGTAACCAGACGATAAAGTGCGTAGTATGATGGTAAATTTTTTTATTAGTGTCACATCCACGCCTGTAATATTAGCGCTTAGCTCAGAGTTTTCAAAAAATCTACGGGCGGTATTTCCGTCATTTGAGGTACCGTATCCTGGTTTTGGTTTATCTATTATCAAGCCCAATTCAGCTTTGAAGCGATTTTGAATCATAATTGAACGTTGCTCAACATTAGCTTTATCAGTACCATCTCTAAGGTGCCATTTTTAACATCAAGCCGATAACTAATGTGTAGCAAGCATTCAAAAGTACGTATCCACGCATGTAAAGAAGATAAGCCAGAACCAAAATTATCTTTCTCGGCAATAAACTGTTTTTTCAGGTCATTCATCATTTTTGAGGTTGCCCCAAGATTGAAACATTTCTGTGAGGATAAAGTTTGAGTCACAGCATTGCATATTTTTCCATCGACCATTGTAAAAATCATTTTATGTTCAATGGAAACCTGATACCCCAAAACTTTGCACAAAGTCGGCAATAAACTATTGATTTCTTCTAGGAACTTGGTTGTTTCAGTTTTGGTGACCTCTTTAGTTTCTTTGCTGAACATAATCTTCATTGGACGACAATGGGTTGTAGATGATGGATGAGGATTTTGCCAAAGAATGTAGCCCACCTTATCCGTTAATTGTAGAGGAACGAATGAAAAGGCAAATAAAAATGCATCACTATTACCAAAGTCGGTGAATTTTTGTTTATATGTACTATGACCGCAACTTTCATTACAGCCCCAATTTCTAGTGAGCCATAAAGAGGAACAAACTGGTAGCAAATTGGCAAAAACAGCTTGCTGGGCTGTGACCAATCGTTCACCAGTTTTGTCTAAAATCGCTTGAAGCTTGATCTCAGCACGCTCTTCTTTTACAAAAATGTCTTGTTCAGATGGATAGCAAGCCGTCTTCGCCCTTCTTACATTAAATAAAGACAGAAATACCTTGTGTCCTGTCTTGATACTCCACTTTCGAGTCTGCATATAACTAAAAGTTGTTGATTTGCTCTCAACGTAGTATGCCAAAGCTTCTTCGCTCGACAAACACCTTGGCTCACTTAACGTTATATATTGATCCACATTTGCACCAGTAGAACTTTCAACATCGGTTCTGATAGATTGCGCCATCTTTCTTTGCCCAGCCAAACGTGTAGAAACTTCAGCAGCATAAACAAGCTCACTGGCAGTTCTCTCTTGTACGAGGCTATTGACTTTCCTTCGTTTGGATCTGAGACTGAAAGCTTCGAATACTTTATGAGGCCTTCCAGGTCTCGCGTGGGTTTCCGTTATTCTTAAACTCATGGAATTGGTCACTGACACCTCGATGCATATGTCGGCACTCGGGAGCCACGTTAAATTTTATGCCATAAATCGCTTAAGATTCCTTCCACAGATATTCCATTTCTCAGATATTTTTGAAGCATATCTGGAGATAATGACTTTATCCTCCCGTAAAGATTGCTCCATTACACGAAATATATCTTGCCCCAACATTACAAAATGAAATAACTCCTCATTTCGATTTTCTTTCTGGGCCTTTAACCAAACATCGAAAAATTCCCTTCTCGGTACAACAAGTTTGACAACTGAAAAATCAAAAAAAAAAAAAACATAGTTGTGCGAATAATTCGCAATGGTATTTTCTACTGATTAACACAAGACATTTGTAGCTATCAACTCATAAAAAATTTACGCTGGGGACAAGGAGGGACATGTAAAATTTTTGCCAGTTAAATTCCAAAAGTTAGTAAAAAAGGCTTATTTGATCAAAAAGTCATTAATAAACCAAAAACAAAAAAATAAATTAAAGCGGATCACCCTGTCATTAAATTGTACTCACCCTTGAGTTATGATTCCATAGCTAATATGAAAACACAATAAATTTTGCACAGATATATACATCAAATATTCTTTTCACGTTTTACTAAAAGAATACGATGCAAATCGCGTCTATCTGATATACTGACGCTTTTCACATACAAGCGGATGATAAAATATCAAAAAATCTAACGGGTTCCTTACTTTTAAGTTCTTATGTTTTCCGAAAAGTTGTAAACGAGTCAATTAGAACATGTCACTTTTGTCCAGCTAGCTTATACTATGCGAACCACTGTGCAGCGTGTGAGTTTTTCAAGTTTGAAAACACAACGAAGTCGCACTGGGCCGAATCTGGAGAAAATGGTGGATGGGGTAGCTGTTCGTAGCCCAACTCGACCGATTTGGCCATAACGACGGCGGCAGAGGTATTAACTGGTGCTGTGTGATGTTGGAAGAGCACTTTGTTCTTCGCCAAGTGGGGCCTTTTGTTCTGCAATTCGGCGTCGAATCGGCCCAATAATTCCCGTTTTACCCTTCTCCAAGTATTCGGTGCAGATCACACCTTGTGCATCCCAGGAAACGGTGACCATCACCTTTCTGGCCGATAGGACAGTCTTCACCTTTTTTGGAGCACGTTCGCCGGGTGAAGTCCACTGTTTCGACTACTCCTTGGTCTCTGTTGTGTACCAGTGGAGCCATGTTTCGTGGAAGGTCACAAAACGACGCAGATACTTCTTCAGATTGCGCTTAAACAGCGTTAAAAACTGCCCTCAAGTAGTCCAACGGTTGCGTTTGTTACCCGGAGTGAGCAAACGCGGCACTCATCGCGCCGACAGCTTTCTCATGCAGTATCTGACCCACGCTGTCTATTGAGATGTCTACTGTCTCAGCTACCTCGTTCACCTTTACCGGTGGTCTGCCAATACGAGCTCTTAGATTTTTGTCACGTTATCCTCCGTGGTAGCCGTTTTCTGGACACCTGGGGGTGGCTCATCAAAAACCGACGTGCGACCACGTTGAAACTCGTTGAACCAATTTTTTACGGTCGCCATCGCAGGAGTAGAGTCACCGTAGACAACTTACAAACGCTCTTTGATTTGGCTGCACGATTCCCCTTCCGAAAACAAGAATCGAATCACCGACCGATATTGCACTCTCTTTTTTTCTGAAATATGCTGACACGCCCGCTTCCACACGTGGTCAAAACAAAACGACAAATCCGATTCGGCTAAAATTTTGACAGTAGCCATCCACGAAATGTACTTCACGATAATGAATCTCTGTTGCGATAGTGGCGCTATTGGGCGATGAGGCTAAGTACTTATCGGACTCTCGTATACCTGTTTATGCTTATGTGTCATCTCACAAATTTTTTCCGTGTAGTAAGAAAATTTAGGTCCTGAATAATATTTTGCTTGGTACCCAGCAAAATTAGTCCATCTTACCAAAATGACAGTAACGTCGACAACCTTCCAGGTCCGCATCTACAAGCAGGGAGATGGGCTGCCTCCATTACTATTTAATTTGGCTCTGGAATACTTCATAACAAAATTTCAAAAGTCAAGCTAAGTAGTAGCCTATGCGGACGATATCAAAATTTTGTCACGGTCATTAGCAATCGGCAAAAAACTTGGTGGTCAAAACAAAACGACGAGTCCGATTCGGCTAAATTTTTGACAGTAGCCGTCTACGAGAATGTACTACACGATAATGAATCTCTGTTGCGATAGTGGCGCTATTGGGCGATGAGGCTAAGTACTTATCGGACTCTCGTATACCTGTTTATGCTTATGTGTCATCTCACAAATTTTTTCCGTGTAGTGGGAAAATTTAGGTCCTAAATAATATTTTGCTTGGTACCCAGCAAAATTAGTCCATCTTACCAAAATGACAGTGACGTCGACAACCTTCCAGGTCCGCACCTACAAGCTGGGAGCTGGGCCGCCTCCATTACTATTTAATTTGGCTCTAGAATACTTCATAACAAAGTTTCAAAAGTCAAGCTAAGTAGTAAGCCTATGCGGACGATATCAAAATTTTGCCACGGTCATTAGCAATCGGCAAAAAACTTTTTCTGAAACCCTATAGTGAAGCAAAACTAGTAGGACTACAAATCAATGAGAATAAAACAAAACACATGCCGTAGTCGAGGATAATACCTCAAATACCCAAAATATCACACTTGGCGAATATTACAGTATCGAAAATGGAAGCCAATTTGTCTATTTAGACGTCAAAACTATAAGAACCAGCAATAAAGAAGCAAAATTGCCAAAGAATACAGCTCGCAAATAAAATATTTTATTCAGTTTTGACGATCTTGAAGAGTGCCGATACATACGATCAAGATAATGATATACTCTGACAATCTCTAAGCGAAAGCTACATATTATCAGCGCAAGCCATTGTGTTTAGTCCTGGCAAAATTGTAAGAAGCTCTTGGGATGGCTTGTCAAAAAGAGAAACCAACCAGATCTTACCACACCGGCTCAAAATGTTCGTTGATGTCAACTACCACAACAACATTTGTTTATTGACTACTTGAAGATCTCCATACTCTTTTTCGTGCTTCGGAAGTACAGGGTTTTTCAATAAGAGGTGTTATTTTGATATTAAAAGAAAAATGCGATTTTTTAATATAAAGATCGGATGTTTATTTCATTATAAAAAAGGTGTGCCCTTGATAGTGAAAAATAACATCAAGCAAATAACCACCTCGACCACGCTTGCAGGATCATATCCTTTTCATGAAATTTTCCATAACCAAATCGCAAAGTGGCTGCCCTATGTCTTCGATAGCCTCACGAATTCCATCTTTTAAGGTCTTGAATCGACGCTAGGCTGTTGGCGTAGACCTTCTCTTTCACGTGGCCCTAAAGCAAGAGGTCGCAAAGTGTTAAATCACAAGATCTCGGTGGCCAATTGTGATCACCTCTTCGAGATAATACAGTCCTGAAACTTTTCCCGTAAAAGATCAATGGTTTCGTTGCTTGTGTGGCACGTAGCGCCGTCTTGTTGAAAGTAAACGTTATCCAGATCAATACCATCCAATTCCGGTCATAAAAAATCATTAATCATCTCTCGATAGCGCAATCCATTCACCGTAACTCTTGCTTCAGCCTCATTTTCGAAAAAGTAAGTTCCAATGACTCCGTCGGACTATAAACCTTACCAAATAGTCACACGTTGAGGAAAGAGAGGCTTTTCAACAATAACTCTTGGATTTTCCGAACCCCAGATGCGATAATTTTGCTTGTTGATGAAGTCACCGAGGTGGAAATGAGCCTCATCACTCAAGATGATTTTTCGATGGAATTGCGGATCATTTTCATGCATTTCCAAATCTTTATGCAAAATACGGTGTAATTACGCTTGTGGAATGCCTAATTCCAAAGAAAGACGAGGAATGGACAAACCTGGGTTTTCTTCAACACTTTCGGCTACAGCAGCAATATTCTCGGCGTAGTTTCTACTTGTCCAATGTCAAAAAATGACAGCTTCAAAAGTGACACCTACCGAAATAGCGGGCTATTCAAAATAACACCTCTTATTGGAAAACCCTTTAATAGTCGACAATGAATTACCACCGAATCGTTGAATTCTTTGGGTTGTTTGAGCTCATCGAACAATCAATTCTACAATTTAGGGAGATGTTGCCTCAGGTTTTTTAAGAGCAAGTCAGTGAGCTATAAAGAGAACCAAGCTCAGCTGACCAGCCTAGCTTAGCGACAGCGAGCGCGTGCTTATCGGCCAACTTTATGCGAGATGATATGGGGCGGGACTCTTGTCGCACCACGAAACTACACTACAAAACATTCACCATGCATACTCTACGTTACTAGATATCCCGAACAATTTCAATTGGCTTTGAAATTTTCTTTTATTATTATAATCTATTTTATTTTATATTCTTCCCTTCCCCATATATGGCACATCTCCGCAATTCTTTTGAGTAGCAAAGTTTAACCGCAAAGACTAGTTGTCAACAAAGCCGGATTTCCGCCTATTCCTCAGTTTTGCAGCCTCATATGGTAGCACTCAAAAAATCTTTGTGAGCAAATCGTATATGAAAAAGGTCTCAGCGTCTTTGGTACTGAGAATGCTAACTGACAAGCAAAAGAAAAACTGAGTCGATATTTCGAGAGTGAACCTAAAAAAGTGCCAAGCAGATCAGGAGAACTTTTTGTCATGTTTCGTGACTATGGACAAAACCTGAAACCACCATTTTGATCCTGAAGCTAAACAACAATCGATGGCTTGGAGGTGAGCCTCCTCACCATGGTCGAAGAAATTCAAAATGTCATGTTCGGCGCAAAAAGTTAAGGCGTCCGTTTTTTGGGACGGTGAAGGAATATTGATTGTGCAATATTTAGAAAAGAAAGCCACTATTGACTGAGATTGTGGGAGACCATTAACTAACAAAAAACAAAAAGCGGCAAACTGTGAGCTGAAGGGCTGTTTCACCAAAATAATGCACCGGCTCACAAAGCCGCAGTTGCCACTATTGCAAGAAGATTTTTCCAATTTAAATCTCGAATTATCTCAAATTATTTCCTTAAAATTAAAGCGTTGCTCTATCTTATATGACTACCCAATAAATGATACGCCTCTAATTCGTGTTGTTTTTTGACTCCGAGATCAATTTGACGCTCATATTTCACAGATCACTAGTAACGCGCCAAAAATGTTAGGCTTTATTCTGTGTTATATTTATGTTTTTGGTTATATTGACTCCGTTGTGCATCTTTATTGACCTTTAGTCCGTAATATTCTTGAAGATGGGTCACAAATCTGGAAACTGCACCAGGAATAGATCAGTTCCAGGCTGGAATTTATACAGAGAAAGTTCACAAAATATTTATTCTTTAAGTTTCAAATATCATATCATCTCTATACTAAACGTCTTTTCTTTCTCTACATATCTTCGGTGTGTTCACGTCGTGTGTTCTGAGATGAATGTTTTCTTTTCAAACTCTTTCACCATCAAACCAATATGCATTTAGTTGATCAGATTAAATAGTGGTGTCCTGTGGGAGCTTTACGGTTCCCTCAAGAATTAGTCATGCCATTTGCACCAGCGGAAGGTTATTACCATTCAGATATGGTTCGTTTACCTATATTATGTAATAGTCTACAAATTCGCCCACCTCCCTCGTCATTATCAACATTGAAGTCCATGCTTCTACTTTGTGCCTTGAATGCTAAAAGTAAGGCACACTGCCCTCTTTTGTGATCTGCGTCTTCTAGCAAAAAAAGGAATAAAAGACTGCAATGAAAAATTACTTCAGTAGTTTGGAGAGTTCCCTCATGGCGAATAATGGGAAACCATTCTGGTCATACATTAGATCCTTCATGTCCTCTTCTGTCCCTCCTTCAGTCCGCTGGAATATAGTTAGCTCTTCTCCACAGGATATTTCCAACTTGTTCTTTCAGTTCTTCTCGTCAACTTTTATTCCTTCTTCTCATGTCTCCGATCCCGTTAATACATCCGTACTTCACTCCATTGACATTTCTTCACTTCTCACTGACCATATCGAAGTTGAATCCCTCATTAATTCACTTAATCCTAATATATCACCTGGTCCTGATGGCTTACCGAATATTTTTGTCAAGTCATTAGCGTCTTCACTTTGCATCCCTCTGGCTTTTCTCTTCAACCTCAGTCTAAAGACTGGTATTTTCCCTACTTATTGGAAAAGAGCGAACGTTGTTCTTATTCTTCAAAGTGTTGATCCTTCTTCTGTGTTCAATTATCGTCCTATTTCCATAATTTCCTGTTTTCCGAAGTTACTCGATCGCCTGGTACATAACCGGCTTTCAGTTTCATTGACCCCTATCTTGTCGAAGGAACAATATAGGTTTCTCAAAGGTTGCTATAAGACCTCAAATTTAATTGAATTACGATTACATTGCTATGGCCCTAGACAATCGATTGCAGGTTGATGTCATCTTCACTGACTTCTCGAAGGCGTTTGACACGGTCAACCACCAACTTCTCTGTTACAAACTGAAAGCTTTTGGGGTTGCTGGCCCTCTCTTATCATGAATGAACTCCTACCTGTCCTCTCGTATATGCTGTGTTAGTTACTGTGGAACTACCTCTATTCCATTCTATCTGTCCTCTGGTGTTCCTCAAGGTTCCATTTTAGGTCCCCTCCTATTCCTATTGTTTATAAATGATCTTCATTCGGTTATTGCCTCCAATTGCCTACTGTATGCCGATGATTTTAAAGTCTTTCGAGCTATCAGGTCTGTACAAGATTTCAATATCTTCAAATGGACCTGATTGCACTAAGTAACTGGTGTTCGTCTAACTACCTCTGTCTTAATGTTGCCAAATGCTATAAAATGACTTTTAATCTAAATCATTCTCCGCAGACGTTCACCTATATGTTGAATGAAGTCCCACTCGCTGCTGTGAGCTCTGCTAAAGCTCTTGGCGTTACTTTTGATCCTAAACTCAATTTTGATGCACACATTCTAATCGTGACTACTAGGGCCTCGAAAATAATGGGACTTGTTTTCAGGCATGCTGATAAATTTAACAATATGTCTACCCCCGTCCGATTGTTTATCTGTCTTGTCCGTCCTATCCTCGAATATTGCTCTGTAGTTTGGTCTCCCCGACACTCCTACCTCATTAACTCGTTAGAGGATGTCTAGCGTAAATTTACTCGTATCTTGTTTTACAAATTCAAAGTCCCATGTCAACCCTATGACTGTCGTTTATCCTTCTTACGTTTGCCTACTCTAGATCAGTGTTTTCTGTATCAACTTGGCCACAATCAAATTTCATAAACATTGTTTGCAGACTTACGTTTTCGTCAATCATCGCGTTCTTCTCGGGCAAAAATTTTTTTCGTGTCACTGTATACCCGTACAAATTTATATTTTCATTCTCCCATTATACGAATGGTAAGGAATCATGATAAGCTTGAGCTTGGCCTTCCGACTCATACCTAGTTTTTAAATTGAGATTAAGAAGCCTGATTCTTAAAACTCAATATTTTTTTTGTGTGCTTTACATGCATATTTATTATTGTTAGTACCATTGAATTTCTGTTTATATTAACTTTAACACTTAATTCTAATTTTCATCAATTTTATTTTCTGCTTGTTTTGTTCCATTTTCTAATTGGATTATGTTTTATCTGTTAAATGGAGTTTAAATAAATAAATAAAAAAGATGCTTCGCAATAAACCTTTTAGGGAAGTAGTAAGTTAAATTTTAGTTATTTTTCTATTTTTAATTGTCTTGAATTATCACTTCTTGTAATTGGTCTTATCGCCTGTTATAATGGCTTATTAAATAATATCTATCAATTACTTCCTAGCAATCTTTGCTCCATTATTTTTGTTTATAGCCCAGTTAGGTCAAATCGCTCAATGCTATTTTCCACGTCCGTTTTGTGCATACAAAATTATAATTATTGCTCCCCATAATCAAATGCGTATTGGTCCTCTGCCTCATTATCTTTATATTTTGAAAATTTGAATCAGAAACTTCCTCCGCTTATTTTGTTTAAATTAAAGTTTTCATTTAACATTTTATTGATTCATTTTAATCTACTTTAATTTCTGGTCTTTAAAAAATATTATTTTTTTCTGATCTAAACTGGAATTTGATATTTTTTTATGGATTATGATGTTATATAAAGAAGTAGGTTTTTTTCTTGAAAAGCCACCGGGCCTTGCCTTTTTTTTTTGAGCGAGCGTCTCAACTCTTTTTAGTCGCCTTCAATGTCTAAGAAATAAATTTCGATGATAGAAAAACGTTTGTGTTTGATTTGCATCTTCGATTTGAAGGGAATCGTCATCGGTAAATTTTGTTGATGGTACCAACACTGAAACTCGTTTACTCGTTTGTGTTTAGAACCTAACCTCTAGCTATTCTCTTCGTTCAGCTTCCTGCAACTTGTCCCTTACCATATAATTCATTCAATGTGTGATAACGATCAGGAATAGAAAAGTTTAAGTAAATTCATTCAAATGACTTGAGGACCTTAAGATATACAATATTACGTGGTTCCATACAAAAAATTGTCTTAAACGAAAACCAAACAAGCAAATAATTGAATTGATAATACTCTAACCCATGTGGTTCAATTTGATCGATATGCGAAGCTTACTTTCTATGTATATCTGTTCTATGGACTAGACTACATAAGACGCAGTGTGATCTGCGCAATGTTAACTGCATCAGATTAAATAAATAACACGAACATTTCCTAATTAAAGAAAAATAAGTTAATTAACAAAATTTCATGGAAAAAAATTAAGTTGAAAACACTTCGGGATGTACCACGTGATGGCTTTCTAATTCGATTCCTTTTTCTGATTAAGAACAATTTCCTAACAGTATTTGAATTAGAATTGAAGGTCATTTTTAATCTCTCACTAATGTATTTAAGAACTCCATTCCTTTTGCAATCCCAAAACAAATCTAACTTAAACACAAACCAATTAATATTGACCCAGAATAATGAAACACGAAAAACATGGAAAAAATCTAAAATTTTATGAAGATCGTTCATTGACTTGTGGAAATTGTGCCACTCAGAAATTCAACGTAAATTTCATTGCTCAAATAATTGTGATGATTCTTATCTAAATATTTTCAAATTTTTACCAAGGACGCATAAAAAATTCAGGGACAAAGATATCAGATGTGTTGATTCATCAAATTCATTATCTTACCAGCATTTTATTCAAACTTGTAAATTATTCTTTTGGAGGGAAGGCAAGTGATGAATTGGATGGTTGAAAATTTTAAGAGAAATTCATCTTAATTATATCATCGAATTTTAGCGATACTCAATTCTTTGCATAAGTTCCTCAAAATCGCAGCGGCATACATTAATGATAATTCGTTTGATCACGTGTTACACAGGCAGTCCTACCTTCTGTAAATCAACTTATTTTCATTTTTCCCGCACCCCTTATTTTGCTATTTATTGATACTAATAAATCTTTTAAAATCTAAAATTGCAATTAAAACAGTTTTATCTTAGTTTAAAAAAAGATTTAGTCTTCAATTTAAACTTATAAAAACTGTCTGCTGTCGTCATTCGCATACTGCAAAAACATTAACTTATCAAAAGACAACAAACAAAATAATCTTATCTAGGATTGAATTCAACTGGGCAACGCCATTTTACTGATAAAAATTTACTTTAGATTTTCGTTAGAAATAAGATTAGAAAAGTCTTCATTGAGACTATTTGTTGCAACAAATTAATTTGGATAATAAATTCACCAAATAAGTCAAATTTAATATGAGAAATTACAAATCACACTTTTAGAACTTAGAATACAACAATCTCACCGGATTTTGTTTAATTAAAAAATTATATTTAAATTATTATCAACGGATTTTGTTTAATTAAAAAATTATATTTAAATTGTTTGAAAAATTTAGTAGATTAAAAAAAACACTTTTAATAAGAACACAAGTCCAAAAATTAGATACCAATTTAGGAAAAATATTTCTAATCAACCATTCACGTTCCCAATCTCAAATTCAATCCAATTACAAAATTCCTTTCACAAAAATCGTGAAGCAACTCTAACCTTTGAACTCATCCATCTCTACGATAATTACAACAATCGTCTTAACACGTTTCGACATTAAATCTACGTAACAAAAAAAACAGAAACCAAAAAAAATCAACTACTCCCGATGATGATTCACACCATCTTTGATTAAATTAATTGCTCTCGGACCGTTGAGTGTTTCACAATTCATAAATTAGTAGATCTTTCGCACTATTGTATGATGTCAGTCAATTACCTGTATATCTTGTATCTTGTAGGTACACCAATTTTTTCCCCTGTTGTCTTGTAATTTCTTATGACTATTAATATTTGATAGAAGATACCAATACGGATTAAAAAAAAAAAGACTGTAGTAGTGCCAGACAAAAGATATTGTTTGAAATGATTGTTTTTCATCATTGTTCGTGGACAGCTAAGGTGCAAATTACCTAACGAGAGTAGTACAAATTAGGAGGTACGAAAGATAGATTTGATTTTTTTGCGTTGTCGCAATTGTTTGAAATAATGGGAAAGGCGTCTGTCTGTTTTGGTTTGCTGGCGCCTGAGATGAAGTTGGGGCGTGCGTGGTAGTGTGACGTATCAAATGAGTAATTCTGAAATGATAAATTACATTCAAAAATGAAAATAGAAATTTTTTATTGTTTGTTTGGAAATCTAGGGTAGCTGCCTTTGATCAATAAATTTCTTAGATGAATTGTTTTGTTTTTTTTTTTTTTAATTTAGTATTCTTGGTCTGACCAAATCAATAAAATCACGACTGAAACTGCCTTTATCATTCGATGTTTTAGATTTTATTAAAATACTTTCACGTGTGTCGGCACTCGAGAAGGTGATATGGCCAGTACCACGCTTTTGTTGTATGTCCGTCCACTCGGCTATGATATGTTCTGATTTGAAATCAGTACGTATCATAACTGAACGGGGGAACAAATCTCGTTGTCGCCAACGGGATTCGAACTAGGGACCTTCGGCTTACGCAACGAGTACTCTAACTACTACAATACGCGGACTGCATGCTATACTTTTAATTTTTTAAATTTTCCCAGCAGTTAGTATGCTCGGTGGGGCTTCGGGGATTGCTTACATTAACGAATCGTGAAAAAAATGCCGATGTTCTCATCCGTCTGACATAGCTACCCGCTGTAGAGCACTTGGTGAACATCGTTCGGTTTTTTGTTCGGAGTTGGGTCGATTGTGGTTACTTTATGATCATACGAGGAGCATGCAAATATAAACGATTCTTTTGAATTTGAGGACTAAGAAAGCATGTTGAAAATAGGCGAAGCATCCAGAAGGATAAGGGGAAACCCAAGACGACTGCCCGACCGGTTTTATTGTCCTCGCAATGAGCGAAAGAGAGATTCATCACTATAAAGTTTTTAACGAACGAATGTATAAAACCAATCGACCGAGTGCATGCACAGTTTGGGGAGAATGACTTTCATGGCTACAATGGAAGTATTACACTTCCCAGTCATAAAGAGCCTCTACCGAGTGGAGCAAAAAGGGGGAACTAGATACATCAAACCTGCTTGTCAGCCAGTACGGTGATATCAACATCTTTTGGGACTCTCAAGGAGATTTAGTGGTTGGTTTCCATCGTGATCTTCGCACAATAAACCACTTCTTGACCAGGTTCGAACTGCATATCGGTCAAAAAAGCGCCGCCTATCCATCCAAGACGTCCTGCTCTTGCACAAAAATGGTAAGACACCACACTACACCCAAAATAAAATGCATTGGACTACACTTGATCACCCTCCCTACAGCCCTGATTTTTCCATCTTTTTGGGCTTCTCTAGGAAGCGCTTGGAAGAGAGCGATTTGCGAACGATTAACAGGTTGAAAAGTTTGTGCGGATTTGGTTGTATACCCGCCCGGAGTCATTCTTCGAAAACGGCATGAACCAACTACCTGTTGGATGGAAAAAATGCATTACTAAGGACTGTGTAAAAAAATAACTATAAAGTGTGTTTTCTTCTTTAATATAAAACAAATTTCTTTTTGCAAAATGCTCGTCGTACTGTAGACCCGTCTTGTTCCTCGTGCATTAAGAGACGCTAGAAACATCCCAAGTACGCTACTCTTTTAAATTTATAGTATAGGAGGACCGCTAACACTAATACCTTCGATATTAAGTCAACTCAAATTCGCTCAGTTCTGTTCATAATAGGTTAACCATCGTTGGTTAATGCTAGTTGCATTGAAGGTAACGTTTTTTTGACCACCTGAGCCCCATTTAGACCCTCAAAATGCTAGCGCTACTACTTTATATTCATATCTGCGATTTTATCGTGGTTAAGCTCGAATATGCTACGGGCCAATCCGAACTTCAAAATTGGCTTTATACCACATTTGCAGACCTTGTTTGGATCACCGAAGCTTGACGCTCTGACTGCCTTGCATCTCTTCTGGACGAAAGCTGGGTGAGTCCGTAGGAAGTGGTCTATCTTCTACCTTCCTTCTGCTTGTCTTTAGTTTCTGCACAAATCATTCTTTATAATTCCCTATCTTGACGAAACAGTAGCCAGTATAGATGCTTATCAGCGTACACAGAGTAACTTAATAAGGAAATCAGTACCCCTTCCGCAGGGTTTGATTAATTGATTGAACCCTACCATCTTGCTTCGGTTGAGGTTATAAGTTTCTCGTTCAGGATGTCCTTCCCTACGTGTACATTTTTTGGTATATCTCTCTTCGATCCTTGCTCGAGGTTTGCTTCCCTTTCGTAAAATTATCGGCTGGTTCATGACTACATGTCGTGGAATCTAGTGGATCACCGCTCTTTTATTGTCACAAAAACTCTGCAGCCCTCTGATACAATATAGCAGAGTTTTTAATTTGCTGGTACATGTAACCCTAAATTGCAGGCTGACTATCTGAGTATCTTTTAATCTTTTTGTTTCTTCTTTCCGCTGAACATAGTAGTTTATTTGCCATCTGTATTGTAAATGTCTACGCTTGAAAGGTGTTGCAATACTCAGGCATTCTAATACTGGTTTTAACTGTGTAAGCAATTTTCCCCTCCTGTGAATTAGCTTCATATTCCATCATGCTATTTGAAATTGTTACCGAACACCTATCGAAAACAATATAGTACTCGTATAGTCGGTATCAGCAAACTTTGTAAGGTCATTATTTTTTTGTCCATAAGGTCGTGTTAGGCCTTACTTCCAAGGGTAGACTCTCATCAAGCATCAGTTTCAAGTGTGGTTTGCATCCACGTCTTTCAAGCGAATCTGTAGCATGACATTCGGAGATTCTATGTACGTGCTACTCAGTACTTTTGTCACCCCAAGACTTACCTGCATGTGTACCTGTTCCAATTTTCGCTTGTACGTTATTTGGTTCACATCAAGCCACCATTAACAAAAATGAGCCTTATAGCTGTCATGTAAATCCAGAAGCATATCTCAACGCACAGGCCTCACCTCTACCATGAATTATTGCCTCTTTATCTTTTTCGATTTTGCGTTTGAACACAAAAACTCTTCCTTTCTTTTGGTGTAAGGATCTGTTAAATATTTTTATAGCTGCTCCAAAACGTTATTGTATTCTGTCAGGATAGCCTTAAAGCTAAGTTAGACTTTGTGAGACATTGCGGGACAAATGCGAAACGTAAATATCTGTAGTATCTATTTTTGTGTCTAACCTATATAAAGTTACTCCCACATAAAATTTCAGTAAGTTCTGCTCGGTCAGCCAGCATCAAATGCCGAAATTTCTGGTCACAATTGGATAGTCTAAAAAGTATCACTAGATGGTGTTCGTTGTCATATGTATATCAGGCAATACTAATCAGATTGAGTCAAACTGACATGCGGTTGAAAGTGACATTCCCGTCTACATTTTTCATAGTTTTGTATTTCGTCATTCGTGCCAAAAGTTGTATTCATTTAAAAATGAGTGGAATTTCTGAAAAAATTCGTTATATTTTACAATATCACTACAACCAAGGTGAGAATGCATCGCAGGCTCGTGAAAAAATTTGTGGTGTCTACGGTCAAGATACTTTATCAAAAGTTCGCTCGCTTTCATTCTGGAAATTTTGATGTCAATGATGCACCTCGCTCAGGTCGACCATTCACTGAAAAAGTCAATGAAATCTTACAAAATATTGAAGAAGACCGACACATAAGCAGCCCTGATATTGCTAAGGAACTGAATATCCATCACCAAACAGTTTTGAACCATTTGTGTAAGGCTCGACGTTTGGATCCCGCATAAATTAACACGAAAAATTTTGATCGACCGAATTTCCATTTGCGAAATGCTAATAAAATGCAACGAAATTCTGCTAAAACGCAACGAAATCGAGCCATTTTTGAAGCAAATCATTACGGGCGATGAAAAATGGGTAAGATACGAGAATCTCTTTCGAAAAAGATCATGGTCAAAAAAGGTGAATCATCACAAACGACTTCAAAGCCAGGATTGCCACCAAATAAGGTTATGCTGTGTGTATGGTGGGATTGGAAGGGAATTGTTTATCATGAGGTGCTAGAACCTGGCCAAACCCTCAATTCGGCTCTGTACTGTCAGGAATTAACCAGATTGCAACAAGCAATTCAAAAAAACCGGCCAGAATTGATGAATAGAAAGGGTGTTGTCTTCCATCATGACAATGCCAGACCACACACTTCTTTGATGACCCGCAAAAATTGACAGAGCTTGGCTGGGAAGTTTTGATGCATCCACCGTATAGTCCAGATCTTGCACCATCATACTACCATTTGTTTCGGTGTCTGCAAAACTTCCTTAATAAAAAGAAATTCACTTCAAAAAAGGACAGTGAAAATCACTTGGCCAAGTTTTTCGCCGATAAACCACAGAAGTTCTACACAGATGGAATAATGGCTCTACGCAAAAAAAAGGCAAAAGGTCATAGATAATAATAGACAAAATGTACTTAAATAAAATCCATTTTATATAAAAGAAATGTTCAATCGAAAATGACTTAGACTTACCAATATCTGTATAAAATTAAAGTTCTACTTCAACATTCCCTACCGTAAAAAAATATTCAAAAACAAATCGAGTAGGCAAGAGAATGCTCCTAACAAAAAGGCTTTGTAACCTAGGAATCGAAAAAGATTGCTGATGACATGAATTGATAACTTGGATTATTTATCCAATACTTGTATAAGAAATCGTTCAAATTTATCCAAAAGATCGGTTTCTTTTAACAGCTGCCATTTTATCCAAGCTTCAGTAATTATTTAAAATATGTATAAATATTGCTGTTGTAATTCCATACAAATAAAATAGCTATATCTTAATTATGATTTAATTTCCATGATTTCCAGATCTTACGTTTTAATCTAAGCAACTGTAAATTTTTAAGAAGCTTAAGGGTACCGCTTTGAATTTATATGAAAAAATTTAAAAATATACAAATCATGCTATTATTAACCCTCCGCCATACATCATCCTTTTTATATACACCGTCAGTCATCTATGACTATATCGTATTTCAACGTATTCTAGCCACAAAGCTATACAAGAATTTCAATAAGATTTTCCATCCCTTTTCGACATTCCAATTGTTTTTGTGCTATAGGTCCCCGATTCTTCAACCTTCTAAAAATTTTTGTACAATAGGTTCCCGAGATACTGAACATCGAAAAAGTAGTGATTGACATAATTGTTATAGCTATATGATGCAGGGTTAACAAAGTTGAGTGAATTTTGGTTTTTGAAGTGTTTGTTATCCTCTTACTAATAAAGACTTACCTCTATGGTTTGTTCAGATTTTTCCCCTAGACCCCCTGATGCGCAAACTGACTTCTTCATTTAAGACCATAAACACTATTCATTTGATTACCCTACTTGTCTACCTTTGATGGAAAATTTTTTTTAAGGGGCTCTTTGATACAAGTTAAAAGTTTTTGAAATTTTTGATGACCTAAACTTTCTATTCTAGAGACTACCACTGACTATCACAAAGTTTGAGGGTTGTAGCTTCTACAGTTTCTGAGAAAATTGCTGTGACTCACCGACGGTCAGACAAATGGGACGCAAAACTAGTAGGTCTGGTGGCGAGGCCGAGGTAACCTACTAAGGGTTGCAATGTTTGTTCGAAGAACAAAGTGGGCCGAGCAAAAACGGACGGCCTGGTAGAGACTTCGTCGTTACGGAGACTTCGTCGTAACCAACGATCCTTATAACCCACAAATAAGAGTGGGGCATCCAGCTGGTAGTGGTGCCTCCTCGCACCCTCCCAACCGGATCAAGATCCAAAGTAGACGTGGCCATGTATTTCCCATTTGAGTGAAAACCCCATACAAAAGTACTTTGTATAACTTTTTCCCTCAGATGATAAATACAAAAGTAACCAATTTATACTATATCCTTATGCAATGAAATCACATAACCCTATATCATAAACTGGCACGCGAGCGGAAGGCCATTCTACCCGGCAAGGGCCCCTGTTAAACAAAAGAAAACGAAGAGCGCGCCCGACGGCTAGCCCATATTAGCAGAGGAACCTGCCATCGATGCGGGTCCTATACCGGGTCAGGTTGAGCGGAATGAAAAGACCGAAGGTTAAGTTTTAACAATCCATTGTATTAATGTTTTTTTGTTTCAAAAGATTTAATTGAAGTTGTTCTTGAATTCGCTGTGACTCCCAACTTCTTCGCTTTTAGTTCCGCCAAATGAAATGTCGTTTGCAAGAAGTGATTGTAGCGTAGGTTCGAGCCAGGAGGATGATATCATAGGAAGAGTAGGAACGAACTTAAGTCCCTATGAAGGCGTTAGCAAGAATTTCTACACGGTGCAGGATGATTTTTAGTAATACCTTTGCTGATTTCGTTTTGATTTCTATATAATTGAGCATTTAACTCCTTTGATCCTCTCACGCCGTGATAGACCAACAGAAAACGCAAATACAATTTGAATGTATATTAGCGACTCACTGCCTGAGAGTTAACTTTTACCAATTCGGAATGTAAATGTTCGCAATCCATGGTCTTAATGCCACTAAGTTTCAGTTCAAAATAAATCTATTTAGGCACCGTCACATATACGAGTACATAAGTTCACGCTTCCAAATTGATGACTTCGAACATGAACGCCCTCGGCTAAAGACTTCTCCCAATGATATCTTACAGCAAAATCGAATTAAAAGCGATCACTCACCAGTTCTCGTTGAAAGCGCGACTGTGACTATGATGCATTCCATCGTGTCTCCGTTTACGTCAAGACTCACCGAATTTGAAGAGCTATTTGTAAAGAAACCTTTATGGTTCCGTCAAAATTTGTTAATGAATTTGCGCCACAGTGCTGTATACTCGGACACATCAATTTTGGTATTCCTGTCTTAATCGCAGCAACCACAGTACAGCACTCCGTTCATGATAGGGGAAAAATAACACTGCTGTACACTTCGACACGAAAAGTGACACGTGCACACTCGTGAAATGCCAACCATATTTCAATGTTTTCTTGGTAAATGGCGACTACCGTAAGCAGAAGGGACAAGAACACAATTCGATTTGTTTTGGTTAATTCACTGCCCGTTTTCACAGAACAATTCAACAATTCCAATAAATAATTACGGCATGACAGTCAACATTTAGACATACTCGCATAGACGGCGGTCAAGAAACGTTGTTCGTTGGTTGTCTCGTGAAAGCGTACGATTCACTCCACTCAATTTCGCTCGACTATGTTTTGCGTAGAGAATTACACCCTTGCGTCGCCGTCAAAGATTTCCTTCTTTTATCCAGGAAAATCGTTCATTTCGCGGTAACTCCGAAGATTTATGCTAAATCTTTAGTTGAAGCACGAAGGATTAGGGTTCCTGCGAGTTTTAAGGCGACCGTCAGGGACTTTGGGAGCAGGATGGAACTTTAAAGTCGCGAAAACCACGGAGCTTGTCGCGACCACGGTCAATCTTTACAAACACTTGCATGCAAAACTCTCGGGAAACGTTTTTCGTTTCCGTGTCTTGAAACCGTACGATTCACTCAAACCGTTGCCTTTATGGAACCTCAACTTTTACATACTCAAATGTTTACGGGCAACTCCAACGTTAAGGACATATTTATAGAAAGCTTAGAATCTTTTAATACACTACTTTTCAATTTGCATGCGTCTAATGTATGAATAATGTTAACGACTAGCAAAATCGCTTGCAAAAATCACTTGTTCCAGTTTTCGAATTTTGCGTCCACGCACAACTGAGCGCATTCCTGCACGATGAAAAGAGAGAAATCAGTACGGACTGATCAACAAGAAACGAACGCAACTGCTGAATCAACGACAAATATTCGTGCGAAATGGGAAACTCGAGCCCGCACATAAGGTTTGGTGAATTTTTCGGAAACTTTCACACACTTTTTGCACGATTGTTGCACGCTCGAAAGTAAATACTTGCCATTTACTATCACGACGACGACAATGAAGATGAATAATGACGAGGAATTCGATTCTCTTCCTATTACTTTTCTTCCCAGGTTTTTCATTCAACCGAAAAGTTTTTCACCAAGCACTTGATATAACTATCGAAAACATTATGCGCTCATTGAAATTAACTTTTGCTCGTGGGAACGAGATACCGAACACTTGTTTTACTTAGGACAATTTACTTTTTTGCCGGCCGTTCTCCTCGTGCTCGCCGTGTCGCGGTCGTAAGTCAACTTGCCGATCCGTCCGAAAATCTCTTTTTTCCTTTCTACCGTGACGCTACCGGTAAATTCAATCAGCTGCTCGCTCAGCCGAGCTCAATTACATTAGGTAACCGTTGGGAAGCACTAAATCGGTGTTTCCATATCCGAAATTTTAATTTACAGATTTAAACTTTTCCAAAAAAAATTAATTGAAGTAAAGAAACATAAAAAAGATTTTGAATAGTAATAAAAGTTAAATCTCATGAAGAATATAATTAAAGGGAAACGTATAGATTTAATATAGAGGAAAATTGATATAAAATTACATTTAATAATAATAATAAGAGAAACTTTTTTATAAATTACAATTCTGAATGGAAGTAATGAAATCTCTCTTTTTTGTCTAAATCTGCAATTAAAATTTCGAATAATGGTTAGGAAGGTTTTCGAGTAGCTTGCTTGTGTGACTGCTCGATTACTACAATCGGCCTCTGTGCGCGTTTCCATTCAATCATGTGTAAATTGCGATAGTCACGCGACTATCTTGTCGTAGTTTGTTCCATCCCTTATTGCATCTTCCCAAAGTTGTAACGGCAGAAGACTGCTTCTAGACTTGCAACGCTCGAGAAGAAACATTCGTGGTACTTTTTTGTTATGATTTGGCCCTTATGCGCTATAAAAAAATCAGTGCTATGATTTGACCCTAACGCGGCATAAAAAAATCAATCATCTTTTAAACTCGAGACTAACCATCTTGTCCGAAGAAAATCGATATATTTTCGAACGAGTACTAATCAAAAACCTAAACTAATCTTAATTGTGTTATACGCAACTACAATGCATAAACTAACCTACTAGAGTTTATAAATATGCTACAGAAAACACTCTATTTAAAATTAAATTTAAAAACAAAGAGCACTCGGAAGATCGCCAAGTAATGTACTTTTGACACCATTTTATAATTTATTTTTTCAAATGAAAACAAAATATTCCAAATAGAATATATAAACTGGAAAAACATTTCAATCCATTTGATGTTTATCATTCATAAGTAAATCATGTATTAAGAATCTTTTCCTACAATGACCTTATAAGCATAGCCTACTGATTCTGGACTAATTTGTCCTACTAAATTCTCCAAAACTGCTCAAAAAGGTGATCCGAATCCAAACCATAAACTTTTCTTTCATATGTCATTCAAAAATTTTCTCACCATCCCATACATGCTCATGTTTCATTTTCACACTTTAATCAAAGTCTGAATTCAATGAGGCGCAGAAAAAAGAAACTCAAATAAATCATCCCAAGAAGGAAGAAAGCAAAGAAAATAATAATGTTACAAGGCTACGCCATCCCGCCCCAAATGAAATATTATTTCTCGCGAATTTTAAATCGCCATTTCTACTAATCTAGTTAATTTATGAAATATTAACCGAATTTGATTTTTAATGCCTCCTCTTTTTATGGTAGTTTGATGAGTAATCATTCCACTGGTTGCGATATTTGAATTATTCAAAGTCGGCAAACTTGGACGTCTATACAACACTCTCAGTCCGGCTAAAGTAAAAAAAAAATATTATAAATTCAATTCAAACCAGAATAAAGCACTTATTGTTGTGTTTTAATTAGCAAACTCGTTAGAGAATTGCTTTTTTACAATTTACCTCTTTTCGAATCGTATATCAACCTAGATCAGGGCAATTGTTAATGGATAAATGTTATGAGAGGCGAAGTTCGAAATGTTCAATTGAGGAAATGTGGCCAAGTTGAGAAAAAACTTCCGTCTCAACGGTTTGGTTTCTTTCTTCTTCAGCACACCATTTACGTTTTTTTTTATTTTTTGTAAGTGCTCCAATATTTCAGGCTTACAAGTACCACCAACTCTTACATAATTGAAAAGACTCCGCAATGGCGGCACATTGGCAAATGTGAAGTTTACTCGCAATTGTGCACTGTGAAATTCACCGAAAAAAGAAGCAAATGAAATTATGCTTCCACACGAAATGCAAGTGTAGGAAAACTACAATGAGATATTTTTTTCTTTCTTCCCGCTAAAGAAAGTTTAACAACGATAATCATTGCTCGTATTCGTTTCTCACATGTGGAAGTTCCACTCAACTGGTGCGATTCGAACGAAAAAGTTTGTGCGGCATACAACGATCGGGTGCATATTCCATACAATTTGTTAACGATTCCAAAATCCCCTTAGCTGTAACAATGACTCTGTTATATATTTTCGGGAAATTAGCATTGCCGACTATCAAAAGTTTAACAACCTTTTTTTTGTTTATTCTACCATTTTGTGTTAAGCATGACGTCAAAACGATAAATTTACTAAAAACAAACTCTTTTTTGTGTTTTTTTAGGGTTCACCAAATATGCAGATTCGTGGTGGCGTACCGATGCGTTGGCGACCCACCGAAGAACATATTGGAAAATATAAACTAATTAAAACCATTGGAAAAGGAAATTTTGCTAAAGTCAAATTAGCAAAACATTTACCAACGGGTAAAGAAGTTGCAATTAAGATCATAGATAAAACACAATTGAATCCTGGTTCATTGCAAAAACTATTTAGAGAGGTAAGTAAAAAGCTTTCAATTTACATTGATTTTTGCAATTTTAATTCTATTTATTTGACATAAATATTATACTCTGTGGCTTGTTTTCTTCTAATATTGATTTAAAACTTACATTTCCAATTGCGGGAAATTTATGTGCATACGAAGAAAAAACGAAAATCTTTAACATAAATCAATATTAACATACGCGGTGCCGTAAATCGTATCTAAGATGAAAGGAAATATCAAAAGATTTGTTGAATATCAATTTGAATAATTCATTTTTCCTGACTTTTGTGTGTGATCGGTTGATTGTTTATCATGAATACATTAGTGTTAAAAATTTGAAAAAAATTTATCTGCAACTGATACATCTGTTCGTTATATTCAAAAATATGTTTTAATTTTGTGTTTTCTTGAATATTTCTTTTTATAACCCATTGTCTACCTACGAACTTAGACATAAATGGAAATAACATAACTTAGCATTAATAGTTTTCAATGACATTAATTTGATTGACGCAAAATTTTGTTCCCAAAACATTTTTCAAAAACATGCTTAGACTTCCATGAACAAAAAAACAATTTTTTTTTTATTTTCATCACATTTTTTGTTAATAAAATTAATAAAAGATTCCCGCAAAATTAAAATGAACAGAAAAATAAAGAGCATATTGCAAACAACAAAACAAATCTACCATTAAATTTATATTAAGCATGAAATGAAATCAATCTTGCATATCATTAGCATAAAAAACTATTCTTTTTTAGCTACACAGCATTATTTATGTTAAATACCTAATTTACTCAAGCCTAACTAGACCTTAGAATCTAACATCATTTCCTATTTTATTCTAACATGAATTTATGCTTTCAGGTTCGAATTATGAAAATGCTCGATCATCCGAATATTGTCAAATTATTCCAAGTTATTGAAACTGAAAAGACATTATATTTGGTTATGGAATATGCATCCGGCGGTGAAGTATTCGATTATCTTGTACTTCGTGGTCGTATGAAAGAGAAGGAGGCACGAGTTAAATTTAGACAAATTGTATCGGCTGTACAATACTGCCATCAGAAACGAATAATTCATAGGTAAGATATAGTATATAACATTTGGGTGATGGCATTTAAGTGTATAATTGAAATATCGCTACCTTTGAAATTTGTAAAATTGTATCATTCAAACATTCCGATTTAATTATTCCTAATCAACTTCCTAAGTAAAGTATTAGTTTTCCAAATAAAAATAACAACAAAATTGATACAAAATGAAGATTTCAATATTTTAAATTATAATCTGATTTTTAAAAATTGTAATACAATATGATGGAAAATTAAATTAAACAATCGCGCACTAGTCGAATTTGAACATTGGCGTTGAGATCTGTTAGAGGATCTTATTTCCTATCCGTAACGGTATTCGAGAAGGCGATATGATCGGTATTATGCTTAACCGTGTAATTATTACCTGATTTTTTAATCACATAGTCCGACAGAAGTACCGCAAACATAAACCCGTTGCCATCAACGGGCTTTGAACATAGGAACTGCTGCGGAAGCGATGAGCACTTTAACCCCTACACTACACACACTATTAAATATAAATGAACACCCGAACTTCAAAAATATGATACATATATGCAAATTTAAACATGATCAAGATTCAAGATCTTTATTTGGTGATTTCTTTTCTAACTTTTACATATATATAATTCATAAATAACTTAACCTAACAATATTTGTGAGTGTTGTACCTTAGGGCTTTTCCCGGGGTTCAATAGTAATTTACTTTACTTTAATTACAATATTAATTTTTCGATAAAACAAAACTTTAAAATGTTAACACCCACAACATTATCAAATATTAATAGATTATAAAAAGAAGTTTGGTGTAAAATTCATTTGTTCTAACAACTGCATTTTTAAAATTGAATTTCTTAAAATAAAGTACATTATTTCCTTAAGACTACCTTAAAACTACTCATTCGCTACATCTATTGAGCGGTTGTTTGTCGCTTTCCTGACTACTCCCGCCTTGTGTTCCTTGGCTCTCCTAATTCCCAATTCCACCCGATTTTCCGCATACGATTTGATAGGCTCCATTGCTGTCTTCTGGTACAGCGCCTCGTTGGGGTAAGACCGTCCGTTCTCCCGTCTGTATAGGCCTGTACAAGCCCGAAGAATTTTTCGCTCCACTAGTCCTAACTTGCCCCATTTTGTTTTCGGAGCTCCACTCCATATCATCACCGCATATGTGATGATCGGACGAATTATGGTTTTATAGGCCAAAACCTTGACTCGCTTGCTCGCTTGTTGACTGTTTCCTCAAAAGAGGTATAAGAAGATGGTATGCTTGTCACTTTTTTCAAAATATTGTCAACGTGAGCACTGAAGGTAGCCTTCCTGTCGAAAACTACCCCCAAGTACATCGTATGCCTAGAGCAGTGCACCATCTGCCCGTTCAACTTAATCCTGGAGTCACAGATGCCTCTTGCACGACGACCAAAGTTTTTGTGGGGGTCCTTGAACACAATTTATTCACTTTTCTTTGCATTTACCTTGATTCTCCATTACCGGTAATATACAGTAAGAGATTCCAAATATTTTTGGAGTCTCGTCCTAGCAAAGCGCAAATTGTGCTCAGATGACTTCACTAACAAGTCGTCAGCGAAGAGGTTCACCTGGATTCCGGGCTCTTACGCTCGAGACGTCAGAGGTGAATATGTTGAAAAGAAATGGGCCTAATATAGACCCCTGTGGGACCCCCGAGTCAATACAAAATGGGTCTAACCTAGCTCCACCAGCCACCACAAAGGCAGTTCTTCTCCTTATGAAGCGGCCTATAATTTTTACAATATGGGCCGGAAAGCCAAAATTTATCATTTTGTAGAGAAGCCCATTGATCCATATAGAGTCAAAGGCTTTCTCCACATCGATCAGACAAGCTACAACAAGCTTATTGTTTCGTTATATAGGCTTGGAACACGGCCATAGCATCCACCGTGGAGTGGACTTTTTTGAAGCCAAATTGTCTTGCAGGCACAATTATTATATGAAAATGAGATTGGATTCGGTTTTAAACAGAAAGTCATTGTATGACATTTTTGTACATTAAGGGAAAGAAAATTTGATTCGCTCCAGTTGCACAGGACGCTCAGGTCATTTTGGAGGGAGTGGCAATCATCAATACAATACATCTAATCACTTTAAAAACTTTAAAATCATCAGCATAGAGAAGACATGGAGCGTCTATTAAAGAGGGTAGGTAGTTAATGTAGATGAGGAATAATAATGGCCCCAGGATGGATCCTTAAGGGACTCCAGTCCCTGGAGAGAAGGAGTGAGATAACACCACAGAGACTTATTCTACATGAATGATTGTTTTACGTATGAGATAAGCCAAGAGAGATATCAAACGCCTTGGTGAAATCATTATAAACGACGTCAACTATCAAAAGCTTCACCAACAATGTGAGTAAACTAAAGTAGTGTAGTCGATTGACCTGGAAGAAAGCTATGTTGTTCTAGGATCTTCGGAAAACACGATAGAAGTGAGATTGGGCGGTAGTTGGAGACACACGAAAGGGGACCAGATTTATGAATTGGGAAGATGTTGGCTGTCTTCCAAAAGCGAGGAAAAACTCCGGAGGACAAGCTGGCAATAAAAATAAAACTAAGGGAACACTTAATGAACAAGACAGAGATTTGACAAACACATTTGGAATTCCGTCCGGCCCAGAACTAATGCTTATGTCAAGAGTATTAATTATGGCCTCGATATCTGCAGAACTGACTGCAGGAGCATTATCAGCCAGTGAAACGTGAAGAGGGAAATCATAAGAAGAATCGAATGCCGAAGAAGAAGTTATAGTGGAAAAGAATCCTGCGAACAAGTTGGAAATGAATTCCAGTGTTGAACTTTGTTTATCATTCCAATACATGATGCTAGGAAAGTGCGGGGAGGACTTAAGATGATTAATATGTGACCAGAATGGCTTTGACTGGTTGGAATGAAGTGACTGCTCTATGCGCGTAAAGTTTTTTTTTCTTGAATTTTCAATTAATAATTTCGCAATCAAGGCAGCCAAAAAACGAGAACCAATCAAGTGAATTCAAGGATTCCGACATTGCGATGTAATTGGCTTTGCAGAAATTGAACTTGAGCCTTTAAGTGGTTTTGGAAAGCTCATGTTGATGTCCAATAACAGGGGGGGGGGGGGGGGATGATGGGGGTCAGGAGATACGAAGGAGTGAGGTGCAGCTACGTGAATATGCCCAGAATCAATGTTCGACATTACAAGATCTAGCAACCGATTGTTTGCATTTAGTACGTAATTTAATTGGTTAAGGGAAGATTGGGAAAGAAAATTCGATAGTAGTACAGATTGTGATCGGAAGACAAGATATCAATAGATGGTGACCAAAAGAAGTGTTACAGGGAAGATAGATGCAGAATATGGACAAAGGAGCAGAAAGAGTATTAATTTTGACAGGTACGTGTACAGTTTAGACGGGAGGATGAAAATTGTCACAAATCTCACTGGAAAGATCTTTAGCAACAGCAATCAGTACTCCCATCACCAGCAGATTTTTTTGTCATTATAATCACGGTCCCTCCGATAGACAATGTGATTTGAGAAAAATTCCGAGCTTTATATATCACTCCTCAACCAAGTGTCAGTTAAGCAAATAATATTATCATTCGTGAGAATTTATTAAACGCTAAGGCTATGTAATTTGGTCCACAAGCCTCTTACATTTTGATACTACATATAAGTTAATATTATTATAAGTTTTAGTGTCTGTTTTGCGTTTATTTTTCGATGTGAAGTTCGCCTTCTGGGAGGATGGTAACGCTTGACTATAGTTCCATCCAGCCACAAATTTTGATTCAACAGAGTGCTACATTCTGCTGGTACACTAATTTTGAAGGAGGCGATCTGACGATGAGGAAAATTTTCCATTGTTAACTTAACACAGTCTAAGAGGGGAAAAGATGAACTAAAATTACGCTTCACGTGTTTAGTTAACGTTTTAACCGTAGTCTTATATGCTAGCCTCGAAACAAATACCTGCAATGGAGGAGCGATAGCTTGAATAGCCTCCTCTTCATCAATAGCTACATTAGGTTCATTTACAGAAATTGCAGCATGTGGAGTGTACGTGATTGGCTGCAACTGCTGAGATGTTTGTTCGCAAGAGGGAAAATTAATGCCAGGTGTTAAAGACTGCACAATTTGGCGAGAAGGTATTTGAGCTTGACCTCGCAGATGTGAATAAAGGTGAATGATCGCTTGGTTGGTTACAGGGAGCTATTGGTGTATTCAGTATTGTATTGAGCTCTCCTTTTCAATATTTTCACTCATAAGTTCAGGTCTCTTGTCACCAGCTATTGACTACGGAGATTTTCCAGGTTGTTCAATATCGGCGATTCTCACAAGCTAAGAATTGATCTTTAAGCTTTAGAAATGAATTGGAAAGACGATCAATCGTTTCCTTGGCTACCCTAAGCCTCGTTACGTACGCTGATATTGTATATATGCGACAATATTGAAAGACGTTTTTTCAAAAATAACACAAATCTCAAGAAAATATTATATTTTTTGAATTTAATATACACACATACATTAATTTAAATTTAAATTATTTTTTTAAAAAGTCTGTTAGCTTTCGTTTCAAAAGTCCAGGATTTCTATTAATGGCTGCCCGATCACGCCAATTTTTGAACGACAGGATATCTATCGGTGTAACATCCCTTCTTTGCTCCAAATATTGTAGAGCAGTTGTTAGTGCTTGAACACCTTCAGTATGACAATGGTCCTCATTGTCAGCATCATTAATGTCCGATGAACGGCTTGTATAATTTCTTCATCGTTAAGGATTTAAAGGATGTTGATTTTCAAGGTCCAGCCACTCGAAATTGTCCTCTTCCAAAACTTTTTCACACCTTTCAGTGCAATTGATAATTTCAAAAAGTTCTCCACCTGTCAGTGGATTTTCCCTCTGCGGACATTCATCCTTTCTCCTCTTTTGAAACAACTATTTTGTGGAATAATTTTCGGGTCATAGCTGGATTTACTAATTTCCATGCCTGGGCTATCATGTATTTTCTTCGTATTCAAAAATATGACTGATAAGTTTCGTTTTGTAATGTCTCTTCATTGCTTCAATCACCGCTTGGCCCATTGGCGGTATTAACGTTTGGAGGAAGAAAAATCGCTCTTATTTCTCCTAAAGTCAGCATTTCTTCTTTTGGATGACAAAGGAGCGTTATCAATCAGGAGAACTGCTATAGGAGGGAGATTTAGCTGCCCCAAATGTTTTTTTTTACATGCGGTCTCAAGTAATCATGAAATCATTGCACAAACATTTAGGAGTTCATTCAACCAGACTTCTGATTTCTGTACTTCACAGGCAAGGAATTTACATTACTGATTTTAAATGGTTTCTGTTGCTGTTTCACTTGCACTCGCGAAAACAAGAAGCCCACCGGGCCATTGATTTTCCTGTAACCCGGGGCACTGGCTTCTTCTTTAGATGCCAAAGTTTTCTGTGGCAACATTCTGTAAAACAAGTCAATTTCATCGGCGTTATAAATTTGATCGAATGTCAAATTTTTTTTTCGATCAATTCTTCAAAATGTTCAACAATGTCTTTAGCACATTCTTCATCACCAGACCACTTTTCTAATGCAATCGCCAGTTGTCCTTTTAGGTTGTTGTTAAAATAATTTTACAATACCCTTCTAAAATCGCGTCCTGTCTACCCATCCGTCTGTTTGCCCGTGTGTCCCAGCAAGTTTTCTCGCAAACCACGAATGCTAGCAACATGAAATATAGTGAGTCGATCAAAAGTGGTGCCCTCTTAAAAGTTTCAGTACAAAATAATTTTTGTAAGGTTGTTAAGGGGGATCTTCCTTATATAGGGGTGTAACCCTTAAACCACTTTTTTGCCGAAAGTAGCCAATATGGTTATCAAATGAAAGGTTTTCATGAGGTCTTAAACTGACCCTTTTTGCTCCAAAGGGGGCAGGCGAAGGGGAAATGTACGAAAAATTTGGCCCTGTGAATCAAAATATTTGAAAATATTCAAGGAAATAGGTTTTTATGAGTACAAGGCCAACAAACTCGATCAACTTTGTAATAAAAGTACATTTTGTGAATTTTACGCTTTCTTCTATAAAATCGAAAAGTAACTGTTAATTTTTCAGAAAACATTGATCTAAATTATCTGATATATAACGCATGCTTTCTGAAAATTTCCTTAAAAATCGTACCTCAAAAAGGCACGTTACAGTCGATTGAAAATTTATCAATTGCAACAATAATAACACATGATATCGTGGACATACGCGTTTCCAAATGACGCAGACATGTGAGAGTTTTGCTGAAAATAATAGTATGTGTGTTTCAACATTGATATGTTCTCATGATTATTCAAACAATGAGGTCAACACACTGCAAACAAAATGTTGGCGATCGAAGAACATAATAACCGTATATTAGTATGCCGAGATCAGTTTATAGACGACGATGTTTGAGTTATTAATTAATTTACAATACTCTTCTGGTAGGAGCGCTCTTCTGCTACTTCGACTTGTTTTATATTTATCTTACCAACCTTGACTTGCAAAAAACTTTCATATACGTTTAATTTTTGGCTGAAAAGTAGAGCTATTTCTTTAAGAATTTCCCAAGAAATAGGAATCCCTTGCTCGCGTTATTGATTGAACCAAAAATAGACTGCTTCATCAAGCTTTTCAGTTTTGGCTTTTTTAGTGTCGAACGCTTTCAAATGATTTTGACGAAACCATCTTTGAACAAAAAGCCTATTTGAGCGTTGTTACATCTCCAATCGCCTACTGTAGTTTCACCAACTGCAAATTCCAGAGCAATATTATCAAAGTTTCTCTATTGTTAATTCTTTTAATATCCTGAAGCTTTTTACACTCGATACAACTACTCACTTTCGTTTTTGGTTCGGTATTTTCAAAATGCACGACTTACTAGCGTGATTGTCAGACGTAAAATACGGGTCAAAGAGGGTCAAAAAGTCTCAATTGACCCATCGAAATAGTTTTCTGTACTATTAGGTATCTATCAAGCATGCTTTTCATGAGCTTGTAAAATTTAAATGTATTTACGAAAATTCCTCATCGTGTAAGATAATTTTCATTTTTCTTACAACACTAAAATTTACAGTGTTCAAGTTGTATGTAGCAATTCATAGATGGGTCGATTGTAGCCCTGCCCCTAACTATCGACAAATCTCTTTGCTCTACTTCATCATGCAGAACAGAATCTATAGGGTTTTATACAATGAATGCATGAGAGTGCAACAGGATATCGTAAAAGGTCGGTGATTGAGTTTGCAAATACGGTTACACTCTTGTTTGATAATGGTTTATAAATAGAGCTGATTTTAATCAAAGCCCTTTGATACAAAATTTCAGTTTTATGGTATTTTCGATCCTCTCCTTACCGCGCTATTCACTTTTCTTATTGTCTACTCATTTTTGATGACTTAAAAATATATCCATATTATTTATTTGATTTGATTTTGATTTCGCTCTTAAAATTATGCTTTAGGAATTTTTCTCCTATACGTATCTAAATTTTTATCGTCTTGGTAATCACCACAGTCGATTCATTTGGAATGGCAGAGAGTACTTTTTCTGGAGCCGACTAGCTATAGTCTCGTTGGAGTTGTTCACGGGGAGCTCTCTGTAATGATTTTTGTTTCGCTCCGTTCCTCTCAATAATTCAAAGACGTGAAATCTGGAGCTGTGCCAACAAACCGTACCCTTAAGGTTAACAGGTTCAGACACACATACTCTACTCCGTCGTGGCTGCTAGCTAGTGCTAGCTAATTTGCTAGCTAGTTTGGAGAGGAATTTGGTTAGGGATCGTACCGTGAGTAGACTGAGGCTCTATTGTATTTCTCACCCACCGTCAAAATTGCCCGTTTTAAAGCGCGTTTAAAATTTTCCAGAAGATTCGACTCTACCGATCCATATTTTTATTCAAAATTCCCGACATAATACAAAGAAGAAACGCAAAATCGAACTCGCGATTCACCGATCTATATGCCAACGTGGTACCAATTCATAAACTACTTGAATCCAAATCGAAAAACCTACGCTAATAAAAATGCACAACTTCCAAACAAAGGCACCGCAAACCCGACTGGAAGACATGTGACCGGTTAGTCGCGGATTATTTCTTAAAACCTACCGCTCGGCGACGTACTCAACTGGTTAGTCCCTTTCTCTTAAAAGTCTCGCTCTACTGAAAAGAGAGAGACTTTATGTTCAGCAATCCATATTAATTTTGTTTTTTTGTTTTAATTTTCCCAATCTATTTTATCATTCGTCTTTTTGTTTTTATTTTTATTTGAAACTCAATAAAGACCTTTTAATGCATAACTAGTCATATAAACTCATTGAAATTTACAATTCGTACAATATCCTTACAAACGACTTGATTGTGCCAAATCTCATTTTAGATCCCTTAAATAAGTTTTTTAGTTAACACTCACTGGCGTCTAGATTCGATGCGAGATTAAAAGAAAGATAAAGTCTAATGCGAAATAGGATATTTCACCTACATAATTTATGAAAACTGACTAAATCAAACAAAGGAATTTCAGATCTAGTCAAGATCTATTTCTAATAACTGTATCCAAATCACCACTACTACCATTCGTTTCGAATCGATTATGTACATAAAACAAAAAAAAAACCAATTTGGTACAGCTATACAACTTGGGTTCGCCATTAACCAGAACGGGAACAAACACAAATTAACGTTAAAGATTGCACTGAGTCTTGAAATTTTGGAGCAGGACTATATATAAATTACGAAATGGGCACGTATTATTTACCATATCATGCAAGATTTATAGGAATCGATTTGACTGATATGAAATGATTTTCTTCTATATTACTTTTAACATTAGAAGCATAGTTTGCCTCGGTGAGTTTTAAATTATTCTATTGCAAATGCAAGATCCCGAACGATATTCGCGATTGTCTTGGATCAAGCATACCACGACCAAATCAATCAATCACGTTGAATTTAATTAGGCGCTCATAATTAATAAAGAAAACGGGTGAAACACCCCAGTCTCCCACAATGCCGTGACAAATGCGTAATGCTAAGTGAGAATAAGCATGCATGAAGCAAGCATGGTATGCATTCGTTAGTTAACGGAAATCATCCAACATCTCACGCGATTTGAAGTGTAACAACCCACAAGAATATCAGACCAATAAGTGCGGCCAATTTAACGGGATGCCGAACTTGGCGGTCTTCCCCCGAGAGGTTTCATGGCGACATCCATCAGTCATCCATTAAATCTCTCCGGTAATATCCAAGTCACGCTCCACACCCCGGCAACTAATTATAACATCTCCGCCCGTGCCGGGCCATCTACATTAAATAACTAACACTAAGGAAGGCAAAGAGAATAGAGACGATGTTGATGGGAAATAAAACAAATTAAAATTTACCAGGCCTAGCATTACTTTATGTATAAATAGAAACGTAAAATAAAATGAAAAGAAGGGAAAAAACAATTGATCTAGGAAAAAACTCAAAATTAAAGAGGACATCTCTAAATATCAAACGCTCGAACACCACGTTGCGAGCGTAGATAATTAATTCAATGTTAATGTTATTATAAATGCGAATGTGAGTTTGTTTGTTACGCTTAACTACTTAACCGATCATCATTAAACTTTGTACATACATTGGGAGGAGTACGGAGAAGGGTATATAGTAGGATACCTTTTATCCTAAAAAAACTGTTCCCGAGGGATAGAAAAAATAGTTTTATACTATCTTGAATTCGCTCGCTGGACCCGTGATGAACTACTAGATAAGCTAGATTTACGTTTGCGAGGCATTTCAAGCAAAAAGGGAAAATATGTGAAGGAGAAAGCAACAATAAGCGAAATGAACGGAGTAATATACCTAACCTAAAAAGTCATAACAGACTAACCATCGCTTAGAGGTAGAAAAAAGGTGGCAATAAATATAAAAACTTAGAATTAAAATATAATAACTAACCGTAGGAATTATATAACATTTTGTTTTTAATTAATCGTTAGTGAGATTTGCTGTTTATTGAGCACCACCCACATATCAAGATTATTTTTTAAATACAGCTTGAAGACAGTCGGTATTACAGTTTGGGATTTCTTCTTTGTTTTCTAATTCACTAATCGGAACGGGCGTGGAAAACATTTTGGATTGGTTCTTTTTTTTAATTCGCGAATGGGAACGCATGATGGCGTTCAATTCGTATTATTTATAACAAAATAAATTCTTTCTG
This sequence comes from Odontomyia ornata, assembly GCA_963969285.1. NCBI lineage: Eukaryota > Metazoa > Arthropoda > Insecta > Diptera > Stratiomyidae > Odontomyia > Odontomyia ornata. The sequence goes on from OZ017742.1 coordinate 87,418,221, forward strand.
TGGCAATTTTTATTTGATTGATGTTTCAGGTAAATTTATTTAAATCTTAAAATCGAAAATAATTTTTTGGACATTCATCTCCTACCTGAAGTAATCCGTTTTAATTTGTAATTTTTTTCACATTTGTACAAACATTTTCCTTCTTATATTTATCTAATAAGTATGTTCCCGGGTGCTAAACAGCGTCGGTAAAGTTGGGTATTAACATAATGGTTAAAAATGTTTTTGAGCTTATTGATCAATAACTAAAGATGAAAGTCAACATTTCATAGGATGTATACAATACTTTCCTAGCTGAAGTATGCTCCAGGCTCTTGTCCTGGTAAAACCATGGTTTACAAGTGGTACAATCTCTTCAAGTAAGGCAGGGATTCGATTGAAGATGATCCGAGGCCGAGGTCAAGATAGCCGCAGCAAAAAATATCGAAAAAAATGAAAAAATTGTGCTGGAAGACCAGCTGCATACACAGGAAAACAAAGCTCCAAGTATACAAATCAGTGATAAGACCTGTGCTATGCTATGGGTGTGAAACATGGCCCCTAACCCAGGCATCCGCAAACATATTGAACGCCATCGAAGGCCAGGTCCTGAGGCGAATAATTGGGAGAACTGAACAGCGAATACCAGTGGGGAAGCCGAGGAAACGCTGACTGTTCAGATCCAATACCCTGTCTACCTGCAACTGACTGAAGACTTGACTTTCGTGAGGATCATCCCATCCGCCCTACTAATTCAGATTTTTTTTCAAATAATATAGTCTGTATAAAAAGTTTTGAAAATAGGAGTACCGTTTTGATACATATAATATGTCATACTCATAATTTTCGTTTTTTTTAATATTTAATTGATATCAATTCATGACTTAACTGATAAAAAAATTTTTTTTTTCATTACAGAGACTTAAAAGCAGAAAATCTATTATTAGACAGTGAACTGAATATAAAAATAGCCGATTTTGGTTTTTCAAATGAATTTACGCCAGGATCAAAATTAGATACATTTTGCGGTAGTCCGCCATATGCAGCACCGGAATTATTCCAGGGTAAAAAATATGATGGACCGGAAGTTGATGTATGGTCACTTGGTGTTATATTATATACGCTCGTTAGTGGATCATTACCATTTGACGGCTCAACACTTAGAGAATTACGTGAACGTGTACTCAGAGGAAAATATAGGTAAGTTAAATTACATTTTCTAATAGTATGAAAAAATAGAAATTGAAGACAAAACTCGAAACATTGCTAATTTATTTAATTTTTTTTTTTATATATAACACGTGAGACTGCACCTTAAAAACTCCATGCAATTTAACAAAATGTTTCAATATTATTTTCTTTTCCCAACTTACAGAATTCCATTCTATATGTCAACGGACTGTGAAAATCTCTTACGTAAATTCCTTGTATTAAATCCAGCTAAACGTGCTAGTCTAGAAGCTATAATGAGTGATAAATGGATGAATATGGGTTTTGAAGATGATGAATTAAAGCCATATGTTGAACCTAAAGCCGATCTCCAGGATCCCAAACGGATAGGTAAGACGGGTACTGTATGCAAAAATTTTCTATCGTAACGTTTAATTTTTATTATTATCCTTAACTACATATATGTGCGGATTTGAAATTGTTTTATTTTTTTGTTTTTTTGTTTTGTGAATTTTCAACAACAACAACAAAATAATTAAAATATTAATATTAAAACTCATATAGTAAAATTTATATTAAATAGGATCAAATCCGATAGTAAACAGATCAAAATCGAATAAATTATTGAATAAAATTGAAAACCAAACATTTTCATACAATTTCAAATGGTAAAATGTATTAAAGAGAAAATTAATATTTTTTCATACATTTTCCATGTATACACATATAGCTATGAAAATATTTGAGTAATAATTCAAAAATCTTTGCAACTGTTATAGTTTTCAGTTTCAAAGTTGAAATTATTTGATTTGTTCTGTTTTTTTTTATTCCATTAATTATTACATATAAATGTTTGTATTTAAGTTATTCATTTAATTTTATGAAATATAATGTACATTTTCAATGTATTTTAAATGTTGGATTTGCATGCACACATTAAGGAAAACTGATATAAATTGAAACAGAAGAATGATGAGAAGAAAGGAATCTTTTTTTGTTGATTTAGTTATGTTTGATATGAAAAAGAATAGAGAAAAACAAAAATATTTAAAAAAGAAAGGGAGTTAAATATCTAAATATCAAATGTATAGCTTAGTGACCTTATGTGATAAATTGGCCAAATAAAAAACATTTAGTTTTGCTACTATTTTGATGGAAAATGAATAAACAAGTCAAATAAAATTAATAAAATATATCGTAGTTGCTTAGAAAAAAAATATAATAATTCTCAATCTATATATTTTTGCATACGTATTATTTTTTGTCAGGCCTAATATATTTGTGTTGTAACAATTCTTTAAAAAAGATGAATAACTTTTCTATTATATATATACAAAAAGATCAATTAAAATTTAAAAAATGACCATTTAAGTTTTTAATTATGTATAGTTTTGTGTGAGTTAATGTGATTTAATATTGATCTGTTAAAACTAAAGTGATTATTGCTGAAAAACTCCAATAGTATTGCAATATTATATGTCTCGCTTTTGCTATAAGTTTAAAATTCATTATTATTTTTCATTTAATGTTAACTCATCGCGATATATTTTTACTTTTTGAAGTAATTATTCAGAAATAAACAGGCTGTTAGGCTTGCAAGTTTGGCGTTAGGATTGGAAATTAGGCGTTAGGATTGCAAGTTAAGCGCTAGGATTGCAAGTCATGCTATAGGACTGCAAATTAGGTGTTAGAATTGCTAGTCTTCTTTAATAATTAATGGTCAGGTTGATATTCAATGCTTCCTTTACTAAGAACAATGCGCAGTAAAAAATGCCTGATATATATTTCGAAATATCATTTACTTCACTTTCACATTCGCTATGAGAATTGCGTCGAATCAAAATTGTGCAACCACTGCTTCTACTGCTCAAACAAATTACTTGAAACCGTGTTTTGAAAGATTCTCCCCAGTTTTTTCGTATAAGCTATACAAATGCAACAAACATTTGTTGCTGATCTTAATATTCTTTTCTAAATATGCTTTTTTAATCCTATAATGTTTATACAACATAATCGCCTATAACTTATTGTGGCTATACTTTACAATACATAATTGGAATTATATACCACCTCTCGTTTCTTTTATCTACCGAAGGGAGAGAAACTACTTTTAAATCTATATAAACACAGTTTTCTCTTATTGCCTTAACTTCTTTCATTTAAAACATGTCTTCTACTATTCACACTCCAATCAGTTATTGCAGTTTAAAACCGAATCCCCTAATCCCGAATGGTCCTTCAAGATTTGTTGTTGAAATGATAGATGTAAAAAGAATGAAATCACAAAATTGTCTCGTTTGTCATATGACGTATTTGTAGCAGCATTACAGTCCCTTACAATCTTTGACTTACCGGAAAAAACGCTTCTTATTGTCAATTGCATCTTCCAATTTTGAGATCCAAGCGACGACGAAGTATCTTTGACAAGTCAAACCCTCATTTGCATGGTCTCCATCCTTCAGTTTTTCAAACGAATACCCCTTCCTCTTCAGGTATAACGTGGCCAGCCTATTGACGTTTCTGCAATCTTATTATTGTGGAATCTCTTAGCTCCTCAAATACTGCAAATAACTTCATCATCATCATCATTTATGGCGTAGCCGCTATTCTTCCATAGCCCGCCCATAGCAATTTGCGTAACTTTACGCAAGCAAATACAGGTGGTTGGTCAAATAGTTCATACAACTCATTGTTGTAACGTAGTTTCAACTCTATTCCTTGTTTCACTGAGTCGTCGATTTTCCGGAGCACTTCCTACATTCGACTTTAGTATTTCTGTTCTAATGCATACTCTACAAAATACTACAAGTTTTACAAAATTCAATTGCCATTTTAGGAATACTCACACTTTTGGCATTTTCTGGAAGACTTTTTGATTGTAATACACTAGAATCTTTGAGATGCGTATAAAGGAACATGTTCATCATATACCCTGGGAATCCTGAGATTAGAATTAATGAATGCATCAAATTTCGTGGTTTTAGAAGTATTGTAGGTTGTGCGAAATAGGTGTCTTGTACTCTAACCTTAGAAAGATTTTTAATGTCCCTATTCTTATAAGATTGCCTCTACAAAAACCTGCTCGCAGAAAGTGATTTAACTGACTGCAGGTACGTAAGCTGCCAAAACGTCTCTATTGCTCTAGAACAAAGCTCCGCAGTGCATCAGAATATATTCTATAGTATCACAACTGGTGTCTCATCTGCTGACATGCAGAAACTGCACGCATCTCAAAAGAATTAGAGACCCATTTTCATAAGACGTCATCCGAGTCTAAAATGTTTAATGAGAGACTCTGAAAGGATCCTAAGTTGATACTTACCTAGTTTATGCAGGATTTATATCAATTCTCATCATAGACACTAAGAAATATTTTCTTTTGACAACTGGATATTTTCTCCGCTATTTCTTCTTCTTAGCACTACAGGCCCTTTCGGGCCTTCGCTTCCTGCAAATAGCGCCTCGGTCCATTGACCGCGTCCTCCAATTTCGAAATCCGAGCAGCGATGTACTGTTTTCGTCGAGTCAGACCAGCGTTGCCTTGGCTTCCCCACTGGTCTCCGTATAAAAGCGAAATTCAAAAGCTGGCTTCTCCCCTATTCATGCCTTTAATTTCTGTTTTCTTGAGATATGTCCAAACAAAATGCATCTGGACCGCACTGATGTATGTTATTAAAAATTTACAACCGCTTTCGTTGACCCTTTCTTCGTTACATCTTTTGCCTATTCAATACTGTGCACTTACTAAAATTTCAAAATCTTCCAGGAATATTCTTGATATCATTTCAGATAGTTCATAATGTTTGTAGTGTTAAATTCATCTATCTTGTATATGATAGCATGTGGCTCAATGAGACATACATTTGATTGTGCTTAACTTCGTCAAGTTGCACTGATCTCATAACAACTGCTTGGCTTGGCCGTTATATCCAAGAACAGTCAATTTTGTAAGAGGAAATCCTGATCATTTTGTATCTTAATACCTATTGTAAGCAAAGCCGCGAGAGGGGCTTTAGTGATACCAAGAAAATACCTACTGTATTGCTAGATGGCTCTTGATGCCTGTTGTATTGATAGATTAAGAGATGTCCACTGTCGCTGTTGGACATGACCTCATTGCTCCTGTGATGTAGACACAGACTAGGTTGGACATGATTGTTGCACGTTCTTGAACCTTGTTCGCTCTAATTCACCTCAGTTTTTTATAGTACGTTGTCTCTGCAATTAAGAGGGTTTCTGACTTAATTCGTTCAATATTTAAGTTTGTACTTTAAAGAAATTTCGCCCAACTTCTTCAACAGCCCAGAGAAAAGAAGTGCACTTAGTATCACAAGAACGTCTGCGCTGGAAAAGAACCCCGAACTACTGGATCTTTATTTTATTAGCTTTACTGTGTATCGACCAGGTTCGCTTGTGGATATTCCATGCTCAGAAAGACGATTCGTCAGTAGAAACGACGTTGGAAAAATCGCGATCGATATTCTTTGAAGTCTATTGCAAACGTTTTTCAATGTGGCTCTCGCTCAAAAAAGGTTTCATCGCTTTACTTCAATATCCGTAACCAGATGCTGTCAGTCTTCGTTTTATGGTCATCAGGCTAACTGAGAATCCTTTCCGTTCTAGCAAGTGTTGAGCTCGACGCAACGTTACTGTAGAATTCCATCCAAAAATGCTGGCGATTGCCCTATCTTGCACTTGCGAACAAACTGATTCGACTTATATCGAGGTGCCACAGAAACCGGCATGTTTGGCCCTTTAAGGCCCTTTTTGACTAAGCGCCCGATTTCTGCGAAAGTTACAAACCAACTATGATCTTACTTGCAACGCGTACTAAAGATTACTACAGGAAATTAAAGGATGACTCAATTTTCCAGGAAACAAAAACCGGGTTTAGTTCACAGCACACACGCGTAGTACTAACCATATCACCTTTTCGAGTGCCGACACATTTGATCCATAGGATGAGATACTCTAACTTTCTCTAAGCGTAGACCCGAAAGGGGCTGAAATGTTAAAGCAAGCACACACGCTCTTTTAATATTACGCGTAAAATTTGAAAAAATTAACTGATTTATCACTTGGAAAATTGCTTATGGGATAAAATTACCATAAATTAACTTCATTTCACGATCACTCAAAAACGATTCGATACACTTGATTTATAATTTCCGCATTCATAGCCTCTTTTGCCCTTCCAGAAAGTATAGTATAAGTGTATAAACCGGATTAAAATCAGTACCTTTTTGGCTTACTGAAATTGAGCCCTTTCTCAGATTCTTCATATAGCTTGTAGAAATTTAAGGATTCTTTTCTATTAGTCTTCATACTTCCAGTGATCAGCTCCAGTCATGTTGAGTAGGCAGAATGATGCTCCTATGAATAGCAGGAAGGTTTTATGAGCATACCATTTGAGAGCCATACATTTTTTAACCCACATTTCCGTAATTTTTTTGTGGCTGGGAGGTGAATGCTATTTACGCACTGATTGTGGGATTGTTAAGATTCTGGACTACCCACTAAATACTTCCCTTCGCACCCGCGAACCCAGCCTGGAACCGTTTGACACATAACTTCGAGATAAGTCTCGTTTTCTTACGCCTAAGGGGCCTTCGAGTTGCAGGAATCTCTTCGCTAGCTGGAAGGAGGGAAGAGAAAAGAATCACTAGAAAAGAGACCCTTCCTCACTCAACGCCTCCTGACGGTCCAGTACGCCTTTTTTAGCCGTCAGTATTGCCAGAGCATAATGTGCGACGGAGTTCCATTTGTCAGCTGATGTAAGCATCTTTTCGTCCACAGTCTCCAGAGAGAGGTCCCCAATTTTACTGCAGAAATCATCGCGCAGCCTTTCCCATCTTTTGCAAATGAAAAACGTGTTTCAGGCATCATCCACTACTCCCCTGCAAAACACGCAGTCTGACCGTGACATCGATCTTGTGTAGGTAAGACTGCTCAAAACTAGGTTAGATAGAAATCAGTCTCACCGTGGGTTTAGTCACGGCTTCAGATCAGGGATCAGGCGAGCGGTCCATCTTCCTCTGTTATCGCTCTCGCACTACTGTTGCTAACCTCTAAGATAGCGCTGTCTCTGCTCCCTAGCAACCTCCTCTGTCGATCTCGCTTCGCTCTCTAACAAGGACCTCATTTGGTATCACAGATACAATCACCAACATCGCTCCTAACAAGGAGCGCATTCAGAGCGTCGCTTCATAGTTCTGACCCGTAGAGTAGGACAGATTGTACAGCGATCATTAGGAGTCATCTCCTTAGTGAATGAAACATGTCCCCCTATGTTGGCTATAAATCTAGTAAGTGCTGCTGCACGTACTGCCGCCTTTTTGGCTATTACTCCAATTTGTTCGGAGAAACTCATCTATGGGTCTATCAGTACTCCCAGGTATTTCACCGCTGGTTTGAATTTGACCAATGTTTCTGAGATACTGATGGTCCTTTCTCTGTGGATTCTTTTCTTAGTTAGTATAACCACTTCGATTTTCTCCAGTGCTAGATTAAAACCGTGAGCAGTCCAATCACTTCCGCATCAGCGTACCTAGTCTGAACTGCGCATGCTTGATAGTGCATCCCGCGACTAACGCCGCTACAGAGTCTGCGTAGCCCACCATGCCTAATTCATCCAACATATTAAGTTCAAGTAGCCTTCATACACCTCCGTATTGGCGACATCCTTTTAAGACATGATGTTTGAAAGGTGCGACCAAAAAGTTGCATTTCATTGCCAATTCGACTTAAGTACGAAGTAATAGGTCTTATTTGGGCGTTAATGCGGCGTCCAATCTCGTCCTTTTCGGCGCCTCTTCTATTCAGGTTGGCTCTAAGCTAGATGAAATTATTCACACTTTCAAGGTGATAGTCTCCTAGGGACAAGTTTGAACGGACTGGCGGGTTCACCTCGTTTGAGTTATAAATTTGGTTTTCGTTTCATTAACTCGTAGGCCAATTCGGTTCGCTTCAGATTCTAGGCTCAGAAATGCACCTTATTATTAGTTTTAATAAAACATTCCTAAGGAATGTCTTAAAAATTTCTCCACGTGATTATCTAAACATAGGATCTCTATCACAGATGCAGACATGCTCTTGCAAAAAAAAAAAACATCTATGCCTTTTAGCAATATAGTGTTGCTACAAATAAACGCTTGGACTTGTAAAAGAAGTTTTCCCCTTTTAACCTTTTCTATGAATTGTCATTGTCATTCCGATGTCATCCCGAAAATTGAATATAGCAATTATTTTGAGATGACGTACCGTAATTTTTCCTCTAGGATTTTCAGTCTACATACTACTCAAATCTCTACCTCTCTCGCCTCCTGAGTAATCGCCATATCCTTATATATAAGTTAACAAGTAAATTGCGTACCTTCCGACACCTGAAGTGAAATCCCACTTATACAAACGGGGCCCTTGTGATCATCATCATTTATGGCATAGCTCCAATCGGGCCTTCGCTTCCAGTAGCACTCGCCTCCAATCGTCGCCGTTCTGCGACTTCGTTCGCCAATTGGAATTGTAAATCAAAGCAGGGATCTGGTGTCAGCATCGATTGAATCTTCCCATTGGTTTCTCGGTTTCGCAACTGGATGTTTCCCTTGAGCTCTACCCTTCAACGTTCGTCTGAGGAGCCTGTGCTCTTCCATTTTCTCCATATGTCCTGCCCGTTATAGTTTGCGAATTTTTACGCTTGGAGGTACAGTTGCGTTGTCATAAATATTATACAATTCATCGTTGTATCGTAGTCTCCACGCTGCGCCATGTTATAGTGTGCCATATATTCTCCTGAGTACTTTGCGTTCGAATACATACAGGGCCTGTTCGGAAGCATTTGTAAAGGTCCAGGTTTCACATTCATACAGTAGTAAAGGTATAAAGTTTTATTTCACCCCAACGATGGTCGTGAAGATTTTTGCGCGCGATGAACTTTAGTGGTGGTTCTCTTCTGTCTAGATCACAATCTTTGAGCAGATATTCTTTGTTTTGCTTCAGTTTTGGTAATGAGGGAATATTTATCATCCGTATCGCGATACTCATTAGATAGGAATCGATGAAGTTTTCATCACGATCCAAACACTGTTTTATGTAACTGGAATAGCAATTGTTTCTTATCTGCTGGAGCAGTATGAGCAGCTTCTACATTTACTTCATCATCGTTGGTGACAACGAGATTTATTTCGGGTGATTCTTCGGACGGACTATAAGCCCTTTTATTTATATGTTTTGGGTTAAAATGAGAACGTATCGCAGCTGGGTGGATAGGCGCACAGCCTAAGCGTTGCACTGGCCATTCACTTTCTCGAGCACCGACACATTCGATCAAGATAATGAGATACTTTAACTATCTCTAAGCGAAGGCCCGAAAGGGACAATAGTGCTAAAGCAATAAAAGGAAATAACCTGAGTTTTTGCAAACAAATATAAATTGAAATTAAGAGAAATAAGCAAATTTAACCGGTTAAAAAAATTATTCTCAATCCCAAAAAGTGTTTGATTTCATAAATATAAAGTGTAAATCCAAAATTATCCTCTGTGGGGAACGGGTTTTCAAGTTTTTTTCTAATCATTTTCAATATTTCAACTGCAATCTCGACACCTTATAAAATTTTGTTTCGTCTGAAATTTTTCTTACGATTTTAATTGAAGAATTTCAATTTTCTGAGGAATTTTCCAGGCAATTAAAAGCCTGACTGATTGTTTTCCTCCTTACTTTTTGATTCGATGTCAAGATTGAGTGATTTTACATAACATCAATTCGTAAGAAGAACGGAAAACAGAGCATTTAAATTATGATGATACTGCTATCCCATCAAGATCTATAACCCAAAGACTTTTTAGTAGCTTATAAACCCCTGTTGGTCCGTTGGCCAAGTCCCCTAATTCCTAAAACTGAACAACACCACACTATAATCCTTGGAAAATTCGGAGCAGAGTTATCAACTTACGGTCGATATATGTTTGTAGATATTATCGTTATCATGTCAATACTCTTTTTCTCCTTGATTAAATGATCGTGCTCTTCAATTCGATTTTCCTAGGAGAGAGCTGCAATCAGGGGTCCATTATGTCCTTCCAGCGCTTGCTATGCTTCCAAATTAGCCACATTCCGCTCATCTTTAGATCCAATTCATTTTATTTTAGTTTGATAATGGTAGAACTCGTCACAATCATTTTTGCCATTCATATTTTTCCCATAAACATTTACGATTCTCGATACAAAATGTTTACGCCTGAGTAGCAATATTACATTTCTGAAGCTTAACCTTGCCTTATATATATCGAAATTCCCAAAAATGGGCATAAAAAAGAACGGCAACTTGGCTAATTGGATTTATTTCGACCAGTTTGTTTCTAAAAACATTTATTTTGTACATTTTGGAGGTTTTGTATTCATGATTAAATTATTATTTTCTTTTTTCGCTGATATGCCATCCAACTTCTTGATATGATTCAGTCAGCTTCTATTGTATCTCCCCATCGAGTCCTCAGTCTTTCTGCTGGACGTTTACCTTGTGCTCTATCCTTCAATGTTCTTTTGGGTAGTCGGTTTTCTTCCATTTGTTTTACATGGGCCGCCCATTGCAACTTGCGTAAATTTATGCAGGTAGATACAGGTAGTTCGTTAAATAATTCATACAACTCATCTTTATAACTCAGTTACTTGTTTCACTGGACCTTAGATTTCCCGGAGCACTTCCAACACATATTAATATTTATTCATGTAATGGCGAAAGCTTTCATTTATTTTGCTAAAATAGATCATGAAATACGTTTGGCGCTTGATTCAGTCTGGTCGCACACCGACCACATGTAGTCATCTTTAAGACGCAATTCGTCAGCGAAAGTATGATTAATAGGGGTCTTATAGCCTGGAGTACGTCGTGTTTTTTTTCTCGACTTAGAATGAGAAAATGTTGACATCTTAACGATGGCTTATTTTAGTTGCATGTTGCAAAATCAAATGCCAACAGCTCGTACAATACTTTATGCTCCCATCTATATACTATCCTTGATCCATACTGCTTGCCTTCTATGAAATTCAGAGAACCGGCATCTCAGGGTGGCGGAAACTAGATGAAAGCACATGTCATACAGATGCGGGATTCTTAAAAGCCAGCAGAATACACGCCAACAATTTATTTAAAGATACAGAACAATTAAACAATTAGATTATAATTCGCTCGCCCAGCTGATTAGTTCTCCAGAGTCAAAACTCTATCCAGAAGTTGTTGAATTTCACAAACCGCCACCGTACTTCCTCCCAACAACTATCTGAGATCTTATTCTTGTGTCAGGTACGATTCGATTTACGTATGGAAGTTTGCAGCTAGAAAAGTTTCTTTCTCGTGTTCAACGGAAACGTTGACTGCACGGTCGTCTTACTGGATACTGAACACTCGGTTGCTGATTCTATTGACGACGCTGAATGGTCCCGTATATGATAGCTCTAACAACTTGCGAAATGCGTCGGTGCGAAGTAAAAAATGCGAACAAGACCGTCACTCCTTAAAGTAAATCGGGGTCTCCCTGTGATAATTTGCTGTAGGTATGGGTTGCAGTGTTCACATTTGTTGTCGGGACTTTTCAACGAATTCAGTGGGATGAGGAGAATCCAGGCAGGTGAATATGAATTCGCCGGGGATACGATGTTTGCGTTCTGCTGCTGTGTTCTTTTTAAAGGCTGTCCTGAGCTCGAACAAAACAATGTTCAGAATTTCTGTTCATCCGCTGTCTCTGTGACAGATTAAAGCCGCTTTCAGTGGTTTGTGCTATCATTCCACCAACCCGTTGGACTACGTATGATAGCCCGTTGTTCGAGTGCAATTATATCCAAAAAGGCGAGTCAGGATTGTGAAAATGAGTTCCTTTGTCCGTTGTGATCTTTCTGGTGTTCCGAAGTGCAGAGCCAGCATCAGGTGAAATCAATGGCACTGCTTCTAGCTATCGCAAAACAGATCTATCATCGCTAGAAGATAGAACGGAGGTAGAAGCCCGACTAAATCCAAGTGGATATGCTGAAATCTCTTCGAAGGTACTGCGAAACTGGCTGGGCTTGTCTTGGCATGCCGTCAAATTTTACTAGTTTGACAAGCTAACAAGTCGTTGTCTATTGAAGAACGTCCTTCTAACCGAATAAGTGTAGGATTTATTAAGATTCCTGCGAGGTATGGCAGAGTGTTGAGGCTTGCAATCACATGCCTAAATCTTTTTTCATGAAAAGCCATCGGGCCTTGCTTCTTTGAATAAGTAGACGGGCTTCGGCTCTTTTGAGTCATCTTCATTGTTAGTGTCTTTACTTCAGTCATCTTCAGTGTCAGTTTCTTCACTGAAGATGATTCAAAGGAGGTGTCCGTCTGCACATTCAAAAAAGTAAGGCCCGACGGCTTTTAAAGAAAAAAGAGTATTGGCCTGCAGATATCAAATAATCAAAATAATTGACCACATGCCTGAACTTGGCGTTGTCGCTGTTGATATTCGAGGCGGCAAAGATGGTTTCAACCTATGCCAGCCTCAAGTCCGGGTACTCCCTTAAAAATGGCCGAATTTTAATTTCGGCCACGGCGGCGGTCGGATTCTGTCATGTTTGCTCCACTTGAGGTTACCAATACGGGAATCACAAAAACTAATAGAATATATGCCAACAATTTATTTGAAGATACAGAACAATTACACAATTAGATAATAATTCTTTCAACCAGCTGATTAGTTCTCTAGACGTCAAAACTCGATCAAAATTTTAGGAACGTGTAGGGGGAGGTACTCTGAGCTATACCTAATAAAATTAAAAAGACGCCAGGGATGAGGGGGAGACCCAAAGGTCGGTTTTTACAGTTTTTGATAAATATCTCGAAAATGGTGTATCCTAGAGAAACAAGTAATCTCTGCGAGATAGTTTAGTCTCATTTTCCCTTTTGTAGCCCGCAAAAATACGCAGTGTAGGAGCTTAAAGATTCTCTAAAAGTTTTCATTCTACTTCAAATTCAACAAAATAAAAATTAAAATTAATCAAATCTCTTGTAAAATGGTGTATCCACATTTTTTCGAGTTTTGTAAAATAATTATACAAAACCCTACTAAAATCGCGCCTGTCTGTCCGTTTTCCCGTCCGTCCGTAATAAAATTTTTTATATAGGTGTATATTGATGCCCTCGTCAAAGTTTCACTACAAAAAAATTTTTCGAGGGGTCTCCCCATACAGGGGAGTGTCCCCTGAAAAAAAATTGGATCAAAGGTAGCCGACATGGGTATCAAATGAAAGGTCTTGATGAAAACTTTTCAGAACAGGTCTTAAAGTGGTATTTTTTGCTTCAGGGGGCGCACAGCAAGGGGAAATACACGAAAAATTTGTGAAACGTTATAACGCTCTTCTAGGGACCGAAACAAAAGCGCATTATAACAGGGAAAGCGCTATAACCGGGAACATATAAAATCCTCAGAGAGAAAGTGCTTGCGTCAATATTGCCATATGCATTACAATTGCTTAAAAGTTTATTAAAAAAAAGAATGGAAACAATGAAAAAACTTACTGAATTAGGAATAAACTATATTCATGGAATTATCAATTAGTATCAATAGACCCGGGTGAAAGTATTCAATAATTTTTGTGTTCCTAAGAACATAAGTAACGTTCCCAAAATGCGTTTTCAAAATAATTTATGTTTTGGAATATATTTTCCTCAACCTCCTTAGTACATGCGAAAAATGTACGAAGTGTCTTTATTGCCTCGAGTACCTCAGCTATTTTCGGCTGGGCTGTGATACATGACTCAGTTGCTTCTTCTTTGTCTTCACTTTCTCCGCCTTTTTGCGTTGCATTTTGTTCATCAATCAAATCTTCAAGGGAGAGTATTTCATTAGTTACCAGGTCTTTGTCAAATTCAGCAAATTCTTCCAACTCCATCTATCATCAACTAAAATGTCATCGCTTATCGATAATAAAACCAAATAAGCAACAGAAATTTTAAAAACTTCTGATGAATTTGAGGCGGAACTTACCTCTTCAGTTTCTTGCTGTGTAGACAAACTTCCAATATCAGCTTTCTTAAAACATCGAAAAATTGTCTCTTTCCTATCTCTATCCAAGCAGCATTTAAAAAGTGCATAGCATCCAAAATTGATTTTTTAGGTAGATTTGAACTGTCCATCGTCGATAAATATTGCTGGACAATCCTTCTCCTGTAGCCCTGCTTCAAAACTTTTATGATGCCTTGGTCGAGAGGTTGAAGCTCACTTGTTGTGTTGGGTGGCAAAAACACCAATTTAATGTTTTCTAGATTTTGCTGTTTTGAATTGGCAGCAACATTTTCGATAAGTAAAAGTATTTTTCGACATTGCAATGCATTGTCCCAATCAAGAAGCCATTGCGTAAATCTTCCACCAGTCATCCACGCTCGATGTTGTGATGAATAAAGACAAGGAAGAATTTTAATATATTTAAGGCAACGAAGCATGGCATATTTTCTGATTATCAGTGGCTTTTTCTTGTCCGTGCCAGTCATATTTGTGCAAATAAGAACTGTCAATCGTTTTTTGCTCAACTTTCCATCATGACACTTTTCTTCTTTTAACACCAATGATTTATCCGACATAACTTTAAAAAATAGCCCAAACTCATTCGCATTGCAAATATCTGGCCATTGGTAGTCGGAGGTGAGGGTCAAGAGACAATTTTTCCAATCGGTCTTTACATGAGGGTTAACAGAACTTGACTCACCACTGATTTGCTTGTACACAATCGAGTGCCTGGTTTGAAATCGGTCAAGCCACTTAGTTGAAGCAGAAAAATTTGTGATCTTCAAAGAGGCAGCCAATTGTCGGGCCTTTTCTTGCAGAATCGGACCACTTACCGGTGTCTGGGCGCTTCTGGCTTGTATAAACCAATTTTTAAGGATGATTTCCATTTCTTCATGTTTTCCGGATCGTATTATTGTACGATTGTTGCCTTCATAGGCCGAGAACATTTCAGCTCTATTTTGTGATAGTTCGCAATGGTGATGCACTCATGTTTTTTGAAGAAGCGAAGACTTTTTGACTCAACGAAGATTGAATCGAAAATTGATCGAGAAAATGACTTATGGGACATTTGCACAAGAAAAAATCACGACAGAATGGAAAACAACAAATACTGAGAAGAAAATCCACTCGTATGTTTATTGTGAACCCAGAAAATCGAATCTGCTCTCATCCAACTTGTCTGGCTGTTTACATTTCTTCCTAGACCATTTTCAGCCATTCGTGTAAAATTCATTTCGGAGACGCATTTCAAACCAAAAGAAATTTATTCAAGCTCGACATCTTCTCAATTTGTAAACAAAATTTGTAAAAAAAATTTGTACGGGAGAGTGGAAATGCAACGAACAATGAACGTTTTAGGGCATTATGAGAGTTGACAGCCATTAAAAACTATGTTTTGCGTCCATTTGATTCCATATTGCGTTACAACGAATTTTCTTTACACAAATTCTATTTCATTTGAGCATAAAAATACCTGTCGCATTCTTTGAAAAGTTGAAGCGTTGTAAGATATCTGTGTTATATGCTTCAATCGAACCGGTATATCCGGGAAACCGGGGCGTGTTAACGAGATTATTTTCAATAGAAAAAGCCACATTTGGACCGGGGCCAATGAAAATATGTTTAAGCGGAAAATCGTTATAAGCGGAAGCGGTATAACGAAGTTTTACTGGATTCAGTTTTTGCTGCATATCTAGAAAACACTGCATTGTAAAGGAAGTCTGCAATATTTCCTGCAATATGAGTTACGCAAAATCTCGTCTAAATTAAATTTGACATTTTAATGATTCTTTTACCTATCCCTAAAAGATGACTTCATTACTAGCATGGTCTTCTGGTGCATTTAAAAAACATCCGTACGACATCTTTAGCTGTGACTTAAAGGTTACTTAATTTCGACAGCTTTTCTGAAATTTTTCTTTCGCGGTGCTTTCTGGGCAAAGAAGTCCCCCTACTTTGACCTTACAGATAAAAAACGATAGGTCGATGCATCTTGAATGAACACTCGTGATATTTAACCTAGTATTGCCGCTTCTACGAATCGCAACATCTTTACTGGGACTCTGAGCTGCAGAGTAATTCCATGCAATGCCGGTTGGCTTTTATAAGCTTTTGCAGTTGACAAAATTTGATGAACAACATTTTAAACTCTCAACGTTTTTCTAAAATTTATTTGGCTATAAATATTTGTTCTCCTCATCATCTTTCTCATCTCAATCCACTTGATATTCATCAACAATTTTTTCAGCATAAAGAAGAACCCAAAAATCTAAAACATCTTGTAAGCAGCTTTCAATCTCTACAAAGCACACCTCTGAAGTTTTTGCACAATTGCTTATTTCATTTCATGGTAATAAACAGATAAGGCTTTGTTTCATTAGAGTGGTAGTGTTTCTCGCTCCTAAATATTTACAAACAAACCGCGTTTTTTCAAGAGTTTTATTAAATTTCATGCTGTTCCTAGCCCGTCGAACTTCTTCCACTGAATAGTTAAAGCAGGGAGCTGTAATCGTTGATGAATAGTAGCTTGTATGAAAAGGGGACGTAGTCCGCCTGCTGTAGTAAAGGTGCCTCACCGCTTGCGCAGCAATTCCCAGTTCCGTTGATCCCAACGAGTTTGTGCTTGTGGTACTTCTGTCGGACTATCAGCCTACCCAGCTTTAATGGGTATTGATTGAAAAATCAGGTAGTAATCACATTGTTGAGTGTAATACTGACCACATCATCTCGAATACCGTTACGGTCATGAAATGAGATTCTCCAACAAATCTCAACGCCAAAGTTCGAATTTGATTAGTACGCGATTATATTTTTTTTATTATATGGGTACTTTTTCTTCAAAGGTCGCTGGAAAAATAACGGTCATCTAGCTTTCACCAGTTACGTTTAATATATAATCTTTGAAATTCAAAATTAATTTTGAAGAAATGTATTTGTTTTAATGACCTTGATAGCCATCTTAATTTTTTAAATATTTATATTGATCAGCATATCTGTTATACTGTAGTGCATAAATTGAGCAGTGTGATTCCGCACGTTTATAGGGATTTTAGAGTTAGTTTTCGAAATAACTTCCATACTATGATAAGATACAGCAATTAAAGCTTCTATTGAAAAAAATATTCTGCATACTTTTTCGGGGTTAGGTAATCTAGTCAAATGGCAAACTGATTTGTTTTGGAAGCTTGTATGGACTAACATAACTTATGGCTAATTCCTTCTACAAATCCTTTCGTACATTATTCAATTCAAACTAGAATATTTCGATACATTATATTACATTCTAAGCGCCTGATTTTTTAAGCCAACAATAATCGTTTAATGATCCTTTCCGCCGAAATTGTCACCGATTAATATAACTAAAAATATTTTTTAGATAAACTTTCGAAGTATTGTTCAAAAATTTATAGCTTCAAAATATTAAATATAGGAATGCCATTGCAGTCATTGAAGAGGCTTCAGATAGAGATGGAAACGTCAGTAGGTTAGACAGATCTATGTAAACTTTCATATGTTTCAACATTATGTTAAAAATAATATCAGAATCGGAATCAGTCTACTACCATAACTACTCTCCTTTTCACCCTAATTTTTAACTGCTGTTGCTTTTTCAGTTCCTATAGTTCGTTACCGCTTGCAATAAGTCTAAGGTTGTTTTTTTTTCAGGCATATTAAAATAATTGTCAGGTTTCATCTTCACTAACTAACTCTCATTTTTTCAAAAAGTTGTATAGGTGTAGAAATTTGTTTGTTCAATAAAAGATAATTATAACACTTTCTATACTATGTGCCTGAATAAATGTGGTTTTTACTATCAAACGTGTTTTTCAATTAAATCCCAACATATCCTTTTGGTTCCCTTTTGCTTACTTTCTTCTTGAAGATAACATACTACAATGGAACTTTAGAAAATCATCTTGAAAATAGATTTCATCCTAATGCCTATGTACCATCATTCTTCTCGAGGTAAATTCAAATGTTCCACTGTCTTGTTCGCAATTAAAGGCACGCTAATTACCGAATATCTTAACTAAACATTTCAGCATGAATTAGAAAGTATAAGTATGTAGTCTAGCCACATGCGCTCATTTTTAAAATGAATGTAAATAATTTCTGTTCTCAGCCCAGTCTCGGATATTTCCCATGGAAAATAAAGTATCTTCTTGACTAGTTCACTTAATAGATCAAGAGTGCTCTTGACTGCTCATCGTCAGCTATAATACTGATCCCCATTTTCAATCCAAACAGCGGCACATGTAGACATTTCCACACATATATCCGCTTTTCTATTTCCACTCCACTAGTGCTAATTACTCATCAAAATGCATACACAGATATACTTATACGTGTGAATTGACATGGTTTGATTGGAGCCAAAGCCAGCATACGGTAAATTAAGCATATAGTAAAGAAATGCAAAACATGAGTCAAGAAAATTATAATGAATAATGATGTATAGCTAGAGGTCATATGATTCGTTATTGTTAAATTGTTAGTTCAGTTGGTTAGCGAATAATTGTTGCATTCTTCATACAATATATAGCGTGCTCTCGGGGTATTATGTTTTCTTAATGCGCACTAACTTTTCTCAATCATTTGATTTAGTGGCTCGTTAACGATTAGAAGCAATTGCATCGAGGGGGAATTTTTGTATTTTTTATGACGCGGAAATAGAGTAGAAATAGACTTTCTCATCTGTTAAGCTGCTATTGCCTTGTATGGAAGTTGTAAAGGAATAGAGTTTCACTATCAGCATTCACACTAACGTAAATCATCAAGCACACCAGCTTCGGGGTTGTTTCTTTCACTTTCTACCCCGTAACAATCGACTTGGGGCCTTGTAATCGTACTGCACATCTAAAATAAATAAGATTAGCTAGAAAGATAAGATTATATAGATTAAACCAAGCTAATATGAGTACTTCACAAATATGCACCAAATAATGTAATTGAAAAGGAAGAAAAAACAAAAACTTAATTAAATACATTACTTGAATTTTATAACCAATCTACCGTGAGTGTTCTCGTAAACTGATCTCGATAAAGTCAACCTTGCCGATTTGTCTTGAAGGTGAATAAGCAAAGTCGACTGCTCCATAGCGCGGTTAGCCCGTTACTCAACGGTGCGAAATGTTTAATTTCATTGGAAGCGCTTCTGAAAATCCATATACTCTAGTCAGTCACCACTTCCTCCTTAAACTTTTAAACAGTGTTAAATCTTTTCTCTTTCATACATCAGATTTCTACCCACTACAACGTCTGCTAACAATAACAGCTACAACAGCAACAACAACGGCTAAGCGTTGTTTGATATTCCAATTATGCACTCAAATTCATATTGCGTAAAAAAACATGAACATGTTAACATCGCACTTTGAAGAAATCGTCGGCTACACAATAATCACGCATTAGACATACTGCAATTGGTTGGTGGTACGTTTTGAAATATTGACGAAATTTTTCCCTGTCCGTCGTCGTTGCGTATTACTTTGAAAATCAATTAGATATTAGCTTGGTCGATTAATGTACTTTAAATTTAAGCTTTAGGAGGCTCACGATTTAGAAATTTCTAAACTGAAAACAAAATAATTTTAGACAATTTCCTTCCATCAAATTATTCAACTTCAACCATTTAAACGAATTAGCATTAATTTTTTGCATTTCTTCAGTTTTTTTTAATTTCTATGTTTTAATTATAAGCAGAAATAGAAATTGGCAAAGATTGAATTAATTTCGATTTTTAAAATGGAATAAATTTTAGATTGTTGTGCTAGAATTTTCATTTTCATTTATTTATGCATTATGTTTAATAATAAAATGAGTTGATCAACTGTTGAAAAAAATTACTAATTCTAATTTAAAGCAAGCGATGCGAATAGGAAATCAGGTTTGATTTAACACATTTTAATAATTGCTAACCCTTAATTTTGAAAAAAAAAGAACAGCATGAAAACTATGTCGAATCGTTAGAATGTGGTTGGATTGAAAAGTAATATTTTTATTTAAACAACTAACCAGTAGAATAAATAATAAATCGAAAAGTTTATGATTGAATATCTTTGTTTACATTGTTCGAAATTTTGATATGATACCAATACTGAAGTGAATGTTGTGGCTTGAAATAGAAAATATTATTAATTTAACCGATAAATTTATTTAAAACACCTTTAACCAGATTCATTTTGTTAAAACTTTGATAAGAACACAAAAAAAAGATTCCTTTGTTCATTGAAGTATTTTTATACTTGACTTAAATTTATAATCTCATTTTATCATCGAAATTCAATTTTATATTTTATGTTCTTAAATGTGCATCCTTATCATCTCTGTGCATTGATTCATATAATAGAGCATTATTAACATTGATATGTGTGCTTTTTAAATGTATCTTTTTTCATTTATTCAATGATTATGAACCAACATATACCTTCACAAAAATTGCATTAAATGTGTATATAATACCAAAATCATTAAACATTACTGACGGTTAATTCCATCAGAAATTCCCAGTAGATATTATTGATAGATATAAATTTATGTATATGTATATATTTAAATTGTATAGCATTAAAACTAATATTGCAATTTTCTTTTCTCTATTTATTTACATGTTTATTGTTTTGCTGTGCACATCGCGATTCACCATACATCGTCACCTTATGGTGCAACAATAAATGAATGAAATCTCTCATCAACGTCATCGTATTTTGTTTAAATCGAGTATAGAAGCATTAGTTGCAATGGGCTATTCTAAACAAGAAATTGAAGATTCATTGTCACAAGTACGCTACGATGATGTGTTCGCTACATATTTGCTTCTTGGACGAAAGAGCACTGATGTAAGTTGAGATATATAATATAGATTAATTTATATTGCTTTCTTTTATATCTAAATGTGCAAAAAATTTACTAGTGTATAGGCAAATTCATGCAAATGGTGTTTCATTGTAATATAAATCTCAAAAATACTGCTATGTATACATATGATGTCCGTAAAGGACAGCAGCGGTGTCATGCTGCCTTAACGAGCACTGGAAACGACCTGCTCTAGGGACGCTTGTATGCGCTAGCAGCCTAGTGTCTGCAGTGTAAGTTCCTTCCCCTAGCATCAAGTCACACTGCAAATTATTTCGCATACACGAATTTGGAGAGTGAATATAAACGCGCGAAAGACCTAGCCCCAAACTAAAAATATTGTTCTTCTACCTACCTTTCCTTTTCACTTGCATGCTATCAGTCGATCCCGATGGTACCAGTCTTT
This sequence comes from Odontomyia ornata, assembly GCA_963969285.1. Taxonomy (NCBI): domain Eukaryota; kingdom Metazoa; phylum Arthropoda; class Insecta; order Diptera; family Stratiomyidae; genus Odontomyia; species Odontomyia ornata. The sequence goes on from OZ017742.1 coordinate 87,439,648, forward strand.
ATGCGAGGACTCTTCATCCCGGTGAGAGCCCCTACAACATTAAAAAAAAACAAAACTAGAATGAGGGTCCGCGCAAATGTTGCGGGTCCCATACCCATCCCTGTCCAATACAAGAAAGTTCCTTTTGATAATTTATTATTATTTTAGCGGTTATTTGCTCATAAGAGTTACAATTTTTCAATATATGAACCGACTTTCCATTGAATAAATGTAATTGACATATAATCATGATTATATTCAATAAGAAAAACGTTTTTATTACTTCAAACAAATAGTCTAACGACTTACCAACTAAGACGAAAACTCAATTTATTCTAAAGATAAAATCTTAGATCTTTAAATAACCATTATCTCTGAAAATGAAGTAAGTGAAATATAGCTATTTCTAAGACAAATCTATAGGTATTATGTAAAAAAACTTAGAATCTATGAAATTGAAAAATAATATAAACATCGAAAAATGTAGGCTTTTCTGGTCTCGCCAATATTCAGCAATCCCCTTTATCTCGAATCCTTTCCATGGTCCGAGTTGAAAATATCCACCATGTGATCGGGGTTTATATGACAAAATAATTTTTGAGAGCGAAAAAATCGGCATATGATACCCTTTGGCGGTTTTCATATTATACTTTGAATTTGACATGCACTGTATATAATGTTCGCAATCTTGCAGCTGTAATTATTCACACAAGCGATAAGATCTTCAGATTGCATTGTATTCCAGTGTAGTTTATTGGCGGAACCTCGTGTTGTCAGATACTGCACATTTCAATGTCATAAATCATAGAGAACAGATGCCTCCTTCTCTTCAAACCTGTCTCTTCAAATCTGTCCTTTGACGTGATCCCCGCTCCCAATCCCAAACAAGTGAAAACAAACAACAGATGTCCTTCAACTGAGAGTCATGTCAAAAAGCGCAAAGGAGCGTCTCGCATGTCTCACTCCTGGAATGAAACAATTCAGTCTCTGGTTTTAAATGACAGACACGTCTGAGAATCAACATTTTCACTTCATGCTTCTTTTTCTTTTTCGTAGCCCTACATACAGCCCGTCTCGAGCTTCGCTTCCTAAAACAAGCGCCTTATCCTCCAATTTCGAAATCCGAGCAGCGATGAACTGTCTTCGTCTACCGAGTCAGATCAGCATTTCCTCGGCTTCCCCACTGATCTCTGCCCTTCAGTTCTCCCAACGAATACCTTTTTGGGCATCCGTTGTTCGTCCAAACGATTCACATGGTCAGTTCATTGTAGCTTCCGCCGCAGTCTTACAATTGTTGCGACCTCCGGCTCATCAAAGATTTCATACAGCTCATGGTTGTATCGAGTTCGCCATTGGTCTAACTTAGCTCCGATTATTCGCCTCAGGACCCGTCTTCCGAAGGCATTCAATATGTTTGCGGATGCTTGGATTAGGGTCGATGTTTCACACCCATAGCATAGCACAAGTCTTATCACCGATTTGTTTCTGACAAAATATCAGTGTTGTCCGCGTAGGTTACCACTTGGGTCAACTTGTATAATAATATACCTCTTCTATCGAAAGGTACTCGTAGCTTTCTTATGACATATTCCAGAGCCAAATTCAATAGCAATGTGGCCAGCCAATCTCCCTGCTTTAGTCCGATATTTGTGTCAAAGGCATCGGTGAGTTGGTTATTGATGCGGACTTGGGAGGTGGTCGACGTCATTGTCATTTTGGTAAGACGGACTAATTTGGCTGCGATACCAAAGCCAAGCATTATTTGGTACAGTACGTTACGATCAATACTGTCGTATTTTTTTTTTAGCTAAACTTTAAATGGATGTTTCACCTTTTTCACATCAATTTAATGTAAATCTATACGATCATTTTTGCTCTACATTGAAGCTTTCATTACGTCGTGCGGATATTCGATCTCGTTTTTCGGATGGCTCCGATAGCTTTTTTAAATTACTTATGGAAGTAGCTACATGAATCAGTTGCATATTTTTTTTTAATAATTATTTTTTATGAAAAATTAATAGAGAAGAAAAATGTTAGAAGAAGGTGTTTTCGACGTGTGTACTAATTCTCATCAGGCCATCACTCTTAGATACACACCGGTGATGGCGACCACGTGCTTAGAGGTGAGAGAGTTATTTTTAACTTTCCTACTTATGCGAACTCAATATGTTTTTGAAACTACGAATTATATTCAAGTTCATGTAGCTACTTCCATAAGTAATTTAAAAAAGCTGTCGGAGCCATCCGAAAAACGAGATCGAATATCCGCACGACGTAATGAAAGCTTCAATGTAGAGCAAAAATGATCGTATAGATTTACATTAAATTGATGTGAAAAGGGTGAAACGATCCATTTAAAGTTTAGCTAAGACAAGTACTTACAAGAGGAAATTTAACTGTCGTATGTTTAGTGCAAGTCAAGGAAAATTTGGTATACGTCTATGTTGAACACCCAGCATTTTTCAAGTGCCTGCTTCACTGTAAACAATTGGTTTATCGTCGATCTACCTGCTCGAAAGTCACCTTGAGACGTATGATCTGATTTTATTTTCTAAGATAAGATTTGTACGCCGTACAAAGCAGCGATATGCCTCTATAGTTTTCGCACTATAGCTTGTCACCTTTTTTGTGGATAGGGAATATAAATGATTGGCTGCATTCGTTCGGCATATGTTCTTGTTGCCAAATGTGCAGATAACTTTGTGGCTAACTTTTGAACACCGATGCCACCAAATTTAATGAGCTCCACTGGAATGTCCTCGATGCTCGGCGCTTTATTATTCTCTTAGATTTTGAAAGTGGAACAAATTTCATCCAGAGTTGGTGGGGCCAATGGAAGCTCTCCGAGAATCTCTATAGGCTCCCATATTCGGGAGCTGTACGCAGGATTAAGGAGATTCTTAAAATACGATGGAGGTCCGATAAGTATTTAGCCTACAAAATAAAAACGAAAATTTTGGAAAAATGGCAATTTATTTCTCAACATAATCTCCTGTTCGCTCGATATACTTGACCCAGCAATGCTTCAAATTATTTAACCCGTCTGAAAAAAAACGTTTTCTCGATGTCTACAAACTAGACCTTCCTGGCAGCGATCACCTCCTCATTCGACTCAAATTCCTGACTTTTTCAATGGGGCCAAATTTGGGGAATACGGTGGATGGGTTAGCAATTCGTATTCCCAATTTGACCAATTTGGCCGTGACGACGGCGGAGGTGTGAGCCGGTGCGTTGTCATGGGTGAAGAGCACTTTTTTCTTCGCCGAATGAGACTTTTTTCTACTATTTGGCGTGGAATCGGCCAAATAATTCAACATAGTAGAGCTCTGTGACGGCGGTGCCCTTCTCCAGGTAGTCAATGCAGAACACACCTTGTGAATTCAAGAAAATGGTGGCCATCACCTTCCCGGCCTTCTTCGCAGCACGTTCGCCGGTGAAGTGTCCACTGATTCGACTGCTACTTGGTCTCTCTGTGTTTACTAATGGAGCCATGTTTCGTCGAAGGTCACGAAACGATGCAGAAACTCCTTCGAGTTGGGCTTAAACAGCGCCAAATATTGCTCTGGAGTGGTGAGCAAACGCGGTACCCATCACGCTGACAGCTTTCTCATGCCCAAAATATCATGCAGGATACGATCCACGTGTTCTGCCAATACGAGCTCGTGAATTTTTGTCACGTTTTCGGGGCACCTGAGTGCGGCTCACCAAAAATCGACGTGCGATCACGTTGAAACTCGTTAAACCCATTTTTTACGGTCGCCACCGCAGGAGCAAAGGCACCGTATACAGCATCCAAGGCTTTTTGATTTCGCTGCGCAATTTCTCTTCTAAAAACAAGAATCGAATCGCCGACCGGTATTGCTCTTTCTCCATTTTCCAAAGATCCGTGGAAACGCCTGCTTCCACACGCGGTTAAAACAAAACTACGAGTTCGATTCGGCTGAAATTTTGACAGTAGCCGTCTACGAGAATGTACTACACGACAGTGAACCTCTCTTGCGGTAGTGGCGCCATCGGGCGGTGAGGCTAAGTACTTATCGGACCGCCTTCGTATGATGCCAATCTTTTCTTAATTCTGTTTTCATCAACGATGATGTTGTCGATGTCACCACAACAGATAACTTTGTTTCATACTTTTCACTACTTTGTATGCTTGTTTTGTGTTGTTGCTCGCTAGACTTACTTCGTTGCTTCTCAATTGGTCGTCATAGCATTTTCTTTTCTTAATTCTAATTATCTTACTCGCTACTCTCCTGAGATATTCATAGTGTTCTCTCTTCATCCTGGTTTTCCTACTTAAAACTGTTTATATTTTCCTACTTAATAACTATTTGTATTATGGCACTCATCATCGAACCAATCATTTGTTTTGCGTCGGCATTGATGTCCGATCATCTGTTCTGCCACGGTCTTAATTGCCGTCCAGAGCTCGTTGCTTGTCTTTAACGATGCGTCTGATAAGATGGGAGCCAGCTGGTTGTCAAGAGTCTCCGTGAAGTTTTTGGCCACAGACGCCGTTTGGAGCCTTTCGATGTCAAATTTTTATAGCGGGCTTGTCTTTGCCAAATATGCCTTTGTCATACGACATCGATAGGTTAATTTGATTAAGTAATGATCTGAATTAAAATTGGCTCTTCGGTATGTACGGACGTCAAGTATGCTCGAGGCCCAACGTTGTTGGATTAGAACATGGTTGATCTGGTTTTGTGTGTTGCGATCCGGTGATACCCCGGTAATTTTATGAATGCGTCGATGCGGGAACCAAGTCGAACGTATGACTAGATTTCTGCTACATGGGAAGTCAATCAGGCGCTGACCGTTGTCATTTGTTTCATTGTGGAGACTATATTCTCTAGTCGTTCCCCGATCAGATCGCCCATTGTCAACCTTAGCGTTGAAATCACCCTGAATTATTTTTGAGTCGTTTGTAGGCAATGAGTCGACTGGTCTTTCCAGGTAATTGTAGAACGTTTCTTTCGTTTCTTCGTCCTTTTCTTCGGTCGGGGCGTGAACATTTATCAGCCAGATTTTGAAGAATTACGCTTTTATACGGATCGCACCCAGCTGTTCATTGACTGCCTTAAAATCAATAATGTGCGATTTGAACTCCCTGTCCTCAATAAAGGCCACTCCGAATTCTCGTTTTCCAGTAGGCTTCCCACTTTTGAATATTGTGTGCAATCTCATGTCTTGAATATCATTTCCAGTCCAATTCGTTTCCTGGATTGCCAGTATTTTTAATTTATATTGACTGGCCGGTTGTAAAAGGTCCTTAACAGCGCCCTGATAATTGAGTGATCTGACATTCCAGGATCCAATGCCATAGTCCTTTTTTTTGGTTGCGAGGTCGTAGCCGTGAGTCCAATGAGGTCCATCTGCATGTTTCGAAACTTTGTGGGTTTTGCCAGGGACGGGGAGTTAGCCCGTCGCCCAACCTCCATTTCGGTGGCGTTGTTATTACTTCGATTCCGTTATCAGGCGCGGAAGATTCGCCTTCACCCTCTTACGTCCCCACAAAGGAGGTGTAAGTACGATTTAGTAGCAGAGCTGTACATGTATTTACAGTTATTAGCATTTCTCGGCATTTAATGTCCCATTGTTGGGGAACCACTAAACCCAATGTGCGACCCCGAGAACATTTACTACCATTTAATTGGGGGTTTTGGGATGAGGAGTCATAAAAGCTGTGGGTTGGGGAAGCAAGGGGTTCCCTCCTCCTTTCTCAAATGGGCTTGGGACCGTCTGTGGTGGAGTTAAAGTCATTAATGAACGTTAAATAAAACTTAGATCCTCCAATCGAAGAAGTCTCGATCGGTCCACACAGATCTGAATAAATCAGGTCAAGAATTTCGGTCGAACGTTTGCGATACCACGTGTACGCATGAAAAGACGATGCTGATTTAAACAGACTCTTCGCTGTACTGGTGTGAATACAATGAACTCCACTAATTGCTTTCCTACGCATAATGCACACGGATTTGTTATTGAAAATGGAACAGCCAGTTCTGTCAAATAGAACAGTATTGCCGTTTTCAACAATTCGAGCAACCAACAGCAAATTCTATGTTAAATTGGGTAAATACAAAACGTTGTTAACTTCCACACTAGAATGTTCCGGTTTTAGTTGCATATTCCCGACTTAATTATTTTGCAATCTTGTGTTGTTAGCTGTTGAAATAAACTGTGTATCAATCATCTTTGAATTCACTAAAAGATGATTATTTGGCGTCATATGGTGAGACGCACTACTAACAATGTGCGAATAGACAGAACTGTCTTTTTGGTTTTACTTTAGGAGTACCGCATGAAAAGCAGATTTTCAACTATTAAAATTGGGAAAATATTGGTTCATGAAACGTCCGCGTTTCTTACAGTTAAAATATTTTGGTATATCCTTTTTCCTACCGTATTGTGATTCTGCTTTCGGAATGCGATCAGTGCCTTTGTCACTGTATGGTGCACTACAATTTGTGGCTTGGTTACCATACGTAGCGTCAAGCAATTTGCTGTTTACAGCGTCAGCAGATATTTTTGTCCCGCTGCTTTCTATACCCATAGTCACGAGTATAAAATCGTCTGTAAGTAGAGCATATAAAACGACTCCAAGCCATTCGCCGTCGATGAAAAATCAAATTTCCGTTAGCTTGTTGGCTGTACCAATTATTACGTTAACGTATTCTGTCATCCAAGTAGAATCTTCTAGCCGAATCAAAATTAATTTTCTCAAAAGACCAATTTTTTCTAGCCAGAGCCTTATCTTCGTAAAAAAATCTCAATTATTCCCATATTACCGATGCTGTCATAGCGTTTTGTGTATGTATGTAAATAGAGGAATCGACACTTAGCACCACTTTCGCCTTTGCTTTTCGCAATTTTACGGGGTTGGTCTCGTAACCCGCATACGTCGTAGGCAAAAGCGCATTTGCCCACGTATGCAACTGCAAAGATTTCTAATCGCGAAGGACCACTTGTGGTAGTTATCACTACCTGTTAACTTTTTCACTTTCTGGGTAGAATTTGTCGTTTGCGATCAACGCGACAATTGAGAACAGTTCGTGTGAAATATAAATATCAAAAAATGTACTGTCCTTATTGATAAACATAATCAAATTCAGTCCAAATGTTATGTATGTCGTGACTATGTAGTTAAATCCGCGTAAATGCGCTGCCAGGCTATCATTGCAGTGTCGTGGGGCGGGCTCATTTCCCCAGCACAAGGGCCCACTACAAAAAATTTCGCATCTACAAAGTTGCAGGGTTCTCAAGAGTATATCGGTTCGAAGGTGTCGAGGCCATGGTAACCTACGACAGACCATGCCTGATGAACGCACGCGGGACTCGAAAGGATCGTCTTTACTATTTGTTATTTACGATCCTCAAATAAGAATGGGATACGTGGTCAAATTTTATCCACTATTCACACACGATTAGTCATTAACGCACTAAATTTCTACTTACTTCACTACACCGCCTTTTAATTCACGATGCCCGTAGGTGATTTCTTTCACAAGAGAATATTTATATCCTCTCAAAAGGCGCACAGTAATTCTTTACTTTTTGTTATTTAAGCTATGGAAACTGGAAAATAATCCACAACAAAATCATTTAATCCCCAAATATGATTTACAACAAATTGAATCATTATATTCATAATTTTGCTTTACCGTTCTGTAATTTGGTGATGTTGAATTTATATCAAATTTCATGACAAGTGCATCTATGAAAAATATCCAGTGATGTAGATTTTAAACAGATTCCGATTAGATATTCAGAGAAAACCACATGTAGATCTACTTAGAAAACGGAAATTTCTCCTGGGTAATCGAAAAAGCACGTTTTACTCCACTTACTATTTTCACTATTTGAGCTGCGATTATGTCACGATTTGTGGGATTCGGTGGATAACTGTTTATTTCACAATTCACTTTAATTTTCTTTTTATTTAATTAAATTTTTGAATTACAAACGGAACAAAATCTTAGAAACTTAATTCTCGTTTGTAAACCGCTCACGATCAAACTTCGGAACAAAAACCGATCGCTATCAATACAACACTAGATAATAACTAACTCGAGAAATTGACCAAGCCCTGTTTAACATAGCTCAGTGCTTCCTACTCCAATAAAGTGACCTATCCCGCTCGTCTCTCATCCAGTTCCGCTTCGTATGTAATTCCGTGTACCGCCTCCTCGATGAGCCTCTTCACAGTGGTAACGGCAGATTCTCATTGCAACAATCTACCAATTGCTTCGCTAGATTGTCGCAATGGAGCTGCCATGATTTATTTTTTTTTGTTTTTTTTATTTATTTTTTTCTTAGGGAAAACCTTTTATGGATAATGGTTACAAACGGAACAAAATCTTAGAAACTTAATTCTCGTTTGTAAACCGCTCACGATCAAACTTCGGAACAAATACCGATCGCTATCAATACAACACTAGATAATAACTAACTCGAGAAATTGACCAAGCCCTGTTTAACATAGCTCAGTGCTTCCTACCCCAATAAAGTGACCTATCCCGCTCGTCTCTCATCCAGTTCCGCTTCGTATGTAATTCCGTGTACCGCCTCCTCGATGAGCCTCTTCACAGTGGTAACGGCAGATTCTCATTGCAACAATCTACCAATTGCTTCGCTAGATTGTCGCAATGGAGCTGCCATGATTTATTTTTTTTGTTTTTTTTTATTTACTTTTTTCTTAGGGAAAACCTTTTATTGATAATGGTAGCGGTGTTAGTGGCGGGGTTTATTGCGGGTTAATAATAACAATGTTAATAAGTTGCGTATCAAATTGTTCCGCACTTATTGCGTTATTTATATGAGATGGTATTTTCTTCGCAAAGTTCCTTCGAGCAGTTTGCCTAGCCGGGCTGCTCGATTACTACAACCATGATATTCAAAAATCATCTAAAATAAAAATTTAAATTTTGCAAGTAATAATTCAATATCCTTTCTCTTATTTACAGCCCGAAAGCGACGGTTCCAGGTCCGGATCTTCCCTATCGCTGAGTAATGTTACCGGCAATGATGGAGCTGCAGCAGGTAATTCATCTGTACAGAGTCCAACGCATCGTGGTGTTATACGAAGTATTTCAGCTTCCAGTACAAAACCAAGTCGGCGAGCTTCAAGTGGCGCTGAAACATTACGTAAGTTTCAAAATTACTTCCAATTCCTTGTAGAAGTAAGTGCCTGTAAACGTTTGTATAGCGTTCAATGTTCAAATCGTGTATATGTTCCACCTTAAATGTATCTTTATTACGAAATACAAACGGCTTCTAGATTGATTAGAGACAGCTTTACATTTATGTTCTATGCTTAAATATAGACATTAGGAAAAATTGCAAATATAACAATCATTTTCGTGGATCAAACATTTAAATATGATACAAGAAAATGAATGTTTTATTGAATTTTAGAACTCTGAACTTGAGTCAAAATTTTGCTTGTCAAGAAATAAGTGCTCATTAATGCAAATTAATGTAGAGATAGTGGCGTAATTCAGTAGTATAACTGCATGCTTTTTCCCCTCACACAAAACATCCCATCGCAAATATACTAATGTGTAGGCATTTTGTGATTTGTGTTATTGTTTGTGTTGTGTATTTATTTTTAAGATATAATGTTAGGGACGTTGTGCACTTAAAACTAGCTGAAAAGGGTATATCATTTGATCTTGAGATTAAAAATTAGCTAGAATACAAGCAAGAAATGTTTTTCTTAAATGTTCAACAGGAGCAGACTACGCTTCGCAATCTTCTTCTTAATTATAAAGAAGAAGATCTTCAGAAACTGGGATATTCTATATGTGTCTGTATTGTCTAACTATTGATATATTATATGTGAACGTGACAAAAAGCCATTTGTACAATTTATATATTGTATATACATACATATATTATTAAATATAAATTTATTCCCATACTAACACACGCTTATCCCCTTATCATGAAACACACACCATTCATCGCCTTTTAAAATTTAGAAATATTCCATCGTTTCATAACAGGTGTTGGACCAACCAATGCAGCAGCGGCAGCAGCTATCACATCTGCAGGTAACAATCATGCAGGAACTGGAACAACAGCAGCGACCGATCGATCATCAATGTAAGATTGATTTTATTATATCTGTTAGGATCGTTGTAGTAAAATATGTCTTCTCCATTGCAGAAGCAGTAACTTCAAACGACAGAATACGATAGACTCAGCTACAATTAAAGAGAACACTGCTAGAATAGCTGCACAAAATCAAAGACCAGCATCAGCTACACAAAAACCCGTATCATCGGCTGACAATAGCAAGAGCTGTAAGTATGGTTTTTAGAAAAACTTAAAATTATTAAAATTGCTTTCCTTGAAATAAATAATAAAGTGAAAATATAAAAAAGCAGCTGAGACTCTTAAAATATTCATCGATCATAATTCCTTATCCTTGCAATTACATAATGTCATTATATTGTCAAGCTAAAGTGTTAAATGCTCTGGGTCGGAATGCGCTGTACATAAAGCGAATACATTTAACTATACGATTGCAAAAAATGCTAACTTTAGAAAATTTCTATAATGCCATTTTGAATCACAAGTAAAATATGCTCAAGCCAGATAAATTTAGTATCAAAAGAAATGATTACAATTAATTAAATTCTATTTATTATATTATTTGTATTTTTTTATTATAAAAATTAATATTAATTCAATTTTATATAAAACAGCTATTACAAGTCCCGCGAAACCACGTACTGCATCCAAGTATGATCCACCAAATGGTAACAGAACTGTTGGACCAAGCGGAATGATTCCACGACGATCTACAACACTTTACGAAAAGACTTCGTCAACTGAAAAAACCAACGTTCTCCCAACCGAATCGAAGTACGTATATTTCCTTGTTTTTAGAATTGTTTTTTTTTCATAAGATTTTTTTAAATCATTACACATCAAATAATTTATATTACATATAAAGTCTCATAATATGAGCACAATTTAATTTCATGCAACACTAACTAATCTTATTGTTACCTTTTTTAACATTTCTAATTAATTGGAATGTCTTTGTACATTTAAACCATAAAATAAGAGAGAATTCATTCGAGCATTTTCAATTAGGATTTATTTTCATATACGTCTGATTTACTTCTTACTTTTTTAAATTCTACTTATAGTCATTGTCGCACTTATTTCTTTCTTCTCTCCTAATCTGTTAAAAATGAATTACCATCCTTCATTTGGAAAGTTGTTTATATATTGTGTGGGCGATTTTTTGATTCATACTTGGTTTCTTTTAATGCGATTCAGTCCAAATATATAATAAATACATTTTTGAAAGTATCTTTTCTGCTTTAAATTATCGTAGTCGTCTAATATTGAAAATTTTAGTTTATTGAATATATAAGCAATGTTTATATACATGCCGTTAAAGTTGAGTTATTAAAAGCGTTAGAAATTTTTAAGTTGATGGTTGTTTCTCGTTCTCTAATTAGTTTTTTTCTGTGCTTGTATTTCTGTATTTGCTTAGTGAAATTTAATGTTTGAATGAAATATTGCAAAGATGCAGGTTTATTTTTGTTTTATGTTATGGTCTCCAACAAACTTGTTTCTCTGAGGACATGTTTAATATATTACAGCTTCATCAGAAACAAAATGCAGATCAAAATATTGAGTAAATATTCGAGCTGTATAGCGGACCATTAATTTATTGCTCTATTTTTCTCAATTGAAGTCCAATATGGATATTTTATTGGATTCTGTCTACGATTTTCTATTCCCAGCCGCACAAAGTTTTATATAGATGAGTTGCTTATTTTTTTAACATTATACTTACTTACATTATCATTATATAATTTCATTCTCTATTATAATAATTTTATGCTGCTATTCTGTTCTATTGATTCGTTTTCCTCCCTTTGTGCATTTTTTTCAAAGATTAGATTGCTGCAAATGAACTCAATGTAAACACCTGCATCTGACGTTTGTTTAAACTGTTTAAATGACAAATACAATAAGAAACAAAAAATCATTTCGTTAAATAAATTGTAAGGAATTGAATAATTTTTAGGAGCCAATCCCATGTTAAATTGTTATATTTTTAAAAATCTGAAGCTCATGCTCAATCTTCGCGTTACAACTTTTGTAAGGAGAAGCGCAGAGTTATTCATAGAAACTAAATATTTTAACTCAATATTCCCTGAATTTTTCGAAAAAAATTGGAGACAGCTATTTTTTGATTCAAGGTCTACTTAGTGGTTTTTATGCGGTTTTCTTGCTAATGTAAAGGGTGGTCCAACCAAAACGCACGATGTTAATTGTAAAAAATAGAAAGTTTCCAGAGAATGATGTTAATATTTTTTATTATAATAGATGGATCTATGACAGTTATGTGTGAAACAAAATATCGCCCAAATGCTCGCCACGGCTACGGTGGCATACTTCTATCCGATGGTCCATATTTTCAATGAATCTGAGACATCATTGAGGTTCAATGTCGTTAATGTGCTGAATTATCTCATCCTTTAGGTCTTGAATTGTTCTTGGCTTATTGACGTACACTTTTTCTTTTGAATATCCCCAAAGAAAGAAGTCCAACGGTATCAAATCACATGATCGTGGTGGCCAATTAATTAAAATGGCCACAACGTGAGGTAATACGGCCATTGAATTTCTCGCGCAAAAGAGCCATGGTTTCGTTGGCTGTGTAGCAAGTGGCACCATACTGTTAGAACCACATATCGTCTGGGTCAATAACAATTTCTGGCCAAAATAAGTCGTTATCATTTCGCAATAGCGATTCGCAATAGCGAACACCATTCACGGTAACTGCTTGGCCGTCCTCATTTTCGAAGAAGTACGGCCCGATAACGCCGCCAGCCCATAAACCACACCAAACAGTCACTCTTTGTGAATACATCGGCTTTTCAACAATCACTCGTGGATTCTCATTTGCCAAAATGCGGCAATTCTGCTTGTTAACGAATCCACTGAAGTGACAGTGTGCCTCGTCGGTGAACACTCCCCGCTTGAAATGGTCAGTAGGCTTCAGCTCGAGTCAATTGAACCTTGTAAGCGTGTAAATTCAAATCTTTATTCAAAATTCACATCAGTGATGTTCGTGAGATGTTCAATTGTTTGGCAAGACGACGAGTCGAGGTTGACGGCTCTTCTGCCACACTATCGCAAACAACACCAATGTTTTCCGCAGAACGAACTGGGCGAGCACACATTTCCTACAGACCCGGTTTGCTGAAATTCGCGCACAATTCTCCCGATGTGGACACATTTGGTGGATTATGCTGACCAAAAAAAATCAGGAAGTGCGCAAAATGCATTTTGATTTGAACGCCCATTTTCGTAAAAGGCTTTAGAAACCTTAAAGCGCTGCTCAATTTTGTACCTCTCCACGGTTGAATTTTTCAAACACTGAAACAAAGAAATGTCAAATTAAGTTGGGAGAAAACCTTGACATTAAGGTGGGATTCACAATGAATATCGTGCATTATGGTTGGACCACCCCTTATTTATGTACGGCAACCATTACCAACTGCTAAACAAATGTTCGCGCTTTCCCCGTCTGATGATTTAAATTGTAGGATTCATAACAGCACAATTATTTAGTTTGTGAACATAGCTAAAAAGGTGTGATTGTGATTATAAAATTTTCTTAACCATCTGGATCTTCCGAAAACGTAAAATTTTTCAATCAAAAATCGGCGCAACTAAGCACGTTCAGAAGATGTTTGTTGTTATTGTATTGATTTTTATATTTTTTTAATGAATAGGACGGATTAAGAGATATCCAGCGTGTCATGTTGAGAAATTATAATGAAATGAAATAATGACATAATTTCGTGATCGCTACGATTTACTCAGTATTACAGAAATAAATGATGCAATTTCTAATTTTTGAAAAGCCTTCAACCATTATAAAATAGTCTTGATCGAAGTTGTATCTGATTATTCCAAGATTTTTTTTTTCGGAAAGTTTAATTGTATTCTAACTAAAAATTTTTAGTTTTTCGTAGTTTTAGTAGTAGTTAAAAACACAACAAGCAAAAACTTTGTTAACGCAGGAGCCCAAAAACCAAAAATTAAGGCCAGGAATAAACGATCCGAGCAAAAAAATTTGCGAAGCAAAATCATACACGTCCGATGCATTTAAATTCAGGTTTACTAGTGTTTAAAAATTAATAAAACAAAAAAGAGAACAATTCATGTATTTGTTTATGTGAATGAAAAGCTGAGAGCGGAGTGAAAGAGTTGAAACTGTGTTTTAACATCTCCGCTCAAGTCGAACTCCGATCGAGTGTCATGTCAGCAACTCCGAGGCCCAAAATGCGTTTTTGATGCTTCGATGGAGCTAAAGATTTTGTAAGGATGTCAACTATCATCTCGTTAGTTGGGGTGTAAGGGGCTTCGATTGGATGTTCTTGTGGAGCCTGCTGGATGAAGTGATCCCGGATACCTATGTGTTTGGAGCGAGCGTGGAATCTTGGGTTGAGAGCAAGTTTCCCGGCACCTTGATTGTCGCTTCCTTTGCTGCATCTGTGAGTTCCATGTACTCAGCTTCTGTGGATGATAGTGCAACCGTCCGTGACTATCGCGGTTCTCAAGAAATAGACGATCCACTAAACCCGTGTATGAGCGTCTGTCTTTTGTGCATCCTCCCCAGTAAGAGCACGTAACCGATGAGCTTTTAGTTCTTCTTCTTCTTCGTAGCACTACAGCCCGTCTTGAGCCTTCGCTTCCTGAAACTAGCGCCTTCAACTGTCTCGGTCCGTTGACCACGTTCTCCAATTTCGAAATCCGAGCAGCGATGAACTGTCTTCGTCGACCGAGTCAGGCCAGCGTTTCCTCGGTTTCCCCACTGATCTTCGGCCTTCAGTTCTCCCAACGAATACCTTTTTGGGTATCCGTTATTCGTCCATACGATTCATGCGGCCAGCCCATTGCAGCTTCCATAGTCTTACAATCGTTGAGGCCTCCGGCTCGTCAAAAATTTGATATAGCTCATGGTTGTATCAAATTCGCCATTGGTCCGCGTCTAGCTTCGCTGTGATATTCAGCATTTATTCAATGTTTGTTTTAAAATTATTATGTCTTATAATGATTGATGACATTCAAGCCTTGTTTTCTTTGTATATTGATTTTGTTTTTTCTCCTTAGCATAACAAAGAGTAAATGTCCAAATCCTTTAACCCAACTCAATAAGTATGTCACATTTGATATAAAATATGCATATTTGTGAATCTCAGGACTGACTTGATGGCGTGTAAGAATTTTATGCTTTTGTGACATATTTGCAATTTTAACCAATACTATTAAATTCAATTTAGTCGAACACGACAACAATTTACCGTTACAAATTACGGTATTCAATCAAACTGACTTATGTGATGCAAAAAGTACTCTGACAAAGCAATCTCGGGTGATTAGAAAAATTAAATATTTTATGAATACGAGAGTACATTACATATGTAAAGCTCAAGAGGAAAAAAAACTCGGTTGATCCGTGTAACCTTTCCGAGGAGCATGGGAAGGATAACTTTATGCATTTACAGACATCATAACCAAGAATGCTTCAACACAGGGGCTAGCAGCTGCGTCTTAACAGAGTTTTTTGAATCATGTTTTTAATATTTCAAATATTACCTTAAACCCAGTTTCTTGCTTTCTAGTATGTAAGATGAAGCTCATCATAGTTAAACCGATTTACACCTTCTCCTAGCCTTCAAACCCTCGGTACGTAATGTAACTCTTTTCGCAGTTGTGACATCGGTTTCCGCATCCAAGGAAAAAATACGCACTACATGAGTCCAATACCCTCCCACCGTGTTTGTGTAACTATTCCTTTGGGCACTTCAAATTTCCAAAATATTTCTTCGGAAACTTCTTGGCTGCCTAGATTTTATTCTGTTTCAAATATAATTGCTATGTAAAGCCATATCTGCCACTCCATAACTGCTACAATTAATACAATTAAGTTTTAATTGGAATTGATCTAAACAACAAACGCTACTAGATGGTGGGCTTGCAGAGCAGCGTGCCCGTAGTGTCAGTTGTCATCTTCCTGTTTTAGCCTTGATTGAGTTATGAAGCAACCAGTTAACTCTTCGTTGAACTGAGATGGCGTGAAGTATTATTTTGTACATAACATTTCTGTCGACACTTTCATATGCATGTTTGAAGTCAACATAGAACTGAGGCGCGTCAATTTCATAGTAGACCATCTGCTGCAAAAACCACATACTCTCCGACTGCATAAAAAGGCTTCAGGTTTCGTTCAATGATTTTGGAGAGCACTTATAGAATGTGCACAAGAGAACGGTTCCTCTGTAGTTTTCACAGCATAGTCTGTATCTGGTTTTAATATATGAGTGATGCATTGTAGCTTCATCGCCTTGATCTTCGAACGCATTCTGCGTATGTCCGGTTTTTTTTGTTGGACGCATCTTACCTTCTTCATTGAATCGCTCATTCCTCTCATTTTTGATCGATATTTGAAGACCTTTTATGCTGTGTCTGAGTTTGCATCTGTGACAATTTTTCGTTTTCGCTTTCTCCCACCTCTCTCTCGTGGAATCATTTTCAGAATGGCTGCCGGCAATGACTTGTATGCGAACTTTATTTAACTTGAGTTTAGGGATTTAGTTTGGGTAGCTCCTCTATAGTCATCGATGATTTCCATTGTTTTGAATGTTTGGAAATACGACACCAGAATTCGGCATTAGACTGCTAACGGTCTGATCAAGAGTGTGCGCCACAAAATGAACACGTAGCGAGTAGTTACACCCCTAGCTCGTTTTTCTATGAGATCATGGTCGATTTGGTTGTGTTTGTAGATTATGTAAATTTTCTGTTGTGAATATCTGGGTGCGGGAGATAGATCTTATGATGAAGTTTCTGGCTAACGCTAAATCTATTAAGCGCTGTCCATATAGGCTAATCCTTTTGTGAAGAATATACCGTCCTATTGTCCCTCTGTGAGTGAGCATCCAGTCGATTTGACCATTAAAGTCACCTAAAACAATTTTTAAAGGTAGTAGTCGATTGTGTGTTCTAAGGTGCAGTTAAAAATTCACTCAGCTGAACCCTCATTTTTTTCTGTGGCAGCATAGCAATTAACCGGCCAGAACCATAGTGTCCACGATAAAGGCCACTCCAAACTCATTATCTTTTTTTTGTTTTAGCATCACAGCCCAGTTTGGGCCTTCCTTTAGAGATAGTTAGAGTATCTCTTTATCTTAATCGTATATATCGGCACTCGAGATGTGATATAGTCAGTACCAGGCTTTGGTCGTGCGTATCTGTCCACGTAGCTACGATATGTTCTGATCTAAAACCACTATGCATCATAAATAATATGTCCAAAGAATGTCCAAAGAATCACTTGAAACAAATCTCGTTGTCATCAACGGGATTGAACCAGGGACTTTCAGCTTACGAGTTGAGCACTCTAACCACTGCACCACGCGAACTACTCAAACTCATTATAGTTGCTGTAAATTTACGCACCAGTTTTCTTTTCACATTATCAGATCCAAGCAATGTAATTGATTTACTTACTTCAAAGTACGGAGTTATTCGCTTTGTGGTTAAAAAAAGGAAACGTAAATAAAAGACATGAAATTAAGTTTTAAATGAATTTTTTTTATAAGTAGTGTTAAAATTTTTTGCGAAATATTGTCGTTTAAATGGCATCTTTGAGGTATATTGGAACCTTTAATACTTTTGTAAGAATTTTTAACAACTGTTTACACATTTCGGGGGTATCTCAGCCATAACTGCTCTAAAATTGCTCTGGATGCTCTAAAATTTGAAATGTTAATCACGTAAACTGGGTTATTTCCCCCTCAAAAAAAGTTCAATGGCGACAAATCGCATGATTTCAGTGACTGATCAACTTCATCGAAACAAGGAATCTCGCTTCTTGGAATCTTCTTGTGCATTAACACTAAAAACTGTCATGTTATGTGGCTTATGGTGCCCTTTTGTTCGAACATGACTACTTAAAAGTCAAATCGTTGATTGAAATGATTGGTGACTGTTACTATTTTTTTAAATTTCCCCTATTGTTGTTAATTGGTTTAGATTATTGTGTTGAGCGATTATCTTGGACTATTCATTATAAATAGGAAAGATTCTTAAAAGGCCTTACACCTTCCTGAATACTAGGTAATGCTTGTAGTTATCTCAACTGAACCATCAATGTTATATTCCTGTCTTTTTAAATTTTACATATCAAACATACTATTTTTACAAACTATATATTTCCTTCTATGTCTTAAATTGTATTCCCCTTTATTTTTCTTCGTCAGTCGTTTATAATAAATTTGATTTTATTTATATATTAGTAATTAATTTAATGTAATTATTTTTATTCATTGTTTCTCACAAGAGTCTGCTTTTATAATAATTCAATTAGGATTCAAATGCGTGCGATATTTTTTTAAACATAAAAAACAACAAATTTCTTACCATTGATACGGATAAAGAAATCAACCAACCAAAACTATTGAAATATATTTACATCAAGAAAACAATCTATCTTAATATCTTCTAAATATATCCCATATCTATCACCTTATTATATCCAAATAGCTTTGCATCAGCTGTTACTGAATTAACCAGGAGTGGATCGGCCGTTCCAAGTGGTAAGGGTCATGTTAAAAGTGCTTCAGTATCTAGTCCTGGGCCATCGGCTGATAATAGTGTTGCTACAAATGACCCACTTGGATCAAGGTATAAAAATCTGAAACGAATCTGTCTTTTTGCATATAGCATATTGAAATAATTTTCCCCGAATTTTTATCTCACATAAAACACAATTTGATTAGAAACATGGTGTAGAATGCTTATTTTTTTCTTTTCTTCTAAGGGTTTATTTGTATGTTTTCTTTTATTTTTTTTTTTGCCTTATAGATATTGATTGACTATTCCCTTGTACGTCATATACATACACACAACTAGAGAGTTTGCATTTGATTTTGTAGTGAATAATATGCATTGGAAATGGAATTTGAAATTGCATATTTAATATCAGATTTCATCCAAATCCTGACAACAACAACTCAAAAACATTGTAAATTTTTTTTCTGTTTCTTGCCCTAATGCCTCTCGTTTGTTATTTTTCCATAGAAGTGATTGGCACTATTTCTGTACTATGGTTGAGTTTTTTTTTGAAAAATATTTAGTAAATATTTCAAAATTATTCCAAATTGAAAGCATCCATTCGTTTTTAATTTATTCGGTACTTATATCTTGGCATCTAAAGTAAAATATTAAATATTTTATTTCGATTGAATATACTGTAGCTCAAAAAGCCTCGCCAAATTTTAGCTAAAAGAATCTTAAATGATTGGAATTTCAGAAATATCTACATGCTTATTCTCCAATTAGCAGATTGTGTATCATCTTTAAGATCAACCAATCAAAATAATTTTAAATTCTTTTTCAAAATCGATCCATAGATAGAATTTTCGCTGCATTTTCTTATATTTTTTAATTTAATTGGTAAAGAATATAGTTTATTGAAGCTATTTAGATATATATTTTATGCGACAACTTTTTATTCTGAATGATAAAAATATGAAATTCGATTTTTGGTTGGTTGCTGGTTTGGTTGACTTTTTTTCGTTGAAGGTATGATACAGCTTAAAATGCTTTTTTGCTTTAAATGAATATTTTGAATTTTAGCGATATGTATATTACTATGTAAAATAAAAATTCTTTAAATATATAAAAATACATGAAGCAAATTTTAGGTTATTTTGGAAGAATGAGTTTGAAATTATGTATAAATTTTCCACTCTTTTCGAAAACTGTCAAAACACTATTGTTAGCCTTCTTATCTTAAGATATAGTTATTTAATATTTATTCTTTACTTTGCATCAAAACGTGTCATTGCAAAAAAGGCGTTTCTTGGTACTTAAATGGTGCTAATGTCCTGAAACAACGTTTTTAGGGCAATATGAGCCATCGATTTGATACAATGTCTGTTAATCCTGCCACTCTTAAAGGATTAAGAACATAATATATTCTGCTTTTCGTTGCTTACGCATCGTCCTATATGGTGGTAAAGTCTAGATTAGGTCTTAGCCTCCGAGAGTAGTTGCCTCTAAGTGACGCATTTTTGGAACCTCGTAAAACAATTTTTATCTTCTAATTGACCCAGGACCTATCCATCTGCTTGCTGTAGACATTTATTTGACGATTAAGGGAAATATCATACGAACTTGGAAAGCCTGGACTCTTATATGGCAACTTGAGTAGCACAACCATCTTGGCAGAAGGTATACAACGAAGCAACCCTCATCAAAGCACTTAGAAAAGAGGCGTTGAGCATAATCTGGCACGACTTGCCTGGTACGAGTACTTTTGCACATTTCGCCGGTCATACCATCCTATTCAGATGACCTCAAATACCGTATTTGTTGATACTAGCACTTATCCCACAGCGCTGTTGCGGTGGAACATGCTTCTGTTCTGCGGCACCTTCAAGAGGTGGTGTCTAACATTCCGCCCTAGAAAATTATTTTTCCGACAAGTATTCAACACCGTCACTCCATGTCGGTGTCGAATTCTCACGATTACGAAGCCCCAACAAATCGAGTCTGTTGCTGTTTCTCCGAAATAAATTGTAAGCCTCTTCTCACGGATAATCAGCGATGTTCCTGATGAAGTGTTAGAAGTGTTCCTTCTTGGATTTCGTGAGAAACCCATTGTACTCTTTTGCAAGCTTCAGGTATGCCGATTTTATCCGGACAAAAGTCTTTAGCTTCTGAATTCGCGCTCTCTAAATCTTCCTCCTGCGCTTAGCAGCTACCTCATTCTTCTTACTAAATTCAAAATCTACAGTAGTTTGGCTATTAGTATTCGAATCAATCCCATGCGTGACAATGGCAGCCGATAACATTATTTCACGGATATTACTGCTTTCTAATTTGTTGGACGAATTCTGTTCACAAATTGTCCTATTTGTTTTTCTGTGTACCTTTGTCTCTTTCAAAACTCCTTTATATTACCCACAAACTGATGAAGCCGTTTTTTACCAGCTGACAAAGCAATGCTTGTAAGGATCCGCAGAATATCTTTTATTAGCTGTAAGAAATTATTCTTAATGTCATTAATTGCGTCTGTCCTTTCAACATTAGCTTGAAATTTTTAAACGAGAATCACTGGGAGCAATCGGCAGAGTGTGGAAGCAGACCGAGAATAATATCATGATTTTAGGCAAAAAACTGGAGAATTAACAAAGCTGAGTGATTAAGAGTGTAGTCATGGCGAAAGAACCAAAAATAGTCTCGTTACAATTTTGGTCGTTCTGGCGGTTGATAATTTTACTTGGAGACAAAAATTCAAAATGCTAAAGTTCATTAAAATTGAAAAAATTGTGAGCATAAATAAGGATTGTTAAACGTTTTTCCTCTTTATTTTTCGGCACTCAAAATATTTTCACAACAGAACGCAACTTTTCAATATGTTAGTTAGATTATCAAAACAGTGTTAGAATTCACAGTCGGGTCTAGAATAATACAATTAGTTGACAGTTCAGACTGCCTAATTTAGTGCGTCCTCGGCTTCGTCGTCACTGTATTCGCTCAGCACGTCATCTTCTTCAGCCTCTAGGCCAAGAAGTAAACTAAAACATCGCTTCAACTGGTCGATAACGAACACTTCTAGATACCATCATTTTCGTCTGACTGCAACTGGTAGATCTTCCATCCCATATCTATCACGGGGCAAGACCTTCGTGGTAATGTATAGGCCATTATACGCTGGTTCGAGTTTCCGAGATTCGCCGATAGCCACGGCTGCTTGTTATATAACAACTAGATCATCGCACGCGTACTCCGTTGAAGCCTTGTTGTTTGCGTCAAATCGAGCTTTCCATTTAGCTGCTTTCTCCTGGACCCGTTCTGTCGCAACTTGTCGTCGAGTTTGCATTTAAAGCACGTCTGTCTCATCTTTGTCGTCGCCCTCTAACTTTATAACTAATTCGTTTATGATGATGTCTCTAGGTCGATAATCAAAGATTAATGCATATGGAGACACTTTAGTAGTAGCGTTTCGCAGCGTATTGATTGTCCACTGGACTGTTCACAGTTTCTCGTCCCAATTGCGTCCCCCATTTCAAGTCATTGGCGTCAGCTGATGAAAACTATTTTTTTGCCCCGCTTAGCCTGACAATTTTTCCGTGGGGTACGCACCGCTGTTTTAATATGTCGAATTCCGTTATTTGAGCAAAACGTTTCCGAGGTTGCAGAAGTAAATGCTGTCCCTCTATCGGTGACCAAATTTTCAGGGACCCCAAAATATCCTGTCATTTCGTTGAGGATAGAAATGACTGGTGTAGTTGACGTATTCTTCACTGGCCGCTAAACCCCATACTTAGTGCACGCATCAACTACCACCAAAATGTGTATATTTCGCCGCTAAGCACCCTGATGATCCGTGTGTATCGTATGGAACGGTATAGCCCCTCGAAGCATACGATGAAGCGCACCTTCCGGTCGTCCACCAGCCTTCTTCCGAAGCAGAAAAACATTTTTTTTTAAATAGTTCCCCATCCGGGGGAACCAAAAACTGCTTCCGACATAATTCCAACGTTCTATCAACAGATAAATGTTCAACATTGTCGTATTCCACTTGGTGCAACCCATTTGTCACCTTCTGTGATATTTCGTAATAATCGTACTTGCGGTAGACAGTAATCATTTTTCAACTGTTTCGCTTCTGTCGATGTGCGGTTTGATCCCTACATCTTAATCATATTCTGCAGTTTAGGGTCTTATCTCGTCATCGTCAGTAACCAATCACTTTCGGCTATCTGGATCTGAAAAACGCTATCAGCTACCAATTCGGCTGCTGCTGCTAAATGGAACCATTGTCAGCTCAATGCATCGGCATGCAACATTATGCCATCTATTTTATGGAATAACTCAAAATCATATTCACTAAGTCGCAGCCACAAGGGTACCACCCAGGGATGTAATGGCTTGCTCAATCTCGTTGTTGCCATAGCGGAACAATCAATGACAACCTTTAAGTTTTTGTCCAGTATAAACATTCAAAGCCTGGTCATGGACTCCACAATAGCAGGCGCTTCCAGCTCATAGCTGTAGTAATGAACCTCGTATGGCGTCATGTCGACTGAAGCAACGCACAGGTCTCAAATCGTTCTCCTCCCTCGTTACATTAAAATTCCAGCAATTTCTGCTGAACTTCCATCGGTGTGACGTTTATGCTTCGCCTTTCCATCATACAACGCTAAGATACGTGTTCTCTGTCAGCTTCCGCTTCAACAATTCAAACGAGAATTGTTGATCGTCTGCCTATTCGAATACTTGGTCCTTCTGCAATAGTTGAGGTAATGGCTTGGCGATGGAGGCATAATTTGAAACGAACCTCCGAAAGTACCCCGTCAGACCCAAGAATTGTTGCAATTCATGTACCTTGGTGGGAACCTTACAGTTGTCTACACAATCTACTTTCGCTTCTCCAGGTCAAATACCTTTGTCGCTTATCTCATATTTTCTGTGCCAAAAACTCGCATTTGTCCAAGATACTCCAAGAATCGTCACAATTGATCTAAACCTTCCTCGATCGTATTACTAGGAATTACGATATCGTCCACATACATCAAAACTTCACCTGGTGGCATTTTAGCGGCTACTCGATTAATTGCTTTTTGGAATACAGCGGGGGCATTCGACAACCAAAATGGCATTTTGCAATATTCTTACTGCTCATCAATTGTACAGAATGCTGTATACTTCCGCAAATACCCTGCTACTTAAACTTTATGGTATTCTGATCGTACGTCCAACTTCGTGAAATAACAGTTTCCCTGAAGCAGGGCGATTTCCTCCTAAACAATAGGCATGTGATACGGCTGTTTATTTATTTTTGAATTTAATTTGCGTAAGTCGCCGCATACTCTTGATTCTCCATTAGGCGTTGTGTACTACCACAATAGGTGATGAAAATGGTGAAACACTCTCCTGAATGATGTGGTTTTTTAACATCTCGTCTATAATCCGTCTCACTATTTCGTGCGATCTGAATGGAATGCGGTATGGTCGCAACGAGCTGGGGGTTTCATCAGTCAATTGAATTGAAATTTCGTCAGTGTCACCTTCATGTTTTCCGCAAAAGTCCCTCGGAATTCTTTCACTAGCGTCACCGTTCGAAGTCTCGATTCCGTATCTACGTCCTCACCAAACTTTATGTCGTCAATCTTGAATGGGCTTCCACTTCGTCATCTCCATTTGTCGTTCTTGGAGGGTAATGTAATTTTGCTCCTGAATGGCACGAATGTTCGGTTGGTTTAAATAAGTAAGACCCACCAATATCGCATGATCCAACAATGTGTTATCCACTACCAACAACATTGTGATAAGGCATGATTTATTTTACCACATTAACTACATCGTGGTGTTCTCTGCGGTTTTCCACAATCTCATTTATAGCACGTTACAGGTGATTTTTCTGTTTTTTCTTTCCGCAGTTTGTTAGCGACTCTGGTGCTAGGGTTGCTGGTTTCAGCCTTTCTCTAGCCCGACGAAGACTGAGATACCTTTGCATACGATCCCTTAGATTATGTAATTGTTGGCCTTGAAATGCTAGATGAAATTGGCCGTTTTGTAACAATAGTCGACTCGCTCACACCTCAACATTGGCCCAACTTGACCATTTCGGCGAGATACGTCAGCATGGATTCCGACTGCAAACGTTTTCGTGCCATCAATTCCAAATATACGGCTTCATTTCTCACTTCCTGAAACGTCTAAGGAATGAGTCTCGAAATCTGTCCAGCCCTCAAATGTTGGCACTGAATCAAGTCACGTTTCGCCATCCCTGTCAACTTGACTGATTCGCAAAACAGAAGCAATGTCTCATGCCATTCGTATAACGTCCACTGATCCACCTTTCTGCCGTGAGACTCTCAGTCTCATCATCAAAACCGGGCAACGCGTTGACTACCTCACGAGGCGTCTAGTTGATCGAAATAGATTGTCATCGTTCCATTACGGAATTTTTAATTCCCGTCTCCGTTTTGGAGTGATCAAAATCTCGCAATCATCGGGCGAACTGTGCGTTTCTACCCTTTGTTGGCAATCCCCCCTTTCGCAACAACTCACGTAGATTTTGCACACATTTCTCCTCGTCATTCATGGCGTCCTATGTCTGCTAATCGCAATACATACACTTTTCACGTTCGCACAGTGCGTAATTAAATTCTTTCGGGCAC
This sequence comes from Odontomyia ornata, assembly GCA_963969285.1. Classification (NCBI taxonomy): domain Eukaryota; kingdom Metazoa; phylum Arthropoda; class Insecta; order Diptera; family Stratiomyidae; genus Odontomyia; species Odontomyia ornata. Next base: position 87,464,874 of record OZ017742.1, read on the forward strand.
ATGATGCTCAGTGAATTCCAACGTCGCCGCAATGCACTATTAACTGCAATATACTCGTCAATGATATACGCTATGGATGGCTCTCCAGTTCTGATTCTGTTAAATGTTTTTCCTCTTTATTTCTCGCCATTCAAATCAATTTCATAACAGAACGTAACTTTTCAATATTTTAATTAGATTATCAAAACAGTAGGCTACATAATAGAACTCATAGCCGGGTCTAGAATAGTACGATTGGTAGACAGGATTCAAATTTGTCGTGTCTTTTGCGGGTGAAGATCCTTTGCCAAGTTACTGTGATGGCTGCATTTTCGTCTTAATGCCATATTTCTGTTTAAAAGTAGACGATTGCTCTCTTAAATAGGAAACTACGGAAACAGCAACGTAAACTGAAACACGTTGCAGATAAATGCTAAAAACTCTGAAATTAAGCAATATTGTATATATATAAAGAAAGTGTAATGTTATGACAATTGAAGTGCTATGAACCACTCGTCACTGTAACAATCAAGTGCCAAGTTATTTCAAAAGTTGAGGACTATTCATTTTTAAGTGTTAATCGATTCGGTATACGACGCTTTGGTTCATTCGATCGTTATACTTACTCCTGAAAGACTCAGGCTGTATTTCGGCAATAACACGTCAAATATTGGCTTCCAAGTGCTCAATTGTTACTGGTTTATCAGCTTAGACATTCAACTTTACATATCGCCAACGAAAGTAATCTAGTGGTGCAAATCGTGCGACCGCGGTGGCCAGTTACCATGCCCGTTTCGTGAAATAAATCGTTCGTGAAATGTTTCTTTCAGTAAATTAATTGTATCGCGCTCTGTGGCACATGGCGCTGCTGAAACCACTCAAGAACATATCTGTCTCTGTATCGCTCACCGTTGACTATTTTTGAAGACAAATGGACCAATCATCCCACCGGCCAATAAAGCACAGCAAACAATATCTTTCTGGATGTAATGGTGTTTTGACAACTGCTTGTGGATTATTATCGCTCCAAATGTGGCGATTCTGTTTGTTGACGTAGCCGTTTAACCAAAAATGTTTTGTTTCATCACTGAACAAAATTTTCAAATGGTATTATGGATCAATGGCAATCTTTCCTTCAACCCATTCACCAACGTTGCTGCGGCGTGAGTATATTCATGATGAATTGCCAAACGCAACTAACCTTAAAACAACCGATAGCCTTGACATTGGCTGTCACCGGAAACATTGTTGCTATTTTTAAATTCTCCGTCTCTAAAAAAACATCCTTTACATCTGTGTAAGTATGCAAGCTGAAAATACAATTTCTTTTAGAACAGTGATTCTACATCAAGGTTTTAAAAATCGTTTCTTTGAAAAAGATCACCAGAGAATGCTCAAACTTTACGCACCATAAAAATTCCGGCGCAAATTGAATTAGTCCTTGAATTTTGGTCTGAGTTCATTCTTGTCCATAATTTCAAAGTGGTGAATAAATTAATGTCAGCATAATTCTGGTTGAATGGAAGGAAATTACTCACATGAATTTAAAATTTGGAAATTTATTAATGATGCCACTAATTTAACTAAAAATTCCTTCTAGTAGGGCCATACTTCTACAAACTGTACTTGTTATTGTTTTTCCTAAAGATTACTACTTTTTGAACATGCACTCTACTTTTCTCCATTCACAAGGTGTCGAATGCATTAAATTATATGCAACAGGTATATAACCTATCACGATTGCAATCAAACTTTAACAAACGTTATGTTACTCGAAAAATTAAAAATTATATCCTCCTATATAAATGTTAGTATTCATTTATTTCATTGTGTTTAAAACAACTCCGATGCAACCAATTCGCACAATTTCCCTTCATTTGAGGAATGATATCCGTTTCTGTTATTTAAGCAAAAAAAAGCCTTAATCTTAGTTACCATTTCAGAGTATCTCGAGGATGGAGTTTTCGGGAGCGGTCACTTTTGTAAGTAAAGATCCCACTAAAATCTGTCCATGCTTTCAAAGAAATTTAATCAAATAAAATCCTCTGGTTCTTTTAATAAATTGTCCTGATCGTAAGAAATGTTTATCGAAATTCATACAAATTTTCACTTTTAAAATAAATTTTCACTAGCAACTATTTCAGTGTTGTGTCTAACACACCGTAATTCAAATTTATTCTCAATATTTTAACTTGCATCGTCGTCGTATCGCTTCTGTTCAGCCTTAATGTGAATGACTCCTCCCTCCCTCCTCAAAAACTGTACTATGATGAATGGTTAACTTTGTTTAGAAAAATTGATCTTTAAGTAATTTTGTTTGATTTTCGTCGATCGACTGGTTACCAAACGATCTTTAAGGAATCTGATAGGACATCTGAATAACTTAAAACATGAGCGTTTACTGAATTTAAATTCGTATTAAAATCTCGACGGGATTCAATAAAGGAGAATTTTTTATCTGAAAATGCATGCCTGAAAATTTAAAATAGCTGAAGCACCGCTAAAATGCTTAGAAAAGCTTCGCTCGCAATGCACGCAAAACTTTACATAATTTCTTTGTCGATACACCTCTTAAATGTAAATAATTGAAGAAAAATAAAAATAACTTTGGAAAGTGTACAAAAATATTGTCTATATATTTCAATTTTTTACCATCAAATATTAACCATTGAAAATATGCTTAAGTTATCTAATTTAGCGAAATACAGGTCAATATATCTTTTATATCAAATAATTAATATAAACATTTTCTGTTTCTATTTTTTTCTTTTCATGCTGATATTCCACTTCAATAAAAAAAAATTAAACAAAAATCATTTTAAAAAAATCTACCACCATACAATCAAATCAAAAAATATGCTCTTCTAAAACTGAACAAATTGAAATTTTTCTTCTCAAAATCTACAAAAACAAATCGAAAAATGCCTTGTTTGGATTATGAAATTTTCGGTGAGTTTCAAATGCAAAAACATAATGTTATATAAAATCTATACAAATATGAGATATGTTACAATTTTGTTTTTCCGATGGTTTTTCGTTGTTCTTTGCGTTGATTTTTCTTTATTAATTTGTTGTTGATAAACGGAGAGATTGTGTTTGTTTGGAAGTGAAGGACGCTTGTTGCTTAGTTGCTCAAATTATATAATACATATTATACATATACAAGCTTAAAATCAATTATCAATTAATTGGATATGTTTTTGTCGTTTTAAATGCTTATTGAAAACAATTTAATTGTTTCGTCTGAAATTGCTTGCTTGGTTTTTGGATTGGTAGCTACGGTAAATATTTCCAAAATTTCTGATTGGTCAGTTTGGAAGTAAATTTGGTTCTTAAGTTGGATTTGAATGGCTTTTGTTCATGAATAGTTGGGTTTGGTTACAGTGATACGATTTGTATGTGGCTTAGAGAATGATAATAGAGAAGAAACTAGCCGAGGGAAGGGTGATCTAGTACGTTTTAGAAGTACCTTAGAATACTTCAAAGCCATGCATCTTCCCATAAATCTTGGTTGTTAACTACTTAGATGGATTAATCAGCTTGGAAATGATGTTTTTGTATTAAGCCTTAGATAACGTCGGTTTCATGCAGACATACTTTTGCTACATCAAAATTGTTCATGATGATCTCAATTATAATTTTCTTAAGTTTCTTTATTCTTAATTCCACTTCTTATAAAATTAATTTCTTTTATAAATCATCAATAAAATCACTGTAACAAACCTAATCACATCTTAACTGCTTTCATTTGGGTGTCTGAACAATGATTTCATTATTAACTCACGCCAATCTGTTGAAAATCATTCTTTTACGTGACTATTCAACTGCATCATATCGCTCAAAATTCATTAGATGCATTTGAAAATAAAAATTATTGTAGAGTGTTATATAATGAATATTTTACACTGGATTTATTCAGAAAAAATAAACCTAAATTAATTTAAAAATATTTTTTATAATATTTTTATATATTTATTTATATATTTGTTTTTTTCTTTCTTTTTTATCTTTCACCTGGTTTGTTGCGAATGAAATGCCAATTTTACCTGCGTGCCTTGCATCTACACCACATCTATTTGCAAATCATCATCAACCAAATAAATATAAAAAAAATCGCAAATCAATATCCAAAATAAATAATAATGTCGAATTGTTGCTATGCCGTGCATCTTATCATCTTTTTTCATCGTATTTATTGCTACTACTACTATTACTACATCTTTGAAAACAATCACCAATATATATAAAAACACAATCACAATCAATTAAATATATTAAAAAACAACAATTTTTATTTGAAAATTGTCAATACCACAATTTTGAATTGAAATCAAAATCAACAAAAAATTATGTACAATTTATTTATTCAATTTTGAAAATATCGATTCGACACATAAAATTACTTTATAATCAATCCTAAACTTTTGTTCTGACATTCAAAATTTTAACAAAAAAATTTATGAAAAACAAAAAATTTGTGTTTGGTAACAAAATTTTTTTTAAAATAACTACTTAAACTACGATGAAAAACATGATTATTAATTATATTCAAATCGACATGAAATCAAAACAAAATCGATAAATCGAAATTGAAATAAATAAATAAAAAAAAAACAATCAGTTTGCTCGATCGCCTCAGAATGACATCAGCTGTTAAATCTAGCAGGCACTTCCCAAGGAATGTTCCATCGAGGTCAACTTTTCATTCGGGTAAGTTTGGAGATTTCATATTAAAATTTATTTATTTTTTTATAGGAAATTAAGTTCTAGTTTACCAATTTTTAATAGTATCATTATTGAAATATTTTATCCGAATGTTATATTTGGGAAAATCTCGTTTTGAAAATGTTAGCGCACATTTTAGAAATAATTAACACATAAATCATTACCATAAGGTATTTTTTAATGGAATAGAGTAGAATAGTTATATTATATTTTTAAATTAAGATACATTCTTTTATGTCGTCAGATATATACTTGTTATTTGGAATTAAAGAATTCTACATAAATCGTTATACTGTCTAGGTTCCTCGTTCAGCAGTCAGAAAATCTTGAAGGAGTCATTTTTAAAACCTTTAAAATTATTTTTCATTAATTAAACAGTGACTTGACAAGATTTATTATTAGTATAAACTTCAAACTCCTTGCCATTACATATTTTTTAGTCTTTACTGATTTCATATAAATGCAAGTTTAAGGGGACATAATACATTTTCGTACTGGTTTATAGTCATAGATGGGATGCTAATAAAGTTTGCTTTTAGCATTAATCAAAAATGATAAACATCAGATCTCCCGTTCATTTTTTAAAAACGTTTAAAAAATAAGCTCTTAATCATAGATGGATTTTAAATTTTTGAAACATTTTTTCGGTAGGTCGTTACACTAATCAAAAAATTATAGTGCATCGCCCTCTAATCCAGAATTCTTCGAAATATTACCCTTATGCTTTGACAGAACACGATTCTCACTGCGCATATGCCTTCTGGAACTCGCTTTTCGGAATCCCCTTCAGAGATACCGTCACGGCCCCTTGGACGTCTTATAAGAGCTGTATCGTGTTCCATTGAGGTCCTGCTTAAACCAAGGAAAGATGAAGAAAAATTTCGTCGGTGCCAGATCTAGACTATATGGTGGATGAGGCAACGTGGCAATCCTGTGCTTGGCCAGCAACTCCCTTACCAGAGTGATGGTAAGGGAGTTTCGTGCAAACTTGGCGCACACGTTTCGTATGGCCAAATCCTCGGTAATAATTTTTCGGACGCTATCATACGAAATCCTTAACTCATCAACAATCAGACGAATGTTTATGCGCTAGTCAGAGCTCAGGACCGCCTTCGTTTGTCAAATATACTTACCAAACTGGTGTTTTTCCTTGGTTTTATACTAGCAAATCTAGTCTCACTGCCATCTCCATAATCATTCCTTCCCTGGTAATTTGCTATGGCATATCCTACTCAAGTGCCATTGCATTAAAATCTCCTGCAATCACTCCATGGAATCATTTGGTGAAAAATAGCAGCTTACGAAAAAATCTCGTAACAGTCAACCAACATAAAGTCCTTGCGGCGATAAGTTGCAATCGAGTCAGTTCGAGCGTTGATGCAGCTCGCCTAATACCTTTTTACGCCATCGTTGCCAAAAATGATTACGCATATAGATAAGCGTTTGCCAGCGCCCAAGGCTACTGCGTACGAGATCTTCGAGGACTGGTGCGTCAGGTAGTGCTTTTAAGGCTGCACCAATAATGAAATGGCCTGGTGTCAAGATCGTTATATATCTAAGTAGAGTCACTGCTAAGTTCAATCACTTTTCAATGCATGCTGCGAGTGTGGAAAACTCCTCGAAAGTGAGAATCGCATCACTAAGCACTCATTTTAAATTTCTCACTGCAGCTATGCACAGACCTTCAAAGTGGGGAGCCTTTCGCGGATTGTAAGAATTGGCGACTGCAGCTGTAACTTCAACGCTGAACTCCGATGCTTCATAAAAGAGCATGTATGTAAATACAAGACCATGCATGTAAATACAAGTCGAGTATGATTAACGTGAGTAACCTCACGGTCACTATTAGACTGCGATTGGTTTAAGCGCCAATCATCGCCCCCAAGTACCAGTTTACATTGAAGGAACTCTCAACTTTCATACTGGTAGACCCGAGACCCAGCTATATCTGACGCTATAAAGTCAACGCCAACCTTTGTTTGCACGAAAACCACCACGATACTTCCCGAAGGGCGGCAACCACTCAGCTGACCATCTGAAGGCTCATAAGCTGCCCATGGTACCTGAGTATACCTCCAGGGTCGAGGCTTGCAGCAATGAGTTGATCTTGTTATCGAACAATCACAAAGCCTCTATATTTCGAATCGAGTTCCTGTCCTAGAATTTTTACGAAGCGATTCGGGTACCCCGGGGACGCTAGCAGTTGCATCCCTTTGAATTACCAGATTAGTTCCGCCCTAGGGGCCATGCATGTAAATACAGTAACATATCCCTTAATCGGGCACGGCTGGGAAATGGTCCTGCATAATCGACGCCCGAGTGAGCGAACGCTCGAGAAGGCGTAACTTGGACAGCACGTAATAGAGTCATTTGTGCTCGAAATCTTGCCCATCAGACACAGCTACGAATAATGGCTTTGATTTGAAGCCGAGCGCTCGTAATCCAAAATCCTCGTTGAAAATAGCTTTGAGTGAGTTGAGGACCGCCGTGTAAAGTAGCAGCTCGATGACATAAGGTTTACCTGTAATTACAGACGGCCACCTACACGTAATATGCCCTTGTCATCAATAAATGGCACCATCTTCCTAAACCGGCTTCAATGCAATGACTTCTTGCTTAATTGTAGATATGTGAAAAGACATTCTTTTGCAGTTGCGCTTGCAAAAAAGACGTTTGATGAACTTGATTTTAATCAATGTAGTGAAATTTGGATGTGTGCTATCTTGTTCAATGTCTTGTAGTAACCAATGAAGCTCAAGCCACCAAAGTCATTGTTGGCAAGTTGAGCTGGAGAGAGAGCTCTGGTGGCGAGGTCTGCCGAGCTTTGATTTGACATGCCACCATAGAATGTCAGGTAGCAATGTCATGATTTCGCTTGTTCTGTTGGCAACGAACGTTTTCCACTTGTGTGACTGCGCACTCAGCCAAACCAGTACTATTTGTTAATCTGATGAACAGTTCACGAGAACATTGGACCAATCCATTTCTTGAATGAGATGAGCAAGTAGTCGAGTTAGTAAAAGAGCCCCACAAAGCTCGAGCCGTGGTCAACTAACTGTCTTGATTGGAGCAACTTTACTCCTTACAAGAATCAAGGTTGGTCTTAATGTTGCAATATCCTTCACTACTGCAGATATAGTGGCCACATTAGCCTTTTCCGAGACATTGGAAAAACCATGCAATATTAGGTTAGATTGTGCACTAATCCCAATCCAGCGTGGGAAAGCTCCTTGCAATAGTCTATCTATGATGCCTTTGCATAGGGGTTTCCATTAAGGACATAGCAATAAATAAATAAATTTCAATAAACCGATTGTGAGGCGTGCTTTGTGGCTAGTGGCACCGTCTTGTTGAAACCACATATCGTTGATGTCAACTTCATTCAATTCTGGCCATAAATAATCTTCCAACATAACACGATAGCGCTCTCCATTGACGGTAACATGATGGTCGTTTTCCTCCACGAAAAAATATGGCCCAATCACAACTCCGGCATGAAAACCGCACCAAACAATAATTTTTTTGCGGATGCAGCGGTGTCTCAAGAAGCACATGTGGGTTTTTTGCTGACCAATAACGCATATTTTGCTTATTAACAAAGCCATTGAGCCAGAAATGTGCTGCATCGCTGAAGATGATTTTTCGATAATAGTAGTTAATAGTAATTTTTAATAATTTCCAAACTCCAAATAAATGTTCCTCCCACTTTTCCAGAAAAACGCAAATATTGTAAATTTAATGCTAAACAAATATATATTTCGGAGGTAAGAGTTTCTCCTTCTTCAGTGTTTTTTGTTACATAACAAAAAACACTGAAAAAGGAGGAACTCTTACCTCCGAAATATATATTTGTTTAGCATTAAATTTACAATATTTGCGTTTTTCTGGAAAAGTTGGAGGAACATTTATTTGGAGAATTTTTTAAATGGCGGTAAAAAACCGAGATAACTAAAAATTTCCAAACGTTGCTGGTTCGTGAACTTTACCATGATGAAAATGTTGACTTTAACTAAGGTTTTGACATTAACAGTTCATTAAAAAAGTTTAAGGGTGCGTTCATATAAAGATACGAAATTGTTATGTTCCTAATGCAAAACCCTATAGTTGCGCACAGGCGTTCATCCCAATTTCTTCTTATGATCCATAGTTGTTGTAAGATTTTCGCTCTTACAATGAAGGGAGCGAGCAATGCTAAAGGGTCGTATAATTTTGCAACATTTGAGATAACAACTCCTTTAGTGTGATTGCACATGATAGGTAAATACATCACTGTTAAGCATTTAGCGTAAACCTAATATCGAGACATTATCTTCTGTTTCAAAACGGCATTCATGTTTGATAGCATCAGCCGATTCTTCTAGATTAAGTGGAAAGTTTGCAGCCCACTTATCTAGTTTCATGCCTGCCATTGCTAATAAGCAAATGAGTTGCTTCCGTGCACTATTCGTATCATTTCTGCTGTGAGCGCCTACTAGAACATCGTCGATGTACATATGTGCCATTATGCTGGATTTGATACCGTGGAAGCAGTTGTGTCAACTAGCGCAATACTGCAGCTAAAAAGTTTAGTGTAAACTTAGAATCTACTTCTGATATTAATGATACATATACGGTAGACGATGATTGTACTGTAGCTTGTCCGCCCACTCCGGACACAGTCAAGTGCAGAGAGGACCTAACTAAATGTAACAACTGCGCAACCTTTTCGGTAATAAACGATCCTCTTGAGCAAGAGTCTGTGAGTGCACGTACCTGGAGTAGTGCCCAATAGTGTATGACTACCAAACAAAGCTGCGTGAAAATGGACCTCCGCCACAGTATCATTAACGATCACGCTTGCTACATGCACTGAAGTGGACGGATGGGCATCCAGAGCTACGATGTTTTCTTCATGAAGGAGCATGTGATGCGTTGATCTGCATGTTTTACTTGGACGTACATTTGCTAGAAGTGTGCTGCTTCCTTAATCAATTTAAGCGTAGTTCTAGTTGATTGGCTGTTTGGCGCCTTGACGCGACCTTGGACTGAGTAAATGGTGTACAATAATTTATGTAGTGTGCTCCTTTGCACAAAACGGACCGCTCGCCAACCCTTGTCTTAGAGTTTGACGGAGCGCTCATAACGTTGTACGTATGGTGCGCCGTAACAAATTTTGATTGGTTTTGACTTGCTTGCCATGTTTGTAGTATCGTTAGAATGAGCAATTTCGATGATTGATCGCGATTTTCCAAAAATGTGACTAGTTGACTGTAACTGGGAACGTATCCGTACTTTCCAATGATTTCTCCGAGTCTTCACGGGTAGAGGCGTTTAATTTTGTTACTGTCAGTTAAATGAACAATCATCGAATCGCGCCCCATAAGCTATCTGTCGCATTATGAGCATTTCTTGCTCTGTAAATTTGCTTTCAGGCATGTTTATTAGGCAGATGTGCAAGTGCCTTTTGATTGGATTTCATTTTTTGTCTTGCGAATGGGCCAAGTTCATGGAGCTCATTATAAGTGTTTAGTTAGACAAGTTACAAGTGCTGGGTTCTAACTAGAACAGAAGGAATTAGACCAAGTTCATGTGCTTGGGTTGTAATAAAAGTCATAGAACCTCGCAAAGCAATAAGACCAAGTTCAAGTGCTTGGGTTGTAATTACTGTTGATAAATTTATTCAGTGCGCAATTCAACTTTTATCATCAGGTTAATGTGTCTGCATGATATATGTATGATAGTAATTATCGTAAATTATCTGGTGACCCCGACGTGAATTAAACACGCAAGGACAACGCGATCCTAGCTTCCTCTTGCTGAAAATTCCAGAAGTATGCTTATTCCGCCCGAGACGTTAAAGAAACCCCCCTTAAAGTGGTGTGAATAGAAAGCGAACAATTCAGTGGCCCGACAAATTAAACATAGAAGAATTAAGGTGCCAGTGAATATTAAGTGAACAATTGGTGAATAAATCAACGGATAAAAAAAATTTAAAGACCATTATAGTGTTGTGAAGAACAATAGAAACGAAATAAAATCGAAATGGGTAACACAACCCGAGTGTGGGACGGAGATTCAATGCATTATAGGCAATTTTAAGAAGGATGGCCCTGAAAATAGCAGTCGGATGTTATGAATCACGCAAGGGCAAGCTTCATGATTTGTGGTTGCAGTTTGAAAAGGTATTCAATAAAATTAAATTGTACATTTAATCATTATGTTTGTACAATTTAATTAACATGGCGACGTTTGTTTCATGATTGACTCACAAGAAGAGAGAAATTTGTGTTCAAGCTTCCGTTCCCTTCCGATATTGTATCGAGCGTAAGACGCGCGGTATGGGCGCCCGCGCTATCCTGGAGAAGAATCACACTTCGTGCTGGAATGTTCCTCCGTTTTGAGCGATAAGCTGGTTGCACGTGTGTTTTCAGAAGATTAGAGTAGTATGCAGTATTGATGCAACGTTGAGTGCGCAGGAAATCGACGTACAGCACGCCCCGCCGGTCCCAGAACACAGTACACAACCTTACCCGCGGACCTGGTTATCTTCGCTTTGACTCCTTCCTCCTTCACTCTTTAGACCATAGTATACTCAACTAGTAACCACACTCCGTCAACCCTCCGGAAAAATTCGAACACAAGCCGAACAGCGAGCCACAAATCTTCGGTAGCAGGTAGGTAGGTAAATGCTGATGCGAGGATTGGCGCGAATATAAACATATGCTTCGATGAGAGATTTCACGATTACCATCTCTCAAAAAATCAATAACTTTGCAGAAAAACAAATTCGTTCCATGCAATCTTTTAGTTTTTTATTAGGATGTGGCAGCACTACCATGTTCTGAAATGCGTAAAAGAACACGTGCGTCGGAAATTTTATTTGCATTTTGCTTTGTTTCTTGAGCGCGCCAAACATGGGATCAGCTCTCATGCCCCGGATCAGCTGACGTGCCCCTGAGAAAATTCAAAAAGTGTGCAACACAGGGTAAATGAAGGTGTGGGTACTAGTTGAGTATACTATGCTTTAGACCACACCTTACTTTTGGGAGTGTAATAGTGTACCCATGTCTCATCTGTAGTGAAGATTCGCGTTAAAAAACTGTCCCCCTCGACCTCGCATCGCGTCACCAAGCGGCGACAAACTTCCAACCGAGTGAATTTTAGCTCGAAGTTCAACAGTTTAGGAATCCATCGCGACGTTATTTTGCGATTTTGAAGGCGTTCGTGGATGATAGACTCTACACTACCAATACTGATGCCGAAATGTCTCGAACGTTCATCCTACGGTCCTCAAAAATTAGTTGTTCTACGCGGCAAATGTTGTCGGGTGCGATGCTGGTTCGCAGTCGACGATCATGCGGCTCATTCTCGACGGTTACGCGACCATCCTTGAATGCTTTGGCCCATTTAAATACAGCAGCCCTACTCAGGCACTCACTACCAAACCGGTTTCGCAAACACAGAAAAATTTCCGTGTTTTTAACACCTCCCCACACTTAAAAAACGAATGACAATACGTTGCGCAACGCCGGTCGGCACTTGACGTTCACTCATGGTTGTAGCACGCGCGTGAAACATGCACTCCCAACAAAAACTATACCACACTGTTCGTAAAAGACCCAGCTATCACATACTTAAGCCACGACCTTCAAAACATACATGCGCGCCATTTACAGCGTTTGTCTCCATCATATTTGAACCGCCCTTGTAACATATTTGAATGATAATGAATGATGCCTATTTAGAGCTGTCACTTGCAAGAGGCGTTGTAGATCATACGTATAGCTTTCCACACCGTTATCCCATAGTCCGAAATTTTCAGGCAGCTCATGAATAAGTATTTAAACTACGATATGAAAACTTATTACTTAGGCTTAATTATTTGGAATAGTTGGGAATCAATTTATTATTATTCTCATGGTTTAAATTTGATAAGGCTTGTAACTAAGCACTAATAATACTCTAAGGTTTGAAGTGCATGAGGTAAATTGAAAACCTCTTTCAAAAAATGAGTTTTAAATACACAAAAGCAGTTGAATTTTATAGAGCATCTCACATAGTATTTATGGTAAAGGTTGAAGGATTTAGCTTTATTCATTTGGGTATGGAATTATCATATGTATCACATTTTAAAATGCTTTCAATTTGCTTGCCTGAGATTCTGAAAGGGAGAAGGTATCTTATTTTGATATCTGAATAAAAACTCATCGAAATAGTCTTTAAATTGACAATAATAAAAAGTTAGTTTGGCATTAATGTTTGTTAGGAAATTATTGCAAAATTATATTACGTGTAACATCAATTTTTGTTAGAAGATTTGATAAATTTTTTGTCGCTTGAAAGATATAGGATTTATTTTTTAGCTGACGTTAACTAGAAAATTGTTCGGTAACATTCATACATAGAAAACCATTTATTTATATTTATATAATTATATAAATTGTCTGGTTATAACGTATTAAGTTTGATAGACATAATTCAATAACCCCCAAATGACTATAAGAACTTAGTAACTCATTTAAAGAATCGAATCATCAAAAATTTCCTGATGAAAATAATCTTATCAATTAAAAGGTAAAGCACTTTGCACATCCTCATGAGTGAAAATAAATTTTCTGGCTAATTAAAACGCATGAAAATTGAGTATCTCCTGTGATTAATTTTGGGGTGATTATTAGTGTGCACTGAAAAAATATAAGGTTCATTTACTACCTGACTTGTCGCATGAATGAACAGGCAGTATTATTTTTAGTACTTATTTAATGAAATAAATTAAAAAAACGAGTTGAGCAACCTTAAAACATATAGAAATTTTAAACATAAGCATACTTAATTATCATCTTTTCCACATAAACTCCGATAATGCATGCCTTTATTCATCGACTCTATCTTTACGCAAATATTAACTCCTCCCCATACATAGTGAACCACACAAGGTGGTCTCAATTTAAATGGCTTAATTTATCTGTACATATATATCTGAATATATAAATACAGAATAGTCTAAAAGATAATAATTGCATCCAATAATCTGTTTGATTTGATGTTATTAAATAAAACATAAGGCTTGCATTATCCCTAATCTATCTCTCTCTCTCTCTTTTTCTCATTGTCTAAAACACCCGCCCTCTTGATTGTATAAAATGTCGTTTTTTGTATTGAATGCTGCAAAGCTGTAATCATCTGGTTTTATCGGAAAATGCAAGATTTTATTTATATATAGTGCTCTATTATTTTTTGTTATGTTAAGAACGAAGTGTAAGTGATATGTGACGCGGCTAATGCAAACTAGAACAAAAAAAGTTAAATTAATAACTGCAAATTTTTTTATTTAAGATTTATATTTTATAGTTTTTATTGCAAATTAGTTAGGTTTTTTTATTTATTTTAATTTAATACATTAAGGAAAACTTTTACTAATCGCATTATTTTCATAATATACATCTAGGCCAAACAAGATCAAGAAACAATTCTGGACTTGAATATCCAGGTACTGGTGGTGCAACTGGAGACTCTCCACATCCAACACGTGTTAGTTTCTTTTCAAAATTATCATCGCGATTTAGTAAACGGTAAGTAAAAATTTTATAATTTGATATATATTTTCAATTAGAATAGTTTAAAGCTTTTATTATCAAATCAAATATTTTAAAGCATCCAAAAACAAAACTCTTTATTCTTCACAATCTCAGTATAAAAATAAATTAACTAATCACACATACTCTCAAAAATCTCAAAATCTAAACTCATCTCTCTATGATCACTATATCTAGACTACTTCTTTAACGTTTATTTATAGTTTTAATTGTGTTGTAGAATATACAGTCAAACGCAAAAAAATAATATTACATATATTTGACTAAAACGTGAATTGTCCCTGTAGTGGCCGTAAGATTATTTATTATTTAAAGAATATTTAAGGGTCTTCTAAATTTTATCAATTTCTGTTTGGCAATTAATGAAATCTATTGGTGATTATTTAGTTCAATTTTTTAACAATTTTTTTTATAAAGGCAAGTAATGAGATAGCATTTTAAATTAAACGTTTTGATACAATTAATTTCGAAACATGCGAAAAAGCTTTACAGATACAATATGGTTCTTTTAGTGAATGAAGCATTACATCTATTTTACAAATATTATATATTTTGAGAAAACAATTAAAATATCAGGGGAAAATTAGCTGTTTGTTTTGAGTACTACTATAGTCTGTATCGACAGTATCATTCAGTAAATAAAATTAAATAGTTAAACGTGATCTTTTTCTAAAAGATTTCCACTTTCGAGCATAAAAATAATGTCTCCACAATTTTAAACAAAAAACGAAAAAACAAGCTGTGATTATTGCATTGAATATTTACGTATTTATTACCTTGTAAATTTTTTCTTTAAATACAGCTTTCTTAATCGATAATCTTTCATTTTATAGACTTCCATTGTATTATTTCTGTAACAACATGTATTGTAACTAGCAATAAAAACTCTTTTAGCAGAGATCAGCTGATAGCAGTATTAAAAAAAGACTTAGTGTGTGTAAAATAATCAATTTTATTGTCTACTGTCAAGTTTTACGCGCTACATCTTGAGCTGCCCATTGTGCATTGAGTCATCCGTAGGACTGTGGATATAGACTTGTTTGGGGTTACCAATATTAGCTCAGCTATTGTGTACTGGTTCGTTCCGCACCTTGCCTTCAACATCATAAACAGAAAACGGACGTTCGTTGATACTTTGTTTGTTTTTATAAATTGTGAGGCCACGAAGGATTGATTTTCTCTACATGAAACACAGACTAGAACACTACTTTAGATGCATTGATAGCTCTCGAGGTCCCCAATTAAAAACCCATCATTGCAATGATACATTATAATCGTAGGGCTCTCAAATTTCCAATTTTCTAGTCATGCCAGTCGGAGAAGGTACGCTTCTAACAGCTATAGTATCTTTGACTACACACTGTTTTGCTTTGATTCGCTCGTAACGACTTTTCTTCTATCTCGGCGATGACTTCCTCGTTTGAGCTAAATTTTTTTTCCTGCGAACCATTTCTTCATGTTAGGGAACAAGAAAAAGTCGCAGGGAGCCACGTCGGGTGAATATGGGAGGTGCGGCAGCAATTCGTAACGCAATTCATGCAGTTCGGCAGCGACAACTCCGGATGAATGTGCTGGTGCGTCATCATGGTAAAACAGCACCTTCTTTTTCGACAAATGTAGCCGCGTCTCTTTCAATTTTTTATCGATGTGGTCCAATAAATCATTGTAGCATTTTCCAGTGATCGTTATTCCTTTTTCTAAAAAATCCATGAGGATGACGCGGCTCCCAAAAAATCGTCGCCATGGCCTATCCGCCCGATGGGACCGTCTTCGCCTTCTTTGGAGCAGACTCACCGGGAGAAGTCTATTGTTTTGATTGTTGCTTAGTTTCTGGTGTGTAATGATGAATCTAGGTTTCATCAACGGTAACAACTCGAAGCAAAACTCCTTCTGATCTCACTTAAACTGCTCCAAACACTGCTCTGAGTTTAATAGCGGCATCCGTTTGTTGTCCACCGTGAGTAATCGCGCCACCTATCGGACCGACAATTTTTCCATCGCCAACATATCATGTAAAATATTAATTTTCATTCCGGTCGACACACCTATGACCTCTGCTACTTTGCGCACTTTCGTTCGTCGATCAACGAGAATCATGTCGTAGACTTTTTGAATGATTTCTTCGGTAATCACGTCTGCCGGGCGTCCTGGTCGCTCCTCTTCAAAAACGTATGTTCGCGTTTAAATTCGTTAAACAAATATCTAACTGTAGTCATAGATGGCGAAGTGTCCCCATAAACAGCATCCAACTTTGATTTTATCTCCTCGCATTTTTTCCATCCAAAAACAAAAAGCGAATGACCGAACGATACTTGCTCTTTTTCCATTTTAGCGAAAATCACGAAACACACCTTACTCGAATCGCTGTCAACTAACCTATCAATCAGTCTGAAATTTGTTTTACCGTCGTTTGATAGATGGCAGAATACGATGCTAATACCAACTGCCTTCAGGAACGCCCTCTGTCGTCAAAACCGGATACTTATTGTACCGCCCTCGTTTATTCGTTGGCCAAAAAATTGCAAACGCTTCTGAAAATTCATAATTTTTTATTTAATTATAACAATATAAAAGCTTACATATTTATGAATGATTTTTATAGAACATTAAAGTACAATAGGTCAGAAGTATGTATACTTATTTTTAATAATTTTGATTAATATTTAGTGTTGCCTCCCTTCGCTAATTTCACAGCATCGATTCTTCGTGGCATGCTCTCTATGCAAGCTTTCATACATTCTTTTATCCCAGGCGCCCCATGCCATATTTTTTAAATATTTTCTTTCAACACCTGACAATTGGTGTTATTTTCTTTGTACACAAGCCTCATTAGTTCATGCCATACATTTTCAATAGGATTCAAATCTAATGAATTTGCTGGCCATGGTAGCAAAGGAATATTTCTGTCAGAAATGAATTTTTTTATTGATTTCACAGTGTGACATGTAGTAACATCTTGCATAAATATAAATTAGCCTTGAGGTGTGGGGTTTCGTGGAGCTAGTGCGATTTAGCACTTTTGCTCCACTTCTATCTGTGGGTATCTTTGTACCCAACTGGCCTATAGCAAACGGTTCAATTAAGTAAGTAAGTAAGTCTCTGCTCTTTATTGGTTGATCTTAGGGGATTCAGGGTACTATTAGGGTGTTCATCTATCCTGTCGAACAGTTTTAGTGTGCGGCCTAGTATATATTTGTCAATAGTGTTTAGTTTGAGGTCTTTGTGAATGGCAATGTTTCTAATGTACCAGGGAGAAAAAAGATTCTCTTAACGGACTTGTTTTGCAGAGATTGAAGTAGAGGGTCCCATAACTTGTTTGTAGATGAGGAGTTTGTTTTTCACGTTCAGTTTTCCTGATCTTAAGATGGAGTACAAAGAGGATAAGATACCTAAACAGTGTTATCTCTTGTCAAGTATGTGGTCAGTTCATGCAAGTCTATTGTCAAATTTTGGTCCTAGGTATTTTGCTGTTCTATTCCAAGGTACTGAGTTTGAGTCGATTTGGTAGTTCAGGAGGTTGTTATTGTCGTCTTCTTGTGATGAAAATAAGTTGTGTCTTTTTAGCGTTAATTTGTATCTTCCACCTTAGAAAGTGTCCCAAAAGAATTTCGGTGGATCGTTGCATACTTGAAGATATGGCTTCTGCTTGTCGCGAGGTGTAATATATGCAAGTGTCATCGGCATGTAGGGAAATTTGATCGCTGTTAGGCAGACGTGGAAGGTCCGCAGTGTATAGGAATGGAATATTCATGCATTTTAAAGATGAGCCCTGCATGTCAGACTTTATCAAAGGCTTTTGCTATGTCGAACATAACTAGGCCGGTTGACTTTCTGCGATTTAACCCATTTCTAATATGTCGGACCACCCATGTTAGCTGGAGTTCGGTGGAGTATCCAGGTCGAAAGCCATATTCTTCATCTGGTATAGTTTTATGAAGGCCATCGTACTTTACACAGCGAGCTTGAGCGTGGCAGTTGCTCGATGAGTGGCCAAATTGTTGGCACTTATGACACATAGCCTGCCCTCTACGTGGTTTCATTGATTCAACTTGGCAGATGAGATGGCAGATAGATCTAACGTTGTAGATTTCAGTTTCTGCTTTCGGCGGAAGGACTTTTACCAGTTTAGCAGGGCCGGATTGAAGTTTCACAAAGAAAACTTCAATTGGATGGAAGTCTTGCTGTGAAGATCTTCTTTAATTTCCTCCACCGATAGTCCGTGAAGACCGCGAATAATCACGTTTAATTTTTTATCCTCAGAGAGGAAGTACATGTGATACTGCCATTTTTGCTCAGTTAGGAGCTTGTTTATTTTTCTGTGCTCCCTGGAGGATTGGGGTATAACCTGGATGCCCAGATATATGCGTTTGGCAGAGTCGTAATTTATATTTAACTGCTTCATAAGCGCAGCCAGCTTTGTCCATGATAATGGGAACAGTTTTAGGGCGTGTCACATCGGGAACATCCGGGTTTTTTTTTGTGGCTCACTCTGTTTGGGAGTTGAGACCGATGTCGATGATGTGGGGAAGAAAACTTGTGAGGGTTTTTTGATTGCCATTTCTGGGAATGAAACGGTCAATTTTGGGGGTGGTAGAGCCGGAAAATCTTGCGAATTTCCTTTTGAGTCCACCATATCCTGATCAGGCTCTGTGGCTTCTTCCGAAGACGATTCAGTTCTGAGGGATGGTGAGCCTGTGGCTTTCCTCTTTCTGGAGGAATTTGATCTCGGTGAATCTAAACTATGCCCCAAGAGCTTAGCCATAAGCTCGACATTCTTCTGACCTTGCTCTTTCAACTCATTTTGGGTTTCTCTGAGCTGTTATTGTGTTTGTCGCAGCTCAGTGAGGATTTCCTCCCATTGATTTCGGATCGCATATACCTGATTGACTTGCTCAATTTGGAGCGCGATCTGTCGATCCTTGTCGTCCATCCCTTAGTGGAAACACCAAACGTTCGGCGCCAACGTGACGAAAAAATCGATATGGTGTGGGAAGTTTGAGTTTTTAAGTATTCCTAACAAATATTGAAATAACAAGAAATGATAAGTCAACGTCGTTCGTCTCTAGTTGTACTATTTTGAAAATTAAAATTTGCCAGTTGAGCAGAAAAACACTCATCCAGAAATAAATAGTTGTGTAGGTCCTCACACTTTTCACTTGTCTTCTGAGGTCCCCTCTTCTTGCTTCTCACGGTTTCGTGCCGCATTCACTTTCACTATTAAGTATTTTTTTGTCTGCACTGATGTACGGCATGCACTTTCTTTCTTTGTCTCACTTCTTCTCGAATTCACTTTCCGTCAGCACTATCACTCTATTCTCCGCTTCGTCGCCGTCGTTGCCACCATTACTCTCTATTTATGATATAAATGAGAAGCCGATTTCATCCAAATATGGCAGTGCTACGGTCTTCAAAACTTTTTTGTACTGGTGTTGTCACATAGTTCCTTCAATACAATACAGTGCTCCTGGTCCCTTCATCGCAATCGCTCCCCATCCCATAACCCAAGGCAGAGGATTGATGGTCCACTGGATGCATGTCAAATCAAATTTCTCCTTTGGACGTCTTCTTACAAATCCGTCAGCATTTGTGAGGCATTGAAGCGTTGATTCGTCTGTATACACTATCTATGAAAAATATTGGAAAAATAAATTCAAAATAATGTTTTTAAAGTTGGAGAGTTCTGGAGCAATATCGATAAATACCTTTTTCCAGTATTCTATGGAGACATGTAAATACTCATTAGCAGATGCAAGTCTTACATTTTTCATCCTCTGATTTAAACGCGGTTTATTTTTTCACTGGCCGTCTACATTGAAAGTTAGCATCCTTCAACCTCTTTCGTAACGTTCGGCTCGAAACTTCCACGCCAGCATCAAGAACCACTTTATCTAGTTCCCGAAAAGGTGCCCTCTGATTTGCAGCAACGATCAACACCAATTTACGGTATGCTCTATGCGTCCTACGTCCACAATTTGCTTGTTTTAGCAAGTGACCGGTGTGTTATCCTTAACTTTTTTCTTTTTAGAAATTTGCACCCCAATATAGGGGGAAACTCCCAAAGTCAAAGTCAAAAGCGCTTTATTCAATACTAATCGTCATAAATTTTAAAAGAATATAAAGCAAATTCGAAACAATAAAAATTCAAAAACTTAATAGCCTCGGTGAAATTCCCTGTAAGCGATATCTGAATTATCAGTTTTGCGTCCCATTACGAAATCTGAAAATATTCGAATATTTATTAGTATTGACTTCTCGGGTGGCGTGGAGGTTACAATGTCTTGTACTTCTGCGGCAACTCTGCTATCTAGCGATTGATCAACACCTGCGTATTTCTGTGGTTAGATTCCCTCCTTCGAAAGCCAGCTCAACTTGCGAGACTAGAGTTCTGGGTCATCATTGTTGAATGGTGACAATGTAACTCTGCCGCTTCGATTGAAAAACGTGGACTACAATACAGTAACGATTGCATTTACATTTGCCGATCGTTAACCATTCGTGTACACTATTTCATTTATATTACGTCGGGGTCACCACTGTGGTTAATGGACTTGTTATCAATTCAAACTAACACAATCATTCGATTCAAAATGAATATTATCTAAATTTTATTGAGTCGTCTCACTTCGACGATGCTTGCGACAATACTATTCTTACAATCTACTTACATATACTTTTATATTTACAAAATATGGAGACCAGATGTGTAATAAACTCATCATCAAATGGTTTATCCTGTGTGCGCGGACCGGCAGTAGTTTGGTCGTTTATTGCACCAGCGCATGGTAATCATCCCTTGAGTTCGTGCAATAAAGGATACGTTTTATTTCACCCGTGCATGATGATAATTTTTATGGTGCCGGCATAGAAACGGATAATTCTTATTATTATTTTTATTGGGTTTCCCGGGGTTTTATTACAGGCGAAACGATTACTGCCACACTGCATTCTCTTGCATGTGGTGATATTGTTCACTTCATTGATGATCTGCTCGTTACGAATCCTGTCAACACAGCCACAAAGTGCTCGAGTCCATTTTAATTGTGATCTTAATTGGACAATAACCGCTGTTGCACCGATCGTCCTTAACCTCATACCAGCCGGTCAACTCGAACGGTACATTTGACACGGTAACCTCCGGCGAGGACCAAATCCCAATTGCCGCGATTTCTCTGAAAGTATAAATCCCGGTGTTAAGTATTTCGAATTTCATATTTTCAACCCATTTGAGAAGGATTTTGCCTTTGGTATTGGAGCTATGGTCACCCCAATATATGTGCCGCGCGTTTAGGTCACATCCGATGACAATGCGTCTGGTATGATCCAGCTGGTGCTTGATTTTATCGGTTTCAATTTTAAAGGCTGATGCCGTGACGCTCAGTGGAGCATGTACCGAAACAAGGACAAGATTGCTTTCTAGATTCAATGTTTACACGGCAACCGCTTCTAGATTGGTTTTAAAACTAATTTGTGTAATAGGATATACCTTACGTAAAAGGATGCCAACTCAGCAACTCTGGAAGGCGTGCGCTGCCGTATTGTACCTGGTCAGGTGCGTTCCAATGTTATCCTTACGTATAGTCAGGCTCTGCGTTTAATTGCAAAATTTTAAACATGGAATTCACGCTTGTGGACCAAGTTTAAAGCTGGGAGATGGTATACTCTTGGAGTCCATAGCATCACATTTTATTAATCTAGAAAAGGTTGCCAATAACTTTGTAAGATAATTCAAACTTAACAATCGAGAGAGTGAAGTAAAATATTTTTATATTCATCCAGCGTTGTCTTTAATTGTTATCGACGGGCGGTCCAGTCAGCACTGCTTTTCTCTCATTTTCTATAATATTCTTCTGTAAAGGTTTTGTCTTCCATTTAAGACTGAAAGAAAAGAAAATTAGCATAATGTTGATACCAAAATCACGTTTGAGTAAAAGCATTGACTCAAATCATAAAAAAGGACGCCGTTTATGCTCTTGACTGTACTTCTTATATATTTTGCTATAGTTCTAGTATGATCTGTTTGCCGTATTTGAAGATTTGTTTCGCCTTAATTGCACCAAAGCAATATCAATTGGATGGGAAAATACTGCAAAGCAATTGCAATAATATTGAAGTTTTATTCGACCCGTTAATTATCTCCCTGTTATTGGCCTGACTTATATCAATTATACATTTCGCCTGCCTCAGTATTTTATTTTTTCATGTTTCACACAGCCTCTAGTTCTGTTTTCTTCAAATACAATACGATTGTTACTTTTTCGACTAGCAGTGATTAAAAATACTTGCTCTCTTTCACACCAGTTGCATAGTTTTTCAAAATTAAAATTTTAATTTAATGAAATTTAGATACAATATTATTTTATCTAATGGCTTTTTCCTATCTTAATCTTGTTTTGAATGAAAATAGTTTATTTCGGTTAATTATTAAAAATTTAATAGAATTTAAAATGCTATGAATATTACAATAAAATAAAATAAGTAGGGTACCAGGGATATAATAATCATTCAACGTCCTTAAGCTACACATCACCTTTAATACTTGATATTATTGCACATGCTTTTGTACGTGAATTAATATATTTTACGCTTTATTGCATGATTTATTTTCTTTTAGAATTCCCGTGGTTAACGAAAAGTAGCTATTTTTTCAAATACTTTAAAAACAATTATTATATATATTTGCATTAAGTTTCTGGAATGTATTGTATTGGGATATGAATAGAGAAAAAAGCGAAGCAGTGAATGCTGTTGTTTGTTTGTTTGTTTGTTGAGTGAGTTTGTTAATGTATTACGTTTAAAAATATTACAATGATGCCTTACTCTAATTTAATAACTTGATAATAATAAATCGAAGTATTGAGAAAGGCTTTTGTAACTTGTATGTCTTATTTTCTTTTCAATGGATACAATCGCGCAAAATACAGTTGATCGATTCATATTTAATATCGTGATTTATAATAAGACTTACAAAGAAATTGAAAATTAAATGGCAGAATAATGTTCAGTAAATCTTTTAAACTTGATTTTTATCTTTTTTTAAACTTGAAGCAAACCCTTATAAATATTACCTTATTCTGCAATTTTCTTTTCAAATTACATTTCAAAATCCCTTATAAATTTTTTGAAATTAATTAACTTGTTCTGATTGTGTCTGTCATGATGAGCCTCATCGTTTTCCAATGTGAATTGCCCCCAACTCGTTAAAATTGAATCAAGTTTTCAAATAATAATTGATAAAATCGATATTAACATTGAATCCTCCTTTTATTTATTGCTATTTCGTCCATGTTAAAAATTTAGCTAAATGTTTGATAAATTTTCTATATTTTTTTCAATTTTTCAATTTATTTATCACTTTTTTCCTTCTAAAAACATATTTCGTATTATTATTCATTTCAGGTTTAGGTTATTAACATTAGATAGTAAATAAAAAAAGGAAAACACTTTTCGAAATTTTTGCAAATTATTAAAAAATAATGATCGAAACAGAATCAATGAAAATAAGAACTAAATCAAATGAAATTTTTCTTTCATTATACTTTAAGCAACATACTAAAGGGAAACACATTAATTAATATAATTTATGAAAAGCTAGCTAGCATAATGAATTGATATGCGCGTAACTTAACATTAAATAATTGAATTAATAAAATCCTAGATTATAATAAAAAGACGTAAATTCATAATTATTTAACTATTTTCTTTTCGCGATTAGTAAATATCTTATAAATAGCTTAAACGAAATTTAAAACTTGCATAATCGGTTTTATGGATTTCTAATTGATAAATAAACATTTTCAAAATTTAGCTGTATTAATTTTCTTCATTAAAAATTAAAGTATCATTTATCGCTTAGCCAAAATAAATATTTTTCTTCTAGTTTTTATTTATTTTTCAAATTTTTTCTTTTATTTGAAATTGAACACAATCGTTCGTCTAAAATTAAAATTCTAGTTTGAATAAGAAAAAGATTTAAAATATCGTTTTTATAAAATTTCTTTGTTTTCCTTTGTTATGCTTTACACGTTCAGATATATCATCATGTTTCTTTATTTTTTTGTTTGCGCAACATACTCTATTATGATTAAATTTAAACAGAAAAAAAGCTCTTGACTATTATTATCATTGGCATTTAAAGTTATGACAATATTGTAAGAATATTGTTTGGTTTTATATTGAATAAAAAAAATAATATAAATAATAATCGATAGAGATAAGTAGTTGAAACTAAATGATTTCATTTTTTATAGTTTGGTAATTCTTAATTATTATAAATAAACATAAATATATGAGTAATAAATGATGGAAAAATATTTTTGGAATGTTTTAAATTATTTGTATTGTGTTTATGAAAGTTAAAGTTCTATTTATTGTGGATATATGTCGACTAAGTTGCACAAATTGTTTCATAAATATCAAACGTATTGAGCATTTATTGACATTCGATACCATATTGCTTCTAAAGAATTCTGTTAGTTTTTCGTGTTTGAAGTTATTGCCAAATCTACGTCTAATGATATGGTGTCCAGCAGGAAAAAAAAATCTCAATCTGAAATTAAGGGTGAAAGAAGTTTTATTTTAGCAATTTTTAAGTTGAGAAGTGAGGGGACAATCTGTTATTATAATTTAATATTTCTAATGTTGGCTCTCGAATAATTTATATGGGTAAATACTGTGTAATACAGTGGCTAGAGTGCTCACTTCTCGCACCACAGCTCTCAAATTCATAGCTCATTGGTGGCCAAAAATTTCTTACAGGGTTTTCTTTGTTGTACTCTGAACATACTCAGCTGTGATGGATACTGTAACAGGTAATAATGACAGAACTTAGCGTGATTTTGTCTATATCACCTATTAGTGTACAGTTACGACTACGGCATGATGTTCTCGGTCAAATCCCAACACCAATGATCTATCTAGAGTATTATGCTATGATTATTATAATTGTAGAGATCATTAACCGTTGAAATCATAGTCATATTGTATCCTCATCACCCTGAGTTGTAACAACAAACCGAATGGAAACGCTCGTGAAGTCTGATTGACTCCAGATTTCTGTATCACATAATATGTGTCAATGCGGTGGAGAGTGGGAACCAAGAAAGAAAAATCATATACCATCACTAAAACTACTTTATTGAATACAACCGATGCGTCTTCATTGACGTTCATGACACGACGGCCAGGAAATCTCGAGTATGACAAGTTATGTGTCAATTCGTCGGTGTCGGCGGTGTTTGAGTCTCGATTTCCATGTAGCTCACAGCGCGGCTACTCTGCATTGGAAGCGGCCTCGCTTTCATCCTCTTCACTTATTTCAAGTCCGTTTAAGTCTGGCAAACCATGGCACCAGCGTTTAAGTTTGTTCGACTCATAAACGGAGCTGATCCTATTACCGGTGACCTGCATTCCTACGATGCCCTCAATTATGTAACGATCATTACCAAGATACTTCGTGACTACGTAAGGATCTTATACACAGGTTGGCTCCTTATATGTTATGTCAAAGTGTCGCTTTGAATTTTTCCGTTCTTCCTGGATTTTGGCTAGAACTTGTTGTTTGTCGAGATATCAACTGAATGGTCAGTCTCCTCATCGTCCGTTTGTTATGCAGAAATTAAGCGATTTGCAACAACACTCATTAACTTGAAATCAAAAACGAGCTCGTTCGGGCTGTACCATGTAGTACTATTTCTCTGCAAATTTATAGACCACTGTAACATGGTTAATTCTTCTTCCTAGGATTTAACGTTGACTTTGTTTGTATGGAAGAAAGCAAGAATGCTCTGGTTCACGCATTGTCCATTTGCCCTTGGGGCTCGAACCGCAACTTTAATATGTTGTATATAATTTTTGTCACAGTAGTCCTCAAACATCTTCAGCATGCGATTCTCGGTCTAAGTTCGGTCGTGTCCTTGATGTTGGTTATCGCGTTGCAAGTCCGTTACCAATAGGAGGTGTTTGCCCAACAGATACACTCTAAACCGATCCAACGATTCCACGACGGCGAATACCTCAAGCTCGTACCCATGAACAGTGTTGGGTATAATAAAACACAGGTTTCTAGCTCATGCCATCCGTCGACGACACTAAAATTCTAGCCAATCCCACACACGTGTAGGTACATCGTCCTGCGCATTAAAATCATGTAGAACCAAAACTGGCCTATCCATGAATATTCTCTTTAATTCCCTGAAAGCATTTTGCTGGAATTCTGTCCTGTTCTGGTAGTGGCCTCGTAATTAGGGAATAATTTTCTAAAAATTTCCTTAAAAAACCAATTAGTGCCAGGAGTCTTCGGAATTCAGTTGTAGTTCAAGATTACTTGAAGTCTTGAATAGTGTAATGTTAAGGTTCACATTACCGGGCGTTATAACTTCTTTCGTTGTATGATGACCCAAAAAGTCTATTTGTGTAGATAGGAAAGTACGTTTGTAGATTTGCAAAGTCAACTAATGTTCCTTCATTAACCGCAGTAACTTTTCCAGTCATCCCATTCATTCTTCTATGGTCTTACTTGGGATGATCACGTCGCCCAAATATGCAACAATTTGTCCGTCGTCAAATGCTCTCGTTATACGGCTCATCATAGCTTGGAAAACGATATGAGCATTAACCAAACCGAAAGTAATTCTGTTGAACTCATAATGCCCATTAATCGTAACGAGAAATTCGTCTATATTGGGCATGGGGAGTGGTTATCGTATAGTTATTTTACTAAGAAATCGATAGTCTACGCACAATCAAGCTTCTCTATTTTTCTTTACGATCAGAACAACTGGAAACGCATGCGGTGAATCAGACGATCGTATGATATCTCCTCTCGAAATGGCCTTGTCGCCAATAGTTCCATTAGCAAAATGTATGTGGTATGGTTTGAGGCTCACTAGTTCTGACGATGAAAGCTTAATTACCATTTTGGTTGCCATACGTCTACCGAAATCCCAAAATGATTTCGATATTTCAGTAATAGCGCTATCAGATCATGTAACGCTGGTTTTAATATTATCTAAACTCTCGCATTGGCGGTTGTCTTCCTCGACGAAAATTTTGGTTATCTTTGAATGAATATGATGGTGCTCAACAACTAGAAATTCTTCAGTGCACAAACTTTCGTCGATTTTCACCTGTGTCGTTCTTTTAACCATCGCATACGTACGATCCACCAACAAATCCTCTCAGCGGCAGGAAGCAATTTTCTACTTTAGCTATGCTCTCGGCGATCGTCTTTGCAATAAGTGTTCGTGCACTCAGGATCAACAAACGCCAACGTACTTTCTCCGTTTAATTTTATGTTTTTCGTCACTGGGCTCGATTCGTCGGAGATTTCCTTTCAGGTCAATTCACTGCTCCATGCGTTGTTCGTGAGCATACCATACAGCGTTCTTTACACTGCGGTTCAGGACATCTGATTGATATATGCCCCGGCGTAAAACAGTTGAAGTATATCGCCACTTTCGCAGCACTTTTTTTTATCCCGGCACTCTGCATTTTCGTTTCAGAGTCGATTACTCCGTTCATGAAGTATTTTATGATGAAGCCGTCACTTAATTCGCCTCTTCGTCCAAGCGATAATATCCTATATTAGAATTCTCCCACCGTTTCCGTATTTCGTCGTTTAGATCCCATCATTTCCATATGGGTATCTGTCGTATCGGTGGCACACGAGGAATTACTGAGGAATTTGTTAGTAAAATTGCTCCAATACATAATCAAAAACCTCCCGGCGGCCATCCAACCACATCTCTGCCGATCCACACAGTCTCGTCTGTATGGCAAAAATCCACAACAACACCCGTAAATCTCCCGCATCTGACTTATACGAGTACGGCGTATAACTTGCTCTGAAGTTAGTGGTGACGATGAGAGTGGATCGAGGATTTGGAACACTGCAATCACATCCTGTACACTGTGCTGTATATTAATTTGGGTATTATCCGAAATTTGAATCCCTGGTCTGATTTCCGGAGCACTTGGTTGAGACGGTAAGGCTGCATCGACACATTTCATCTATCAGTGAATCGTTTCGCGCATGTATATGTGACAAGTGCTGTGTCGATTCGTCGGCGGTGCCGTTGTTCGAGTCTCGATTTCCGCGTAGCTCACAAATGGTTGTATGAAAAAAAATGCTCAACATCAAACATTATTTTGAACAGGACATTTCTGTCAATGGTTGCTTGAAGTCTACGAAGAGCTGGTTAATTCCCAGCACTTTTCGAGCACAAGTTATGCTCGTAATATCTGGTCAATCGTAAATTGTCCACTTTGAAAACCATCTTGATACTCCATTCATATTCTCATAATAGGGCTTCAATCTTCCTTCGATAACTTTGGACAGCACTTTATATAGTATGATGTGCTCAACAGAGCAATCCCTCTGTAATATTCACAGCATAGTCTGTATCATATGATGCTTTTCCGCCAGCCATCTGGTAGCTGTTCCTCTGTCCATATCCTACATATTAACCGATAGAGCAGTTCTGTCGGTATTTCGTAAATTCCAGGACCTTTTCTATTTTTGGCATCACGAATGGCTACCTGTACCTTTTCTGTTATTGGTAGCGTTGCCAGAGCATCTTCTTCAACCCCTGGAACGCTCACATTTGCGGTATATGTTGTGGGTGGAATTACTGGTTCCTCCGGTTCCTATCAATTCGGCTGCCTAAGATTGCACCTTGTGCGTCTTTACAGAGCCTCATGCGTCTTTACAGAGGTTTGTGCGTGGTATGTACCCTCCCCTCGAAGCTTTTTAATTGAGCCGTGCGCTGTTCTGGCTTCACTTACCGTTATACAGGTATACTCGTTAATTTGCTCTATCTCCCTGGTGATGCTCCGTAGTTTCTTCTGTCGGTACAGAATCCTGCTGTAATACCCATGGCTTGTTTTTGAACAATGTCATGTTCAGAGATTTAACCATATCTGATTCTTGATAAACATTTACTGACGTTTTAACGCCTTTTTGCAAAAGTGCATCGAGGAGGCACCGTTATATGAAACCCCCCACCAAAGTATCACTGAAACGGGATGATAACCTCGTCAGATTCTCGAAACCTTCTCCATCGCTTCATAAGCCCTTCTAGCGTAGACTCGGTCATTTACTTTTGTTGTATTGAGTTGTTCGAAAATTAATGTCGTTTTCATGTTTTTCAAAGTAAATTATTTATATTAACAACAAACATTAATCAATGATATATTGACAATTTTGTTGGATGACATTTGATATCTTTCGATACGTTGAAAAATTCCACGTTCGTAGAAGCCGATTTTTAGAAGCGAAGAATTGGATCAACTCATTTTTAACAGCCAAGTCGGAATCGAAAATTTTACCATTCAAATGGTTTTGAAGGGAGCGAAACAACTGATAGTCCGATGATGCTATAGTATGTCAAGGCTATAAGGTGGATGTGGTATCAGTTTCGAATTGAGCTCTATTCATTTTGGAACATCACGCCTTTGCAATTGGGCAGTTCAGGATGTTTTTTCTTGATTTCTTGGTTCAATTTCGACAGTAGACATTCGAATCAATAGTTTTGTTTCTTGGAAGCAGCTCAAAGTAGACTATACCCTTGTAATCCCACCACACAGAAAGCATAATCTTCTTTTGGTGAATATTGGCTTTCGATGTCGATTGTGGGGGCTTATCTTGCTGGGTCCATGGTCGTTTCAGACTACGTTATCGTAAACAATCCATTTTTCGTCACCCGCTTTGATTCTTTTTAGAAATGGGGCGTTTTGATTACGATTCAGCAAAAAGTCGCATATGTTAATGCGTTTGGTGAGATTGGTTTCCTTTAATTCGTGAAGAACCCAAACATCCAGTTTGTTTACGTAATCAAGCTGTTGTAAGTGCAAGTAAATGGTTGAATTCGATATGTCAAGCTTCTCTGCTACCTCTCGAGAGGTCATACGTCGGTTAGTTTCGATTAATGCCTTTATTTTGTCGTCATCAGTAGTGTTTGGACGACCAGTATGTGGTGCATTTTGCATTCCAGAACGAAAGCGGGCAAACCAACGTTGACACTGGTAAGGCAGTCCTTACTAGAAACTTCACACAATTTCTTTTGAACTTGCACCGCATTTTAGCCCTATCGGAAGTAAAACAATAAAATATGCCGATAATGCTCTCTTTGATTGTCCATTCTCAGGTTATTTTTAACCAACTTGTATACTTATGGGGCTCAGTTTTTGACTGAAGATAGTCTAAAGTCCAATCTTTAAAATAGTTTATAATAACATAAGCCACGCAATCACTACTACATGAAATATGCAGTTCTACTACATGAAAAATGTAGTTCACGACATGAATTATCGAACAACCCGATAAATCTCTTCAATTGTGAATGTTTTTCGTCGGTAAACAGAATGTCCTTGTAGCGACCAGACCAAAATTCGCGGATGAGTTTTTTCGATCTTTCGTACCGAATTTGTGTCAGTTTATCGATTAAGAAGTGTCCTGTATATCTTTTGTACGTTCGCAAACGTAAATCATCGCGCAAAATACGAGAAATAGTGCGCGGTGCAATTTTCATTTCACGAGTAAGGATCATTTGCTTAGGGATTGGGTTTCATCGTATGCGGCTTCTTGTAGCTTCCACACTTGGTTTGAACGGGCGATGCGGGGAAACCCGGTCCTAGAGCGATCTAATAAGTCGCCGGCATCGTTAAACCGTTGAATACGAGTAGTACGATAAACGAACTTCTGACTGATGTTAAGCGACTTATGGAGAGAGAAAATTTATTTACCGTTGTTCCCCACTTTATGTAAACCGATATTAGTTACATTGGAGGAGACGATCCATGGACCGAGAGAAGCAGTGATACTGTCTGCGGGAAGTCAGGAGGTGTAATGCTGCAACGACGACGAAGATCTTTGAATTCACTGTCTTCGCGAGTTTATTGATCTTAAATCTGATTCTTACTAATGTAAGTGAGATAATCCTACACGATTAGTATTATATTGTGAGATGAAAGTAGATGGCCATTCATGAGCAATCAAATTTAATTTTGAAAGCACTTTACGAAAAAAAAATCATTCTCCCAACTGAAATGCGATACTAAACTTGAATCATGAAGCAAACAGAAATTAGTTAGTAATTACAAGCCTCCAATAATGATTGAATACATTGATTGAGGACCTGGCTCTGGAACGAGAATTTAAGCCATAGCATATGTACTGAAAAGCAAGTTCACCAGCTGATAGGCGATGTTAAAACACGGAAAATGTTGGAATGAAACAAGTGATGAACCTCCATAAGATAGAGAGCGCGTTTATCATAATTTGGCTCTATTTAAGATATAACGTAAAAGGCTTTCTGCTGGAGACTAAGCTTTCAACCACATAATCGGTTTGCCAATGTGTTTGTATGTACGTACATCTAATGCAAGGGAAAGCGTTTGCCCATCTAATCAAAATGTCTTGTATTCTATGTTATTCAAGCGCCTATACAGCGCAATATTTATCAATTCAAAATTTGTTCTATTTCCCCAGGGAAGTGTTTGCAAACGTTTATTACATACTCAAATTGATCATTGAAGGTTAGATTGAGAAATTTTTCTATGTGAACTTGCTTGATAGTTCATACGCTCTGCTTTAACAAAGCTCTGAATGAAACCGGTACTAGATCAGGCCTGCTTAAACTTTTTGCAAGTATATAGTCAAAAACCGCTAGTATATTTTTGCATAATAGTAATAATAATCATTGCGCACTAGTCCGACTCGAATCATGGCGTTGAGATTTATTGGAGAATCTCATTTCATGACCGTAAGAATATTCGAGGTGATATTGTCAGTATCACGCTCAACCAAATGAATATTACCTGATTTTTCAATCAGTACTCATCACAGCTGGGTAGGCTGATAGTCCGACAGAAGTACCATAAGCACAAATTTGGTGTCACCAACGAGCTTTGAAGTTGGGACCTGCTGCGCAAGCGATGAGCACCCTAACCACTACACCGTATCAGAAATTTTTCGCTTCTTATTTGGTTATTGTTGAGGCTAATACCAAACGTGATAAAACGATAAGAAAGTACTCTCGCCAGAGTAGGTTGGTGAATGATTTTCACGCTAAAAGAATAACCATTTCGATTTCCTATCAAGGGGATACTCACAGTTTTTTCAATTTAATTGGAGTCATGCATTTTAAATGTTTGTATATACGAGTATGTCACACAATCAAGTTCAGTTCTAGGGAGCAGTTTTGACAAGGTTGCGTTAAAAGCTTCCCGTAAGAAGTCGACAGCTGTGTTCCATCAGCACACCTGCCCTTTCAGATTACTGTCATCTCTCCGCCAAATCTTGCTCCCTGCAATTTCTTCTTGTTTCCAAAATTAAATTCAGTGCTAAATTAAGAATACTTTATCAATTCAATTGAAATATATTATTGAATAAAAGAGTGCGGTGGTTTATTGAAAAGATTTCTTACGAGTACGATGCTTTTTCATAATGTTCTACCAAGGATAATCCATGATTGTATTAACCAACTTTTTTACATGTCAGGTATGATTTTAAATTAGAAATTTTTATGCTTTTTGCTTTGCTTATTGAAAAGGTAGTTAACACAGCAGACTTCTAAGCCGGAAGACCGACCTAAATTATGTGTGATTTCACCAGCACTAAAACCCAATAATGGGAGCATTAGGGATCTGAATGCATAAGCGATATAGCATTACTTTAGTTCGGCAGTGGATATTACCTTCAGTTGTCCACAGGCTTTCTTGATAATTCACCTTCAAGTTAGGGATGTTTAAAAATCATTTCTGTCGGTTCAGTCGTCAAAGTTTTTCAGCATACTTGGAAATTAAAAGCCAGTTATCCGCACTAATCAGCATCGTTCTGATTGTCGTGTCTAGCTCGACAAAGCCAATGTGACATAATTCAAGTCTTTCTCGGATGGATCGTCTAGATTTGTGTGCTCGACGTTATATTTTCCCACACAATAACGACAGAGAGGGTCTTTTATTTTTGCCACACAATGCAAATGATTTGAGTAGTTGACATAAGGAGTCGTCGCCTTGCTTCCCGAAGCGTTCGAGTTCGCCATGTTACTTTGGATGATAATTGTAAAAGCTATAAAGCTTATTCTGGAGCAAATGCAGTTTTGATGCTAATTCCGTCTAGAGTGGAGTTTGAAATTTTCTATATAATCTGGACTGGTTTCATTTGGTTGCATTAGACATTTATCGCCGTTTGGATAGTATCAATTAATGTGAATTAAATATTGAGTATATGTAAGCTGAAAAACACAGGAAAGAGAGATGCTGATCTACAATTGGAGTCACTCATTGAGGCAAAGTTTAATTGATGAGGTTTTTCATTACAATCTAAAAACTAATTCTAATTATAAAAAGCGAATATTTTAAATCAAATCATTTT
Source organism: Odontomyia ornata (assembly GCA_963969285.1). Taxonomy (NCBI): domain Eukaryota; kingdom Metazoa; phylum Arthropoda; class Insecta; order Diptera; family Stratiomyidae; genus Odontomyia; species Odontomyia ornata. The sequence goes on from OZ017742.1 coordinate 87,498,525, forward strand.
ATCAATTGGTAATTCAAGGCTGTTCGATCTTAAGAAATTTAATTTTACAGTGATATTATGTATATAGGAAAGCTATTTGCATTTTGATGTGGTAAGGCCACTCCCGATTCAAGCTGCAACAAATCTATTATGGTGCAATATATTGCATTATATTTTCAATCAACGCTCATCGAAGAAAAAGAATACCAAAAGCATGTATTCAACGAAGGCACTAATAAAACTCAAGCGAATTGTAGTTAAAATTCAATATTCTAAAAGTAAACGGAAATGTATATTATTTTCTTGTTCTAAAAAATCCTTAATTTATTCCTTACGCTACTGTTGCCTTTCGATCTTTGAAATGGATTAAGAATAAATGCAACGGGTCAAAGTGAAATGCAAATAAAGTCGCTGAAATGAATGCATAATAAAATAAATCCACAGCACAAAATGGCATCCTTTTCGTAAAATCGTTTATTTTTCTATGATAAATTACAATTTCAATAATATATAACTACAGTTTAATGTGTGCGCTGTGTGAATGATATTATCTACAATTATTTAATTATTTAATGAATGAATTTGAAGCATGTATGTTACTAAGCATACCATTAAATATTATTTGGTAGTTTTAGAAAAAATTGCTTCATCGTCATAATAACCCTATTCACATACATACATCGAATGCTCTTGAAAACTCGAAAACCAACAAAGGGCAATGCATTAATTCAAATTTTAAAAAATCCTTTGAAACCCCTACTGTTCAGCCATTTCAAATAAATAAATCATGCTAATCCTTAACCCAGACACTTATCAGAACAAAAAATTAATATATATAAATATAATATATAAAATATGAAATATTCCCAGAAACTAATACATATTTGGAATGAGCTTGCATCCGTTCATTTTTTTATAATCACCATACATTTTTCATTAATATATAATAATCCTAATATCCTTATAAATATATTCAAAAAGAATGCACAATGATTTTACGTAAATATACATATCTATATATAAAATATGTTTGCTTTGCAAGAATAATAGGAAAATATTTATAAATTAAAATTTTACTCAAAAATATGTATTAATAGGTTTGCTTCTATACAATTTACGTTTTCCCAAAATTATATCCAATTGGCCAAAAGTAGCAATTGATTTATTGGAATTTGTTAAAATGCGTTCTATATACATATTGGATGACAGCATTTAATGTATATTTAAATTGAGAATAATTTTGATATAATTAAGTTCGTAAATAATGTGAAACTCACAAATTTACTCAACTGCTTTTTGCGCGACCATTTATTTGCGTCTGTATTGTTCGTATTTGCAATGTTTGATTTTCGTTTGTGTTCCTGCAAGTTTGCATATAAAATGAAAAAAAAAAATTGTAGTAATTTGGTGTTACATGTAAATGAAAATTATTTTACCAACTTTATTGTAATAGCAATATTCATTACATTCATATTGAAAATGTGTGCATAAATAGTATTTTCAGATTGAATTTGTGTATTAAATATATTTATAAATTAAATAAATTATTTTCGTAAGTTAATTTTTCACATCGTACTGTTAAAGTCCGAATAATTGGAATTAATTCAAATATCTACTGTTGTTGACTTGGACTAATGATATCGTTTCGGAATTAAAATGATCACTTGATTTGAAAAATTAACAATATAAGCTACTAAAACTGCTTTAAATGGATGAAATTTTTATTGACTTCAGAAATCAAGGATATTTTGCGCAAATTAATCATTCCTTGATTACTTGTTGTTTAATAAAATTCACAGACGGCACTGTACATGTACAATTTTGTTTTTGATGTGTAGCAACTTTTGATACGTATATTAAAATATTTTTCTTAAATACTTTTTCTCATATTTTTGAAAATGCATGTTCTACAAAATAAAATATTAATCTAATATATACCCATTCTTATGATATTTGTGAATAAATACACCTGAAATTTTAATTCAGATATTGAAAAAACTTTTAATTATTTAACACTACTAAAATTTCAAAGCTAGAGCATGATTTATATTTTATGGGAGTCTAAAATTTCGATATAAATCATCAGTTGTTATCTCTGATAAGTTTGTTTTTAATTTAATAACTAATGTAATGAATGCACCATTACTTGCAGGAGAAGCTTGCGTGCCATTAACATAAAACATTTCGAGAAATCATTGTGCACAGCTTTTTGAGTGTAAATACGTTGGTTAAAAACAATCAATATACGCAAACTAACACTCTCTCTCTCTATCATCGTTAATATTCAAAACACTTACTAACTCCTTAAACTTCACCTATCTGCTTAGATTAAGATTAAACCGTGGAATTTTTAATTGATTTGTTTTATAAACGTATAAAATGAACCATAAATGATGAAATGCATTTTTTCTCCCTAATAAAAAATGAAATATTCAAAACCTTTTTACTGTAGTCGAATAAGAAACTCTATAAGAATTCATCTATGAATTCATATTCTTTGATTTATACTGTATGTAATTAGATTTAAACAATAGATTAATTTACTATATTTAATACATTCAAATAACGAACAAACAATAGTAACAGATAAGCAAAAAAAGTTAAAAATAAAATGGTCATGCGCTGCAGTTTATTAATTTTATGAGGATTTCAAGAAAATAATGATCTGGAAAAAAAATCATTGTGCAATTTTTCTGAATGTTGTTAATTTCTAATTATTTTCCAATATCTTAATTTAATGCTTTCTTCTATCTACCTTATATTATGATTTAAAATTTTCATTATTTTAACACTCCTCAGAATCCAAAAAATATTTGAATATTAGTATAACAATCATATATCTGTCTAGAAATTATGATTTTTAATGTTTTTTCATCAAAAAATCTTTTTTCTCTTTGTTTATTTTAGGACGAACCAATAAAATTGAGAGAGAATTAAATAAAAAACTTAGTGAAAAACATAAATGTATTAAAATTGAATAGGTATTCCTAAATATATGAATGAATCACAAAACACAAATCATATTACGCTTTGAAGAAAAAGAAAAAAAAATACATATAGACATCAATAAGTATATTTGTCTTGAAATTTCCATTACGTTTAAAATTCAATTTTAGAGTTTTGAATATAGTTTTGATTTGCAATTAAGTTTAAAAAAACAACTAAAATATAGCAAAAAAAATGTGATGCCCTTGAAAAGAATGGAAATAATCACTAGGAACATTTTGATAAAATGGAATTGAAATTTTTTTGTTGTTTTTGTTGCCGTTATTGTTTTCAATTGTTTTTTTTATACTTATAAAACTTCCATTGCAAAATCTCCATAGTTTCTAGGTGATAAGAAATTACTTTTAAGCAAAGTATGCTGACCGAATGACAATCGAAATTTTGTCGAGTGAAATTTATAATTAATGATTTGAAATTTTTAAAAGAAATTTACTAAATAACAAAACGCAGCTGTGACCATTTCATTTTTAGAATGAACTCTAGAACAAGTGTTAGGGAAAGATAATTTAAAATAAATTAATTATTAATCGAGATCAAATAAAATCCACCTTTCAAATAGATTGAAAATCTTTTGATTTAAATATTTAAACGTATAAACTTTCTTCAGATTATTTATGTTGTTCATGCTCCAGCACGAAATGAAATTTTCGCTTTAAAAACAGTATTCAATCTAAAATCGCGTCAATTATGTTATTTTTCGAATGAAATCGTCTTTACAATTGCTTTCGCACAACTAGAAAATTCCAACTCGAAAATGTCTTTTTGCTCTAGCCTTGATTCATCCTAGAGCTTTTAAGATGTTCCGTTTCCATTAATTTGAGCTCTATTTAGAAAAAAATGTCAACTCGAAATAATTTTTCTAAATAAGAGATCACCTGTGAATTTTATAAACTGTGTTTACGCCATTGTTAAAACAACTCTATTGATAAATATGATTAGTGAAAATCTGGTGGAATTTCCTCCGAAATAAACAAATTTATTCAGCATTTTCGCGATGTAGCCCTCGACTATTTAAATAAAAAAATGTATTAAATCCTATTTTTATCTGTAGAATTTTGTCGTAATATTTTATTTGACTAAAAAGTCAAATAATTTTAAACCATCAAAAAGAATTAGTAATTCAAAAATACTCTTGAAAAAAATTATTACATACAAAGGGAAACCGTCAATTATTAAATGATAAAAAAGTATTAATCCTTAGTATTTTTTTCTCTTGCGAATTCAAGGATATCGTCTAGTCGGATCGATATGTTATTTTAATCACTACAATTTTTTAAATCAGAAATTGAATTTCTAATGCATTTTAAAGTCATTAAAATGAACTTTGCTTTTTAATAATTGAATAGAAATCATTCTCATAAAAATATAACTTTCTAATGCATGAATATTTTTAAAGGATTTGTTTAGATAATTTTTTTCTATATATTTGAGAAAACATCTCAAATAAGACTGCTATTGAGATCTTATTTGTATTAAGATTACAAATGTTGACTAATCAAATAAACATGTGGTATGAATGAGAATTATTGGATTAAAATTGAAATGTGTATAAATTATAGTTAACAGAAGAAATAAACATTTCGAAAATTATTTTATATTTTAAAGATAACATAAGAAAGTAAAAAATTAGACTACAAACTAAATTGGTCGCTATTATATGTTTCAAAGTATTGTAATTTTGTGTTTTGTGATCATGAATCGCCAATTTCGAAACAAATGAACTCAATCGACTAAAGTCTGATGAATATTCCTTCAAACGTCCAAACTCCCAACGATTACAACAATAGCTGCCATGCAATCATTGGACCACAAACACGATATCGTCGACGTTAGTTCAACGCTACTATAAAAGGTTCTGAGGAAACCCTATGAGGCTCTGGATATACATATATTGAACAACCCTAAAAAATAGTATTCGCCTCAATTGATGAACTCAACACTAGGAAACGGACATTGAAAATCAGGATAAATCAAGTAAAATATTCGTGATTTATAAATGTTCTAGTTAAACTTTCCATACATACTATATATACTATATATAAATTTACATATAGAAACGCTAGAAGACCTTTTGAATTGTTTTTATTTCATGTTGGAAGTACATACTGTAATTTCAAACAAGTACACAATTTCTACTGTATTAATGTTCTGCTATGCTTTATTTGTAAGTAAAATTATAATTATGTTTATCAAAAGATGAAAAGAAAAAAAAAATAAGAAAAAAATTGAAATAAATAAATATTCAACGTGTTTTTCTTACATCAACTGTGCAAGTGAAAAGAAACAGAGAGAATGAGAATTAGATAAAGATCAAATGGAAACGATGATAAAATCTTTTAACTTGTGCCTGTTACGGAATATATTGTGAGTATGTTATTATGACTATTTAATTTGGGGTAAATTTCGGTAATAAAAGTAAATGCTAGAATTTTTAGCTTTTGCATATTGTGGCTTTTAATTGAAATGAAGCTCATTGGTAATGGAAATAAGGCTTCGCTATAAAATAAGATGTATATGTCAATGTGTAAAATGTCTTTACAATATTCAAACTTATTTATAGTTTAAATAATAGAAAGTATTAGTAAATATTTCTGTAGAAACATGTCCATATAGAACAAAAGAAACAACGTAATGGCTTACAAGAAAACTTATTTTGTTGTATATGTGATAAGAAAAAATGCATTTCACTCATAATAATGTGTTTAGAATAATATATTTTGGATATTTTAAAATAACTCTTAGACTTTTATTCGAAGTGAAGACTATTTTGATTTTGGTTAATATTTAAATTATTGAAAATAATCAAATTTTTAAATCAGTTCAATTTCTAATAACAAGCAAAAATTGGATTCTATTTTTGATTTTGCGCTTGTGAATATTTCACGAAATTGAATAATAATAATAATATAATGTAATTTCTAAACCTGTAATAATATTATGAATACTATTTCTAAACTTCATCTTTGTTCATGCTTTAAATTTGGCTATGTTTCGCAAAGCAATTAGATGTCAGTGGTTTTATATTGAATAACTGAAAGCTGGGAACGTAGTTAATTGTGTTTTCAAGAATTATTCTTCTCTTGTAGCCATTCCATCATCTCATCATTTCGGGCAAAATAAATAAAATCATATACGCTACAATTCACATTAGCCAGATATTTTACTTTTGAGAGAAATTGGCTTTGAACTGATCGTAGAAGTTAACGCCTTAGACTAAGGGTCCACTAAACGAAGATTAGTCCATAGCAAGCGGGAATAAGTCATGAGTAACTTGTCCAATCTTTTTTTAACAATGTTCTTCCAAGTGATTTTCAAATCTATTTTTACAGTTATAATAATGGAAGTCTTCTTCTTATTTGTAGCATTAAAGCCCCTCTCGGGCCTTCCTCTCCTGCAAATAGCGCGTCCAACTGTCTCGGTCCGTCCTGTCTTCGTCGACCGAGTAACACCAGCGTTTCCTCGGTTTCCCCACTGATCTCCGGGCTTCAGTTCTCCTAAGAAATACTTTTTGGGTATCCGTTGTTCGTCCATACGATTCATGTGTCCAGTCCATTGCAGCCTCCGCAGTCTTACAATCGTTGAAACCACCGGCTCGTCAAAAATTTCATACAGCACATGGTTGTATAGAATTCGCCATTGTTCCCTGTCTAGCTTTGCGCCGATTATTCGCCTCAGGACCCGTCGCTCAAAGGCGTCCAATATATTTGCGGATGCTTGGGTCCATGTTTCACAGCTATAGCATAACACAGGTCTTATCACAGATTTGTATACTTGAAGCTTTGTTTTCCTGTGTATGCAGATGGTCTTAAAGATCGTCAAAACTGAATAAAATATTTTTCGGCGTATTTCATCTTTTTCATTACTGATCCTCGTTATTTTGGCGCCTGAATACACAAATTCGCCCACATTTTCGATATTGTATTCGCCAAGTGTGATATTTTGTTTACTTGAGGTATTTTTTCTCGACTGCGTCATGAGCTTTGTTTTATTATCATTAATTTGTAGCCCTACTAGTTTTGCTGAGTTTCAGGAAGAGTTCTTTGGCAGTGGTTAATGACCGTGACAAAATGTTGATGTCGTCTGCATAGGCTATTACTTGGCTCGACTTGTATGCTAATTTACCTCGTGTATCGACAGGTAGGTTCCTTATGACGTAATCTTGAGCCAAATTGAATAGCAATGGAGCCACCCCTTCTCCCGGCTTTAATCCCATATTTGTGTCAAAGGCATCGATGAGTTAGTTATTGATGCGGACTTGGGAAGTCGCCGAGGTTATTGTCATTTTGGTAAGACGGACTATTTGGGCTGGGATGCCAAAGCAAAGCATTATTTGGTACAGTACGTTACGATCAATACTGTCATATGCTTGCTTAAAATCAACGAAAATTTAGTGTACGTCTATGTTGAGCTCCCAGCATTTTCAAGTACTTGCTTAACTGAACAATTGGTATATTGTCGATTTACCTGCTCTATAATAATGTTGGCGTATGATCCGATTTTATTTTCTAAGATTTTTGAAAATATTTTGTACGCCGTACAAAGTAGCGATATGCCTCTATAATTTTCGCACTGTAGCTTTTCACCTCTTTTGTGAAAATATAGTTGATGGCTCTACGCATTCGGCATATGTTTTTGTTGCCAAATGTGCTCGATGACTTTGTGAAAAGCTTTATGAACACTGTTGCCACCATATTTGATGAGCTGCACTGCAATCTCATCGATGCCTGGCGCTTTATTATCGTTTTTACTTTGATGATGGAACAAACTTCATCCAGAGCTAGTGGGGCCAATGGATGCTCTCCGTAGACATCTATTGGCTCCGATGTTTTGGAGCTGTGCTGTGGATTAAGGAGGTTCTTGAAATATGATGTCCATCTTTCCTTAATCTTGGTTTCATCAGCGATGATATTGCCGATGTTATCACGATAGAGCGTGGTTTGGGGCTGGTAACAACGTTTCAGGCTTTTCATTACTTTGTATGCTTGTCTTGTGTTGTTGTTCGCTTGACTTATATCTATACTTCTCAATTGGCCGTCATAGTATTTTCTTTTCTTAATTCGAATTATCTTATTCGCTAGTATTCTGAGATTTTCATAGTGTTCTCTCTTCGTCCTGGAGGCCGTTTAGAGCCTTTCGATGTCAAATTTTTGTAGTGGACTGGTCTTCGCCGAATATGCCTTTGGGATACGACATCGATAGGTTAATTTGATTAAGTAATAATCTGAGTTACAATCGGCTCCTCCGTATGTACGGACGTCAAGTATGTTCAAGGCTCAACGTTTGTTAGATTAGAAAATGGTCGATTTGGTTTTCTGTGTTGACATCCGGTGATACCCAGGTCATTTTATGAATGCGTCGATGTGGGAAGCAAGTAGATCGTATGACTAGATTTCTGCTACATACAAAGTCAATCAGGCGCTGGCGGTTGTATTTAATTCATCGTGGAGGCTATATCCTCCAGTCGTTCCCCGATGAGAAATTATTTTTGTGTCGTTCGTAGGCAATGAGTCAACTAGTCTGTCCCGGTGATTGTAGAACGCTTCCTTCGTTTCTTCGTCCTTTTCTTCGGTCGGGGCGTGAACATTAATCAGCCAGGTTTGAAGAATCTAGCTTTTAAACGGATCGCACACAACCGTTCATTGACTGCCTTAAAATCAATAAAGTGCGATTTGAACTCCCTATCCACAATAAAGGCCACTCCGAATTCTCGTTTACCAGTAGGCTTTCCACTTTTGAATATTGTGTGCGATCACATGTCTTGAATATCATTTCCAGTCCAGTTCGTTTCCTGGATTGCCAGTATTTTTAATTTATATTGACTGGCCGGTTGTAAATGGTCCTTAACAGCGCCCTGGTAATTGAGTGATCTGACATTGCAGGATCCAATACCATAGTCTTTTTTTCCTTTGCTAGGTCGTTGCCTTGAGTCCAATCCATTCCGAGGCCCTTCTGCTGGTTTCGAAACATTGTTAGGCTTTCCAGGGGCGGGAGGTTAGCCCGTCGCCCACCCTCCATTCCGGCGGCATGGTTATTACTTCGATTCCGTTATCAGGTGCGGAAGATTCGCCCTCACCCTCTTACGTCCCCACAAAGGAGGTGTAAGTAGGATTTAGTAGCAGAGCTATATATTGCAGTTGTTAGCACTGCTCGGCATTTAATGTCCCATTATTGGGGAACCAGTAAACCCAATGTGCGATCCCGAGAGCATTTACCATCAGTTAATTCGGGGGTTTGGGATGAGGAATCATGGAATCTTTGGGCTGGGGAAACAATGGGTTTCCTTCTCCTTTCTCAAACGGGGGACCGTTTACGGCCGAGTTATTTTTAATCATTGGTGTGGTTCATTTGAATTGAATATAATCGCTTGTCTTCATTTTAAACAATGCTGGGCATAACTAAGGCTGAATTTCATTAATCTGTTAAATTATCTTGTTCAACTCGAGAATAATTGTTTGATCTGATGAACTCTGATGGTATCAGAAGGTATTTTTAGCTGTGTGGCAAAATGTACCATCTTGTTTGAACCACATTGTATGCATCCATTGCATCCAAATACGGTCACAATAAATCTTTTATGATAGTGCTTTAGTGTATACCAAAGCAGTATAGTTCAATGAATCGCCGCTCCAGAGACCGCAACATAAGATTCTCGACCATAAAATTTGAATTTTATTTTCTGAAAAACTCATTGTATTGGAAGTGTGTCTAATCGCTAAATATGATTTTCTACCTTAAGTTGAATTCCACCAGCTTTTACCCACACATCGATTCGACGTAGTTGCGATGCATCGATGGTCCAGAAGTTGCAGTCCGAGTTATTTGAGACTTGTAACCAAATAATTTCAATTCCTTTGTCAAAATTCGCGAGATGCGTACTTCCTACGCGCGATAATTAGTAGTGGGCAATGAACTATGCGAAGATACACTGCATCGTTTCTGTTAAAATTCGCGAATGAAAGGACTAGGCTCTATGTCAATAGGTTCGTTATTGAAGATTGCTCTACGAGGTGTGAAAATTAAGTAATGAGACTGATTCCATGAAAACCGTAGATTTAAAAATTATTCTACAACTCTGCCATCCTCTTCAAAGTAGTCCCCTTGGGCAGCTATACAACGATTCCAGCGCATTTTCCATGCTTCGTAACATTTCTGGAACGCTTTGACTGGAATGTCCGCGAGTACCTTCATAACGGCCGCCTGGATGTCCGTAATCGACTCAAAATGGGTTCCTTTGACCACCGATTTTGTTCTAAGGAACAAAAAAGTCACAGGGTGACATATCGGGCGAATAAGGCGGCTGCTGCAACACGGCAATCCCTTTAGAGGCCAAATACTGGGACACGCTGAGAGCTCCTCAGAAAGGTTCTTTGGAACCATCTTCGCGCACAACTTTTTCATCCCAATATCGTCGGTTAAAATTTGTCTGACTGTTTTACGGTTCATACCCAGTTCAGAGGCCAACATTCGAACTGTTAAACGCCGATCTTCACGGATTAGGCGCGCACACGCTGCGCATGCGCGTCAGTCTGCACCTCGTCTGGTCTCCCACTCCGCGCCTCGTCTTTCACGCTTTCATGCCCCTCCTTAAACTCTTTATGCCATCGAAACACCTGAGCACGACTAAGAGCACTATCACCATGCACTTTTACAATTTTAGCGTACGTTTCCAAAGCTGTTTCGACTAATCTGGCGCAAAATTTTACCGCGACGCGTTGCTCTTGATTTCGTTTCTCCATTTTCGTGACGAGCACCACCAACACACGTCTACTCAACCCGACACAGCAGGCGAATTAAACAAGCTAGAGCGATGGTAAATATACCAATGGAGAGGGGAAGGATGCCGGGGAAGGGAATTTCAAGGTCGCAGGTTTACCAAAAGCGCAGCAATAAAATCAGTCTCATTACTTAATTGTCACACCTCGTATATGAGAAAACAAAAATGTGTAAAAACAGTTGCTCGTGCATAAGCCAAAGGCTAGCTAACTCTAATGAGTGACACCAAAATTTAGCAGGTTAAATATCAAATTAAATGAACGTTTGGCTACTTGATTGCAATAGAATCGGCTATATATATTCTCAACTAATGTTTTTATAATGCGCTGGTCCTGGCAACGGTTTTTGCAGCGTGTCAGCGGGCATTTCTTCCTCGATGTCATTTTTCTTATGTTTTTGAACCGTTTCTTGGAATACCATGGGTGTGTTTATGAGCTGAAACGGCTTCACATTGTATTTGAATGCGCCGTTATGAGTAACAAATGCATTATACCGCCGCGATTTTGCCTCCAGAGGGATCTTGTAGTATCCGGAGAAGAGATGAAGTGTCGTAAAATAGTCGTTTTCGGAAATCTGCGATAGTTGCTCTCCACTGTTGACATTGGGTAGGGCTTCTTTTCGGTAAGGTAATTCAGTGCTCTGTAATCGACGCAGAGTCGATCTTTTCCATTTTGTTTCTTCACCAATACGATTGGCGATGAAAATGTAGATTTACTCGCATGGATGATTTTATTCGTTAATCGTTTTTTGATGATTTCTTCAACCCATTCTCGTTTTACCAAAATTATCCGATACGGTCGTGAATGAACTGAACTATTCGCCTTTAGTTTGATATTCATAGATTGCGTTTTGCATCTGCGCATCTCTGCAATGTTCTCTGCGAAACAGTCACAGTAGTCGTGCACCATCTTCAAAAATTCTACCTTTTTGTGCATTGAAAGATTGTTTATGGAGTTCGCAATCTGAGTCAATTCGGTATTCGTGCGACTCTGGCCACTCGATGTGAATTGTTGCACAAAGCGTCTATCCCAAGAAGGACAGTATTGGAGGTAAGGTCGTCACCCACCACATAGAGTTCGACGTCGATCGTTAAGTTGTTAATCTCCAATTTAGTTCGCATTTTCTGAACGCAGTCGAAAGTATCACCCGCAAATCCCTTCAGAGTTACTGGCTTGTATTGAATTTGAGGCCTTCGATTGACGTAACTGCGATTCTGTGCTGTCCGGATCAATCCAGGCGTTTACGTCTTTTCCATCTATGGAAATATTTTGAGCTTTCCTTGTCGGTGTTGACTCCGGTGTCTTAATTTGGATTTCATTGCCAATTTTTTTGGCACCTTGAGCGTTGCCGCGAAGGGAATTTAATAGAAAATGACCCGTCTTCCGACAGTTGTAGCAGGTTATCGCTCGGGCTTTATATTTAACCGCTTCTAACGTATTTTACAATAGCGGAATCATTTTGTTCACCTCGTCTACTAATAGCGCACATATGATGGTATTGCGTTTCGAGCGATTCGCCATCGTACCGTTTTTATTCCATCATTTTAATGTGGAAAAAACGTTAAACCGGCTATCCAATCACATAATGGCTGGGCCCATAAATTTTGCTTGTACAGCAAAAAGAAGTACACATTCGTCCTACATGTAAGTCTGGAAAAGAGCTTCTAGACGGCTTATGAACTGATCTGCCGTCATTAACCGCTCTGATGAAGGATCGAATTAGGGCAGAACGTCAATTATATCCCGCGCTTGGTGAAAATCCTGTGCAACAGTACGTTACTCGAGAAGCGGATACGGGCTATTGACGTTTTGGAATACTCGAACTGCTTTCTCGACCGGTTTCGTAAGCAATTGCCCGTGTAATTTCAGCGGCATGTCAATCGTCGCCGCAAAGAACATCTGCATCGCACTAGCAACACTCACACTACACATCGGCAAACTAACGTGTCATTTCGAGAGCATGTCAATCGTCGCCGCACAAAACGGCGGTATTGATCCAGCAACGCTCACACCACACTGGCCAATGCTCGTGTAATTTTGGTGGCTGCCAATCGTTGCGGTACAGAAAAGGCGGTACAGAAAAGTGGCATCGCTTCAGCAACGCTCACACCATACGTGGATACGTTGAAGCGAGGGTACGTGTATGATGCGACGAGACACACACAGTAGGTGATGACCTGAACCCGTATGCGGATGACAGCGGAGCAAAACTGACGCATAAGGAAATGCTTATATCGCGTTATATATACTATTTTCCGAATGAAACCGAACGAAATGCATTCCGTGCATGTTTAAAATTCAACTTGCACTGTCCACTGTACTCCTACACTTTTCAAGACGAGCAAATGAAGCACATGTTTTGTACCTTCCACTGATAGCTAAGCTTTGAGAAGTAAACAAACTCCTATTCATACACTTTGGAGGGCGATAAAAATTAAATGGGTATAAGAACTGAAATATTTTTCACTTCACTAGAAACGCTATTGTGTTCTCCGCGGGCCATCTGGATTTTAATGTAGAAATCCGACTCGAAACCGTACAAAACTTCTAATTTTCATTGGCACCTCCACAATTCTTCATATACTGCCATGTAAGCTAGCGAACAAAGTCGGCCTACTAGTGGTCATATGTATAGTAGTAAGCGCTGCTGTCATATGGCTTCCTATCTTACATCAGTTTTGCAGCGGAGAACCTCAACCGAGCACGTCTAGTGCAGTGATAAAATAACCTGTTCTCCAAAAATTACGAAATTACACCTAGCACAAATGTAAAGAATGACATATGTATGTTGCAATTACGAATTTTAAGCATTTTTAACTGAACGTTTTTCTCGATTTGCTTCTCTATCATAAACATTTTTAAATAAATTATTATTGAGATTTAAGACACAACGGCCCATCTATATGATGATCGGTAATTTTAAAATTTGACTTATAAATTACATATTCTCCAAGTGGGTCATGTGGTCCATTCCTTGCAATTATCCTTTAAAGTAATATACTTACGATTCCCCATCCAACTAATTCAACTAACCACCCCTTGAGGGACAGTAGTACCTATCAGTCATGTGTCACCAAATTTACTTGTCAACACTAGTCCCATAAGTCGACATGATCGCTAAACGCTGGTCAAAGTGCCGACTGGCCAGACCAATATATTGTCCACAGTATTCTTCTGTGAATATCCACAAGTCTTCACTGTGGATTCCTGTTTTTATACAAGGGAGAAGGGGCAAAAATATAAGGTCACTGGTAGAATCCCGGCAATGAACGATGGTGGAGTGTATAATATCGATCCTAAGCTAACCAAAGGATTTAGCCACGTCGGGCCCGACACACTCAACGATGGTGTGGGTATATACCCATTCGAGTCTGACTGCGGTACACTCGGCGTGAACGTTGGCAAAGCGGCTAAGTGGTCGACTCGAAAAGAACCGGCGTCAGCCATTTTCAGTGAATTTGTCTCGGGGACGTTATGGCGACTCTTTCGTTGCGATATAGATTCGGATAGCACGGCGCACATCTTCGCAATTTTCGCACGTAATTCTTGAGCATCACAATAATTGTCTGATTCTTCCGAGAGTATTTCACTCGCACCAACTGATTGCGATAAACGAAGCACGAAGCGCTGCATTGTTGCCCATTATTCTAAGTCCATGTTTTTGTAACTCGCGTTTTAACGTAGCGACATAATTGTTAAAATTCACTTTAAACGGATCCGATTTCTGAGTTGCCAGACTAACCGACTATTACCAAATAAAAGAATCGTATTATTTGTCAGTGACTATCCATTGACTATCATTGGCTATCCACTGTTTCCTGTTTTACTCGCCAGCATTGCCATGTGACACCGTACGGACTTGACACTCTTTAATGGCATATGTTCTGAAATAAAAATTAGTTAAATCTTTTTAAAATTTGAATCGTTCAAACGACAATATCAAATCGAAATTCTGTTCTCATAAAGGAACTTTCCACCAACTGCATAGAATGCGTTCACAAAGTGTGATTAATCCACTTCGTTAGTATTCTTTGCAGTAATTTCTGTTATTCTTGTCATCCTTAAGAATTTTGATGCGCTTATATTTATTCAATTGAAGTTTGTTCCATAATAACATATTTGAGTATAATAATACACAATAGTTTGCCTAGTGTAGTGGTTAGAGTGCTAACCCTGTATGCCAAAGGTCCCTGATTCAAATCCCGTCGGTAAAAATGAGATAATACGTTATAATACGTATTTCTTTAAATCAGAACGCATTGCAGCTAGGTAGAGCGACACACAGCTAAGCAAGGTACTGACCGCTTCATCTCAAGTGACGATAAGATCAAGATAATAAGATAGTTTAACAATCTCTAAGCGAAGGGCTGAAAGGGGTTGTAGTGCTAAAACAAAAATAACTTATTAGGTGATACCAAAAAGAACGGTATCCAGACGTAAACTCATGGAAAATATCAATTGATGCGACACCTTAGGAGATGAGGATTCTTTCATGAAGTTTTAAGCTAAAATCTTCATGAAAGGCTCTCGTCATCTCCACAGCGGGACACACTAATGGTAATTAATATGTCCAATGTTTTAATAACTGATCAGATTTATAATTTTATCAATTTCAAGCAGCATCCGAAATCAAATAACTATTTCATGTAGTTCGCTTTAGGATGCTCAATCTACAAAATCCTCCAATTTCAAGTCGTTTATCGACTTTTTTCAATCAATTAAGTAGACATGAGCTGCCTATATGAGGTCTCCAGTTGGTTCCGGGGGTTATCGGTAGATTTGTACAAATTATCTGCCGATAACGCCTTTTACCGGTTCCAGGTATCTTCATTTGTTGATTAGCTACGCGGTGTTAAGTGAAGTGCGATATTTTTATTTGTCGGATTTCTTTCTGAAATGTTTTTAAAAAATTCTGTACGTTGTCAACGAGAAATGAAAATGAGTAGATAAGCTCTAAAAATGTTTATATTTGACATAGCGCGTTGGGCTTTGAACTTTATACAATAAATAGTCATCTATATTCTTCTCTATATGTATTCAATGCATTCTCTTGTGGTTCTCGCCATTGTTACTTTATGTATTCGATACACTTTTTCCTGCTATTTGTGTTTTCTAATTTGAAGGATCGTTTGTATTCCGCACTTTTCAGTTCACCTATTTTAGGTTGCCTGCTCTACTGCAATATTCCCAGTAAATATTTGGTGAATCATCATTATCAATGGCGGGACAACCCAAGCCGGTTCTGCGTCCTCGTCCACCAGTTTATCACTCCCAGCAAGGATCTGCTGCCAGCTTCTATCCTGTCATCCCATTGAGTCCTCGGTCTTCCCGCTGGACGTTTACCTTGTGCTCTACCCTTCAATGTTTTGTTTGTGAAGCCAGTTTTCGCCATTCTTTCTACATGGCCCGCCCATCGCAGTTTGCGTACTTTTGCATAAACGGATACGGGTAGATCGTCCAATAATTAATACAACTCGTCATTGTAACGTAGTCTCCACTCTGTTCCTTGTTTTACTGGGCCGTCGATTTTGCGTTCAAATATATCCACTGCTTTTTCGGATTCGCTCGTCAGCGTCCGTGTTTCACTTTCATATAGTAGCACAGGTTGACTAATGATTTGAAAATACGGTGCTTATTTTGCCTGTGCATAACTGTGGATCTTAGAATGGGAACTATGGAGCCATAGGCTTTATTTACGGCGGTTATGCGGCGTCTAATCTCGTTATTTTTGGTGCCTCTTCTATTCAGGTTGGCGCCAAGATAAATGAAATTATCCACACTTTCAAGGTTATAGTCTCCTTTGGTCAGTTTTCTTCCTCAATTGAGTTATGAGTTTAGTTTTTGTTTCATTAACTCGTAGGTCAATTTGGTTTGCTCCAGATTCTAGGCTCAGAAATGCTTTTTTGGCATCTGAGATTAAACGTGTCACAATAATGACATTATCAGCATTGCTAACAATTGTGTGGACTTGAAAATTAGTGTACCCGCGGTTCTAGCAGATGTCTTCCTGATGACGTTTTCAAACGCAATATTAAAGAGAATCGGTGCATGTTCATCCCCTTGTTTTAAGCCTGATTCCATTATGAAGTTGTCCGGTAGTTCGCCGTTTATCTTGTTCTGGGATTCTGTGTTTAGCTTTGTGACTTTGACCATGCGGACTAATTTAATTGGGACGCCAAAGTCAAGCATTATTTTTTACAGGGCATTGCGGTCGACACTACCATATGCTTGCTTGAAGTCTACAAAATGTTGGTGCAAATCAATGTTATATTCCCAGGGCTTTTCGGGCACCTGCTTTACTGAGAATATTTCCCTGATACTTTCCTATAATACTTTCATTGTACGGCTTTAACTTTATTTCTGTGATTTTAGAGCGCGTTTTAAAAGACGGATGCAGTAGAGCGATGCCTCTACAATTTTCACACTTTAGCTTGTCTCCCTTTTTGTCTACAGGACATACGAATATAATACTTCTTCGCTAGTCTTCTGGTAACTGCTCCTTTGACCATATTCTGCATATTTGTCGGTGAAAATGATTACTATGTTGTTGTATTCACTTCACACTCTACATGTTCCTAGCAAGTCTTTTTCAAGATTTATACAATAAATTTTAAAAACAAGTTTCCCAAATTTTGATATTCTACCTAGAAGTTCTAATCGATGAAACTTTGTTTAGGTAAATTTTCAAAGGAGTAATCATTCTTGCTACATTTTCGCATGTATGTACAATGAGGGCTTGCACTTAAAAATATGACAGCAAATATTATAGAAGTAACCTGGATTGTTTCTTTTTGGGTATTTTTTAAAGTAGACGCTAGAACAAAATAATATGTAAATATGTTAACCATTTATTTATTAGTATTTACACTTTTAAAATAATCTATGGGGAAAAAATATATTTTAAAAATAAAACTAAATTTATGCCTGAAAAAATCATCAAATCATTAAGTCATCTTCAGTTAATACGTAACTCATAAATTCAGGAAAATCATTGGTATGACTCTACTCGTATATTGCACTGGACGCAAGTGTAATTGGTTGTGGTTTCCTTTTCGTTCATATAATGATAAGCACAGAATCATTGCATTTATCTGCAAAATCAATCAAAATTATTCCTATGACTGCTTTATTATTTCCTGCAACTTTTTAGGATTTCCAAAAAAACTGGCTTGCTGGCATTAATCTTTCCGAACTTTCTATTTATTTTAAAGATCACTAAATTCATACTAAAAAAATAGTTTTCCATTTTCTACAAAATTTCATTTTCACAACTTTATCAATTTTTTTCTGTGAAATTCTAAATTTTACATTTAATTTTGAATTAAAAATATTTGTAAACTTATATAAATTAATCGTATATCTTTTTATTTTTTCTTTTATGTTCCAATCATAGTTTTCATGTTTATTTCAATTATTTTTTTATTTATTTTAGGCCCAGCGATGGCCAACCAAATACATCGTCAAACAACTTTAGGTAATTACAATTATATGTCAATGTAATAGAGCGCTTAATTAGATGAATTTGATTTTATCTTGGTTATAATCTTAAATTAAAATGTAACAAGCAAGTCAGATTGAGATGACGATTTCATATAAAGCAATGAAATATTTATAATGATTAAGTGAAATTTATTAAGCCGACAATTGTCTTTATTATGAATTTTTCGTTGGATTGCAGGTAGCTCAGTGTTCTTGTTGTAGACTGTCTTCACGAAAACTTAAAATAAACACAGTGGTTTAGTTTAGTAAATTTAAATTGCAATTTTTATGGAATATTTCAGATAGAAACCAAGAAACCTGCTCAAAATAGACTTTAAGATTTCTAATAAGAGGTGTTATTTTGATACTAAAAGAAAAATGCCCTTTTTTAAATATAAATGATTGGATGTTTAATTCATTATAAAGAGAAAAGTAGGCCGTTAATAGTGGAAAATAACATCAGGCAAATTATCACCACGACCACGCTTACAGGATCATATCCGTTTCATGAAATTTTCCATAACCAAATCGCAAAGTGGCTACCCTATGTCCTCGATAGCGTCACGAATTCCATCTTTGAGGTCTTGAATCGACGCTTGGCTGTTGACGTAGAACTTCTCTTTCGCGTGGCGCCAATAAAAGAAGTCGCAAGGTGTTAAATCAAAGGATCTCGGTGGCCAATTGTGATCACCTCTTCGAGAGATAACACGGTCCGGAAACTTTTCCCGTAAAAGATCAATGGTTTCGTAGCTTGTGTTGCACGTAGCGCCATCTTGTTGGAAGTAAATGTTGTCCAGATCAATACCATCCGATTCCGGCCATAAAAAATCATTAATCATCTCTCGACAGCGCAATCCATTCACCGTAACTGTTGCTCCAGCCTCATTTTCGAAAAAGTAAGGTCCAATGACTCCGCCGGACCATAAACCACACCAAACAGTCACACGTTGAAGATAGAGAAGCTTTTCAAAAATAACTCTTGGGTTTTCCGAGTCCCAGATGCGACAATTTTACTTGTTGAAGCCACCGAAGTGGAAATGGGCCTCATCACTCAAGATGATTTTTCGATGGACTTCCGGATCATTTTCATGCATTTCAAGGACCCAATCAGCAAAGACACCACGTTGTTGATGATCGAATGGCTTGAGTTCTTGTGTTAACTGAACATTATAAGCCTTAAGACCCAAATCTTTATGCAAAATACGGTGTTATGACGTTTGTGGAATGCCTAATTCTAAAGAACGACGAGGAATGGACAAACCTTGGTTTTCTTCAACACTTTCGGCTACAGCAGAAATATTCTCGGCTGTTCTTGAGCGACGTGCACGGATTTTATTCTTCACGTCACTAAGTTGTCCCAACAGCTCGAATATTTCCACCGATTTCTGTATTGCGGTCCGACAAGGTGCTTCACGACGATCCAAAAATGTTCGAGTTTTACGAACCGTCTCTGCCATATTTTCACCATTTTTAATGTGAATTTTAATAATTTCAATGCGTTGTTGAAGCGTGTATCGTTCCACTTTTATTAATGGCGTAGTTTCTACTTGTCAAATGTCAAAAAATGACAGCTTCAAAAGTGACATCTACCGAAATAGCGGGCTATTCAAAATAACACCTCTTATTGGAAAACCCTTTAGTTAAAAAGGATCCGTTTTCAGAAATACTTTTTTCGCACAATTAAGCATCCTGAATGTTCTAAATAACAACCGTTTTAGGATTGAATTTTCAAGCAACGTTCTTGATAAATTTTTGTTGCAAGTAATAAGGACGTAATTAAAGCTAGGTGTATTGTATTTTCAATTCTCAACTTTCGTCAATACATCCTCCATGGATTATCTTATGTTTCTTTTCTTAACCAATAATCCTTCAAATGTTAGGCTTCATAAAGCTCTTTTTTGTTGTGGTTTAGATTGAACCTGAAAAAAGAACGCTTTTGCGCCCTCAGACCTCTGCTTATTATAAACTTCCTGATCACGTAATATTGATTCAAAAATTATTGATAGTTTGAATCTACGAGTACTGTTGTAGTAAAATTTCAATGGTTTTCAGGAGAGAATCAATCAAGTACTCTTCAATTTTATGTGGGAAAGCATGTTGTAGATCACCTAGAAATTTTTGTATAGAAGTTTTAGTCAATACAGAATTTATCGTAGGTAAAACTATGTATATTCCAGAAAGTAGAGACTCTTTGATTACAAGTGGTACCTTAAATTTTCAATGTTTAGTTAAGAAAATTCCTTTAGTAGAAACATGTACCTAAAAAATATACCGAGTTAGACTGCACGTCAATTAGAGTAGATAATAGCAGAAGATAAATTTTTTCCACAATAGAGTAGAAACCTAAGAATTGCACGGTCATGTAGCCAAGCACAATAAAGAAATTGAATACACAGGTATACATTAGCATGCACATTAAACATATTTTTTGTACTAAATCTATTGAATGTATTCAATATTATGAGCATTTTGCTTTTTTAATAAAAAAAGAGTATCCTATAGCTAAATACACTTATTTTATTTTGTCAAATATTTTTCACACAAAAAGCCACTATGTTTAGCCACCATATTTGAAAAGTCTTTGAAGTCAGAAACTTTGCGTCTAGAAATCAACGTCTTTATTATATTTTGTAACAAAATATGTATATCCTTTTGCATGAAAGATCGAATTCTGCTTCAGCTTGTTTGAAACTGCTTTAGTATACCGCAAACCACCTGAAAACATTTAATTAGAAAATTAGCTAAATCAGGTCGGGCAATAAATCAGACCATCGAAACCATCTTCCAATAGAAATACAATAGTGACAATAAAGTCCGCCCATGTAGGCTAGCCAAACTTCTAATTATATTAGAAGAATATAATTAAACACTATCGCTGCTATATGCTCGACACCCTCAATCACAGTTTAATATAAATCAAGATAATTTTATTTGTGTAATTTGTTTAAGCGCTAATAGTAGAAAAATTGTTATCCGTTTTCAACTTTACTATATATTTATCTTAAGCGTTTCTCATGACAGTGGCACAAATGCTGAGGAGCCGGCCAAACCTCGTTGTCTACGCTTCACATGGTCAATGAAGACCACTTCACCACTCATGCCCGATGAAATTATGCAAAAGATACGTTTAGTGCTGGATAAAAATAATTGTGATTATGAACAAAGAGAAAGGTAATTATTTTAAATGACTTAAAGCATTTGTTTACAATTTTCACTTTTTTATTTTTAGATTTGTCTTATGGTGTGTACATGGTGATCCAAATACAGATTCTCTTGTACAGTGGGAAATTGAAGTGTGTAAACTTCCTCGACTATCATTGAATGGTGTTCGATTTAAGCGAATTTCTGGTGAGTTTTGTTTTTGGTTGTTAACAAAAAATATTGTATGTAAACATATGTATAGACTGATTCAATGCTAAAAAACAAAAAAAAAATTAATTGGTGAGAATTTTCCCTTGACGCGAGTACTCGTATACCTTTCAGTATAACTTGCCAGAAATATGGACATATCTCATGGAAACAACTTCAATCAAGACCCATGTTGCTGGATCCGTTTGAAAATTTCAAGTTATATACATTTTCTAAGTTTTTTAACTGTCTAAATCTCTTTATTCAAACATATTCATATTTTTAAAAACTACTTCGTTCTTCCATTTTCCTAATCTAATATTCATATTTTTAAAAACTACTTCGTTCTTTCCATTTCACCTAATCGCAAAATGAATTATCGTATAGTGAAGAAACGGTAAACAGCGAGAATCTGTTGGGGTCGCCACAAACTTTGTCTATGCCCTGCAGCTTGGATTTCTCCAGAATCGCATCACATCAACAACCTTGGGGATAACAATAACAAGTCGATGCTAGATTTTCCCAATATTCAAGATCTTTATTTGGTGATTTTTTCTAATGTTTACATATATACAATTCATAAATAACAACCTAACAATATTCGTGCGCGTTGTGCCTTAGGGCTTTCCCGGAGTTCAATTATAATTTACTTTGCTTAGATTACAATATTAATTTTTTAGATAAAAGAAAAATTCGCTTGCTCGTTGTTGAGTGTTTCCTGAAAAGAGGTATAAGAAGATGGTACACATGTCGCTTTTTTCAAAATATTGTCAACGTGCGCACCGAAGGTAGCCTTCCTGTCGAAAACTACCCCCAAGTACTTTGTTTGCCTAGAGCAGTGCACCATCTGCCCAGTCAACTTAATTTTGGAGTCATAGATGCCTCTTGCACGACGACCAAAGTTTTTGTGGAGGTCCTTGAGCACAATTAATTCACTTTTCTTTGCATTTAACTTGATTCCTCACATCCGTTAATATGCAGTTAGAGATTCCAAATAGTTTGGGAGCCTCATCTTAGCAAAGTGCAAATTGTGCTCATATAGTGCAAATTGTGCTCATATAGTGCAAATTGTGCTCATATAGACTCCTGTGGGACCCCCGAGTCAATACAAAATGGGTCTGATCTAGCTCCACCAGCCACCGCAAAGGCAGTTATTCCCCTCATGAAGCTGTCTATAATTTTTACAATATGGGCCGGAAAGCCAAAATTTATCATTTTGTAGAGAAACCCATCGATCCATACAGAGTCAAAGGCTTTCTCCACATCGATCAGGCAAGCTACAACAAGCTTATTGTTGCGCCAACTTCTCGTCATATCGGCCTGGAACATGGCCATAGCATCCACCGTGGAGTGGGCTTTTTGAAGCCAAATTGTCTTTCCGGCAGAATTCTCGCCCCCGCAGAGAATTGTATGATGCAAGTATTATCTTTTCAAGCAGCTTACCAATATTTGAAAGCAGCGAAATCGGACGAGTATCGACTACGTCAGTACTGCCCGACTTCTTCGGTATTGCAAATATTTTTGCGCATTTCCATTGCTGAGGAAAGTAGCAAATGTTAATGCAATTATTCAGAATGATCGCGAGGGGAACAAAGAAAACATGGGGGAAGCCTTTTAAGCATATAATTTGAGATTTCTTAATGGAGATCTTTGAGATGACCGTATCCAGGGTTGAATTTATACATGCGACTCCCTCATCGTTTTCAGGAATAGAAAGATTTTTCGATTTATTGATCGAAAGTCCCTTCAATGTTCCGTCAAGATCAGCACTTACTGCTGCCCAATCGATTCACTTGTATGGAATGAAAAGTTGAGGATCTGCAACCTCAAGTTTCACACCC
Organism: Odontomyia ornata; assembly: GCA_963969285.1. NCBI lineage: Eukaryota > Metazoa > Arthropoda > Insecta > Diptera > Stratiomyidae > Odontomyia > Odontomyia ornata. Next base: position 87,521,950 of record OZ017742.1, read on the forward strand.
CGTTTCACTCTTAAGGTCAGCTCAACCAAAAAATGGTCAGACTCGGCGTCAAGAACTCAACACTCGAAATTTCTCCAACTGTGGGAGAGATTTTCCAGATTGGCAGACACGATGAAGCAGTCAATAATAGACGAGCCTCGGAGGAAGGTAGGCTCTTTCGGGGCAAAATCAGTATGAGATCCATATTTAATTGAACCCAATTAGAGATAGCTGTTCCATAGCCATTAGATGCAATATTTCCCCATGCGGGATGCTTCGCATTGAAATCACCTCCCATGGCATAGAATCGAATTTTTTGCACAGAGTAAGCGCTGTTTCCAAGTTGTCAATGAGCTCCCTCACCGGATATCCATGTCGAACATAGATCCCCAAGAACGCAAAGGTGCACCCTCCCAATATGGAGCTGATTATCTCTCCTTCAAGACATTTCAGACTTGGAAGGTAGTGCCTTAGGACTTTCAGGTGATCTTTGTGAGCCATAGCAGCTCCAAGAATTCCCTCTGGATCATCACGCCTGATGATCTTGTATTTTCCCAGATGCACTCTGTGTCTTGCTTTGAGTTTGTTTCCGAAGTCTGATCTATGGGTGGTCAAGTATTCTTCAATCAAATTTCTTTTATAGCACGGTGCTAGTGAACCTATGTTGAGGATGGAGAGTTTAATGGAACTCATCACGACAACATACTTTTAATGCAAATTATAAGTTCTCAGCTTTTTTCTTATTAGGGGTTTTCCTCCTCTTGGTAGAACTACAGCCCGTCTCGGGCCTTTGCTTCCTGCAACTAGCGCCTCCAACTGTCTCGGTCCATTGACCGCGTCCTCTAATATCGAACTCCGAGCGGCGATAAACTGCCTTCGTCGATCGAGTCAGACCAGCGTTTTCTCGGTTTCCCCGCTGGTCTCCGGCCTTCAGTTCTACCAACGAATACCTTTTCGGGTACCCGTTGTTCGTTCATATGATTCATGTGTCAAGTCCATTGGAGCTTCCGCAGTCTTAGAATTGTTGAGACCTTCGGCTCATCAAAAATTTCATACAGCTCATCGTTGTATCGAATTCACCATTGGTCCCCGTCTAGCTTCGCTCCGATTTTTCGCCTCAGAATCCATCTTTCGAAGGCGTTCAATATATTTGCGGATGCTTGGGTTAGGGTCCATGTTTCACACCCATAGCATAACACAGGTCTTATCACAGATTTGTATACTTGGAGCTTTGTTTTTCTGTGTATGCAGCTGGTCTTCAAGATCGTCAATACTGAATAAAATATTTTGTTTGCGAGTTGTATTCTTCGGCGTACTTCGTCTCTTTCATTATCCGTTTTCGTTCTTTTGGCCCCTAGATACACAAATTCGCTAACATTTTCGATAATGTATACGCAAAGTATAATATTTTGTGTATTTAAGGTATTTTTCCTCGACTGCGTCATGAGCTATGTTTTATTTTCATTAATTTATAGCCTTAATAGTTTTGCTTCGCTGTCGAGTTTTAGGAAAAGATCTTTGGCAGTTGTTAATGAACTTGACAAAATGTTGATGTCTTCCGCATAGGCTACTACTTGGCTCGACTTGAATAGTAATGTACCTCGCGTATCGACAGGTAGCTTCCTTATGACGTACTCCAGAGCCAAATTGAATAGCAATGGGGCAGCCCATCTCCCTACTTTTGTCCGATATTTGTGTCAAACGCATCGGTGAGTTAGTTATTGATGCGGACTTGGGAGGTCGTCGACGTCATTGTCATTTTAGTAAGATGGACTGATTTGGCTGGGATGCCAAAGCAAAGCATTATTTGATACAGTACGTTACGATCAATACTGTCGTATGCTTGCTTAAAGTCAACGAAAATTTGGTGTACGTCTATGTTGAACTCCCAGCATCTCTCATGTACCTGCTTAACTGTGAATAATTGGCCTTTTGTTGATCTACCTTGATAGTCCCCAATGATACTGTTGGCGTATGATCCGATTTTATTTTCCAAGATTTTAGAGAATATTTTGTACGCCGTACAAAGTAGTGATATGCCTCTATAATTTTCGCACTGTAGCTTGTCACCTTTTTTGTGGATGTGCTTGAAATATGTTGCCCATCTTTCCTTAATCTTGATTTCATCAGCGATAATGTTGCTGCTGTCATCACGACAGAGCGTGGTTTTGGGCTGATAAGCACGTTTCAGGTTTTTCGCTACTTTGCATGCTTGTCTTGTGTTATTGCTCGCTAAACTTACATCTATACTTCTCAATTCGTCGTCATACTATTTTCTTTTCTTAATTCTAATTTTCTTATTCGCTACTCTTCTGAGATTTTCATAGTGTTCTCTCTTTGTCCTGGGTTTCCTACCTACGTACTCTTTGTACGCGTGATTCTTTTTATCTAACGCATTCTGGCCCCCTCATCATCGAACCAAAAAATTCCTCTTGCGCCGGACTTGATGTCCGATCGTCTGTGCTGCCACGGTCCTCATTCCCATCCAGAGCTCGTTGCCCGTCTTTAACGATACGATGATAAGATGGGAGCCAGCTCGTCGTCGAGGGTCTCCGTGAAATTTTTGGAGCCTTTCGATGTCAAATTTTTGCAGCGGGCTGGTCTTCGCCGAATATGCTTCTGACATACGACATCGATAAGTTAATTTGATCAAGTAATGATCTCTGCTACAATTGGCTCCTCGTTATGTACGGACGTCAAGTATGCTCGAGGCCCAACGTTGTTGGATCAGAACATGATCCATCTGGTTCTGTGTGTTGCCATCCGGTGATACCCAGGTCATTTTATGAATGCATCGATGTGGGAAGCAAGTCGAACGTATGACTAGATTTTGCTACATGCAAAGACAATCAGGCGCTAGCCGTTGTCATTTGTTTCATCGTGGAGGCTATATCCTCCAGTCATTTCCCGATGAGATATCGCATTGCCAACCTTAGCGCTGAAATCACCCAGAATTATTTTTGTGTCGTTTGTAGGCAATGAGTTGACCAGTCTTTCCAGGTAATTGTAGAACGTTTCCTTCGTTTCTTCGTTCTTTTCTCCGGTCGGGGCGTGGACATTGATCAGCCAGGTTTTGAAGAATTTCGCTTTTATACCGATCGCACACAACCGTTCATTGACTGCCTTAAAATCAATAACGTGCGATTTGAACTCCCTATCCACAATGAAGGCAACTCCGAATTCTCGTTTTCCAGTAGGCTTCCCATTTTTAAATATTGTGTGCGATCTCATATCTTGAATGTCTTTTCCAGTCCAGTTCGTTTCCTGGATTGCCAGTATTTTTAATTGATATTGACTGGCCTGTTGTAAAAGGTCCTTAATAGCGCCATATTAGAGAACCATTTTGCTGAAAGGATATCTTCTCCGAGATGTTCCGTCAGCTTAGCTGTTCACGCCTTTGAGAAGGAGAGTCAATGTTCTCTCTCCTGGAAGGGTGTAGGTGAAGTAAGCCACCTTCGCTCACTTTAGAAAATTAAAAAGGCTGGTATGATCCTCAGCCGTTTTAGGGTGAAGCGAAGTTCGTGAGGAGCTGTTCACCGTCACGTTGAACGCTGGCTCCTTTTCAGAGTTTCGTGCGCATCGCCTTTTGACGCTATCCCTGAAAGTCTTCAGGTCAAGCCTATAGCACACTATAGGAAGCATCCTCTCTTTTTTGGTGGTAGCTGGTTATTGGGGCTTCGATTTCCCTTTATTTCCGGCAAAGCGCGGCCTTCCACCTGGCTTGGGTATGGTCCCCACGAAACTGGCGGAAGCTTTTTTCGCTTCCTTTTTGAGCTGGGATATTCCCGCACGCTCACTTCAAGGGTCTTCGATACCTTTGAAGTAGACCCCTGCGTTGGAGGCCCTATTGGTCTCTTTCTGGCTCTACGATAGCTTCCTCCTCGTCGCCACTGTCCGTGAAACTTCCACCCTCGTCCATCTCCATGTTACTGGAAACTTCTGGCACTTGCAGTTGCATCTTGCAACTAGCAAGCAAGTCGATAATAAAAGCCGATGAAATCTTACAAAAAATTAAGAAGACCGATACATAAGCAGGCATGACATTGCTAAGGAACTGAATATCCATCACCAAACACGACGTTTGGGTGCCGCATGAATTAACACAAATTTGTGAAATGCTAATAAAACGCAACGAAATCGAGCCATTTTTGAAGCAAATCATTACGGGCGATACGGGAACGTCGTTCGAAAAAATCATGGTCAAAAAAAGCTGAAACGACTTCAAAGGCAGGATTAACACCAAATAAGGTTATGCTGTGTGTATGGTGGAATTGGAAGGGAATTACTTATCATGAGGTGCTAGAACCTGGCCAAACACTCACTGTCAGCAATTAACCAGATTGCAACAAGCAATTCAAAAAAACCGGCCAGAATTGATGAATAGAAAGGGCGTTGTCTTCCATCATGACAATGCCAGAACACACACATCTTTGATGACCCGGCAAAAATTGACAGATCTTGGCTGGGAAGTTTTGATGCATCCACCGTATAGTCCAGACCTTGCACCATCAAACTATCATTTGTTTCAGTCTCTGCAACACTACCTTAATGAAAAGAAGTTCACTTCAAAAAGGGGCTGTGAAAATCACTTGGCCAAGTTTTTTGCCGATAAACCACAGAAGATGGAATAATGGCTCTACCTAAAAAAGGCCAATAGGTCATAGATAATAATGGACGATATGTACTTAAATAAAATTCATTTTAAGCAAAAGAATATTTAGTCGAAAAATGACAAAAAAGGCTCAATAATTTTAAGTCTTCCCAATATTATAAACAAAATAATAACACTTAAAAAAGCCTTAATAATAATCTTTTCTTTGTTTTCGTTTTTTTTCACTTTCTCCAATTCTAATTCAACTCCTTTTCTCCACTCCTTTCATTCCACTTGTTCTCCAACTCGTGCTCGCACTACGCGCCTCGATCAGGCGCTTTAACTCCTTTTTTCCTTCCGCAATTTGCAAATAAAAATTTCCTTTGAAACACTGCAATTCCTGAAAATTCCAATTTCTTCCAAATATCAATATTCATCATAATCCTTCGAAAAATCCTCCGAAAATCTTTTGCTGCTCGATCTGTGCCGCCTCGACGACTGCTCGACGCGAACTCCCAGTCGGCAATCCCGCCTATCCAGGAACTTTTTGACCTCCCACTTAGCCAGGTTGGCTCAAAGTCAATCCGAAGAACCTATCAAAACAAATCTCGATGCCGCCATCGGGGCTATTGACTTTCCTTAAGACGATTCAGATTATTTGACTGCAAGGAAGATTAGCAAAAATAAATTAACTTAAATTTTGTCATCCAAATTGCCCTACTCAGTTTGCCCAAACGATCCAGCACTTGCAATAATAGCACAAGCATCCATTATATACGAGTATATCAGATATTATTTTTGACCATTTTCTCTTTAACGATGCCATATATATGTATTCTTTTTTGTCTGCTTTTAGGTACCAGCATTGGCTTCAAGAACATTGCATCGCGTATAGCATTCGATCTACGCCTGTGACTCGATGAATCTAAACAGCAAGACGCTGATTGTCAGCAGCGATCACCATCAACGACCGACAAACAACTCGTTAAAAGTAAATTTCTTGAGACTCTTGCATCAGCAGCATCAAAAACGGTTAGTAGTAGTAGCAGCACTATTAGTAATATGAATAAACCAACAAAACGTGGAGGCCAGCCAGCTAGGAAGCATCGCTCGAACTCGGAATCAGACAAAACTCTTCTCAAAATCCCATCAATCGATGAAAGCGGCGATGAAAGTATTGAAGAATACGACGATGGTAGCGGCCCATTCGATATAGTTGAGAAGCAGAGAATCAGCACAATAGTGCCCAGCAGTAGTAGCCACATGATGAAATCAACAATAGCCACTACGCCAACTGGAGCTATAGGAGTCGCCGCAGTAGCCATTATACACGATGAAATTGATCCCATAGAAGAAGAAGATGATGTTGATATCGAGTCTATCGATGATGATACTCTCATTGTAGAACAGCAACTCAAACAGCAGCAACAATCTCTACGACCTCGTTCTACTGTCGACGATCGGCAACCTGCACAGATAAGTGGAGTCGACAGTGAAGATCGAGATGAACCGAAATTGAAAATAAGCGGAGAAAGCTCACTAGTGAGCAAATGTAAAAAGCTTTCACTGAAAACCAAAAAAGGCAAGAAGCAACAATCTTCAGCCGCACCAGCAGCAACACCATCCTCCGATACGACGACACCAGCAAGCGGAACAGCAACGGTCACTTCAACAACCCCATCAGCAACGGCAGCAACTTCCGCAACCACAACAACATCAACATCAGCGTCTAGCAGTAGTAAATCAAATAGTAATAAAATAGGATATAATAATTTAATCGCTTCACTTCTACGAACTACAACGCTCTAAAGGCGAAAACTGATTTTTAAGGATGTTTCTCTTTGAGATGGAATACTGAAACGAAAGCAGAAACAAATAAATACGATTATCTGATTTATACCACTTTTTCTAATTTCTGTAAAACAATTTGTTCTCTTGCTATGTATTTAAATTTCAAACAAGGAATAATTATGGAGAAAAAAAACTTTACATGAAGTAAATTTTATAACACCTACATATGAATTTAGGAATTACGATTAAATGATTACAGTCTAAACGTTTGAAGGAGACAAACACACATATAATTATTTTTAATCAATATAAATCGACTTAAGTATTTATTGAAACTGTAAGCCAACGATAATGTCTACTCTACACCATACATGCATATATTATAAATACACGCGTAAACCACATGCATAAAGTTTGAAGTAATAATTATGATTTAATGATAACGGCAAGAGTTGATGAACATCATCTATAAGAAGGTCTAGCTCCTATGATGTAATGAATAATAAAAAATAATAGGAATTAAGAAGTGAAAGCACAGCTAAAATAAGTACCAAGTGTAAACAAAGTCGAATAGATGCATAAACGTTTGATTATTACGTAAAATAGGAATAAACAAAAGTAACGACGCTACACACAAGTTTTGTCCGGAACAGTTTCTACAAAAGTTTTTCTGATTTGTGGCTTACCTTGAATCGTTTCAATTGAATTTAATTTTATTCCATTTAGGATTAAGTTCGCTATTTGTGGAATATATGCAACGCAACTCAATGATGTAAAATGTAAAATATTTTAGATAATATAATTTTTATCACTACTACCACCCAAGAACAATCGAATTAAGAACAAAATTTCTTGAATTATTTCGTCTTGCATTAACTGTATGTATTTTTTATCATTATTGTGATTAGTTGGTATACCAATATTTGAATAATTTCACGTCTTTCTCTATCCCATATTATTTTTCGTTGTGTTGCTTTCTGTTTTTATTATGTACGTGCACACTTTGTTATTCTTCAATAGTTATTATGGTTATTTTCATTTTGTTCTATGCGATGATAAAGAGGATATAATAAAAATACTTTTTGTAGATACAAGAAAAAACTACAAAAATCAATGTTTTTATTTCTTTTCTAGGAACTGCAACTTTTCCTTTTAACTTTTTCAAAGTATTTTTATATTTGGGTAAGAAAGCAATATGTGCAACTATATTAAATATATTTTTTTAGCTTTGATTCTAAAATTGAGAGAAAATTTATGCATATGTAGCGAAGAAAAGAACTTAAGGGCGAGCATTAAAATAATATAGTTGTTAGATGACTTTCATTTGGAAGAACATAAATGCCTGCAAAATCAAAGACTTTGACTTGTATTGTTTAATCATTGTAATCACTGACTTTATTATAATAATGGAAAGAACAAGTGACAAATGTCTCACTTCAACACAAAGTAAACATACATAAATTCATGTAACTGACTGCAATTAACATGCTATTGCTTCCAACGTATACATACATAATTGATTAAGAATTTAGAAGTGAAGTAGGCACTTAGGGGTTCAGATTCCGCTCAGATGTATTTGAATTGGATATGTAGTCGACAGTAATAGTTACTTGGTGTCCATTCTGAACTTTAGTGGCCAATACTCGTAGTATTAAAGTAATAAATCATGAAAATGAAAAACCAACAAAATCGTTAAACTAAAAATCTATGTTCGTATGAAACGTGAAACATAGAAAGTTTGTGAAATATTAGAAATATACTGAACCTTAATCTATAAATAATAATGCGAGTCGTATTAATTCATGAATTGGTTTCTTTACAGACACTCTCCACTTAATTTTTGATTTGCCTATTTCCTATCTGTTACCTTTCTTATTAAGAACGCTTGGTTGTTGTTTCGATAACAAAACTTTTTAATAATCAAATCGCAATTTTCTTAGTTCTTAAATACAATATTTTTGCTTTACAAAGCAACTTATTTGTTACACATTTCTCATAGGATTTTACTGCACGCGCTCTTTAGTCAACAAAAATGATCAGCGAATTTTAGTAATTCATTCGCGCGTGTAGAGCAAATATTCAGATACAGGAAATGAGTGGCCCAATTTTATTTAGAACTATTTAACGAAATTGGAAAAAATGAATTTACATTTGCGCTTGCAGGAAAAATTGCAGACTTGGAACTGAATGATTTAGTTGTAATCAGAATGGTTTTAAGGTAAGGAAAAATTGAATGATTATGTAAGCAGGTTGTTTAGATATACTGTAGTGAATCAAAGTAGATACAGGTCCGTGAAGGAATGCAGCGATGGTCTGCTGCCTCAGCGGAAGAGGATGGTGAGATCCGCCGAGATCGGCGACTTAAGTATTTCTTGTCTGGGGACGCGTGAAAGTGCGCTGGCAGGCTAGTGTTGCGGTGTCGTGGGGCGGGTTCTTTCCCCCTAGTACAAGACCCACTACAAAAACATTTTACACATCCACGAACTTGGAAACGGTTCTTTTAATTATCAATCGGAGTCGAGAAAGGAGGTAACCGGCTAAGGACTATGAAACGAAAACGGACGGACTTGAGGAGACTTCGTCATCACCGACGATACTTATGGTCCCCGAATAAGAGTGGGGCATCCAGATGGAGGTGGTACCCCATCGCAACCTCCCAACCGGATCAAGATGCAAACGTAGACGTGGCCATGTATTTCCCATTTGAGTGAAAAACTCATACAAACATAATTTGCATGAATTTTTCCATCAAATGAGAAATGCAAGCATGGCCAATTTATGCTATAGCATTATGCGATGGAATCACATAACTCTATACGATAAAAGGGCACGTGAGCGGAAGGCCACTCTACCTGGCAAGAGCCCCTATAAAACAAAAGAAGGGAAGAGCGCGCCCGATGGCTAGCCCATTTCAGCGGAGGAGCCTGCCATCGCTACGTGTCCTATACCCGGTAAGGTTATGAGAAACGGGAAGACATACTCTTACTAACCAAATGACAAAACATGAAATAGACCAAAAAAATTGTATTCACCGGAATTTTCGGTAACAAATATAGTAAAGAATATATTAGAAGTATTAATAAATTTTTAATTAAATGAAAATAAAATTTTTTGTATTTTAAGAGGTAAAGAATTTTTATTTAATTTAAAAAGAAATGTAAAAAAATATAAAATAAATTCATATGCAAAAATAAAAGAAACCAAGAGGGTACTTACCCAACCTCCTAACGAGCACTCGTTGATGGTGTGGGCGATGACAAAATTGTCGACTTTAGACTCTAAAAATGCTCGAAAATTCACGGACAAGGCATTACAAAAAAAAATATTTACTATATAATAAACCGGTTAATTCGTGCGGTTTTCTAACAGATGGCGTAACTTGATTTTTTATTCCAGGGATTCACCTATCCAAATATGTGTTGGAAAGCTACTGTCATATAGTTTCAGAATCAGTATGTGTCTTTGAGGAACAAGATAAAACCGGAGTGGACATCCATATGTATACGTTGTCGCAACTACCCCTGCGACCGCCTACCTAACTACGTGTCTTTTTGCACCTACCCCTGCGACCGTGATTCTAAAGCTAGTTAAGGGGAACCCAATGGGTTGTCACAAGAAAGTAAACAAACGCTTATGCACTCGCAAATATGATTTTATTGCAAATAACACTTCACAGAACAAGAAAATAGCATTGAATACAAATAAAGCATTATGGCTACTTAGGATAGAAAACATTTTCGTATCGATAACCCATCGTTTTCTAGCAATAACGCACATTACACTTTTAATTGAGTTCCTCGCTCCGATTTACAATGTAACTCCTTAAAATGTTGTTATCCCTAAACCAGGTGTAATATTACTTTCACCACACGACTAAATTCCGAATCGTATCTCACGCGCCATGTAAATTTCGCGTCCATGTTTAGTCGTCAAATTGACAATAGGACTAACGAGAGGAGAAATATTGGAAATTACTGGAAATGAAATGACAATCAGGCTCAGAACGCGGTCATATCATTTCCTATGGAGTTTATATGAGCATAGCCTCTCCATTTGTTCCGTTCCTCAAAGATATGTGTCATTTAGCTTAAGCGTATACAACAATACTTTTTTTTACTCTGGAAATGTCGAATTTTGTGCCGAATAAAGTGTTTTTGCGGGGAGTACTTCTTCATTGAAGAAAAAGGCTGCCGAAAGTCATTGTATTTTGGTGGAAGTGTATGGTGTGCATGCTCTAGCTGAGCGTACGTGCCAGAAGTGGTTTGCACGGTTTAAAAGTGGCAATTTTGACTTGGAGGACGATGAACGGCCCGGACAGCCAAAAAAGTTTGAAGATCACGAATTGGAGACTTTGCTCGATCAAGACCCATCCCAAACTTGCGAAATTACTTGGCGTCGCTCAAAAAACCATTTCAAAGTCAGTCAAAGTCAAAGTCAAAAGCGCTTTATTTAATACTAATCGTTATAAATTTTAAAAGAATATAAAGCAAATTCCAAACAATAACAATAAAAAACTAAATGGCCCAAATGGCTCTCTAAATTTGTACGTTATCATTAAACACATTTAAAAAAAAAAAAAACTACAGCAAATTCAAATCAATGGAGATTGTTACATATTTTTAAAATTCATTTGGAAAACGGAGAAAAAACCAACCAACACTATTCTAAAATTATTTATCGTCTTAACACTACAGTGAACTTTGATCCTACACCTAATATGTTTTAACTTAATTCTAATAAATGCAATCAAAAACATTATCTTATACTTAAAAAAACCAATAACTATGTTCCTAACCTAAGCGTTTTACCTTATCTCTAACCTAATATAATAAACATAATATAAACCTAACCTATACCTTATTTTAAACAAAAATAAACAATAACACTAAATGTAGCAATAATGAGCTGAAACTCAAAAACTAAATAACGAAAAACACCAAAACTGAAAATAAACACGAATAATTTAGACATTGTCATTCAGCCACCAATACCTAGATTGCCCCGTCTCAACTCGATCAGCCTCAACGAATCTAGCAAATGAGTATCTCCATTGGAATTGTTGGTCTCGTGAACTCAAGTTCGGAGGATATTTTATCTTCTTATCGGTGGCCCGTCGATATATGTGATATATGACTGGGACGCCATCAGAATCAAAAACATATCGATTCATGTCCAAATACACGAATGCTTCTGGAGGAATGAAGCCAGTAGCGAGGCAAGTCGCTATATACCCGTCTGTAGGGTGGAACGGCTGTGAAATCCAAGGGTTTTCACTCACAGTCACAGATCTTGCGATATGATTCCGAAGAAGTTTCAATATGAAAATATCGACTCTAGTCACTTCAGCAGTTTGATAAATTCTTCTATTCGATATATAATGTTTCCAATCCGTCTCAGGCTTTCTGTACAAACCAGTACATGCACGAAGACATTTCCTTTCGAAAACTCTTAATTTTTCCATAGTACTAGCGCTCTGGTTGTACCAGATCTGTCATCCCAAAAAACCATTTCTGATCGTCTGAAAGCAATTTTTCACGATAAAGCTTCAATTTTCGAAAAAAAAACCGCATTTCCGATTTTCAAAATTAACCGGTACCCCTATTATCTTCATCATGGCCAGGATTTTTTTACGATCACTTGAATATTTAATAAATTTAAGATAGTTCACTTTTACGAATTTTCAACAAATCGCACTGGTAAAAAACAATGTTTATTTCAATTAACGCTTAATATTATGTACATATAAAACCCCCTAAAACGATGAATGAATCAACCACTTTATTTCGATGCCATTGAAGATGCGGCACACATTGATCGACGCTTCTCTCCTCGGACAGTGTATGACACACACCAAAACATGAATCCCATCCATTCGGGAGATTGCTCCACCCAATTCACAACCAATTTCTTCCCTAATGCTAATTAGGCGCAGTCGCGCACTCGACCGACGTAATTTCAGCGAAATTTGTAGAGGATTTCACTTATCGTAGCAAACATCTTAGGCCGTCGTGCCCGAGATCGATTTTGCGAGAAAGTTGTAGTTTGGATTCTTGAGGTGCTCGCAAATGCACGTTTTTATCTCCGGACTTTCGCATGCAAGCTAATTTCATCCCGGACCATAGTTCGCCATACCTACGAGTATGACATGTCATAGCGATGAAAGACAAGCCGTGACCAAAACAAAGACTGTCGACAACAACAATTTGTACTACCGTTTTATGACAATTTCCTACAATTGCTATTTATTTCGTTTTATTGCGTTGTTAACTTCGCGATCTTTTCACACTCACTATGCCTTTTCGCTTTGAACTTGCATCACTTTCCTTAGTTTTGTATGAAAAAGATAACAGGCTGAGAGCGGTTGTTACCCGAAGCGACAAACTGAACGTAATCGACAATGTAAATCATTCGATATGTGATGTTCGCTTCCGTACCGGCAAATACCCGCAATGGTCAATCGCGGTAAATCACATTCCCTATCCTCTACTTTTTCCGCACTAATCCCGTCGACAGCTTTTCCGCCCCTCCAATTCGATCTTACCGGGAAACTCTCCACGTGAAATTTTCTTGCTATTCCAATTTGCCGCACGGAAAAATTTAGCGTAGCAGTCCTTTCATAGTCGTCGATCCTCCCCCCCCCCCCCTCCCCCCATTTTCTGACGCAATTTTCCGTATGATCCCGTTTTTACATTTCGTCGCCCGAATTCAGGACACTTTTCACTGGTTTTCACTTCTAATTTCTCGGTTTTCCATTCAAATTCACTGCTGTCGTAAGGCTTTGTCCCCCATTACGATCCCTCTGCCACTCTCCTCAATTTCGCGTTCCCAAACGAAGGTAAAACTTTCTTGTGTTGGCTTCTTCCGAGACGCCACCACATTACAAAAGAACAAACAGTATTTTATCAGCGACGGAAACGACCGAATAAACGTTCAATCAAATTGAAACCCTTATTTTCACGATGTCGAGCGAAAGCAAAACACAATTTTCCACGTACGTCGCGAAATTAGAACTTTCTTCCTTTTTCGGCGCAGTTCTTGCAGCGATCAAAAAACGACTTCTCGTTCCCTTTCCAATCCCAGCCGAATCTGCATGCCACAACGGTGGTTTTCTCGCGCCCAAGCAGATTTCCCTCTTCGCTTGCCCGTCGTCTACCGTATCGTCACGCTGCTACGATGGATGAAGACGAGCCCCTTGCTCAGCCACTGTAGATTGCGTTTGCGATGCAATACGTGGATGGTGTGGCGTCCACATGCTCACCGCAAGGAGCGCATCAAGCAGTTAGTGGATGCCATGAATTTCAAAACTCATGTCAACGAGACGCTCACTTCGTTCGCAACCTCCGACGAGTCAACATCGCGCGCGCCAACATGGAGTCCTTCGCTACATTCATTTCTATACTTGTAACTCTGTTCATTAGTTTTAGTAATAAAGTTATATTTGTGTTTTAATAAAGTAATATTCTTTCTTTCTCATGGGGATCGCACATAGCTTATTAACAATCCCCATAGTGGTGACCCCGTTTTTGTTCACGTTTTTGTTACACGAGCCATGTGCTCGCCATCTTTTTACTATCGCCGCAGGTCGTAGCTTCACGAGTCAGCGCAAGATGCCGCATGCAATCCCGACATGCCCGATCACACACCAGACCGCCATACGCATGCCCGAACAGACGCCGCGTTCGCATGTGTACGTCACACCGCCTCGATCGCATGTTCGATTGCGCCGCCAACACGCCGCACAGTGCCGCATGCCCGACCCCGCACAGTGTCGCATGCCCGACCCCGCACAGTGTCGCATGCCCGACCCCGCACAGTGTCGCATGCCCGACCCCGCACAGTGTCATATGCCCAACCTCGCACTGCAGCCGCACAGCAACATTCACGACATTGAAATCGCATCTTCTGAACACGTGCTACGCAACCCGCCATTGCTCCAGCCTCATTTACGGCATTTTTCAACGCCATTTTTGGATCGTGACATTCTCATCAAAATGTCACTTGGAAGGGAGTACTGTGGCGTCCACATGCTCACCGCAAGGAGCGCATCAAGCAGTTAGTGGATGTCATGAATTTCACAACTCATGTCAACGAGACGCTCACTTCGTTCGCAACCTCCGACGAGTCAACATCGCGCGCGCCAACATGTAGTCCTTCGCTACATTCATTTCTATACTTGTAACTCTGTTCATTAGTTTTAGTAATAAAGTTATATTTGTGTTTTAATAAAGTAATATTCTTTCTTTCTCATGGGGATCGCACAGAGCTTATTAACAATCCCCATAATGGGATGCACTAAATCAGTGAAATTTTTAATTTGCACATTTGAATTTTTAAAAATTAAGAGATGTAAAGAAAAATAAAAAAGATTTTAAACAGTGATAAAAAGTTAAATATTATAAAGAATATAATTAAAAGGAAACGTCTAAATTTAATAACAATAATTAAAAAAATATTTTATAATTTATAACTATGAATGGAAGTAATAGAATTTTTTCGGATAAGTGGTATGACGGTTTTCGAGCAGTTTGCTTGTTTGACTGCTCAATTATTACAATACTCCCGGCCGTTGAAAGCGCTGAGGTTTCAAGATAGTGTATTCCGGCGTGTTAGAAGTCGAAATTCGATGTTTCTTGGCACGGGTTGTGGTTTCTTCACTGGTGCTTTTGGTCCTGGTGATATGCGTGTTTTGTAGCATCTTTTCGTGAAGTGAACAACTGCCAAGTCGATGATGATGATGTAGTGAAATGGGAGTAAATAAAAGTCCGTGAAGGACTACAGCGATGGTCTGCCGCCTCGGTAAGGGAGGATGGTGGGTTTCGCCGACCTTGTCTGAGAACGCGTGAATGCGCTGCCAGGTGAGCATTGCGGTGTCGCGAGGCGGGTTTTTTCCCCAACACAAGACCCACTTCCAAAAAAAATTTCGCTTTCACGAATTGGGAGATTAAATGCGAATCGACAAGAGTCGAGGCCGAGGTAACCTATTAAGGGTGGAAATTGTTTAAAGCTAGTAACAAACTGGGCCTAAAAATAAACGGACTTGAGTGGACTTCGTCGGTACCGACTATACTTATGGCCCACAAATAAGAGTGGGGCATCCAGGTGGAAGCGGTGCCCCTCGCACCCTCCCAACTGGATCAAGGTCTAAATGTAAGCGTGGCAATATATTCCATTTAAGTGGAAAACTCATACAAACATAATTTGCATGAATTTTTCCTTTAAATGAAAAATATAAACGTGGCAAATTTATGTCATAGTATTATGTGAGGGAATCACATAACCCTATACCATAAATAGGCACGCGAGCGGAAGGCCACCTTACCCTGCAAGAGCACCTGCAAACACATAAAAAAAGGTGAGCTCCTCCGATGGCTAGCTCATTATAGTGGAGGGGCCAACCAACGTGGCGAGTCCCATACCGGTCAGGTTTGACGAAAGGAAAGACCGAATTTTATAATTGATTTAACTGTGCATTTTATTTCTTTCCTTTACAGACCAGACAAACAAATTTCAATATTTATGTACTTTCATTTTAATGCAAAAGAAACTATTTATAAATAATGTTCCCGAAACGACATCAGAGCGAGGTATAGAAATGGGTTTTTCTAAAACACGTGCGTTTTTTGTGCAGATTTCCAGCTTCGATCGCTTACTGTGGCCACAATTTTTATTCGATCATTGAAATTTTGGTTTCATCTTGGAGCTGGCTTTGTGTGTTTTTCGTCAAGTGTAAGTATATAATGCTTTGCATGAAAATACTAATTTTTTTGGTGTTCGGCAAGCATAGACATAGATTACCCTGAAATCACATCAATTTCCTTGGCAGATCTCTGGCTTTGATTGTTCACTGCGGCCACAATTTTTATCCGGTTACTAAAATTTTGGTCACATCTTTTAGTTATCGTTTTGTTGTTTACTTTAAATATAAATCCGTAGTACTTTGCGTAAGAACACTATGTTTTATGAGGGTTAAAAAAGAAATATAGTGAAAAAATCAAACTTGTCTGCATAATAAGTCATGGGTAGTTTACAAAAAAATTTTCATTGCTTCCAAGTGATACATGAGTGAAAAGAAATAAACCAAAACAAAAGTTATTTTCTAAGTGATATAACAAGCGAAATAGTATATTTTTAGAGGGCAGGTTTCGGGAACTTCTTCCCTTTATGGCATTGCAGTGGCCAGGTTTACCAACCAATTTGCAATATTTTGGTATTGAAAGATAGATTAGCTTCTGAAAAAGTATAAATTTGAAGTAGTTTGGAAAATCTTAAGGGCGGGTTTAGTGGCTGAAATCCAATAAACCTCCAATTTGTCACCTGTATTCAATTTATATCTTTGCTATCCTCGATTTCAGGCATACACCTCTGGGATCATTTTTGGCGTTCAGCCATGATGTATGCTTGGCATTCAGGTCACCGGAAAGAATACAATATAATAACTATGCAGCCTGTTAAATTCGAGTATTTCAAACAAGAAATTGAGCTCCTCCTTGAACTTGAGAACATTTTGACCAGTTGTGTAGGCAGAGATAACGAAGAGGTTATTCCCACCTGGCAGTGAAATTTTGATATCAAATACTTCAAGAAGTTCAAAATTTTTGAATTCGTCTTTTTCAATATTAAGGAAACAATAGGGTCTTCTCACCAATTTACCGGGGCCACCTCCCCCCTCATCATTTACCCTAGCGTTTCTGACGAATGCAAAATCGTTGAATGCCATGGAGTACCTTGAATTGAGGTGATTTTCAGTGGGAAGTATGATGTCATGTTATTTTCTTATTTTTATGGCCCGAACATTCGAGCCATAAAGCCTTTTTCTTCACTCCAACACACTTACCTTTATCTATTCCTTACTCGGGACTCTTTTTTGAACTTCAGTTAAAGATTGGGTATTTGTTACTTTAATCATTTTTAATTAAATGCTATTTGTATTAAGGTGACAATTCATTTTTCTACATTTCAATTTAATAACTATTGGGCTGCGAGGTTGTAGGAGTCTGTTACCGTTCTGATTTTCTAGGATTGTTGCCTCGTTGCTTGGGGGCCGCTTGTCTGGCTTGTCGTGGCTGGGACGTCTTGACTTTCCGCCGGCTTGGCGGACCGCCGACGACAGATGCAATGGCCTCTGCCAAACTTGGTCCTGACGGCTCCAGACAAATAGCCAATCAGAGCACCTGTATATGCGGTAACCAGGAAGAGGACAGCAGAAACGGGTCTAGGCACTTAAGCCAACTAGACCTAACCAGGCGCAAGGCCAACTGGTTTCCTCCAGGCGATCATGCTGGGCAAAGCCAACCAGCAGAAAGGTTTAATGGAATACGTCTAGGCGCAAGGCCAACTAGACTAAAACAGGCGCAAGTCCAACTGGTTTCCTCCAGGCGATCCTACTGGGCAAAGCCAACCAGCAGAAAGGTTCGATGAAATATGTCTAGGCGCAAGGCCAACTGGTTTTCAAACAATCTGCTAGGCAAAGCCAACCAGCAGAAAGGTTAGATAAAATATGTCTAGGCGCAAGGCCAACTAGACTAAACCAGGCGCAAGGCCAAATGGTTTTCAAAACGGCTGTTGGGGCGAAGCCAACCACATGAAGCAACGAATGATCGTCGCTTGCATTTTCCTTGTCTGCTTCGTTGTTTATATACATTATTTTTCCTTGCTCAGCAAAATTGTCTTTCCCCTAAAGCGTGGGAAAGAATTAATTTGAACCTCTTTGCCGTTGCCAGTGACATCTATTCTTAATGTGCATCAACCTTATTTTAGTTCTGGTAGATGTCTTTGGTATTTACAATCTATGCTTCGAAATAAGGTTGTTGTATTGGACCAGTTGGTGCGAGGTTGTTGTTTCCACTGTTATATTTTCTATGAAAACTTGTACAAGGTTGTTGTTTCCACTGTTACATTTTCTTTTACATTCGAAGATTTCAGTTGTAGTGGATCACTAATGTTTTCTAATCGTTGGAGAAATTCCTACCGTAACAGTCAGGCTGTTGCTTAATAATAAATTCAAGGAGATAATCACGTCGATGTATAGCAACAATAGAGTTGACGTTGATCGATATGAGGCGAAACCTATCCACGGGAATGTGGCTGGAGGACAAGTTATTTTGAGGCATTTGAAAGACTAAAACGCTGAAAAGCAAAGTGAATTTTTAAATCTTGTTTGTCGGTTCTCCCCGATAAAGAATTAAGTTGCTGGCAAATTTTAAGAAGCAGCTCATTATTGCCACTTACATTATTTGCAGCATTTTCTACTGGTCCTCTAGCGGCGAGTGCAAACGATACTCCGGGCTTGACGGCTTGCGGTGTACTTTTATTTTCTTTCGAACAAATTTTACTTTCTCATCTTGATATTGGGAGCATGCTCGATATGATGCCGAATGACCAAAAGCACCGCATTTAACATAATTTTTCTTTGGGCACCGTCTGAGCCAATTTGCACTCACCGGGAGCATGTCTTTGCATTTGGCACAGTTGGCAGCCGAACGTCCAAATCTTTGAAACCGATAACACTGGTTGACTTCCCTTTATTAGAGGCGTTCCCACCTCACCACTCTGAAATTCAAGTACCTTATTTGCTGAAGGGCACTTGGACTGCTCTTATTTGAACTCTGTACCAAGTAAAGTGGTAGATTCTTCTTTTCTACAGGTTGATCTTCTTGTCGCGAAGGTTTTAACGGAAATAAATTTAATTTCAGGTGCAGCTTCCTTTGAGCACCTAAAGAAGTTCGACGGTATCCTCTCCGCAGTCCCAAGCTCTTCACTTTTTGGTGTATAGATGCTGTGGAACCTACCCAGAATTCAGCGCATTTTTAGCTGATTTGAAAGCAACCAGCGATTTCGTTCAATTGTTAACTTTTCAGCATTAACTCGTTGGATCTCGAAATTGGTTAGTTTATTTTCGGTTGCGAATAGCCGAACCATATCTTTTCCGTTTTGACCGAAGACATTAATTGGCGGAACTTTTTCTGCTCATTTGAAAGCTTTTCGAGACGAACCAGCAGAACTGCAAGCTGGTTTCTTCTCCTTATTTCTATTTTAGAAGTACTGAATAAAGTTAATTTTCTAAGTAATTTTTAAGATAAAGACCTCGAGTTTACAAATAGCATTGCATGAAATAAGCTGTGAGCCACTGTATATACCCGTCGTTCGTTATCGGTTGTTTTTTCTGTACTTTTGTAGAGCAATTTCATACGCATAAATATTACTTTACTTCTTTGGCTGCGTTCCCTTGAAGCTTCGAAAATGGTCAAACTGTTAATTTGTTTTATTGATATACCGCAGTAAAATTTATAACTACGAATTATTAACTTGAAAAGTAAGTTTAAACATGATTCTTATAATCATGTAACCCAAAAACTGTGTATACAAACTGTATGAATTAGGTAAACAGTTCTCTACACTAGAAAAATCAACCTTCTAGTAAAACAACTGAATTTCAATCTTTTTAACAATAGTTTTTTATTGAAACTCAATAAAAACTCCTTAAATTATAACTAGTCACTATTCATATAAACTTATTTGAAATTTACAATTTGCACAATATCCTCACAATCGACTTGATTGTGCCAAGTCACCATAAATCTCATTTTCGAATCCATTACATAAGTCTTATAGTTAACACTCATTGTCGTCTAGATACGATACGACATTAAAAGAAATCATTTCTATAGCGAATGATGAATGAAAATGGAACTGGGTTAAAGTCTAATGTGAAATAGAATCTTTCATCTATATATAGTAATTGATGAGAATTGACTAAATCAAACCCAAAGAAATTTCAAATCTAGTCAAAATCTATTCCTAATAACTGCATTCAAATCAGTACCAATTATTGGATTACTATTCGTTTCGAATCCGTTTAATACATTCAACAAAAAGATCAATCAGGTACAACTATACAAATTGGTTTCGATATTAAACAGAACGGAAACAAACACAAATTAACATTAAGATTGCGCTGAGCCAAACCTGTGGTCGCACTTCGGTCTCGAAATTTTGAAGTAGGAATCTGATTTAATTAGGAGACGGGCCACGTAGTAATTTACAAATTAATGCAAAGTTTATAGGAATCGATTTGACTGATATGAAATGCTTGTCTTCTATATTACTTTTAAATATTGGCTGCAGTAGTTTGTCTCGGCGAATTTTAAATTAGTTTGCATTAAAATTTCAGTGGTACTATTCAATTTGTTTATAATTCGATCGATTTTTGGATGGTCTAAGCTAAAATAACTAAGCCTTTTAATTCTTCTGTTCTTCTTTCTTTTCAGTAGATTCTTGTGTGTTACTACTTGTGCCGGACCCGCTGGATTCCCGTTCGGATGCCATCTGAAATTCGAGAGGTAAAGGATTGGGATTTTAATATATGCAATCAGTCGGTTTATTTTTGTTTTTTTTTGTGTTTTCCGCTGTTAAATGAGGGTTAGTAAGTATTTTAATAAGAAGATCTTACCTTTTTATATGCCATCTCGAAGAGTTTCAAGGAAGACTGTTGTAGGGCAGATGTTGTTTTCCTAATTTCTTCTGGATCTGCATTATCCTTATCGGCTAGTTTAGTGCGAACTGCTGCAATTTCTTCACGGAGCTTATCACACTGAAAACAGATTATACAAATGTTAGTCAAAGTATTCTGATCGAACGTTTCAGAGTTTAATTACTTCTTCTTTAGGCAGCTGATCTTTGAATTCTTCCATCTTTGATTCTGTATCATGCACAACACTTTCGGCCTGATTGATTACTTCAACGCGTTCCTTCTTCAGTTTATCAGCGGCCGCGTACTGTTCGGCATTCTTGACCATATTTTCAATTTCATCTTTGCTCAAGCCACCACTTGATTGGATGACAATTTGTTGTTCCTTGCCTGTTCCCTTATCCTTTGCCGACACGTGCACAATACCGTTGGCATCAATATCGAATACGACTTCAATTTGTGGGACCCCGCGTGGTGCTGGTGGGATTCCGACGAGCGTGAAAGCACCAAGCAATTTATTATCAGCTGCCATTTCACGTTCACCTTGGTGCACCTTAATTTCTACCTGTGTTTGACCATCGGCTGCAGTTGAGAATACTTGAGATTTCTTTGTTGGAATGGTTGTGTTGCGTGTGATTAATCGGGTGAAGACACCGCCAAGCGTTTCGATACCAAGTGAGAGTGGCGTTACATCAAGCAAAAGAACATCAGTCACATCTCCGGCCAATACACCTCCCTGTACAGCAGCGCCTACAGCAACAGCTTCATCGGGATTAACTGAACGTGATGGCTGACGACCAAAGATATCCTTAAAGAAAATATTTTGTTAGTGATTTTAAAAAAAACTCGAGAGGTTTTAGAATTTTTACCTGCACTGTGGATTGCACTTTTGGCATACGAGTCATACCACCAACTAGCAAAACTTCACCAATATCTGACTTTGATACTTCGGCATCGGACAAAGCCTTTTGACATGGTGCAATGGTTCGTTTGATCAAATCACCTACAAGGGTTTCCAATTTCGTTCTTGTCATCTTCAAATTCATGTGTTTAGGTCCTGATGCGTCCATGGTCAAGTATGGCAGATTGATGTCTGTTTGCATTGACGAGGACAATTCGATTTTCGCTTTTTCGGCAGCTTCCTTTAGACGTTGCATTGCCATTGGATCCTTTGTCACATCAATTCCTTGTTCCTTTTTGAATTCACTGACCAAGAAGTTGACGATAACATTATCGAAATCTTCACCACCCAATAATGTGTCACCATTTGTCGATTTTACTTCGAACACTCCCTTTTGGATTTCCAAAATTGAAATATCGAAAGTACCGCCTCCCAAATCATAAACAGCGATACTGAAATGTGATTAAAAAATATAGAAGTTTAATAGGGTTAAATATGTTAAGAGTATGTTAATTAGGGTATAAATCTATAGAAATGTTCTCCCGCTTGGGAAAAGCATATTGTGGAATTTCAATGTGCTTTGTGTTTAGAGATATTAATATTCTCTTGTTTTTAAGGGCAACTAGTTTATATGCTACTAATTGCTTTCAACACAAGAGGTGGAAGAATTGAAATGGGAGTCTTAAAAACAAAATAATCTGAGTCTATAGTTAAAGGATCATTAGTAATGGGATTTGGGTAAGTAAATGAATCAAGAATACTGTTGATTATTTTTTAGTCGATATCTTCTTAGCAATACAGCCTTTTCGGGCCCTAGCTTGCCGTAGATATCGTGTCCATTTGTCTTGGTTTATCGGGCACGTCCTCCAGTTATGAAATCTGAGTAGCGATCTGCCATCGTCGTCCATAGAGCCAAACAATTGCTTCTTGGGGTTTTCAACTGGTCTTCGTCCCTCAGTTTTGACGACGAATATGTTCTTCGGTACTCGCGCTTTGTTCATTCGTTGCACATGGCCAAAAATAAACGTAGTTTACGTGGGTACCTGCCAGAAATAGGCTTTACCCCACGGTCACCTAGGATTGGTTTGACGCGCCAATCAGCGTCCCTCAGCCCGAAGGTTGGGGTCCCAGTTTACCTCCATTTTTGGATATCCGCAACACAACTAATGTGTGCTCGAAACTATTTTCTACACTATTCAAGCCACAGCCAACACGTTTTTAGCCAGGAGAGGCTCCTCACCATGTAGGGGGTGACAGTAACCTGTTATGAGCTCCCCTTACCGCGTGGTATAGATCAAAGCTCTGCTCAGTTTTTCATGACACTCTGCCTGAGTGACACTGCCTATGTGGCTCCCATACGGAAGCAGGTAGCCTCACCTCGGGTGCGTCCGGGGCGGACTACTAGTTTCTGAGAATTTATCTCAGACTTTAGCAATTCCCCCTGCGCTTCCGACCACCGTGTTTCAACAGTAAAGCATCTAGTAGTTTAGGGTCGAGAAAAGTAGTCGCGGACTATAATTTTCAACCTTTCTTTTAGGTATCATCGAAATTATTTAACTTTTTTTTACAACAACACGAGTCAGTGACTGCAAGCTCAGTCAAACATTTACACGCCCCCAGGTCCCTCGCTTCGCCTTCCTACTAAGCCGTTCGTCAGCTCCCCTTCTGTAGTAATCGAGCAGTCACACAAGCAAACTGCTCGAAAACCTTGATAGCACTTATCCGAAATTTTAATTGCAGATTTGGAAAAAAAATCCATTACTTCCATTCATAGTTATAAATTATAAAATATTTTTTTTATTATTGTTATTAAATGTAAATTTTATATCATTTTCTTCTATATTAAATTTAAACGTTTTAATTATACTCTTTATGATATTTAACTGTTTATTATTATTTAAAATCTTTACCATTTTTCTTTACTTCTGTTAATTTTTAAAAATTCAAATCTGCAAATTAAAATTTGGGACATGAGAAAACTGATTTAGTGCATCCCATCCGTTTATTGCATTGCCGAATGCAATCTAACTCGGCTAAGCGAGCAGCTAGATTTGATTCACAGTTGCGACACAGGGAAATTATGGAAGATTTGGACGGATTGGGGAGTCCACTTGAGATCGCGGAACCGCAAGCAAAAGTGAAGCTTCGACTATTTGATTATGCTTGTGGCATATCGTATCGTGTCTATCTGTTCGGAATACAAAGCAAAATATATTTTCAATATATTAAGATCGCGAAGTGAATTTTCAATCGTTAGATATGTTCGCTAAAACACAATACGAGTATAATGACGCAACGGGAACGCTAGCAATTGTGTCTCGATCCTCGGGTAGTGTGAAGTTTCACCCTTTACCACTAATTTCCGTAAATGGCTGATTGGTCGCGATGAAGTGGAAAGATTTGCAATATCATTATTGAAACATTTCATGCATGATGCAAATATCTTTATCTTGAGAGGAGTGAATGGCTATGAAAGCGCTCATCAAGATGTGTGGTGGGTGTTTTTGCTTGGCTGTGCAAAGGTTTCTCCCTCCCTTACACCATAATCATTATTACGATTAAAACTTAGAAATTCAGAAAAGAGACATCGTGTTCTATTGCGTTACTTTTTCTTTTAGAACCGAACTCCACTTCAGCTTCAGTGACAACTGCAATTCTCCTAGGTAAGCCGACAAGAGCAGCAACAAAGCCTACTCCAGGAACATGAGCAGGACGATCCGTAAGAGGTACCTGAACCCACATTCCTGGATGAGGCGTTCTTCGGGTTCGCGCCTCTGTTGCCACTCGAGGATCCCCAGCTGGCACTGAAACCGCGATGGAGGACATACCGTGCAGGCCTGTTTTGGCAAGGGAGCCAATGGAAAGCGAAAGTACTCGAGACTGGCGTACCACTTTCTGAAGTATAGTACTGCGCTACAGCCAAGTGCCAGCGTAGAGTGATTTACACAAGTGGGTTTGTCTGTCCGCGACATTCGGAACAGGATTGGTGATGAAATCTTCGAAAAAAGAGGTTTGCTTGAGGCCAATGAGCTCTACTGGGTCTAATTCTAATAGCCTATTATTTTAAGCCTTAATTCGAGCTGCAAGATTTCCTCGACAGCACCATACTTTATGCTTTCGTTTAGTTGATGTTTAGCCTTACCTGTTTTGTATAGTAACGTGCATTTTGTAGCAATGGGTTGCGATGTTTTGTAGGCGAGCTGAATTCTACACTTTACTAACACTATCCAAAAAGTATCCGACCTGTGTAACAGTAATCCATCCTTCACAAACTCGCTGAATGTCGCAGTCGCCGACGGGGCGCCATACCTTAGTTCACAAAGTATATTTTACGTTCTTTGCATTTGCTTACGACAGGGCAGAAAATCTTTTCATGAAAATTTGGAAAAAAAGGTTTCCCCAAAGTGGCTGTTCCCCATGATTGAAAATGCCCCTCAAAGGACACCTGTTTTCTTCCATTCTTTTTACATGGCCCGCTCATTACAATTTGCGTAACTTAACTACTAGAGATTTGTAAAAATATTTTCTAAAATACTAAAAATTAGATAAGGGACGCGGGGTAGTCAAAATATGTAAAGAAAACCTTCTAGCAGGAGCACTCTCTTGCTAATTCGACTTATTTTAATTATGAAGGTGTTGTGCACCACGAATCTGCCTCGAGAGGGCATTAGAGAAAAACAAGACCAATCCTTTTCGGAAAGAGATCACTTTTATGAACTTAAGCATTATACGTATTTTAAACTATCAAAATATAGTAAAACTTTCAAAATATAGTAAAAAAATAAAGTAGTAATATATAGATGAATTAATTAGTAATAATATATATAATTACAATAACTTCAATTGCATTATTTATTCAGTCATGTCCTCCCGCTTGGGAAAATCATATTGTAGAGTTTCAATATGCTTTGTGTTTAGAGATATTAATATTCTCTTGTTTTTAAGAACAATTAGTTAAGATACTACTAATTGCTTTCAACACAAGAGGCGAAATTAGGCAATACAATATGGTTTCCAAGGTTCGCTTGAGTATCCACCAGGAAGACAAACCTGGATACTTTTGTCTTTAAATTCATGAATTTAATGATTATTCATTTTAGTTATAAGATTTATAAATATTTCAGACGTTGTGTTCAAATTTATTTTGGGTGTAGTGTAAGCATTACGTTTTATGAATAAAATTCTATTTCGGTCATATGACCACCACGAGCCCGTTTACAGCGGTCGATTCTTTGGACCCAATTTTACACCACTCTGGCACACTCGACCCGAACGTTGGCAATTTCGTGTTGGATGTTTTATTTGAGCTCGTCTAAAGTTGCTAGCTTGTTCGCACAGACCAGTGACGTGATATATCCCCATAAAAAGAAATTGAATTGCGTTAAATCGAATGAATGAGGCGGCCATTCGACCGAATCATTTCTCGTGATAACATGTTCACCAAATTCGCCTTTCAATAAATCTATTGTGAGGCGTGCTGTGTGGCTAGTAGCACCGTCTTGTTGAAACCACATATCGTGATGTCAAGTCCATACAATTCTGGCCACAAATAATCTTCCAACATAACACGATAACGCTCTCCATTGACGGTAACATGACGGTCGTTTTCATCCAGGAAAAAATACAGCCAAATCACACTTCTGGCATGAAAACCGCACCAAACAGTAATTTTTTGCGGATGCAACGGTGTATCAAGAAGCACATGTGGGTTTGTTGCTGACCAAAAATGCATTGAGCCAAAAATGAGCTTCATCGCTGAAGATGATTTTTTAAGCTTTGCCAGAGCCCAATCGGAGAAGTTTCGGCGTTTCGAATGATCAAGTGGCTTTAGTTTTTGGTTCCTTTTGATATTGTAACCATGTAGGCCAAGATCTTCTTTTCGTAAAATATGCCACAGTGTCGGTTGAGCGATGCCCAATTCTTGAGAACGACGTGGAATCGAATGATTTGGCCTCATTTTGAATCGATGCACTTACAGCTGCGATATTTCCTTCGCTTCGAGCGGTATGATGTCTTTTTGGCACCGCAACGTCCAGTAGTGAAAATTTGGGCTCAACCTTATCCAGTAAATGGCCTGTCGGTTGGAGAGATTATTACGGCCGAAAATTGGAGTAAGCGCTATTAAAGTTGTGACCAACGACTCAGAATTTCGGGAGTAATTTTTAATAATTTCCAAACCTTGCTGGGTCGGAAACTTTACCGTGATGAAAATGTTATCTTTAACCAACGATTTGACATTAACAGTTCATTAAAAAGGTTTAAGGGTGCGTTCATATAAAGATACGAAATTGTTATGTCCCTAATGGAAAACCCTATACCCACAATTAACGGAACGAATTATTCATGCATTCATGTTCTCCCCCTTGGGAAAAACATATTGTAGAGTTTCAATATGCTTTGTGTTTAGAGATATTCATATTCTCTTGTTTTCAATGGCAACTAGTTTAGACACTACTATTTGCTTTCAACACAAGAGGTGGAAACTGAAAACATCAAAATCATACTCACATTTTATCGTCAGTCTTATCCATGCCATAAGCCAAGGCAGCGGCAGTAGGTTCGTTGATAACACGCAAAACATTCAAACCAGCAATTTGTCCAGCATCTTTTGTGGCTTGACGTTGGGAATCGTTGAAGTAAGCAGGAACGGTGATGACCGCATTTTTCACAGGTGTATTCATAAATCCTTCGGCAGTCTCCTTCATTTTCATCAAAACGAAAGCTCCAATTTGTGATGGTGAGTAGACTTTACCATCTGTACCTTGTACCCACGCATCACCGTTTGATGCTCGAACAACTTTATATGATAAATTTTTCATGTCTTTTTTGATTTCAGCATCGTCAAATCGTCTGCCGATCAATCGTTTGGTGGCATAAAATGTATTTTCAGAATTTGTAACTGCTTGACGTTTGGCTGGCATGCCAACAAGACGTTCACCATCTTTTGAAAATGCCACGACTGATGGTGTTGTTCGGGAACCTTCGGAATTTTCAATTACACGTGCCTGTTTACCTTCCATTACCGCCACACACGAATTTGTTGTTCCCAAATCGATACCAATGACGGCACCTTTAACACCTTCGGATCTGAAATTAAACAAAATTTAGTAATTTAAAACTTTGTGCTCATTATGTACGTAAATATTATTCGAGTATACTTTTAATCAGCCGGACATTCAATAACTAAGATCAGGGTCCTCATCCAGGTTTTTTTTATATTTGAAATTAAACGAATCGTCGGATTCCAGGGACAACAAAAATGTAAATGAAAATATGTGAACGATGGTCTGCTGCGATGGTTCGTAACAGCAGGACTGATATTGTTCCAATACTAATTAGAATAACTCTGGAAAAAGTCATCAGGAAGTCACCAGCTAAAATCGTGGGCAGGCTTCTTTTTAACTTCACACAATTGAGAGTGACTGACGCCGACATTAAAATTATGGCACCATTATTAATTCAAACTTTGCCGAACTGTTTGTTTTGGTTTTCTCGCTAAAGCTGTTGCAGTTCACGCCAATTTCAAGAAATAAACCGCTTATATGCAAATTGTCAAGAATAGGAGTTAGATGCAACAGGAGTTAACCACAAAGAAAAAGGCATTGGTTCATTTGATCACACTTTTAACTAACGAAAAGAAAACTAGAATTTTTCTTTAAACAAATTCAAATTCAATTTAAATGTGGTAAATAAAACGGTAATTAATTGATACAAGAAATTATATTCTTTTTGTTCTTCTTCGTAACTCTACAGCTCCTTTCTGCAGCAGGCGCCTCCAACTGTCTCCGTCCATTTTCCGCGTCTTCCAATTTCGAAAATCCGAGCAGTGATGAACCATCTTCATGGACCGAGTCAGACCAGCGTTTCATTAGCTTTCAAATTGGTCTCCGCGCTTCAGTTCTCCTAAAGAATTCCTTTCTGGGTATCCGTTGTTCATGATACGTGCCCATTACAGCTTCCATAATCTTACAATCCTTGATACCTCTGGCTCGTCAAAAATTGCATACAGCTCTTGGTTGTACCGAATTCGCCATTGGTCCTCGTCTAATTTCGCCCCAATTATTCGCCTCTAGAAGGCGTTCATTATATTTGGTTAGGGTCCATGTTTCACTTCTATAGCCCAGATCTTACCACAGATTTGTATACTTGGAGTTTTGTTTTCGTGTGTATGTGACTGGCCTTAAAGATCGTCAAAACTGAATAAAATATTTTATTTGAGAGATGTGTTCTTCGGTGTACTCGTATTTCGCTTGCTCATTACCGGTTCTCGTGATTTTGGCGCCGAAAAACATAAATTCGCCCACATTTTCGTATTCGCCAAGTGTGATATTTTAAGTATTTGAGATATATTTCTTCGACGTCGTATGAGCTTTATTTTATTTTCATTGAGTTGTAGCCCTACTAGTTTTGCTTCGCTGTCGAGTTTCAGCAAAAGTTCTTTGTCTTCGTTGTTGATGGCGTCCGCATAGGCTACTGCCACTTGGCTTGGCTTGTATAATAACGTATCTCTTTTAACGACAGGGTACAAGGGCGCATTTGCAAGGGTGGTTATGGCATATTCAACTTTTGGTATAAAGAAGGCTCGATACAGGTTCAAGGCCAACATGGGACTGAAGTTGTTTCGTGGTCTGGCTCTTATGGGATCCAGTTCTGCTCAGCTTTCTCCCAAAATACTTAATGTTATTTTTCCATTTAATGCTAATACAATATCATTGACCTGTAGTTTCAAACCTCGGAATTTTGTGCTTCGAGAATATTATAACTTGTACCTTTTCAGGGTTTACCATTAGGCCG
Organism: Odontomyia ornata; assembly: GCA_963969285.1. Classification (NCBI taxonomy): domain Eukaryota; kingdom Metazoa; phylum Arthropoda; class Insecta; order Diptera; family Stratiomyidae; genus Odontomyia; species Odontomyia ornata. The sequence goes on from OZ017742.1 coordinate 87,551,473, forward strand.
GCAGTTTGCTAAGAACATATTGACATTTTTCTGTAAGGACTTAATTGTGACGAATATATTTTCCCCACCTTGGCGTATGAAGAAATCATATGCATATTTTAGAATCTTGGTATTGCTGTCCGTTGTATTATGTAGGGACCTGGTGTAAATGTTGAAGAGAAGTGGGCTCAATAACATCTCCCTTTGGCAAATCATTTCGTACCATTACTCATTGGCCATTTAGTTGTTGAATTCTCAAGCTGAAAAAGCTAAGTACCCAATCAATAGAAACCTCGCTAATGTTCATGTCACATAGAAATTCCCTCAACAAAAACAAGTTTCATAGGCATTTTCTATATCAATGTTCACGGCCATCTTAAATTTGCCAATATGATCACCGGATATGTTTAGTAATAGTGTGTTTAGGCAGGTGGATGTGGATTTGTTACTCATGTACGCAAAACAGAGAGGGTTCAAAAAGCCTTTGCCTTCTATCATGTTATTTAGTTCAACTTAATACGCTTGTTAACAGTTTGGATCATCACGCTGATTAATCAAATTAGTCTTAAATTAAGGTCAGTTTGATCCTTGTTGGGTTTCGATGGCTCTGCATTCTTCAGGGATATCACATGTTATGAGTGCATCGTTACATGATTCCAAGAAGCATCTGCGCTGATATTTTGCCATTGTTTGCTACATTTTATAATCTATGTTATCAGTTCCCGGTGCGAGTGTTTCAATTCGTCTCGGTAAAGTAGACCTTTTACTCGATCCTTAATATGGGTGATCTGTGATGCAATGTCTGTTTAGTGATTCTTTTTGATCATGTCCAAGAACTTTGTGCTTTGATCGTTATCTAGCAAGTCGCTCGTGTTTCTTCCTGGGCTGTTCCCAATGCTGCCCACAGGTCCAAAAATTTCTGCTGCTTTTCTCTTTGCAGATGTCAACCAGTGTCGATTCCCATTTAGTCCTTTTCACTTTACGGATTGCTACCTTCAGTTCAAGCTTTCGTTCATTGAGCTCAGACCAAGTCATTGGGTTTTTGTTCCTGTGTATTGGTGTTTGGCGTACTTTTCCAAAGTAAGCAGATGTTTATCTCTTCCGTCCGCCATAATTTTTCCCTTGTATATGTAGACCTTTTCGGCAGTGTTAGCTTCCACTAGATTCCTTAGTTTGCTGACGTCATTTTGGAAGCTTCCTGAGAAGTTGCTAGTAGCTACATGATTGTGTATTTTCGGAACATTCCTACAAAGCTGCCTTGTTCTCGGGTCGATGTTGAAAGCATGATTGCAGTTGTAGATGTCTTCTTTGATCACTTTCCATATAACTTTCTCTAGAGGGACAGTTGTCGCTGTTGCATTCGGTACAGATCTGTGCCATTTTCCCGAGCAATACAGTCTGTGAAAGGTAAAGCTACCTGTGCTCAGAACATTGAGGTTCAGGTTGTCAAACCATTACAGCAAGAATCTGCCTCGAGTTTGTCAGGTGATCCCCCAGGTGGCCTGTCTTGAATTGAAAACACCTCCAATTATTAAATGAGTATTTCAGTTTAGTTGTTGTTTAAATCTTTCCAAGTCTTGCCGGAACTCAGTAAACTCTACATTAGGTGGGGCGTACACCGATAGAACTAGGTTGAGTTTTAAGTTGAAAGTTCGAATTGCAATCCCTTCAATTTCAGAGTCGAGTTTGACCACGGAATTTTTTATCTTTCCGAATCAATATGCCTACCCTCCTCTTATATTCTCTTCTCTTAGTTTACCTATGAAATTGAAATGCTTGTATTTTCTGTTTATGTTATAGTTACTGCAGACCTCTTGTATAAGAGCACACGAATAGTCTTTTGCATTAAAGAACATTTCAACATTTTACTTGTGTTTGTTTAAGCGTTGTACATTAATTGTAGTATTTTAAACATTTAGGGGTTTTGACATGAGAACGTCCGCGAAAAATAATTGTTGACCACATTTTTTCTCTAGAGGACTCTGACCTGAGGATATACATCTTTTTTTTTGTGGTTGGGAAGTGAATTTCACTTACTTCTATGCTCACAAGCGACTGGACTACCGACTAAACACCTCCCTTGTCAACCCGAGAAACCAACCTGGAACCGTTTGACACATACAACATCTTTGAGAAGTGATACCAGGTATCCCCGAAGTCAGCTACAAAGACATGGGTGGAGGTTTTTGGACAAGGAAGGAATATCTGCTCGTTTGTCCGATTTGTTGTTTTATATGTTATTAAACCAGGTCTGTTTTTACTGCTAAGATGTCTTGCATATGGTCCAAGGCTGGATTTAGAATTAATGTTTTTGGTGAGGGAACAAGACGAAAATTTTTATTAGGCTGACTATACGTCTGGGTTACTCTATTGTCAACTGTCATCCATATTTCCGTAGTTTGACTTCATTCAGTCATTTGTCAAGGAATCTCATAAAGGACAGATCAACCATTTTCGCTCTGCCCGGGGGATTCCTTATTGTGACTCGTTTACGATCTTCAGACAGTCTTTGGAAGTCATCCGTTTTATAAGGGTTTCCCCCAATTGATTTCAATGGTAATTCCACCTTTTCACCTTTGGGGAAATTTCTATTTGTTGCGCTGTTTTTCTTTTTCCTGATCTGGTTGTTATTATTGTATTACTACCCTGCAAGAATTATTTTCTCATCAAGAATTTGTTGATATCGTTGATAGAATTCTTTATATTTGTATGCATGACTTTGACTTTGGGAACTTGTGGTTTGACAGGTTGACTAAATCAAGACGATCAACCTTGTTTTCTAGCTTCTCTGTTTGAGATGTTAGGTATTTAGCCAACCTCAATTTCTTCCAAGTAATTTATCCACTTTGGGCAGATCTTGTCCTAGGCTGAGTGACCAACATCATTACATAGGATACACTATGATTTTTCACATTGCTCAGAGCAATTTTTGTTTCCGCATTTTAGACAGGTTTTTTCCTTATCTTTGCAAATGATCGCAGTATGGCCAAGCCGCCCGCAGTGGAGGCATTGTCTTGGCCCGAACATGTAATATTCGACTTTCAAAAATAGATACTCTAGTTTAAGTTTTTCCGGTAGGGGATTTCCTGTGCCCGCAAATTTTACCGTTTGAGATGGTATGTAATTATTTGGGTTAGAAGGACCTATTCTTCTTAGTCTCTGGGCATCTATAAATTTTATGTCCGCGATTTCGTTAATGTAAGTGGTTTGGCGATCATTACGAACTCGTTGAGGTCATATTCTACAAGGGATCCCTGACTATTCCAAACATGGTAACAAATTTTGTTAGAATGAAAGGAAATATGTTCATGTTTTTGGAGTGTGGATGAGTTAGTACATTATTCGCGTTTTCAGAGGTATCAAGAAATACTTTCAGCCATATGTCATTTTGTTTGACATCCACGATGCCGGGCGCTTTCGCAATATTGTTTACCATGAAGAATCTCATAGGGGATAAAAGCACTGTTTCCCTCAAATTTGTTTTCGAAGATGACACGATACAGTTTGTTCCACGTCTCCGTATATTTGTTCATATTCTGCTTTTGTATCTGAGATATGTCAGGGTTCATGTTACCGTTACTATTTAGATTAGGGGTTTGGTTTAGGTTTCGAAAGTCATTATCGCTCTGAGAACCTGGCAGACTGCCCTTAAAATGACTGGGACGAACTTCGTTCATCTCACCGCTATTTTTCAAAGGACGCTGACTCTCGAATTGTGGACTGCTTTCCCCAAAGCTTTTTCTTTTTCCTTTGTTGGGCATTTTAAGCGTTGTTTGACTCTTTCGTTTAGAATTTTTCCCCAGTCGCACATGGTTTTTCCATTCCTTTGTTGTCGTAAGACATAATGGTGTTCTTTTTTTGTATAACCATTTGAAAGGATTTTTTGGTGTCTCTAGTAGGGACATTTATCAAGAGATGTGTTTACTGCAAAGTTTTTATTAGTTGGTATAATGAAGCAACGTACTTACCCCTTTAGCGGACAATGTGCCTACCAAAGGGAAGTACCAGACGTAATATTTAAATCGTTTAAACGATAGCACTTCCCAAGAATTAGTAAGATGAATGACTGAAAGCTAACCGTTTTACAATCGTTTGTTTGTTTGTTTTGTACTTAACATACAATATGCAGGCATACGAATATAGAATGATTTAATTCAAGAAAAACTTTAATGTCATGTACAACAAATATATTTTTGCTTTAAAAGTAAAACCAGTGTTAGTTCATTTTAACAGGACAACATTTTATTGCAGTATTGCCAAAAATTATTGACTAAGCCGAATCTTGAATGACTTTTTGTAACATTATGTATTTCGAGAAAATACAAACAAAATGTAGTGTCTGGCTTGATGCAAAATTCAAATGGCAATAACTTCCGTATAATCTTTTAAAAATCATAGAGTATAAGAACCATTTAAATGACACTTAAATATCCATTTTCATCCAATTTAATCATACTAATACAGTTTTACTGGTGAAAATATTTAATTTACAGATCCTACTATTATTAACAAAGTGGAACGAATTTCAACCATTAAGTTATTTGTTATTGGATCTGCCGTCATAATTTTTTCACCGAATATTTTAAGCTGCTCATCTTCAGCTATTCATTAATAGATTTAATCAAGTATTAATAACATGTACCTTAAATGTTGAAGTTCACCAAAATAACACAATTATATACAATATTCTCATTTCAAACGGCCGTCACTTTGTTTTACGGTTACGGATATCACCCGTTGATCCAATTCTCAAAGATATTCATCGTGAATATAATTCCTGAAACGTTCATGCAAATTCATGCAAACCCGTAGTGTCCGAGTCGATTGGAAGTGCATAATGATCCGTAGCTAAGTATAGTTGCTATTCTAATACAGGAAAATTTAAACCGCCATAACTCTGTTAAATTTCTAGTAATGGTTTAGTCATTACTAGAAATTTCAGAAAGATTGACATTTACCAATTGAATTTGAAGGTGCCCTTACTTTTTTATTCAAGAAAGTGTAAAATTGATAAATCATACGATTACTAACAAAGTTGAGTGAATTTCGACATTTGTTGCTGGAGTAGATACCTACACTCATGATTTTTTTTTCAGGTTTTTCAGATGAAAGGGTTCCAATCTTGAGGGCGGCGGAGGTACGCCTAAACCTAAATCTTATGCATTTCCCCTTCTATTGCCTTTCACAGATAAAGTAATTTAAGATCTGTTTTGAAAAGACCCCATTGAGACCTTTCTTATAAAACCCCACTTGACCACCTTTTCTGTATGAGGGAAACCCCTTAAAACTCTTTGAAAATTATTTTCACCCCAAAACTTTCTAGAAGTCATAACTTCCAACCTTTCCACAAAGTTTCATGGCTGTAGATTCTGCAGTTTCGGAGAAAAACTACTGTGACATACAGACGGACACAGGTATCGATTTTAAAAATCGCTCGATACGACTAGAGATAGTATGTTTTTTCGCAAACCAGCGATTTTTTACTGTGATTGAAAAAGAGCATTTACAGGTCGCGATCAATTGTGAAAAATGGCTGCGATTGAAAAGAGCAGTGGAACAGATTCAATCGCAGCAACCCAACAAGCAAAATATACCTTGAGCTGACTGCTCTCTAAGGGTTCGGCCACATTGCGATTTTCCTGCCGTTACCAGCGATTTTTAGACGCAAATACGAACACACTGCGACAAGATTTGCAAAGGAACTTCAGGCATGCGCAGAACTAATATGCTCATTTGAAGATATGTATTTGCCAGGAATACATGCGCTAACTCATTTGTGGCTATGCAAGAAACTTCCGTGCACGTCAGCGTCAAATGTTCAAATGATGTGCGCCTGTGCGAGTATCAAAAAAACTACCTACTAAACTGGTTTTAGGAAAAATTGCAAAATCCTGCGATTGCCGACCTGGACAAAATTGTCGAAAATCGCAGTGTGCGGGCTTCCATTTAACCATGTGTAACTTGCGACAGATGTGCGACTATACAATCGTAGTCTGATGCATCCCTAAATCGCTGCGATGACTTGATTATACATATTGATTTGCTCTTACCCATATGCTCGCTAGCTGCATAATGTGCGTTCATGGGCGGTGGCTTAGGGTTCGGCCACATTGCGATTTTACTGTCGTAACCAGCGATTTTTAGGCACAAATACGAACATACTACGACAAGATTTCCAAAGGAACTTCAGGCATGCGCAGAACTAATATGTTCATTTGAAGGTTTGTCTTTGCCAGGAACACATGCGCTAACTCATTTGTGCGCTATGCAAGAAACTTCCATGCTCGTCAGCGTCAAATGTCCAAATGATGTGCGCCTGCGCAAGTATCACAAAAACTACTTACTAAACTGGTTTCAGGAAAAATCGCAAATTTCTGCGACTGGCGACCTGGACAAAATTGTCGAAAATCGCAGTGTGCGGGCTTCCATTTAACCATGTGTAACTTGCGACAGTTTTGCGACTATATATCGTAGTCTGATGCATCCCTTCGGGTGGTCTGTTCTGTTCATTCAAATCGCAGCTCTTTTGTATAAGAACGTGATTTTGTTGTTCACTGTGAATGCGATTTGTTAGGAAAAAAGGGAAGAACAACCAGCGTTCTGTGAGAAATTTGGTGCTCTTACAGACACTTATGGTGGACATCGTCGATCTACCGAAACCACTATAGCCAATACCATCCCCAAATTTCAAACCGCCGCCTAGATCGTGTGATATTACACCTTTAGATTATTTTCTTTGGGGTTACACAAAGTCTCTTATATTCAGGGATAAGACGCTTTGGAAGTCAACATTACTTGTGTCATTCTCGAGGTACCGGTCGCTATGCTGGAATGCGTGGTGCAAATTTTTACCCTCAGCATGCACCATTTACGGCGTAGTCGCGGTCATGTAAACGAGAAAATCTTTAAAAAGTAAAGGCAATCGATTGTTCTTTCGACTCACAATAAAATTTTTACCATAGAATTCAACATTATGCATTTTATTTGACATTAAAACCAAACCTCATAATGAATCACCCTATATAAGCACAGTACAACAAGATTTGGAAAGGAACTTCAAGCACGCACAGAACTGGTATGGTCAGTGGAACGTATGTCTTTGGCAGGAATACATGCGCTCCGTTTGGTTTAAGGGTTCGGTCACATTGCAATTTTACTGTCGTATCGAGCGATTTATAGACGCAAATAAAACTTCCTACTAAACTGATTTTAGGAAAAATCGCAAATTCCTGCGACTGACGACTTGGCCAAAATTATTGCAAAACGCAGTGTGCGCGCTTCCATTTAACCATGTGTAACTTGCGACAGTAGTGCGACTATATTGTCGTATGATGATCCATCCCTAAGACATGACGAACACACAAAGAGCGGCAGCATTATTTTTACTATGGTAAATGGCGCCGTGCACGTTGCAGTAAAAAATTAAGAAATATTAATACCGCAAAAAACCGAGAGTTAAAATATTAAAATTAGTAGTAGAGACACCAAAGATAATACAAATTAAGTAGCATCGTAGTTTGAAATTTCCTTAAAATTTTACCTATTTATAAAATCTTTTCTTTAAGCATCATCTTTATATTATTAGCTCCTATTTCGTTTAATGCAACTGTCATTTTATTGTCGTTTCAATGATAAGATTGAAGCAATGGAAAAAATCCTTCAACTATTGATCCACAGATAGACAAACAAACGGCATTCATTAGGGTTTGGTTCAAGCCTTCTGATACATTTGTGCGCTATGCAAGAAACTACCATGCATACCAGCATCAAATGTCCAAATGATGTGTGCCTGCGTATCACAAAAACTTCCTACCTGAAATTATCATACCTAGTAAGGTGGTTTTCGAAAAATCGAAAATCCCTGCGGCAATTGACCTGCCCAGAATTATCGCAAAGTCGCGTGACTGTCTTGTCGTAGTCGGATCCATCCCTAACAAAAAAATTGAGGAACCAAATCTAAAACTGCGGGTCGAGTTATTCTATTGTAAAATTCAAAATCCTAGATCCTTCTCACAGCTCATTATAAAGATAAGAGATGAGTTTTATGATTTTAAAACTACAATTTTGCATTTACAACCGAAGAAATCCTTTGCACGGCCCGTCATAGAGATAAGATTAATTTTATGGTACCGTATGATTAGCATACGGCTAAAAAGGAAATGTGTTAGATACATATGTTCAGATGATGTAATAAGTTTAGCATTAGGTAAATTTTAATTAGTTGATAAAGAAACGAAGGAAAGGTCATCTTTGCTTAACTCATGAGTTGTATGCAATTTTTGACAAGCCGGAGGTCTCAACGATTGTAAGACTAGAAGCTATAATGGGCTGGCCACGGGAATCATATAGACGAACAACGAACGGGTACCCAAAACGGTATTCGTAGGTAGAACTGAAGGGCAGAACCCAGTGGGAAAACCGATTAAACGCTGGTCTGACTCAGTGGACGAAGAGATCGGATTTCGAAATTGGAGGACGCGGTCGATGGACCGAGACAGTTGGAGGCGCTTTTTGCAAGAGGCACAGCCCCGAGAGGGGTTGCAGTGCTACGTAGATGAAGATGGCCCACTACCATCTGACGTCTTGTAGCTATGCGACCTGCGTGAAGGTTAAGGATGTGCTTTCGACGCTTTGCAATGGCCGAAAATCATGTATGCTGGTACTAAAACAGTGGAAATAGCAGCAAATGTTGTGGCTGGAGTTTTTAACTGTGTTGCTATTTTTCAGCTGTTTAACGAGTTCAGCCTGGCCAAATAGCCCACGAGTATACACGAAAGCGGGACGAGGATCGCACATCAAAAGCTGAACGTAACAGCTTGGCGGCTACTCAAGAAGAAAGAATTCGTGATGGAACAGAGCAAAAGGATGGTTTGGACCATGCGACTGCTGAGCCGCGATCGACAATTCTATGTCATTTGAACATTGTTTCTTGGCTACTTTTATTCCAATGAACAACATTCGATTAATTTTTTTCGAAATTTAATTTTAAGTCGATAGTAAAACTTCCCAAAAACTACTCGACCGATTTTGCTCAAATTTTGCACACTTCTTTTACTTGCTAAATACTTGGAGTTTAACAATAAAACATATAGGCTAAATTTAGGTGATAATCAGAATTTTTAAATTGTACTCTCGCTAAAATATCAAAAATAAATATTGGTTCAATTCCTTCGTTCAAATCGAAGAAAAACATGATTATTATGAAACCTTCACGAAAATCATTTGACTGATTTTAAATTTCATCATCTAAACGTGAAAACGTGATAGTGGCTTTGTAAGTTATCAATGTGATACATTTTTGAATTATTTGTTCTGACAGATCTGGGGTCAGTTGGGCCGAGCATTTAAGTAAAAAAAATTTGTGATCTCGAGATACGAAAATTCCTGTACTGCCTATCAGCATCAGCATATCATTTTGAGAAACATGACATTCGAAGTGTCAAAACAAAGTGTCATTTTCAGCTCTCTGAATTTCTTGGCTTAAGTGAAGTTTAAATTCTGTCATAAATTATAATTAGCTGTGTGAAATAAGTGGAGTGGTTACTAGTGTCGTTTTATCAAGTTTTCGAGATAAGTAGCCATCTTTCAAGTCATCAATTTCATTGATTAAATTTTTACTTAGGCGAACGAAAATTAACGGAACCGGGAATTCTTACTTTGGTCTAGGAGTGAGATTCCCGTGTAGCTAAATTTATTCTAAATTTAATTTTAAATTTATATTTTGATATTTTAAATTATTTTTTTTGCAAGTACGGATTTCTGCATTTTTTTTTTCACTAACTATATTAAATAAATCAAGGATAATAAAAAATTTTATAAAAAGCAAATAATTGAAAAAGTTAAAAATATAATGGCTACTAAACCAGATAAGTGTGGGAAGTGTAGGAAACACGTGGAGGATATCCACTCGGCTATGGGGTGTGATGGCTTCTGCCTCAAGTGGTTTCATTTGAGGTGTATCAAAATGTCGGAGGAGAGATATCGGGCTATTATGGACATCACCGAAGATGTAATTTGGATGTGTGCCGGATGTAGAGCTCAGCACCGTAAATCTAAAGAAGACCAACTCTTCCAACAAATGAAAAACTTGCAAAGCCAAGTCGAAGAGATGAGCTCAAATGTCACCTTATTAATAGATAAATCTACGACTGCGAGCAAGCCCTCATATGCCGAAATTATAAAAAATTCTACTTCTCCTCCATCAGTGCATCGATCTAATACAATATCGCAAAAAGGGATTATTATTAAGCCTAAAAATCACTCCATCAGAAAAAACACTGATTGATTTTAAGTCGAAGATCAGGCCATCAAAATGTAAAATTCCTCTACAACTAATGAGGCCTATTCGTAATGGTGGGGCGATTATAAAAACATCGACAAATGAAAATACTACTTCGCTTTTTAATATAGCAATGGATGCAATGAAAGAGGAGTATGATGTTGCTGAGACCAGATTGCGACAGCCTAGACTTGTCATCAATGGACTAGAGAAACAATACGCAAATAATGAACTAAGAAATGAGATCCAGGCATTAAATCCCAATATAGAGGAGCGTGATTCTATGGAACTTGTACATGCTAGGCGAACAAGAAATGGAAGGTGGTTGCACATCATCCAGGTAAACGGGAGCATGTATAAGAGGCTTGCGAATAGATACATTAATATAGATTATGGATCGTATTTTGTGAAGGAGGACTTCAACGTAACGAGGTGTTATAAGTGTCAAAAATACAACCACAAAACATCTAAATGTGAAGGGGAGCAAATATGTCTAAAATGTGGAGGAAAGCATGACCTAAAGGACTGCAAAAGCACGATTGAGAAGTGCTCTAACTGTATTGGTAACAATAACAATGCTGATCATTCTCACAGAGCTGACTCTGTAGAGTGTCCGGAGTTTCAACGCAGAATATTGATCGCCAGGAGGAGTACCGACTACAACTTTGATGATTGCTAATCTTTCTAATCAATCAAGTGGAACAAATTTAACACTTATGTATGCTAATATAAGAAGCTTAAGACATAAGCTAAGTGATATTCAGATTTACCTGCAGCAAAATCCTGACATAGATTTGATTATTCTAAATGAAATCTGGATTTACCCAGAAGAAGCACGGTTTTACAATATTGAAGGATATAATGCGGTATTCTCCTGCAGACCTGGAAGAGGTGGAGGTACAGCAATCTACGTAAAAAATACAATCAATTTCATTACCAAGAGAGTGATGCCTGATAAGTATAACGTTATAATAATTGAAGTACACCATGCAGGTAAAAAAATAAAATTAGGGACGTGCTACAACCCCAATCGAATGAATGCGCAAGATTTTTGCACAGTACTAGATACATTATTCTCAACTGAAAAAAATTTGATCACAGTATCGGACACAAACATTGATGTGCTAACGGAATCACCAGAAACACGGATTTATAAGGATACGCTAGAAACGAATGGAACGGTAATCATAAACAACAACCAAATTACTCGCCCAGTGTCAAATACCTGTCTGGATCATATAGTAACCAATGATTTAAAAGTCGCTGAAAGTATGACATACATATTTGAGGACTGGCCGGAACTGGATCATCGTGTGATGAAAATTGCTATTCAAGACCAAACCCTGAACAAACAGAAGCCGACCTACAAAACGTTCAGATTTCTAGACAAGGAGCTCTTTAAATCAAACATACGAGAGTTACTGGAAAAGCGGAAACCAAATAGTATTATTGAACTCAAAAATATCATCATATCTGCTAAGCAAAGTTCTACAATTGAGAAAAAAATCAGGTGTCGACAACGGACTTGGATAACGAAAAAAGTAATTGATGCAAGTATTAAAAAAAGGAAGGCATACATGGACTACAGGAGGAACAGTGGAAACCAGGCTTTCAAGTTTCTGTATATGCAAGCGAAAAAAGAATCGAAACGACTGGTGAAAGAGGCTAAATTCTTATATTTCTCAAGAAGAATGGAAACAGCGGCTGACAACTCCCGCGAAATATGGAAAATAATAAATGAGGTAAAGGATAACTCTTCAACCCAGGGTATATCACAAAACTTTCAACTGAATCCTGATGGGCCCTCTAACACATCGTGTCCACGTGATGCGGCGAACTCATTGAATAATTTTTTTTCAACAATTGGTGGAAGAATCACTAAAGAAAACGTTGCCAGTTCAGCAGGCAATGTAAATAATACAAATATCGCAATAAATTCCATCTTTCACATTCATCAAACAAATAAAAGGGAAGTCTTAAATGTAATCAATGAATTGAAAAAGAATACGGCGCCAGGCATTGATAGCATCACGATGAATGAGATTAGTATAATAAAGGAGGACATAGCCCAGATTATGGCAAATTTTATAAACGTGCATATTAGGAATGGGACTTTTCCGGAAGAAGAAAAACTTGCAAAAATAGTTCCTATATTTAAGGGTGGTGATCATCTTGACCCGAATAACTATCGCCCGATTGCGCTGCTGACGGGATTTAGTAAGATATTTGAAAAAATACTAAACAATCGATTAACATCATTCTTAGTTGAAAACTCTATCATAAGCCAACATCAGTTTGGTTTTCAAAAGAACAAGAGTACTTTGGATGCCCTACATTCTGTCACACGTTTCATCAATCTAGGACTTGACAGAGGTGATTATGTCATCGCAATTTTTGTGGATTTGAAAAAAGCATTTGATACAGTTGATCATGACCTCTTGCTTCGTAAACTTGAATCGTATGGTATTCAGGGTAGTCCTAAGAAGTTGTTTAAGAGTTACTTGGAGGGAAGATCGCAGAGAACTTTAATAAACAATGTACTGAGCGACCATGCACCTACGGAAACAGGAGTTCCCCCAAGGTTCAATACTGGGCCCAACTTTGTTCCTGCTATATACAAATAATCTAAATACATGTGGGCTGACGGGATATCACACATTATATGCTGATGACACATTTCTACTTTATTCAGTACGAGACAAAACTGCCATTGAGAACACTATCAACGACGATCTAGGAAAATTCCATCAGTGGTTAATTGGAAACAAACTAGTATTGAACACATCAAAGACAAAATATATTGTTTTTAAGCAAAAGAACAAAGGAGACATAGATGTCGAACTAAATATTAACGGCGAAAAATTGCAGAGTGCTAGAAATAAAATATCTTGGTCTTATCATAGACCATCGTATGACCTGGTTACCACACATAAATAGCTTAAGAAGGCAATTAGCCCCAATAATAGGATTGTTAAGAAGATATGAGGATTTTCCAATGCACATCAAGAAACTTGTTCTAAATGCGTTTGTCCTGGCGAAATTGCATTATGGAGTACTTATTTGGAGTCAATCAGCGAAGCAACATTTAAACAGTATATCCAGGCTGCTGACCAAAGCGTATAAAAACATTCTGAAGCTGCCAATGCTTACTCAAACTAGTTTGGTTTACCAATTGGCAAAATCATTAACCTTTAGTCAAATTATTATTATGGAGAAAGCGAAGTTTATCTACAGAAATTTAAAAACTAATGGATCGGAACGAGCGCCATTAATTAAGGTATCACAGATCAACCCATATAATGCGAGGAATGCAAATCAATTCGTAATACCTTTTGCCAGAACGGATCGACTAAAGAACGATGCAACGAATGATGCTTTGCGTATATATAACAATCTACCAGAAATTGTTAAGGAAGCAAACTCACTTTTGGTATTTAAGAAAAGACTAAGGGAGCATTTAATGAGTACTGATTGAAGCGTGGACCTGTAATTCTGCTTTTATGAGCCCAGTATCTTAGGGCGTTCTTTTTGACCCTATCGGCGAGATACTGAAGTGACAGTTACTCAGAGTTTTTTTTGAATGCGTCGTATGATATTGAATTTTTTTTTATCTCTGAGAGCTGATCATGATTTTTTGGACTAGATGTTCACGAAAAGGACTAGTTCACATTATATTGTGTGCCCCCTTATACCGATGTGTTAAACAGTCTGGGTGGCACAAAGGACCAAGCGACGTAATGTGAATGCAGATCGCACGAGCGTTGTGCGACGAAGAAAGAGTGATGGAGAGAGTGGTAGGGAATGGAGGTAATTAAAAAAAAAAATTTGCGTTTCCCACTCGTTAAAAAAAGATATTATAGAGTAATACAGCACAGAAAAATAAAAGTTCTCATTATCCATTATCAGATATTGTTCTTTTTAAGTGATACTGTCTAAATTTGAAATTAATTTTATATAACTCTTCCCTATCCAACAAATGATGTGTTTCTTAGCATCTAAAGTACCCTAAAACTTTGAGCTCAATGACAGTTTACAAGTTAAACGAAATAAATCATCAAGAGGAGCATCAAAACATGCAACAGACGTCATTAAAGTCTTTCAATGAACAAGCGCATTCATTCCTAACCAATATGTTCTCCATGTCACATGTTATGTAATGACAGTACTGGATGGTGAAAAGCGTGATGAAATTTCCGCAATTTTCACTTAATTTTAATTGTCGTACATTACATGTAAGTAAATTACGGTACATGTCATTCGCCTTTTCCTTTCAAATCATTCAGATATTCATTTTTAAATCAAGGGCCACCGGAAAATGGATCTTATCGAGCCTTGATCTAAGATGTAATGCAAGCCCGGCCGGTTTTCAGATTCTTCTGCAATACTGATTTTAATACTTACTTGTGCCGGATTTGACCATATTTTGCTTGATAAGCTGCTAGCGAAGGCGCGGCATGCTGCGAATATGAAAAATAAATATTCAAGAGTACTTTTCACATTAGAAAATAACATGAATTGTTCTAGAAGTCCGGCGAAACAAAAGAACATTCTCCATTGTAGGCAATGTCAGTACTGACATTCATTAATTTTCCAGGAAAATCGTAAGGTTTTTCCCGCAAAACACTCTTAACTTAAATCCTAGAACAACCCATGATCCTTGCATAGGCGAAATAAGTCACTCACGTTCTGTAAAATGCTGGAAAAAGTTCTTCGAACCACCAAATCGCCATGACCTCCTGTCGCTAACCGAGACGCAAATCGAGCGGCTGTCAACATGTTTCTTTCGGAATAAAATTCACTGAAATTTTCTCAAAACAAACAGCAAACTTAAAAGTTCCACTTCACTTCCTTGTAGCGCGAATTTTTTCGGATAATTTCCTACACCACTTGCTTTTTACTTCCGACCTGCGGGAAAACGTGAACCGAACTTTACTACAGTACGTGATGCAATTACAATGGCCACATCTGAAATGTGCTCGTTCGACAATTCGACCAGTTTTTGATAGGTGAATGGGATTGTTGCCAGATTACCAATTAATGATATGACAGTAATCTAAATTAATTTCGTGAGCATGAATTTTATATGTTATATATGAATGTACGTAAAAAGGCTCAATAAAATATCAATCTATCCATCTATATAATAACTTAAAAAATTACGCATAACTTTTTTGTACGTACACAAATTTTAATGATATAGCAACGGATTTTTTGGAAAATTTAAGCAGATCAAGAGAGCCCGAAAGTGGATGCATGACGTCAAAATGCGCACCAGGATTTTAGACCTGTTGAGCTGTTCTCTTAGACCAATTGAACAGCTTTTGACAGCTCCTACAGTGACGTCATGTACGTTTATTGCTTTCCTTTCGGGCCTGAGCGTTGCCATCTTACTCAGGCCCATAAGGAAATCAATTAACGTACCTGACGTCACTTCCCGTACCGGAAACAGCTGATAAGTAGCTCTAAATTTCGATAAACAGCTACTTTTGAGATTGTCAAATATGACATTTCTCAGATGATATTTAGCCGAAATGATACAAACGGGATCGAAAAAAATATATTTGCGCGCTAATGTCTTCGACGTCTCATATTTAAAATAAATCGTTGACATAGTACCAAAACTGACGATAGATACAAGCCATATGGCAGCAGCGCTTACTACCGCACACATGACCATTAGTAGGCCGACTTTGCTGGCTAACTTACATGGCGTTATATGAAGAATTGTGGAGGTGCCAACAAAAATTCGAGGTTTTGTACGGTTTAGAGACGGATTTCTACAGTGAAATCCAGATGATCCGCGGACAACACAATAGCGCTCCTAATGAAGTGAAAATTATTTCAGTTCTTATTCCCGTTTAGTTTTTATCGCCTTCCAAAGTGAATTTATAGGAGTTTGTTTACATCTCAACGCTGAGCTATCAGTCGAAGGTGCAAAACGTGTGCTTCATTTGCTCGTCTTGGAAAGTTTAGGAACACAATGGGCCATACAAGGTGAATTTATAGCATGCACGGAATGCGTTCGGCACGTTTTTTATTCGGAAAATAGTATATATGACGAAATATGAGCATTTGCTAATGCCGCAGTTGGGTAACAGCTACCGGAAGCTTGTCCATAGTAGGCCGACTAATACATATGCAAATTGCTACCATATGGCTTGTATCTATCGTCGTCAGTTTTGCATAGTACCGATAAAATTTCAAACAACAGTCATATGTACTGTCGAAAATCTTTAAAAAATTTGTTTGATGTAAACAGCACTAGATGGCGTTAATTGGGCTACTCGAAGAGGTTAGTTCGCGACGTGACGCGGTGTTTCCGTTTTCGGGCCTGAGTAAGAAGGCAACGAGTAAGCAGGCGTTGGTTATCATCGAAAGCAATAATATCAACACATCTCACCGTCTCTTCGTGACGTAATGACTGGACTCGTAAAATCGATGGTGTATGCGATATCGTCAGAATCAGCTGTACACTTTTGCTCTTGTCTATAAGTGACATTTCATCGACTCAACAACGCTAAGAATTTGGAACAGGAATTTTAAAAATAGTTTTATAAGTGAAAACCGTGTGATTAGCATCGTTAAATTTCGATGAGCATAGCTTAAAGAATTGCGGCAGTGAAAACAATTGTGTTCACTAACCTACATGCACTTAACATGCGACATTGCTCGCTAAAGTTGGTGCCATAAGTGAAAAAGTTGAGAAATGTAGTGCGCGAAATGTAGGTTTGTGAAATCAATTGCTATCATTAACCAAATACTTAGAGCTTTGCCCCCAACGTTTCGACGCATAAAACACGTACCTTCCACGGTGAAACTATTTTTAATTGAGAAGATACATGCCGAAAAGTTAGCGATCGAAAGAAATGTTACTATATTCAGCTGATCAAAAGAACGCAAAAACCTGACGACGTCATTGTCCTATCCCAGACGCCCAAGAGGTCATATCCCTACAGAGCCCACTGTGGATTTCTTTGAGGTGTTTTTACCGCCATTTTTCTTTGTATAAGCAAGTAGAGTGAACTCGAGGAAGCTAAATCCGAAGACATTGGTGTTTTAGC
Organism: Odontomyia ornata; assembly: GCA_963969285.1. Classification (NCBI taxonomy): domain Eukaryota; kingdom Metazoa; phylum Arthropoda; class Insecta; order Diptera; family Stratiomyidae; genus Odontomyia; species Odontomyia ornata. Next base: position 87,568,792 of record OZ017742.1, read on the forward strand.
ACTAACATCATTACTTCTAAAGTGCTTGCCATCAAGCACAAAGAGATACAGGTGAGTATCCTCTTTCACTTTGTGAATTTGGTGTAGTTAGTGAGTGAAAATGTTTTGTAGAAAAACAAAAAGAACACATGTCTCAAAATGGAACAGTGTGCGTAAGACCGCCCCCAATCCGAGATCAATGGACGTAATTTGGTTCAGTAATAGCGAAATCAATGCCAACGAAAAAAAGAACTAAAACAAATGCTGGACACCAACGGGTCCCAAGCAAAGGGGAGGAAAATGATTTTAAACTCAACGCCAATATGTCTGACATAGCATTTAAATTTACAGCGCCTACGCCAATGGGGAAAAGTACTAACGAGCCTTTCGATAATGAGGTAAATGCGGCTAAGGAAACGTCAATCCCATTAGCACCGGGCAAATCGTTCAAATACGAATTGTACTCTAACGAGAAAATTTGTCAAGCTATTATGGAATGGCGAATTAACAGTAAACCCGTTAGATTAACACCTATGAGATTTTTCAAGATCAAGAAGGATTCAAAATGCACCGTATCAAATGCTAAGCAAAATAGATTTAGGCTTAAAGTTTTCTTTGAAACACCTAAAGAAGCCAATGAAGTGATGGATAATATTGTAATGAAAGAAAAAAAAACATAAATGTGTTCATTCCAAGCAGCTTCACCTGTGGTTATGGGGTAATTCGAGATGCCGAATTGGACTTAGACCTGAAGGAGCGAATCGAAATTGCCAGACCCTACAACAAGATGGGGCTACTTCTAGAAAACATTAAACTAATTAACGCCACAAGATTGACAGGATAGATCATGAAAAGGCCGACAACTTTATTCCGACCAAATCAGTTAAGGTAACGGTCTTAGGAAACACCCTCAAAGATTTTCTAAAAGTTGCATACTGTAATGCCTAAGTTAAATACTTTAAACTCCGACCCAGTGTAATAAATCAGCACTACGCCACTGACAACGAATCACAGATTGTCCTTGATGTTGGGGGTTCGATAACGACTCTTTAACCGCTCGCTGTCATGAAACGTCAGTTAGTGAAAAGGAATATTCTGGGAAGATGGCTGCCAATCCGAGTGTCGCTTAAGACGGATTTTATTGTTCTTTTGCAGACGTGAGCGCAGTGTCCGCGCTCAGTGGTCAATCGACTCTAGTTTACTTGTGAAGGAGAGCTAGGTATGTGAAAATTATTTTTTTTTGAACCAAAGTCGTGTTACACCCTGAATTTCTCCTTTTAAAAACCAGGCGACACGAGGGCTTGAATCCGCAACGCAACTACGACAAAATAGCGTTTTCGCGCGAGTAGTGGATGTACAATTGCAAGGTAGGAGTGCTCAAGACGAAAAATTTTCTTTTATCAATGTTTAAATCATAATCTTGTTCTGTTTTGTTTAGATTGCTTTGCTGACACCACGAGAATAGTCATTCCCGTCAGACTTTGCCTGTCTTAGGTTCAAACATTTGGTGCAGAAACCTACGAATGAAAGTTGTCTTTATCACACGAGGAGTGAGCCTCGGCTACATCATTGGCAACAACATTAGCAACATCATCAGCGACAAATAATTGAAAATGCTAAACAGGTTGGAATTGTGGCAAAAGAGCCGACGCGTCGTTTATAGTTTGATGGACTTACACCAAGCACATTCATTTGGGGTTTCTGAAAATTGTGCAAATGGAATAAGAGGGAAAATGCTAAAGATGCAACATATCAGGTAGCGGCAATGGCGATACGTGCCCTTAATGGATACCTTAATGGATACACGCTCGGCAATCAGCAGTTGCAGGTTACTTTTAAATTAATCAATCCATGCAAAGAGTGCAAGTGACCGGCGCGTAGATGCATTCTAGCCATAGGAAGCTTGCGTAGTCTCTCGATTTTAGTAGAAAAAGTGGACTATACATAATTAGTGCTACAGTATAACACCGAAGTTTCTAGACGAGCATATCCAATATTGATTGGATGCGTCGGTTTTCTACGAGGGGAAATAAATCAGCTCAACGTGTTTAGGATTAATAGTTTAAAATTAAAATCAAGAAGAGAAAAAACAGGTTAATTTATTCTAATGTATGGATCTTTAAAAAAATCTGAAAAGAATCAGTAAAATGTGTTGAGAAATATTAGAAACAGATCCTCGAACGAAACCTAATGAAACCTTTGCTCAGAAGGAGTGCTTTAAATAGATGACTGCAAAAGTTAGAACATATAACCTAAGAAAGTACCTAGATAAAAAGGAAAATTGCATCAGAATTTTCCAGTTAATTTTTTTCTAAAAATAGCCTGTAGCTATAGGAAATTTAAGGGAGTTGCTTTCTTTTGATGATGAATTGCCGACTGCAAAAAAAAATTGAAGGCTAAAGTACACTTTATGTTCGAAGAATAATCAACATTTCCAATGCTAATTTAACAATAAAACAAAAATAATTGGAAAGAATTATCTCCATACATACATTAGAAACGATAGTCAACATTTCATTTTCTTAAGAAACAATTAATTTTGCAAAGTTATCAAACAAAACATTGTTACCATTGAGATTAGGAAAGCCGATCAATATAAATAATCTGGGTCAATGGCTATTATGCCAATGCAAGTTCCATAATTTCTAGATATATTGATATATTTATACTTTTACTTACACCATTTATGTATTCATATACATATATCTATATATGATGCATGTATGACTGACGCTTTTATGTTATTCTTTTTATTTCAATCCTGTCAGTTTCAACAACTTACCTATAGACATAATTTATCACTGGTCGCAAAACAAGCTTAAATTGAGTATTTTAACATTTGGTTAGCTCTTCCCAGTGAGATCGGGCCTCATCTTCATTGGAGTTGATAGCGAAATGAGCTTCATTTTAGTTTAGTTAGCCCCTTTCACATTCAACTTAGTAGGTTATTGACTTCAGGTGATCGCATTTACCGATGGCTAGATGGTGTTATAAACATTTTGTAAAAAGAAAGAGAAAGCATGCAATGCAGACTATAGATACTTGCATATTTTAGGATTCTTCAAATAATTATCGTAGGCATTTAACCTTAATGTAGGTTGTCGTTTATATCATTTTATGACTATTATTTACATTCCGTGTGCGGAATATTTAATACATCTATAATTTTTGTACGTTTTATGAATGGTGAAGAAACGCAGAGAGAGCTAAGGTGGCCAAACACTATACTTTATTCATACAAATAAAACTATTTACATAAACATTAGCACTTAAGTGGCTGCGTAAAAGAAAAAAAAAAGATTAAAGAAATAAATGAAATCAAATCCATAAGGTTGTCATACGTAAAGAAACGAAGAAAAAGAATAAAACATTAAAAAGTAACCACCTGAAAGAGAAATAAAATAACTTTAAAAAGAAGCACCTAACAAGAGAAATAGGACAAAAATGGTACTTAAGAGTAAATATATAAATAGAGTAATTTAGTTTCTGTGTGAAATTAAGGAAAGAGAACGACAGAAAAATAAAAATTTGCTTAAATGAAATTTATAATAATTATATTACAATTATTTATTACGCATTAAGACAACAGCAACAAACGAAATATAATAATGAAATGTTTCTTTTCTTCCCTGTTCAATATAAGGATTATTGGCTCTAATCGCCTCATAATTCTAATCAGTATTTCCGTTTTTCTATTAAGGTTTAGTTTATTCTTTAGTGAAAATACGTGTAGTAATTATTATTGTTAGTTGTACTGATTCATTAGGTAGAGCCTAAAGATGAATAATATTAATTGCTAAACTAACAACGACTTTCCTTTCCAGCAAACCCTTCTTTTTTCAGCAGGAATGGCAGCGAGCGGTAAGTCTGCCGCTACGAGGGTAGGGTTTTAGAAATCCGCGGATGGGCGGTTTCACGTCACGTTCGGTACGCGGTACCATAGTTTGTTTGAGTTTTTCTTAGAGTCGGTTATTTCGCAGTTGAATCAGAGCAGAAGATTTTTCGATACCGCTTCGGGAATGAAAGTAAAAAAAAATTCGGGAATGTAAAATTAAACCCAGTTTTTGTTATTGTCTGACTTGACTGAATAGAAGTTAATTACGGAATGACGTAAGAACTGGTTTTTTTTCCATATGTTAGTATTTTAGGCGTATTTGAAACGCCAAACTAGCTGGCCGACAAGCAGCCACTATGAAATGGATTACGAGTGCACGGACTGGTTGACCAATTGGTACCATTTATTGGCACGACTCGAACTTCATGTCTAGAACTGATGAGAGGTCGGTTCAGATTTCCTTCGGGAAATCTCGACGTTCGGGCAATTTTTAAAAGAAAATCATTACTCCAGACAATGCAGAAACTGTGGCAGGCTAGGACATGCCAATCCCATCTGCAAGAAGAAGACACCAATATGCTTTAAATGCAGCTCAACTGAATGCAAGGGATCTTGCAAGGACATAAGGTAGAAGTTAGTTCCATTATAAACGTATCCAACAGAGAAGCTCTGGCGAACGTAAACAAAAATAGATATAAAGAGAAGATATAGCTCAAATGGATTTTCCTCAGCTGAAAAAACACTAGTTCACTAATAAAAGGAACCCAGTCGGTAATGTTCGGAAGATTCTAATGAAACATTCATATGCTCAAGTCGTGGCATCACGGGAAACAACAACAAAATAATCAACAAAACTAAACAAATCGTATTCCCTACTGTGGAAAGCTATGAGCTACTCAGCAGCTCTATAACCAACAGCCCACTCAAGACATCAGTGAACGAGAAAATAGTTCATGAACTACAAAAAAACCTCACGTTATTAGCGATTCGGGACTTCCAAGAAATGTATATGAATTTACTAGTGAAACTATCCGAATACCTTATTAAGACAAAACAACAAAGACGAGAAAAGGCTACCAAAGAACCTCAACCAAACATGTCTTTGAGTGACATAATAATATTCTAACTTTTTTGTTTACCATAAAAATAATAAAACTCAAAAAATCACGAAATTACACCAATCCCAAATGTAAAGAGGTTACTCCTTTACGACATAAGCTGCATTTACGTATTTTAAGCCTTTTGAGTTGAAAGCATCTAACGATTTGATACTCTATCATAAACTTTTTGTAGTAATCGGGCAGTCACCTAGGTAAACTTCTCGAAACCAACATAATACTTGATCCAATTTTAAATTGTAAATTAAAAAAAATAAATATTTAAATTTACAATTAAAATTCGATCACGGCAACCCCTATGTAACGCAACTCACCAACGAATTGCGTTGTCCCACAATGCAAACGACAGTTGACGGCACGAGTGATCTCACCAAGGATTCTCCGTTGCGACAGAAGAACGAGTTCTTGTCGAGTATTTGAACGGAAAGCACTTGTTCACTGGACTGTTTTTCTCATAACGAATCTTGCATCCAACGAGACTTTTGATACGAAAGGGAAGCCACTGGTAGTGTATGAGCACTCGCATGATTGTGATTTGATATTATGTGCAATCAATAAATATCATTACACGTATGAGTGGGTTAACAATCGAGAGGCCATCCACCTGGCGTCACATAGCGAATAATTAATGAGTGTCCCATCTTTGGCTCTACGCCAGTGTAGCGAGTCAAGTGTTTGCATCAAGCATCTAAGTAACGATACGTTTCGTCTAGTGCGCACGCCGAGAATAGAATCCAATTTATGATTTTGAGGCGCGATCAAGAATCCACCGTGCATCTTTTGCGAATAGTTGGCTTCAATTTAATAATCGCGACCCCGTTTTATTTATTTCTGCTCTCTTTACACCTGCTGTGCTGGTAATTTAGTGCTATTGTATTTAAGTGATTTTCTACTGTTCTTATCAGCACAATCTTTGGGTGTACGATTATTTTTGCCTTGAGCTCATTATCTAGCGAAAACATAAAACAGGCCATTATCGTCATTTTATAATACCACAAACCATCGGCACCGCTTACTCATCCCAATCCTATGAATAGACTTCCTTCACCAACGTTGTTTTGTCACTGAAACACAGGCACTGTTCACCAACCCCCAAGGAATACTTACAAGTGAATTCAGTTGTTACTGCATCATTTTGATAGTTGATGCATTGCTCGTACTCGCCGATTTTCCATCCTCCGGATTAAAATTATACGAGAGATGAATCATCGAGTATAAGGGAATCTGCTTGCTAGACATCCAACAGTTTGTTCGCTGGATTCATTTCGGTCTAGTGGCAAATGACAAAAGGAACATTAAAATAAGAACAGATTGCAAGATTTTTGGCGCCATTCTGAACGCTTATTGGAATCATAAAACATCGTAACATTACATAGTGTTATGGAGTGTTTGGGAATGAATTCGATCGGATGAAGATTCATTGCGAATGGAAGCTCAGCAGCGGTCATGGAATTTGCAGCAGTTGTCAAGGTCGCGTGAAACTTAGAATTGTGGGGCTCGGCGGCAGGATTGGAGACTGTCGAGTGCAAGTGAGTGATTCCGTGTATGCGAATTCCTGCTTGGAACAGAGTAGAGAAAAAAACGAATTATGAACATGAGCTGGATTGTGGTGGTCGCTATCGACTTGATTGAATAATATTGGCAGAAGACTTTGGTTCCATGCGGCTGGATTCAGTGCTTGCAAAGTGCAGTGAAGTTTACACAAACAGATTGGCACGACGAAAAGTGCCCAAGTGGCCCTATGTCATATTTTCTTGTGTTTTTTGCAAATGCATGGAGCTCGGATGACACGTGAAGAAAGAAAGCTGTGCTATTTCCGCTCAGTCTGCATTTCATGTGGTTTTGTGGGCGTTCGCGTAAGCTCGTATAACCAGTAGTGAAAATATTTAAAATTTACTTTGAGGTTTTTACGTTTGTTGTACAAAAACCATCGACGAAAAAGGAATTCATAGCCGATAACTTTCCAAGATTAACTCGAGGTGATGAAACAAAGGAATAGATTTTCTATTATGGTAAAACATTTAGACAATCACCCGGTAAATAAATTTCATACTTAATATACTATCCGCTATCGTTGTCGTCGTTGTTAAAAATCGAAAATACCAAATACGGCAAATCATATAGGAAAAGTCAGAACTCAAAAGATATAAACAATAACCAGATATATTTAAAACAACAAAAGCAACAAGCCGAGAATAATGGCAACCAGCAATAGAAGCAGTTTCAGGCCCACAAACACCATGAATTGGATTAACTTTAGCCTTTTGGTATAGATTCTAATTTTTGTGATGTCTATATTTAGGCACGAGCGCTCGGCGGAGGAGGATTGGGTAAGTTCTCTTTTGTTTCTTCTCTCATACTTATTTATGTTAAAAGTATTTAAGTAAATTACATAGCAAAAAAAAATCAAAATAAACATTGTGGTTTCACCTCTTCAAATTGATTTCATTTGGAAGCAGTAATTGAATTATTATTCTTTTTCATTTGATTTGTCCTGTTTCGAAATTTTGCGGCAATTTTTTTTGTCAATGCATATAAAGAGGGTTTCGCTCCTCTCTATCTTCAGGGATATTGATCGTTTTCTGTTATGTCATTCCATGTGCTTGATTAAAAATATTTACTATATATATATATATATATATATATATATATATATATATATATATATATATATATATATATATATATATATATATATATATACATATATTGTCGCGTGTTCTTGGTTCGCGGCCAATAATTTTAACGTTCCGTAACAATATGAAAGAGTTAGAATATTGTCGATAAATATTTGAATTTATGTTCCAGATTCTGAAAAAGATTATATATGAAAAGAAAATAAATACATAACTTTAACAAAATATTCGGTCTTTCTACTTCATTTGAAACCTTACTGAGTATGGGACCCGCCACGTTGGCGGGCCCGTCCTCTCATGAGCTAGCCATCGGGTGAGCTCACCCCTTATTCTGACGGTACAGGTGCTCTTGCAGAGTAGAGTGGCCTTCCGCTTGCGTGCTTATTTATGTTATAGTATTATGTGATTCCATCATATAAGTCTATAACATAAATCTACGACGTTGATGACCCAAAAGAATAATAAAGCGCCGGGCGTCGATGAGATTCGAGTGAAGCGCATCAAATATGGTGGTAGTAGTGTTCATCAAGCTATTCACAAAGTCATCCAGTACTTTTGGCAACAAGAACATATGCCGAAAGAGTGGAGCCAATCAATTATATTCCCTATCCACAAAAAAAGTGACAAGCTACAGTACGAAAATTATAGAGGCATATCACTACTTTGTATGGCGTACGAAACATTTTCTAAAATCTTAGAAAATAAAATCGGATCATACGCCAACAGTATTATTGGGGAGTATCAAGGTGGTTTTAGGGCAGGTAGATCAACAACAGATCAATTGCTCACAGTCAAGCAGGTACTTGAAAAATGCTGGGAGTTCAACATAGACGTACACCAAATTTTCGTTGACTTCAAGCAAGCATACGACAGTATTCATCGTAACATACTGTACCAAATAATGGTGGGTTTGGCATCCCAGACAAACTTGTCCGTCTTACTAAAATAACTCTTATTTGGGGGCCATAAGTATCGTCGGTAAAGACAAAATATTCCCAAGTCCCGTCTGTTTTCACCAGGCCCAGCTTGTTGTTTGCTTTGGCAATCTCCACTCTTAGTAGCTTACCTCGGCCTCGACACCATCGGGCCAAGTCGTGTCATCCCTAAATTCGTGAATTCGAAATTTTTTTTATAGTGGAATTGTGCTGGACAAAAGGACCCATCTCACGACACCGCAATGCTAGCCTGCCAGCGCATTCACGTATCCTCAGACAAGGCCAATCTCGGCGAACACTAACATCCCCGCTCATTGAGGTAGCAGACCTTCGCTGCAATCCTTCACGGACATTTTAATCAACTCATTTCACTAAATTAAAAAAAAATATATAATTATAATATATATAACCACCCCCTGAGGGACAGTAGTACTTATCAGCCATGATTCACTGAAGTTTACTTACCAACACTAGTCCTGTAAGTGGACACGATTGCTAAGCGCTGGTCAAAGTGCCGGTTAGCTAGACCATTAAAAATATTCACAGTTTTTTATCTGTGGATAAGCACAGTTTTCGCTGTGGTTCCCTGTTTTTATACAGCAGGAAGAGGAAAAAAATTATCGAGAATAAGCAGCTGAGATTTTGATCAGCTGTGAATGCCACCATTATATTACGAAAACGACGATCTCCGCGTGATTCCCTGAAAATTTATACCAATTCGTCAAACAGCTGATGGGATAAATCACAATATCTCCTAGTCAGGCCGAAGTCAGGGCAAATGACGTTTTTTTACGGTACGTCATGCTATTATATGACCCACAAAAAATTTCATTGAAAGCTTCACTTAAAAATTTTAGCGTTTTTAATTAAAATCAAAATTTTTGCTCATCAGGTCAGAACTAATCGAAATTTATTAAAATTTTAAAATTGCTTTCTTATTCAGACCCGGAAACAGAAACACGTCACGTCGCGGACTAGACTCTTCGAGTAGGCACATCAGCGCTATCTAGTGCTATTCAAATCTTAGGGAGGGAAAAAAAGGAGTAAATGATAGCTCAAAAAATTTCCGAATGTGTTATTTGTAAGGCTTCTTTGATTGAAGTGGTAATGGCTTAAACCAAGGGTAATCTCAGCAGAAGAGGGACAAACTAAAGTAATTAGCGGCAAAATTCAAATTATTGTATCATAATGAAAATATTTAACTAAAAATGAATCTACATATTTTATTAGTTTTTCATATAAGATGCCGATGGCAAATTTGATAAATAACTAAACATTCAATCAAAATGTAGATGTATTTTTAGATATTATTGAAAAAATATCGATTTAGGTAATGAGGAGTATCTGTTTAATTTCCTGAGGTATATGTTTCAACAGAATCAAATCACCTTCATGCTAACTATTGAACATTAATCTGATAATAATATATTAATGTCATACAAGTTAATTTTGTAGCCAGTACACCTACTCTTTAGCTAAAGCAAAATTTCCAGATCGTTTGAATTTATGGTGATATTTGATCGATATAATAATATTCATGGCAATATTTTTACTATTAAATATTTCCTTCTTACTTACCATAAAAGTGAATTGTTTTATTCAGCTGAATTCAACAACTTCCTGACTTTTTTACATATAAAATAATACCTAGTGTTGAGGTAATTTTCGATAATCAAACAGAGACAAATGTTCCGTTTCATCTTGTTTTTATTGGATACTGTGATCTAGTACTGAGAAAATCGCGTCGGAATTTGTAATAAGTTGTTCGTTAATAATAATACCGTCTGTTTTTCTACGAATTTGAATGTGAAAATTTTTGGCAAGGTAATTTCGTGTCAGAATTTGTAATAAATTGTTCATTGATAATGATACCGTCTGTTTTTTTCTACGAATTTTAATGTGAAAATTTTTACCATGTTAATATTTTCTTCCGCACAAGGAAAATAACTTCCCACTTTCGAAAACTATAAACTACCCAGCAAGCTTATAACCAACAAACCGCTCAAGGCATCAGAGATCGAGAAAATAGTTCACGAACTACAGAAAAACCTCACGTTATTAGCGATTCAGGACTTCCAGGAAATAGATATGAATCTACTAATGAAGCTATCCGAGTACCTTATCAAGACAAAACAACAAAGACAAGAAAAGGCTACGAAAGAACTGAAACCGAGCACGTCGAGAGCAGTGACATAAAAATGCTCCAGTTTTTCTTGTTTACCATAAAAATAATATAACTCCAAATACCACTAAATTGCACAAATGACTAATGTAAAGAGGTAACTCTTTCATGACATTAGGTATTTTAACGTTTTTTTAAAGTCTTTATGAGCTGAAAGAATCTATTTTTTTCTTATTTTACTGATTCTTGTAAATTATCTAATCTCAAAGAGGGTCATGGGGTACCTTCCTTGTAACAATCCTCTTAAGTATTTTTGACCAACATTTCCCTACCTAACCAATTTCAACTAACCACCCCCTGAGGGACAGTAGTACCTATTAGTCGTGAGTCACTGAATTTTACTTACTAACACTAGTCCCATAAGTGGACACGATCGCTAAACGCTGGTCAAAGTGCCGGTCGGCCATACCATTGAAATATTCACCGTTTTTATATATGTGGGTAGCCACCGTTTTCACTGTGGATTCCTGTTGTTATGCAGGGGAGAAGGGAACAAAAGGAAAATAAAATCGTTGCCCCCAATTGAAAGAACGAATTCCTAGTAATTCCCTCCCTTCACCTAATCGGGGAACACCGAAAGATTTCCTTTTTTTAATCTTCTGAATAAAATATTTTCATAACTTTTTTATTATATTTGACACAAATAAAAAAAGTCTATTCTTTGTGGCTGGCAGACGAAAATCTCTTACTACGGGAAGTCGTGTGAAGTACCAAAGGTTACGTGAGGAGGGTAATGTTTGAAAATGTTATGTAGTAATCGAGCAGTCGGCTAAGCAAACTGCTCGAAAACCTTCATAACACCTATCCTAAATTTTAATTGCAGATTCGAAAAAGACATTTTTTTTTAATTATTGCAATGTATAATTATAAATCATAAAACATTTTTGAATTCTCTTTAGTTTTATTAAATATAAACTTTAGATTATTTTTTTTCTATATTAAATTTAGTTATAGTTATATTCTTTATGAGCTTTACCTTTTCTGCAATTAAATGCGTATATGGCAACATCTTTTCCCGCTGCACATGCACGTATTGCATTGACGAAGGCAAGCGTGCAGCAAAATGAGTGGAAGGCTCGTCAACTGCCGTTGCAAGTGGCCCCGCAAGGTGACAATGAGCAAAAAAGGGGAGTCCGCTTGAGATCGCAAAACCCCAATCACGCTGAGGCAGAAGTTCGAGGGCTCGCATGACACCAATTCACATTTGGCGGAATTTTTGAAAATTGAAGAGAGTTGAGTGCAATTTAATGTGTGATTTTTGTGCGAATTTTCAATCGTGGATTTCGCCATCGAAAACCTCGAGAAAACTATTGATAGTGAGCCTGTTTTCCTGCCGCAAAATATTTTTGCTCCCATCATCCAGACTGACCACATATAACCCATAATAAACGAGCGGGAGAATGGTTTGTGGAGTGTGTTAGTTCGACGGTTTGCCGCTATTTCATTCGTTCACCTATTGTTGCATTCATCCAAAATAATTGGGTGTTGTACATACAAGAACACGTATCACACTTTGCATATCAATCATTGTGCAAATTCTTTCAACAATGACTTTCGTCATCTAGTGCAGGCGGAAAGGTTTCCGATCGAATGGTCCTTATGTGCTTGTTCGTGGATTTAGTTTGCAAGTGTTTAGAAAAATTTGTTGCAGAACGAGATTCTTGTGCGGGAATCAAATGAATCAGCTGACTCATCTTGGTCATCACGTTGCTAGAAATTGAGAGAGGAAGCATTTTTGGTATTGTACATCACTGATCAAAAGCTAAATTCAGAGGATGAGAGATTTCCAAGTGATTGTGTGCGCGATCGAAACGGTGTGTGGTAATATCGCTGAAAGAATAATTCTACATCCATATCATAAGAAATGTACTCATATTATTTATCAGACGAGTTTAATTTGAAATGACAATTGAAATAGCTCCATAGTATATTATTTGACTTGCCGCAATTTGGAGGAATTTAAAATACAAATGTGTGGTGGTTATGTTGATAAATAATAACAAACCGAATAATATTATTTAAAGAAAGATTGTGGTTATGTTCTGATGATGTTATACCTAAATAATTAAAATATTGCGTTTTGTGTCACGCTAGTCACTACTCTTGATTTTCGGGAGCTAACCGTATTCCCCCATCTTCATGAGCAAGAGTGAATAATGATCACTTGTCGTGTGTTATTTCTTGAACAGTCTTGAGTGAACAGGTAGTCTTTTTGGGACAGTGAAAAGGTTAAGCAATCTTAATGGGAAGACGGGCAACTATTGCACTTATTAGCCACTTTGGGCAACTTTTGAGAATCTTTTCTTTTCGCTGTAGTGCGGACTGAGAAAAAGCAATATAATTAAAGCAAACGGATAATTTTGCTATGAGTGAACGGCGTGAAAAGAAGAATGTTTAGGATGTCGCTGATTCTAATGTTGAACTGCATACAAAGTTTTATGGGATACTAAATGAAACTAGAGGATTTAGTTGGATTAAATGCAATCAATGAAGATTTCTGTGAATGATTCAACCGTGGATAAAGTTAATTTTGAGTAAATCTTTCCGATGCGTACTGTAAAGGAGGACCAAATGATGGCGAAAGCTAAATTAGTAATCATCAACGGGCACTCGTCGAAGATGCCGGTGAGTACCTGTTTGTTCCTTTTTTATTAAATTTATTGTGTTGTGTATTAAATTTCAAATTTAAATTAATTGGTGTGCTATGAATTATGTGATTCACCAGAATTTGTATTAGTATTTATGATGTTTAGGCATAATTTTTTTTCATTAGATTTCAGTAGTATGCACCAATTACATAAAGCATTTCAGTAATCGCTTAGTAAACACAGTTCTATCAGTATCACTTATAGCAGAATCTCTCATAGAGTAGAAAAGAAAAACAAATTGATTCCAAAAAAAAATTATACTTGCATTTATTGAAAATGCAAGTATTTACAGACATACTAAAATGATAAGAATCGTTCTATTTTGTTATTTATATACATATACGACAAAATGTAACGAAAAATTGTAGACTTTGTAGTCCAGCTATTTTACTTACAGTAAATTAAAATTAAATACGACGGGAAGGAAAAGAAAAATAAAAACAAAATAATCAATTGCTAGAAAACTATTAACTCGGTCTTTCCTTTCATCTAACCTGGCCGGGTATGGGACCCACAACGATGGCCGGCCCCTCCACTAAAATGAGCTTGCTAGCGGGTGCGCTCTCCCGTTTTATTGTGTTATAGGGGCTCTTCCCCGGATAGAGTGGCCTTCCGCTCACGTGCCCTTTTATGGTATAGTGTTATGTGATTCCATCGCATACTACTATAACGAATTGGTCACGTTTATATTTCTCATTTGATGGGAAAATTCATACAAATTATTTTTGCATGAGTTTTTCACTCAAATGAGAAATATATGACCACGTCTACATTTGGATTTTGACCCGGTTGGGAGGGTGCAAGGAGGCACCCCTTCCACCCGGATGCCCGACTCTTATTTGTGGGCCATAAGTATTGTTTGCAACGAATCTCTTGAAGTCCGTCCATTTCCTCTGAACTAGTAACTTCATAGTCCTTAGCAGGTTACCTCCTTTCTCGACTACGGCCGATACTTATTGAACTGATCCCGAAATTCGTGAATGCGGATTTTTTTGTAGTGGGTCTTGTGTTGGAAAAAAACCCACTCCATGACGCCGCAACCCTAGCTTACCAGCGCATCCACGTGTCCCTACACAAGGCCAAATCTCGGTGGATACCACCATCCTCTCCCGCTGAGGCAACAGACTAAAACTTCGCACTACCCAAGGATTGAAACACAATTGCTAGCCCTTCTAACAGCACACATTTCCCTTTGCGTTATTATACTCGTATTGTTATACTCGCATTGTGATTTAACGATTGGAAATTACCCTTCGCGATCTTAATATATTGAAAATATATTTTGCTTTGTATTTGGAACAGATAGACACGGTCCGATATGCCAGCAAGCACAATCAATTCGTCGAAGCTTTACCGCTGTGCTACAATCAACATAACACAAAATAAGGAACGTCAAGTTACGTAGCGTGCACATAGTATGCCTACATACGATTCGCGCTTATGTGATGTTGACAGATACGAAGAAGTGTCATTGTGACAAAAATTATTGCAGAAAATGGATGATTTCGTATTGATTTTGATGTTTATGTTTTTAATAATGTGTTATAATTTTGTTGATGAAAGTCTTCAATGGCGTAGAAGAAATATTAAATTAAATATTTCAATACCTGAGTGGAATTGTGCTTAGCAGATGAGAACACCTGTTTTCTGCATAATTCCTCACAGCTGGATAAAATTTTACTCATCCTTTAAAATGGCAAACAACAATGCATCGTTGTCATTTAAAGTAACAATGCATTTGACATACTGACATAAAAAGTTGGTTTGATTTCAACTTTTCATGTTGTGTACAGGGTCTGAATAATAAGTAACCGGACTGACCTCAGGATATTTTTTATTGGCAAAATATGTACAATTTTTCTTTAGAAATCTTTAAAGTAGTCCCTATTGGAGTCGATAACATGCTGATACCGGATTTTTCAATCCCCGAACGCTCCCTGGAAGTCGGCAACCTCGATGCTGTCTAGAGCCCTCGTCGTAGCACGTTGAACGTTTTCCAGAGTCCCGAACCACGTCCCCTTAAGGTGTCTCTTGCTCTTGGGGAACAGAAAGAAGTCCGCTGGTGCTGTTACGGGAACCGCAGTCCATCGTTCCTCTCTGTGTACTGGAAATGACAACATACATATACGAAAAGCTGCGAATTGTAATCAAGGCATCTGTGGGCGCGGTGTTGTATCATGGATTAGCAGAAGTGGGTGTGTATCCATACTCGTATTAAGTATCAAACATATACACACAAGACTTCACAATCGAACGTACAGCCCAGCGGAACGAATTGGTTACATGCATTGCAAATCGAGCGAAAGCTTTAGCTTTGTGGTTGCACCAGTCACAGAGAGATGGAACTAAATACGTTAAACTGTTTTTGTTGTTGAACTTTGATCTTTGAAATGGTAAATTGTCTTCATTATTTTAGTTGGTAAGCAATAAAGTCAGCATAATTATAGTATAAAAGAAAATTATAGAAGTAAGAAAATTGAAAAGTATTTCTCCATTCGCTGGCTCAAGGCGTGCGCCTGAGCTTATTCTATCCCAAGGCACTTAGCCCGGGATAAGCGAATTTAGGATACGTTCAACTGCGTACTCAAGGCATCCGCCCGAGCATAAGCGCCCCAAGGCAGTTATGCCCGGGGTCTGCAGTTGAACTAACAATTGATTGATTTATCAATCTGACTGCGTACTCAAGGCATCAGCCCGAGTATTAGCGTCCTAAGGCTTTGTGCCCGGGGCTAGCAGTTGGATTATAATCAATTGATTCGTTAATATAACTGCAATCTCAAGGCGTCAGCCCGAGCAGCAGTTAAAGCTTTAATTGATTGGTTTTTCAAATATGATATCAAGCAATATCATACATTTCCTTCAAATAACAAAAATAATCAAAGTAAATATAAATCGCAAAAATGTTACAAGCTCCATTAACGCTCGAACTTTATACGTCGTGGTTAAAAAACTCTGGTTCGGTTGCTTGATCGTACGCTCCATTTTCACTCCGATGACGTAACTGAACACGCACTCCACTCTCGCTCGGTTACTTACTATACAGTCCCTGTATGTCATCGTTATGTCAAATGTACTCAATGCCTTATAAAATATTCAGGTTCAACTTTTTTGACCTTTGCTTTATGTCTGCTTATGTTCATTGTAGCTCAGCCTTTACTTTTTCTGGCTAGATAGCTGGTAGGCAGACTAGCCGGCGTGCTTGCGGTTTCGCGATCTTAAGTGGACTCCCCAATCCGTCCAAAGAAAGATGAAAAAGATATTTAATTAATAAAAAAAGTTAAATATCATAAAGAATATAATTAAAAGGAAACGTTTAAATTTAATATAGAAGAAAACGATATAAAATTTACATTCACTAAAAATTGTTGATATAGTATGATTTGTGAATTTCATATTTTCTCCAATAAAATTGCATAAGTGACCTTAGAGTCCATGAAATTCGTTATCTAGGCAATCCAATATATGGTTATTTTAAACTGTAAATAAAAAAAGAACTGTATTTAATTAAGCTATATCTGTATGGGTTTTCTTATATTCCAACAACAGCAACGCAAGCTTTTCATATTATATTGCATCAAAAATAAATTTTCAATCAGATCTTCTTGAAAATTTCAGTAAAGATGAATAACATAATTATCTTTGAGAATACTGTAACAAGATGTTAGTTATTTAAATTTTTCTTGAGTTTATTAATTTTTTGTGTAAAATAAGCTCCTGAATTTCAAAGGTTGAGTACAAAACTCTTTTGGGAGGATCATGCTACTTCCACAAACTGCAAAAAGGCAACAATTAAACATAATTTTATTTGACTCAGATATTTATTTGGAAGCTTTTTATATCTACGTTTATTTGATATGATATGAGAATAGACAACAATATTCTATTTATCAATGTACCTTTGTAAAATTTCAATCTTCAATTATCGTTTCCTTTTTTTGCATAATCTGCCATTTTTCGTATTTAAATAATATTTCAAATGACGATTCTCATCAAATACATTTGTTCTCTCTTAAAAAGCATTTCGAAAAAATTCGTTTTAATAATCTTAGAATTTAATATGTTAAAACATGAATATTTCTTCATAAATGTTTTTTTCTTTGTTAATGCACTCTCAATATATTTAATAATAAAAGTCCTTTGTTTGCTTTATCCAAGAAGTTGCACAAAAATCAGATCTATAATATACATTTTATATAATTTCAGGACCAATTTCTCATGGAGCATTTTATCGTTGTTAATAAGGTCGAAAAATATATGTTTCTTTAGACTATTTGGGTTGTAATTTGATATCCAGCAAATAAATTTTTCAGATTGGAATTACTGAAAAGGAGCGTAAGGTTTGAGTAAAAAATGTTGGAAATTTGATAAATTGAGCAGATTGCTGCTTTACGATTACAAAAACCCTGTTACATTGTAGAGGACATTTTGGTGAATGAGAAGGTGATATGAAACATAACATTGAAGTCTAAATTATGTGTGTGGGATGTTTATACTTAGATTATTAAAGTTTAAGAAATAAATTCAAACGTTTGTGCTATTTAGAATTCAGAAATTATCAAAAATACTAAATATTCAAAGTTAATAATCATCTACTAAAGCACCAGTCCAGTTCACCACCATGCTCTTTAAATGTCTTATTCAGTCCACATGACCAAGCCAATTTGCAATTATTGGTTTGGTCTCAAACTTTCAATTAAAATTTAGATTAAACTTTAGCTCGTTGTGATTGAAAAAGGTTTATACCTACATGTATATCAGTTTTGATGCAAGTAAGTCTTATTATCCTTGAAAAAACACAAATGAACAGTGAACAGTTTCATCTGTTGATTTTTCATTTATAATTTAGCTCAATATATATTTTACTCGAAAAGAGATCCCGACCAAAATTAACTACTACTAATCGAACTTATAATAAAATTTTACTATTACCTCTAATCTAACTTATGAAGTCAACATCTGAGGCTTGAAAGTTTGTATTAATGGCGGCCTTTAACAACCTACGTATTGTATTTTCATAGCTAAATTATGGCACTAATAAAGCACGGACAAAATTTTTAATATTGAAAATAATGGTTGAAATAATTTCCACTCCTAGATCTAGATTGGCATGGAATTCAGTTAAGAGAAGGAGACACTATTTGTCTCTTCTAGTTTGTGTGGAAAAAATAGTTATCTAAAATTAAGGCATATCTTCAACAGTTGAAGTTTCATCCAGAGAATGAAGCCAGTTAAAAATCATCATATTGCGCTCATATTTGGAAAGTGGCTTTCCACGTTCACGGTCGATGTCATGTATAGTTAAATTCTTGTTGACATTCATTGATATTTTGCGCTTCAATTTTTCACAGACATCAGCCTTGGGCAACTTGTAGTGTTTTCGTTTTTCCTGATCCTTTCCTTTATCCTTAGACTTGCTTGATTTTGATGGACTTACCTGGTTCTCTTTTTCAGAGCTCTTATTTTCTTTGTCTTCTTTACCAAAAGCTGGTTGAATTGTTGTCCTGGGAATGCTAGTAGGAACTATGAGTTCAGTTGGTCCTGGTCCACTTGATACCGAGGCTGCAACCGCTGCTGCTTCCAATCGATCTAAATTGAATTCGCTTTGAGATAGGCGTTCCAGGGCTCGGTAAGTAGTTAGAAGTCTTCGACGAATATAATTTTGACGCACTTTTTTATTAACTGATCGAATAAGGTCGGCTGCGGTAAAAGCAGGTGGAGGGGGTGTGCTCGTTGCTAAGGCTGGAGGGTTTGCCGGACCACCATGTGGCGAGGGCAGTTGTGAAGTCGACGCTAATTCACCAACTGCCACCCAGGTCGAACAGGATCTTGAGGTATGATCAAGGCGTGGATGGTCCAACATGTAGCCACATCGTTGCAGAGAATTTAATGCTAGTTCAGAAACTGTTTGGCGAAGCTGATTTGACTGAGATTCAGGTAGAGGAAGTTGTGTGATATCACTTGTACTAAAGCTCTTCTGCATACCAAGGGCAGAAGATAACACGGCACAACTTCGGATTAAGTCGTTCCCTTCTTCGAACCATGTTATCTCGGGAATATCAGCCGGGCTGGAATAGTAAATTTGATTTTGTTTAGATGGTAATGTGGATTTGGTTTTTATGAACCAGTATCTTTACCGAGAATATGTTAACTTTGTATCGGGATTGGGGCTAGGTCCTCGCTGTTCTTTGAAGCCAAGCACTCTATGCCTTCCAAGGGCTTCAGATGCCAATGATGATACGGAAAAAAGTGAGAGATCCGTTGTTACACTCTCATGAGAAGGTGATCTTAGCATTCTACATGATACAGCTAACACAGGCGTTGCTGGTGCAGTCGATCGTGGAGTTGCCATTTGATTGTGCCTGGGTAGAGAAATAATAGACGATTATTACTAATGTTATAAACAAAATATTTCATGATTGCATTTATTTTATTTTTTCAGAAGATATTACTATTGTTGGAATGATAAATGCAAATCAAATGAAAGACACAATACTTGAGCTTATCAATCATAAAGCACCTAGGTATGATATAGCCAGTGACATGTTTTCTACTTAGCTCCCAAAAAAGTGATACAGACATCAATGGTGTCGTTTCCAGCTTACATATGTAAATATCGCACATCGTAAAATACCGAATATCCTTTAACACGGAAAAGGAAAGTTTTTTATACGATCAATCGGTTGAATGAAGTGATCACCAAAAAGCAGATATTTGATAAGCAAGTTAGCTTGATATCAGAGTATATCACTCACACATTTCTGATACTCTCATGTTTGCCTAATTTCATCGCTATAGAATTAATCTACAACTAAAGGTGGTCCAACCAAAACGCACGATGTTAATTGTAAATAAAACAAAAAGTTTTCAGAGAATTATGTTAATATTTTTTATTATAATAGAAGAATCTATGACAATTACGCGTACAACAAAATATCGCCAAAATACTCGCCACGGCTACGGTGGCATACTTCTATCCGATGGTCCATATTTTCAATGACTCTGAGACATAATTGAGGTTCAATGTCGTTCATGTGCTGAATTATCTCATCTTTTAGCTCTTAAATTTTTCTTGGCTTATTGACGTACACTTTTTTATTCAAATATCCCCAGAGAAAGAAGTCCAACGGTGTCAAATCACATGATCGTGGCGGCCAATTAACATGGCCACAACGTGAAATAACACGGCCATTGAATTTCTCGCGGAAAAGAGCTGTGTGGCAAGTGGTACCATCCTGCTGGAACCAGATATCGTCCAGGTCCACAATCTCAATTTCTGGCCACAAGAAGTCCGTTATTATCTCACAATAGTGAACACCATTCATGGTAACTGCTTGGCCGTCCTCATTTGCGAAGATGTTCGGCCCGATGACGTCGACAGCCCATAAACCGCACCAAACAGTCACTCTTTGTGGATGCATCGGCTCTTCAACAATTACTCGTGGACTCTCATTTGCCCAAATGTGGCAGTTCTGCTTGTTAACGAATCCACTGAGGTGAAAGTGTGCCTCGCCGCTGAAGATAATTTTCTTTGTAAAGTCACCATTCCCTTTTGTCTGTTAAACCAACCATTTGGCGTATTGCCGACGCTTGAAATGGTCAGTAGGCTTCAACTCTTGAGTCAATTGAACTTTTTAAGCGTGTAAATTCAAATCTTTATTCAAAATTCGCATCAGTGATGTTCGTGAGATGTTCAATTGTTGGGCAGGATGACGAGTCGAGGTTGACGGCTCTCTTGCCATACTATCGCGAACAAAATCAATGTTTTCCGCAGAACAAACTGAGCAAGCATGCACAAAAGATTTCACATTTCCTACAGATCCGCTGCTGAAATTTGTACATAATCCGATTATGCTGACCAAAAAAAAATCACGAAGTGCATTTTGATTCCACAACCTTAACGCACTGCTCAATTGTGTACCTCTCCATGGTTGAATTTGGAAATTAAAATCCACGCGGACAATGGTTTAAATTAGTTCATACGCAGCCAACGATGTATTTCTATATAGCATTCCTACCCTTATCTTTGATTAATGCGAATATTTTACGTAATTTTTTTTCATGTGAATGAATATTTCATATTTTTTTGTGGTTGGGAGGTAAATGACATTTACGCACAGAGTGTGGGACTCCCATGCTCGCAAGTAACTGGAATACCCACTAAACACCTCCCCATAAACCCGAGAATCCAGCCTGGAACCATTTGATACTTCGGGCCAGGTCTCGTTTTATTACGCCGTGAGGTGCGTTCAAGCTGGGGGATCCCTTTTCTGTAGTAGGGGAGAGGGGAAAACGAATTGCCAGACAAGCGATCCCCCAGCCCCAACACCCCCGGCTACTGTGAGTCCCTTTTATCTTTTAGGGCTGCCTGAACATAATGTGCCACCTGGTTACATTTGTCAACCGATTTGAGCATTACCGCGACTATACTTTCCAGGGTGAGCTCTCGGGTCTCCTGTAGAGGTCTCTTTGCAGCCTGTCTCATTTTATGCACGCAAAAATGTATTGCAGGCATTGTTTTCCTCTCTTGGGCAAAGCCGACAATCGGGTGACCGTGACTAACCAATCTTGTGCTGGTAAATCTGAAAACATCCATGAGTGCTCAAAAGCTTGGTCAGATAGGAGTCAGTTTTACCATGCCTTCAATTAAGCCACAGTCTCACCCCCGGAATGAGGCTCGGAGTCCACCTTCCCTTCATGCGATTCACTCAAAACTGCTGCCAATCGTTGAGTGAGCACTGTTTCTTCTTCTCTCTTCTACAACCATCTCCCTCGGGTCTTCGTTTCAACGCAGGTAAATAGCGGAGCACTCCCTAGCAAGGAGGGCAATAGGTATCATGCCTGCAATAACTCTCACCACCGCATTAGAGACTATTGGATATGAAGATGCAATCCTCAGTGCTCATCTTCTCTGTACCTGTGCCAAGCGTTTTCAGTATACTTCCTTCCTGAGAGCGTTGCCCCATATTTCTGCTCCACATAGTAGCACTGACCCTACAGCACTCATCATGAGGTGTCTTCTTGATGGGCTGGGTCCTCCTACGTTGGCCATAAGTCGACTCAGAGCCAATACTTCCGAAGCAGCCTTCTCAGCCGTTGCCCTGATTTGCTCAGAGAAACTCATCTTCGAGTAGATCAGTAGCCCCAGGTACTTCACCGCTGGTTTTGATTCGATTAGTATGTCTCCAATAGTGATCATCCTTAATGTAGGGATTCTCTTTTTTTGTCAAGAAGACCTCTTGAATTTTCTCCAGCACTAAACTGAACCCGCAAGCAGTCATCCACTAAATGCATTATAATTCTTTGCCTAAGTTGCGCTTGTTCAACGCATAGCCAATCAAGCGTGACTCGTCTCGTATCCCCAGTCTAAGTGGCCCATTCCATAGATCTAGACCAAGAATGGATACCTATGCAACAACCAATGTGACTTTCATCCTTTGTTGGCCCTGCGTCGTGTCCCAAAGCAGGCTTCAGTCCTTCAGGCAGTCTCTCAAAAGCCACATTTGATATTCTGAAACATGAAAAGGGTTTTTCAGCGTATACAGAATATCCACCCATCTAGTGGGGTTGAATGCGTTCCTAACGTCAAGTGTCGCCAACAGGGCGATCCATCGCTTGATCCGGCTATATACCTCTGCCTTTTGGACCACGCTCACCCCCTCTGCAATCGCATCAATGGTGGAGCGCCCTGCTCTAAAGCCGTACTGCCGAGGAGATAGGTCCCCAGCCGCGCGAATCACGTCAGTGAGTCCTCCCTTGATGAGTTTCTCTCGCACTTTCAAAGCATAGCATACATAACGGGCGGTGTGCAGACAGCGATCCGGGATTCTCCTTCCCGTTGCTGATCAGCAGGAGCCTCGCCATCTTCCATCGTGCCGGGAAACCCCCGTCCCCTAGACAGGCGTTGAATGTGCTGAACAACAAGTCAGGATAATAATGATTAACAAGTTGCAACACCTCAGCTGCAACACCATCTGGACCTGGAACCTTCGTCACTTTCAGTAAAACGACTGCCTCTTCCCGCTCCCGCTGTGTGAACAGTAGACACTAGACTGCTGTTTCACCATGGACAGCGTCAATACGGACGGGATGGGCAGAGAATAGTGCCCCTACTGTCTCGTCCATCTTTTCCGCTTCGTGTATGCAAGGTTTCTGTAGGGCATAACTAGATAGATCTTGGCAGCAGCGAGCGTTGCTGTTATTAATCGATTTGCGGAGGTATTTCTTGGCCAAATTATATGCTGGTACCCAGTTGCTTGCCTTATCATGATTCCACGCCCGTTGAGCCTCATTCCGAAGCATGTGACAATCCCTTCGCTTTTCAGCGATTTCAGTCAACCATCCGTACACTGGGGGCTTGCCGGGCTAGGGCTTCCGATGGGGCATAGAAGCATTGCAAGCAGACGTAATGATGCTCATAGTTGAGTTCATAACATCTTGAGCTGCCTGTTCTTCTGTCCCGTACGATGTCCCTGCAGTGGAGCACCTGCTGTTAGCACCTCGACAGACCTCTCGACGTCCATCATTCCAATGTTCCACCCATATGTAGAAGGTCGAGAGCACGGACGTTGGAAGACAACATCACTGATCTCAAGCAGAATGCACTAATGATCACTGGCTGAGTAATCCTCTAATACTCTCCAATTGTGTATCCTTCGTACTAAGGACTCCAAGGTGAATATCACGTCCAGTATGGTACCTTCACAGTCAATACGGTGGAGGTGTTTAGTACGACGAGCGCCGTGTTGACCGCCATTTCTAGGATTCGTTTTCCCCGGGGATCTGTTTGAGGCATTCCCCATTCGATTGCTTTAGTATTGAAGTCTCCCCAACGAGCACGTTGCCAGCTGTGTTCGAGACAGCACCCTCCAAAGTATTAAGCTTAGCTTGGAAAGATGATATCGATTCGTTCGGCGTTACGTACACACTAAAGAAGGTGGCCCTTGAGTACCGAACCCACACGAAACCATCCCCCCGTCCACTACTCTCCACCTGGAAATCACTGTTCTGAACCCAGATAGCGGCAGTACCAGTTTTATTAGGATATCATTATGCAGAATTTTTATCATTCAGCAGCAAAAAGTCGGCTCTCATGTCCCTACCAAACTGCTCTAGCAGGTTTTGGTCGGTTGAACTGCGGTGTAGACTTAACTGCAAGATGTGGGTCATTGAAGTTCTAATTTTTCCTTGGCTAGAGCTTCTTGGAAAATCCGACATTTCCCTGATCCCAAGACGTGCCGAAGATCCGGTATTGAGCATCCTTACAAAGAATACAGTGTCCTTTGATGACCAATTTCACCGCATTTGTTACATAGGGAACTTCTATTGGATCTTTTGCATACTTGTGAGGTGTGACCATAGGCTAGGCATTTGAAACATTGAACAGGCGTTGCTCTTTGCCGTATTCTGCAGACAACTCACCCTATTCCTACTTTGCCCTTATTTAGAAATTGTTCGGGGTTATTTTTGGTCAAGCCAATGATGGTCAAGCGTTGTTTCCTTTGGTTTTCTACAGTTCACCTTGTTTTCATCCCGCCCACGCTGGGGAACTCCCTTTTGATGGCCTCTTCTACCTCGGCCAGGTCCGTGATGCAGTCAATGTCTCTTATGTCATTCGTTGCCATCGGCTCGAGTGAGGCTATAACTGCATTTTTGCCAAGAACTTTCTTCACTGCATCGCAAAATGCTTCTTTATTGTCGGCCTCTGTTCCGAATTCGACCAGTATGTGGGCCAACCACGTTGGCCGTGTATCTTCAATGGCAGTATTTCTGTCTTTGGGCCTTACATTTCCCCTGATATCCCTCAACACTTCTGCGTAGGATCTGCCATCTTGGGATTTTACGAGCAGTATCCGTTGCCGGAGTCTTCGTCGGGGCTTCTTTCTCTCCTGTTTCGTCTCACGTATTTTTTCTTGTTGGGCGTCCGTGCCAAATTTGTTTTCTAGCACTTTTTAAAGGAGTTTCTTTGCAGCTTTCTTTACTCTTTCTGTCAGCACTGTCAGGAATCCCTGACCTGACGTTCTTCAACCATAAAGTGCTTCTTCCTTTCTTCTTTTATCCCGACCTCCTTCGATTGGGCCAGACACCATTCTTTTATTGGTGGAGCTATCTACGCGTGCTATTTAGGCTTAGCCCTCAGTGCTTCTTTAGCCATTTGCTCTTCTTCAAGCTTTTGGCCTTAAACCAGCTCCTCCGATAATGGAGCTTCTTCAATTTAAAGAGCCCAGTCTTTAGGTCTTTGCTGGTTTTTGCCGAGTCGCATGCAGATTTTATTCTTTTAAGAACATCTCAATTGTACTTTGCGACCATCTTTCTTGGGAGAATTTTTCAGTTTCCGATTCCGAGTACAGTACTTCTGCCACATTTTCGACGGTAGCAATGAAATCACACAACAGCGCTTTATTCGTCTGGTCACTCCTTTCTTTTCCTACCGGAATCTTTTGTGGACTTCAGGATGGTTCATTTTTATTAAGGGATTTATGATTCTTGCTTTAGTCACTTTCGCAGTAGTAACTATCGAATTCTTGATGTTCTTTATATTTTTCGCCATCTTTCGAACATACTTTTTTTCCTTTTTTTACTGTGCTCGAATGCCGCACGAATCTCAGTCTGGATAAGACTGTCTGTTAATCTCCGTTTTTCATCCATCTTCGCTGTCATTGTATTCATCGTCGTTTTTGTCATCATTTGCACCGCTCCCGATGTGCTGTTAACATCATGGCTGCAGCCGCTGGTTGCGCCGTCATTGATGTTATTTTTGCTTTCTTTTCTTGGATTTTTTGGATCCTTATTCAGGGTTTTAAGTTGCTCCAGTTTTATTGGGTCCCCTTTGGAGCCACTATCTCTGTTCGTGTGTGTAGTCGCCTCTTTGGTCCCATGGTTATCTTTGCAGAGTAGGGAGGCCATGCGAGGATCGGCACAAGCCCTTATGAGGACAAGTGCTCAGAGCCAGACCAGCGCCAATTGGGAGTCCATCTCAATCGAGCCTACACCATCAACCCAATGGTGCGAGCTTCGAACGTATTTTGAGGCCTACCAAGATTTTGCCAGGACGGAGACGTTATGATAGTTGAATTGGAGCCGCTTACGTACGAGTGTCACCTCAGCGCTACCGTGGAAAGCAACTAGGTTCAAAGCATCATTTCCACCAGCTCAAAGCATCAATTTCAGTTCGTTGCCCAAAGCGTAGCCCAGATTCAGTCAAGGTCGTTACCTGTCATCCCAGAAGGGAGCCTCACGGCACCCCCCTATCTTTGAGCTCATGGGGCGGCGTTCTTCAAAGAATACTAGCCTCCAAGATTGTTCCTGTTGATCGGCATTCCCCCTGCGGGAATTTCCTCGGCTATGTAGGGGCGACTCTTCAAAGAATGCTAGCCTTCAAGAGTATCCTTGCCAGCTAGCAATTTGAATCGGTGGCCGAAAGATTATGTTAGAGCATACTCTACTTGCGTCAGGACCCACGACCGAAATTCATCTCCGAACTAGTTGGCCGACAAGCAGCCACCTCTGAGTAGACTGCGAGCATATGAACATTCAGGCCTTAAGAGACACACTTCGTTGATGTACCTCAAGACTTCATGTCTCGAACCAATGAGAAGTTGCGTCAGTTTAAATATTCTTCGGGGAATTATGGATGACGACGAAGGTAAAATCATTATACCGTATTGATTTTTCCTAGGGAAACTATAATTTGTACTATACTATTTAGTTTTTATCTGGAAATCCCATTTAGAGTCCTTTTTTCTCGACTCTGTATCCGACTAAATAGCCTTTTTGCATTTTGATGTCTAGCATGCGTCGTTTTCCCTTTGAAATGTGGACAAAATCTTACACATCGGAGGCACATAGCTCGTTCAAGTCGAGCTTACGCTGAAATTAGAGTTCTGATGAGGTGATTCTCTAGAAGCTACTGGTTCTTGTGTGGTTCTGTAAGTTGATAGACATATTGACAACTTCCGCCTGAAGCTTTCAATCCTCTAGCGAGCGTTATTATGCACGCTGCTTCATCTAGCGTATGGTTTCTCTCTTCACAGATCCATTTTGCTGTCAAGCTGTAGTAATCGAGCAGTTGCCGAGGTAAACTGCTCAAAAAACATTCTCGGGCGAAAACAAATTTTTTTTTCTACTCAAAAACCTTCGATATCATTTAATTTTTATTTACAATTTAAAAATAAAAAAAATTAAAAAAAAAATTAATTTAAAAATATTTTAATAATAAAATCAATTGATAATAAATAAATAAAAAAAAATTCTAAATAATAATTTACTAAATTGAATCTCCATTTTAAATTTTCATATGTCTATAATATAAAGAAACAAATTAAATAAAAATTACGATCAAAAGTTTGATGACGGCAACCCCCTTTGCAACGAAATTTAGGAGAGAATTACAGTCTTATCTCGTGGAGAAAAAAACCACCGTTACTGGCATGCAGAGGGCTCGTCAAGTAAGCCTCCGTTTCCGGCATGTGGTAATCTCGCCAAAACAAGCAAAGCGGGTGCATCAGCTGCGGGAGAATTGTAGACCTCATCGTGGCAAATTGTGTGTACGTTTCGCACATAGAATGGCTTCTCTGAGAAACCGATTTCAATTGCAACAGCTCGTGAATTCATGAAAAAGTGAATATAATCTTCAGTGTATAGTCCTGTTGCGAAAAATTGTGGTAATATTCGTAACCACATTGGCAGAGAAGTGTGATTTACTTGCATGTTGGCCCCATTTTTGCTAACTGCATGATATATTTTGGAGTGCCGGATGAAACGTCGTTGGAATTGCATCTTGACGTCCATCGCCACGCATTTGCCGGATTTTATGTCTTATTCTGCCGTGTTAAAAATGAACGGCATCAGAAATATCGATTTTATCATATTTTCTTTTGTTTTCTCGATCGGGTTTTATATTTCTTGAGATATAATTCTCAAATCACTTTCAAATAAAATAGACCTATTGGGCATGCGCACGAAAAAACTTCCGATTGAGATTCCATTATAGAGTCGGCGCAGTTACAATTGGCGTTCCGCAAGGTGTATAGTTTAGCTAGCGGATTGCGTCGATAGTGACATACAGCAGAGAGGATATGATGTACAGATGCTTTGAGTAATGTGAATAATGTGTTTGTAGAGTGCCAAATAGTGTTTGGACAGTGTGAAGCTACAGAATATGTGAACTCCTTGTTACAGTGGATAATTTTGGTTTGAGTAAACAATACGACAATAACGTTGTTTATAATAATTAATTTGTTAAAATAAACACTCTGTAGATTTCAAAAAAACTAGAAACCCTACAATAAAATAAACGAAAAATTAAGAAAAAAAAACTCGCAAATCGAAAACAACAAAAAACCGTGTGTGTTAACGAGACTAGAAAAGATGGAAAAAAGGAGAGAAACATCCATGGAAGAATTATGCTGCTTCAATAAATGCGTTGTATTTTTAAATTTTCAAATTATTGTTCGCTGAAGAATTCTGTGGTTATGAGATAGAAACACCGATAACGAGTATGTGGTAACCACGCTTTATTTTGTCTTGCGTAAATTGTTTATTTATATCTTGATGAATTTTGAAAGTTGATAAAGCTACCGTACAAAAATCAAAGTTAATATAAAAGTGTTAACAGGCCTTACCCACCCCGTCAAAGAGAGCTCTTCGGAGGAGGATTGGGTAAGTACCCTTTTGTTTATATTTGCTATTTTATTTATTCAAAAAAAAAATTCGAAAGAATGGGACAAGCTTTCAACAACATTCTATATACATACTAATTTAGCTGGATTTACGAGTAAGTGTCTATCATTTATGATTATAATTTTCACCAATACATCTTACTTTTCATGTAATGCTTTTATTCGTTTTTTGCGATTATAATTTTCTCGATCTAATAACTAGTTATGTAATGATATAAAGTATGTTATGTTTTATTTACTTTAGATACAATGAAGAGATAAAACAAAATAAGTTCAGTCTTTTCATTCGTATGGGATCCGGACCAAGTATGGGACCCGCCACGTTGGCTGGCCCTTCCGCTCATGAGCTAGCCATCGGATGAGCTTATCCCTTCTTTTTACATTGCAGGTGCTCTCGCAGGGTAGAGTGGCCTTCAGCTTGAGTTTCCTATATATGCTAAAGTGTTATGTGATTCCACCATATAAGACTTTAATTCAAAGGAAAAATTCATATGAATTATGTTTGTATGAGAATTTCATTTAAATGGAAAATATCTGGCTACGTCTACACTGAATCTTGATCTGGATGGAGAAGGGGCATCGCTTCCCCCTGGATGCCCCACTCTTACTTGGAGGTCATAAGTATAGATAGTAAAGATGAGATACTCTCAAGTCTCGCCTGAGTTCGCCAGGCCCAGTCTGTCTTTGTAAAAGTGCCCAAAGGTTAATCATAGCTAACCCAGTCGAAATTAAAAACAAATGGCCACAATATTCCCAGAAGCTATTCACAGAATCCCCAACAACGACCAAAGCTGTAAACATTCCAGAAGCAGAACAAGAGGTCTTAATGTCACCACCAATCAAAGACGAAGTGCAGGCAGCAGTATGGGACCTCAAAAAATAAGGCTCCTGGGATAGATCAAACACCAGCAGTACTCCAGAGCGGGGGTTCTCATCTAAATAACCTTCTGCATCGACTAATATGTAGAATATGGTCAGTAGGGTGTCCCTTACATTTCAATTTCATATATTTTTACGCATACCTTCTAAAAACTTTCGTATTGACCTAATATAGTCTAGAAATAAATATTAGCCCAATTTATAAACGATAACTCGTGCCGACTTGAGTTTTTAACTTGTCCATACAAGTCGCGCGGGTGCAGCGCTGCGACCTGTTACTGCGAGTTTCAATTGTCATTTTATACGTGATTTCTAACATTATTAGTGCATTGTTGTTTATTGTATGAAGATGTCTGTGGAATAACGAAGTGATAAACAAAGTATTTACCATATCGGACTTCCAAGCCACCAGATAAATGGTGCAAAATTACCATCTAATCGACAAGTTCTCACCGTTTTATTTTACAATATTCGTGAAGTCAATCTGACTGTTAGTGAAAGTGCGAATCTTGTTATAAGAGAGTGCATTATATTTTGGGAAAAAGCACCAGAGTTCCTACAAAGGCCTTTCCTAACTGCGTGAAGAAATTTGTTGACTTATATCATGTTTGGAGAGATCTGCAAAAAAACTGTAAGAAAACTCAGGTGACGTTCAAGAACCGTGAAAATAATTTTGTAAAAGACCTTGATAACTTATTTGATATTGCACATGCTGATGCCTTCGACAGAATGAAGTTAGAGGAAGACAATGAATTTTTAAGGAAACAGAGAGAGAGCCTGGTCGCCCGGGATGCTTAGGTGGAATTGACAAAAATTGGCGGAGAAAGAAGAACGAATTAGGCAAAGACGATTGGAAGAAGAGGAAAGAAAGTTAAAACAAAGAGAGTTATTGGCTGCTGCATCTACTTCTTCGATAGATAGCTTGGAGTATCTTGAGAATTCATATGAGGAACAGATTTCGAACTCTGAACTTAGTACTCAGATTCCTTGCCCTGAAAAAAGTTCTAAAAGAGGCACGAAAAGTTTCATAACTCCTAAACTGGTAGCAGCTTTAGATCGATGCCAAGTAAGCATAAGGGACTCAGTTTACATTCTCAATGCGGTTCTAGAAGCGATTGGTCTGAACAGCGATGATTTCCCTATTAACAAAACCTCGATTCAGCGAATTCGTACTCAGGCGAGAAAATCCAGGGCAGAAGAAATAAAAACTGACTTCCAGAATAACTTGCCTGACGTAGTCACAGTCCATTGGGATGGAAAAGTATTACCTGGATTGGATGTACGAAGTTCAAAAGAAGAACGCTTGCCAATTATTGCTTCATTTCACGATAGAGAACAGCTTCTTGCAGTACCAAAATTAGAGAGTTCTTTCAACTGCACTCTTTGACTGGAACCTCCATGATAAAGTACAGATAATGTGCTGCGATACAACAGCTTCAAATACTGGCCATTTCAGTGGAGCTTGTGCTATTTTGGAGCAGACTTTAGAAAGGGAATTGCTGCTTTTTGCTTGTCGTCATCATCTTTATGAATTGGTGCTTAAAGCTGTTTTTGAAACCAAGGTAAAGCAAATTACAAGTAGCCCAGATATTCCAATTTAAAAAAAGTTAAGAGATAATTGGAAACATATTAACACCGATAACGTTGAGCCACCTCTCGATTTCGTTAAAGCACATATTGCTGAGACAAACATTACATCTTTGTTAACTTTTTGTAAGATTGAACTGGAAAAACCTTTTATTAGAGACGATTACCGCGAATTGGTTGAACTATGCGTTGTGTTCTTAGGAGGAGATACAGAGAATAAACTAAAACTCAGGCCCCCCGGAGCTTTGCATCAAGCGCGATGGATGGCGAGAGCAATCTATTCTATAAAAATATGTTTGCTTCAATCGCAACTTAAAATTACTGCAAAGGACAAAAATGCACTACAAGATGTTTGCTTATTTATCGCCACCTTGTATACTAAACCTTGGCTCGAATGCACAGTGGCAATTAAAGCACCTAACCAAGACTTGTGCTTTTTGAAAGCTCTAAAAGAATATGAGAAAGTAGACGCGACAAGTTCCAAGGCATCCATAAGCAAGTTTGTTCGTAATTTATGGTATTTGTGTGAAGAAACAGTCATGTTATCACACTTTGATGAAGAAGTTGATTCCAAAACCAAGACAAAAATGATTAATAATTTAAACAAAGACGAAAGTTCAGATTCCAGTAAACGCTATCTCCCATCGAAGGAAGAAATTACGCAAAATTTGCTTGGTAAGCTTAATAGTTTCTTGTTTCTTTTTTCAAAGCTTCGTGGCTTAGTTTTTGCATATTCAAAGAAGCAAACAATTTCTATCTCGACTGCAGATCGACGAAAGTTTTCTTCGGGAAGATGTATCTTCTTGGGGTGACAATCCTGCTTTTTTGGAAGCTAGAAGACAAATGAAAGAGCTGTTAAATTAATGTAAGATTTTAATGGACTTATCACGGCTGAAGAAGAGCAAAAACAGTTTTTGTTGCGTTGTGTTCAGGAACATAGAAATCGGTATCCAGACTGTAAAAAAACTACACTAAAGAGAAGTTACCCTAATTAATTATTTACTTATAATATAATTTGTATTTAAATAAAAGTTTATGTTGATCTTATTTTATTCTTACTCATATTTACTTTATTTGTTGCATTTTTATTAGTTTTGGATATAACCAAAATGTTAGGCCAAAACACCATTTTCCATTAAACTTTAGAGCTCGGTCGGCACGAGTTGCAATCATGCTACAAATATGAAATTTCATATTTAAGTACATTTTAGCATTTTTTAAAAAAGTAAAGGGTATGCGTTTCGAAATTCTAAAAAAAAATTTTTTTTGCCATATAAGGGACACCCTAATGGTCAGATGAGCAGTTACAACAGGACTGGAAAAGCATAATATATTAGATGACAAAGGGGCATTTCTGAGCTTTGAACCTGGAGCGAATTGCCCTACAAGTTAACGAAAACTAAATTCATGACTCAAGCGAGGAAGAAAACTCCACTCCGACAGAAATTGACCGTAGGAGACTGTAACCTTGAAAGTGTGGATAACTTTATTTATCTTGGAGCCAACCTGAGTCAAAAAGGACAAGTTTACTTGCCGCATAAGTGCTGCAAATAAAGCCTATTACTCCGTACTTTCCATTCTAAGGCTCAGAGTTGTACACAGGCAAAATAAGCTCCGTACTTATAAATCACTAGTCAAACCTGTAACGTTATATGGAAGTGAAACATGGACCCCAACGAGCAAAACCGAAAC
Source organism: Odontomyia ornata (assembly GCA_963969285.1). Lineage (NCBI taxonomy): Eukaryota > Metazoa > Arthropoda > Insecta > Diptera > Stratiomyidae > Odontomyia > Odontomyia ornata. Next base: position 87,601,960 of record OZ017742.1, read on the forward strand.
AACAGTGGACATATTTGAATGCAGTGCTCCGGAAAATCTACGGCCTAGTGAAATAAGGCAGAGAGTGGAGATAACGTTACAATGAGTTGTATAAACTATTTGATGAACCACCTGCATTTACTTGCGTAAATTTACGTAAATCGCAGGCCATGTAAAAATAATGGAAGAAAATCGGCTGCCCAATAGAACATTAAAGGATACAGCACAAGGTAGACATTCAGCTGAAAGACTGAGGACTCGATGGAAAGACACAATAGAATCTGAAAGCAGTTACTTGCTGGGAGTGATCAACTGGTAAATGAGGTTGCGGAACTGTGATGACAGGAGGAGATAATTAATTCTGGATATCAAGGCCCGGCCTGAGCTGTCACACCATAGAGATTCATTTTCAGTAAATTAGTAATCTAAGACGTTAAGGTGGACGGAAAACTCACATTTCTTATAGTAATTCATATTCAAAGCACACAAAGACGTCCTTAGTTAAATACTATACCAATGAATAAACTGCAAATATATGTGACAATTATTAAATAATTTTTGTAACATTAAACCCTATGAAGGTCGATCATCAATGAATCGGAGTAGATGCCTGTTAAATTTTAGAATTATAAATTATACAATATTATAAAAAATTTATGAAAGCATAAGGTGTAGCTTCTTAGTATCTTCGAGGTTTTTAAATTGAATTCAATACATCCAATATAATAGTTATTCTTATATGATAAGCGACAATCCATATATTTTTACTGACACGCAATAAATACCTATTAGCAGTTTATCATAATCGTGTCAGTGAGATTGTAAACGTACAGTTCAAATAGCATCCGTTTCCAATCAAGTTGATTCGATTCTTGGAACTAGAAATGTAGCAGCAGACTTAGTTCTATTCGCAATGACCACGGTCAATTAACACGAATAATTAAAGCCCTCAGAAAATCCATTTCTTTTCTGGATTATTAGTCTGGAAGAATTCTCAGAATTTCAGTTCTTGAGAAGCGTTGGAGGGTTATTATTTTCTTTCGGAATTTAAGCTTCTTAGATATCATTCACAAAGAATAAACAAATTATGCTTTCAATTTCAGATAAGTGTTTTTGTTATTAAAACACAATTTACTTAAATGGAAAGGAGTGCAATTGCTGATTTTATTAGAGAGGCTTTTATGAGTCGGACTTAAAAAACAACTCGTTTAATTTCAATAATTTGATTATGAATAAGAGCTTAAAAATGCTCTGTATTTTGGTTTACCGTAAACATTGCATGCGTAGGAAGCAATCAAAAGCTTGTTTTTATTTAATCCTTATTTTGGATTCCAGCACAAAGCACAGATGCAAACACATACATACGAGCAAATATGTATCACAGCCTACGGAAAGGTGATAGATTTCAATTGCGTAGGATACGATTTCATAAGAAAGCCCACGAGTTGGAAAAGTCAAAGTCCTTATTACATAACACAATGCGGCATCAAGGCTGCAAACTACATACCACACTATTCATAGTTTATTATTTTCCTTGGTAATTGAAATATAGTATTGAATCTAAGCTTTCATGAGATTTCAGGGAATATGCATTACGTAAATGATAACACCCCGGCGCGCAGTTAAATATAATACGATTAAATATTTACAACAAATAATGGTATGTACAAAATTTACAAACAAGCTTAATGCCAATAAACCCTTGGTTAAGGTTACCAGCTAAACGCACTTATTCTATGGCTAATTCCTTTTAGTAACAATCAACGCATCCTTAATGTCTCATCACGCAATCACCGATTTTCATCTCATCGTAAGAAACACTTCAACACTTTGAATCCAGGAAGTTATTGATATTTTTCACGCAATCATACTTCCGACCAGTTACATGCATTTCAACGTGCACTACGCCGTCGTCCTTTTAGAAAAGTTACCAACCATGAAAACTGCAAATCACTTGCCTATTCAATTTCCACCGCAAATACACATCCGTATCCTTACACTTGAATGGCTTTGAATTCGAAACTCTTCCTCGACCGGGGCCTACATACTAGAGTCCACAAACTGTTGTGGAAATAATTAGTCAATTAATTGGCCAAATGCGGAAAGCACTTTATAACACTTGGGAGAAAATTTCACTGGGCAAGGAGAACATTCAATAAACACGGCAAAGAGGCATGCATTCATCTTCACTTCGTCTAGGTTCAATAGATGAAAATAAACAGAGACACCACGGAATGGGGTGATTCCACTCGATGCCGCCACACTTGAGCACTTTATATAAAATATACGGATCGATAAATAAATTTGGAATTTCTGCTAAAACAGGAGAGAGCAGAAAGTCTGCTTGCCAGCTAGTGGCAAAGGTACACACATAAACATCCTTTGAAGTGCCACTCAACGTGCGCGTACTCCAACCGCCGAAAGCCCAGCCATCCTTGCGAGCAAGGATGAATGATAAAACGTACTTGTTATGTTGCGGGAACGAAGACAACTGCCATGCAAGGAGCATACAATCGGGGCTTCTCTTCAAGGAAGTTTCCCTCGACTTGCAGCGCATAAAAGAATCATGCGCACGTCAACAGACAATTGTTGCATGCTTCCTTCTCCAACACCGCTTGCAAATATAACGTGTGCTGTACAATGGAAAGGAGCTGTTCGTTGCAAATCTGGCTTGATAAAAAAGATGTGAAGAAAGCATGGTTGTGGTTCAATTGTAACTTCCCTCCCTTGAGTTGGGTTCTTTATTCAACCAGTGGCTTCATAATGAATTTTCTCTTTTTTGAAGCATGAAGTTAGGTTGTGTGGAAATACAGAAAGTCTGCAACCTCGAATAAAAGATATACCATGAATTTACCTGTTACAAAGTTTTTCACAGCCCACGTGACTTTTATGATCTAAGACATAGTGCAAGTTTCTCGAAGGTATTCTAATAAGAATTTTGTAGTCATATTTGTTCTGAGGAGGTTAAGATCGAAAGACCTCGCTGACGATATTCGTAATTGTGAAGAAAGTAGAAAATTCGATCAAATACGTTAATACTATGGCCTTAAACCGTACTGTCGAAATTGACGTATATAGAGCAGGGGAAGAAAAATACATGATAATTGCATGGTTGATTGTTTTTTTCTCATTTATAGGGTTTGGTACTATCTAAGCCATCTTCTCATCGGCTTAGACGTGCAGCCTTGAGATGGATCAACGAACTGTAATGATTTTAATTTTTCGTTCGTTCGAGAAAGATTTCCCGAAGGAAATCTAAACTGACCTCAAATTGGTTCTAGACATGGAGTCTTGGAACGTGACAACGAGCAGTACCCCTCAGGTCAAGTCCGGGCACTCTTAGTCTATTCCGAGGTGGCTGCTGGCTAGCTAGCTAGTTTGGAGAGGAGTTTCCGTCACAGGTCTTACGTGAGCAGACTAAGTCCTAATTACAAAACTCAGCCACCGATTTAAATGCTCAGTTTAAACGCGTTGAACAACTGCCACCGACTCTACTTCAAATTACGTTACCTTCGTCCGAGGCAAAAGACCAACAAAAGACGCTGAACCAAAAAAAAACGTGCTCCCGAATATTACCGATGTGGTGCCTGAAATAACCTACTTGCATTCAAACTGAAAAAATCTACTCTAAGAAAAAAAACGCAAAATCAATATATGATACCGCGTACTGACCGCCACGCGAAACTCACCATTCGCGGATTACTCGAACCCTTCCCTTTCCGCGGCAAGTTAAAAACAGTATTCCAAAAGCTCAGCAATTCCCACATCATCTGCATGTTCTCATGATGAACATCTGCCAACAATTCTCCGAATCGTCAACATAAGTTCTCATCGATAGAAGCAGATAATTGCAAACAATCGTTCCCATCAATAGTAACCGAAAACAATCATATGTTCCCAAAACAATAGATGCAGATGCAACCGTGCAATAGGAGATTATAAAAGGTTGCAGATGATCACGGAGTCCTCAGCCTTGGCTCAATATCCGTAAATAACTTTTGAAATTAATTGTATCGTAAATCGATTCTAATAAAGTTAGTTTTTTTTTTTAAATTACCTTCAACCCGGTTTTTTAATTGGCGCCCAACGTGGGGCTATTTTCGCGAGCATGGCGTTATTTGGATAGACCAATCATCTCATGATAATAAGCCTACTTTAGGTCTAACATTGTGCTGAGGCTGGCCAATGGTCCAAATCTATCTATCCTCTTATCTAGTTCATCCTCACGCTAAAATATTAGTTTGCGGGACTTTAACTTACCATACATAGAGTGGAAAAATTATACTACTCCTTCAATCTCGTCAGTTTACCCTTTTTCTATAACCCTGTCATCTTTCCTATCTCATTGCTCCTTCTCTCAATTTAACCATATCCGCAATCCTAATGGTCGTCTCCTTGACCTTGTTCTATCAAATGTTCCAATTGGCTACCTATCTGTATCTCAAGCCTTATATCCGTATGTTCCTCCTGATTGGCACCATCCTCCTTTATCTATAGATCTTATAGTCGATGAAATTAAATTTAACAAACTTCATCCTACTCCAAAACTTAACTTTTTTAAAGCTAACTATGAAGCTATTAATACAGAATTACTTTCAGTCAACTGGCTAGATTTCTTTAGAGGCCTAAATTGTGAGGCTGCTTTGGATAAATTTTACATATATATTTATAATCTTATTCACTGTTATACACCTCTTCAGACATTCCGTAAGGCAAATCATAAGCCTCGGCTTACAAAGCGAGTGCTTACTGCCCTACGAGCAAAAGATAAGGCACATCGTGTCTTTAAAACACTCGGCACTATTGGAGCAAGATGTAATTTTAGCAGGCTAGCGTGCTATTGCCAAAAAAGAGATCAGATATGCTCTGAAGGCTTATTTCAGCAGTCTGGATAGCTCTCTTGTGGCTAATAATACAAAGCCTTTTTGGTCTTATATAAGGTCGCTGAAATCCTCTTCTTCCATTCCTAGTAAGGTCCGTTGGAATGGTGCAGAGGTTTCTTCTCCTCAAGAAGTTACTGACTCATTTGCCAAATTTTTCTCTTCAACTTTCTCTTCTCCCGCTGCAGCTGTGCATCCTGTTGTCTTACCTAATCATCTTCCCTTGCCAATTTCCTTTATTTGTACAGATGCATCTGAAGTTGAAGCTTTGATCAATGCTCTTGATCCTAATATTAGCCATGGGCCGGATGGCTTGCCAAACATATTTGTCAAGTCGTTAGCCTCATCGCTTAGTTTTCCTTTATCTCTCCTCTTCAACCTTAGTTTGAGTACTGGTACTTTCCCAAACCCTTGGAAAACAGCTAATATTGTGCCTATTTTTAAAAGTGGTGATCTTACGTCAGTTTCCAATTATCGCCCTATTTGTTTACTGTCCTGCTTTCCAAAGTTACTTGAACGGTTGGTTCATAATTGACTCTCAAACTCATTAGCTCCTATTATTGCTCCAGAGCAGCATGGCTTTCTCAAAGGATACTTCACTACCTCTAATTTAATGGAGTTCACAAACAATATTGCAAGAGCTTTGGATAACCAACTGCAAGTTGATGTGATCTACACAGATTTCTCCAAGGCCTTTGACATTGTGAATCATTTACTTCTTTGTCGTAAGCTTGAAGCTCTTGGCATCTAAGGTGCTCTTCTATCTTGGATGTCATCTTATCTATCGTGTCGTCCCTGTCGAGTAAGTCTCTCTGGTACTACGTCTAGTCCTTTTTATCCTTCATCTGGCGTTCCACAAGGTTCAATTCTTGGGCCTCTTCTCTTTCTGTTGTTCATAAATGATCTTACCTTTGTAATTAATTCCTCGTGCCTTTTGTATGCAGATGACTTCAAAGTATTTCGAGCAGTCAAATCCCATTTAGACTGTCAGCTCCTCCAAAATGATCTGAATGCTCTAAATGAATGTGTGCTTCAAACTATTTATGTCTTAACACTACTAAATGTCATAAAATGACTTTCCTCTTAAGGACTCTCCTGTTAATTTTAATTATATATTAAATGATGCTTTTCTCTCTAAAGTGTTCAGTCATAAAGACCTTGGAGTAACTTTTGATCCAAAACTCAAATTTGATGCACAAATTTTAAATGTGATTACGAAAGCGTCTAGAGTTTCCGGGTTTATCCTTAGACATGTACATAAATTCAATAGCATCTCTTCTTCTGTCCGCCTATTTGTTTGTCTTGTTCGCCCTTTGCTTGAATACTGTTCTGTTATCTGGTCCCCCCGATATTCCTATCTCGTTTTTTCTTTTCCTTAAGTTTAATTTGCCGTATCAGCCTTATGAAAGTCGTTTATCTTTCCTATCTCTTCCATTCCTAATATCCCGACGAACTTATTTAGACCAATGTTTTTTGTACAAACACTGTTACCATCAAGTCCCGTTAAATATTTTTTCTGAGCTGCGTTTCCGACAAACATCTCGTTCATCTCGGATGAATTCTTATTTCGTTATCCCATATGCTAGAAATGATTTATATTTCTATTCACCAATCTTAAGAATCGTACGAAATCATAATAATCTCGGGCTTGGTCCTTTCCCCTCTTCTTACATAGCATTTAAGAAAAAACTAAGAGAGTTACTACTAGTTTAACTTTTAATTATCGACATTTTAGTATTCTTTTTCATTTAAATTTTGCTGTAATTGTTCTTTGCGTTTCATTTTGTGATTGGATTGTTTAGTCTGTAAGATAGAATAAATAAATAAATATATAAATCGGATTAATCAGTGAATTTAACAAAAGTGAAGTGATTTACCCCAAAAATAGACTACAACCGAAGAACGACAACTAAATGCATAAGGAGTAGCGATCACCGAGACAGAACCAATCTCGAAGGCCACGTATTTTCGAGAAAAGGCCCCCTAGTAGTTCACACCGAAAACTAAGGAGGAACAAACAGATAAAGCCTACCCGATCAGCGAAGCAGCCCATAAGAACCCAACGAACGAGGTATGCAGAAAATAACAATTTTGTAAGTCTTCCACTGTTGCTATATTTTTAATGTAAGGTCATAAACCTGAAGAATAGTTGACGAGGAAATCTTATATGTACACATTTAAAAAAAGAAAGAGAAAAGAAGAAGAAAAGATATCTATATAAACTTATTTGGGAAAACAAATTTCTTTATATGGACTAAAATTACATACACAGCAAAAAATAAAAAGCCTGTAGTATAAAAATTAAAAGAAAATTTAGTCTTGTTTCAAAATATTTAATTGAATCTTTGTTTGTGTTACTATATATGTATTTTCCAGCAAGTGAAAGTGCGAAAGTTTGTTTTTCTAGTGTTTTTAAGGTGACAGAATTTTCAATGGTGTTTTAATTGTGAAAAGTCAGATTTCCGTTTACCCGGCACTAACGTTTTGGAGGGTTTTGTGTTGGAGATTTTCCTCTTCCTTGGATTTGGTACCCTACGGAGTCGTTTTTTACTTCGATTGTTTTGATTTTTCTTAACCTAGTATTGTGCTTGATTTTTCAAGAAAACAGTTCGTTCAGTTATTTAATTTATTCCTTCTTGACTCTGTGCCTTTATTTCCGCTTTCACTAATGTCGAACCTTAATAATCTTATTAGAGCCGCGCGTCTTGATGCACAGACATAAACCAGGGGCCCCATCACCCGAGTAAATTCCAGAGGACGTTTTTCATCACCCGTTAAATAATATTACACCCGAAGCTTATAGCGAATTCTTTGAAGACATTGGACTTGGGGAAGAAGACTCATTCTTGGAGTATCTGGGTCTTGATGACACACAACCTTTCCCATCTAAACCTGATAATACTTTGCATACAGACAATGTCGATCCTACAACTACTGGAGGCACGACTCAGACAAGTGGTCCAACAGACAACACAGAACATCTCGAGGGCATTTATTTTTTAGGTTGAAAAGCTCTTCACTTCCATGCTTCCAGCTAAAACTTAGAAGTGGAGAGCTCCTTACATTTTTTATTGATACCGGATCTAATAACAATTATATTCAGCCAAGACACATTAGACATCCTCTCCGGAACGAAAAAGATTTTTTCGTCAAGTCCATAGCTGGATGTGTTTAAGTTACACATCACGCCTACATTCAACCTTTCGGATCATCTACGCGAAATCTTAAGTTCTTTATTTTACCGAGCCTTATAGCATTTGATGGGATTATTGGTAATGATACCCTGAAAGAAATCAATGCAATCATACACACGAAACAAAACTACATGACAATTGACCCAGGTTTACATATTCCCTTGGAGCAACATTTCTCTGAAGCCGTTAATAATATTGATATTCGGACATTCCATTTAAGCAACGATTCATCTAAAAAATTACACCAGCTTATAAAGAAATTTCCCAATCTTCTAACCGAGCCTGATGAACGAATGACTTTTACAACAAAAGTAAAAGGGGAGATCCGTACTACTTCGAACGACCCCGTGTACTCGAAGTCATACGCATATCCTATGGCATTGAAAGGCGAAATCGAAGAGTAGGTGAAGAGGCTCCTTGCTGATGGAATTATAAGGCCATCAAGATCCCCGTACAATTCACCTATTTGGATCGTTCCAAAGAAGGACGATGCATCAGGCGAAAAGAAGTACCATATGGTGGTGGACTTTCGTAAACTGAATTCCATTACTGTCCCTGATCGGTACCCAATTCCGGAAATTAATGAGGTTTTGTCGAACTTAGGGAAAAATGAAGTTTTCTCTATTATTGACCTCAAGAGCGGCTTTCATCAAATCCCCCTCAGGGAATCTGATGTCGAAAAGACAGCGTTTTCTATCAACAATGGCAAATTTGAGTTCACTCGATTGCCGTTCGGGCTGAAATGTGCACCTTCGATCTTCCAAAGATGTTTGGAAGATATTCTTCGTGACGAAATAGGCAAGAGTTGCTACATTTACATAGACGATATTATTGTATTTGCAAGGGACGAAGCGGAACATTTGGAGAGGCTTGAAAGAATTTTCCACATTTTGGAGGCAGCAAATTTAAAAGTCCAATTGGACAAATGTGAATTCTTGCATGAAGAGATTGAGTTTCTCGGTTATATTGTCGGCAAGAACGGAATAAAAACCAATCCCAAAAAGGTCAAGGCAATAGCGGAATTTCCAACCCCTAAAAATTTAAAAGATCTACGATCATTCCTCGGAATGTCAGGATATTACCGGCAATTCATTCGCGATTATGCAAAAGTCGCTCAGCCCCTGACATCCCTTTTAAGAGGGGAGGATGGACGCGTGTCCAGGCATTTGTCAAAAAATAAATTAATATGTCTTGAAGAAAACGCCTTAAATGTATTTAATAAATTAAAGAACTCCCTGATTTCAAACGAAGTAGTTTTGGCGCATCCCAATTTCAGCAAACCGTTTGAACTCACTACAGATGCCTCTACTTACGCTATAGGCGCTGTTCTCTCCCAAGGCAATAAGCCTATCACTTTCCTCTCAAGTACCCTAGACAAACTAAAGAGCATTACGCCGCAAACGAAAAGGAGATGCTTGCAATTGTATCGGCCTTGAACTCACTAAGGAGTTATCTATACGGGTCACGCAAGGTCATAATCTACACAGATCACCAACCTTTGACATATGTATGCCTTGAGTAATAAAAACACAAATAGTAAGATGAAACGGTGGAAGGCAATACTTGAAGAATATAATTACGAACTCAAGTACAAGCCTGGTAAAGAAAACATCGTCGCTCACTCATTGTCAAGACCCCCAAGATCTAGAGAAATAAACTCACTAACTATTACTCAACAAAGCGACGACAGCTCTTCTCATAACCTTATACCTACTGCGGAAATTCCCGTAAACGTGTTTCGAAACCAAATTCTTCTTAAGATTGGCCAAGAGGATAGCTATCAAATAGTGCATCCGTTCGATAAATATACAAGGCACATTTTAATAAGACCCCAGTACACTGATGCAGGTCTCATCAGCATTCTCAAGAGATATTTGAATCCCGATACGGTTAATGGACTTCTGACAAGCGAAGAGGTAATGGGGAAAATACAGGAAGTATACCCGTACCATTTTCGTGACTACCGAGTGAGATTTACCCAGAAGTTAGTCGAGGACCTAGCCAGTTATGTAGCGCAGGAGGAAAAAATTCTAGAAACGCATCGCAGGGTTCATCGCAATGCCGAGGAAAATCACCTACAGCTTCTGGAGAGTTTTTATTTCCCTCGAATAGCTGCAAAAATCAAGAACCTCTTAAAACGATATACCACTTGTATGGTCAGTAAGTACGATAGGCATCAGAATAAGCAAGTACTCGCGGAAACGCCAATCCCTAAATATCCTGGGCGCACTATCCACATTCATCTTTTTCTCACGGAGGAGAGAGTCGTACTTACAGCCATCGACAAATTCACGAAACTCAGTCAGGCGAAATTAATAGCCTCGTGATCCGTCGAGGATATAAAGCAACCCCTTTTAGACATTCTATATTTCTTTCTTTCTTTCATTGAAAACAAAGGTGCCTTAACGTCAATATCCTTAACATCATTGATGGAGGATGACCTTCAAATAAAGGTCTACAGAACTCTACCTTACAAAAGTACAGTTAATGGTCAAATTGAACGCTGGCACTCTACTTTAGACGAACTGATGAGGTGTCTTAGAAAATATGGACAAGCGCGATTCCTTCAGGAACTTTTGGCTAGAATGAATACAATCATTCAATTCACCCTACAACAGGTTGGAGACATGTGGAGCTGTATTTTGGCAGAATCCCCAATATCAATCCCGAAGATCTTGAAAGAATCAGGCAAACCAATATTGAGAAAATCCAAGAAAAACAGAGAAAAGATCTCGATTATCATAATAAAAAGAAGCAACCAATAAGGGAATACGAGGTAGGTGAGGTGGTTTACGTTAGGAAAAATAAACGCATAGGCTCGAAATTAACCCCTCGTTATAATCAAGAAGTTGCTAGGGACAACAAAAACACCACAATCATAACTGAAACAGGAAAAACCATCCACAAAGATAGAATAAAAAGCTAATAGCGTACTCCATTTCAGATTGCTTCTTCGCATGGTGTTTGCGAACATCCAATTATTGGACTTCTCAAACTCGCACATCGCGACCTTCAACCTAGGACAGACCAAAATGCGACATGGGAACTTTAAATTAATTCATGTAGTTGATTTGGAAAAATATCTGAGATTGGTAGAGGATATCAACAATTTCCTTAATGTTCCTTCAACTCGACTTCATCCACTCTCCCGTTACTTAGACCACGAAGCGCAACAGATCCTTGGTATGGTTAATAATTTGAGGCCGCGCCAAATTAGGAGGTCCCTCGACTTTATTGGTACTGCATGGAAGTGGATAGCCGGTAGCACAGACCACGAAGATTTTGTCACCATCCAACAAAAAATGTCGAATGTTTTGGAAAACAATAACAAACAGGTTATTACAAATTATATAATGATCGAATAAACAACATCACAAAAATCACGAATACTATTCAAGAAATGTCAAAATCAAATGATGATTCAAAAAATAACCTAATAATGGATTCACAGTACAGGCTAAAATTTATAAAAGACGACTTCACTAATATTATTTATGCCATTCATTGGGCAAAAGTAGGCATTGTTAACTCGATAATATTGTCAAAACAAGAAATAAAAATAGCAACAAAATTGTTAGATAAAGAATCTCTTCCTTACGCAACAGTGGAAGAAGCCTTAGATGTTCCCGAAGTAAAAATGATAACCGATAATAAGTCAATATTGTACATAATTAATATTCCAATAACAACAAAAGAAATATTTGAAACTTTACTTATTAAACCAATAAAACAAAACATAATGTATGAGATACCATTCGAAAAAATTATAAAACTCAAAGATCAAGTTTATGTACTCACTGGAAAATGCAAACCTTTTAATAATGTAATGATATGTACGAAAATGACCTATTAGACATAAGTAAAGCCGATTGTATACCAAAATTATTAAAAAGCCTAAACGCTACATGCCAACAAAGCAATAATCAACAATTACCATCAGTGGAGGAGATATCCCTTGGAGTTATTCTACTGAATCAATATTCAGGAATTATGGAGGTCGATGAATTCCCGCACAACCTTAACGGAACATTCATAGTAAAATTCCACAATACAACTGTAAGAGTAGCCGGAAGAACCTTCATCTCGAAGGAAGTATCGATACTCGAGGTCCTGCCAGCGATCCTACAACCAGCCCCAACATTGCAGAAACAGAAAGACATCCTGGCCGGAAAAAATATGAGCGAAATTTTCATCGAAAACGCCAAAATCCGACAACCTCATTCAAAAAGTTACATCATATGGAACTTTAGGTTTACTAACAATCCTCACCATAATATATATTACCTGCAAAATCCTGAAAAAATCCAAGAATATCGTTATCACTAACGCACTCATTCCAGAAACAGCCCCAAGAGAAGAAACTGCACTACCAGCCATGCAAGAAGTTTCCACAAGTTGCGGTAACTTATCCACAGCAACGAGACGATTCAATGACCTGCCTTAATTTTGACGATCGAGGACAATCGAATCTCAGCAGGGAAGAGTTAAAAACAGTATTCCAAAAGCTCAGCAATTCCCACATCATCTGCATGTTCTGATGATGAACACCTGCCAACAATTCTCCGAATCGTCAACATAAAATCTCGTCGATAGAAGCAGGTAATTGCAACAATCATTCCCATCAATAGTAATCGAAAACAATCATATGTTCCCAAAACAATAGATGCAGATGCAACCGTGCAATAGGAGATTATAAAAGCTTGCAGATGATCACGGAGTCCTCAGTCTTGGATCAATATCCGTAAATAACTTTTGAAATTAATTGTATCGTAAATCGATTCTAATAAAGTTATTTTTTTTTAAATTACCCTCAAGCCAGTTTTTTAATTGGCATATCCACCTTTTGCCGGCATTATCCTGCTGAAAGGGGACGGGTTTGCTGAAAAAGAGAGAAGTGATTAATTTTAGCAATTCATATTTATGTATTTAAGAATTACAATTATTTTAAATAGTGTATGCACTTCTTACCCGTAATTTTAATTTCATAAGTAATAGTTTTAGTTCATTTAACTTCCAAACAGTAATCATCAGAGACACTTTTTCTTTTTACGAACGAAGTAATTGCATTTTGTTTCGTTCTACGGAAATAAAATAATGGATTCTTTTATTCATTATAGAAAAATATGCGTTCAGCATATTACATGTAATATGTTGTAATTAACAAAATTAAAATTCTAAAAATTATTTCTATTTAGAAATTACTCACATTTTAGGAATGTTGAGTTGATCATTCACTTCGAAAATATTTGGTAAGTTATACTCGTAAATTGTCGCGCGTTATGGTTTGTGGCCAATAATTTTAATGTTCCGGGAAAGTGAAAACGCAATGTCTTTTAAATTAAGTTAAAAGAGTTTATTTACTTTTAAATGCACAATCATTATTTTAACTATTTCACAATTTTAATTTTCACTTTGTCTATAAATTTCTCTAACAATTGTCTTCACTTAACAATCAATGAAAATCACTTTACTATTACTATATCGCTTTTCAATTCGCACTCCACACACTATCGCAGTTTTTACTATCGTGGTTGAATAAATCCCCCTATTCATTCAGCTCGCCTTTATATAGGGTCTCTAGTCATTCAACCCAGTTCTCGTACATTGGCGAATTGCCTGGAATATTCGAGCAGCTTAATGAATGGGCAGTGACTCACTTTCAGATGTTGATCGTGCTACGCGGGTTCTCGAGTACATTCGTTTGTTGATGTTCTTAAGGGTTGTGAAAACAATTGCGACAGTAGCTCGCAGAATTCTCTGTACATGTAACAATATCTATCATTTTGAAAGCAAATTTTAAGGTTAGGATGCGTTACTACAGCTTCAAGGTAGGCATTCCATGTTAGAGACTTTCAATAGAAATGATCCTCCCTGTTTTTCATACTACAGCTGTAAATATAGGATTTTTTATTGGAAACAGAGGAGAACTGAAGGTAATTTCATCTTTTAATGAAGACTATACAATCTGATTTCTTATTAGAACTTCATAATGTTGATATTGCGATACATTATACTGTTTAGGGGATCTTAAAAAAAAAAACGTTGACACGAAGTTAGAAATTAAGATATCATTTCTAAAAACACGAATTAGGCTGCAATCCCGTTTGCTTCTCTTTTTTTTTGTTTATTTACAGAACATTCATCGCGGGAAGCTTGACAACACTTTCGGAGCTAAATTACAATTAATATTAATAGGATTATCGCTTCCTTCTCCTCTCAACTATTTTATTGTTTATATTAACAATATGAAGGTGAATTTGCGATCTTGTCATATTGGCTAAACTCAATGCTTGAGATAGTGTTCAGTATTAACACATTTTTTAAAGAAAAACGTGTATGGTATGACGAAGATTTAGCATATGAATTTCTGATGGTTATAGTAGTACTTATTATTTATGGCAAATTAATTTTTCTAACTAATTGTTGACTCACCACACTACATTCATGCGTTCAACGTCAGTAGTGCCAGAATGAGTTGGTGACGTTCATGGAGACACCAAAGCCGATATCAACCATTGTGTCTTTGCGCACAGTGATTTATTCGATTTTGTAGACTTTAGCCTCGTTGCAGAAGAAAACGAAAATCAAGGAGAGGTCGTATGTGTTGCGCCGAAGAAATAAAAATTATGTAATCAGCCCACAATGGGCAGTACTAAAAGGTGGAAACATCAGGATACTAAAAATCGAAACACTGAAAACAAAAACTAACCTTACACTGTTTGACGGTGCAAAGCAGTGCGTTTGCTGCCGAAGTCGCCTTTGTCGTCGCTCTATTGAAAAATAATCCAGATCGACCACATTCATCGATGGAGGCCTCATTGCACAATCTACGCAATTCATGCGGATGTTTTGCTCTTTGATGGTTTATTCGGTGGCATCGAAAACAGCAAAAATATTCCCATAACGTAGATGCACAAATTGCGATCTAAGAGAATCAAAATATACGCAAATTCAGGTTCAATCTTTATCAGCCCTTAAATTCACATAGGCTTACTTTCATTGAACGGCATTTGCATAACGCTTTGCATTCATCATCAAGCAAATTCCAAATTCACGCATGATTGATCAACAAGATATTATTCGTAGTACACCGTATGAGTCTCATCAGCCACCGAATCTTATAATCTTTGTACAAAGATATTTGAGGAATTTCACTTTCTATTAATTATATTTTACGAATTACCTCTTGAGTTGCATGCAGCACGTGCGTTTTTTTGCACTTTTCCAGTTGATTTTACGGACAACCAGTTGAAAATATGTATACACTAAATGGGCACAGTAATACGGAACTTTCCCTTGGAAAATCGATGTTTTATGTGCAGCAGGACTATAAAAACGAAAACAATTCACGCCGGAGAACTGCCGAAGTAATCTCACATCACAGTTGTCAATGCCATTTTTCACTTCTCGCTAACTTTCCCGGTGGAGTCACTGCGAGCGGTCAGTTTTGTTTTTAATTCGCTCATCATCCATCGATGTCAATGGCGTTCGGTCACAGATATCTGTCAACCAACCTCATCAGCTGGTTGGGACATTTATACACAAGTACAGGGGTGACAGATCTCTGCGAAATATCGATCCACGGAACCGAGGTTATCACAGAACTGTGCTTATTAAGGCCTACCCATTTGGATGCTTGCAGTCTACTCCAAGGTGGCTGCTTGTCGGTCGGCTATATCGGAGACGAATTTTGGTCATGGGTCTTGAAGCGAGTAGATTACGCTTGAACACATTTTTTCAAACACCGATCCAAATTGCTTGTTTTAAAATGCGTTCAGAAATTTTTCGATGAAAAACGTAGACATTCCTTTACTTCAACCATTTCGAGCCTTCCAAAAACTCAAGAAGAATAGCTTCCAACTCATGCTATAATGATTTTTTTTCGTCCGTCTCATTTCAAGATATCCCGAAGGAAATCCAAACCGACTTCTCATCGGTTTTAGATGTGAAGTCTTGGAATGTGAACGGACTGTACCGAACCAATCAATAAGTCCGGACACCCTTAGTTTACTCCAAGGTGACTGCTGACAAGCAAGTTAGTTCGGAGAGAAATTTTGGTCGTTCAAATGCCCAATTTAAAATGCTTCTAAGCCTTCCATCAAGCTGATCCTACTTTACTTCACTTTATTTTCATCTCTTTCCAACGTTTCGTCTTATCCGAAAGAGGGAAACGAGAAAGAGAAAACATCAATCAAAATCATGTATTCCCGAATATTTACTGATGCGGTGCCAGAAACAAAAAACTCAAATTCAGAACGCAAAAAACGCAAAGCCAAACTAAGGCACCGCGTACTGAACTGCAATACCCAACCGATCAATCGCGGACTATTGAAACCTTACCCCCTTGGTGGAATACTTACCTTTCGCCTTCCTTTACGCCTGAAAAAGAAAGACTGCCTACTTGAAAGGAAAGAATTAAGGTTTTTTACCAATTCTTTATAATTTGTTTGATCAATATAAAAATGTGTAATTCAACTCAATATCTTGGAACTAAATGAATTTTATCTCATCATTTCTTCTCTAATTTCGCACACATTTTTCTTAAATAATTGAATTTTTCTTAATTTTTAAACAAAAATAACTAAAATTGAATTTGAATTTTTTCAATTATAATTGTCATGCCTTTGATCGTTTTTACATAAAGTTTCTTGAAAGCAAATGTATTGAAATATCAAAAGACACATAAATGGTGTGGAATTTTTCTCTGGGTTTGCTGGTGGAAAATATGTTTTAAATTAATGATTTTCTTAAAAATCAATCTCAAATATTGAAAATATACTAGAGTTTTGCCATGCATGAGTACGAAATACATGAATCCAATTAAGTTCAAAAATAAGTTAAAGTATATCTGGATATACATCCTCCTATTCTTCGTAGCGCTACAGCCCCTCTCGGGCCTTCACTTTCTGCAACAAGCGCCTCCAACTATCTCGGTCCATTAACCGCCTCTGATTTCGAAATCCAAGCAGCGATGAACTGCTTTCGTCAACCGAGTAAGACTAGCGTTTCCTTGGTTTCTCCATTGGTCTCCGCCCTTCAGTTCTCGCAACGAATACTTTTTTGAGTATCCATTGTTCATTCATACGATTCATGTGGCCAGCCCATTGCAGCTCCTACAGCCTTAAAATCGTTGAAACCTCCGGCTCGTCAAAAATTTCATATAGCTCATGGTTGTATTGAGTTCGTCATTGGTCTTCATTGGTCCCCATCTAGCTTCACTCCGATTATTTGCCTCAGAATCCGTCTTTCAAAGGTGTTCAATATGTCTGCGGATGCTTTGGTTAGAGTCCATGTTTCGCAGCTATAGCATAACACAGGTCTCATCACAGATTTGTATACTCGGAGCTTTGTTTTCCTCTGTATGCATCTGGTCTTTAAGATCGTCAAAACTGAATAAAATATTATATTTGCGAGCTCTGTTTTTTGGCATATTTCGCCTCTTTCATTACCCAGTTTTGTTATTTTGGCGCCTAAATACACAAATACCCACATTTGGATGGCTTTCTGAACACCGTTGCCACCATATTTGATGAGCTCCATTTCATTTCTCATCGATGCCCGGTGCTTTATTATTCTTTTGGGCTTTGATGATGGAACAAACTTCATCCAGAGTAAGTGGAGGCAATAGAAGCTCTCCGGGAATATCTACTAGCTCCGATATTCTGGAGCTGTGCGAAGGATTAAGGAGGTTCTGAAAATATGATGCCCACCTCTCCTTAATCTTGGTTTCATCAGCGATGATGATGCCAATGTCATCACTGCAGAGCGTGGTCTTGGGCTGATAACTGCAATTCAGACTTTTCACTTCTTTGTCTGATTGTCTTGTGTTGTTGCTCGCTAGACTTACGTCGATACTTCTCAACTGGACGTCATAGTATTTTCTTTTCTTGATTGTAATTATCTTATTCACTACTCTTCTGAGATTTTCATGCTGTTCTCTCTTTTTCTTGGTTTTCCTACCTATGTATTCTTTGTACGCCTCATTTTTTTGTATACTGCATCCTGGCATTCATATAAAACCACTCATTTCTTTTGCGCCGGGCTTGATGTCCGATTGTGTGTTTCACTATGGTCTTAATTGCACTTTCACCATGGCTCGTTACATATGAGCTGAAAATTATAATTTATTTCTTACTTAAACCATTACTATGACAATTTTCTTTCCTTTTTTCTCGAAAGCTTATGATTTAACTAACAACAATCTTCTTAACTACAGTTCTGTTATCGGATTCAATAAATACACTACTAACCTCCGCTCTCGGAGCGATACAGGACTGAACATAACTAAAAACTACTCGATTTGAATTTGGCGCAGGCATAGGGTTAAAGGGAATTCCTGCATAATATAGGCAAGATCTGTTAAAGCACTACACAACCAGCAAACCATTTCCATATAGGAAACCCTACTATGGCTTGATAGTATGGAAATTACACATTCTCGCATTCCGCTCACCGTAATCATAGTCATACAAAAATATACACTTACACCCATTTAATTGTTAGTAACAACTCTTATCAGTGAACAAGATACCCACCGCCACTTGCTATTCCATGCATCCCATCCGCGGATGCACATTTACATTCAGGCGTGTCGCACGTACCATTTAAGCTCCTCCACCTGTGCATTGATCACACAATGACAAGGTTCGATACAATACAACATCAACAGCATCCAGATCGAGAGGTTCATGGTATGCTATGGGATCGGACACAGCAGTCTGTGAGTAACCTTCAGGGGGGTCACATCACGACGCCCAAGAGAAAATGACTCACTCGTCACAGTTGTGAAACTTGTACGAAATTTCACGTCTGATAAAGATTCTTAACTCGGCGCGATAAAAGAATCCGAATTGCTCAACGCGTGCGAGTGTGTTTACTATGAATGGCGGCGCTTGTGATGTGCGAAATTGTCAACGCTGCTATCGGTAGCTAACAGTTTTTGTGGATGCTGCCTCCCATCGAAATCTGTGGGCAGACTTTTTGGGAATGTTGGTGTTGTGTACGGTTGTGTGATAGCAAAACCTGTTAAAATTACTGGTTGCCAACAGGTTATCATCCATTTTTCGAATAATTTGGGATATGATTTGGTTTCGAGATTGCGGCGATTGTGAGTTATGTAGGACGTGTTAACGAGTTTGACGCAATACAATTTGACAAGGATATTATAAAGATTTTACGAGAGCAACTATTTTCTACGATTCAGAGTCTTTCGCCATCAATCCTCGCCCGGTTTCAACCAGAATTTGAACTACTGCTTGAATCAGCGGTTAGGCTGGATCCATCACTGCTAATGGCTGTCGAAGTCGATTGAGTTATTGGCGAGATGTTACCGCGAATTTGCAACGTTTTCTGTTCATTGTTTCGTGTTTTTCATCAAGAAATTTCACACTGTAATTAACGCGCCAACAATCAGCCTATTTTTCGGCGAAAAAGTGCTCATTCACGTGGAGAATTGTGAGATAAAAATCGTGGACATTGTGCAAGTCTGCGAGTCTGTTGCGCGAGTTTCTTCCTTGGTGGCTGTCTTATCGAATGGAAAAGTGATTTATTGGCGTTGACATAGTGAAGATTGACCGGGGGACACCTTTATGTCCCGGAAGTGTTCGAAGCAGGACGACGGCGGAGCTTGCGGACATGGATTAATGCTGTCCGCTCTGCCATGAAATCATCCGGAACAAATGATTCGGTGCACTCTTGTCGACGTTTCGAATTGTGCATTTTGGGAGTTTTTTTGAATGGTGTTCCCTTGTTTTCGGCCAAATATAGTCACTCGGTGTGTTTTTTTATTAGAGAAGATGTAATGTGACGCCTACGCCCGGGAATCGAAGTGATTCCGATCCCGAACCCTGGCAACCGGCCAGATATGTATGACTTCGAAGTGCAAGCGGACTTCATCTTTCGTGCGGATATCATTGCGCAGAAAATATTTTTTTCAAATATTTATATCTGTGGAGAAGTATTTTCTGTCAATGGGATCCGTTGAAATTAAACACCGATACATTTCGAAGCATATCTATCTGGCAATGCCTCCCACAGTTGCCATCAAAACGTCGAATAGATAGAAAAGTGGAAACTGGTTGGAAGTGTCATTCTTGATATAACCTGCAAAGTGTCGGCATTATTCTTTTTAATTGATTCTGGTGTTTTTTCGAAGAATTTCATTAATCTATTAGTCCTAGCTAATATTGTGAATTTGGCCTGTATGTTGCTGTTTTAGAAGCTGCGTATCCAGGATTATATTGATGAAAAATAGACGACCTGTGTCCTACTGAAGGTGAGGTAAGAGAAAAGTAATAGTAAGCTGCGTTAATTGTTGAAATTAGTTGCAAAATGGATATGCTCTAGGTTGTTCAGAAAAAACCGACCATCAACAAGTTTCCTGACTTCCTATCCAATACAAACAATATGTAAGATTTCATCATGCAACATTGTAGCATTTGCTACTGGTGTGGAGCTCCACGAGGTTACAAATAGTGCATGGGGCTCGCACGTCCACGTTTGTGATATAAACGCGCCTTGGGGTACATTTTTTGCACACTAAGGGCGGTAAATCCAGTGCACGGGGCCGAGACTATTTGCTGCCATATGGTTGTTTATTATGCTTTTGGATGTCAAATTGGTACAGTAAAACAGCAAATAAATTTATTGGAGCACAACCAGCACCAAAGAATTTTAATAGTTTTAATACAACTGTCGCTATACCATAAAGACATTAGGTACGTCCCCAGTAAAGGAAATCCATATTTCGAAATCCAAACGGGTTACGCAGAAGCTGGTTCTTTTGAATCCGTTTAACACGGAAAAAAAATATTAACTCGAAAGGAGTACGGAAATCTGATCAATTTACGAAGAAAAGGACACCATCGAAATTGCATCGGCCTAAAATTGAACCACCTTCCGCGAAGAAAAACTGATTGATGCTTACCGGCAAGCAGTGCTTGTGTTCTACCGGGTAAATTGCATAAACCATAGTTTAGCTTTCAGTTGTGATTTTATGTAGAAAGACAGTTTTAATGAGTTGTTTAATACATATTTGGATACGAATAATTGTAAGACTCCAAAAATCGGAGATAATTGCGCAATGAAATTCATGTCAACTGCATGCGTGGAAATTCAATTTAAACCGACCAAAATAACGGATAAATTTTGATTCTTGCTGTCGGAAAAATATGTCTTTCATTTTAATTGGCCGTCCTTATTTTGTAGATTTCTTTAAATTAATTTACTATTTTAATTATTGAAACACAGACAAGAATGCATTATCAGCATTTATGATGAATATTTTCAAAGTAAGTTTGATCCAGTATTCCTGAAAAAAGTAAATAAATTGGTCGTGAATGTTGACAGTGCATTCTATAACTTTTAGAAAATTTAACTAAATTGATTTTTATAAGAAAATCACAAATAAGTTTAGTTAGTTAAAGTGAAAGACTCGATATTAATACAGTGTCGGATCTGTGGTCGTTAAACGAAAATGAATATTGCATACACAGTGTTGTGTGGGTTTTTAATTTTGAATTAGTTGCTTCCTAGAAGGTAGTTTATTGAATTTTGCGAAAGTTATCCGCTCGCATTTGTAAATTCTCAGAAAATTTTTATTCGTATTAAGTATGAAATGAAAACCAATCAAAGCAACACTCCTCAGCCCCTATTTACAATATCTATCTCGTATCCTTCTTTTTGCCTCAAATAGTGTAAATTATCAGTGTTGAACAAAGCTCGTGAAACAGTTGTGTAGATTTATAATTAAAAATTAGAATGGAATGCCTGAGAACCATAAAAAAATTATCAAACAAATGAACTTCACTGAACATTTTCTAATGCTCGAAATCGCCTTAGATTTTTAAATATTAAAATTATAAATTCTTAGAAATAGGACAAATCAAAACAAAAGCGATAATGGAGATCATGTTATTATCAGCACACTTTTGAAAATCGGAAAACAAAATCGTTGAAAATTTAGATCCACTATTTTTGTAACTAGTATACTCTAATCTCGTTGAAATTTGGCCATAATTTCGGATACATTTAAAATTCATATTGTAATTTACACCCTACGGTTTATTCTATTTATTTTCATCATTAAGATTAATTAATTACGAGTTGAAACATTAAACAGTTGTTTCAAACTAAGCAAGTATAATAGTTTGTAGAGTTGAAGTTGATGCTTACGCTTTGTGCAAAATATTTGAAATGAATTTTTTTTTAAAAAGGTCTCAAATATTGTACACATAACCATTTGTATGATAAGAACGATAATTATGTAGTATTATAACAGAGAGAATTATTTTTATTAAATAATTTGTACAAAAACAAAAAAAAGTAAGAAACGTAGAAAGTCAAAATGTCTATATTAAGCAAAATTTTTACACATAAACTAATACTATAAGATAAACTAAACACGTTGCAATAGATAAGAAAAACATAAAACATACAAACATTAAATATGCGAATTAAAATTATAAATTGTATTGATTAGAGCAAAGAAAAATTATCACTGTCAGGCTTTGAATATTGCAAAATTATTATAAAAAATTTGAAGGCTTAAAAAAGAAAAAAATTAAAATGAATTGCTAACCTTAAAAACGACTTTCCTTTTCAGTGGTTCTTCTTTTTCAGGGGGAATGAAGTGCAGGGTAGGTATGCCGTCGCGAGGGTAGGGTTTAGAAAAAATCCGCTGAGGTCGGTTTAGCGTCGTGCGCGGTACGCGGTACCTTAGTTGTTTTTGGTTTTTCCTTAACGTAGCATTCGTCGGGTTCGTATGGTTTTGCTTGTAACGCGTTTGAAAACGGGCGTGTATAGGTGGCTGAGTTATGTAAATGAGCGTAACCCATTCGGAGACCCGCGACCGAAATCCTCTCCAAACTAGCTGGCCGACAAGCAGCCACCGCGTGAATGGGTTACGGTGCACGGATTGGTTGACCGGTTGGTACCATCCGTTGGCACTACTCAGACTTAACGTCTAGAACCGATGAGAGGTCGGTTCCGCGTTCGGACCTAAAATGGTTATAAATCATTACAAAGATTTTATGCCGAATCCGCGAACCGATCGCAGCGGGATTTTTGCCAAGCCAAGTCGGGAAAGAAACCCACATTGATAGATTTTCTACTTGGATTGGACTATATTACGTTGCATAGTAGCAGGAGACGTGATGTTGGCTATACTCATATCACAAGGGAACTAATATGGAATGGATTTATGGAACTTCTCATGATTAATGGAACTTCTCATGATTGTGCTTCCTCTAATTAATTACAAGAAGTTGCAAAGGAATGCAAAGAGGAATGTGTGTCGCATTTTCAACGGCAACAAAACAAGAGTGCTTCGAACTGCAATACGAAGTAGCGCACAATTCTAAAGAGGTCTTATACATTATAGTAGAATGTTAATTGGAATAAACATTTTTGTTTTTGACCTGTGCAATCTGTTGAAAATTTTACAAAGTGAGCTATAACAAGTTTATTTTTTTTTCTAAATCGTCAAGTGATCGTGAAGAAACTCTTAGAATTGTTTTTCCTTTTAGTGGAATTTTAGAGGATACCTGCATCGTCATCGAGCGCTCGAAGGACCATGCGGGTAAGTACCCCTTTGTTTCAAATTTTCTGCATGTTTTTCCATTTAAAAAAAAAATTTTTTTAAATATTTATATTTAAATTATTTAAATAAATATAAAATATATGTGTAATGAAAAAAGAAAATACAAAAAATTGATGAATTGGAGAAAAAAGTGAAACATGGAAAACCGATAAGAGAATGTGTGTCGGAACCTTTCCTAGCATTTTACAATGTATTCCAATTTGCACACAAATTAACAAATTTCGAAGTGAAGCTTCACTGTAGATTGAGATGGAAATTTTAGATAAATATTAATAACATGTTGTGTCGCAGATTTTCTTGAAAACATCTTGTAGTAGATTCAGTTTTTGTTTATACAACAGCAACAGCAGAACTGAAACAGCAATAGGTTATAGAAAGATTGAGAATTGTATTGGAAACACATTTATGAGATAGTAAAAAGAAAAAACCAAAAAAAAGAAGAAACAAAAATGGTGAATTAAACCATAAACTCGGTCTTTCTATTTTGGTTCCTTTTGACCGGGTATAGGACCCGGTACGATGGTAGGCTCTCCACGCCACAAATGAGCCAGCCATCGGGCGTTAAATAACTTCTCTGTTTCAGGTGACGGCGCGGGTTGAGTGGCCCGAGCAAGGTACCTCTTTATGACATAGGGTTATGTAATAGAATTGCACGATTCCATGGCATAAATTGGTCACCGGGGTACTTCTCCTCTGATGGGAAGGCTCATGCAAGTTAAGTTGTATGAGTTTTCCACTCAGAAGAGGAATACCTGGCCACTACAACAATTATGGATTTTGACCCGGTTGGGTGGGTGCGCGGGGGCTCCATTACCACCCGGTTGCCCCTCTCTCATTTGTTGGCCATGAACATCTCCGGGTAAAGACGAAGTTACCCTGATTCCGCCCTTTTTACCTGTTTCTCTTGTTCCATGAACAAGTCATTTATCCCTGCTGTAGTTGCCTACAATTTTTGCGACTTCGGTCGCATTGCTTTTGTTCGACCCCAAAAATTCGTGAATGCGAAATTCTTTGTAGTGGGTCCTTGTGCTGGGGAATGAACCGGCCCCACGACACCGCAATGCTAGCCTGCCAGCGCATTCACGCGTCCCCAGACAAGGGCATTCTCGGCGGATATCTCCATCTTCTTCTGCCGAGGCAGCAGACCATCGCTGCAGTCCTTCAAGGACTTTGATTTAACTATTCACTACAACATACGTCACTCTTGACACGCGCCCAGCCAACCACTACACCGCCAGCGTACTGCATCCCGTGCGCATCACAAGAGACTGTGGCGAACTGTGGACGGTATTCCGCGTGAATCCAAATCACGCCATAGCCAATATCCATGCCACACGCACTCAACTTCATCTTCATGTCAGCTTCGTTCTTCACTCCACGCGCGTTGACCACATTCATGGCTCTTTTTCTGCCGCTAAGCACCCCCAATTCCCGTTTGAAACTCGTGTAGTTCTTCGAGTAAATGTCGACATGACACGACGGCACAGCGAAAACGTCCAGACCTATCGTGGTAATGTTATGTCAACGCACGGCGAGTTTTCACCAAACATTCGCGCCATTAGTTCAAATCAAAGCACACACATTCACAATATGCGATCGAATCGATTATCGCATGGTTTCATTATAGACGAGAAAATCAAATGAGAAAATTCCTTTTGGAATTTGCTACCACCGAAGAATTTTTGTTCGGGTAGTGTGTCACTTTGATATGAATTAAATTCACGTCCACCTTAAACCCTTGCCGATTTGAGATCAATTCACTAGTTCCGATAATTGGCGAGATATGCGATTGTACATTTTTTCCATCAACGTCAACGGCATTTCTTTTTCAGTAACATACCACTTGTGTTTTTACGGTGTGAGTGCACGGTACAACTCATAAAGTTGTCTACAAAAATAGATAGGGAAGAATTTCGCGAATTCGAACCAAACAGCTACGACGTGTTCACGGTCACGGTTCATCCCAGACTTTTCGATCCGTTCAAATCTCCGCATAATTTCTCTGGCGCACCTGTAAGTCGAAATCAGTTGCTAGCTCAGCCGAGTTAGATTGCATTCGGCAATGCAATACATGGATGGGATGCACTAAATCAATGCTCTCATGTCCGAAATTTTAATTTGCAGATTTGCGTAAAAGATTGAAAATTCAAATCATAATACGAGTATAAGATAAATATTATAAAGGCTATCAATGCAAAGAAAAAATTTACGTTTAATGTATGAAAAAACAATATAAATTTATATTTATATAAAACCTATATACCTTTTTCTTTCTAAATTTTATAATTTACAAAAATTTAAATTTGAATAACTAAATTTTTCATATCTGCTATTGAAATTTCAGAACAGTGTTTTCGGTTTTCGTGCAGTTGGCTTAGTTGACTGCTCGATTACTACAGGTTGGCTTAGATTTACATCGGGAAATCTGGAACGAACGAGATCGAAAAATCATTACAATGGAGCAATAAGTCTATTAATCGTCCGATCCATGACCGAACTCTACACGAAACTAGCTGGCCGACAAGCAGTTGCTAACGTCGTAGGCTATTTATTTTCCAAATTGTTCACTTTCGTGGTACAGTTTGTTATCACTTTCTCTAGACTTCACGTCTATGGGTCGTGATCCGTTCGTTAACGAGGCGCAAGAGTTTTAAAAATCATGATAGTTCTTCCGTATCTTTAAATTTTGCATACAGCTCAATTAACTGCATGATCTCCACCTCAAGCTACTAAATCTTTCCTTGGATTTGTTATCAAACTTCTTTACTTAATGTTCTTATTTTTAGGGTTTTGTAAAATAATTTTACAAAACCCTAATAGTTTCGCGACCTTTCTGTCGGTCTGTCCGTCCGTCCGTGTGTCACAGCACTTTTTCTCGCAAACTACTTAAGCTAGAAACATCAAATTTTGTATATAGGTGTAAAGTGGTGCTCTCTTCAAAGTTCAACTACAAAAATTTTTTAAAGGTTTTTAAGGGGGGATCTCCCCATATAGGGGAGTGGCCCCCGAAAAAAATTTCATCAAAGGTAGCCGATATGGGGTATCAAATGAAAGGTCTTGATGAGAGCTTTTCAAAACAGGTCTTGATTTGATACTTTTTACTTCGAGGGACGCACAGGGAGTGGAAATACACGAAAAATTTGTGTCCCCCCCTCGCGATTGGACACCTGTGATCCGAAAAAACTGAAAAAAATGATGGTGGTAGGTGTTTATGAATACAACAACAACAAATACCTCAGAAGTCGAAATTCGCTCAAATTTTTTAATAATAGTATGATATTCGAATTTCACATTTTCCCCAATAAAATCGCATCGGTTCCTTTAAACTGAACGACATTTACGTAGTCCTACTAAGGGTTCTGCAATTTTGTAAGTTTGATGAAAATCGAATTATATACACGGAAGTTATAGCCGTTTGAAATTTCTCCAATTACAACAACAATAACACATGATTTTGGTATTTTATGGACTTTCCATCCAATCAGTCACTGCAGTTTTGACTTGACCTTCTTGAAATTTTCCAATAAGGTCAATAACATTAATATTTTTGAGAATTCATGATTTGAGTGATTTTTGTCGGTTTGCAACAAAATGGCGACCGTTGAAAGTAGAAAAACAATGGATTTTCCTTTGAACGTGCACATCTCTTTGACATATTTCTTGATTTTATTCATTGCTGGTGACTGCATTTCTGAGAAGTTGGGTACAAAAGCCTTCTGACATGAGCGTAGGTCTGTTTACCCAACTTGTTTAAATCTATTCACTTTCCACCACTGCGTCCCTATTTCTTCATCGTACAACGGTCATACGATTCGAACCTCACCTGTTCTTCTTTCATTAGTTGTACCTCCAGATAATATTCTAGATATCGGTATAAGGCATGCACATAAAATAGTATGTATCTTGTCCAAGTCGTCATAAATTCTGAAGTAATCGCCTTAAAAAAAAGCTCTGAGATTTGTAAATAATGGTATCTTCATTCATCTCGACCATTGGGTCATAATTCCCGAAAATTGCTAAGTTTGAGATACAATCATTGTTTTTATGATATAACTTTATTGATTATGCCTATAATTTGATGAACTACGTGACTTATAATATCCTTTCTAAATATGAATACATCAGCTAATTATTTTAGAAAACTAGTTTAATTTTTTCGATATTTCGTAACGACTTACTTCGAAAAGTATCAGTTCAGTGATCCGTGTACGTGCTCAAACCACTGTTTGGTCACACTTCTGTCATTGGCCGTGCAAGAATTGTGAATGTCAAAATAAAAAGTTAAGCAAAACAAAATGTCATCGCAAATGGAAGAAATTGGTAAATTTATTATTAAAAGCATGTATTTAAAGCGAAATATTGTAATAAATCCCTCGTCTGCAGTACTGAAGATGTTTTACAAGAAAATAATGTGGAATTTTTTTATTGTGCAGCAGCTGTGCCATTTTTTCTGTCCTATGAGATCACATCAGTGTCTCTTCAGAATTACTGTGTAATCAATGAATTTATTTCTTTTCCTTGTGCAGAACTTTTGGAAAGAGTATTATTCCGTTTGGGTAATGCTGATACCGATGAGAAACTAGAAGTAGCCGTTGGTAAATTCCTTACGCCGGTATTGTTGAAGATAACCTCACCACACGAAAATGTCCGAACTAAGGTGATTATTCTCCAGACCAGCCATTGAAAAATTTGCTAATTCATATCCTAAATTTCAGGTTATGGAAGTACTTACTCATATAAACAAAAGACTCAAATCTCGACCAGCTGTTCAAATACCAGTGGATTCGCTTCTCGATCAATATCTGGCATCAGACTCAACATTTTTGCTTAATTTTGCTATAATTTATATAACAATGGGATTTCCCCGTTTGCCGCTAGAAAAACAAGCAGAGCTGGCAACGAAACTTTTGAATTGCGTCGAAAAAAGTCCAGATTCTCATCAGGATAAGTAATAAATTTGATCAACTTATCTTACCTGAGTGGGATAATTAACAAATGAGTATGTTTAGGATACTCGTGATGGTTCTACCTTTGTTGGGCGAAGTCAAACTACCGGCTGATGTCTCAGAAAGAAAATTGATATTTGGTCTATCAGAAAAGCCGACTACAAAAAAGTTAATATTGTCCCTTATCCAAGATGTTTTGTTGCTACCTTACGGGTGAGTAAACGTCTACATTTTGAATGCAGTACTACCGTGGTCTGTTAAACATAAAACATTCATTATATCCCATTAGGGTAACGCAAGATGCAGAGCTACCAGCCGGTTTCAGTATTTACTCATTTAAGCGAATAATTGCCAATAATTGGAAGGCTGAAGAACTTGAACAGGTGGGTTTTTTGGAGATGTACTGAAATCATTCATTTCTTAATATACTTTTTAATTAGTCTAGCTGTTTCTCTCAAAGACAGTTTATGACTTTTTTCAAAATTAACTACGCAGAATCTAACATGTAAGGAGAGTAATGTTTTAAAAAAATGATACTTTTTTGTCCAGCAGTGATGCGAATTAAGATTTCCATGTTTCGCAGAAAATTTTCTACGTTTAGCCTTAAAAGCAAATTTTAGACCTACCAAAAGTCTTATCAGAAATATTAGCTGGTTCTACGCCTGCATTTTCTATCGTTCAATAAAATTTAGGGATCATAACTAAGCCCAAAAAGTATTCACCATAAAAAAAAACGCTTGCCAATTTTAAGTCGAGGATAAGACCATCGAATTGCAAGATTCCTCTTCAACTGCTGCGGCCTATTCGCAATAGTGGTGCGATAATTAAAACTACGACCAATGCAAACACAACTGAGCTATACAGATTAACCAAGGATACCACGCAGTATGATATTACAAAGACAAGGATGCGTCAACCCAGACTGATTATTAATGGTCTAGATAAGTTCATTTAATTCTAAGAGTTTTCAACGAGTTTTCAATTTGGAAAGTTTTCCGAGTGTTTTGAAAAGTTATCATTAAAAGAAAAACCAAAACGGTATTCAAAGCAGCTAATAGCTTAACGTTCTTTAAGAGTTACCAAAGTGTTTTCAAATTTGAAAGTTTTCGAGCCTTGAAAAGTTATCATAAAAACAAAATGAGTGTATTTGCCGGTGTATTGCGTCGCTAGCAATACGAGTTCTTTCAAGGGTTCAATTATCCTAAATGTTTAATTATCCTAATTGTTCCTAGCTCCTATTCAGACACACTCGTATCTTTTTTGTGGGGGTTATACTGATTAATCTATTTGTAAAAGCCGTCATTTCTTTCGACGTGTTGTGTCCATTTTGTTACAACCGTACCATGGGGGGTTTCAGCTGTGACTGGATCCTCCCTTTGATTATAATTAAGTGCTGTGCTTAATATAAATTCCGCGTGGTTGTTGTCACACTGAATTGTTGAAGTATTTTGTTTAAATAGACTGTACTTAAAGTTAGAGTTTGTTTTTGTGCACACGCGCCAACAACCTTTTTTGAGCGGGGAAGCCTGCGTAGCATAGCTCTAGCGTCGCAATCTTTGGTGCATGCGTTGCCATTTTGGACGCGCAACGTTTGAGCTTCCGGTACATATTTTTGATAGACGCCATTGTTTAAGATGAGCGTAGTGCATATCTGACCCAAGTATTTTATACTGACTATACTTAATTTTTTCACAATTTGTGCCAATAAAAACCTTTTAGATACAAGCCCTGTCCTATTTTCTATCATACATTCCGTGAACCAGCTTGATTTTGTCAGTGGGTGGACCTTGGGAACAGAATAATTGTAAGGGGGAAAACAATAAACTAACGCGCACCGTTGTTAATAATCAATTTATTGTATTCAAAAAACAATGGCTCGATTGATGGTTCGGATGCGACTGACTCTTCTCGATTTCTTTCGTGGCCGGTGCTCTTCCATTGGTGTTGACATGACACTCGACCATCCTGACATTGAATCGTCTCGATTCATTACTCCGTGTCTGAATCTGCAGCATCATCGTAAAAATCGAATTTAGGACTCAATGGATCCACGGTTTCAACTTTTCGCTTCTATACACCGAACAGAATTTCTGTTGGTTGGGATGTGGGATCCCACGTCCTCGACGATACCCCTCGTTTCGTAAAATTCTCGAATTGATGTAGGGCCCACGATATTTGGGCTCTAACTTTCGAGATTCTCCCGTAGCAGCAAGAACGTTCCCTAGAACGATGAGATCTCCTTCCTTGTAGATAAAAGGTTTCTTGTATTTCGCGTTTAACGTCAATCTCCATTTCTCTCGTTCGGTGCTAATTGCGGCGCAATCGGTAATTATCTCGAAATGCTTACCGAGCAAATAGATGCGGAATCTATCTAACGACTCGACGATAGCCAAAACTTCAAGCTCATGACTATGGTATCTGCTTTCGGATTCGCTACACTGGCGGCTGTAGTAGAAAACCGGTCTGAAATTGCCACCGTCGTCTCGTTGCATGGGGATATCGGTAAGACCCAGTGTGCTCGCGTCAGTGTAAGCTTGATGTTCCTTCGTCGGATCGTATGCACTGAGCACTGGATCGCAGCAAACTGCTGATTTGAATTTTTCGAATGCGTCACGTTGTTCGGTCGACCAACAAAATTGTGAAATGTCCTTCTGCTTCAACAAAAGTGTGAGCGGCTTCGATATTAGAGAATAATCGCGAATGAATTTGAGGAAACACCCGCTCAATCCCCGAAATCTTCGAACTTCTGTAACGTTGTTTGGTTCCAGAAACTCTCAAATTGCATTAGTCTTTTCAGCTCCTGGTTTTATTCCGTCCTCATCGACTTGATGACCCAAAAACGTGATTTGTTTAGGCAAAAACGTACACTTAGAGGGTCGAAGCGTCATACCGGCATCTCGAAGTATAACCAGGAATTCACGGAGTTTGATTAAACCCTCGGCGATGGTTTTGCTGGGCAGAATTACTTCATCTACGTAGCTAACTGCTCGATTTCCCATTTGTCGTACCAACTTGGTAATGACATGAAAATAACTCGGTGCATTGCACAGGCCGAAAGGCATCCGGTTGAATTTGTACTGGCCTGCATGCGTGACAAATGCAGTGTATTTCCTGCACTCTTCTGCGAATATTCTGATGGACGTATGCTTTTTCGTGCAGTTCGTTTACTCTTTCTTGAACGCGCTCACGCTTTGCAAACGGTATCCGGTATGGCTGGCGTCGGACAGGATTTAAGGTCGTTAACCTTATCATCATCGTTACCGAGTTGCATTGACCTAACTGAGCAAGCGATTCAGAGAAGCATTCTCTATGCTCACTGATGAGCTGATACAGTTGGTACTATTCTTTGACGGATAGCGTTGGCTCAAAAGTTGGAGCGTTTTGGAAAGCGTTTTCCAATCGACAAGCTCCCGGTTCAATGATCAGTCGTTTGCCTGATGTGCAGAGTAGATCTGACCCCAATTATAGTGGCTCCGAGATCAAGTCGTCATCCACGGGAAAAATCTTCGCATTTACATTCTTACAATTCAACTCAATTATGGCCTCGAGTATCTGGT
Organism: Odontomyia ornata; assembly: GCA_963969285.1. Taxonomy (NCBI): domain Eukaryota; kingdom Metazoa; phylum Arthropoda; class Insecta; order Diptera; family Stratiomyidae; genus Odontomyia; species Odontomyia ornata. Next base: position 87,634,114 of record OZ017742.1, read on the forward strand.
TGCACGTTACTGAAGCTCCTCCAAATCCTCGAAGGGTGATCGGTGAACATTGCTTCACGCCTCCCATCGACATTGCGATCGTTCGTTGAATGAATGTTCTTTCGCTGTCGGGGTCGATGAAGGACTTAATTTTGTTTCCGTTGAGAAAAACCTCCTTAACAAGCGGATTAATTCTTTCTGTTGAATTTATGCGACGAACGTTACTGACGGCGGTCGCAGTTTCATTTTCCGGACATCGGTTGGTCGTATGACACTTCTCGCATCTTTGTTTTCGTTGCGGTTTTGGACAGTTCAGCGAAATATGCGGATTCGACGGGATTCCGAATTGCTCGAAGTCGGCTACCCAAACGCATTTAATGACATAATACCTCGCTGTATCGGTGGTGGTGGTCCAGAATTTCGTCTCGACTCCGTCCGTGGCTCCGAAATTCGTTTCGAATTCTTTATCGCAGCTAAAATATTGTTGACGGTGTCGAAAATTGAGCTCGCGATCGCATTTTGCAAAGATGGATGCCGTAGCCTGTTCCTTATATACCGGATTATAGCGTTGTCGCTCAAGTTACCTTGTTTTCCCAATGCTAGCATAGTATAGAAGTAACTTTGTGTTGTCTCGCTCGGCTCCCTGGTGCGATTCATCATTTTTATGTGAACATGGACCTCGCTTTCATGGCCAGGGAAATCTCGCCTCAATGATTCGGCTAGCTCACGCCAGCTTCCAGGAACCCGCGCAGAACCATCGCTCCAAATTTTAACAGGCCGCTTTAGGGGGGCTTGCACGGCGAACACCAAAAGTCTATCCTTCCACTGATATACCTCGGCAAGCTTCGTAACACTGGTAAGATATCCGTCACATCTCGAATGTTATTATGAAAATGTGGTCCACTACATGCCCGCACTAAATTAGCCGATCGTTCGCATGCGTCAACTTCGAACGTCGCTGCCGGCGGCGTCTCACCCGATTTCATGATGTTAGTGAGTGGTGGTGTCGGCTCCTGTACTACGATCGGTTGAGTGTTAATCTGTTCAGTTGTTGACGACGTCGCCAACTTTGCCCCGTTCGGTAACGCGGCGACGACAGCTGATATTAACTCGCTCAATCGCTTCACTTCATCGCGTAACTCGCGCACATCATCTTCACCCGAACATTCTGACATTTTCCCATTCTTTTCGATTTCGTCATTAGCCAGAATTTCACAGAGTCTTTGTGCTAGCTCGGCTTTGTTTCCCTGCGTAGAGGTGTTCTGTAGTCTAAGTTCATGTTTTAGTCGTTCCTTGTTTAGCGTATTGACCTTTTCGACCGGAATCGTGTTGCGTTCCGTTTCCCTCGTATACGGACCGAAGGGGAAATCGAACCACTATTGCAATTATGTGTAGTCACTCGCGTATGTATGCCGCACGTTTCTCCTTTCGTCTCTTTTCGCAGACGAACCGTAGGAGAATTAAACATGAGATCGCGAGGAGGGGAAAAATGGCTTTCGACGGCGTCTGTACATTCTACGTGCACGATTTGAATTTTTACTAAACCAGGGGGATGTACCTTGGGACCTTGGGAACAGGATAATTGTAGAGGGAAAACAATAAACTAATGCGCACTGTTGTTAATAATCAATTTACTGTCTTCAAAATACAATGAACTCACGCACCAAAGTATTGTTGTTGTAGCACTACAGCCCCTTTCGGGCTTTCGCTTAGAGATAGTAAGAGTATCTCATTATTAAGGTGATATGGTCAGTATCACGCTTTGGCCGTGTGTCCGTCCACCAGCTACGATACGTTCTGATTTTTAAACCAGCACTTATCATAACTGAACGGGCTTATAGTCACTCGAACTAAATAGATGTATAGATGTAAGTTTAGCGAGCAACAACACAAGGCAAGCATACAAAGTAGTGAAAAGCCTGAAACGTGGTTACCAGCCCAAAAACACGCTCTGTCGCGATGACATCGGCAATATCATCGCTGATGAAAACAAGATTAAGGAAAGATGGGCATCATATTTCAAGAACCTGCTTAATCCTCCGCACATTTCCAGAAAATCGGAGCCTAGAGATGTCTGCCGAGAGCATCCATTGGCCCCACCAACTCTGGATGAAGTTTGTTCCGCCATCAAAGCCCAAAAGAATAATAAAGCGCCGGGCATCGATGAGATTCCAGTTGAGCTCATCAAATGTGGTGACAGTAGTGTTCATCAAGCTATTCACCAAGTCATCCAGCACGTTTTTTTTTTTTTTTTTTTTTTGTGGTAGGGAGGTGAAGGCATTTATGCCCGCCGAGTCTGGCAGTGTGGGATTCCCATGGAGGATACCTTTGGACTACCCACTAAACACCTCCCCTGTCAATCTGAGAACCTAGCCTGGAACCGTTTGACACATTACTTCGGGCCAGGTCTCGTTTTGTTACGCCGTGGGGCGCCTTCAAGCTGGGGAGTCCCTTTCCTAGCGGGAGGGGAGAGGGGAAGAGGAATTGCCAGAAGAGCGATCCCCCAGCCCCAGTGCCTCCGGCTGCTGTGAGTCCCTTTTATATTTTAGGACTGCCCGAGCATAATGTGCCACCTGGTTCCATTTGTCAACCGATTCGAGCATCACCGCAACTATATTATCCGAGGTGAGCTCTCCCGTCTCCCTGTAGAGTTCCCTTCGCAGCCTGGCCCATTTGGTACACGCAAAAAATGTGTGACAGGCATTGTCCTCCTCTCCTGGGCAAAACCGACAATCGGGAGACCGTGACTTGTCGATCTTGTGCAGGTAAGACTGAAAACACCCGTGCCCGCTCAAAAGCTGGGTCAGATAGAAGTCAGTCTCACCATGTCTTCGATTTAGCCACGGTCTCACGTCCGGGATGAGGCGCGCAGTCCACCTTCCCTTCGTGCAATTCCTCCAAGACTGCTGCCAATCGTTGAGCGAGCGTTGTCTCTCCTCGCAGACAACCATCTCCCTCGCATCCTCGTTTCGGCGCAGGTAAATAGCGCGGCGCTCTCTAGCAAGGAGGGCGACAGGTATCACGCCTGCAATCACTCTCACCGCCGAGTCGGAGACTGTTGGATACGAAGATGCAATTCTCAGTGCTCCTCTTCTCTGTACCTGTGCCAATCGTTTTCGGTATACCTCCTTGCTGAGCGCGTCGCCCCATACCTCTGCTCCGTACATTAGCACTGACCCTACAGCACTCATCAAGAGGCGTCTTCTTGATGGGCTGGGTCCCCCTACGTTGGCCATAAGTCGACTCAGGGCCGATATTCCCGAAGCAGCCTTCTCAGCCGTTGCCCTGATTTGCTCAGAGAAACTCATCTTCGAGTCGATCAGTAGCCCCAGGTACTTCACCGCTGGCTTCGATTCGATCTGTATATCTCCAATACTGATCATCCTTACTCTAGGGATTCTCTTTTTTGTCAAGATGACCACTTCGGTTTTCTCCAGTGCTAAACTGAGCCCGCGAGCAGTCATCCAGTCCCTCACTCGGCGCATTAGCATACCTAGCCTAAGTTGCGCTTGTTCAACGGTGCGTCCGGGGACCAGAGCCGCAACATCATCCGCATATCCGACCAAGCGCGACTCATCTGGCATCTCAAGTCTCACTAGCCCGTCGTAAGACACGTTCCACAGGTCCGGACCAAGGATAGATCCCTGGGCAACACCCGATGTAATTTCCATCCTTCGTTGGCCCTGTGTCGTGTCGTAGAGCAGGCTTCGGTCCTTTAGGTAGTTCCTCAAAAGCCGCATTAGATATTCTGGAACTTGAAAAGAGTTTTCCAGCGTGTCCAGAATATCCATCCAGCACGTTTGGCAACAAGAACAAATGCCGAAAGAGTGGAGCCAATCAACAATTATATTCCCTATCCACAAAAAAAGGTGACAAGCTACAGTGTGAAAATTATAGAGGCATATCACTACTTTGTACCGCGTACAAAATATTTTCAAAGATCTCAGAAACTAAAATCGGATCATACACCAACAGTATTATTGGGGAATATTAAGGTGGTTTTAGAGCAGGCAGATCGACGATAGACCAATTGTTTACAGTCAAGCAGGTAACTGAAAAGTGTTGGGAGTTCAACATAGACGTTCACCAAATTTTCGTTGACTTTAAGCAAGCATACGACAGTATTGATCGTAACGTACTGTACTAAATTACGCTTTGCTTTGGCATCCCAGCCAAATTAGTCCGTCTTACCAAAATGACAATGACGTCGACGACCTCCCAAGTCCGCGTCAATAACCAACTCACTGATTCCTTTGACATAAATATCGGACTAAAGTAGGGAGATGGGCTTGCTATTCAATTTGGCTCTAGAGTACGTCATAAGGAAGCTACCTGTCGATACGCGAGGTACATTACTATTCAAGTCGAGCCAAGTAGTAGCCTATGCGGATGATATAAACACTTTGTCACGGTCATTAACAACTGCCAAAGAACTCTTCCTGAAACTCGACAGCGAAGCAAAACTAGTAGGGCTACAAATCAATGAAAATAAAACATAGCTCATGACGCAGTCGAGGAAAAAGACCTCAAGTACACAAAATATCACACTTGGCGAATATAACATAGTATCGAAAGGCGCCAAAATAACGAAAACGGGCAATGAAAGAGTTTGTCTCTTTCCGAAGAATACAGCTCGCAAATAAAATATTTTATTCAGTATTAACGATCTTGAAGACCAGCTGCATACACAGGAAAACAAAGCTCCAAGTATACAAATCTGTGATAAGACCTGTCTTATGCTATGGGTGTGAAATATGGACCCTAACCCAAGCATCCGCAAATATATTGAACGCCTTAGAGCGACGGGTCCTAAGGCGAATAATCGGAGCGAAGCTAGACGGGGACCAATGGCGAATTCGATACAACCATGAGTTGTATGAAATTTGACGAACCGGAGATCTCAACGAACAAAGGATACCCAAAAAGGTATTCGTTAGGAGAACTGAGTGCCGGAGACCAGTGTGGAAACCGAGGAAACGCCGATCTGACTCGGTCGACGAAGACAGTTCATCGCTGCTCGGATTCCGAAATTGGAGGACGCGGTCAATGGACCGAGACAGTTGGAGGCGATATTTGCAGGAAGCGGTGGTGGGTTACCTCAGCCTCGACACCGTCGAACCAATTATTATGTTAGAAAAATTCGTGAATGTGAATTTTTTTGTAGTGGGCCCTTGTGCTGGGGAAAAGAACCTGCCCCACGACACCGCAATGCTAGCCTGCCGGCACATTCACGCGTCCTCAGGCAAGGCCAATTCTGATGGGCACCAAAATCTGCAGCAGTCCATCGCTGCAGTTCTGAACGGACGTAACTAACATCTCAATATTCTCTACAAAGTGTCGCACTAGCGATGCGACGTCCATATTAGTCTCTTGCAAGAAGCTGTGGTTAATTTGGTTAGAGGGTATCCCGGCCGACAATGCCCAGAATATTTGGTAGATTACACGATGATAGATGCAAATTGAACTCACAATACAACTTTTGATTAGAGCAAAGCTGGGTATTTGTAAGATATTCTCATGGGAGTCTTCTTCAAGGAGTCTTCAATGTTCATAATTGGGTTTCCTCTTGTTCAATTTAGCGTAAAATTAGAAATAGTACAAAGGTGCCTCTATAAAAATTAAAAATATTAAAATTAGATATATTACTTTCTGCACAGTTCATTTCGAATAACTTGTTTATATTAGATAAACATTTTTTCTTCAGCTCAAAAAGGGGATTGTCCGATTCATATGCAGTGGAGCACTTTCAGATCTCGATACATTTATACTCCTTGTACTAGCCTCATCCGATACAAGATTTAGCGTTGCTACACCAGCAATAGCTGAGCTGAGTAAAGTATGTACTACACTAGACTTTTCCGATCCACAAGTAACTGCTCCATTGTATACGTTATTTTCGGGAAATGGATCAAAAGTAGCTGATAAAAAAACCACTCCGTGTAGTGCGCGAGTTCGACAAAAACTACTACAGTATTTGTTAAAAGGTCGCGGGAAAGGTATTAATGCTGTTAAAGGTATTCAAGTTATATTCGAAGGATTGTTCGGCGAAAATACAAATCAAAAATGTAAAGTACTTTCATTACAATTTTGTGAAGTTTTACTGAAAGAGTAAGTTTAACACCTAAAGTAACACCTACTTTATGATTCAAAATTGTAAATGTTTCAGAGGCCCGAAGGAAATTGTCTCTAGGGTGTCGAAAGTAATTTTAACAGGTTTATCAAAGTTGATAGGGAAAGAATCAAGCGAAACTTCAGACGTTCAAAATGCAGCTTATTCTGCAATGGCCCAATTGGCTCGAACCTGTCCGGACGTAGTCAATCAAGACTTGAAAATTGTGGTATCTTACTTCAATCATTTATCAACTGCTCCACAAGAGTTGCAAACTTCTATTCGCGAAGCACTAATCGCAATGGCGCCAGCATTCGCTTGGAATTATAATGCAATGGAGACAGAATCGTCAAACGAATTCGCCATGACTCCGCAACAGAATCTACTTTTGGCTATGTTGTCTGACAATGCTGAGGCGAAATTGCAAGTTGTTCAAAACGTTACAAGTTTCTATTTAATGACCTGTTTTCCTGATCATTTTGCACCTGCAAGGTTTTTGTTGCTACTTATTGCTGGAGAAAAGTAAGCAGTGTGTTAACTTAGACATATATTAAATATAATTAAATATTCGGTTTCAGATCATCCTCCTTACATGAAGCTGTTACATCGTATTTGCATGGAGTCTCGAAAAAGGATCATATCAACTATAACATGATTTCATCAGTAGATCATCCAGTGAATTGGAATAATGACGACTATAATAAACTTTCGTCGGAGGAACGTCGAGTTGTCCTTCCTGGTTTCAAAGAAATGGTTAATCATGTATCAGAAATGGCTAAAAAGCGATTGGCTAATTCTACTCAAAAATACGTAATTGGAAAAACGGTTTTACCATTCCATCCCAACGTTTATTGTGAAGTACTATCAAAATAATTCTTAGTTAAGCTGCAGAAATGATTAGACTGTATTCGTAGATTTTGGATTACTTACGCCTGTGTTTGTGGTATTCAGCTGGAGCACGATGTCAACCTGGAGATGAAAAATCTTTAAAAGTTTTCAAAGACTATATAGTTGCAAATTATAAGGATGATGAAGATAATGAAATATCGAAGTATTTGCAGCTAGTTAAGACATCAGTTTCTGCCAAACGAGGTAAATTTTATACTTACTGCCTTGGAAACCCATTTCTTGAGTACACTTTCAAATTAATAGTCAAGGATTTTCGCATATGGAAGAATATTAGATCTAAGATCCAAATAAATTTTAGAATCTCATCAAAAGGAAACCAATGACTTTTATTCAGGTCTATGATCGTAATGTATCGACGAATATTTTCTCCAAAAACAAAATCATCTGGATTTTCCAATTGCTTTTCCATTATCGCCTCAAAAATAATCGTTTTTATTTCAGAGGATACAAACTTGCTTTGTCTATATGATCTTTTGAATGCGGTTCCTGATTTGATTACAAAAAGTCAAGTTGATCTCCTTGATTCTTTGGCATTGTCATTGAAGGATGTTTCAGAAACTTTGCGTATATCAGTGGCTCAAGTGCACGGTACCATATTGGCTTACGGGCTTTCAGATGGAGATTTCAACACGCAAGTATCTGAAATGATGAACTCTATGACCCACAAATCGCTTGAAAACCGCCACGGAGTTATATTAGCACTAGGCCATGCATTCAGCATGAAAATACGTTCATTTAGTGGATCGAAAGATATGAAATTTTTAACGGAATGGAAGGAATTTATTCAATGTTTACAGTTGATCGGTTCGATAATGATAATTTCAGTAATTAATTGAAAACTATTAACATTTACTTACAGTGCCTTCACTGGTTGAATCCCAAGTTCTTCTCATTTCTGCATCCATTAAAAGCCTTTTGCTTATTGGCAAAGTGACTGAGCTACCAGATTTTGAACTTGTATTGCACAAAAAGGCCTCTGAAGATGCTATGGAAGTAGAGGAGGTGAAGATGTGCGCTAAAGACCTTGCATTCGAAACAGTTTTTGGACTAGTGAATCATTCAGGTGTTCGGGCAAGAATTCGTGAGGATGCGGCGATATGTTTAGGAAATTTAGCAATCGGGGATGGCAAGCATTTTACGAAGAAAAATTTAGAACACTTTTTGAAGCTTATTAAAAGTTCAAAAGATGCTACTTTAAATATAGCTATTGCCCAAGCGATTGTTTTCACCATCACTGGTTACGATACAAACATGGGCCCACCGACTGCTGAGTTTAAAAATCAACACTGTGATGATGAGACCCTCGATTGGTTCTTAACTTCTATCATCAAGCATGTTCCAGATCCTAATCCTCACTCCAGACAGGTTTGTATACACACCCTAAAGTCCTTTCTATATAACTGTAATATTTGATTCAAAATTAGGCTTGTGGAGTATGGCTGCTAGCTATTGTAAAAAATTGTGCAGATAAAAAACCTATTGCTTCCAGAAAACAATTATTGCAATATGCGTTTACAGAACTATTATCAGATGACAGCGGTAGGCTTGCAAATAATTAATCAGTTTTTTTTAGCATATTCATAATTAACTTTCTTTATTTAGAGTTTGTGCAGGATGTAGCTTCTCGAGGATTGGGCTTAGTTTATTCGTTGTCAGATTCCAGTGGCCAAAATGATTTGGCTAATATGCTCCTTGATCAATTAATTGGTGGCAAACGACAAGTAAACAAAATCAGCGATGAGACTGAGCTTTTTGCGGAAGGCGTTCTTGGCAAGACGCCTACAGGGTAAGAAAAAATATTGTTTTATCAATTAAAGTAAATAACAGCAATATTTATTCATTTTATTGTTAAAAATGACAGCGGTAACATTACAACTTACAAGGAGCTGTGCGGATTGGCATCTGACCTCAATAAGCCCGAAATGATCTATCAATTCATGCAGCTGGCAAATCATAATGCCAAGTGGAATAGTAAATTAGGAGCGGCATTTGGACTTAAGTCAATATCAAAGGAAGCAAAAATTGAAATGCAACCATACTTGGGGAAAATTGTACCACGTCTTTATCGTTACAAATATGATCCAACGCCAAAAATCCAGAATTCCATGATTTCTATTTGGGACGCCGTTGTTAACGACTCTAAGGAAGTTGTAGAACTTTATTATTGGGAAATACTTAAGGAATTGCTAGTTAATATGACCGATAATGAATGGAGAAATCGAATTGCTTGTTGTTTAGCAATTCGAGATTTGCTCAAACGCCCAACCGGGCTTAGATTAAGAAGCGAGGAAACTCGCAAAGGTCAAGAGAATAATGTTAATGAAATGGAAACGGATGAAGTCCCAGAACCAGAGTTAAGAGAACTCTGGTCGCAATTGTTTAGAGTTATGGATGATTTTCACGAAGGAACCAGATTAGCTGCAGAAGGTACAGCGAAAATATTAAGTAAAATTTGTGTTACAGCTGCTTCCAGCAACCATGGGAAATCGGGGATGGCAGTTGCAAGTTCTATTTTGCCGCTTATTCTAAATGTTGGTGTAACTCACACCGTAGCAGAGATTCGTCGTCTAAGGTATTTAAGCATGAACATATGTAGAGCTAAATTATAACGACGATTATTACAATTGCAGCATTAAAACAATATCTGAGATGATAGATTCATCAGGTTCCTTGATAACACCTCATCTTCCTTCATTGATTCCGTGTCTTTTACGAGCAACGGGTGAACTTGAAACTCCAAAATTATCATATCTTTCAAACAGAATGAGTGGAGAAACTGAAGCACAAGAGGCTGTAGATTCTATCAGGGCTGAAGCTGCCAAATCACACCATACAATGGAGACTATAGCAAAGGTACGTTATTAATATGATAATTCTCTATAATTATGTACATGCAGAGGTGAAGATATATTCAGTGAATTTCACGCCTTCTTCTTCTTCAAGCAACAAGGCCCCCGAATGTTGTTATCATGGCAGAAATTCCCCGCAGGGGAATGCCCCCACAGGGGGGAATGTCCCCGCAGGTGGAATGCTGGCTGACAGGAATACTCTTAGAAGCTAGCATTCTTTGGGGAGTTCCGCCCCCACGTACACAAGGAAATTGCCAAGGGGGGAATACCGGTCGGCAAGAGCACTCTTGGAGGCTAGCATTCTTTGGGGAGCGCCGTGAGGCTCCCTCCTGGAATGACAGGTAACGGGCCTGACTGGATCTGGACTACGCTTTGGACAACGAACTGGAATTCATACTTTGGGCTGGCGGATATGATTATTTGGACCTTGCTGCTTTGCACGGTAGCGCTGAGGTGACACTCGTGTGTGAACGGCTCCAATTCCACTCTCATACCGTCTCCTACCCGGTAAAACCTTGGCAGGCCTCGGTGTACGTTCGAAGTTCGCACCATTGGGTTAGTGGTTTTGATTCGGTTGAGACGGACTCCCGGTTAGCGCTGGTCTGGCTCTGAGCACTTGTCCCCATAACTCCCTCGCATCCCTGCTCTGCAAAGATAACCATGGGACCAAAAAGGCGACTACACACACGAATGGAGATAGCGGCTCCGACGTGGGACCCAATAAAATTGGAGCAATCAAAAACCCTTAAAAAAAATAAAAAAACCCAAAGAAAGAAAAAGAATGCAAACATAACAATAACGACGACGCAACCAGCAGTTGCAGCCACGATGTTAACAGCACATCGAGAGCGGTATTAACGATGGCAAAAACGACGATTAATACAATGACAATGAAGACGGACGAAAAACGGAGATTATCAGATAGTCTGGTCCAGACTGAGATTCTTGCGGCGTTTGGACGCAGCAAAAAAAATGATGAGAACGCCAGAGCGTCCTATAAAGTAAAAGCGGGAAACCCTGCAGGACGTGCCAAATGCTCGAGCGGTGGAGGAAAATACAAAGGAATACGAGAATTCGATGGTTACTGCTGCCATCGCTACCGAAGCGATTGAAGCAAGGGTCGTAAATCCCGAAATAATAAAGAACCATCCTGAAATCAACGGGGAGATTACGGCAGGAAAAGTAACGAGTGACCAGGCAAATAAAGCGACGATGTGTGATTTCATCGCCAACGTCGAAAAGGTGGCGGAAGTACTGTATTCGGAAACAGAAGCCGATAACCTCTCTCAAGGACGATGGCCCCAGAGTACAGTTGTCGCCTAGCGACATGAAGAAGAAAGGTTATTCTAAAAAGCGGGAGTTGTCCTTAAAAGAATACAATCTGCATGCGACTCACCAAAGCAGTAAAGATTGGACCCCTTGAACTAGAGGAGTTGCTAGATCGCACAGGGCATTATCGGAGGAGCTGGTTAAAGGCCGAAGAGGACAAGAAGGCCGAAGAAGAGCAAAAGGCTAAAGAAGCGCTCGGGGCGAAATCTAAAGGGCACGTGCTGATAGCTCCACCATCAAAAACCAATAAAAGAATGGCGTCTAGCCCAATCGAAGGAAGGAAGAGGCACTTGATGGGCGCGGAACACCTGATCAGGGGCTCCTTACAGTGCTTACAAAAGGAGCGAAGAAAGCCGCTAAGAAACTCCTTCCAAAAGTGTCAGAAAGTAAAGTTCGCACGGACGCCCAACAAGAAAAAAGACCCGATGCAAAACAGGAGGGAAAGAAGCCCCGACGAAGGCACCGGCAGCAGGCACTGCACGTAAAACCCCAAGATGGTCGATCCTACGCGGAGGTGCTGCGGGACATCAGGGGAAACGTAAGGCCCGAAGACACTAACACTGCCATTAAAGCAGTAGGACCAACGCGGTCGAGCCACATACTGGTCGTATTTGGAGCGGAGGCCAAGATTAGGGAAGCATTCTGCGACTCAGTAGAAAGTCCTCGGCAAAAGCGCAGCTATATCCTCGCTCGAGCCGATGACAACAATCGAAATAAGAGACATCGACTGCGTCACAGATCTGGCCGAGGTAGAAGAGGCCATCAAAAAGGAGTTCCCTAGCGTGGGCGGGATCAAAGCAAGGCTGACACCTAAAAACCATAGGGGACAACGCATGGTCATAATTCACTTGACCGAAAAGGACGCCGAACAATTTCTGAATAACGGCAAAGTACGAATAGGGTAGGATACGGCGAAGAGCGACGCCTCTTCATTGTTGCAAATGCCTTGGTGATGGTCACACCGCACAAGTATGCAAATGCGGTGAAATGGGACATAAAAGAAAAGAGTGTACGAAGGTGGCACACTGCATTCTTTGCAAGGACGCTGATCCAAGACAAGATTTTGGACACGTCTTGGGATCAGGAAAATGCCGGGTTTTCCAGGAAGCCCTAGCGAAGGTAAAATTAGAACTTAAATGACCTGCATTCTGCAGCTAAACCTACACCGCAGTTCAACCGCACAAAATCTGCTTGAGCAGTTTGCGAGGGACATGAAAGCCGACTTCTTGCTGCTGAGTGAGCAACACCATGATAAAAGTCTTACATTATGGTATTGACGAAACTGGTACTGCTGCCATCTGGGTTCGGAAGAGTGATTTCCAAGTGGAGAGTTGGATGGTTTCGTATGGGTTCGGTGCTCAGGGACCACTTTCTTTAGTGTGTACCTAACGCCTAACGAATCAATATAATCTTTCTAAGCCAAGCTTAATGCTTTGGAGGGCGCTGTCTCGAACGCAGGCGGGAATGTGCTCGTTGGGGGAGACTTCAATGCTAAAGCAATCGAATGGGGCATGCCTCAAACTGATTCATGGGGAAAAAGAATCCTAAAAATAGCGGCCAGGACGGCGCTCGTCGTACTAAACATCAGAAATACGCCGACTGTCCGCCGTAGTAGCTGTGAAGGAACCATACCGGATGTGACATTCGCCTCGGAGTCTTTAGTACGGAGGATAAACAATTGGAGAGTATAGAGTACTACGCAACCAGTGATCATCATCAGTGCATTCTGCTTGAGATCAGTGATGTTGTCTCCCGACGTTCTTGCTCTCAGCTTTCTAGAATTGGATGGATCATCGGAAGGATGGACGTCGAGAGGTCTACGAGGTACTCACATCGGATGCACCCCTGCAGGGAGATTCGGAGGGGGCAGAAGAAATCGCAGCTCAAGACGTAGCGAACTCAACTATGAGCATCATCGCGACTGCTTGCAAAGCTTCTATGCCCCGTCGAAAACCCCGGCACGGCAAGCGCCTAGTGTACTGGTGGTGAACTCAAATCGCTGGAAAACGAAGGGAGTGTCACAAGCTTCGGCGTGAGGCTCAACGTGCACGGAACCGTGACGAGGCAAGCAACCGGGTAGCAGCATATAAGTCGGCCAGGGAATGTCTTCGCAAAATGATCAACAACAGCAAGGCTCGCTGCTGGCAAGATCTCTTGTATACATAATGCGGAAAATATGGACGAGATAGTGCGGGCAGCCTTCCCTGCCCATCGCTGTCCATGGTGAAACATCAGTCGAGTGTCCACTCTTCACACAGCCGGAACTGGAAAAGGCAGTCCTTTCGCTAAAAGCGAGGAAGGCTCCAGGCGTAGATGGTGTTCCAGCTGAGGTGTTGCAGCTTGTCTATCATTGTTTTGACTTGCTGCTCAGCACATTCAACGCTTGTCTACGGTACAATGGAAGGTGGCAACTCGTGCTGATCAGCAAGGGGAAGGGAAATCCCGAATTGCCGTCTGCTAGAGAAAGTCATCAAGGGAAGACTCACTGACACGAAACATGCTGCTGGGGACCTATCCCCTCGGCAGTACGGCTTTAGAGCAGGACGCTCCACTATTGATACGATTGCAGAGCTGGTGAGCGCGGTCCAAAAGGCAGAGGTATATAGCCGCATCAAGCGATGGATCGCCCTTTTGGTGACACTCGACGTTAGGAATGCATTCAACTCCGCTAGATGGGTGGATATTCTGGATATGCTGGAAAACCCTTTTCATGTTCCAGAATATCAAAAGCGACTTTTGAGAGACTACCTAAAGGACCAAAGCCTGCTTTACAACACGACACAGGGCCAACGAAGGATGAAAGTTACATTGGTTGTTGCCCAGATATATATTCTTGGTCCAGATCTATGGAACGTGTCTTACGACGGGCTACTGAGACTGGAGATGCCAGATGAGTCACGCTTGATTGGCTATGCGGATGATCTTGTGGCTCTACCGTTGAACAAGCGCAACTTAGGCTATGAATGCTAATGTGAAGAGTGAGAGACTGGTTGACTGCTCGCGGGTTCAGTTCAGCGCAGGAGAAAACGCAAGAGGTCATCTTGACAAAAAAGACAATCCCTAGAGTAAGGATGATCAGTATTGGAGACATACTAATCGAATCGAAGCTAGCGGTGAAGTACCTGGGGCTACTGATCGACTCGAAGATGAGTTTCTCTGAGAAAATCAGGGCAACGGCTGAGAAGGCTGCTTCGGGGGTATCGGCTGTGAGTCAACTTATGGCCAACGCAGGAGCACCCAGCCCATCAAGAAAACGCCTCTTGATGAGTGCTGTAGGCTCAGTGCTACTGACTGTGTGGAGCAGAAATATGGGGCAACGCTCTCAGTAAGGAGGTATACCGAAGATGCTTGGCACAGTGATAGCGAAGAGGAGCACTGAGGATTGTATCTTCATATCCGACAGTCTCTAATGGGGCAGTGAGACGTTGCTCCAGGAGGTAAGCATATGGAGTTAATTTGCCTCTAGTAATACTGATCTTCATATTTAGCTAAACCATACTAACTGCTGTCGAAACCTGATTTAATCAGAATTTGAAAAAAGAGAAAAAGCACGAACGGGATCGTGAAGAATTATGGAAAAAAGCTACATGACTTGGAAATTAGTTGTAGCGGAAACAATCGATCGCGGCAAGATTCATCAAATAGTTCATTGTCTGGTTCACAGCAACAAACATTCAATTCGTTGCAACACCACAATCCGCTTCATCAACAACATAACGCAGGACAGAACCCAATTCAAATGTCGACTATTACGTCAACTCCATCTTCTACCAAAAATCCCAGCATTGGTGGAGGCATCGGCAGCGGAGGATCGATTCTAGCTAATTAGCAGCAAGGAATTGCTGGAAATACGGGTGCTGGCGTTGCCATTTTGCCGACAAAGCGATGTAGTACGGATTTAATAACATTACATTAACGTGCTTGTATAAAATATGTAAAACAGAAATAAAAATTAGATTTAATTAAAGAGGAAAAGAAAAAAAAAATATTACAAATCTAAAGAGTAGAGCCAACTCTTAAGGGAGATATATATGTGAATTTGATGTCCTGCGGAACATAGTAAGCCGCAAGGAAGAAATACTTACAAGAAGTTTAAAATGTAAGAGCTAGAGGTTTAGAGAATAAATTAAAATTAACTTCTTAGTAATAGAAATTAGAAAGAATAATAGAAATTTGTTTGACTGTTAGAGTGGAAATATTAAATAAATTCGAATAGGTGGTAATTGGTTTGTGGTCGAAATAAATATACTTTAAAATATAGATCAGATAATTTTATATCATTGAATTCATCGAATTTCCCTATGTTTTGAGCAATTTGAAGATGGAAAATAAAAGAAATGTCTGATTAAACAGCACACTCGGTCTTTCCAGTTATCGAAAACTTGACCGAGTATGGGACCCGCCGCGTTGTCTGGCCCCTCCACTCTAATCAGCTAGCCATCGGGTGAGCTCACCCCTTTTTAAGACGTTTACAGGTGCTTTCGCAGGGTAGAGTGGCCTTCCGCTCGCTTGCCTATTTATGGTATAAGGTTATGTGATTCCATCACATAATACAATAACCTAAATTTGCCGCGTCCATATTTTTTATTTAAAGGAAAGATTCATGCAAATTATGTTTGTATGAGTTTTTCACTTAAATTGAAAATATATGGCCATGTCTATATTGGATTTTGACCCGGCTGGGGGTGCGAGGTGGCACCGCTTCCACTTGGATGCCCCATCCTTATTTAGGGGCCATTAGTTCTTTCAAGTCCCGTCTGATTGCTCCCGGCCCGGTTTGCCATTTGCGTTAGCAATTTTAAACCTTAGTAGTTTATCTCGGCCTCGACTTCGGTCAATACGTCTTTGTACCTTTAAATTCGTGGATGCGAAATTTTTTTTTAGTGGGTCCACGTGCTGTGGAAAAGAATCCGCCCCATGACACCGCAACGCTAGTCTACCAGCGCATTCACGCGTCCTCAAACAAGGCCAATCTCGGCGAAACTCACCATCCTCTCTTTTAATTTCGATACCAGCTCTATCTAGAAAATATATCACTACTAGCGACTTTAAGATTCGACACATTCACTCGAGACTTCTTATGAAATATACTATTCACTTTTGTGAACACGCCGTTTGGATCCAGTGGGCTAATATCCATTAGTTTCTTCGCCCATTGGTTGCTGACCACTCCTGAAGTTTGAACTGATTAAGTTCAGGACATTCTTCAAGTGTAATTTCAACAAGGCTGATGAGGGATGGTTGTAGTCCAGAAATCGCCGATAAATATGATTGACGCGTGTGAGAAGAAGGCTTTTCAATCTTTTCAACCTTGTCATGGTTGGTGTTTCATATCCTTCCATATTGTTCCGAAGTTTAATCGTGGAAAATACTTTCTCATTGGTTTCCAATGTCAGCTTCTCTAGCTTTGACAAATAGAGATCAATTTCATCATTAGTTAGATTCCTTCATTAGGAACCATTGGGCAATAGTTACCGCCTTCCGAAGGTGAACATTGCTTCTAGTACTCCCGATCATTCTTTTTGTGAAACTTCCCAATATGTTTTCCTGAAATTAAGGTGATGACTTAGATTTTGAACTGGAATGAGAAAAACATCATCCCTTTGATGATTTATTTCTATTATAATGAAAAATATTCGCTATCACAAGGTAGTACCTGCAATTTCCGCTGAGGATTGTTAAAAATGAATTCAAGTCTTACGTCAGCAATGCAGAGGACCAAATAGGAATTTGTCCTAGGGTATGTTGGGACTCTGAACCATATAGGCAGCACCTGTATTCAATTTGATTCTCTGTTATACACGAAAAAGGTAACTAATAGCGAAATCTTGTTGATATCTAATACACTGGGTAAATGGAACATGCAACTCCTGAAGATTATCAACCCCTAGCTTGCATCTAAAGATTCATCACACGTCTTTATTTTAACAAATTGAATTCACTACTTTTTATAGCTTGAGTTTAACACTCGTCACCCCCTTTTTGTCGTTAATTCCACGCGCAATCAAAATCGCTATCTTTTAACTTCCTGAACTTCCTTATGAGTTTAACACTCGGCATCCACTTTTTATAGTTAATTTTCACGCAAAAATTTTAATTACTAATCCACAATCAAAACCTAATTTTCTTTTAGACTTCTTGAGCCGTCGTCACCCAAAAAAACCCCATCAAACCATCCCGAAATTCTTTATTCCCAATTACCGCTGCCGTACGGAGGTAACGTAATTGAAGTGCAATACACTTCGATTCCGTTTCTCACACATCTTTTCAATTACGACAAATGCAACAATTTCCATTTGCATATATGGCGATTTGCATAACCATGATAGCGTTTAGTTATATGCAGATCGTCATACATACGGAAACAATTGCTTTTGCCGAAATTAAAAAGAGTTTTCCTGCGCCTGGGGGAACTTGAAGCGAGGATCCCAGCAGACCCCCAGATTGAGAATCCACCGCACTAGCACCTGAGCCACCTTCTGATAATCTTCCATTCATTCAATAAGCAACTTCAACTACGCAAATGTTTTAATGGGTGCAAATGTGCAAATGTTTAATGGCATGAAATTTGTTACGAGGGAGCCGAGAATGAATTTTGCTAGTAAACCAATGAATAAGATTTTGTTAGTGGAACATAAAGAATAGACTATTGTTAGTAGGAGGTAAGGAATAAGATTTTGTTAGTACAAAGGTATAAGATGAAGTTTTGTTCGAGGGAAGTAATGAATGGAATTTTGTTAGTGAGGATAGATTATTCTTTTTTTTTACTGAAGAATATAAATAAAAGAAAAAGTTAGGTATGCCCAAAGGTAGTTGGAGATGATAATCAGGCAATTGAATTTGTGAATGAGTGAAGGTCG
This sequence comes from Odontomyia ornata, assembly GCA_963969285.1. Lineage (NCBI taxonomy): Eukaryota > Metazoa > Arthropoda > Insecta > Diptera > Stratiomyidae > Odontomyia > Odontomyia ornata. The sequence goes on from OZ017742.1 coordinate 87,652,149, forward strand.
GTACGGCCGCAATTCGCAACAAATTCTAGTGACCTCAAAAAAATGAAGACAATATAAATCTTTCGAGGTTGAAGTGAGGGGCTTCTGTATAATCGAGCAGTCACACAATCAAATTGCTCGAAAACCTTCCTAACTCCTACCGGAATTTGTGGCAGATTGAAAAAATATGTAATTGATTTTATTTGCAAACATATTTTTGTAGAATACTTTTTCGTTTTATTAATCTATCAAATGTTATTTTTTATCAGTTTTCCTTTATATTAAATTTGAATGTCTCCCTTTATTTTATTCGTCATGAGATTTAACTTTTATAGCTATTTAAAATTTTAATTTCATTGCTCTAGTTAAAATTTCTTTACCTCATTTAAATTTCTTTCCTACATTGCAAATTCCCTTACTTCATTTTAATAATCTCTACTTTAATTAAATTTTATTTTAAAAATTTCAAATCTGCATGTAAAATTCCGGGTTTGAGGAACGCTAATGTAATACTCCTCAACGGTGTATTACATCACGGAAGAGAAGGGAACAGAGCTGTTGGAATCAGCTGAGGCGATTCACCGTAGGCACGGGATGAAAAGAAAGACAAGTTTTGGACGGATCCAAAAGTGAAAATGGGGAGTCCGCTTGAAATTGCCAAGCAGGGTCGACGAAAGATCGAAAAGCGCAAGCACGGCGGCCGGGAATGTGAGATTGCAAGTGATACTGTGCGTCGGATTGAAGCGGTATTTGTATGCATTGGAATTTAAAACTAACGCTGTAGTGTATAGATTATCTTATAAAGATATTTTGCGAATTGTAAACACTTCGTTAGTAGTGTGGCATAGAAATCGTTTCGCGTGAAATTGTTGGTGTTAAAAGGACAGTGCATGTGTCTGGCTCTCTGCGGAGAAGAGATACCACCACGAATGCGACATATATTTGGGATGCGGAATTTAGCCTTTCCTCTTTGGGCCCTGTCATATTTTCATTTGGACAGAAAATTTTTTATTGATCTGCTTGCAAGCCCCAGCGATGGAAACGAAGTAAAGCCATTTTTATTCCTATGTAGTCCAATACAAGTTCGGAAACTCCTCCACAATACTTCTTGAAAGAAGCATGGACACAGAGGTGAATTGTAAAAGAATACAAACAAAATAGCACCTTTCATAGAGGTACACAGAACGTTTTATCGCGCATGCTATTATCCGACGGCGGACTAGTTATTCCAATAAAGCGGCTGCAAGCCCCTCAACAAAATTATGCCGAAGATCCATATATAGAAAACCTTCTGGAGTGGTGTTGCGTACCAGAAGTGTAATTAAGGATGTTTACGGATGAGGTGATATGAATCTTCGAATTGGGAAAAGTGGAAGTCAACCTAAGACTTTTCTAGTGTGATCTTGTTCGATTTACGTTATAGTTACACCCACTGCATCATTTTTACTTGCGATTAAGAAATAAATGATTGAAGTGCTCGCGGTAAAAGAGAAAAAAGAAAATTTAATTACTCCTTCTTTAGGAAAATTTCACCACATCACCAGCGGACGCCCGACGAGGATGTTGGTGAGTACCTGTTTTTTTTCTCTTAAATTTTGTAATTGGATAATTTGTATAATTGATTAATTCTTTTTTTTATACTTGACTAATTTTCTTTTTGATGTATTTGATTAAAATTTCTTTCTTTGATGTATTTGATTAAAATTTATATATTTTTATTGAATTTTTTTGATTAAAATTCCTATATTTTTATTGAATTTTTTTTTATTTTTTTATATATATTTCATTATATTTTCTTTTAAACTTGCGCCAAAGCAGGCGCGGTAAAAGTAATTGCTGTAGATTGCTCGAACAGAGTGGATTATGCACTACAGGTTGTCATTGACAATAAATTAATAGACGTGATAACTGTTATCAAAGTAAAAAAAGGAATTGTAAGAATACAATGATTTCTTAAGCAGTCAAATCCGGTCTTTCCATTTTATCAAATCTGACCGGGTATAGGACCCGCAACGATGGAAGGCTTTCCGGATAGTATGGGCAAGCCATCGGGCGCGCTCCACCGTTTTGTTGTGTCCAGGGGCTCTTGCCGGGTAGAGTGGCCTTCCGCTCGCGTGCCCTTTTATGATATAGGGTTATGTGATTTCATTGCATTTCTCTATAGCATAAGTTACGTTTGTGCTTCTCATTTGTGGGAAAGAGTCATACAAAGTGCTTTTGTATGAGTTTTTCACTCAAATGGGAAACACATGGCAACGTCTACGTTTGGATCTTGATCCGGATGGGAGGGTGCGAGGGGGCACCACCTCCATCTGGATGCCCCACTCTTATTTGTGGGCCATAAGGATCGTCGTTAATGACGAAGTCTCCGCCAGTCCGTCCATTTTTGCTCGTCCCAACTTGTTCTCTGAACAAGCAATTTCAACCCTTAGTAGGTTACCTCGGCCTCGACACCTGTCGATTGGCTTTTTTCCACTTTTAATTGGTAAATGAGAAATTTGTTTTTAGTGGGTCCTTGTGCCAGGGGAAAGAACCCGCCCCACGACACCGCAACGCTAGCCTGCCATCGCATTCACGCGTCCCCAGACAAGGCCAATCTCGGCGGATCTTAACATCCTCTTCCGCCGAGGCAGCAGACCATCGCTGCAGTCCTTCACGGACGGATTTTAGACCTCTTTTCACTACACTTCCAATGACCAAACAATAATATACAAAACACCGATATGCACAATTTCATAGAATGATGGTTAACCTGATTGTTTATAAGCGCTATCTCAGTATAAAATACAAAAGCTTAAGGAAGAAAAACAGTTATTCACCGTCAGAAATTATTGTTTTGCAGGTGTTACTTCGGGGCTAGATTCATCTAGTTTCGATAGATCCATTTTAAATTACATTTTAAATTTACATTTTCTGACAAAAATTTCATTGTTTATGATAATTGTCCCAATTGTTTCATTGTTTAATTCCAGTGCGTACAACATGTTGATTTTGAGTGCTTACAAAAAATGACACCGGCAGTTCTAGATTTAGTTAAGACAACCGTTGTTCTTGGTACGAAAATTGCATGTGCACACTTCATTTGCTTGGTAAAATATTACTCTATCTGAATTTTATAAGCTTTCTTAACCTGCCGTATTAACAGATCTCAAATCGACTTGGAGATGAAATGACTCCGCTTGTGGGCAAATATCTTGCTGTTTGTCTTATTGGTATCAAAGATAAAAATGCAACCGTGCGAAAGTATTATGCCAGTGCAATTGGCCATCTAACTGGATTGGCTAAAGAACAGTCGATAAAGAATCTTTTCACTAAACTATCCGACTTGTATCATGAAGACCAATCGAATAAAGGAGTTCCATTAGTGATACAATCGATCAACAAAAGACACCATGAACTATTGAAAGATTATGTGGAGAATGCTTTTCCGTTGATATTTTTTGCAATGCATGAAGAAATAACTGATGCTAATAAGGCGACAGTGGAACTTTGGAAGGAGCTTTGGTTGGATGTGAGCCCAGGTGATGCAGGAATAAGATTGAACTTAAATTCTATTATTCCGGTCTTAGAAAATGCCTTGAACGATTCAAGTTGGGTTCGAAAAACGCAAGGAGCGAATGCTATCAACACAATCGCTACTAGATTAGGAACGAATTTAGAGGAAGATTATCGATTGCGACTAATTGAGTTACTAGTTATAGCTATTCCCGGGAGAACTTTCCAAGGAAAAGAAAGGCTCTTGCAAGCAACGGCAAGCCTTTGCAAGGGTCTTGATCGGGAAAATCCAATATGTTCAAAAATTATTGACACCGTTATGAAAGAATGCCGTAAGGAAGAACCACAATATCGAACACATTCTTTGAAAGCAATAGGAGAAATATTGGAAGAGTTACAAGCGGATCGTTTTGAAGAAGTTTATAATTTGGTTTGGCATTTATTAGATAAGAAATCCTTGAAAACTGACTCAAATAAAGATGAGGATATGACTGATATGACAACTGATGAACGTGCTAAGCGTGCCAATATCTTCAATAAACTTAAGGAAACCGTATGTGAAACACTTGGAAAATCATGGCCGAAAAATTCAGTTGACACGCAACAAAAATATCAACAAAAATTTGTTGAACGTTGTGGACATTGTCTTCAAGATAGCACACGTCTAGTTCAAATAAGTTTGTTGGTTGCATTGGGGAAATTTGTTGATAGGCTAAAGGTATTCGAGGTTGAAACGTTAGGCAATGTTGAAAAGAAGCAAAAGCCTGACGTAGACAGAGATGCTGTGGTTGAGCAGATTTGTGAAAAAATATTAACTGCAATCTTCTTTGCATCAAGTAAGTATAAACTTATAGTGTCAATCTAATTGTTGATTAATAAAATAATTTATCAGGTTTATCGCATACTGGTTTGAAGAAAGAATCTTTGAATATTGTGTTGTTACTCATCAAAAAATTATCGGGAGATGATAATAAGAAGCATTTGGCAAAAGTGAAAGAGTCTTTTGAAAAGAACCTGCAGATTTTCGAGAAAGATTCAGCTCCAGAGGTTCGTTGCCGAATTAAGGATATTGAAGAGAAACTGCGAAATGTGTAAAAGTAAACAAATCTGGTTTGGATTTTGATAGATGTGCTAAAAAATTGTGCATAAGTTGATTTTGTAATCTCTTCATCAATATTAACGATCAATAAAGCCATAATTGATGTTAAAAGAAATTATTTGCTTCTTTTTCAATAAGTACATACCAAATGCTCCTTAAATCGATTGCCGTGAGCTTTCGCCATTTTCTAACGCCATGAAAGAGAGTTAAAGAAAGCTTTAGATAGGTTGAAAGAATTTTACACAGCCTAAATATTAGCGAAACCCACAATATAAGGATGGCACTGCTTTTAAAAGTACAGTGAAACTTGGATAATTCGAACTTCAAGGGACCACTTGAAAAATTCGAATTATCCACAAATACGAATAAGAAAAGGTTTTTGGAAACGCTAAAAATAACACAACACTGCATGATCTAACAAATAAAACTTTATTACGTAAATTTAAGGCATTCCATTTACAAATTGATGAGAAGTCTAGGATCTTCAATTTTTTCCTAGAATTAAGTTTCTCTGTCGTAACGAACGATTCCAACTGATTTAATGACTGAAAAATCGACTCACTACATTTTTACTTTCAAAAAATCGCCGAGTTCATCAACTTGATTTGCTGCTTCAGCCGTACTTAGAACTGGCCCTTTTCGTTCCACTGTTAAATCGTCATCTTCATCATCGGATATATTGTCGCCGTCTTGATTGCCGTTGCCGAGTACCTCAGTGATGATATCCGCTTCAGTAAGCTCGCCACATACCGGAACATCTTCGTCTATGTTAAGGAACTCCTCGTAGGAGATAGCAGGATCTGACATAATATACTCCTAGCCGTTAACTGCGGGCACAATTTCAATCACAGATTGGTTTGCATTTTCACTATCTGCTTCTTAAAAAAAAAAACCAGCTTTCTTGAAACAGTTCTTAATTGTTTCTTGTGACACAAGATCCCAAGCCTGTTTACACATAGGTGGCGTCTGAAGGACATTAAATTTAATTTTGAGAACAGTGAAATCTCCGGTGAGAATATTCTCAACCAATAAACGCCGGTAAAAATGTTTGAGGTATTTTATTATGCCCTGATCTATAGGTTGAATAACTGAAGTCATATTAGCGGGAAAAATATAACTTTCACATTGTCCATAAGCGGCAGGCTTTTGTAAGCAGTGCAATTGTCAATAAAGAGTAAGATCTTCCGTTTTTCTTTTCCAAATTTTTTATTGAATTTCAGGAGCCACTTCTCAAAAAGAGCAGTTATCATCCACGCTGGTGCAGTAGATTCATACTCTACTGATTTTCTTTTTTGAAAGAACAGGGACTAGCAGATTTTCCTATAATTAACAATGGCAGCTTTCAGAGCCATTCATGTTTGCTCCGCGTTGCTCAGTTTCTCTCCATGACATTTCTCGTCTTTAAAAGCAAGCGTTTTATCAAGGGTACACTTAAAAAATAGACATTAAAAATGTTTTTGGGCTCCTTGTCTGGGATCATATCTTCTAATTCTTTCTTCCATTGTCCTGCTTTATGCTGATTAACACCACCACTTTCACCACAAATAGATTCAAAAGAAATTTTATTTCGCTCTTTGAAACTATCTAGCCATCCTGCGCTTGCTTTAAAATTGGTTTTCCCCATTCCAGTGGTAAAGTGTTGAGCCTTACATCTTACTCAGTCGATTTTTTTTATTACGTGCCCGGTTAAACCACGTTAAAACACAATTGACTACATCGGGATTAGCTAGTGCTCTACACCTTTTCTGGTTATTTCCGTTCTCAAATTCGCTGCTTAAAATCTTTTCTTTATTTTTTAAATAAATCGACAATGTGTTAGAGGGGATTCCAAACTCCCGAGCGATCTCCAATTTCTTCTTCAGTCCCTTTTCCACTTCCCTGATTCCGGCTACCTTTTCAGTTAATTTTAGTGATTTGTAAGCCCGCGAGTTTGACGATGACATCTTGGCTCAATGTTCGTTCAACAAAAAACAAAATAAATAATAATAATAAAATTAAGTCTCACAAATAACGAGAACACCACGCGCACAACAAAAAACAACCTATAATGTAAAATTCAGTCCCAAGCAAACTGAAACACTTCACGCACTATAGATAAATTGTCTGTCTGTAGGCTTTAGCAATGACTGCTCGGATGATCGGAAGGAGAGGCAGTGAAGACACTGAATATGCGCAAAAGCGACTTCGTAAAGAGGGGAGGCTTTGACTTGACACAACCACACGATTGTCTCCCACGTCAATGTAAAATAAGCCCATGCAGCTCTTGGGGAATCTCCGAACAAAGGAAAGAGTAAGGCTATCTTCGGGAACTCCTGGATTTTATAACTGGCTCATGGACACTTTTGGCGAGCAAAATCGTCGAATTATCCGAAATAAAATCGAATTAGCCACGATTTTTGATATGAAATGCTAGGGACTAGTAGTAAATTTCGAAGTTCGAATTAGCCAAGTTCCACTGTACTTCCTCATATGATAAAAGCTCTCATGGAATCATTTGCATAGTTTTCATAGAATGGACTAATTATGATGCATTTTAATCTATTGGCGTGTATATTGTGTCCGCCATGCTTAATACTCAATACTAAAACTCCCATTACCGTTTGATTGTATAAATTATATACCAAAATGCTTTGTTGTTCATTCTACGAAAATTATCTGTGTTCATGGCTTTATTATCACATACCCCCTTATTCTATCACGTGCCAAATTAAAAACAAAAACAATCTTTTACAAAATGTCGATATTTATTATAATAGACGATTTGATTAAAAGTATGATATGAAAACTATTACTAAAAATAAGACACTATTTAATGAAATTTTCGATGATATCGATTTCGTCAGAAACTCGTTCAATGTAAAACTGTAACGGAAAAGAAAATTTCAGTTCATATTATATATAATATAATCCAACGAACAGTAATTTCAAATATTCAATATTTATAGCCTGGAAATAAATATATGGAAATTTTGAAAATTCATTTGAAACTACTCGAAATTGAAGACAGTGAAATTGAATTACCAATGATAGTCCACTTACTACATTGCTTTCTGATCGGTCTCGGGGCCAAACATTTTTTCCATAAATTCTTTATGGCTCAAATCAGAATATTTACTAATATTGATTGTATGAATAATCAGACTTTTGTTGCGCAATTCTAGTTGTTCTTTTAATTTTTTGTACTTTTCAAGTACAATACCTTTTCTGTACTCTTCCTCTTCTTCCGTTGGATATTTTTTGTCGAATTGCTCCTAGCAAAGGAATACATAGAAAAAATTGAGTTTAAATCTAAATGTGCCATTAAAACGGCTACGTCTACCTTATAAGATTCCCACAACTCATCCGGGCTCTTTGTTAGAACTTGTAATTCCTTTTCGGTGAAGTCTTTGGCCAACACTAGACCAACCACGGCAAATATACACAAATAGGACCACTCCATAACTGCAATAAAACAATTATTAACTAAATACTTGAAAATGTAAACTCCTTAATCTTAACCGAAATCAATCAAACAAATTCACTCACTATCACTAGATGTTGAACAAGCAATAGTCCTGTCTCGACTGAGAACCGTTCAAGGGACTATAATTCACTTGATGTCAATAATGTATGGAATATCAAAGCTTCGTGGTTCTCGTATGAATGCATGCATAAGCTTCAACTGCTTCCTACTCGGGGGCAAAAATGTGATAAATACAAAGACGGATAATAAACACGAATTATTTACACGAATTCCAGAACAACGAAATATTGATTAAATGAACTTGCCCTACCTAAACGACAAACGAGTACGTCTGGGGAAGGATTTTGCGGGAAACTAGCCCTCACTCCACGTAAGTAGATTTGCACCTTCTGCGATCATTACGAATGGATTTAATGGAGTAAAATAAAACATAAAAGAGGAAACATACCATTGAAGGTCATGAGCCTTTGACCTAGCATTTATGGTAAGGGTGAATTTGAACTGTGACTGCTTGAAGATGCTACTAGCATAAATCAAAGAGGAGAGTGAGTGGTAGATTGGATCAGATATTAAGTAGGTATAATTAATTACAGAACTGTTAGTTTTATGCATAATAACTTGCTATTATCTAGGGAGAAATGAGTCGGTTTGAGTTTGATAATCATTATTTACTGTTTGGGCCTTATATTCAGTAGGGTCATAATATTGTTAATCAGTTCATGAGGAATCTGTACTTTTTATTTGAAAAGCGAAGCAAGGTATACCTGTCTGTATTTAGTGATTTACTTGCTAGTGGAGCCATTTTTTCGTTTTCAGGATTTTACACTACTTACTATTTGAAATCGAGTTTGTCTGTCTGGCTATGTTTTACAGCAATCTTTACTCCAAAACGATATGTAGGAACTATAGGGCGGTGGCGTTAATATACTTTTGAGGCCAGTGTCAAATTTATGAAATGGAGCCCTTCCATTCCTTCAATAAATTACTACGTAAAGTACTTACGTGCAAACGCTATTGCAACTAGGCATAATGGGCGCAATGCTGCAGTCTGGTTGTAATAAGCGGGATCCAGATTAAGAAATTATTGCATCCAGCATTTTTAATCAGTAAGTTAATAATTTATTATCTTCATCTTTCGTTGAATGTCTGGTGCCCAATTTTTAATTAAAAGAGCGTATCAAATTGAGGCCTTCACTCAGGTTGTGAACGATTATGATAATTGGATTGAAATAAAGGTTTGATTTTATTATGCTAATTTATTTATTTTTTAACATTTTATTTTATTTTGAAATTCTATCTTTCGGGCTTTCTCTTCGGCAACTATCAATAACATCATCAAAGTGCAAACTTTGAGCAATGGAATGCGCAATGGATATAGTAGTCGAGGTACAACATAATTTCTTGAATAAGTTTTTATGAATTTTGATTTTCAAAATGATCTGTAGTAATTGAGCAGTTGCCTAAGCAAACTGCTCGAAAACCTTCATAACACCTATCCAAAATTATAATTGCAGATTCGAAGAATAAAAAAATTCAAATCTGCAATTAAAATGCGGGCATAGCAACATCTTTTCCCGCTGCACATGCACGTATTGTATTAGCAAAGGCAAGTGTGCAGCGAAATGAGTGGAAGGCTCGTCAACTGTGACAACGAGGGGGAGTCGAGCTCAAGAATTTAGATCGTACGGAACGTTTTCGCGGTTTCCTCGCTTCGTTTTTCACATTGATTGTTGTGGAAAATTTACGATAATTCAGTTTCCGTTTGGGATGAGTTTCCACGAAATGTTCGGACGGTTTATCGTGCAGCGTTTCGTAAATTGGAAAAACGCAGGGAGAAACCGCTTGTGTTCATATGTATTGTACTTATCGCGTAGTGCGTGCAAATTGTTCGCGCTAAAATCTATTTGTTGAAAATTTTTGGGAAAAATTGTAAAATAGCATTCACATCAGAAATATACATAGTCAAGTGCGTAACAATATCTAAAGTGATTTTTACTTCTCGATTCGCTGTGAAATAAAAAAAATAGTTTTTGCGGAGTACATTTGTGCTTGAAAAAGTACTTGAAAATTTCTCGATTACCAAAATATAGCGCTGCGGCCAATGAACCACACGGAAATTCGTTTGCACGCGATATTGCCATCTTTGAACTTCTCAGTGGCTTACGTCCTCTTCACCTCGATAAGAGTCCTTGGAGTTATCTGCGTTTTTGCCTTTTACAACTTTCAAGCACGTAAACGGATCAGAGCGAAAGGGGAATAAATGATTCGAAAAAAATGTTCCCGATTTTCTACGCCGGGGTTTGAAAAGTGTGCACTTTCGTGTGTAACGCTTTAGTTAGCGAATATATGTATGTCAAGATTTGTCCGAGTTAAGCTATTTGTGGGCACAATTGATATTTTATCTTGGTTGTGATTATGTTTATAGTGAAATCCGGTTGTTTACAAGTCCAAAAGCATTTAGCTGTGAGAAACTGCTGTACAACAATAGAATAAGGGAAATTGTTTCGACCTCGTATGTGTCAGAATAGAGATTACGAGTCAGTGTTGTCTTCAGCGGTTGAGTAATCAAACTAGCGGATTGAATTTATTCTCATGGCAGAGGCAGATTGCTGATCACACGGATATAATAATATTGATAGTGTTGCACGGAAAAATTGGTGTTTGTTCAAAAATATTTGTTTATGGCTCACATACCTTAATTATGTTCAATTTTACAATGTATTCTCAGAAAGGATATTGTGAATTATCCACATCAGCATTGGGCGCACGGCGAGGATGAGGAGGGTGAGTGCCCTTTTTGTTTCATTTTTCTATATATCTTCTGTTTTAAAAACATTACATTATCAGATTGTAAATATAAATTGTATTCGCGAAAATACTTAGATAACATTTTGGCCTCAGGAAATAATAAATTTTGTAATGGATAAAAACAAAAATTTAACATGAAAAGGAGGAAGAAATTTTGAAGTTAGCTTCATATTTAAATGTCGAAAAAATTGCTTTTAAATAGGTTTCTTCTAAATTTCATAATTGTATACAATATTTTTTTTGAAAGTGAAAGAGAAATAAAAAACTGTTGAATTGGTAGACAAAAAAATTCGGTCTTTCCATTCGGCTGTCGCAACATCAGACCGGGTATGGGACCCGCCACATTAGCCGGCCCCTCCGCTATAATGAGCTAGCCATTGGGCGACCTTTCCCCTTGTAATGCGTACCAGGTGCTCTTACCCGGGTAGAGTGGCCTTCCGCTCGCGTGCCCTGTTATGGTATGATGCTATGTGATTCCATCGCATAATACTATAACATAAATTGGCCACGTTTATATTTCTCATTTAAAGGAAAAATTCATACAAATTATGTTTGTCTGAGTTTTTCACTTAAATGGGAAATATATGGCAAAATTCGTGGATGCGAAAAATATTTTTTTGTAGCGGGGTTTGCGCTGGGTAAAAGAACTCGCCCACGACACCGCAACGCTAGCCTGCCCGTGCATTCACGCGTCCCTAGACAAAGCCAATCTCGGCAGATCCTACCATCCCCTTTCGCCGAGGCAGCAGACCATTGCTGCAGTCCTTTACGGACATGGAAAATTTTACCTATCTCACTACAGATCACTCAATACTAGCCGTAGTCATAAGAATAGTTACAAATAACAGAATGCAGTGCACGCTCCAGGAAAGCTTAAAGAAAGAAAATGATTTTTGACGCTCAGTAAATCCGCAAGCTCTCTTATAGGCGATAACTTTTAAATTTTGAGAACTACATTTTTTGTGGTTGGGAGGTGAATGTCATTTACATATTGAGTGTGAGGCTCCTATGCTCGCAAGCGAGTGGACTACCGACTAAACACCTCCCCTGTCAACCCGAAAAACCAGCCTGGAGCCGTTTGAGGCATTACTTCAGGCCAGGTCTCGTTTTGTTACGCCGTGAGGCGCCTTCAAGCTGGGGGAACCCTCTTCTTGCGGTAGGGGTAAAAGGAAGAGGAATTGCCAGACAAGCAACTACCCAGTCCCAAAGTCAAAGTCGAAAGCACTTTATTTAATACTAGTCGTTATAAATTTCCAAACAATAAAAATACTAAAAACTTAATGGCTCTTTAAATTACACAAAAAACATTGAAACAAAAAAAACATCAAATTCAGTTTCATTAAAATTATTACATATTTTTATATTTAACTGGAAAAAGGAAAACCAACCAACACTATTCAAAAATTAACTATGTTAACACAACAGTGAACTTTTATCCTGTGTCTTATTTGTTATAACCTAATTCTAATCAAATTCAGTCAAAAACTTTATCTTATACTAATATAATGCTATCACAATATTCCTAACCTAAACGTTAAAACTTATATCTAAACCTAATATAGTCAACATAACACATACCTATCCTAAATATTGAAACCTATCCCTAAGTTTTAACAGAAACAAGTAACAAGAACACTAATTGTAGCAATAATGAGCTGAAACTCACTAATTAAGTAACAAAAAACGTAAAAGCAGTAAATAAACACGAAGAATTTAGACATTGTTATTCAGCCACCAATACTATAGGAATCGAGCAGCCCGCCTAGGCAAACTGCTCGAGGGACCTTTACGAAAAAAGACCATTTCATAATAATAACAACGTAATAAGTGCAGAACAATTTGATACGCAACTTATTAACAGTATTGTTACTAACCCGAAATAAACCCCGCCACTATTGTCGCTACCATTATCGATAAAAAGTTTTTTCGAAGAAAAAAAAAACAAATAAAATCAATAATGGTAACACCATTGCGACACAATATAGCGAAGCAATTGCTAAATTGTTGCAACCAGAATCTGCCGTTACCGCCATGAAGAGGCTCGTCGAGGGAGGCGGTAAAGAGAAGGGATAACTAACGAAACGACTGGTTAAAGACGGAAGGGTTGGTTGCGCGACATTTTGTATGCGTGTCGAGTGGGAGATTTTTGTGCGGTATGCGACTGTAAATATTGGTTAACTCTTTTTTGTTTGAGGAAGGGTCTGGGCAAAACTAACCTAATTTACATTTGAGGAGTCCGCAAGGTTAAATTGCGCGGATTGTGTGAAATCGCTTCGACAACGTTGGCAATGGGATCGTTGCGTGTTGTCCAAGTGCAATTCTGAGTAGTGGCAGGTAGACCCGAGCGGGTCGCGTGAGAAAAGTTTGATATATCTCAGTTGGCACATCAATTTTATTAGATTCCCACATCTTGTTTAAGGACAAAGTAGAATAAAGGGGCCTTGAGTGAATGCATGCAAAATAATACGTGTGCCAAGTGGGGAATATTTTACAAATCACATATCGAATTTTTTGAATAAATTAGCATACAATTTACGTGGAACTGTGAATAACATGAAACCGATGTCAGTGAAGTTAAATACGCTTTAAGTTTGCTGTGTCTAAATAACAAAAATAAAGAATTACTGTGCGCCGTTTGAGAGGAGGTAAAATATTCCCTTTTGAAAGAAACCATCTACGTGCATCATGAATTAAAAGGCGGTGTAGTGAATTTAAATTTAGTGCGTTCATGACTAATAGTATGTAAATAGTGGATAAAACTTGATCACGTATCAGACCATGAGTACTGCTATAGATGCTTTGTTTCCAGCACCTACACGCTCGTAAAACATTGAGACTAGATACGATTGAAGATTAGATATAGGTTAGCCCAACGTGAAAAGGGAAAAATTAATCGTGGTAATAAACTATAGAAAATCTGAGAATGCTGTTATTTTGCTACTGAATGCAGTGTGGTGCCGCCTTAAGGGTGTACATAATTCACGTTGAGTGAATTTCGAAACCGGAATATTGGTTATATGTGTACTTTGATTTGTGTTGGCTTTTGAAACTAACGTAAATTTAAGAAAATTGATATCTTGATTCGTATAATATAATTTCGAGATGGTAAAGTTGTTACTATGCTAATTGAAAGGTGTTTAGCCAAGTGTGCGTAACTCATTTATTGTATTGTATTGTATTGGAACTATTTGTGATCAAAATCGTATGGATACTAGTAGCCATGAAGGATTACGTTACTTTTAATAAAGAATATAGGTTTGTGATTGGCTCTTACCCGCTTCAACTACGAGCGCTCTTCGGAGGAAGATTGGGTGAGTACCCTTTTTGTTTATAAAAAAAAATATTCTTAACGATCATAAATCATTAATTAGATAATTAAAACAAAATAAGTGCATTTGTTAAAAAAAAAAAACAAAACAATTAGACGCTGGTTTAATAAACTGTAAATTACATTTAATTCTCCGAAATTCAGTGATTTTTTTTTCATTATTAAATGAAAATGTCAATTTGCTCAAATTTATGCTGACAAAAACACCGCAATGCTTGATGAACACTACTGCCACCATATTTGATGAGCGCCACTGGAATCTCATCAATGCCCGGCGCTTTATTTTTCTTTTGGGCTTTGATGATGGGACAAACTTCATCCAGAGTTGGTGGGGCCAATGGAAGCTCTCCGCAGACATCTATAGGCTCCGATGTTTTGGGGCTGTTTGGAGGATTAAGGAGGTTCTTGAAATATGGTGGCAGTAGTGTTCATCAAGTTATTCACAAAATCATCCAGTACATTTGGCAACAAGAACATATGCCGAAAGAGTGGAGACATTCAATTATATTCCCTATCCACAAAAAAGGTGACAAGCTACAGTGCGAAAATTAGAGAGGCATATCACTACTTTGTACGGCGTACAAAATATATTCTAAAATTTTAGAAAATAAAATTGCATCATGTGTCAACAGTATTATTGAGGAGTATCAAGGTGGTTTTAGGGCAGGTAGATCAACAACAGACCAATTGTTCACAGTCAAACAGGTACTTGAAAAATGCTGGAGTTCAACATAGACGTACACCAAATTTTCGTTGACTTCAAGCAAGCATACGACAGTATTGATCGTAACGTTCTGTACCAAATAATACTTGGTTTTGGCATCCCAGCCAAATTAGTCCGTCTTACCAAAATGACAATGACGTCGACAACCTCTCAAGTCCGCATCAATAACCAACTCACCGATGCCTTTGACACAAATATCGGACTAAAGCAGGGAGATGGGCTGGCCCCATTGCTATCAATTTGGCTCTGGAGTACGTCATACGGAAACTACCTGTCGATACGCGAGCTACATTACTATACAAGTCGATCCAAGTAGTGGCCTATGCGGACGACATCTACATTCTGTCACGGTCATTAACAACTGCCAAAGAACTCTTCCTGAAACTCGACAGCGAAGCAAAATTAGTAGGGCTACAATCAATGAGAATAAAACATAGCTCATGACGCAGTCGAGGAAAAATAACCCAAATACACAGAATATCACACTTGGCGAATACAGTATCAAAAATGTTTGGCGAATATGTATATTTAGGCGCCAAAATAATGCGAACCGGTAATGCAAGAGACGAAATACGCTGAAGAAAATAGCTCTCAAATAAAATTTTTTATTCAGTTTTGACGACCTTGAAGACCAGCTGCATACACTGGAATGCAAAGCTTTAAATGTACAAATCTGTGATAAGACCTATGCTATGTTATGGGTGTGAAACATGGACACTAACCCAAGCTTCCGCAAACATATTGAACGCTTTCGAAAGACGGCTTCTGAAGCGAATAATCGAAACGAAGCTAGACAGGAATCACACTGCAATTCCAAACGAATTTTTTTTGAAACGTGAGTGTCGTTTTCAGCCATGTAGACACTTTTAATACGGATTATCCGTTTTCTTTAATTACCCGGTAAACGCGTGCTGATTTCACACAAGAAAACGAGTTAATATCACACAGAAAATGCGTGCTCATTTGACACGGAAAAGACGTGTTATTTTAATACGAGGCACCCATGTTATTTTAACACGGCATGTACGTGTAAATCCTGGATTCGAAATTACATTTTCATTTATACCGTTTTTAATGTGCTTTATTTTACAACGAATACATATGTATTGGGAGCAAATAGTTATCTTCTTAAGTGTCCACTTAAGAAGGGAGCCAATTTTCCCCTGAAATGTTTCTAAGCGGAATGCTAAATCATAGTATCTCTATAAAACGGTGCGTACAACAGCTTCGAATACTAATGGAGGGCTCCAATTTGAATTTGAAACATTTGAGATTGGCGAAAACGACTGAGGAAAGAAATATTGGGAAAATATTTAGAGGAAGCTGATTCGGAGGTGAAATCCATTCCAGAATTTAAAGAAGATCTCGACTGGTTTAATGTAACTAAGCAGTTCATATTTACATATACTACCTGATTTGAAGAAACTCGAGAAAAAGTACAGCGTTGAAGATGGTTTGGTGGTTGTAGGTGTCCACAGTGCTAAATTCGATAATGGAAAAAATAGTACCAACATTCTATATGCTATACAAAAGAAACCTTGGCAAAATACACAAAGCGCAATCAAATCAATTACATGGCATGCCATATCGAATCCAACAGATGTGATAAAGCATAAGCTGCAAATGTAGAATTCACCATATAATTCAGTTTTAGAATGCATGAGACGAATCTATAGAAGCGATGGGTTCGGTGCATTTTATCGCTCATACTCTCTACACAATTGATTATGAATCTGCCATATCAGGCAATACACTTTATTTTTAATATTCAATGCCTGCGACAGTAATTTCTTGGTCAACCTGCGAATTCTTCAAATTCGCGTTATACGGGAAAATTCGTGAAGACCATAAATCTTTGATATCTGATACATTACAACCGAACTATACAAATAAACAGTGACGGTGGAAAAACTACGTAGTGATGATATGAATAAAAGCAATAGGATTAGTGGTGTAAGATATTTCTACCAGCGGCTAATATGAATGCAGCTGAAACTCTAACAGATATATCCAGGGGTATGCGGGAAGCGGCTCCAACAAAGCTGTCTGTGAGCTCAGTGCAGTATTGGGAATTAATGCATTAAATCTAAACACGTGCACAACTATGTTAAGCGAAACTACGATCGAGGCTTTAGTAGCCCTGAAAATCATCTAATTGCATAGAATAAGTGCATTGAGTGGAATGCGTTGTGGATTTTAACAATATTTCTTTTAACATTCCGATTTTGTCTCAATGTGTGCATAGTTCCACTCCCAATGTATGTGTGCAGCAGCAAAGCAAGTAAATGATGACAAGAGTTGCCCGCTGGTAGATGTATTGTAGAAGATACAGGGCGGTAATGCAATGAGGCAAAGCGCGTTGCACGATAGGGGGCCGTGTCTCCCCAAGGCTATAAAAGATCCCGGAGTACGAGGAAAAGCTCTCTTATCTCACATAAATTTGAAAGAACTGGACGAAAAAATGGCGACAGAAGTCAGCAAGCGGCGATTAAGAATTGGCATGAAGGCGAATCTTGGAAGGAAGGAAAGGCATGATACGAGCTGGCCAGGAAGACGACGAGCAGTTTGTGCTACGATTTTCAACCCGCCGTTAGTAACGTTATTCACGGTTGGGTCGGATTTGGTTCTCCGCGCAATTAAATTGGAGGTTAGGCCGGTGCAAACCTACTGACTCGGTCGCGTTCTCGCTCGGCGACCTCATTGGGGCCCACTGGCAAAGCGAGTGGCACACGACCCCTCTTCGGTGGGCTTACCGGGTCCAAGGGCTCCAGTTGGAGGTTTTGACGGAGCACCGCGAAATAGTGAGAGAATCAACTCTCGTAGTTCCTTCACATCCGTTCACCTTTTCGCGTTTTAACTTTGTGAATCTGTAGCAACTGTGTTTTTTCGTAGGCATTTAACGTGCAATGGCAAATTGTGAATACGGATATACCGCGTCAACAGCTGAACACGGAACATCCGTGTTATTTTCACACTTATTATTTCTCATCCGTGTTTTTTTCATTCGCTTTATTTTGAAACCGTGTCATCTAAACACGGTTGAATGGAAGCTCACATTACCCAGGTTAAATAAATACGTTGTTTTCCCGTGTTAAATTTACGCAGAAAAACTTTTTAAGGCTTTGCAGTGCAATGGCTACGAATTTTGGAAAAACATTGTAATTTTTTTATCGCTACAGCGTAGCAATATTTGGCTATCATCAGAATACACTTATCAAGGATAGCATTGAAACGTTTTCACTGTAAAAGGAACATCTACCAGGGCAACTATCACTTTTAAAGAACCGAAACCACTGAATAATATACTCGTATTACAGAATAGTTAACTTACTGCATTAATGTTTTGCGAATCCTAAAGAAAACGTTTTGTTTGAAAATTGATCGGAAATAAAAATTAAGATATACTAGGAATCCTATTTTTCCGAACTAATTCACTTCACGACAAGATACTTTAACGAATTCACTTGTTCACCCCCGTAGTGCACTCACTTCCATTTAGCGCATTCTAAGAAACTATGCAGATATGTAGGCCAATTGTTGTCTTATTTAAAATTATTCCGCGATTTGCTTCCAAACAATACCATATGTAACTGCGACTACCAGACGCTTGCCAGCTAAAGAAATAGCTGGACACTTTGATTGCGAATTCTATTGCATTCCAGTGCAAGCTTGTATCAACAACTATCCTAATAAAACTTTGAACAAGGCGTACTCGTATGTACTTCCAAAAAACAATGGCTGTGTTTACAGCAATACAATCACTAGCGGCAACTGGGAAAAAATCTGTTTTTCTATTTAATGAGTCTATAATACAAGTATGAACGTATTTTTAGAAACATTGCTAAGAAATTAACATTACATGTATCACATTTCTATTTAGTTTACACTACGTTCATAAACATTCACAACGCGATCCAAACACATTATTTATTTATTACTATAAACTATTTTTTATCGTTGCACTATTTGCTTGACTTCATTATATTTAAGTGGAGATGGTACTTACCAATTTCTTAATATCCTAAAAATTTATTCCACAATAATTTGAGAGTGGGAAGTAAACTACCGGTTGTTGTTAAGCTGGCGGGAAATTTCGTTAGTGTGTCCCGAGCGAAAGAAACATTTAGTGTGGATGATACGAACTAAATAATGTACTACTAAACTGTACTGTAACTAGTTCTTCAATCTAAGAGAGACTAATCGGCCGATTAGCTCACGCACAAGTCTTGAATTTTCTTATACTTGTTCTTTCCGGAGACAGTTTGCAAATATTCTAGCCGTCGTGAGTGCTTAAAAAAGATTTAACATTTAACTCTCTAGAGCTGTAGAATGAAAAAGAAATTGCCTTTTTGCTTGTGCATAGTCGATTGTCCGGTGATGTGAACCACTAAATTCATTAATTTTAAGGGGGTAGCTGGAAATGGGTTGTGGGACTGTGGAAATAATTTTATACGAGTATGTTGCAGGAATTATCATTTCACACTTATTTATAGTAACATAGTACTTCTAATTTTAAGAAAATACTTATAATTTATAATAAATTTATTCTTGTTAATGTTGTTGTTAGTATTATTTTATATTATAATTGTTATTATTATTATGATTTTTAATATTATTGGCTTTCAGAGTATTTTTAACCGCATCGACTACCAGGGTAATTAGAAGTTTCTACTACATATGATAGCGGAGATTTTCACGAATAATAATAAATAACAGAGGGAACATAAATTAAAGCTTCAAATTGAGTATATAGATTAAAGCCTATTACAGCATAGACACAAGATAATTCACAAACAGATGCAAGTATAATTCACAGATACAATTTTTAAATAGATACATTCACCGCGAGAATAAATAGGAAAAAACATAAATAACTAAATAAAAATGTAAATAAGTTCAAAAATAAATAAATGCAGAAACTCAACTAATATTTCTAGGTAAAATTCTGTTTGGAAAATCGCAAAATCTCGTCAAGTTTTCCCTGTTTGAATATTTCTTCAATTGTCACTCCATCTATATGATTTTCTAGTACTAGTAATAGCCTCGCATTTTTCTCAAATTCATATACGCTTTATTGATTCAATCGTTACAAATTGTATAAAATTATAAGCAAATTTATAAAACATTTAAGTACTCCAAAATTTAATGGCGCACATGACACTCTAAATTTAAGCAATATATAATCAAAAAATTCGTTAAACAATAATAAATGAAAATTACTAAATATCATCAATAAATTAGAAAAAGGACAAAAATCAGTCAACTCTATTGAAAATCACATCTAACATAACTAAAGAACTCAACGAAAGAGTGTGCTTTGAGCTTACAATTGGAGGGTGCGTACGGTATTTGAGGACATGCATAAATGTGACTATACCTTCGCGAATTTTTTTTTAAATTTTTTTCCTTTTCAGATAAGAAATGGCGGACTACAACATCACTCAAGAAATGAAGAGACATGCTGTTATCGTCCATATATGTGCGAACCATACAGATTTAGAGATCTCTAATTTCCTTAATTGCGCCCGTTCATTCGTGCATAAGATTCGCCGTGAATTGGAAGCATCAGGAGGCGATACAGAATCGGTTGCAAAACGCAAAAAGCACGAACAGCGTTCTGACACTGCGATCAAAGACGAGGACCCTTCAAAATCAATGAGGGTCCTTGCGAGTGAGCTTCAATGTTTCTGAGCGCCTTATTCGTAGAGTTGTCCACGAAGACCTTCGGTATAAGTCTTACGTGATACGCAAAAGACAGTTCATGTCGGAATGAACACGGGAACAGAGAGTTCTCCGATCAAAACGTCTTTTAAACAAAATCAAACACCCTGAGGCGCCCAAAATGGTATGGTTTTTTTCCGACGAAAAATATGTTGACCAAGATCGAAAGACCAATCGCAGAAATGACAGATGGCTATGTTCAAATCCTACGGAGGTTGCTGTTGCTATACACACAAAATTTCCAGCCACTGTTATGGTTTAAGGTGTTGTCAGCAACGAAGGACATGTTATGCCACCACACTTTTTTACTCAGGGACTTCGAGTGAACTCTGCTGCATACATCGAGGTTTTGGAGATGGTAGTGAAACTCTGGATAGACAATGTAAGCGGAGGCAGACCATACATTTTTCAACAAGACTCTGCTCCTTCACATAAACCGATGGCGACGCAATATTGGATGGCCGAAAATGCTCATGACCACATAACACTGAACCTATGGCCACCTAGCTCCCCAGACCTTAATCCTTTGGATTATTACGTATGCGGCCTAGTTGAGTGTCAGACCAATAAGCGTCCTCATAGTACCACTTTCCGGACCCGGATCGAAGACGTTATTACTGCAAATGGCGATTTTATTGAATAGCTTTATAGCCATATATTAATTTAACGTTGTATAAAAAATTCCTGAAATTTCATTAAATTTTGTTAAAAATACAAGCTAATTAATTTTACTCTCAAGTTGTCCTCAAATACCGTATGCACCCTGTAATATCTAGCATCTTAATTCTGATCAATGTCAGCAGTTTAACTAACCCTAAATTGTCAAATTCAATAAAAATAAACGAACCAATAATGAGCTGCAATAAAAAAAAAAAACAACAACAAAAGACTATTAATAATTTAGTAATTGCCATTTAGCCACCAATCCCTAGACAGCTCCATCTCGATTTGAACAGCCTAAATATACCTCACAAATGAGTATCTCCATTGAAACCGTTGATCCTGCGAGCTCAAATTCGGAGAATATTTTATATGCTTATTAGTGGTCTGCCTATATACTCGTATAAGATATATAATCGGGGCGTGATCCACGTGGTGCAGCAGTTAGAGTAATCGCCGCGTACGCTGCAGGTCCCCGGTTCAATCCCGATGGCGAAAACGAGATTTGTTTCGATTGATCCTTCGGACGGAATAGAATGTCGTGGTGCAGGTTCTTTTTCTCTAGCACAAGGGCCCACTATAAAAAAATTTCGCATTGACGAATTTTTCGATAATCGAGAAAACGCACGATTGAACCAATAAAAAGTGTCGAAGGCCAAGGCAACTGTAACGATTTTCTGTTCAAAATGCTCGAACAAAATCGGAACCGACCTCTTATCGGTTCTAGACGTGAAGTCTTTGACGTGATAACGGACTGTACCTGACAGGTCATCAAGTCCGGACACACTTAGTCTACTCCGAGGTGGCTGCTGGCTAGCTAGCTTGTTTGGAGACGAGTTCGGCTCAGGTCTTACGCGAGCAGATTAAGTCCAAAATACAACAACTCAGCCACCGGTTCACATGCCTGTTTTAATAACGCGTCGAAAACACAACCATACGGAAATGAAATCTATCTCTACTTTAGTTTGTATTTCTTCTTTTCATCCAGCCAACAACAAAAACTAGATTTAATTTCGCGTTCCCGAAGGTCACCGACGCGGTAGCGAAAAACATACTACGTTAATTCGACTGTGAAATAACCGAGCCCTCTTCACGGCATACTTACCGTTCGTTACCATTCCTGCTGGAAGAGAAGGGCATGCTGGAAAGAAAGTCGTTATAATTAGTAATCCATATTATTTTATTTTAACATAACCTTGCATCTATCAGTATTATATTTAATATCTATATGTATGTTATCATATTCTTCCCATGCCTTAGATTTCATACTAAAACCTATAAATGGTCCTTTCCTTAAACCATGGATATTCAAACTAAGTAAGTTATCAATATTTTAACTAAAAAATCGTTTTCTTCTAACCTTAGTAACTCTACACAGTGTCTCCCATGGAAAACATAACTTTTTAGAAACATCGATATATATTGGCACCACCTTTTGTTTGATGTTAGCAATGGCAAGGTCCATTCTTAACTGAGATCTTGTCAAAATTATATGACGATTGGTTCAATAAATGCCCCCTTACATAGGCCAGAAAGCGGAAGCATGACGTCACAATGCGCACCAAGATTTTAAACGTATTGACCTGTTCTTTTAGGCCAATTGAACAGTTTTTGACAGTTTCCACTGTGACGTCGTGTACGTCAATTGCTTTCTTTTCGGGCCTGAGTAATGGAAACCAAAATATCGCGATCAAAGTGACAGTGTGTTTGTGCCTTCGATCGAAAAATGAACTTCGAACAAAGAGCAAATATTAAGTTAAACATTGTAAGGATTTGATTAAAGAGTTAAAAAAGGACCCAAACTTCAAATATTCGATCGCGACTGGTGACGAGATATGGTGTTTTCAATATGATCCCGAAACTAAGCGTCAAAGTGCTGAATGGAAGCACCCAACCGAGCCCAATCCGAATCGTGAATTCGTTCCACCTGATCAAACGATTACTGCTGTGTTTTATCTTGGTGTTATGAAGCATTTGCTCAGCCGTATTCGTCGTGTGCGGCCACAATACCGTGTTAAAAGGAGCTGGCGTTTGTTGCATGATAAAGTCCCGTCTCATTGATTGAACTTGAACAGGGATTTTTTGATCGAAAATTCCATTTTAACCATCAACCATTCACCGTACTCGCCGAATTTAGCTCCGTGCGACTTCTACTTGTTCTCCAAATTGCAATTGCCTATGAAAAGAAAACGTTATGCCGACGTAGAGGCCATCCAAAGAGCGACGACCGACATACTCAAGTCGATGGATAAAAATGATCTCAAAAACTCATTCGATGTGTTAATTGATCGTGCAAAACGTTGTATTGACGCGGAAGGAGACTATTTTGAATAAAATAAATGAGATTTGCCGGAATATTGAGTTTTTGTCTTTATTTTGAAAAAGTTTCGTTTTCCATGGGACTCTCCTTGTATATATATTTTTTTATTCATATTGCATAGTACACAATGTATAAATTTTTTTTTATCGCAGAAATATACTAAGTCAATCAAACCCTTTGAGGAACAAGATAAAACCGGAGTGGACATCCATGTGTACACGTTGTCGCAAATACCCCTGCGACCGCCTGCCTAACTACGTGTCTTTTTGCACCTACCCCTGCGACCGTGATTCTAAAGCTAGTTAAGGGGAACCCAATGGGTTGTCACAAGAAAGTAAACAAACGCTTATGCACTCGTAAATATGGTTTTATTGCAAATAACACTTCACAGAACAAGAAAATAGCATTGAATACAAATAAAGCATTATGGCCACTTAGGATAGAAAACACTGTCGTATCGATAACCCATCGTTTTCTAGCAATAACGCTCATTACACTTTTAATTGAGTTCCTCGCTCCGATTTACAATGTCACTCCTTAAAATGTTGTTACCCCTAAACCAGGTGTAATATTGCTTTCACTACAGTCAATATGTACCTCCGGACACGTTCTCGAACCGAAAAAACGACTAAATTACGAATCGTATCTCACGCGCCAGGTAAATTTCGCGTCCATGTTTAGTCGTCAAATTGACAATCTGGCTCTCGAGAGGAGAAATTGTGGAAATTATTGGAAATGAAATGACAATCATGCTCAGAAGGTAGTCGTATCATTTTCTATGGAGCTTATATGAGCATAGCCTCTCCATTTGTTCCATTCCTCAAAGATCAAACCCTTTCTTTCAAAGGAATAACCTCCATTTAGATTCAAATCTTTTTGGCGAATAAAATTGTTCAATTCAATAGATCTATACTTTACGTTTTGAATTTTATCTTTTTCTGTCTTTTGGGTTTATTTCTATCTTGCTTCTTTTACTTAAAAATTAAAGACATAAGAAATGAGTAGCAAAATAAAATAAAATACTCGTTTAAAAAAAAATTAACTAAGATCAAGGTTAAGAATGAAAATACAAAAATAGTTGAGTAGTAAGAATGTCCTGTAAATTGTTCACCTTGTTAATAAACTACTAATATTTAGTCTCAGTGTTAGTATTTTAAGTAGAAACGCATTTCCAACACGTCGTCCTATAAATTTATAGCATATATTTAAGTCTCTGGTTTGTCTTTCTTTTTTCTTTGTATGTCTGCAGAAAATTGCCGAGTGACAGTTGAGATATAACCGTATGATTAGGGAGATATTTTGAAACATTAATTCCAACTTGAATAACAAGTTTATTATGCATATCTAAATATGAACTATTCAATGTGACGTTTCCATGTTAAACAACAGGCGAATTTTATCCGAAACACAGAATGGCAATAATTTAGCAAAGGAAGCAACGGATTTTTATTTTTTTCTTTGATTATCTATTGCCCAAATTCCTTTTGCCATGACTATTTTGATTTCGTGATACTCTTTAGCAAATATACTGCTGAGCTCTTCACTTTTAGAAAACCCATATTCTTCTTCGTGTATCGAATCTACCATTAAATCTGCTTAGAAACTGTAAAAGTATCAATCTAACAGCAAATGTAATCAGCAAAAATTATACAGCCAATCATAAAAATACTAATATATGCTCGCAATATTATTAACACAACAAAAGTGGGCAGAAGTACGGTTCCATTTAGAGGATTTTATAGCCAATATAAATGTATAAGTAGTAGTGTAGGACTAAAGTATATATTTTTCTCATAGCTCAAATTCTAGGTTCCGCCATTATGTAAACTAAATTTAATTTCATTACTTCGAGCAATATGTTTACGGGCAAGAATTCTTTGGAGCCTTATCCGTGAGTATTACACAACCTACCGAATGGATGAACTATGGAAAATGACGCCGATGCTCGATTAATGCGCGCGAGATGATTTCGTTCTTACTTTGAATATTTATGTCATCCATAAATGTTTTGCTACCCAACGTCTATATGAACTATGGCAACACCTTCTATCTTCATTGTCATATGCATGTGTGTAAAAACAGCTAGGAAGCTGATGTCGGTCCTTGAATAAAGTAAGACGTATAATCGAAGACCTTGGTGTTCGCGTTTAAGTTTAAACCCTGACTGTTGACAAAATCAGAAGTGGGATAATCCCTAACTTCGCGAGTTGTTTTCTTAAAAAGTAGTATAGTAATGGTGACGACTGATCTGCCGGTGGCAGAGCTACTTGAAAAACTTCGCGAAGCAAGTTTATCTGTATCCGGCACAAAGGAAGAGCTAATTACGCGGTTGTGGAACCATGAAGGCGAAGTAGAGTTGTTCCACGAGACCAACGAAGATGGCATGAAGGAAACCGAGAAGCTGCGAGGTGATGTAGGGGAATTGCAAAAGCAATTGACGACCCTATCACAGCAGCTAGCTTCCGCCATCGGCACCATAAATTCGTTGAAATCGGTGTCGAATGTCCAGGGTGAAAAGCGTCCGAAGATAGCAATCAGCGTAGCGTCGGCATCTACATCATACGTATACTTGCCAAAAACGACGCAGCAGTTCTAGTTTTGTCTGTGCCGCCTAGAACGTGTAGTGAATAGTTAAATTCAAAAGTCCGTGAAGGACTGCAGCGATGGTCTGCTGCCTCGAAAGAGAAAGGTGAAGACATCCGCCGAGAATGCCCTTGTCTGGGGACGCGTGAATGCGCTGGCAGGTTAGCATTGCGGTGTCTTGGGGCGGGTTCATTCCCCCAGCACAAGGACCCACTACAAAAGAATTTCGCATTCACAAATTTCTGGGGTCAAAAAAAAGGCGACCGAAGTCGCAAAAATTGTAGGCAACCATACCGAGAGGAAATGACTTGTTCAGAGAACAAGTGAAACAAGTAAAAATGGGCGGACTTAGGGTAACTTCGTCTTTACCCGAAGAGGCTCATGGCCCACAAATACGAGAGGGGCAACCCGGTGGTGATGGAGCCCCCGCGCACCCGCCCAACCGGATCAAAATCCATAAATGTTGCAGTGCCCAGGTATTTCTCTTCTGAGTGGAAAACTCATACAACTTAACTTGCATGATCCTTCCCATCAGAAGAGAAGTACCCCGGTGACCAATTTATGTCATAGAGCTATGAAATTCGATTACATAACCCTATGCCATAAAGAGGCACCTTGCTCGGACCACTCAATCCGCGAAGTCACCTGAAACAAAAGGAGGTTAGTTGGTGCCCAATGGCTGGCTCATTTCTGGCGTGGAGAGCCTACCATCGTACTGGGTCCTATACCCGGTCAGAGGGGAAGGAAAGGAAAGATCGAGGGGTGTACTCTAACAATTCATTTTATTATGCTGATTAATTAATTCTTGGCAACTAAACAAAATGACCGACTGGTAATTGAACAGATTTGTATGTGTGATTTAAAGAGAAGTTTACATTAATAATAATAGCACTTTTAGCTAAAATTAACCATGAAAATTAAATAAATTATTTGTAGCTGTAACTGTTATTAGCATGTAACCAATATAGAATCAAACAAATTTATAAAAAGAACATATCTAAAGAAAAGCAATGAACTTAAAAGGATACTTACCCACATGGTCCGTCGAACGCTCGAGAACGATGTGGTGGTGGACGACAATCAATTCTGTCAAAAACAAATTCATCTGAGATTCATTCTTTTAGACTACTACTTTAATTATTATTCCTTTTTATTTTTCTATTTAATTTTTTAATATTTTTTTTTGTGTTATATTTAAATTATGTTTAAATTAAATCTTTAAATATTGAGCAACAGACATTTTTTATTGTAGTTGATTGGACCAATAGTCGAGACCTTCGTATAAACCTTCACCACTTCTTGCGTATGTCACTGGTATATGCGAGTTGCGATTTCGTAGCGAGTGCAAACCTAGCCTGTCGTTTACTTCTGCTGCATTCATTGCATTTGCCAAATTTTGTTTGTTTGCGAAGACAAGTAAAGCTGCATCTCCCCGTTCATCTTCTGCTAGCATTCGTATCAATTCTTCTCTTGCGACACTAAGATAATTCGTGAGTCCTGCGAGGCTAATTCCATTCACTTCCAATATGACACCGTCGGGTAGCAGCTGTCCCGTTGACCTTGCAATTCGAGCTTCAACAAAAGCTTCGTTCATAAACGAATTCCTGGTAGTATAGTTACAGCAACAAAATTTTACAAACTTCTTGTATAAAGTATGTAGTTTTATTTATTCCGTCCACTGCACTGTTCATACTAGTTGGGATTCAAATCACCTTCATGTATTAGTGAATCACCCGCCATACATCATATGATTTCAGTTCAAAATTATGGTTTAATTCTCTTATCATCAATGACAGGCTGTTTTGAATCAAACTACTCTAGCTTAATTATACTTATATTTGTATTTACAAAATTCCGTCACCAATTGTGACCCGGGTTAGAAAAAAACTCCTATCGGTTGCAGTTCATATGCTTCTCAAGACAAGTTTAAGTTTTTAACTTTCCAATTGTTCCATTCCAAAATCATCTTTGCCTAAATTGAAAACCACTTCGACAATACCAATACACAATCCAGGTGTATGTTTTGTTCCATAGGCTAACACCCAAAACCAAACCATGAATATCTATCCATCATTGACAACCTTGATGAAGTGTACATGCGTTGAAATGTAACTGTGATTCGCTCTTTACTTTATGAAATGTATCTAGAATCTTTTCACTTTTCTATGCACTTGTTTTGTCTGTTCTGTCCTCGAAGTATATGGTGACTTCAAGATCTGTGTAGTTTCAAAAATTAGCAGTACAGGTGTTCCGTTAAGTACTCCTGAATGAGTCGGATCTCGATCAGGGGGAAGCACTAAGGGCAAATCTGGACTCGGAAAAATGACAAAAACTTACAGCATAAATTGCCGAGCACTGTACACTAATTGAGTTTTAATCTGAAAATTTCACTTCCAACCTGCATGCAATGAATATTATCCTTTCAGCAAAACAAAGCACAATCGCAAACGATTCAATTTTTTCATGCGCGAACTATAGGTCATATTACTTTGCGCCGCTTTTGTACTTTTTAAATCTTAGAATTGAAACATATTCCGGTGTACGAATTAACATTTTTGTGTCGAACTACAGCTGAAAATTTAAAGGGGTCCGGAATAACTACAGAGCGTCTACGCCCGCCACGGCCAATTCCCTCACAAGACTCTCTATCTCGAGCACTAACGCTTTGCAATTCCCTCTTAATTCGCATATCCTATTGTGGTGTAAGTGCAAATCAGGTTTTTGGAATTGTTGTTGTGGTTTCATGTTTTGAGCGTACATGATTTGTGCGACGTGCCTGAATGTAAATGTGCATCCACTGATGGGATGCATGGAATACGAAGTTGCGTTGAGTAGATTGTTCACTGATAAGATTTGTTACTAACAATTCTATGAGTGTAAATGTATATTTTGTATGTCTAGGATTACGATGAGCTGAGTGAGAAAATGTCTGTTTTAAATACTTTCAAGTCATAGTAGGATTTTCTAGATGGAAATGATTTGCTGGTTGTGTAGTGATCTGGTCTATAGTATGCATGAATTTTCCTTAGCCCTTTGCCCGCGCCGAATTCGAATCGAGCATTTTTATTTATAGCCACATTTTTGGTTGTTGAAAAATTGAATTTATATTAATGTTTTTATGTCTCACGTATATTGATTAATAGCATTTTAAATTAAGTTAAATTTTTTTTTTGAATATCACGTTGATTTGAAACAAAATTGATATGCAAGGTGTTTGTTAGTTATTGATTATTTTAAAGAGGACATTGGATATTTGAAAAAAAAAATTCTAAACTGCATAATCATTAATGTCTACTTGATTACCATGCTGTAGGGATGAAGGAGATAGGAAAGTTTTAGAGCAGTTTGATAGGGTAACTGCTCTATTACTACAAACGTTTCAGCAACATGCTGCAACATGGAACACAATCATTCCTGTCAATAACGGGCATCATGTTTCCGACATAATGTCAATTGTTCCTGAATTTGACCCATGTCATGGTGACATGACGTCAACATGTTTCATCGATCGAGTCGAGAAATTGCGAATGGGGTATGGGTGGGAAGATCGTTTGCTACTCCTAGCTGTCATAGCCAAACTTAAGTGCACCGCGAAAATGTGGGCTAACGTGCAACCAGTGTTTCGTACACGGATGGAACTCCGCATATTTTTTTGGCAGATTTTCCGCTTCACATAAGTGCCGCCAATGTGCATATTGAATGAATGAAGGCGAAAAAGTTGAAGGCTGAATCGATGGTGGAGTACTATTATCGAATGCTTTCGTTGGGACGCCACGGTGGTGTCGACGTATATGATTAACGGACTAACGGACGATAGTTTGCGTCGGATATTGTCGGTCCTGTATTTTCCGCGATGTGCTGATCTGGTACAATCTTTTTCGGGCATTGATTCATACACACGCTATGGTTGACAGTAAGACTAGTGTCGTGTATTGTCCAACCGGGGACAAAAACATTTCCGTGCAAAAAGTGATAACTCACTATAAAGGTGGCCCGGTATGTTTTAATTATTGGGATCGGGGACACATTTCACGCGATTGCCCAAAACCACCGGGGAAAAAGAAAAATGACAAATCTGTGGACTCCCATCAGTGAACCATAGCCGTAAACGATATCGTGTGCGAAGTGCTTATAGACTCGGGCAGTTGCCACTCATTTATAAAACGGAACATCGTGGATCAATGTGTCGGTACAGTTAAGTCGTGCAACAAGATGATGATAGGATTCACCGGTGGACAGGTGGAGTGCGGCGAAACGAAAACATTGACCGTCACAATTGACGAGCAGCAATTTGTGTGTGACTTTATGATAATAGACAATCCTATCTCAGTGTATGACATCATCATTGGTAACGATATACCTTCGCGAAAATATCAATGACATTTTGAGCAAGTTCGAAAAACAGCGACTCAAGGTGTTACTACATGAATATCGTGGCTGTTTCGCGAAAAAGTTGAGGGACCTCGGAAAGTGTAGTATTATGAAAATTAACATTGTTTTGACATCAGACATTCCGGTAAATAAAAAACCGTACCGTGTTCCCATCCCTAAACAGAAAATAGTCGAAAGCATCGTGAACGAGCTACTGCAACTCAAAATAGTCCGGCTGTCGATGTCGTTGTATGCTTCACCCATATTCTTGGTGCGGAAGCAGAATGGCGGAGAAAAACTCTGTGCTGACTTCCGTGAGCTACATGCGGTCACCCAAAACGAACCATGGTCGAAAACGTTTTGTCAACATTGGCGGGGAAAAACTACTTCACCGTGCTTGACATGATATCTGGTTATTACCAGTTGAAGATAGCGGAGGAGGCTAAACAGTACACGGCGTTCATAACTCGCCATGGCCACTTCGAATTCAATCGAATGCCGTTTGGGCTTCAAAATGCCCCGAGCAATTTTCAACGAGTTATGTTGAGGCTCATAGCATCAATGAATGGCAAGGCGATAAGCTATGTGAACGAGGTCATCATTGTATCTGAGACTATCGAGTAGGGGCTGGAGTACTTGAAGGAATTCCTAGAACTCATAAAACGCGAAAAACTAACGTTGCACAAGTCCAAGTGACATTTACTAACGGCTGAAGGAATCAGGCTCGGGAAGATAGCAACCGTGGCGGTGCAACAATTTCCTCGTCCACAGAATGCTCACGAGATCATAAGTTTCCTTGGGCTCTCTGGCTTCTTTAGGATATTTATTCCGAATTATGCCATCATAGCCACGCCACTAGCACCATCGTTACAAAAGGATGTACTATTCAACTGGCCGACCGAATGCGAGGAGGCACATCAACAGCTGGTGAGGCACCAATCCTAGTCATTTACGACGAGGCATCATGGCATCACTTGCACCCCGATGCGAGTTCCGTGTTCCTTGCAGGCATCTTGTTGCAGAAAAATGGATCGAGACAGATGAATCCCGTTGCGTACTGAAGCCGTCTGTGCAACCTAGCGGAGAGCCGATACTATAGCTACGAGATGGAGGTGCTCGTGATCGTTGACGCGTGTGAACGATTCCGAATGCACTTGTTAGGAAAGGAGTTCGAAATAGTAACTGATTTCCAAGCCATTGCCAGTCTGAAAGCGACGAGGCCTCTCATTCCACGAGTGGTGAGATGGTTCTTGAAACTACAAGAGTTTGATTACCGGGTTATATTTTGTCCCGGAATATAGATGCCTCACGTCGACGTGTGGAGCCACCGACTGAATGGTATGTATGTTATAAAGAACAGCTGTCTATTCAGAGTTGATGAAAGGGGGAAAAAATGCTCGTTGTTCCGAAGGGCATACGCTGGCGGGTAGCGAAGCTCCACGATGACACCGGACATCCTGGTTTCGATGGTACACTGATGCGAATGAAACGAAGTTTCTGGTTCCCTCGAATGCGTAACTTCATAAAGAACTATACGAAGACATGCATTGGCTGTAGCTATGTGCGAGAGCCGAGAATAAAGCAATGTCAATTACGTGGTATGGACACTATCCGATTACGATTTGAAATAGTCCATATGGATCACTTGGGTCCGCTTATTAGAAGTTGCTGTGGCAACGAGTATGTCCTGGATATGGTAGCTGCGTTAACTCGGTACACAGACATCAATTCCACAAGGTCAACGAAATCGAAACTTGTCCTCGAACAATCAATCAGCTGACGATGTATTTTGGTCTCCCGCGTGTGGTGGTCACCGATCGGGGAACAGCGTTTACCTGGCATATATTTGAGGGTTACTGTAATGCCAACGACATAACCCACATTAAAACGGCAACTGAACCGAACACCTGGGTAACGAACTACGACAGCTTCAATGGACGCTGAATACTCGAGTGAGTGCAACGACGAAGTTTTCTCCAATCGCGCTAATTTTCGACTACCCGGTGAAGGACATCAGTGGAAACAGGCTTCTAGCAGCCGTGCAGCATACTAATTTGGACGAGAAAACGATGACACATAAGAGAGAAGACGCGATCCAAAATATATCCGAGGCTAAACTTAAATGGAAAAAGCGATTCGACCAAAGACATCAGAAACCAATGCAGTACACGGAAGGAGAGTCGGTCTTGGTAGGAAGGACCATTCCAGCTACATGTGAGTCCAAGAAGTTGGAGGCTACATATAGTCGCCCCTGTATCATCAAGACAGTTCTGCGGCAGGATCGATATGTCGTGGAAGAGAGCGAAGTACATCAGAAACAGCGATCATTCAGTTCGGTGATGAACAGTGACAAAATAAAGCCCTGCTGCGAATTGTGTTCGGAGATCGATGACGAATTCTACACATCCATTTAACTCGAGCCGAGTTATTGTTAGGAGAGGTTCACTGTCATCCATAAATGTTTTGCTACTCAACGTCTATATGAACTATGGCAACTCCATCTATCTTCATTGTTATATTCATGTGTGTAAAAACTCTTAGGGAGTTGAATACAGTAAGACGTATAATCGAAGACCTTGGTGTTCGCGTTTTGGTTTAAACCCTGTTTTGTAAAATAATTTTGCAAAACCCTACTATAATCGCGTCCTGTCTGTCCGTCCATCTATCCCTGACTATTGACACTTACAACCCCCACCTAAGAGTCGGGCATCCAGGTGGAAGCAATGCCCTCTCGCCCCCCCATCGGAATCAAGATCCTATTGAGTTTCAGATAGGTTGTTCAAAAGTCCGTAAAGGACTGCAGTGATGGTCTGTTGCCTCGGCGAGTGAAGATATAAGTGCTCGCCAGAATTCGCCTTGTCTGAGGATGCATGAATGCGCTGCCAGGCTAGCATTGCGGTGTCGTGGGGCGGGTCTTTTTCCTCAGCACAAGGGCCAGCAAAAAAAATTTCGCATTCACGAATAAGAGGATAAAACGTCTTGGCTCGACGGTGTCGAGGCTAAGGTAACCTACCAAAGGGATGGACTAATAAAAAGTGACTAACCCAGCCTGATTAACGTGCGGGTGACGCGAGAGTATTTCGTCGTTACCATTGATATTTGCGACCCCTAAATAAGAGTGGGGCATGCTGGTGGAAGTGTTGCCCCCTCGTACCCCCGGATCAGGATCCATTGTAGACGTGACCATATATTTTTCATTTAAATGAAAAATTTATACAAACTTAATTCGCATGAACTTTTCCCTTAAATGAAAAATAAAAGTGTTTCACATTTACATATGTTAAAGCGTTATATGACTGAATCATATAAAACTTTATCATAAATAAGAAACCTGTGCGGGAGGCCACTTACCCTGCGAGAGCACTTGTAAGAACAAAGAAAAAGGGGTGAGCTCACCCAATGGTAAGCTCATGAGTGGAGGGGCCAGCCAACGTGGCGGGTCCCATACCCGGTCAAGGTTCGAGTGAAAAAGACCAAACTTTAAAATCCTCTATCCCGGCATTAATGTTTCTTTCATATTGCCGAAAAATATCAGTAAATACATTACATTTTCCCTTTTTAAGGGTTTTGTAAAATAACTTTACAAAACCCTACTATAATCGCGTCCAGTCTGTCCGTCTGTCCGTCCATGTGTCGCAGCAATTTTTCTCGCAAAATACTGAGGCTCTCTTCAAAGTTCAACTTCAAAAAAATTTTGTAAGGTATTTAAGGGGGTCTCCCAAATAGAGGGGAGCGGCCCCCGAAACGAAAGGTCTTGATAAGAACTTTTCAAAACGGGTTTTAAACTGGTATTTTTTGTTTCGAGGGAAGCACAAGGAGGGGAAACACACCCTAGCGATTGGACACCTGTGATCTAAAAAATCTGAAAAAATTACGGATTTAGGAGCTTATGAGCACAACAACAACAAATAACTTAGAAGTCAACATTTGCTCAACTTTGTTAATAATAGTATGATCTTGAAATTGCACATTTTCCCCCATAAAATCATATGCGTACCCTTAAACTTAACGAAATTCGATATTTGAGTATTCTTATAAAAGGTCCTTAT
Source organism: Odontomyia ornata (assembly GCA_963969285.1). NCBI lineage: Eukaryota > Metazoa > Arthropoda > Insecta > Diptera > Stratiomyidae > Odontomyia > Odontomyia ornata. The sequence continues at coordinate 87,686,749 of OZ017742.1, forward strand.
ATTCTGTAAGTTTGATAAAAATCGAATGATATACACGGAAATTATACAACAATAACACATGATTTTGCTATTTCGTAGATTTTCCATCGAATCAGACATTGCAGTTTTGATTAGATCTTCTCAAAATTTTCAAATAAGATCAATAATCTAAATATTTTTCGGAATTCATGATTTGAGTGATTTTTGTTGGTTTGCAACAAAATGGTGCCCGTTGAACATAGAAAAACAATGGATTTTCTTCTAAACGTGCACTTCTCTTTCACATATTTCTTGACTTTATTCGTTGCTGGTGGCTGCATTTCTGAAAAATTGAGTACATGATGATGATGAGAGATTTTCAGAACAGGTCTTAAACTGCCAATTTTTGTTTCGAGGGGTACACAGGAAGGGGAAACACACGATTGGACAGGTTTTGGGTGGTTTTTAGACCCCTTCCTCCCCCCCTGTAAGAGACCGTAAGATTTTGTGAAACCCTCCTCCCCCGTGCTGGTAAGCGTAAGAGGCTTACTTCCAAATTTTCATGAAAAAAAAATTGTAAAAATATTGTTCTTAAAATTAATTTTTTAAATGTGTAGTTTTAATATACCGAGAATTTATTTACTTGATTTTTGTTATATTTAACATTTATTGTTAGTGGCAAAGCTTATCAATGAAATTGGTTATTCATCTTTTTTCTAAAGCATTTATTAAATATTCCCTAATGGTGGTATTCTCAACATTCCTTAAATTATTTTTCATCGCTCCATTCGCTTGCAAACCATTCTGCAACCATAGAAATACACATTATTTTGTTGCTCTTTTTTCGTAATTGTTTCATCAAAAGAATTACTGGGAACCCCTTCCTCTGGGTACCATTCGACATCTTGAGCATCATTATCTTTAGTTAACACAACCATCACTTCGTTATCGCGACGTTTTGTTATACGTGATGAGATGTTTTTTTCTCCTCTTTAACGCATTGACCAGGATGGATTTTATTTCTGTGGTCCTTTGCTTGCATTTTGCTAGCAAAATATACGTGACAAAAAGGACATATCCCATCAAACAAAATGTTGAGAACTGTTGGGCAGTAAAAGTCGTATGGCAATGTCAAATAATTATCCATAGCTTCACTATGTAAATCAATGCATAATCTTTGAAAAACAGGCAGAAATGTTGCGTTTTTCGTTTTTTTCATAGGATCAGCTAGAATGAAATGTCCTTTTTCATTGCGTGATAATAGTGGTGGAGGAAAAAATCTCTCTTCTAATATTAATTTGATGTCGCTTCCAAATTCAGAGCAGCATTTTCTGTCGTCACATTTTAAAATCTAAAATTAATTTAAATTCTTATTTAATATTATTTTTATTATAAAAATAAAAATACCTGCAAAAACTATTGTGATTTCTGCTATTGTTTGTCCAGCTTTTTGGAAGTATTTCATTTCCAGCTCTTCATCTTCTGTTTCTTTTTTGGCTTTCAAGTGATCACCGTAATAGTCATGAGGCAAAATTATTCCACTGAATGCTCTACTTAGTGGTGCCATATGTCTCACTACTCTATTAAAGGCGCTATGCCCAGGTGCATTAATCAGTATGAACAAAGCGTCAAAATTATGCTTTTTATAATGATCAATGGCATAAGCTATTGTTTTGTGGTACCTAGAATATTATTTTGATATTTAAGAGCTTTAAAAACTAGTGATATCATCATTAGTCAAATTCGTAAATGTACAACCAAGTATTATATGAAGGCAGTATTAATATATTTAAACTAAACATTAAAGTCATAAATCTAGTCACTATTTGATATTATTGAGAAAATTTCTTTTAAATAATAAATCTCTAAATTAATATTTCGCAGTCGAAATTGTAATTAATTGTATTGCTTCATAAAGTACCTTGGATTTTCATGGGGACCTCCATAGGCGGAAATTATGAGACCTGGCTTAATTTCCTTGCCGTCCTTCATAATTTCTTTAAAACTATATAATTCAAACAAATGGTGAATATCATTTGAATGGGTAGCTGCTACGGAGCTAGAATGTTTCCCACTTCTGATGCCTATATAAGCTGGTCCTGAATAAGAAATAGCTTCGGTAGATCCTATACCGTTGGGTTTAATTTGTATACCAGCGTATACAAATGGAATTAAAGAGTGTCTGCAAGCAACGACCCAATCGTGGTCAGATAGTTTGATGCGATATTCCAGATGCATCTGTCTGGGCGGATGTTTATTTGCTGCAGTGATTCCTATTTTTACTCTAGCTTTATCGTCTTGAGATAAATAAGCAAATTGTTCGGACCCTAAAATAGAAGCTAGTGAATCAACAGATCTTATAGTTGACACAAAATTGACCATCCGGCTGTTTATTATGTAAGTCATTCTGTGGTTTACAAAGTCGCACTGGTACAGTTGTTATGTGTCGCTTCTCCTCTAGAGAGCTTGATCTTTTTGGCAATAATAGGAGATACACAGAACTTTTAGAAATTTTTATACCTTTCTCGAGCAATTAATTAGTCAAATCATGTAATGTTGTACGAGTTCTAATTTCTCCCGTCTGCCGTCTTTCATCTGCTGCACTATTAACAATTGCTATATCACAAATAATTTTCAGTAAGTCTGGATACTCAATTTCTTTTCTCGGTCACCCCGTTTCTATTTTGATTTCAGCATCACTCTCTGCATTACCTTTTTTTTCTAAATTTGAAATTTTCAGTTGTTTTGGCTTTAACCTAAATTTTTGCTGATGGTTTTAATTTTTTTTTAATCTTTCTTTAGAAGCATTCCTCAGTTTTTTTTCAATTCATCTTTGGCTTTTTTAATTTCTTTGTTTATGCCATCACCTCTCAAATCCGAATCTCTTGCCAGAGCCAAAGATGAAATATGGCTCTTATAAACTCGAATTTTTGGTCTCAACTCATCCTGTAATATCTTCACTATCTTCACTAGTAGAAGCTTTAGCGAAATCTTTAGTATCTTTGGGAGAAGTGGATTTTGCAGAAGATTGTCATTGATTATTGATACTGTGGAAGGGAGTTGGGTGTTCAATCGTTTGTTTACTCTGAAAAATTAAATTCCACTAAATTCATCTATATTTAAATCTAAATTATGCGACCAGTAATTATTTTCCCCCAGCGATTTTTTAACTTTATTATAAAACTTAAGTGAAATTACTAATTAATAGTAAAGCTACACTGTAACAATCTAATCTTAGATGAAATTCATAACGTAATCATGTAAAAATATTTTATCTTCAGTGTTGCCTAAATTAGTTAAGTTTATTTTTAAGTTTTAATATGATAGTTTAAGTTACTTTTAAGTTAAAATAAGGTTTTTTGTTCATTTTTATCCTTTCGAAAATGTAGAAAAAAAAAAAAGAGCACTAAAATTAAAAGAATTCAGTAATGCTAAATTAACTTTCCTATGGCAATAATGAATGTAGATTCAGGTCTCCGAATAAGCTATTTTCTAGAATTGTATAACAAAATATCAATGAAGATTATTATTATTATTTCTATTATTAAATAAATAAGTAATAACCTCTATAAATATTTGTAATGATTTTCTCTCTTCAACTCGAACGCGGAACCGACCTCTCATCGGTTCTAGACGTTAAGTCTGAGTAGTGCCAACGGATGGTACCAACAGGTCAACCAATCCGTGCACCGTAATCCATTCACGCGGTGACTGCTTGTCGGCCAGCTAGTTCGGAGAGGATTTCGGTCGCGGGTCTCCGAATGGATTACGCTCAACTACAATATTTCAGTCACCTGAAATTGCCCGTTTTCTAAACGCGTCAACATTCACTCATCCAGAACGAGAAACCTACATTACGTTAGTTCTGGATGGGATCTATCCACAGATCTCAAATCAAAAACGCTACAAAAATCCACAGGCGCGTTACCGATTCACCGACGCGGTACCGAAAAATATCCTACTCGAACTTAAACCGAAGAAAACTACTCTAAAGAAATGGCGAAACAAGCAAAGGTACCGCGTACCGCGCGCGACGCGAAACCGACTTCAGCGGATTTGCAGAAACCCTACCCTCGCGACGGCATACTTACCCTACACTCTCTGTTCCCACTGAAAAAGAAAAGTCACTGAAAAGGAAAGTCGTGGTTAAATTAGCAATTCATTCTTAGTTTATTCAATTCTTACATATCATATATTCTTATATATCCTGGGCAATCTATGTTGAATAATGACAATGAGAGGGGACATAAGAGCTGAACAAAATCAAATTATGATATTTACCCTCATATCAAATATTATTTTTACTTAATTTAAAATATATTTATTATGTGTGTATAAGTGTATTTTGAAAAGAAAAACAAACAGAAAAATGAAAATATTGTATATATATGCGAAAAGCTAATATCAAAAGAACTGTCTTTTCTTTACTTATTTTATCGTACATGATATCCCAGTATATAATTCATTGATTTTTTTGTTCCATATTTTTTTATTTTTCTCATTAACTAAACCTTAAAAATTCAAAAAAAAAATAAGAAACATGGCAAACAATTTTCATTTAAAAGACGGCGATATTATGTAAATATAGTCTTTTCTTTATGAGGAAGACAGCCGAATGCAAAAGAAGTGCGTTTTGATTAATGTCTGAACATGGAAACATTATACATAAGTCATTCGCGGTAATTAAAAAGATTTAAAAATATATCCTAATATTATCAGAAAAAAACACAAAGAACTTCCCCAAACATGTTGTGAATAAGGTTATACCGATATTATTTACAAAATAAGAAAGAAAACTATATGGATACGATACCGGGATAAATAAGAGGTAAAATAGCTAAAGTAAATATAAGTGAATTAGAGATTGTGCAGTAAAGAAATGAAATCAGGGGCGGCAACTTGTGGAAATTAGTTTTCTGATTATCTTCATAACAGCTAACATCTAGCATCTAATATTATAGTTAGCACTTTTTATTCTCATTTCTTCGAAACTTTTTGCATATCTTATCGTTTGTTTAGCGACTAAGTTCAACGAGATATTGCAATCAACTAATCAAATTAAGCTATGTACTAGCAACGTAAGTTAAAAAGTGGAAAATAATGCAGAAACATCAGCTTCCTAGTTTAAGCTATACACAGGAATTTATCTTCAAAGATGAACCCAAAAATCTAATAACTTAAGGAGAGAGTATCAGTTGCAGATTTGCGATTTGAATTTTGTTCTTTCTTTCGAGTAAGCTAACATGGGTTTATGTGTGTGTAAAACATATGATAAATCGTTTTGATTTAACAGATACGATATGGAAAACGAATGAACAAAGCAAAAATGGTTTTGAACTGTTGAATACTCCGTTGGGCTTGGAAAGTCATTTTATTAGCTGTTTTATCTCTATCGGCAATCAATTCATGAATATAAATCTCCCAACATTTGCGATTCGATATAAAATCTCTCGACTTTCACTAGACTAAAATGCGTTACTGAAGCTCAGTATTTAAAATATATTTTTTTTCGAAGAAACCGTGAAAAGCTAGGACTCAAAATACGGACGAAACAAATGATTTAAATCAGTAACATGAAAATCACTCAAAGGAAACAGCGTTAAAGCAAATAATATTTTTGTAGTAGGGAGTTGAATACTATTTACGCCCTGAGCGTGAGACCTCCTGGAGCGCAGAGCTTCTGGACTATCTAACAAACGCCTCTTCTATCGGACTAAGAACCAAGCTTGGAACCATTTGACACATTACGTTGGGCTAGGCCTCGTTGAACAAATAAATCAATGGCATTGTTTAATATTATCGTATTCTGTGTTCCTATCTTTCAGGGATACCTTGTTCCTGAATATAAGCTAAACTTTCTGAGACTGACACACCAATGTCTTGATTCGATTGAAAACAAAATAGGTTCGAATGTCCTACATATGACAATAAATACAAAGTTAATTTGAATCCGAAGTAAATTATACGAAAATAACGTTCAAAGTTGGGATACATTAAAGAAAATTATGGTGTCATATAAATATTGAAATTGCGAAAGAAAAGTATTGTATGGGTTGTTGAACACTATAAAGACTACTTTTGTGTCTATTACTTTTTCTCAGAAAACTTAAATTGTGCGGAAAACCGGGATTTATCAATAGTGAAATGTATCTGTCTATAATATGATTTTTGATATTTTACTTATTGTGAAAACTAGAAAAATTAGTGCTTACGTTGTGTATTTTAAATGGTATAATTTCCGATATCTCATTGAATATATTCAGTTATCATTTTTTTTAAGACATTCATTCATTTATTCTAACATTTAATTGTTTCATTTAAGTTTAGTATTTTTTTTCTGAATTTAGTACTCGATTCACTAATCATTGAGATTTTTAGTTTATTTAGTTTATGTTCAAGTTATGTTAGCTTGACGTTTTCTTCATATGAAGCTTGTTTACGTTTGAAGTGTTGATTTTTAATTTTACTTCTTATAATTATTCCAAGAAAGCTCATTCAATTATCGCATATCAGTTGTCATTTGAAATCATTGATTAAAGTTTTAAAAGATTTCATTGGATTTAAAGAATAGTGTTTAGTTGACATTCATGTTATACCATCTTTTGACATGCCCCCGATTTTCATCTAATAATACATGTTTAAAAATTATATCAAGAAAATCGAACAGTTTTAGTCCGGTTAATACATTTTTGTCTTTTATAATTTGTTAGTAATTTATTTTGGTTTTTTTTTCATAAATTCCTAATCATTGTAAAATTCATGGAATCTGTGGCATGGTTGACGACAAAGGCACGCACCTGTCTCTAGGATCCAACCACGTTGTCTCCTTGTTATTGTGGTTAATGTAGTAGACTTTGCCGTCGTAATCGCGGGCAATATCCCAACCGGCTGGCAATGGAAAGTCACCAGTTTGATGATGTTGTCCTTTTTGGCATTTTTCTAGGCACTCGGTTCGTCGCCGTGTTTGCTTGCTTGCTTGTGTCCCTTGCACGATGTCAGCGATGGAAGTAATCCGAAAATAGTTTGATGGCAATGGCTGCTGGTGCTGGTGTTGCGTTGGGCTAACATAAAGTTACACAATCCACTCGAGATTTTCCCTGATTCGCTTCTCCTTGCGACTACAGGCACTGTTTTCCACGTTCCACCACGCTCACCCTTTTCTTTGGTCTTTCAAGTCTCTCCAGTCAAGTCCTCAATCGCGCGTTCCTACAATTATTTATGCATTTTCTACGCCGCGTTCCCAATTCTCTGTTTCATCAAATTTATTTTGAATTTTTATTTCTCAGATGGAATTTTTATTTTCAAATTTATTTAGCGCGCGGCAGCAACGAGGAGAGAGCGGCGGCCGTATTTCGAATTGGACGACGGCGGCGGCGGCTGTAGGGCACATGATTGTGAGTCAATTCTAACTTTCTTTTTAGTTATTAACTAAACTAACCTCTTTCCTAATGTTCTGCTCCGGTGAATGTCACTGCCTCACGAATGACGTTTTCCAAAAACTCTTTACGCACACCACGCGTTTCTTCATAGATTAAACCGGGAATACGTTTCACTCCACCACGTCGCGCCAAACGACGTATAGCTGGTTTTGTAATACCTTCGATATTCTCATGAAGAACTTCACGATGACGTTTCGCGCCTCCATGTGGCTGTCAAAATTTCCGGTTGTCACCTCGGACAAAACATATGTGCGTGGAATGGCACTTCATATGGCGGAAATGTGCTTCTTCAGATGTCGCCAGTGGCATAGTTTTCTCGATGGCCACGGTGGAGGGGCATTTCCAGATGGCTATGTCTCGAAATGTGCCGGGGTTGGATTAATTCTATATTCCGAATATTTATATCCACGGATCTAAATATTTGGACAGAAAAAAAAAATATTTTCTGCACAACGATATCCGCACAACAGATGAAGTCCGCTGGCACTTCGAGGACATATCCATCTGGCAGGTTACAAGGGTTCGGGATCGGAATCACTTCGATTCCTGGGCGTAGTCGTCACATTACACATTCCCCCCCCCAAAATCGAAGTAATTACGATCCCGTCTCCTTTGTAAAAGGTCTTGGTTAGGGACGTGGCGGGTCGAAGATCCGTTTCGAAGGATAGGCTACAACCCTGTTCGTGAAGACTCGACAGTGACTATATAGTAGGAAGTCAGGTGTTATTCGGAGGCCTTCGTCTAGGCAGAGATTTGGGATAAGCCAAGGTTTCTCGTGGGAATTAGTTGCACTTCATCGTCTAAGGTCTTTTGCGTGGTAAATTCCCAGGGTCTTACCAGTCATGTCCGCGATGAGGTACCGGGTGGGGCTTATGACTTGCATGACTCGACACTTCACGAATTTCTTGTCTAGTTTGGCATTGTAATGGCGGGTGGCATCGCTCTGTCGGAAGTTTCGACGATATATTTCGTCGCCGGCCTTAAAGCCAGAAGGATGAGATCGCAAGTTGTACCGCTCCTCTCCCATCCGTCTACTTTCTTCAATCTTCTCCCGCAGTTGATCTCGCAGAAGTTGGAGCTTTTCGTGCGGTTCTAGAACCACGATTGGGTCCTCTAGCGATTTCAGCTGCCGCAATAGCCGGTAAGCGCTCCCATGACCGATCATGTACTGGCCGAACACTGCAAAATACGGCGAAATGCCGGTCGTGGAGTGGTACGACGAGCGCAGCGCACTAGTGATGGCGGACAATCTGCGATCCCAGTCCCTCTGATTCGGGTGGACATAGGCGCGAATGGCCGCTATGAGCGTACGATTCAGTCGTTCGGATGCGTTGGCTTGTGGTGAATAGACGGCAGTTCGTTGGTGGATGATGCCGTATTTGGACATTAGGTCTCGGAACTTGCTGGAGGTGAACTGGACCCCATTGTCGGAGACAAGTTTCTCCGGAACTCCAAACATGTGAAAGACTCGGTTCTCCAAAAAGCTGGTTATTGGTCCAGTGTGCATGTTGCGTAGTGGCTGTATGATAGGGAATTTGGAGAGCTGGTCCAGGACCACGACAGCTCCCGTGTGACCAGAAGCAGATCGAGGGTAAGGACCGATAAGATCAATGTACAAGCGCTGGAACACGCGTTCGGGGACCTCAACCTTACCCATGGGTGGCCGAAGAATGGTGTTGGGCGCTTTAGTGCACTTGCATAGCTCACAAGAGGCTACGTACGCTTTTATCTGTTGTGCCATCTTAGGCCAAAAGAAACAGGTTTTCAACCGCCTAAGTGTACGACCGTATCCGCCGTGCGCACTTGATGGGTGGTCATGAGCCCGTCTGATAAGATCAGTGGTTAATTCTTCGGGCACCCACAACTTCCACTGTTCTTCTTCTTGTATGGGATCTCCGGAGGCGTGTCCCATCCGTTTGTAAATGAATCCATCCGTCAACCGCAGTTCAGGAAGCTGGGACAGTTGATTCTGGATAGTGTGAATCAGTTGGGTGTAGCTGGCTGACTTGAAGGCAGGATGGTCCAAATCGATCAATTGGGGGCTGTCGTCCTCTTGGACCAACTCGGCTCCTTCAGGGGCGAACATTCTGGATAGGGTGTCTGGGACTACATGCTGGCTTCCTTTTCGGTGGCGAATTGTGAAGTCAAATGCCTGTAGTTTCAGTGCCCACCTGGCCAATCTACCGTTGAGATCAGTCTGGCTCATTAGCCATTTCAGAGAAGCGTGATCCGTAACGACTTCAAAGGTGTGTCCCTCCACATAGGCTCGGAAGCGTTTCACTGCCAACACCGCGGCTAAACATTCTTGCTCGGAGACCGTGTAATTTCGCTGGGCTGGGTTCAGCTTGTGAGACATGAAGGCTATAGGTCTCTCCTCGCCGTCTTGTGCAACCTGGACTAAGACTGCTCCCACCCCATGTTGACTCGCGTCACAATGGATTGAGAACGGTTTGTCAAAGTCCGGGCTGTGCAGTACGGGGGCCGTAGTCAGACTCTTCTTTAGCTCTTCAAAGGCTCGCAAGCTGGGCTCTTCCCAGACGAATTTACGTCCCTTACGCAGCATGTCGGTCAAAGGAGTGGTAATGGTGGCATAGTCACGTACAAAACGCTGGTACCATCCGCATAAGCCTAAGAATCGGCGTAACTGTTTGGTGGTCTTGGGTAATGGAAAAACGTCAATCGCTTGAGTCTTTTCCGGATCGGTCTTGATATGCCCATGCCCAATGATGTGACCTAAATACTTCACCTCCGTCATCACGAACTGGCTCTTCCTTATGTTGATGGTTAATCTTGCCCTCCGGATGTGTAGAGCCACCTCCTGAAGCAGGTCGATGTGTTCGTCAAAGGTCTCGGTTATAAGCAGCAGATCGTCCAAGTAAACGAAAACTTGGTGCCGCAAATGAGGTGGTATCACCTTATCCATAAGGCGCGTCATTGTTTGGGGGGCATTACACAATCCGAATGGCATGGTCACGAATTGATATAAGGGCCGGCCTGGGACTGTGAAGGCTGTTTTCTCCTTTGAACCGGGGTCTAAAGGAATTTGCCAGAAGGCGTCCTTGAGGTCTAAGCTCGTGATGAAATGGGCTTTAGGCAATCGACTCAAAATGCCTTCGATCAACGGTAGAGGATATGCGTCCTTGACTGTGACGGCGTTCAAGCGTCTGGCATCTAAGCATAACCGGACCTTGTTCGGCTTGACAACTAAGGTGACTGGGGAAGCCCACGCGCTCTGTGATTCTTCGATTACGCCTAATGATAGCATTCGATCCACTTCGGCATATAACGATTTTTCCTTCGCCGGAGATATGGCGAAATGTCTCTGTTTTATGGGTTTAGCGTCCCCCACATCTATAGTGTGGAACACCAGGGCAGTCCGCCCGAGACCTTCTTTCTCGTGCGATGGAAAAGCCGATATAGCCGAGTCGAGACGCAGTTGCTGAGTTACATCCAGTGTATGCCGTAGTAAGTTAGTGGGTTGAGATTGGTCAGGAACGGTGGTGACGGACTCCAGGGTCGAACTGGAAAATAGTGCCGGGGCCAAGTTAAATTTTCGAACGAAATCCACTCCTAAATAAAGATTCTGGGTTAACTGAGGTATGATGAAAAATTCCATAGGTTTAGTTACCCCTTTAAAGGTGACATCCGTCATAATTTTTCCCACTACAGAGTGACGAGTTCCGTCCGCCGTGCTTAACCAGGAGGTGAAATGACGGATTTGGTCCGCGTGCTTGGCCAGTACCTCCCCTGCAAACTCGGCAGAGATGCAATTCACACTGGCTCCCGTATCGACTAAGCCTGATACTCGTTTTTGCAGGAGGTGTACTGACGCATATGGCCGGACATCCTCCCTCAATAATTCGTCTAAGTATATGTCCTTCAACCTTTTTCTCGACTGCCTGACTTTTCTCCAGAAGCTCCGCATCCGACGCGTGGCTCGCTTGCTTCGCGGTGGGACAGTTGTGGCCAATTCCTCATGGAAGATGCGCTGTCGAGTAGCCAAATAATTCCGCAACCTGACATGAAAAGGTTTTACATGCCAAGGAGCCTTCGTCTCGCTATCATTTCCCTGCGCATTGGCCTCGGCGAAGGACGGCGTCGGTTGTGGAACTTCGGGAGAACTGTGTTTAGCGGTGCGAGTCAGCAGAGTTGGAGTCATGATGGGAGCTGGGTCATAGCTGGTGATGGGGTCTGGATTTGTTCGTCCGGGGTCTAGGAGTGCCGACGGGTGGTCGCGGCACTCGGTGGCAAGTTTTTTTCGCCCTTTGCAATTTGCACAGTCAGGTGCGTATGTGTCGGCCTTCCCGCAGCGGTAGCAGAAAAGCGTCGGCTCCGCTGGACATGCGTAGAACCGATGTCCCGGTTGTCGGCAGTTCCAACAGACCGTCGGGCTTGTAAGTGCTTCAAGGGAGGGTCGATCAATCAATGCTGGGTCCTCAAGCTCCGGTGGTGCTCCGCTCCTCGGTACTGGTACTGGATCAGCAAGCAGGTGGTCTGCTGCCATCAACTCCGCGGTGTGATGATTTCGGGGATTTGGTCCCGTTATGCGAGGTTGTGGGCGGAAGGTACCTCGTCGCTCATCCAAGTGTTCTTGTCTACGCGCATGGAGGCGCAATCCCTGTATGGTGTTGATGGGAAAATGTAGCAGGCTGTTCTGGAGATCCCAGCGCATGTTCTCTCTGATAATTTCTACTAATTCGTCCTCGGGCATGGTATTTCGCAGGCGAGTGCTCAATCTCACTATACTGGTGTAGTATTGGTCGAACGGTTCGTGAGCGCCTTGTTTCCGTTTCTTTATTTGCTCTCTTAGCTCTCTCTCAGTGAAGCCATCCTCAAATCGATTGCGGAAGGCTGCACTGAAAGAGTGCCAAGTGGGACGTGGCGTTGACTCTTTAAAGCTCCAGTACCAGTCGGCAGCGTCGCCGCTGAACAAAAGATGTGCATGCCGGAGGAAGGCCGAGGAATCCCCTCCCAGGGTGCTGGATATCAACGCCTGAATCCGGAAAAGGAACCGGTCCGCCGATATCATATCGTTGAACCCTGTAAAGTTCAGGCGCCAACTCTCCATGATACGAGGCGTCGGGTCTCGAAAAGGTGCCAATGCGTTCCCGGGGGGAATCACATCCTCGATTGACCTGTGGTACTGAACTGCCTCGGGGGCTGGAGGTACCAACGGAGGTCCGGTACTGTGTCGCGGTCTGTATTCGGGAGCTCTGGGATCCATTCCCGAGTTCCTTGGGGGTGGGACCCATTGCTCGGATTGTCGGGAGTGGGGCATCGCCACACTGGGATTTGGCTCCCAGCCAAGCGGAGTTCTCACGCGGCTGGGTGGTTGGCTCAACGGGAGATTCTGGATCTTTCCCTCCAGGTTGCCAATCCTCTCCGACATATCCCTCATCAACGCCACGAGGGTGTCAATGGAGTGGGCGGAAGGCATGGTTGTCACCTCGGACACGACACTCGCAGCCGGAACTTCACCGCCTACTGCTCCTTGCAGGTCTAAGAGTGGTTGTGACGGTTCGGCTTCTGGAGCTCCTTTCGCCACTGCTCCACGCGTCGGTAGGGGCGTTCCGAGGGGGACGTCTAGGGCAGACCGATCTATGGGTCGTCGGCATAAGGGACACAGCTCTGACGTGAGGAGGAGCTGTTGTACACAGGCACGATGGAATAAATGTCCACAATCCAATCGCACGCTGTGTACGCCCTCCACTACGTCTTCGAAGCAGATCCCGCAGTTAGCTGGTTGGACCGTTTTGGATCTGGTCCAACGCTTGTCTGGGGTCCGCTTCGTTGCCATTTTGTGTGTGTTACTTGTGGTGCTAAAATAAAGTAAAAAAAAAATATATAGAATATACTTATTCCTACTAATAACTTATCACTAAATTAGTGGCCGTTAGTGGCGAGCTATGTATATAAAATAGAAAAAAAAAGAGAGGAAAAAAGATTAAATGATACACACTTTCCTTTTCAGTGGTCGAACTCTTCAGCGGGAAATGAGAGTGCGTGGTAATCTGCCGAAGAAAGGGTGCTTCGGTCGATTTACGAAATTTATCCCCATACCCACATACATTACAAACCGGTTCTAATCTACGTTAAATGACTCGACGAGACAAGTGGTAGAGCTACCGTAACGACTTTGTACGCGGTCAAAGTTCCCGACGCGTAGAAGCATTCCGGGCTTCGCAACTCCAGCATACGCCACCGAACGTTGAACCGATACCACTCGTCTGACACGCATAAGAAATAGTTAGAATCCTTCCGCGACATAAAGGCAAGGTAGCCTTCTATTTTCTTGAGAGTCCATGCTGATAGGTAAACCCATCAGACTGGCAGTTCCATCAAGAAAATAGAAGGTCCTTACAGGGGTTAACCTGGGACAACACATCGGAAGGATTCTGTCGCGAAAGCAAAATCAAACAAAGGAGAGCGGAAGCTACAACTCACGTGAAGCGACCTCTAATGTGTATCACACAATTCCACTGCTCCTGATAGTGGGACTCGAGTACCAAAGTACCTTACATCCTCCGTAAAGGACCAACTCGTCAGAAGACGCGAAGTTCTTTCCCCCTTAGGATGTTGTTTGGCCCCACGTTGGGCGCCATTTGTAATGATTTTCTCTCTTCAACTCGAACGCGGAACCGACCTCTCATCGGTTCTAGACGTTAAGTCTGAGTAGTGCCAACGGATGGTACCAACAGGTCAACCAATCCGTGCACCGTAATCCATTCACGCGGTGACTGCTTGTCGGCCAGCTAGTTCGGAGAGGATTTCGGTCGCGGGTCTCCGAATGGATTACGCTCAACTACAATATTTCAGTCACCTGAAATTGCCCGTTTTCTAAACGCGTCAACATTCACTCATCCAGAACGAGAAACCTACATTACGTTAGTTCTGGATGGGATCTATCCACAGATCTCAAATCAAAAACGCTACAAAAATCCACAGGCGCGTTACCGATTCACCGACGCGGTACCGAAAAATATCCTACTCGAACTTAAACCGAAGAAAACTACTCTAAAGAAATGGCGAAACAAGCAAAGGTACCGCGTACCGCGCGCGACGCGAAACCGACTTCAGCGGATTTGCAGAAACCCTACCCTCGCGACGGCATACTTACCCTACACTCTCTGTTCCCACTGAAAAAGAAAAGTCACTGAAAAGGAAAGTCGTGGTTAAATTAGCAAATCATTCTTAGTTTATTCAATTCTTACATATCATATATTCTTATATATCCTGGGCAATCTATGTTGAATAATGACAATGAGAGGGGACATAAGAGCTGAACAAAATCAAATTATGATATTTACCCTCATATCAAATATTATTTTTACTTAATTTAAAATATATTTATTATGTGTGTATAAGTGTATTTTGAAAAGAAAAACAAACAGAAAAATGAAAATATTGTATATATATGCGAAAAGCTAATATCAAAAGAACTGTCTTTTCTTTACTTATTTTATCGTACATGATATCCCAGTATATAATTCATTGATTTTTTTGTTCCATATTTTTTTATTTTTCTCATTAACTAAACCTTAAAAATTCAAAAAAAAAATAAGAAACATGGCAAACAATTTTCATTTAAAAGACGGCGATATTATGTAAATATAGTCTTTTCTTTATGAGGAAGACAGCCGAATGCAAAAGAAGTGCGTTTTGATTAATGTCTGAACATGGAAACATTATACATAAGTCATTCGCGGTAATTAAAAAGATTTAAAAATATATCCTAATATTATCAGAAAAAAACACAAAGAACTTCCCCAAACATGTTGTGAATAAGGTTATACCGATATTATTTACAAAATAAGAAAGAAAACTATATGGATACGATACCGGGATAAATAAGAGGTAAAATAGCTAAAGTAAATATAAGTGAATTAGAGATTGTGCAGTAAAGAAATGAAATCAGGGGCGGCAACTTGTGGAAATTAGTTTTCTGATTATCTTCATAACAGCTAACATCTAGCATCTAATATTATAGTTAGCACTTTTTATTCTCATTTCTTCGAAACTTTTTGCATATCTTATCGTTTGTTTAGCGACTAAGTTCAACGAGATATTGCAATCAACTAATCAAATTAAGCTATGTACTAGCAACGTAAGTTAAAAAGTGGAAAATAATGCAGAAACATCAGCTTCCTAGTTTAAGCTATACACAGGAATTTATCTTCAAAGATGAACCCAAAAATCTAATAACTTAAGGAGAGAGTATCAGTTGCAGATTTGCGATTTGAATTTTGTTCTTTCTTTCGAGTAAGCTAACATGGGTTTATGTGTGTGTAAAACATATGATAAATCGTTTTGATTTAACAGATACGATATGGAAAACGAATGAACAAAGCAAAAATGGTTTTGAACTGTTGAATACTCCGTTGGGCTTGGAAAGTCATTTTATTAGCTGTTTTATCTCTATCGGCAATCAATTCATGAATATAAATCTCCCAACATTTGCGATTCGATATAAAATCTCTCGACTTTCACTAGACTAAAATGCGTTACTGAAGCTCAGTATTTAAAATATATTTTTTTTCGAAGAAACCGTGAAAAGCTAGGACTCAAAATACGGACGAAACAAATGATTTAAATCAGTAACATGAAAATCACTCAAAGGAAACAGCGTTAAAGCAAATAATATTTTTGTAGTAGGGAGTTGAATACTATTTACGCCCTGAGCGTGAGACCTCCTGGAGCGCAGAGCTTCTGGACTATCTAACAAACGCCTCTTCTATCGGACTAAGAACCAAGCTTGGAACCATTTGACACATTACGTTGGGCTAGGCCTCGTTGAACAAATAAATCAATGGCATTGTTTAATATTATCGTATTCTGTGTTCCTATCTTTCAGGGATACCTTGTTCCTGAATATAAGCTAAACTTTCTGAGACTGACACACCAATGTCTTGATTCGATTGAAAACAAAATAGGTTCGAATGTCCTACATATGACAATAAATACAAAGTTAATTTGAATCCGAAGTAAATTATACGAAAATAACGTTCAAAGTTGGGATACATTAAAGAAAATTATGGTGTCATATAAATATTGAAATTGCGAAAGAAAAGTATTGTATGGGTTGTTGAACACTATAAAGACTACTTTTGTGTCTATTACTTTTTCTCAGAAAACTTAAATTGTGCGGAAAACCGGGATTTATCAATAGTGAAATGTATCTGTCTATAATATGATTTTTGATATTTTACTTATTGTGAAAACTAGAAAAATTAGTGCTTACGTTGTGTATTTTAAATGGTATAATTTCCGATATCTCATTGAATATATTCAGTTATCATTTTTTTTAAGACATTCATTCATTTATTCTAACATTTAATTGTTTCATTTAAGTTTAGTATTTTTTTTCTGAATTTAGTACTCGATTCACTAATCATTGAGATTTTTAGTTTATTTAGTTTATGTTCAAGTTATGTTAGCTTGACGTTTTCTTCATATGAAGCTTGTTTACGTTTGAAGTGTTGATTTTTAATTTTACTTCTTATAATTATTCCAAGAAAGCTCATTCAATTATCGCATATCAGTTGTCATTTGAAATCATTGATTAAAGTTTTAAAAGATTTCATTGGATTTAAAGAATAGTGTTTAGTTGACATTCATGTTATACCATCTTTTGACATGCCCCCGATTTTCATCTAATAATACATGTTTAAAAATTATATCAAGAAAATCGAACAGTTTTAGTCCGGTTAATACATTTTTGTCTTTTATAATTTGTTAGTAATTTATTTTGGTTTTTTTTTCATAAATTCCTAATCATTGTAAAATTCATGGAATCTGTGGCATGGTTGACGACAAAGGCACGCACCTGTCTCTAGGATCCAACCACGTTGTCTCCTTGTTATTGTGGTTAATGTAGTAGACTTTGCCGTCGTAATCGCGGGCAATATCCCAACCGGCTGGCAATGGAAAGTCACCAGTTTGATGATGTTGTCCTTTTTGGCATTTTTCTAGGCACTCGGTTCGTCGCCGTGTTTGCTTGCTTGCTTGTGTCCCTTGCACGATGTCAGCGATGGAAGTAATCCGAAAATAGTTTGATGGCAATGGCTGCTGGTGCTGGTGTTGCGTTGGGCTAACATAAAGTTACACAATCCACTCGAGATTTTCCCTGATTCGCTTCTCCTTGCGACTACAGGCACTGTTTTCCACGTTCCACCACGCTCACCCTTTTCTTTGGTCTTTCAAGTCTCTCCAGTCAAGTCCTCAATCGCGCGTTCCTACAATTATTTATGCATTTTCTACGCCGCGTTCCCAATTCTCTGTTTCATCAAATTTATTTTGAATTTTTATTTCTCAGATGGAATTTTTATTTTCAAATTTATTTAGCGCGCGGCAGCAACGAGGAGAGAGCGGCGGCCGTATTTCGAATTGGACGACGGCGGCGGCGGCTGTAGGGCACATGATTGTGAGTCAATTCTAACTTTCTTTTTAGTTATTAACTAAACTAACCTCTTTCCTAATGTTCTGCTCCGGTGAATGTCACTGCCTCACGAATGACGTTTTCCAAAAACTCTTTACGCACACCACGCGTTTCTTCATAGATTAAACCGGGAATACGTTTCACTCCACCACGTCGCGCCAAACGACGTATAGCTGGTTTTGTAATACCTTCGATATTCTCATGAAGAACTTCACGATGACGTTTCGCGCCTCCATGTGGCTGTCAAAATTTCCGGTTGTCACCTCGGACAAAACATATGTGCGTGGAATGGCACTTCATATGGCGGAAATGTGCTTCTTCAGATGTCGCCAGTGGCATAGTTTTCTCGATGGCCACGGTGGAGGGGCATTTCCAGATGGCTATGTCTCGAAATGTGCCGGGGTTGGATTAATTCTATATTCCGAATATTTATATCCACGGATCTAAATATTTGGACAGAAAAAAAAAATATTTTCTGCACAACGATATCCGCACAACAGATGAAGTCCGCTGGCACTTCGAGGACATATCCATCTGGCAGGTTACAAGGGTTCGGGATCGGAATCACTTCGATTCCTGGGCGTAGTCGTCACATTACATATTTACTGAACACATCTGTCAATATTAGGCACCTAATGTTTTCCCATGATTAATTAAAAAAGTTATAAAAACTATTTACCTTGCCAAAAAAACTAAGAATACACCTCTTAGCAAAGTATGGCGTTGCTGTTTTGTTCAACTCTTGAATTCTTTTTTCGATTTGAGAAATGAATTCATCAGCAACCTTATATTCCTCTTTCGTTGCATTTCAGATGGTAATAACTTTATGCTGATGGTTGCCACTTGTTGCATTTGGATAAGCTGCATTATGTGCTTTTTGAAGACGAGAAAATAAATCACCTTTTTTCGACGAAATTTTGCTTCAACCGTTTGGTAGGAACAAAGACATATAAAGTAATGGACGCGAAATGGGCTTATTTTCATCCATACGCGAGTGAAGTACTTTTACTACATACATGCCTTCCTCCCGCATGCGAATTGAAATCCCCCTGCCTTTCACGCCGCTAGAGAATCCACACATTCAAGTGGCTCTCTAGTTGCTCTCACGAAAATCCCACTCGTCTTCTACCTTAGCCCCCGAATTGTCAATGAAATATCAACCATATGATTGAAAACATATGATTTGTGAAAATTCAACATTGATGGGAAACGTCTAATCAAGTTGAATTTGAAATTGTACACAAAACAATTTTTTAAGATAAACCGTGTTGAATCTAGTTATAATTTAGCAAACTGAAAAGTGAAGTGACGTGTGCGGGACTGTAAAAACAGCCCT
Source organism: Odontomyia ornata (assembly GCA_963969285.1). NCBI lineage: Eukaryota > Metazoa > Arthropoda > Insecta > Diptera > Stratiomyidae > Odontomyia > Odontomyia ornata. Next base: position 87,705,917 of record OZ017742.1, read on the forward strand.
AGGCAGCATGTCAGGGACGTATCCTTCGTAGGGTAGGTCGTGTTCAGTCTTTTATATCGTTCAAGTTAGAATACCCGCACGGAAAATTGATTTTGTTCAAGATGCGAAAATTAGTGGGAGACGTCACGTCAAATTTATTTGAAATTCGAATCAACAGCGAATAACGCGCCAGCTTCGCGCTACATGATAAAGTGCTTCAATTCTCTCGATGCATTTCGTATCCTCTCTCTTACATCTATGGGTAAGAAAATATCTATACGAATGATCCGAAGTAAGACAAGGATGGGCTTACCTACAACTTCATTCATTCTTTCTCTACGCCTCACCTTTCCACTTTACGATGCGGGCACATTACAACACGCCTGTCGTGGCGCGCGATTTCTAGCCACAAATCTAAGCAGACTACGATAAGGTAAGTACAACAACTACAAATACGTCAGAAGTCGAAATTCGCTTTACTTTGTTAATAATAGTATGATCTTCGAATTTTACATTTTTCCCAATTAAATCGTATGGATAACCTTAAACTCAAAGAAATTCGATATTTAAGTAGTCTTACAAAAGGTCCTCATACCATGTAAGTTTGATTCAAATTCAATCATATTCACGGAAGTTATAGCCATTTGGATTTCCTCTAATTACAACAACAATAACACAAGTCAAAGTCAAAGTCAAAAGCACTTTATTTAATACCAATCGTTATAAATTTTTAAAAGAACATAAAGCAAATTCCAAACAATAAAACTATAAAAAATTCAATAGCCCGAATGGCTCTCTAAATTTATCGTTATCAGTTATACACATTTAATGAAAAAATACATTAGCAAGTTTAAATTCATTAAGATTATTGTATATTTTTTGATTCAATTGGAAAAAGGAGAAAAAACCAACCAGCATTATTCAAAAATTACTTATATTACTAACACAACAATGAACTTATATCCTATACCTAATATGTTGCACCCTAATTCTAAATAAGTTCAATCAAAAAAATAAAAAAAACAAAACGTTACCTTATATTGAAACCTATACCTAATTTATAATACAAATAAACAACAACACTAGATGTAGCAATAATGAGATGAATCTAAAAAACTAAGTAACGAGAAAAAGCACAAAAACAGAAAATAAACACGAATAATTTAGACATTGTCATTCAGCCACCAATACCTAGATTGCTCCATCTCAGCTCGACCAGCCTCAACGAATCTAGCAAATGAGTATCTCCATTGGAATCGTTGGTCTCGTGAACTCAGATTCGAAGGATATTTTATCTTCTTATCGGTGGCCCGTCTATATATGTGATATATGATTGGGACGCCGTCAGAATCAAAAGCATATCGATTTATGTCCAAATACACAAATGCTTCTGGAGGAACGAAGCCAGTAGTGAAGCAAGTTACAATATACCCGTCTGTTGGGTGGAACGGCTGTGAAATCCAAGGGTTTTCACTCACAGTTACAGATCTTGCGATATGATTCCGAAGAAGTTTCAATATGAAGATATCGACTCTTGTCACTTGAGCGGTTTGATAAATTTTTCTATTCAATATATAGTGCTTCCAATCCGTCTCAGGCTTTCTGTACAAACCAGTACATGCACGAAGACATTTCCTTTCGAAAACTCTTAATCTTTCCATTGTAGTAGCACTCTGGTTGTACCAGATCTGGCATCCGTATGTCAAAACTGGCTTAACCAGGGTCTTGTAACAAATAACTTTGACTTTTTGATCAATGTATCTGGAATGAAAGAGTCGCCGAAGAGCCATGACTACTTTTATTGCTTTACTGAGCATGATTTTGACACGTTCAGTATAGTACAGATACTGATCGAGATGAACACCGAGGTATCGAACACAGGATTTATGTGGAACCCGTTCTAAACTACCCTCACCAGCCATAATGTGGAAATCCTTCCAATTACGTTTCAGGTCTTGACTGGCCCCCTGCAGCGTTGTCCGAAACAAAATTGTTTCGCACTTCTGCGCATTGATTTTCATTCGCCAATTGTCGGTGTAGAGCTGCACATCATTAAACATTTTTTGAAGGTTGCTCTGAACTATTGTAGCTTTTCGGTCTGCGGTATAGATGATCAGATCATCAGCAAACGCTACCAATGATCGCGTTGGCGAGACATTAAAATCAAAGCTGTTCAATAGCTTGCGACAACAATAACACAATATTGGTACTTTATGGACGCTTCATCGAATCAAGCTTGCATTTTTGATTTGATCTTCTTAACATTTTCAAATAAGATCAATAACATAAATATTTTTGGGAATTCATTATACGAGTGATTTTTGTTACTTGGTAACAAAATGGCGACCATTAAAAATGGAGAAACAATCGATTTTCTTTTGACGTGTGAAATTTTCCAATTATTACCAAATAATGAAAGTAAACGCAACTAATCAAATCACCCACCTTAAGTGCATGCGAATTACGGCGACACATCGTGAAACAGATAAGCACAGCTTGAGGTCGACAACGATAAGTAAATTTGAAATCATGCGAAAGAAGAAATTGGGCTTCATTTATTTATTGTGCAGATTTTCTTAACTCCTTTTGTTTCATTATTAATATGTCCGTCATCATCATGATACAAATTACCAAAAAGATTAATGACTGACTATTCGAATGCATACGAGTACGTATACACATACTCGTATGACTACAAAGTAAATTCATAAATGTATGCATGCTCACATATGCTAATAATCCACCGCGTGAAAGATTTAGTCTGATCGAATTTAAGAGAATCCCAGAGTAAGCTGGAGATTAAATGATTTAATTAGCAATGATTGAATTCATATATGTACATAAGTATTAAATATAGTGTATTTCCTTGATTGATTGAATTGGAAGCGGTTTATTGTGGTCTTATTCGGAGTTATATAGAGCCCTTGAAGAGTTCATGTTATGAGTGCTAGTGCATATTGAAGGCTGCATTTTCAAATCAGTTTAATTGATATAGTATGTACATACTCGTATTAAAAAACCGTTTGTTGATTTCTTTTCACACAAATATTGTAAATTGAACAGGCAATTATAAATAACTGAGTAAGAATACGAACATTATAACGCAAGCTGATTGCAGATTTAGTTGCATTGATCGTTTGCAGTAAACAGAAAATCAGTTTTATTTTTCTTTTCTCATTATTGTCTGGCTGTGCATAACAATTTTAGATATTCATCAAACAATAAAGTCGATTATGAATGCGTACAGAATATAAATATTGTAATTCTATTTATTGTAATAGCAGAGAACACAATGTTACTGTCTAGAACTGAATAATTCCTCTGTCGGATGAATGTATATGGGATTCTATTAAAAAGGCTTTGAGAAAGTCAACCATTTATGAATGATATACGACAAAACAGTGTAAATGCAGTTTTGCCGACGTTGGACCTATTAAGATGGCCTCGTAATTTAATTTAAAAATAACAATTGAATGATGACTAGAATTTGAAAGCGAATCGAAATATTATTGAACAGGTTGAAATTTGGTGTCAAAAGATTACCCACATTCAATAAAAACCCGCTCAGGCTTCTCTTTAGATAAAAAGGCCATACAGGGATTTGAAATTAGCGTAGCACCAAAGGCAAATAATACTGTGGACGTGGGGATTTTGCCACCCTCTCGAGGCTAGCAGTTATATTGCAGGAGACCAAGATACTCAACCCAAATGGTATCCATAATAACAATAGAAAAAAGTTAAAAGCGTACTCTCAGTATTGTAGCAACCTCCGCGGACTAGACATCTAAAGTGATGGTGCCAAGCACTAAAAGTCCAGGATTTGTAATGGTCGGGCTTTTAAGATGTGCCTTATTTTAAGCTTGCCATATTATGGCTTTTACACCATGCAAGCTTTGGCTGTATTATGCTAGTTCTAGTGTGACAGTCATAGGTTGGATGGAAGGTGTGCTTTGGCTGCAGATGTCATAGAGGACTCCTCCTGTCAATAAAACAAAGTTAACTTTAATCTTCAAATTGTAAAAACAGTTTCATGGAAATAAAAACGTAGTTAGAATCAGACGTCTTCATCATCGTTGTCATCCGCCAATAGCTGGTCTCCAAATAAAAGAGTAACAGTTGAGTTCCAAGGATTAAGAGTTAATGTCTAAAGTTGTGACCCCGAGCAGGAGAATGATGATGCCTCGCTGCTCTCCTAGGAGCAACATTTGCTATCACCGGCGTACCGCTAGCCAGTCGGCAAGTCAAGCCCAACAATTCGACCAACAACAGCCACCAGGTCAACGGTTTCAGCTATTGCAAGCTGCCATCATTCTGGCGCGCTGGACCGGAACTGTGGTTCTTCTAGGTTGAGTCCCAATTGCAAGTATATCAGGTCACAAGAGACTCAACCAGATACCACCTCATGGTCTCATCATTAGACCACGACACAGTCGCCGAGGTGGCCGACATAATCTGTGCCCCGCTGGAGCTCAACAAATATAGGAGGCAGCCATCATCTCGCGCTTGACGGACCCACCAACGCCCGGCAACACAAGCTCCTCACAGGTGTCCCTTGCTGCGAGACGAGTGAGTGACGATGTACTGCGGGTCAAATGGCTCGACCTCCTGCCACAGCAGACATGGCGCATGCTGCTGTTGATCCGAAACCAGACGCTGGAGGAGCTCGCCGTGGTTGCTAATGACGTACACGACATGGGCCTGGCAGTAATGGCCACGTCCATTGAGGCAAGACGTGCTCTACGACACCCCTATCTAGTTTCTCCTCAACACGCAGCTCCCTGGGCCAGGTTGAAGTTGAGATAGCCGCCCTGCGCTTAGCAATTGCACAGTTAGCAGGTTTGATCCACCAGGCACTGCAGTAACCATTAGCCAGTGCCAACAAACAACGCGGTGGCTCCTCATCACGAGACGGCCGCCAAGGAACTACATATGGGATATTGCTGATTTCACAGCAAACACGGAGCTCTAGTGATCTGATGCGAACAGCCCTACGCATTTCCAGCTCAGGGTACCACTACTGAACTGGCTTTTCGTTATTGCAGATGTCCAGACAGCCATCCTGGTAGCTGATGCACTCAACTCTCACGGCCTGTTTATCGACCTACGAAATCGAAGTCTCTTGGATGACCACACCAGCCTCTTTACGTCCTCCACCCAGCTCCACCAGTGCACAGCATCAGCGCCGTGGCCAAGCCATTAACCTTGGAAGGCACTACCAGAGGAATATACAAGCAGGTCATCGCAAAGCACGCAAACACACCTCCAGGACCCGGTGAGTTGGCTTCGATCGCTGACCTTCCCGTTCACCACCAGATAGTCATGCATGACCCTCCCGTCTTCGCAAGATGACGTCTTCTCGCGGGAGAATACCTCTCTGCAGTGAAAACAGAGTTCAACTTCTTGTTGGAACGAGGCATAATTCGACCTTCGTCAAGCCAATGGGCCAGTCCCTTGCACATGGTGCCCAAGGACGGTGGCCATTGGTGAGCTCCTGAGGATTACCGCCAACTAAATTCCCACAACCGCCCAGACCACTACCCACTGCCTATTATCAAGGGTCTGATCCAGGAGGCCAGCGGTTCAGTATTCTCAGTCATTGACCTCCAGCGGGCCTTTTATCAAATCCTGGTGGCACCAGAAGACATCTGCAATACAGAAGTCTCCACGCCCTTCGGGTCATTTGAATTCACAGCCCAAATCATGCAGCAGATACTCAATCACCTGCTGAGGAAGCTCAACTTCGTACACAGCTACCAGGATGACATCCTAGTATTCTCGACTAGCCACGACCATTATCATCAGTGTCACCTCGAGCAACTTCTCTCCATACTGCAAGTTGCAATGCTCCAGCCTAACTGGAAAAAATGCTATGTTGACCTGCTCGAGGTCATCTTTTCAGCGTACCACATCTGCGAGACAGGTTTTCCACCACCAGCTCCCAAGACGAAAGCCATCGCAGACTTTCTCAAACCTGTTGACTCCTCACAGTTGAGACGTTTCCTGAGGATGCTCAACTTCTATCGCTGCTGCATACCACACGCCGCCGAGTTACAAGCTCCACTTTCAGGGGTGCTGAAAGGTTGTAGCACCAAGAGATCGTAAATTACTTGGAAACCCGACGTTGAAGCTGCTTTTGGAAGCTGCAAGCAAAGCATCGCCACAGCAAATTCAGCAGCTTTCCTTTCACCCTCGCACCAGTTGGCACTATGCATCGACGCATCAAACACCGCCATTGGCGCAGCCTTGCAGCAGTAACGGGACGACGGTGCTTGGGTACTCCTGGGATTTTTCTCGAGGAAGTTATCCAAGACCGAGCAGTGCTACTCCAGCTACGATCGCGAATTTTTGGCAGTCTTCGCTGCAATCAAGTTTTTCCAGCGCATTCTCGAGGGAAGCACTTCACGGCCTACACTGACCATCAACCAATCAAGGACCTCACCACCTGCAAATATGTGTTCCGCCACATCGACGCAGCCAAGAAGCCGCTGGACCAGCCGTTCTCCGGGAAAGTGTCAGCGACCAAACTTATCTCAAAAACGTAAACGGCGTTGCCAAGACCCTCTCCACCGACCATCTGAAGCCAGCACACTTGGAGCACTCCGATACCCAGCCATCAACACCACCGTTAGTACTGCTCCAGTCACCCTCACCACAGCCACAGTCACCCACGCCACCGCCCTTGCTGCCAACTCAGGCGATTCAACCAACCGCTAGCATGCTGAAACAACAAAAGCCGACTGCCATCAAGAGGAATGTCACTTTTTCACTCTCTTCGTTGAACGTGAAGCTCGTTGGAGAGGTAGTAACTGGCGGCAAGCAGATCCTCGCCCCTCGAGAAATCTTCGCCTGCTGCCGAGTTCACACATCAGCGGTGCAAGTAACTTGCCGTGAGAAAAAGGAAAATTCACTTACGCCACCCTTCTAGGTTCTCATAAGTCAATATACGTGAGATAACCTAAGCAAACTCGCGATAAATGAATTGGCCTTTGGATATCAACAAAACAAAGTTAACTTTAACCTTCAAATTGTAAAAACAGGTTCATGGAAATAAAAACGTAGTCAGAATTAGGCGTCTTCATCATCGTTGTCATGAGCCAGTAGCTGGTCTCCAAATAAAAGAGTAAAAATTGACTTCCAAAGAGTAAAAGTCGACCGCTAAACATCTGTGCCAACAATTCACCAGCAGCAGGAGAAGCAACCAAGGCAGCAGATAATCGGTGCGCGATAATCGGCTCGTTTGGCGAGGTGTTACTGACTCAATCGCACCGAACTCAATATACATATGCGCACTTCTTCAATGTAGCTCATTACTAAGAACTTTCAAAAGGCTTAAACAAATTCCAACCCCACAAGGAGGCAAGTATATTTCGGGAAGTGCAAACCCCACATACCCGAAGAATTCCCTGCAGGGGGAATGCCGGCTTTGCACAAAGAACTGGAATTGATGCTTTCGGCCGACGGACATGATGGTCTGGACCTAGTAGCCGCGAGGTAATACTCGCGAGTCAACGGCTCTAATCCAACTTATTGCCTTCGTCCCGATAGGACCTTGACAGACCTCTGAGTACGTTCGAAGTTGACACTATTGGGTTGTTGTTATAGGCTCGGTCGAGACGGATTCCCGATCAGCGCTGTTCTGGTTCTGAGCACCTGTCCCCATAAGAGCTTGTGCCAACCCTCGCATTGACTCCCTGCTCTGCAAAGGAAACCATTCGATCAACAAGGCAACTAAACACACAAACTCGGATGCGGTTGAGGAACAGAAGAATAGGAAGCAGCGCAAAGCTATTGAGTAGGCAGTACTGGTCACATCCACTGACGGTAGATTGTACACGGATATTCTGTGAGAGTTTAAGGGAGCGGTTAAACCGCAAGAAATACAAGCTGCTATAAAAACCATACGACTGACTCATTTGGGTGACCTGTTGGTGGAGTTTGGGTGAGAAGCCACTAACAAAGACGCATTCCGGGACTCAGTAGAAAATGTCCTTGGAGAGAAGACTACCGTAGCCCTGCTTGAGCCTAGGGCGGCTTACGAAATAAGAGATATTGACCGTGTTAAGGATTTACCCGAAATAGAAGACGCCTTAAAGTGAGACTCTGAGTCGACTTATGGCCAATGTAGGTGGACCCAAGCCATCAAAAAGATGGTAGGTAGGGTCAGTGCTACTGTACGGAATAGAAATATGGGGTAACGTTCTCCGTAAAGAAGCATATCGAAAACGCTTGGAACAGGTACAGAAAAGAGGAGTACTGAGGATTGCGTCTTCATATCCGACAGTCTCCGATTCTGCGGTGAGAGTTTTAGCAGCCAGGATACCCATCACCTTCCGTACAAGAGATCGCCACGCTTTTTGCCTGGGATGAAACAAGGGCACAAGGGAGACAATTTTCTGTGAGAGAAGAGACAGCGCTCACTCAATGGTTGGCAGCAGTCATTGGTGAATTGCACGCAGAGAAGGTGGACTGTGTGGTTCATCCCGGATCTGAGACCATGTCTAAATTGAAGGCACAGTGAGACTGACTTCTATCTGACCCAGTTTTTGAGCGGGCGTGGGTGTTTTTAGTCCTATTTCGCAAGATTTGTATGTCATAGTCCTCCGACAATAGGTTTTGCTATGAAGAGGAAAAATATGCTTGCCACACATTGTTTGCATGTAAAAAATAGGACAGGTAGAAGCAAGACCTCTACAAGGAAACAGGAAAACTCAGACAGTATAGTCGCGACGATGCTTGAATCGGTTGACAAATGGAACCATGTGGTTCATTGTGCTTTCTCCTTCTCCTCTCGATGGAGTTGGAGTCCTCCAGCTTGAAGGTGTTTTACGGGGTAGCAAAATGTAACCTGGCCCAAAACAGTGTATGAAACAGTCCCAGGCTAAGTTCTCAGGTCGGCAAGGGAGGTGTTTAGTGGGTAATTTGGTCGCTCCTGCGCATTGGAGCCCCACACTCAGTGCGTAGATGGCATTCAATATAAACTAATAGGGGTACCGGTTAATTTTTGCGGTTTTTTTTCGAACATTGCTTTCAGACGATCGGAAATGGTTTGTTGAGCGATGTCAAGAGATTTTGCAAGTTTGGAATGGATCTTGGTCGAGCAATGTCTCCAATTCGTGATCTTCAAACTTTTTTGGCTGTCCGGGCCGTTCATCGTCCTCCAAGTCAAAGCTGCCACTTTTAAACCATGCAAACCACTTCTGGCACGTACGCTCAGCTAGAGCATGCACACCATACACTTCCACCAAAATACGATGACTTTCGGCAGCCTTTTTCTTCAATGAAGAAGTACTCCCCGCAAAAATACTTTATTCGGTACAAAATTCGACATTTTCAGAGTAAAAAAAAGTATTGTTGTTTACGCTTCAGCTAAATGACACATATTGATTCTGAAATTGTATGATAGTAGCTTTCGAACACATATTTGGAAAGGTGAATCACTGGAATAAAAATCAAGTTACGCCATCTGTTATCAAAACTGCACATCTTTGGACTGAAACTTGACATCTTTGGACTGAAAAGTTGCAGTAATCGAACCGTCCGCATAGGCAAACTACTTCGCGATAAGGACAAAAAAAGTAAAGGAGAACTTATGGAAACCTTGTAACAAAGAAGCTATGTATGAGTTTCAATGTAAATTTCTTTGAGAAAGATGAGAAACGAAGTACGTCGTCCAACTGTCAGTGCACTGTTCTCTTGAGGAGGGCTGAAATTAAGACAAAGTTTTTGGATCAAATCCACAAACAAAATCACTATGTAAAAATTCTGGGGACGGGGTTCTCAGACTACTTCATACAAAATTTATCGAATACACCAGAATCAACACCAGCCGATCGTAAACCCAAGAATCAGCAATCTCAAGATGATAATAAACCTTCGGATCAAGAAGTTGTCGAGGGATTCGAGCCAATTTACTACAAGGAAGGAGCTGATTTGGCATCATATGAACTAAAGAAACTTGAAAAGGTAGAGTTAAGCTGTGAAAAAAATTCAAGAAACGATGTCTGCGTTAAAACAGCAGCAAAAGTTGATTTTGAAAAAAGTTTTGCAGCACATATGAGAACAAAGAAGTGCATGTAACGAAGAATTCCAACGATTGGAGATGCCGAAAAAGAATTTGAAGAAGCGCTGTGGGTATGCAGTAAACCTCGATCTTACTTAAGTTATGCCAAGAAACATTTAACAACGACTAGTCTCGAAATATTAGCGACCTACCGAAAGCAAAAAATGCGGCTGAATTTATTAAAATCACTAAATTCGATAAAAATATTGAAAATGTCTGATATCGAGCTACAAAAGTTCCTGCATGACCGCAATTATTCAGGTGCAAATCATTATTCCTAGAATATAAAACCACTGCGTCGAAATACACACAGTACAAATGTGTCGAGTCTCTAAATCAAAAATTACAAGGAACGTTCTTCTTCTTCTTAGCACCACAGCCCCACTCGGGCCTTCGCTTCTTGTAAATAGTGCCTCCAACTGTCTCGGTCCATTGACCGCGTCCTCCGATTTCAAAATCCGAGTAGCGATGAATTGTCTTCGTCCACCGAGCCAGACCAGCGTTTCCTCGCTTTCCCCACTGGTCTCCGGTCTTCAGTTCTCTCAACGAATACCTTTTTGGGTATCCGTTGTTCGTCCATACGATTCATGTGGCCAGCCCATTGCAGCTTCCGAAGTCTTACAATCGTTGATACCTCCGGCTCGTCAAAAATTTCATACAGCTCATGGTTGTATTGAATTCGCTATTGGTCCCTGTCTAGTTTCGCTCTGATTATTCGCCTCAGGGCCCGTCGCTCAAAGGCATTCAGTATATTTTCGGATGCTTGCGTTAGGGTCCATATTTCACACTCAAACTCATGCGAACATAGTTAGCATGAACTTTTCCATCGGCGTGGCAAATTTATGTTATAGTCTTATGTGATGAAATCACATAATACTATAACATCAATGAGCGCGTGAGCGGAAAGCCACTCTACCCTGCAAGAGCACATGTAACGTCATGACAAGGGGTGAGCTCACCCGATGGCTAGCTTATGAGCGGAGGGGCCAGCCAACGCGGCGGGTCCCATACCCGGTCAGGTTTTAAAATGAAATGGAAAAACCTAGTTTTTTATAAATTTTATCTTTTCATTTTATATCTTTCCACATCGAAATAAGCCGAGTATAAAAAGGCGCAAATTATAAACAAACTAATTAATACTTTTGAAGTATTTGGCATGTGAAGTTCATCATGAAACAATCTTAAAAATTTTCTTTTTCCTTTTGTTAATTCTAGTCTTCTTTCATTTCTCATAATAAATTAAATATTTGCAATGATCAAAAAGAACAAATTTGATCAACAAAAAGTAAGAAATATATATAGTTTACCACATTTGCGATAGCATTAAATATAAATGTAAAAACAAACGGGTACTTACCCAACATCCTCGACGAGCGCTCGTAGATAGTGTGGGCGATTGATAATAATGTCGACGAGTCGTCAATGCTTTCGTAAATATTAGAATAATGGCATGCACACTGGATCTATAAATTTAACTCTGACTTTATATAAGAAATAATTATATACACATAATTGATCCGAGGATCTGTCTTTTCCAAAATGTTCGAATTATCGTTTTATTTTTTTTTTAATTCAAATCACACTTCCATTTAACTTTGTGTTTAAGTGTTCTTGTTATTGAGATATTTAGAAAAAGTATTAGCAGGGTTTAGTGCATATAGCCGATTTGTTAGTTTGACTGTTTTCTTCTGATCTTGATTGGAGTAGCCAATAGCGACTTTTCTGATGAAGCATTCATTTTTCGATTGACTCGTTCTAAAGTCAAAGTCAAAGTCAAAAGCGCTTTATTTAATACTCATCGTTCTAGGTCCAATTTGAATTCTAAGGACATCTGAACATTGGGTGAAAATGATGTTTAACGGATGGTACTTTTCTCCCCAACGATTGAGTTACAATTTCAACTTTCTATAGTCCCTTATTTCCTTCACACTCTCAAATCAAAAGTTCAATAGTTTTACATGTGAAAGATCACAATTGTTTTGTATACGAATTTTTAATTTCAGCAGTATTGCTAAGATGACAAAATTTCCGTTTTGTTTTTGAGCTTGCACTTCATGCACGCAATATGATAAATTTTAAGTTAATAATTACATGTACTTTAATTTGTACCATATCAAATCATGATATAACTTTAAGTAACTCCGATCGGAGCGATACCCATGCAAGCAAGGATGTAATCCACAATGAAAATTTGATGAAATTCGCTAATAAATAAACTTGTCCATCCGCTTGCGCTGTGTTAATTACTTATTTTAACAAAGCCGGTACGGATTGAATAGACAAATGTTCCAGCAACGAAAGGGAAAAAACCTCCAAGCATTAATTCGAGCAGCGTATTTCTAAGCACGTTTGAAAGCTGAAGGTTCACACCAGTAATAAATTAAAATTTGATGAAATGCAACTATACAACACACAATTAGCACTCAATCAGAATATCAGATCGTAGCAAAGTGTAAAGTTTTTGGTTTTGAAAGTAACATTTGCTCACATTTTCTTTAAAAAAATAGTCAAGAACAGTTGATTCAAGCAGAACGCTTTACAAACGACTGCTTAGCTAAACAATCAAGAAATGAAGAAACCGCGTCTTTTCTACATTCAAAATCGGATTCACCTGATTGCGGTGTGCTCTCAAAATGACGTTAGTAACAACAGTAACGCAAAAAAAAATGTTTGATATCAAAACACTACTTAGAATGTTTGGCTGCGGGTAAATGGGACATAACAAAATTTTTACAGTATTTTGTATGATGATTGGACCTGGTAATAGTTCCGTAAATAATTTTGGGTTTACTATTTAGCTTGAAATTGTGACGTATAGCTTCAACGGGAGTCATATAATTAAATCTATATAAAGATTAAATTATATACTTGGCCGTCGTATTCATGTCTCAAATATGTTATACATAGGTATAGAGAGTACTGAATCCGCAACTGGTCGCGAGAGCCGAAGCAATTAGCAACCTTCGCTAAAGTTGTGTGAAGTTGAGGTTTGCAGTGATATGCTTTTGTTTTTGCACTTTATTCACTCCGAAACACGTTCACGTTTAAAAAGTTTTTAATTTTGAAGATCACGTGCACGAAATCGGCACTTTAGTTCAATGTTTTTATTAAAGACTTACGAATTTTACATCGGTTTTGACACATGAGTTTTCTCGCCGTTTTCTCGCTTCTACGAATTTCTTTTGCTTTGATGTTCGAATTTTCTGTGGGAGTTGTTTGTTGTGTTGTACTCAAACTGTTTTACGAATGATAACGAAGGCGCGATCGTGTGCACGTGAAATGAAATTTTGTCGGTGTGCGCGGGTGTCAGTGGAGGAAGTGATTCTTCTGAGGAGAGGGAAGGTAAACCTGTCTGGAAACAAAGGAGAAGGAGGAACACAGGAGATCATAAAGTTTCGAGAGCGTAAATTACTTATAACTTATTTATGTGGTAAATTTGCTTCCCACACGGACGAGTACACAGATTCTCGTTGCTCGTCCATTTATTTATATGTCTTTGATTTTATAGAGTAAACTCAGATCACAGCCATAGCTATATCACTTTTTTCTACTCTGGTTTAACGTCAAACTGAGTTTAAATATTTCACGTGCATATGCACGTACGAGGTAAAAGCGGATTCACCCATGTATTGTTTTAAAGCGACAGTTAGGCAATAGTTTATTATTGCTCTACAATTTCAAGTGCAGCACGAAATATAAGTGAGCATGATTGCATGGACCCAGACAATGCGAAATCACGGCTACTAACAAAAATGCGTTGCTAGTGGAGCGACACTGAATGTTATCGTTGGTGGCGGGTGTGAATTCAGAGTGTCCAATCGTACTGCTTACACTCGCACTGCTACAAACCCTTCTGTGACACTAGCGATGCCTTTCGTGCGGACTGGAGTTGGCAAAGTACACTTTTTGAGTGAATGCGTGCCTGGCAATTAATGCAGAAGACGGTGTCGTCTGCTTGCTAATATTTCTCTGCAAAGAGAAAATACCCTGGGCAAGTCGATTTTGATCCGCCTGAATTGGGAACAAATTTATATTTCACCGCACAAAAACGTCACTCCCGTGCACAACAATTTTTCTCCCTGTGAGGTGACAGTTAAAATAACTTGGAACGGGGCGGGAAGAAAAGGTCACGACCGCGAGCTATTTGGTAAAAGCCAACGTTCTCGCGCCTTTCGCACAATTTTCCGTGACGACGAATGAGGAATCCGGTCAACGACGTTTTCCGATTGACAATAAAAATATTCGCGGCAACTACAACTTAGAAGTGGTGAAAGAAAAAGATATATAGTTTTGTGTCATTTGACAAATGCCGCACACACGTATCTCGCACCAGACTCGTCGTCTCGCCACGGAGGTTTTTTCGCGACTCTCTTCGTCCGTCAACTGTAGTTTGCATTGCGAGACAAAGCAATGTTAGTAAGATGCGTTACAAAGGGGTTGCCGTTTTCGAATTTTAATCTTAAATTCAAATAGTTATTTTTTTAAATTTACGATTAAAATTGGATCAGCATTATGATGGTTTTCGAGCAGTTTACCTGGTCGACTGCTCGATTACTACAGGTATTGCAGCACATTTTTGCAGATGAGATCCCAATGATTCAAGACTCTACAACAACACTTCAAAAAATTAAAGACCACACAGTACCCGTGGCAACCGTAATTTTTATTACATCAATACTGGTACTAGTTGGCAACGTACTGCAAAGCAAATTGCGAAGCTACATCCTGCGAATCCGGAAAGCTACTACACCAACCAAAGATCATCCCAACATCGCAAACTCGCTTAAGGATAGTTTCAACAAAGTTATTTCTTGCGGCCGCCCAGCATGTTCAGTTACTGAAAATAGTCAACAATAAAATTCAATCAATTTTTCCTAAGTTAAAAAATTCAATAATTTCAATTCCGCTGACATTCCATTTGCACAAAAGTTCATTAAATTCACTTTTTCACTTCAGCACAAATCTTAATTTAATTAGTGCACTAACTGCGTAAAATTACATAAGCTCAATTTTGTTTATAACTGCTCAAATTTCTGTTATAACTGGGTCAGTAATTTTAATTCGATTTTGATGACAAAGTTTGAATTTTTTTATATCATATGCTGAAAACATTCCGATTGTATGTTAAGTTCAACAACTTTGCATGATATCAAAATTATTGAAATGTACAAATAAAGTATTAGTTGTAAAAAAGCTATCGATTGGAACAAAGCGTTTTTGTTTGGACACCTTTGTTTTGATATATTCTACAACAATTGAATATACCAAGGCTTCCTCCCAAAATCCTAAATAATAGCTGGTGTGGCTAGGATTTGAGGATTTTCCGTTTGGCTTGCAGAACACTGTTCCGCGCCGAAACACAGTTAATGAAAGAGACAAAATACGCTGAAGAATACAGCTCGCAAATAAAATATTTCATTCAGTTTTGACGATCTTGAAGACCAGCTCTACACAAAGGAAAATAAAACTCCAAGTATACAAATTTGTGATAAGACCTGGGCTATGCTATGGAAGTAAAATATGGACCCTAATCCAAGTATCCGCGCACATATTGAACTCCTTCGAATGGCGGGTCCTGAGGCAAATAACCGGAGCGAAGCTAGACGGGGACCACTAGCAAGTTCGATACAACCCTGAGCTGTATGAAATTTTTGATCAGCCGGTGGTCTCAACGATTATAAGGCTGCGGAAGTTACAATGGGCTGGCCACATGAACCGTATTGTAATGACTTTCCCATTTAAAATCGCTCGAACGAAATCTGAACCGACCTCCCATCGGTTCTAGACAAGAAGTCTTGGGACGTGACCGTCCGAAATACAAAAATTCAGCCACCGGTTCACATGCCCGATTTAATAACGCGTCGAAAACATCAACATATGGAGGAGAAACCTACCATAACTTTATTCCGTATTTCTTATATTCCTCCAGACAACAACCAAAATATATATAATTCTGCGTTCCCGAATATCATCGACGCGGTACCGAAAAACATCCGACTTTAACTCGAACCTGAAAAACCCTACTCTAATAAAAAAACGCAAAGCGAATTATGGTACCGTGTACCGAGCGCGACACAAAACCGGCCATCCGCGGATTTATAAAACCCTACCCTTGTAACGGCATACTTGCCGTACGCTGCCATTCCTGCAGGAAAAAGAAGGATTTGCTGGAAAGGAAAGTCGTATTTAGTTTAGCAATTCATATTATTTATATCGCATTTTAAAATGATTAACATTTTTTTTTCATCACAAGAACCTCGATAAAGTAAAAATTTTTCTTTTAGATTCGAACAAAGGTCATTCATCAATATTATATTATTTAGTTTCGACCAATTTCATCGAATCCTACACGAATCGAAACCGAAATACTGAATGATTATGCACTAATATGTGCAGAGGGAAAATTAAATTTAACATTATTTTGGATAAATACAAAAAGTATGTAAATATATATTATTATTTGTTGTAAACGTTAATAAAATTTTTTTTAAGGCGTAAACATAATAAAGAGTTTAGAATAAATTTCATACGGTATCATTTGTTTGACGTTTTTGTTTTGAGTCCTGCTACGTATCGGAATGTGATAAATGATTTCTTAAGGACTAAATCGACTTCACATCTTCCATTTTCTACTCTAAATTGTTATTCCAATTGCCATAGTATACAATTGGATCATCGTAACCTACTTAAATATTAGAAAATGCCGACTTAACAGCTATAGATATGCTAAATTAGTACAATGAAAACTCAACTATTGGATAACAGCACTGCCGAGCCGACTTTTTATGCTTAATGTTATGTTTATGTTTTGGCGGTTTAATTGCTCGACTTAGCTTTTACACAATGCGTCATTTTACCAGCCATATCGGACTGAGAAATTTTTAAGCCTATACATTTTTATCTCAAAACCTACATTCTACAGTGCCCTTACATTTCAAGACTATTTACATACATTTCCGGTAGTCAAAGTTTTCTTTAAATATTGTTTTTAATCCAACCAATTTAGAAAGAGATAAATATTTGAAGACGAAGGACTGAGTGTTATCCGCGAATAATAATGAAATAAATTTCAGTAACGTGTCTGCTAAAATAATCTTTGATGCTTTCTTCGGATCCTTTGAGGGGCGCAGTCAAGAATCAATAAGAACAAATCAATCCCATCCATTTTCCTTAATCATATCGCCTAACTCAATGATATATTTGCCTTCCTTATATTTGTTCTTGGTTCCAATGCGTGTTCATATTTCCAACCAAGTGGAGTTTTGCACATTCGCAATATATATCAGCAACAGCATGAAGTCCAGTTAGTGAAATCTGTTCTTCAGCTTGTCCGCACGCTACGTTAGCAACTAAATTAAAAAGATATGTTGTCTCGTGGCTGCCTTGAAAAAACTTTCATGTCAGTTCATCATGACTTACCAAATGAGCGCGACTAAAGTCGTTATTTTTGTTTAAATATCTTGAAACGTCACTCTTTTTGATTCCATCTAAATAAAAAAGTTGCTTCGCTAGTCTAATAGCTGAGGGCATGTCGAAAGCCTTAAGGGAACAGTGATAGGAGTGTAATGAGTCCACCTCACTACAATCATCTACCTTAACTTTTGGAAACAGCTTCCAAAACTAAGTTTGATCTGGCGCACGACATTATTGGCGTGGTTGTGAGCAAATCATATTTTGCTCCGGAACTTATTCCGTCGAATGAATGACGTGGGCACTGCCAATAATTAATCGTAAAACTTACTTGTTAGCCTTCAAATATCCTCTGTATCATCTCTATGTCACCTTCCTCGACAAGGCATCCTCCAAAACTATGTCGCAGGAACTCTAAAGCGAACTATCCAAACGCAGTTCAGTGAAAGCGAGCGGTTAAAGGGTTGTCCAAACAATCAACTTCGTCATCAAATATTGTTCCTTACATTAAAATCAGTCCGATGATATTCAATTCCTATGTCTGCAATTGTTCCTGCACGCGCAATCGTAAATTCATTTTTTACCTATCTCATAGAATAACTCTAAATGTAATTGGAACATTGATTTCCTGTTTTTGCATATTTTTTTTACACGCGCGAATCAATTACCGAAATTCGCGGATCATTTTTGCTGATCACATAGCGCGTGCAGTAAAAGTTCATAAGAAATAAATGGCAAATAATTTGCTTTGTAAAGCAAAAATATTGTACTTAAAAATCATGAAAATTGTCATTTTATTATTATTAAAGTTGTTATCAGAAGAAGCAGTTGTTCTTATTAGAAAGGTAACATTTTTTGGTGACCCCAGACTAAACTTTTGATCATTTAGATATGGAGAAGCTGCTGTTGGACCAATCATCTGCGGGAAAAATTCTTGAACGGATGCTGGTGAATTTCTACAAGGATTCGAAATCAAAGAAGACTGTGCGATACTTCGAGAATCGAATCAACAAATTAAACACGGAGTGGGAGAAATTCGTCAAGCGAGATGCAGAATTGCAAAGTTTTCGTTCAAGGCAAGCAGATCATCAATATTTTGAGGAAGATTTCTTTGGCCAAGTCCGAGACGTGTATGAGGAACTCAAAGGTGAGCTGGAGGATGGTCTTGAGGAAGCAAAGGTAGTCAACAGTTCCGCTGTTGGCCATGATTCAACCACATCTTCGCCCCCCGGAGGAGATGCTCAAGAGGTCCGTAAAATGTTCATCATTCAGGAGTCTTTAATATCATCACTGGAAAGGGTGATGGCTACTGTCTTAAAGGATTTGGAGGATCTTCCTGCCCGCTCTCACGAATTCTACCAACAGCATCTCTCGAGTATGCGTGGTTATTGGACATCAATAGCAAGCAATCATCACGCATTGGTTGCTGGAAACACACACTATGACGCCTCGCGATTCAGCATGCTGGAAGACAACTACAATGCAACGGTTGTTAAGCTTATGAAGTTGGACATACAAAACATACAGCCATCAGGTACGGAGGCAAGGCAAGGGTGTTACGACCCTGCGATGCTATGCATGGGTTGTATGCAACATCATCTGTCGTCCCTACACTTACCTATATCCTGTGCCTCTACTTTTTCCTTTCAGGGAAAATATTAGTTTGTATATTTGCCTAGTAATTCTAGAGCGTCTAGGCACGCATTTAGTTAAGGCGATCAACGCCGGATTGATTGTCTTCATGGAAGAAAACAGAGGCGAACTCGCCGATTTAAGTTAGACCAAGAAGTGAGTATATTTACCTAGTAATTATAGAGCGTCTAGGCACGCATGTAGTTAAGGCGGTTAACGCCGGAATGACTTAGTGTGAACAGAGGCGAAGTCGCCAGTTTAACGTTTGACCAAAAAGTGATTTATTTCCACATCGACTTATCCTATTTATACAATTTTACTTCGTCTTCAATACAAATACATATTCAATTTCTTAACATATTCTAAACATATTTTGTCTACTCTAGCAAAAACATTTTACATACAATTTCCTATCTCTAATATTCTTTCCCGAAAAACTATGCAAAAAAAATTCACATTCTTAATAGCAATACCAAATATATTGCATTTCTCATATTGATAAAAAATACTTTAACTCAACGTGAAGTAAATGCCTTTAACACTTTCATGTAATTTAACACGCGATAGTCTTCGTTCATTATACGTTTGTGCTGTTGTACATATGAAACCATGTGTACACAGAATTATCTTTGTTCGTTGTACGTTAGTACTGTTGTACATATGAAACCATGTGTGTACGGAAATGTTTATACGTACGAACGTGTTTTCATATGGGGCTAATGGTAATGTACGTTTAAAAGATATTCATTGTTTACGATTTGCTTTCAATTTTAATGAATGCATTACAATTTTCCTTTCCGTAATTCTTCAAGAAAATTCATATGCAAGTTCAAGCTTAACCCGATACTTTTCATAACATTTTCATTGACGGCGAACATCTACTTTACCGTGATTCTTTATTAAAATCTTGGCGCAAGTTTCTTACATAGCAAAATACATTACGAACAAAACGATTATGCGTCTCGGGTATCCCATCACTCGTCGTACGGAAAAAGTTTCTAGACGCTTGATTCATGATGAAATTTAACCAAAACAATAACAAATGTGGACATGTGTCCATAGTGGCACGAGCCAATGCTTTTGCTTTTAGTTCCGCCGAGTGTTATTTGAGCTGGGAATCCCCTTCGTGGTGACGTATGTGGTGAATGAATGTTTGGATAATTTAGTGGTCGCTCAAAATGCTTAACTGGACAAATGAAGGCTTTTTAAAATGTTATCGATATTTATTTTTATGGCGTACTCATCTCAATCAGACTTGGGGTGATATTTAGCGGAAGACACTTACAGAGGAACCTTTAGTAAATGCTTTGGCATTTAACTACATGGTAGCTGGAATAGTTCCTTCTGTTCAGCGTGTCTTTTAGGGCGTAACAAGGGTCAGCAGCAATAAGGTTGCCCAAGGTTGTTATACCAACTTTCGATGGCGATTATATCAAGTGGCCTTCATTTTCAGAGCTCTTCACACAACTAGTGGACAGTCAGAATCTTCCAAGTGTGCAGAAAATGTTCTATTTGAAGGCCAACCTTGCTGGCGAAGCTGGTAGATTGATCCAACATCTTCAACCTTCCGAGCAAAATTATGCCACAGCATGGCAAATTCTTAGGACGCGCTATGACAATCAACGGATGATAGTAGCTGCGTTTCTCAACAGCATGTTAAATGTTCCTGTGGCTGCTCGAGACTCTGGTGCCTCTCTCAAACGACTTCATGACACAGTGAATGAGACACTGCTGGGTATCAGGAATCTTGGAATTGATACAAGCAGTTTGGATCCATTAATTGTCCACATGTGTCTTCAGAAGGTGGACAAAGAAACCCATCGGCTATTCGAGCAGTCACTTTCCGATCCTCGGAAAGTTCAACCACTTTCTACGTTACTGGCTTTCATCGAAGCAAGATTCCAGATGTTGGAGGGTCTAGGGGATTTTGCGATGAAACCTAAAGGTGACAAAAGGCCCGCCGCTCTTTTAACCGCAAAGGAGAAACAACTGTGCCAACTCTGCAAAAAGGAATGCAAGAATCTACGGCAATGCCAGGAATTTTATGCAAATGACCATAAAAGAAAGGTTCAGCACGGTCAAAAGACTACAGTGTTGCATCAACTGTCTTCAGAAACGGCATACACGTAAGGATTGCAGCTCTGGATCATGTATGAAATATAACAAGCAACATCATACATTGACTCACATTGAAACTGAGCCAGTGACACCTACCATAGCAAACGAAATCAGCATGAGTCATTCAGCCTCAAGCCAACAAAAAGTGCAACACTATCTATTCTTTGGCACTGTATCCATTAAAATTAAGGACAAGTACGGACAATTCGTTATTTGCAGAGCAATTCTAGACTCAGGATCGCAGCTGAATTTTATCTCTGAGCGCCTTTTTAAACAACTTTCGACGAGTTGATAAACCTATTGATATCTGTGAAATAGGAAGTTCAAAACTGCACAGTAAAGGGAGAATGAGTGTTACTATCCAATCCCAAGTCGGCAACTTCTCTACTGCACCTGAATTTGTACTATTGCCAGAAATAACTTCATACCAACCGGACCAAATTTGCAGTACGAATTCATGGACCATCCCAGCAAACATACATCTAGCCGATCCCGACTTTAATACTTCCAAAAGGATTGACATTTTAATAGGTGCCAAGATTTACGCCGACATGATGTCTTCAGAGAAGATAAAACTTTCCGCTGATCTTCCTACGCTACAGAATTCCGTTCTCGGTTGGATCGTTTTAGGAAAATTGAAAACAACACAGCACCCACTCTCAACTGTTTGCAATATTGCCTCCAGCTCCATTGAAGAACAATTGAAACGCTTTTGGGAGTTGGAAGAAGTCGAAACCAAAACGTCGGCCATGTCAGACGCAGAGGGGAAATGTGAAGAGCACTTTCTGAAGACTATTCGAAAAGGCTCAGAGGGAAAATTTGAAGTCAAACTTCCATTTTCTGACTCACCTGATTCTCTTGAGGAATCGAAACAAGTCGCAATAAGACGATTATTAAGCCAAGAAAGCCGTTTGGAACGTCATCCCGAGCTTAAGCGTTAATATCAAGACTTCATGGACGAGTTGATTGCACTAAAGCACATGGAACAAATTGATCCAGCCAGGATTCCAAAGGTACATTGCTTTCTGCTCCACCATTGTGTGCTGAAACCTACTAGCGCAACGACAAAGTTACGTGCCGTTTTCGACGGCTCGTGTAAAACGTCAAGCAATGTATCCCTTAACAATTTGCTTCTTGTGGGACCAGTGGTTCAAGATGAATTATTTGACATACTCATTCGCTTCAGGATTCACCGATATGTTTTTTCCGCAGACAAAGAAAAAATGTATCGGCAAATTTTAGTCGCTGATGAAGACAGAAACGTCCAGTTGGTATTATGGAGAGATAGTCCCACCGAAGCAATCAAATATTACAGATTACGAACAGTAACCTACGGTACCACTTGTGCACCGTATTTAGCTACCAAAACGCTACAGTAGTTGGCTGAAACAAAGCAGAAAGATTATCCACTGGGAGCTAGTGTTGCTTTAAAGGATTTCTACGTTGATGACATTTTATCTGGATCTAACAATTTAAAGGAAGCCGTGCGCATTCAATCCGAGCTGAGGACCATGCTTCTCGAAGGCGGATTTTCGTTGCGCAAATGGTGTGCTAACCATCCTAAACTACTTCAGCATATCCCAAAAGCAGATTTGGAAACTATGACCACGTCAAATACAAAAGATGACTACTACACTAGATCACTTGGTATAATTTGGCATCCCCATACCGACACTTATGGCATCCAGGTAGATCTCCCAGCAGTGGATAAAGTCACAAAACGTAGCGTCCTTTGTGATCTTATGCGCATCTATGACCCTTTAGGTCTCGTCAACCCTATCGTTTCAAAGGGAAAAATCTTCATCCAAGAGCTGTGGCAGCTCTAACTTGATTGGGATAATCCAATTCCGGAGTCGTTATCAACAAGGTGGTGTAATTTCCGTGAAGAGCTGCAAGTATTAAATTCACTCATTATTCCACGACGTGCAATGTCAGGCGATACTAGCTCAAATGGAGAGTATGTAACGAATCTTCTGTGTGCTCCGTCAAGAGTAGCTCCACTGAAACAAGCAACAATTTCTAGATTAGAACTTTGTGCTGCTCATCTGATGGCAAAACTTGTGGTCAAAGTGCAGAAGGCTTTGTGTGCACCAGTCAAAAACGTTTTTTATTGGACCGACGCAACCATAGTGCTGTCATAGATAAGAGGATCGTCATCAATGTTAAAACGGCTCGTGGCTAATCGAGTGGCGTTCATCCAGGAAAATACCAAACTAAGTCAATGGAGGCACGTTCCGACGAAGGAAAACCCTGCAGACATTCTCTCTAGAGGTGTCACCCCCGGTGATTTTGTCAACTGTAGCATTTGGTTTAGAGGACCAACAGTTTTGGAGCTCTCAAACAACGAATGGCCAAAGCTCCCAGTCAAATACTTGGAAACAGACGAAGAACGGAAACCCATGGCTTTGATTTCAATACAACCACATTCACCAATTATAAGCGGCATCAACCATCGAAACTCATTCAGGTTTCTTCAGCGTACAGCTGCCTACATTCATCGCTTCAAGCACAATCTGAAATCAAAAGATGACACTTTAATTGGACCACTAACTCCAGCGGAGCTTCACAACGCTTTACACTATATTGTCTATGAAATCCAACATATCGCCTCTATGGATGAAATAAAACATTTGGCAAAAAATCCGATGTTGCCAACCGGACATTCTCTCAGTTCGCTCAAGCCTTTTGTGGACAGCAAAGGATTACTTCGAGTAGGAGGACGAATCGAGCTATCTGACTCAATATATGAAGCAAAACATCAACTCTTGCTGCCACATTCAAACAAGATTGTGCATCTATTGATTCAACATGTTCATGAAAGGAATCTTCATGCCGGTCCTCAAGCGCTGCTTTGAATACTTCAGCAAGAATTTTGGCCATTACGTGGAAGAACTTTGGCACAAAAGATTGTTCATAAATGTATGCGGTGTTGCAGAGCAAGGCCAAGATTGTACTCCCAAATTATGGGGAACCTCCCACGAGAAAGAGTTCAAGCAACTCGTCCATTTTCCAACGTTGGTGTTGATTTCTGTGGCCCAATTCAAATTCACTACTGTATTAGAGGAAAAAGGCCCACAAAGGCATACATTGCCGTTTTTGTTTGTTTCTGTACAAAAGCTGTTCATCTGGAACTTGTGTCGGATCTCATAAAGGACGCATTCATTGGTGCTTTAAAACGATTCCTTGCTCGGAAAGGCCGTCCGACGAAGATATATTGTGACAATGCCACAAACTGTGTAGGAGCCAAAAACTAACTTGGGGAGGTACAAGAATTATTTCTAAATAAACAAAATCAAAATGAGCTTCAACAGTACTGCTCAGAAGAACAAATAGAATGGCTTTTCATCCCTCCCAGGTCACCTCATTTCGGAGGACTCTGGGAAGCCGCTGTAAAATCTGCAAAGTACCATATCAAAAGAGTGATTGCTGGAGCTCCACTTACATATGAAGAACTGCACACAGTCATAACAGAGATCGAAGCGGTTCTGAATTCTAGGCCACTTACTCCTCTCTCTAATAATCCAAACGATCTGCAAGCGCTAACACCGGGTCAATTTTTGATTGGGGAACCACTCAACGCATTGCCAATTCCAAGTTCTTCAGAAACCAACATCAAGCTACTACAAAGATGGAAGCTAGTCCAAGCCTGCCAATCGGAATTTTGGGAACGTTGGTCTAAGAATACCTACAAGAGTTACAGACCAGAAGCAAGTGGAAGACGTCGACAACAAAAATTTCTTTGGGGATATAGTCCTCTTAAAAGAAGACAACGTACCCCCTCTCAAATGGGCCATTGGCAGGATCATCAAACTTTATGAAGGATCAGATGAACTTACTAGAGTAGTTGATGTCAAAACCGGAAGGGGAGTACTCAAAAGAGCAGTTCATAACTTATGTCCTTTGCCAGTTGACACAACTGAAGAAGACCTGACGAAAAAATTCCCTGAAGGCTCAATTGAAAATAGGATCGACTACACAGTCACAATACCATCAGATTTGAAGGAGGACGTTGAGAAGCCGCAAAGGGATTTGGTCATAAATCCCCCTGAAGGCTCGAATGAAGACAGGATCGATTGTACATCAAAAGAGTTATCAGATTTGAAGGATTCAAGCACATCAAATGTAACCAATAATCATTTAAAATCGTCTGAAATCTCATTAACTGTTACTGCTAGCCAGAACGATGGACGTACGTCGCTGGTAAAATTCACTAAAACGGTCAAAAAACGAAGCAAACATCGAATTTTCCCCATAAATTCTAACTGGTTGACAAACCCAGCCCTTCATTTTCGCTGCAGTGACCTGAAGAAGTTCCACGAGAGTAAAGACTCCCAACCGTCTCAAAATACCACAGTACAAACGAAGCACGTTCAATCCAAAAGGACACGATCGCCACCAACGATACGAACGCCAAAGATCGCGAAACTCGCCTTAGTGCTATTAATATTATGCGTACCAAGCATCAAAACAACAATGCAGCCAATCAACGAGACTATCGTGATCAGACCATTTGCCAAGGAGGCGCCGGTATATTTTGAGGATATCGGTAAGGTCTCAATGGTAACGGACAATTGGAACATCATAGCATATTACAATATGACCGAATATTGGAAGGATATGCAAAACCTGCGAAACAACCACAAACGCCTGAAGGAACTCTGCGAGCAGACTGAAACCGACAACCAAGGACGATGTAAGCTCCTCTTAGCACAATTTCAATCCCAGCTAAGCACCATACAGGCAAATAATAACGTGCTGCTTGAGAGAAGCTCTGAAATCCGGAAGAAGCGATCGCCTTTTGATTTTATTGGAACCATGAGTAACAAGTATTCGGAATATTGGACCAGGGCTACGCAGAAGAAATAGCAACAACTATTGACAAAATTAATTTAAATGAGAGCCACATTATAGAGCTGATTAAAAATCAAACATCCGTCGTAGATTCCACCCTCAATCTCCTAGACCAAGACAGAACCTTTATAAAGGAACAGACGAAATCCATCGAAATTTATCTAGAACACTTCCGCTTAAATATTAATAAAACCAGCCATATTCTGGAGAACCAAGGTCTCATACAAGCTTTCAACACGTTATCCATCCACTTGACTCTGCTGCTTATGGCATATCAACGCATCCAAACAGCATTAATTGGTGTCACTATAGATAGTCACAACGGAAAAATGAACCCTCTCATCCTGCGGCCAGACCAGCTACAAAACGAACTAAGATTCATCCGAGAAAATATACCAGCGTCCTTAATCGTACCGAATCAATCTGGGTATATTTCACTGCTAAAACTTTACTCAATTATGACTGTTCAGTCAATAACCATAAAGGATAAGGCTATCTTCAAAATAAACATACCCTTGCTAAACGTAGAGGTGTTCCAGTTATTCAAAAATATTCCTATTACTTTTAAACTAAGGGAACAGTTTGCTTGCATTGTTACGAATACTACATTTTTAGCTGTGTCACTACACAAGGATCAATACAGCGTCATGTCCGAAGCCGAAATTAGTTCATGCCTATTAACAAGTGAAGATAAATACCTGTGCAATAAAAAACATCAAATATTGAACCGAGATACTGGACCAGCTCAATGCGAACTTAAATTATTCAACCAACTGCATACACTACCCCAAGTTTGCAAACTCAAGATCATTCCCAGCTCCTCAAATACGTGGATTCAACTTCACAACAAGAATACATGGATCTACAATCTGCAAGAAGAAACGTCTATAAACATAGTTTGTGGTGACAACAGTTATCAAACTATTCTAACTGGATCTGGTTCTCTGAGGTTTAAGGCCAGCTGCAACATAAGACAAGGCTCGTTGTCGATCATGGCCCACCATCAATTTACTAATCGGTTCGACCTTTCTTACCTACCATCAGTTGCCTTAAACTCCACCATCATTTTGGAGCACTTAGAACCTCAAGAAAACTTCCACAGTATGAAGATAGCAAACAATTCCGATGACATTGTTCAGCTTAAAACCACTCTCCTGCAAATCAAACAAGAAAGCTCTCTTCCTCATCACGTTGACTCCACAATCTACCATGTCTCAGCAGGATATTTCGCATTGGTCATCATCTTCGGCTTGACAGTCATTTACTTCACCACAAGATGCTATAAAACACGAATATCACCAGGACCAGAAGCACCAGTAAGGAAACCACAACCCTTCCCAAGGACCATCGATTTTCGACTTCAAACACGCCGAAATACACTGTCTTGAAACCTCAGCGCTTTCAACGGCCGGGAGTATGTCCAAACAATCAACTTTCGTCATCAAATATTGTTCCTTACATTAAAATCAGTCCGATGATATTCAATTCCTATGTCTGCAATTGTTCCAGCACGCGCAATCGTAAATTCATTTTTTACCTATCTCATAGAATAACTCTAAATGTAATTGGAACATTGATTTCCTGTTTTTGCATATTTTCTTTACACGCGCGAATCAATTACCGAAATTCGCGGATCATTTTTGCTGACCACATAACGCGTGCAGTAAAAGTTCATAAGAAATATATGACAAATAATTTGCTTTGTAAAGCAAAAATATTGTACTTAAAAATCATGAAAATTGTTATTTTATTATTATTAAAGTTGTTATCAGAAGAAGCAGTTGTTCTTATTAGAAAGGTAACAAAGGTCGTTCCGATCCGTCGACGTCAATAACGACTTATGAATTATTGTCAGTGGAGTAGGGCTGATTCATTACAGTATGGACGAACAACGGATACCCAAAAAGGTATTCGTTGGGTGAACTGAAGAGCGGAGATCAGTGGGCAAACTGAGAAAACGCTGGTCTGACTTGATCGACAAAGACAGCTCATCGCTGCTTGGATTTCGAAATCGGAGAATGTAGTCAATGGACCGAGACAGTTCGAGGTGCTTGTTGCCTGAATCGAAGACCTGACGCGCCTGTATTGCTACGAAAAGAGTGAACTGCTCTAACTATCTCTAAGCGAAGGCCCGAAAAGGGCAGTAGTGCTAAAGCAAAAAAAAAGCAAAAGCAATATTATGAATGTGCTTCGATGCAAAATAAATTTTTAATCTAATAGAAATGATATCTTCCACAACAAGTCAGTGATTTTCAACTACATATTGAGCTGATAGATGACATGTTAAGAAGCAAATTAAATAAAAAACGTGTTTAGGTATTGAAAAATGTTTTTTTTTAATTACTAGTAAACTGCATTTTCATCATAGATTTCTGGCTCTTGATCTTGAGGAGTTCCCGGTGGAAGCATTGAATTTTGTGCTAAAGAAGGATTTTGCTGACTTGGTGGTGCTTGTTCCTGACCTGTATTTCCTGGCTGTGCAGACGCTTGTTGTTGGAATGGAGGCTCACTTCCTTGGGCTGGAGACGGTGGTACTCCTGCTGTACCTGCTTCTAACCCCTGTTGCTCCGGGCCAGCATTAGCGCCTGGCTTTGGGCGCCTCCTCTTTCCCTTCTTCGGCCTTCGTGGTCGTTTGCCGCCTCCAGGACCTTGCATATGGAAGGCTTCCTGCTCTGGCATTGCTTCTTGTGGGTCTACTGGTCCATTTGGTTGTGTTGATGGTGGTGCTTGCATTTGTGGGGGTGCTTGCATTTGTGGGGATGCTTGCATTTGTGGTGCCTGGCCGGGACGTTGGGGACGTTGTCCGCCTGCTTGTGGTGATTGAGTACCCATGGGGTTTAATTCAGCTGGCCGACTTTGAGGCCTTCTTTTACCCCCACGCTGAGGTCCTGGATATCCGTAGCGGGTAGGCCTTGCTGGTCTTCTTGCTCCTCCATATCCTCCTCCGCCATATCCACCACCTCCCCTATTTCCACCACCACCGTAGCCACCTCCCCTGTTTCCGCCACCACCACCACCGTAGCCTCCACCTCCATAACCGGCTGGACGACGGCTGCCACTACCTCCGCCATACCCACCACCGCCGCCGTATCCACCGCCACCGCCGCCGTATCCACCACCACCGCCGCCGTACCCACCACCGCCACCGCCACCAATTATTCCACTAGGCCTTCTAAACGGGCGACTCACTCGATTAACTTGCGCAGCAGCAGCAGCCGCTGAAAATATAACATATATACAATATATATAATTTCAGTCTCACTTTAAATTTGTTGATTGTTATTTGTTACTCACCCATTTGCTCTTGTTGAAGCCGTTCTAAACTTCCTTCATCTTGAGCTGCTGAAATAATTCAATGAAACGAGATGATTTGTATTCATACGCGAAATAATGCTTACGGTCTTGATCTTGCTCTCCTGCACTTGTGTCGCCATCACCATAATCGCCAAATCGAAGAAATCTTTTATACCCTAGTCCTGTGCGAAGTTGTGGGTTCATTCGAGCATGATCATTGTTGGAAGGATTTTTTTCTTGCAAATTCCTGAATCCAAGGCCATAGGGTTCAATCAAAGGAACATCGACTAATTCCTTTACATCTATAATTTTACTTAAATGATCATCAGATATCGCGGGTTGGGCTCTTGCTGCACTCGCTGAAGTCTCGCAGCAAATAGTCCCCAATAAGAGGACTATTAAGAGTTTCATATTTTCAGAATGTAACTAGTCTGAACTTTCACTATTGAATGTACTAAGAAAAACTTGTTAAAGACAAATGCAAAGGTCTTCCGCCAAAATCCTTCTTTATATACGTGATATTTGCGTTTTCATCTGATGTTGCGAAAACACGCTTCACCTTGAGTCCAAAGTGTTAATACCTTAATATTTTTAATACGTTCGCCTAATGGTGTAAAGCGACCTTTGTAGTAATACGATGCATAATGTTGCGAATTGGTGTAATGAAAATTGTCGCGGGGAAAGTAGGTTGCGCTATAAAAACTTGAATAAACATTTGCTTATTCATAAAGAACTCTACGAAGTTAGAAATTGATAAGATCTGGGAGTTTGAATATGAAATTAGGTTTAGGATACTTATTATGATTTTTTGTTACCAGGAATATTTCGACGAATGATTGCATCTGATCATTGTTTATAGTATTTCTCGAAACCGGAAAATTTGATTAAAATGCTATTTTAATATAACGACCGTATTGGCAATATCTATACAGTTTATGCCTCCTTGATTGTGAGTAAATCAGGATTTGATGGCCTCCAGTTAGGCAATGCAAACCAGGTCGCTTATAAAAGAGAAGAGTTTTGTTTTGTAAATTTTATTGTTGGGTAGACAGAAGAGTTTTGTACTTTATCTACGATATAGAGATGTACTATATAGAATGATTTAATTCAAGAAGAACTTTAATAGCATGCACAAAAAATATATTCTTGCTTTGAAAGAAAAACCAGTGTTACTCTATTTTATGCGGTCAACATTTTGTTTTAATATTGTTAAAACCATTGACTAAGCGAAATCTTAAATGTAATTCTCTTATTCCTCTTATTTGAAAATTTGGAGGTATCCAATCAAAAGTGTAGTGTCTGGTTCAATGGAAAGCAAATGTAGTGAAAAACGGTGCATGATTGTTGCAATCGAAGAAAACTCAAACGGCTATAAATTCGGTAATTTTTATTGGAGCTTGTTACGGGTGAACATTGAGATTCCATAGTGTTGCTCACCCCGAACACTACCATACGCGATTTCGTAAGAGTTAAGCCTACGCAAAACCGAACCGCACTTTATTAACTTTTTTGATAACCTAATAATGTAACCAACAACAAGTAATTTAAATTATCATTCATAAAATGACTACTTGTTAGATTACGGAAAGAAAGCCACAAAATATTTTTTTGCCTTTTAACTTTATGTGATTAAACTTAAGTAGCTAGGTCACTTCCGATTTACACGCCACATTACGGATAACGCAAGCAGTAACAAGCGCCGAAAGCATCAAGACCCACCGCGAGCTCGAAACGAAAATTCTCAGCACTACGACTAGGTCGCACGGTAGCGGAAACTTTCGTCATCCATATAACCCCTCGAAGCAATTAGAATTGCGTTGCGAACAAAATAACATGCAACGCTGGGAGGAAATCCGAATTTGAGTCGTTGCTCCGGTCTTGCGATAAGAGGTGTTCGTTATTTGCGTGAAAATCTACGGACATTTACATCATTTCCTCAAATCAAGGTTTCAAACTGCCTGTATTTTCATTGATTTTACTTTCCAACATAGACTCACAATGAATTTCAAATTCGAACCAGAGTGCTGTCAAAATTTACAGGGAAACGATTTTGAGTGCAGATCTAAACGTGAGGCTGTCGTAACAACCGACATTCCAATCAGGTGTGTAGCCACTGAGCTTCTGGCCAAGGCCACAAACATTTTCACACTCACGCAGACCCAGCAGAGATGTATACATGCCACCAAAGAGGAACGAGCCAAGTAACGAAGCCAGGATACAGCTGAAGCAGCAATGGCACGCATACCGAAGGAAGACACTCGCAAATTTAATGCTTCATTAGTGGCAAGCATAGGACGAGTAAAGCGTGAACTCGAGGCGTAACGTAAATTAAAAGTAGCAGCAACAAGAAAACGAAACTGCTAAGGAGAAGGTGAAACGAGTACTTCAAGCTCTAGAAGAATTGACTGTTAACAACGATGAAAAATCACCAGGAACCGAGACCAAAAACAAAGATATTGATACTATGAACGAGGAATTGCAACAGAAACAGGCAACATTACATGTCGTTACATCGAAGTTGCAACAATTGAAAGATACGTCAGCGCATCATAAGAAACGAGTTTATGGACGCTCTCAAATCTTTTGCGTGATCTTCTGTCGAAAGTTGGACATGCCTTATGCACGGATAGTATCAGTGAGATGAAAATGAATAAAACCTGATCCAGGTGGTAAGGTTGAAGAGAAATTCGCTGCGGCTCGACTATATAGTAGTAAAATTAAATTGGAAGCTAAAAATATTGTACAAGATGTCAAAATCTGGAGGCGGGACTTAGGCGAATGCCATTTGTTGAACTCAGAACATGAAGCCAGAATAAAGGCATTGTAGGAATCAATGCGAGAGTCCGAGAACAAGAAGTGAACTCTTGAAGAATAAATCGATGTTCCTCGGGAAGAATGTGCAAAACTGAAAACAGCTGAGCATATTTCAACAATTAATGCAGAAGCGTTACGCGCAATGTTCGATTTCAAATAGCTGATCTACGTGATGCCCCCACAAAACAACTGGCAGAGCTTCGTGATGAATTTTCAGCCAAACCAGAGGCTATGAATGAGCTTAAAAATATCAAACAAAAACTCACTTTGGCACACCAACAAATGACCACCGGTTACGCCGAGCTCAAACGAGAGGAAGCTGATAAATCCACTAAACTACACGAAATAAACATGGATACAACTGTTGAACTTCTTACCTCCTTTTCTAACGACATCGTGCCGAAGCGTATTATTCACTGATTCGCACCAAACTCACTATATTCAATCACGAAAATGAAGAAAATCGCGGCATTCCCGGAGAGAGATTCGACGGCTGAAATTAGTTAAGGCTGGTGGATAAATATACTTACACAAAACTCCACGCGATGGCACAGTGAATAAAGTACCGGCATGGACAAGAAAAGCTAAGAAATATTAGCGCCAGCTCAAGGGAAAAGTGGGGATTATTGCGAAACCCTCATCTCACGTCGCGATGTAAATAAACATTCCTGACCGTTCGAACTGTCAGTCAAATGGATTCAGCGCGTAATACACTTAATTCCCACTAGGATCGCTACCAAGTGGAACTTGTTATGAGTGAAATCAAGCGAGGGGAATCACTCGAATAAACGGAAAAAAAGCACTCGAAAACATGATTTTCCCGGTGGATGGGAGGAAAAAAATGTTAACCCAGAGGTTATTTAAGCCCGAGAAGATTGGCGCGCTTTATTTTTCTTTTGGGGAGCAACCGGCGGAGATATAACAGAACGTTTATCATTTTCTGACGAGGAACAGGAGACGCACCCTGGATTACGGAACATTAAATTGGAGACGAATCTTGGATACCGGCACATTAACTTGCGACGAGACAACTGCGGCGAAAATCAAGCAAACGGAAGAAAAGGGTCCCTTACTAGAGTAGGGAATAAATGAAAGTGGCTTTAATTTTATCTTATATTTATCGAATTTTTAATAAAGTGTAGATTATTACTCCAATCGAATGAAGAAAATTGTAAATTTTACTTTCCTCACTACCATTTGACATAACAACTTTCCTTTTCAGCTGTGAAAGGTGTGGCTCGGGAATTCTTTTCCCAGGGCGATGACCAGGCAGGAAGATCTGGAGAAGTTAAGTGAGGTGGTAGTGTTCGGCGGGTGCAGTGAAAGTTAGGGTTTTAATTAAATTTGGTTACCCTGGTGTAGGAAACTACGAGTTTTGTGTGGCGGTGAAACACTTTACCTCGTTCTGCGTGGCAGAGTCTCCTTTTGTATGTGATTTTTGCGGCTAAGAGGTTGCGAACCCCAAAACTTGTATGTTTGTTAATCTCTTCTCGTTTGGACGTCTTCTCGTTCGGACGTCTTCTCGTTCGGACGAAGCCTTGAGAATCTCAATGAATCGACTGAGTAGCGCCCACGCCCGTCTTCGGGTGAGTTAGTTTGGGTCGGTAGAGCCTCCACCGGAGTAGCCCCAATATAACGGTGGGGCAGCTAGGGAGTCGGTAATAAGCTTATATAATGTAATGGCCCTTTAAAAGACTATTGAAATATATAATTTCAACCAATTTAATGATACTAATACAGTTTTACAGACGAAAATGATAAACTTACAAATCTACTATTATTAACGAAATTCAACGAATTTGAACCTCTATACTATTTTTTATTGGATCAACCTCCATGATTTTTTCATTTATAAATTGAAGGTGCCCATCTTTGGCCATTAATTAATAAATTCTATCATGAATTAATAGCATGTACCAGAAATGTCAAAGTTGGGGAAAAATAATACAAACTTATTCAGTATTCGCATTTAAAATAGCCGCCATTTCATGTTACAATTACTGATGTTCTCATAGATATTCATAAAACATATAATTCCTGAAAAGTTCATGCAAATCCTAGTAAACCCGTAGTGCGTGAGTCGGTAAAAAGTGCATATTGTTTGTAGTGATTAAGTTGGTAGACATATGAACGGTTCGCAGCTAACAGGGTGCGACTCAA
This sequence comes from Odontomyia ornata, assembly GCA_963969285.1. Taxonomy (NCBI): domain Eukaryota; kingdom Metazoa; phylum Arthropoda; class Insecta; order Diptera; family Stratiomyidae; genus Odontomyia; species Odontomyia ornata. Next base: position 87,740,235 of record OZ017742.1, read on the forward strand.
ACGTTCTGATGCGTTAGATTAAGGAGAGTATGAGGGTTTCGATGGTGCGTCGTCAAACCGAACACATCGCAAGCGAAAGCACTAAGGTGTCAAAAATCAAAGTAAAAAAGAAAATAAAATACAAGCATATCGGAACAAAGGGAATCAAGCTCGGAAAACTGGCAACAGCAGAGATACAAAGATAGTCCCCAACAATTCAAAGATGGTCCGAGGCAGACAGTGACGAGAAGGCGTTTCCACCAAGAACGAAAGCGGCCAAGAAAGAAATACTACCGTCAGTAACAATGGAAGTAGAGCAAGCGGCAACAAACGCCTCAAACAGGGTAATTATCGACCTGATTAACACGGAATCAGAAGGATTTAGAACGGTTCAAGGCAACTTGGCAATTAAAAGAAAGCTACCCATTCTTATCCAAGCACCAACCCCCCGTAACCCAAACCCAAACGCCCCCCCCCCTTTCGGGAGAAACAAACATAACCTCCAAGCAAAACACGTGTGCTCCTGAAAAGAAAAAATCATGGTGTCCCCCTATATTCGTGAAAGGAGTCAAAGCAATTTCAGTAAAAAAAAATCATGGAAAAGAGCCCCACAACGAAGTATAGAATCGCCTGAAAGCGAGAAAATTAAAAATTACAGTTGACGAACTCGTCATCCACGATGAATTACTGGATTTGATCCGCAGGTCTAAAGCGGAAGGTTACTCCTTCCCACCAACGGAACGCAGAAAATATACAGTCATACTTAGAGGTGTAGACACGGCATTCGGAGCTGCACAGGTTAGAGAAGACATGGAAATAAAATGTCCAGACATTAAAATCAACAATGTCTTACCGTTAACCACCGGTCTAAAGCGAACGGCGTGAGTTTAGACTTATTCAAAATAACCCTTTACAAAAAAGAAGACCAAGACCACCAGCTCCGTTTGATCCTTCATCAGAAAACGACATGGAAAAGCCCAAAAGGAGTGACCTACTCCAGTGTTATAGATGTCAGCGCTTTGACCATGTCTCTGCGAATTCTTCCTTCAAGGCAAGATGTGTAGTTTTTGAAGAGGACCACAACTCCCAAGAATGCCCAAGAAAGGTCACTGAAAAAACAAGTAACCCACGTTTCTGTGTCCTCTGCAAAGAGAAAGGCCACTCATTAAACTTCTCCGAATGTCCGGAAAGGAGAAGATTGGTAGACAAGACAGCGCTTTTAAAGAATGTAAGAACAACCCCCATTTCAACCCTATCTTTTGAATATATCCAAACCTCAATAGCAACAGCCACAACAGCTCAATCAGTACATCTATACTCGAGAAATTTAACTATGCCCCAGAACGCAGTACCACAAGAGAACCCTCTTCAAAGACTCCACTATGACACAGCCCAAGTTTTCGGAGTGCCACCAGGGGAACTCCCAAAAAAGGTTGCCCAATTCTGGACGAAATACGATGGCACGCCAACACAGGATAAGCCAATTTTGCTCATTGAGCTATTCCTTAACCTGTATTGGGGTAAATAATCTGATTATTATCTGTCTCAACATAAATTGTCTAGTTTCCCATGACAAAAGAATATTCGTGTCTAACCTTACAAAATCCATCCAACCAGACATAGTTTTCCTTAACAAAACAGTCTTGAAACCGACACACAAGGTCCGAATAGAAAACTATCAAGAACTTAGAAACGACGCAGGCAGAAGGACTGCTATTCTATGTCGTGACCACCTATCGGTCAACCAAATAAATTTTAACCATCCTGACATTTCCTGCACACTGGCAACTTTAAACATACAAAGACACAATGGTAGTTAAATACTAAGTGGATCTATTTACATCCCAGGAATCCTGGGACCTTCAATAGAACTGACTCTTAATAGAATACTAACTGCTAATGACGACTCTATCCTCCTTGGTGGAGACCTTAACACGATACTTGAGCATTGGGGTAATTCCACACGGAATCCAAACGCTCAAAGAATATATCAATGGTTCCTGTCAAGCGCATTTCTAACATGCGCCATCGACAACGCAGGTGTCCCCTCATACCCAAGAAGCAGCTTCTTCTTTGACAACTTTCTACTAACTGGGAACACAACTCCATATCAATGTGCAACCCTACCATCGATATTTGATCACTATTGTTTGAAACTAACCCTTCACCTAAATAACCAAACCACTATTGAAGAAACCACTATTAAAGCAATCTGTTGATTGGGCAGAGTTCAGCAGAGTCCCTCTGTAAACCAAATCCTACCTAACCAGGCAATTGATATCCACATCCAGAACCTAGCCGAGTCCATACTAAAACGAATGGATGCACATGCGCTGGAAGAAAACCCGAAACAATGGCTATACAGATGACTTACGCAAGACACCAAAGCACATATAAAGGAACAAAAACGGAAAGCTCAAAGGCTTAAATGGATCTCCCACCGGTACAATAATCGTCTAAACCAGGGATACCTTACTCTTAAATGGGAAATCACAGAACTAACCAACCACATAAGGTGGCAAATAAGACGTGAGATGAATGGAAATTATGAAAGAAGATTGAGTTTACTCAAAGCATCTTCAGACGTCTATCGAGAAATTAATATACTAACAGGCCGACGGTCATATAATTTCAACATCGACAGGAACCCTATCAAGCAAAGAGGGCTACCCTTCTCTACACCTGAAGAAAAGGAAATCCTGCGCAATCGTCGCCAAAAGCTTAACAATTATCTTCACCAATTGCATCAACAATGGTTACATTCCCGAAAGATTGAAACGAGGCAACCTTATCCTTATCTCTAAACCAAACTGCGACGGAGACGTAAAAAACTTCAGGCTAATCCCTTCACTTTCCAATATTGGTAAGATTCTGGAAAGAATCATACTACGAAGCTTTAGAGCATTTTCAATGAAGCTAATCCAGGAGATTCAATTCGGATTCCAACCCAAAAAATTAACAGAATATGCCATTATGCTTGTGCACGACACTTTCGTAAACACCTTGCGGAAAAAACAACGCGCGCTGGACTTACAAAAAGCGTTTGACTCCGTTTGGACTGATGGGCTAAAATTCAAACACATGTATTCCAGCTGTCCTCTGGCCCTCACGCGTATCCTTGACAGCTTCCTACTAAATAGATATTTAACAACTGAAATATCCCACCGAACTTCAACACCTGTACCTATCCTGTCTGGAGTTCCACAAGGATCCATATTGGGACCAAACCTTTTCAACATCCCACATACAGCCGCTACAAACAGAATCTAAAACATCTCCAGTAGTCCGAACATGATCATGTACACGGGTGATATTCTAATTCTAGCCAGTCAGACTCTTCCCATTTCCGCCACGGAACTGGTGCAAAGAGAGTTTGACTTATAACACGCTATTTAAAGGATTGGGGGCTCCAAATCACCGCTGCTAAATCGAAAATAATATGCTTCTGTAACGCGAGTGGTAAAGGGCAAAAGCAAACTGAAAAGGGCGGTTATCGACGGGGACACGTGAACCCAAAAGATAACATTAGGTATTTGGAGGTGAACCACAACAGCAGGTTCAAAATGAACCCACATGCAAGAAAAGCAATGAACAAAGCCAAAGGAGCTGCTGCACTAATCTCACCCTTCCTATCCTCCAAATTCGTCTTTCCAAATGTGAAACTCCTCATGTATGAAACCCTAATTCGCCCCATCATCACATACGCCTTCTCAGCCTGGCTGGCAATTCACCAACTGTAATCAAAGAACTGCAAATATTTGAGAGGAGGATACTCCGAAAATGTATATCGAAATACCGACGCCTGAATAAAAACTTCTATAAAAACAGTGTTCTTTACCAAGAAACTAAAGTGAACCCTATCCTGCAATACATGCTTGAAACAAGTAAAAAGCGAATAGCTAAATGACAGATACATGAATCAAATCTAATCCGGGACCTCTTCAGTAGTACCCCCACCTCTGAAAACCCATATTATCTCTCTCCCATAAGAATTCTCCAAGACTTCCAGATTAACACCGAACCCCAACCAAACCCCCTTAAAACCCAAGAATTCCGTCTATCCTGAAATCAGGTCGGTAGGAACTGTAACTCTTCTGAAACGCGATTTTGGATGTAACGCTTGAAGAGAACACACGACCAACCAAAACTTCAAAGAACAGTTACAATGTAATCAGGCTAAGAATAGAAAAAGTTAGGCTAGTTTAGTTTAGGTTTTAATCTGTAAATAAGCAACTAAAAGACAATAGCCGTAAGAGTAAATGGAATAGAAAAATTAACATTAACATTTCAAAAACTGTAAAGTATAGTCTCAGGTCGTATAAAAGCTAATGATATTTGACAAAAGTCTCACTGTCAAATGAATCGTAACATTAAAAGTAGGTTAAGTAACATATGTCAAAAGAAAAGTCTCAATAAAATACTACTACTGCTACTAGGAGAGTACGAGTATATTGGCGTCAGTTGGTGTTCGACATCGTACTGTTCAAGTAGACTCTTAAACTACCGAGATCGGAACTGTGTCCCATTGTCCGAGTACAAGCTTTCTGATACACCAAACACATGGAATACGCGGCTCTGTAAAAATTTCAGGATAGGTGGAGTCGTGAACTTGCGAAAAGGTACCACCAGCGGGAACTTAGATAGCTGATTTAGAACAACGATAGCTCCAATGTGTCCCGTATAAGAACGAGGGTATGGACCGAGTAGATCTATATACGTGTACAGACCTTGGAATACGCGCTCCGGGACGTTGAGTCGACTCATGGAAGGTCAAAGAGGCTGGTTGGGAGCCTTAGTGCCTTAATAGGTCTCACAGGGGCCTACATACTCCTTGAACTGGGATGATATTTAAGGCCAAAAGTAGTATTTCTTAAGGCGTTGATATGTCCAACCGTAGCTTCCGTGGGCACTTAGAGGACGGTCGTGTGCCCGGAGGGTTGGATTGTTTGTCATTTCCTCAGGCACTCAAAGTTTCCAAGACTCTTCTTCCTGCAACGAGTCATCGGTTGTGAATTCATTACGTCGGTAAATATATCCGTCGATCACTTTCAAATCAGGCAACTGTGTTTGTTCGGTTAAGATGATTTGCCTCAACTCGTTGTAATTGTCTGAATTAAAATGTGGGCTGTCTAAATCTATCTCGATGGGATCATCGCCACTTAATTCCAATTCCGCTACTCGGGTGAAAACATTCACAAGAGAGTTTCGGAAAACTTAAACTTAAGAGCCCATCATGCCAGATGTACGTGTAGGTCCACTTGGTTCATCAGCCATTGTAACGAAGCGTAGCCGATGACGATTTCAAATAGGTGGCCTTCTATGTACGCTCGGAATTTCTCGACAGCTATCACCGCTGCCAGACATTCTTGTTTGGATACGGTGTAGTCCCTTTGGGCCGAGTTCAGTTTACTGGAAATAAAAGCAATGGGAGCTTCTTCTACTTCTTCGGTCAATTGCACTAGCACGGCTCCCACTCCATGTTGACTTACGTCGCGCGTCGCAATGAATCGAGAAGGCGTTCTTAAAGCCAGCGCTGCGCAAGACTGGGGTAGATGTCAAGGCTTGCTTGAGCTCTTCGAATGCTTTTTGCCTGAGTTTTGGCCAGATGAACTTATCCTGACACCGTTGCGTAATTCCCAAAGATTCTTCGATAACAACTGAACACTCGTAGGAAACGAGTTTTATCCGGATCCATATTGATGGTACCATGTCCGATGAAATGTCCTAGACATCGGACTTCGGTCATGCCCAGCGGCGTCGCTTTGGCGGAAATTGCGACGAAAAACCTCATCTCCTTCTTTAAAGTCGAAAGGTCGAAATTTGAGGTTGTAATGCTCCTCATTTGCACATCCTGCGCGTGGTTGAAACTGCGTACGGATGGGCAGAACAGACGTATATATGTAACTATTGACGCAGGTCTTTTGCGTTATATACTCCGACTTCTTTCCCCGATAGGCCGGTTAGGAGGTAACGGTTGGGTTCCACAACATTCTGTACACGGCTTTTCAGGAAACACTTGTTAAGCTTGGCATTATAATGCCCAGCGGCGTCGCTTTGATAGAAATTGCGACGGAAAACCTCATCTCTTTCTTTAAAATTGGAATGTCGAGACCTGAGTTTGTAATGTACCTCATTTGCACGTCCTGCGGCCTTCATCTTCCCTCCGATTTGTAGGCCGAGGTCTCCTAAACGCTCATGGGGCTCCAGCGCAACGACGCGATCTTCCAAATACTTCAATTGCCGTAGTAGCCTGTATGATTTGCCATGGCAAATCATATGCTATCCAAAGCCGGCAAAGTAAGGCAAGACACCGGTGACGGAATGATAAGCAACTGCAGAGCGCAAGCGAGGGCGGACAATTTGCGGTCCAAATCCTTCTGAGTTGGATGGACATAAGAATGGTTCACAGCTAACAGGGTGCGATTCAAACGTTCTGATGCGTTAGATTGAGGAGAGTACGAGTATATTGGCGTCAGTTGGTGTTCGACACCGTACTGTTCAAGTAGACACTTAAACTGCCGAGATTGGAACTGTACCCCATTGTCCGAGTACAAGCTTTCTGGTACACCAAACACATGGAATACTCGGCTCTCTAAAAATTTCAGGATAAGTGGAGTCGTGAATTTGCGAAAAGGTTCCACCAGCGGAAACTTAAATAGCTGATTTAGAACAACGATAACGCCAATGTGTCCCATAGAAGAACGAGGGTATGGACCGAGTAGATCTATATACGAGTACAGACCTTGGAATATGCGCTCCGGGACGTTGAGTCGACTCATGGGAGGTCCAAGAGGCTGGTTGGGAGCTTTAGTGCCTTAATAGGTCTCACAGGGGCCTACATACTCCTTGAACTGGGATGATAATAGCTTTAGCACTGTAAACCATTCACTCGATTAGACATATGTTGCTAACCACTCATCTTCACTGGTTGTTTGAGACAGATTTTTCATTTCAATGCGCATTGCTATTACAAACCTCTCATCACTGCCTTATTCTTGTTTTGTTAACCATGCTCTTCATTCTGATTTACAGTGCTCTTTCTTCTTGCAGTAATAAATCCCCATTGGCAGCACCAGCTATAAAGCTAAATTTCTCGTATGTGGTGTAAGATTTCGAAAAAGAATTTGACTTGCCTACTACTAGACTTTTTACTGCAATTTTCGTAGCGCCACATGGGTATTTATTGACATAAAAGGAATCTGCCGGCGCTCGTATTTAGAGACCCTTTAGAGAGGCACAAATATTTTGCTAATTGAATTGAGTTGCACACTTATGAATCACATATTGAAAATCGGCGGCTAATAAATTGTTATAAACATATAAATACAGGTTTCGTCCTTCTCGCATTTGGTGTTTACAAGTTTCACAGTGATTACCACACAAAGGTGATAACTTGTCGGCTTAAGTGGCTCAAACAGTCAATTTCAAAAGATTTCCATAAAAACTTAATCAGCACTTGCGTTGCCATTAATATATGCATTTTCAATGCTTTCCGAACCATACGGGGCCGCCATTTTGAATTTGAGCTTTTGCTTTTTGATTATTTGCACAGATATCGGTCGTTTAGTCTCAATTGCTATACTGAATCTTATTCGAATTGGAGTTTCACTCTGAAGAGGACAAAATTTCCCGATTTTTATTGAAAACGACTGCTCAAAATATTAAGCTGTAAATTTTCGACTTTTTTTATTTATCATCCGATTTGCATAATTTTTGCAGGCTAAATTAACGTGTCTTAATTACTTATAATTTCAAGTTTTATCGGGATTTGTTGAGAAACTTGGCTACTAGAGGGCTGCAGATATTTAAAAAAATTTTAATTCACCCCCCCCCCCGTTTAGGGAGACCCCCCTTAAACACCTTAAAGTATTTACTTGAACTGCTTCGCTATATCGCGTAGCAATGGTGTTCCCATTATCGATTTTATTTGATAGCGATTTTCTTAACTGATTTAGAAATTCAATTTCGGTTTTATTATGACATCTTTCAGACTAACTGGTATAAGTAAATTTGTGATTTTGTTGCTCGCAACATTATTTTTAGTGAATTGAAATTTTCTTGTGGGCTCATTGAGTAAGGATCGGAAAAACTTTTTTATCGATAATGCTAGCGGTGATAGTGGCAGGGTTTATTTCGGGTTAGTGATAATAATATTAATAAGTTGTGCATCAAATTGTTCTGCCCTTAGTGCATTATAATTATTATGAAATTGCTTCTTTTCGTGAAGGTCCCTCGAGCAGTTCGCCTGGGTGGGCTACCCGATTACTACACTTGAAGTAATCGAGCTGTTCGTGCACGCAAACTACTCGAGAAATTTCTACACGCATTGCTGGTTCCTAACACTGCATGCGCACTGCTTAGCCATAATGCCCGCTATTCAGCGCTATAGTAAAAAAGGAAAAAAACAAAGAGCTACTAGGATCTACTACGTTCAGAAAATTGTATAATAATATTTTACATTCTTAGACAAGGGTTCAGAAGCAGTAAACACTGATTACCCTTGTCTGTGCGACCCATGCAATGACTGCTTAAGGTCTTTCGACATAAGAAAGATTGTCAGAATAATAAAAAATTGTTAATTATCTCTCAAGGAGTACTGAGGTTAAGAAGTATTGAGTACTAAGGCTGAGAGGTACTGAGGTTGAAAAGACATTCTGTGATGTGGCGGGGGAATTTTTGTTGCATTTGCGAGTTTGTCGTTGATCTCCAAGCTATAAATGTCGAGGGATGTAATACCATGACTGCGTGATCTCGGGAAGGGGTCTACCATTCAGTGCTTGTGTAGTCTCACCCTATGGTGAGGTACGATTGAACGCACGCGGGCTGAACGAAACATCTCTTCGTGAGATTTTGACGTTTCGCAGTCCGAAAAAGAACGCCAACGAGAAGACTGGGCTCATTGGAACGCTGTCCAAGTGTGATTGTTTTGTATGAAAGTCATCTGTCATAAGCGTGTTTATGCCTTTTGGTTGCGAATGGTGAAACATGTAGAGGTAATCGAAAACATTTTCGCTGTAATACTTTCAAAGCGCGCTGAATCGTTGTCGAATGAGTTTCAGCCACAAGATATAATCTGCTACTTTTTCTAGTCCCACGCGATGAGTTTTGGCACTCAACACCAATGATCGTTGCCCTTTGGCTGAAGATTGACGCAATTTTCTTCTTGTTTGTAGCGCTACAGCCCTTTATTTCCTACAACAAGCGCTTCGAACTGTCTCGGTGGATTGACTTCGGCCTCCAATTTCAAAATCTGAGCAGCGATGAGCTGTCTTCGTCAATCGAGTCAGACCCACGTTGCCTCGGTTTCCCCACTGGTATCCGGCTTCAGTTTTTCTAACGAATACCTTTTTGGGTATCCGTTGTTCATCCGTACAATTCATGTGGCCTGTCCATTGCAGCTTCTGCAGTCTTAGAAACCTATATTTCTGCTCCATACAGTAGCACTGGCTCTACATCATTCATCAAGAGGCGTCTTCTTGATGGGTTGGGTCCTTTTACGTTGGCCATACGTCAACTCAGTGCCGATACTCCCGAAGCAGCCTTCTCAGCCAATGCCCTGATTTGCTCAGAGAAACTTTTCTTCGAGTGGATCAGTAGCATCAGGTACTTTACCGCTAACTTTGATTCGATTAATATGTCTTCAATACTAATTATCCTTATTCTAGGGATTCTCTTTTTTGTCAAGATGACAACTTCGGTTTTCTCCCGTGCGAAACTGAACCCACCAGCAGTCATCCAGACTGTTAATCGGCTACATTAGCATACCTAGCCTAAGGTGCGCTTGTTCAACGGTGCGTTCAGTGATCAGAGCCGCAACATCATCCGCATAGCCGATCAAGCGCGACTCATCTGGCATCTCCAATCTCAGTAGTCTGTTGTAAGACACGTTCCACAGGTTTGAACCAAGGATAGATCCCTGACCAACACCCAATGAAACTTTCATCTTTCGTTGCCCCTTTGCCGTATTGTGAAGTAAGACTTGGTCCTTCAGGTAGTCCCTCAAAAGCCGCATTAGATATTCTGGAACTTGAAAAGGGTTTTCCAGCCTTTCCAGAATACCAGCCCATCTAGTGGAGTTGAAGGCGTTCATATCGTCAAGTGTTACCAACAGCATGATCCGTCGCTTGGTGCGTCGGCAATTGCATCAATGGTAGAATGTCCTGCTCCAAAGCCGTACTGCCGAGGAGATAGGTCTCCAGCAGCACAAATCACGTCAGTGAGTCTCCCCTTGATGAGTTTCTCTAGCATTTTCCCAGCAGTGTCTAGCACGCAAAACGGGCGGTATGCAGAAGGCGATTCGAAATTTCCCTTTCCCTTGCTGATCAGCACGAGCCTCGCCATCTTTCATCGTACCGGGAAAGCGCCGTCTTCTAGGCAAGCGTTGAATGTGCTGAGCAGCAAATCAGGGCAACGGTGATAGACAAGTTGCAACACCTGAGCTGAAACACCATCTGGACCTGGAACCTCCCTCGCTTTCAGTGAAAGGACTGCCTCCTTCAGTTTCGGCTGTGTGAAGAGTGGACACTTGATTGCTGTTGCATCGTGGACAGCGTCAATGCAGATGGGATGGGTGGGGAAGAGTGCCGGCACTATCTCATCCATCTTCCCCGCATCATATATGCAAGGCATCCGTAGGGCACCAAGCTTCCGTATAACTAGCTAGTAGCCAAGGCCCCACGGATCCCTGTTCACATTCTCCACTAGATCTTGCCAGTAGCGTTGTTAATCAATTTGCGAAGGCATTTCTTGTCCGACTTATATGCTTCTACCCGTTTGCATGCCTCGTCACAGTTCCGTGCCCCTTGTGCCTCACGTCGATGCTTGTGACGCTCGCTTCGCCTTTCAGCTATTTCAGTCGACCACTAGTACGAGTATACTTGCGGCTTACCGTGCCGAGGTTTTCGACGGGGCATAGAAGCGTTGCATTTTTCCATCACTTGCTGTGAGAATCTTGGCGAACCTCTCAACGGTGATTCTTCCAATTTTCTTCCAAATTGTAGAAAGTCGAGAGCACGAACGCCGGGAGACAACATCACTGATCTCAAGTAGAATATATTGATGATCACTAGCTCAGTAGTCCTCAAATACTCTCCAATCGTGTGTCCTCCGTACTAAGGACTCCGAGGCAGATGTTACGTCCGGCATTGCCTATTTCCACTGCTTAGTACTACAAGTGTGGTCCTGGCCACCATTTCTAGGATTCGTTTCCACCGCGGATCTGTTAGAGGCATGCCCCATTCGATTGCTTTAGCGTTGGAGTCCCCGCCAGTGAGCACGTTGCCGTCTGTGTTCGAGACAGCGCCCTCCAAAGCATTAAGCGTGGCTTGGAAAGATGATATCGATTCGTTCGGCGTTAAGTACACACTAAAGAAGGTGGTCCCTGAGCATCGAATCCACACTAAACCATCCCAACGTCCACAGCTCTCCGCCTAGAAATCACTATTCTGAATCCAGATGGTGGCAGTACCAGTTTCATTAGGATACCATGATGCAGAACTTTTATCATGTTGCTGCTCACTCAGCTGCATAAAATCGGCTTTCATGTCCTTCGCAAACTGCTCAAGCAGGTTTTAAGGTTTTAAGCTGTAAGTTACCGGTCATCGCTGTTCCAATTTTGCCTTGGCTAGGGCTTCCTGAAAAACGCGACATTTCTCTGATCCAAAGAAGTGCCGATAATCCGATCTTGGATCAGCATTCTTACAAAGAATACAGGGTGCCTCCTTTGTACACCCTTTTCTTTTATGTCCCACTTGCCGCATTTGTAGCATAGGGAACTCGTATCGAGTCCTTTGCATACTTGTGTGGTGTGATCATAGCCAAGGCATTTGAACCATTGAAGAGGCGTTGCTCTTTGTCGTATCATGCACAAAACCCACCATATTCGCTATTATTTTCTGAGCACTATTTACCTGCGCCGAAACGAAGATGCGAGGGAGACGGTTGTCCACGAGGAGAGACAGCGTTTGCTCAACGATTGGCAGCAGTCTTGGGTCAGTTGCACGAAGGGAAGGTGGGCTGCGCGCCTCATCCCGTATGTGAGACCGTGGCTAAATTGAAGACATGGTGAGACGAACTTCTATCTGACCCAGCTTTTGAGCGGGCATAGGTGTTTTCACTCTACCCTGCACAGATTGGTAAGTCACAGTCTCCCATTTGTCGGTTTTGCCCAGAAGAAGAGGACAATGCCTGCCACACTTTTTTTGCGTGTACAAAATAGGTCAGGCTACGAAGGGAACTCTACAGAGAGACGGGAGAGCTCACCCCGGATAATATAGTCGCGGTGATGCTCGAATCAGTTGACAAATGGAGCCTGGTGGCACATTATGCTCGGGCAGTCCTAAAATATAGAAGGGACTCACAGCAGCTGGGGCTGGGGGATCGCTTTTTTGGCACTTCCTCTTCCCCTCTCCCCTCCCGCTAGGAAAGGGATCCACCAGCTTGAAGGCACCTCACGGCGTAACAAAACGAGACCTGGCCCGAAGCAATGTGTCAAACGGTTCCATGCTGGGTTCTCAGGTTGACAGGGGAGGTGTTTAGTGGGTAGTCCAGTCACCTTCTTGCGAGCATGGGAGTCCCACACTCTGTGCATAAATGGCATTCACCTCCCTACCACAAAAAAATGGTTTTCTGACGTTAGCCTCACTTTGACTCTGCCCACGCTAAAAAGCTCCCTTTTGATGGCAGCTTTTACCTCGGCCATGTCCGTGACGCAACCAACATCTCTTATTTCAATTGGTGCCATCAGTTCAAATGATACTATAGGCGCGCTATTGCCAAGGACTTTCTTTAGTGCGTCATAGAATGCTTCTTTATTGTCGACCTCTGCTCCAAATTTGACCAGTACGTGACACGACCGCATTGATCTTTTTGCTCTGCTGGCTGTGTTTGTGTCTTTGGGCCGAACAGTTCATATCCGACACTTCCGCGTAAGATGGCCATCTTGCGGTTTTACTAGCAGCTCCTGCTACCGGGGTCTTTGCCGGGGCCTTTTCTCTCCTGTCTCAGGTCAGGTCATTTTATTTTTGCTGTGTCCGTGCGAACTTTATTTTCTGGGACTTTTTGAAGGAGTGTTTCTTTGCGGCTTTCTTCACTCCTTTTGTCATCACTGTCAAGAATCCCAGATCTAACATTCTTCCTTCCTTCTTTTATCCCGATCTAGACACTACTTTTATTGATGTTTGATGGTGAAGCTGCTTATGCTGGCTCTTTAGGCTTAGCTCTCAGCGGATTTTTAGCCTTCTGCTCTTCTTCGGCCTTCTGCTCCTCTTTGGCCCTTAACCAGCTCTTTCTATGCGGTCTAGGAACTCCACTAGTTCAAGGAGCCGATTCTGGAAGTGAAACATGGACGGGCAAGTTCAAAAAGGTAGTGGACGTATTTTAATGCAAAGGCCTCCAGAAAATCTATGGCCTCGTGGAAAAAGGAACAGAGTGGACACTACTTTACAACGATGAGTTGTATGAACTTCTTGACGACGCACCTGTTTCCACTTGCGTTACGTTACATAAAATGCAATGGGTGGGCCATGTAGAAAGAATGAATGAAAATCGGCTACAAAAAAGAATATTAACGAGTAAAGCGCAAGGTAGACGTCCAGCAGGAAGACCGAGGATTCAGTGGGAAGACACGATAGAAGCTGACAGCAGATCATGGTAAGGAGTAAACAACTGGCGGACAAGGACAAGGTAATCATTGGAGGGGACTGATCCTGGGGACCAAAGCCCGGCTTGGGCTGTCACATCATAGATGGTTCTTTACTTCTTTGCTGATTTTTGTCGAATACTATGCAGATTTTATTCTTTCTAAAACATTTCCCACTTTTTGGATTAGTCTTTCTTCTTGATATCGCTGGACGGCGAACATCTAGCGCGTCATTCAAAGTTTCCCGATCTTGATTTTTAGGACGTTCTGGCATTCGCAGCATTTTTTGCTGCGCCCAAGTCCCATCTAGACAAGACTGTCAGTTAATCTCCGTTTTTGCCCGTCTTTACTGTCATTATATTCAATGTTTTTTGTCATCCTTAGTTCAACTCCCAATGTGCTGTAAAACTTGTTCTGCAGCTGGTGGTTGCATCATATTTTTTATCTGTTTTTGGGTTTTTAGTTAAAATCGCTACAGTTTAAATTGGTCCCCATTCGGAGCCGCTATATTCATTAGTTTAGTCGCCTTTTTGGTCCCATGGTCATCTTTGCAGAACAGAGAGGCTATACCAGGGACAAGTGTTCAGAGGCAGACCAGCGCTAATCGGGAATCCGTCTCAACCGAACCTACACCACCCACCCTGTGGTGTGAACTTCGAACGTACTCCGAGGCCTCCCTAGGTTTTACCGGGACGGAAACGGTATGACAGTTGAATTGGAGCCATTCACGCACGAGTATCATCTCGGCGCTTCCGGCAAAGCAACTAGGTCCAAACCATCATATCCAAAGTCAACGTCAAAGTCAAAAGCGCTTTATTTGATACTAAAAAAAATAAGTTGTACCAGTCATACGTCGACAACACGAAATGTGAATTAGCTTGGTGGTATTCAATAGATATGGATCACAAACAGACAAAGCGCCGGCGGCTCTTGTGGTAGAGAATAACATTGCAAGGCAGGTAAGGCAGGTAAGATGGAATTAAAGCCCTTGATATTCATATTTTAGTCAGATGACATTAAACTTTCATTGTTTTGCTTATAAGTTAAGACTTGTATCTGATAAAGAATTGCCAAATTGTTAAAATAATGAATCAAACACATGACAGTTAAATATCAACTCCTTTGAAAATAGTTCTAAGTAGTTGAATGAATCCTGTGTAAATGAATTTCAAGAAGTTGAAAAGCAACTAATTTGATTTATAAGTAAAATAATAGCATTAAGTGGCAATGAATAATTTAAGGATTTCAATGATTACCCAGATCGTTTTTGATGTAATTAATATACGTGAAGATTTGTAAGGAAAAAATTGGTTTTTGGTCAAGTAACAGACAAAGGTTATTTTATGGATTCAAGAAAAGAAAAAAATAATAAAATTCCCATGATTAAAACGAGTTTTTGTAATTTTTTCTGATTTTTCTAGCATGATTTTTCAATATATTTATTAGAAGTGTGGGCCCAGAGCTAGTCGGGAAGAAACAACTTTGAGTGCGTCTTTGGGCCTACTTCTCGTTATATACACTTTTAACAATGTTATTTTGGACTTTTCTAAAAAAATTTCCAACATACGAGTACTCGTATGCCATATAATTGATCCTGATGATCTTCGAATATAATGATGTACAAATTGATTATAACTAAGTGATAAGCGCTGTGCTGAAGAGGACCAACAACCACCAAGTGCATATTCTTGATTCCCGATAAACACCAATTTATGTTTTTTTCGGAGAAATACACTTTCCTGACTTAATTATATCAAAAACACTAAGAATTTTCAATCTCGTTTACCTATCATCTTGGATAAGCAACTTTTTTTACACTACCATAGAGTTATCTAAAGAGCCACTGAGGTTTTAAATTTTGCTACACGATACGCTGACAAATTCAATAATATATGAGTAGTGGAAAAATAAAGTTCATTAGTGTTATAACTCCAAATGCAAAAAAAACACAAATCCAAAAATGAAGTGAAACTAATGTATGTATAGAAATACCTTCCTAGAAAACAAATTTACCATAAAATTTCAAATGGATTTCACCATATCTAAAAAAATTTCAATTATTTTTCATAACAAAATATTTTTAATGATCATAACATTTAAAAATCATAAGCCAAGTTCAAAATGTTGGGTGCAAGTTGGACGACTAAGTTGTAAATTTGTAGCATCTCACTTCATCCACCGTTTCTGAATCGCATCTTTTCGAGTTACTTGGGACCTACGAATTTGAAAAATTGAATTTAATTGCTCTTTACGAGTGTTTTAAAAAACATAATTTCATGAAGTTGCTAAAACTACACTTATTGCGATAAGATCACCACTTAACCCCTGGTTAACTTACTTTGCTTAGAGCTAAGAAACTAAAATAGCCGAGGAATACATTTCATTTATAATCATTTATTTGTCGTTTACTTTTAAATGAGTTCAAAATACAGTATGGATTGTCGAGTCGATCAGAAGAAATTCACAAATTCCAATGCACTTGCAAAAATATTATCCTCCTCTCTGATAGGTTTCTTGTTCTGTCCTCGCCTATTCTTCTTCGCCTTCTTCTTGCTGCGTCCTTCATCTTCTTTCTCCTTCTTGTCGTTCTTCTTCTTGTCTTCCTTATTCTTCTTCTTGCCTTTGCCTTTCTTCTTACCATCACCATCCTTTTTCTCGTCCTTTTCGCCCTTGTCCCCTTTCTCTACCTTATCCTCCTTATCCTTCTTCTTCTTTTTCTTGTCAGTTACTGCACCATCTTCCGTCTGCTCCTTTTTACCGTCACTTTCCTTTTCAACTTCCTTATCTTTGTTATCAGGTTTCTCATCAGTTTTGTCTCCCTTTTCTTTTTTGTCATCCTTATCTTTTTTGTCATCTTTGTCTTTTTTATCTTTGCTGCCTTTTTTCTTTCCCTTGTCGCTTTCTTTTTCATCCTTGTCGCCTTTTTTATCATCTTTGTCACCTTTTTTATCATCCTTATCTCCCTTTTTGTCATCTTTGTCTACTTTTTTGTCATCTTTGTCACCTTTTTTGTCATCCTTGTCACCCTTTTTATCGTCCTTGTCGCCTTTTTTATCATCCTTGTCTTTCTTGCTACCCTTGCCTTTTTTGTCATCTTTTTCATCTTTATCTTTCTTGTCATCTTTATCTTTCTTATCATCTTTGTCTTTACTTGTTTTGTCATCTTTTTCAGATTCTTTCTCTATTTTATCATCCTTATCCTTATCTTTTCCACTGCCCTTTTTGTCGCCTTTCTTGTCCTTTTTGTCCTTCTTGCCGCCTTTTTTGCCGTCATCTTTTTCACCTTTCTTATCATCCTTGTCGCCCTTTTTGTCATCCTTCTCGTCTTTATCTTTCTTCTCATCTCGTTCATCATTAGTTTTATCTTCGGTATCATTCTTATCTTTGCCCTCCTTCTTATCATCAGTCACTGGGGTAACTTGTTCGTCACAGGTATCCAATCGTTTCAAAAAGGCTCGAATTTTATTCCTGGTGATCCTATTTGCTTCTCTGCGTGTTTTTCCTTCAGTAGCTGAATCCAAAGCGTTAAGGAATTTCATGAAAGCCTTCACATCTTTATCAGAACTAGAACGTTTGCTTCTGGATTTTAACCCGCTACTGTTTAAAAGTGCCTTCACCAATCGTTCAATAGCTTCTTCAGTATCCTCCTTGTCACCATTCTCTGATTCTTTGACAGCACGTAATATGTATTCAGCAACATGATTGTTGGTACGCGTCAATGATTTCGCTTTATCTTCATCCTCTTCATCTTCATCATTGACGCCAAGTTTGGTCAGAAGTGCATCTACAACTTCTTCCTCAATATCTTCTGGATCTTCACCGGTAATATCAACGAGAGTTTTCAAATCGAATCTTCTTATAGCTGATCTTATTTCTGGGTCAATATTGTCTTCCTCTTTGTCAATAATCTGCGGATTTTCCTCGGCACGGATGTAACCAATTGAGGAGTAGGCTTCCCATCCTTCGTTGTCATTGTCGGTGTCTTCATTAAAATCATGTTCATCAGGCGAATCGTAGCCTATCCTCTCAATTATTATATCTGCTAATAAATTGGCTACGCTATTGCGCTTTAAGTCATTGTCGGTATCTTCATCATTGTCTTCATCTTCATCTTCTCCCTTTCGTAGCAAACCAACCAATGTTTTTAAATCCAAACCAACCTCTCTTCGTCGTCGAACAGCATCTGGTGTGGCTTCCTCGATAGTCAGTGGTTTTTCTGCTTTTGTAGCAATAGTGGCCACAGTAGGGTCAGGTTTAGGTGCTGCAGCGGTAGTAGGCTCAGGTGCAGCAGTTGTAGGTTCAGGTGCAGCAGTAATGGCTGAAGGTGCAGCAGTAATGGCTGCAGGTGCAGCAGTAGTTGTTACAGGTGCAGCAGTAGTTGATGCTGATGCAGCAGTTATAGTGTCAGGTGCAGCTAAAGCGGGTTTGATTGGAGCTTGTATGCTTGCTGTTGCGGTAGGCTTAGCATTGCCTTTTTCACGAGAATTCTGGTCATCTTTATCATCGCCCTTTTCCTTGGAGTCCTTATCACCTTTATCATCGCCCTTTTCCCCGGAGTGCTTATCATCTTTATCATTATCTTTGTTTTCTTGAGAATTTAAATCTGAGATCAATTCTTCAATGGCTTCTGCGGAGGCACCATCGAACTTATCGTTAATAACCTCACCTGAATTTCCGACATCATCTCCTTTTTCACGGGAATTTGTGGTTGTACCAGCTCCGTCGTCTTTCTCTCCAGAGTTTCCAGTGCCTGCATCATCTCCTTGCTCTTTGGAGTTACCAGTACCGTCATCATCACCTGTCTCTCCAGAGTTGCCAGTGCCTGCATCATCTCCTGTCTCTCCAGAGGTGCCAGTGCCTGCATCGTCTCCGGTTTCGCCAGAGTTGCCAGTTCCGATATCATCTCCTGCTTCTCCAGAGTTACCAGTGCCTGCATCGTCTCCTGCTTCTGCAGAGTTACCAGCGCCTCCATCATCTCCTGTTTCTCCGGAGTTTCCAGTGCCGTTATCGTCTCCAGTTTCTCCAGAGTTGCCAGTGCCGTTATCATCTCCTGTCTCTCCAGAGTTACCAGTGCCCGCATCGTCTCCTAGTTCTCCGGAGTTGCCAGTGCCGATGTCATCTCCTGTCTCTCCAGAATTGCCAGTGCCGTTGTCATCTCCTGTTTCTCCAGAGTTGCCAGTGCCGTTGTCATCTCCTGTTTCTCCAGAGTTACCAGTGCCTGCATCATCTCCTGCCTCTCCAGAATTGCCAGTGCCTGCATCGTCTCCTGTCTCTCCAGAGTTACCAGTACCTGCATCATCTCCTGCCTCTCCAGAATTGCCAGCGCCTGCATCGTCTCCTGCTTCTCCAGAGTTGCCAGTGCCTGCATCATCTCCTGTTTCTCCGGAGTTTCCAGTGCCGTTATCATCTCCTGTTTCTCCAGAGTTGAGAATACCTGTATCATCTCCTAGTTCTCCAGAGTTCCCAGTGCCATCATCTCCTGCTTCTCCAGAGTTGGCAGTTCCTGCATCATCTCCTGCCTCTCCGGAGTTGCCGGTTCCATTATCATCTCCTGTCTCTCCAGAGTTGCCAGTGCCATTGTCGTCTCCTGTCTCTCCAGAGTTACCAGTACCTGCATCATCTCCTGCTTCTCCAGAGTTGCCAGTGCCTGCATCATCTCCTGCCTCTCCAGAGTTTCCAGTACCTGCATCATCTCCTGCTTCTCCAGAGTTGCCAGTGCCTGCATCATCTCCTGCCTCTCCAGAGTTACCAGTGCCTGCATCGTCTCCTGCCTCTCCAGATGTGCCAGTTCCTGCATCATCTCCTGTCTCTCCAGATGTGCCAGTTCCTGCATCATCTCCTGTCTCTCCAGAGTTACCAGTGCCTGCATCATCTCCTTTCTCTCCAGAATTCGTTGTTCCATCATCACCTTGTTCTTGTGAGTTTACCCCATCATCGGTTTTGTCATCGCCAGTCTCCTTGGAGTTCACGTCGTCAGTTTTATCATCACCTTTCTCTTTGGAGTTCTTATCATCGGTAGCTGTGACAGCAGCGGTAGCAGTGGCAGCAGCGGGAGCTTCGTTTTTGTCATCACCGGTCTTTTCGTCACCCTTTTTATCAGTTCTGGCAATCCAATTTCGGAGCTCGGTGTAGGGCTCTGCCTCAGCAAGTTCCATTTGGGCCATGTGCATGTCAGCAACATCTTCCAGTTGCATATCCAAATTACCACCTTGTTCTATCTTGACATCAAGTTCGGAAGGATCGAAAATCATTCGTGCTAGAGGGGCGGGTGCGGCTGAAACGGAAAGGCATTACCAATAAATAATCGACATATAAGGTAGGCGGAAGATAATCCCATTATTAATCTGACTCCAATTACCTCTTGTCTCGAGCTCGTCACTTTCGTACTCTTCATATTCCTCGTATTCATCCTCGTCAGAATCGAACTCTTGGTATGGGAATCCGAAAACACCAACAAGGAGCAGAGCTCCAAGAAGGACGTATAAAAGTTTCATGTCGTTACGAAAAAAATATAGAAAGGCTCTATATTCAAACAAACAAATCTAAGTAGATATCCTCGACGTCCGGTGAATCCTTAAATTGTTGGTGCTCTTCCGCTCGACAACTTGCTCCAATGGTATCCAAACTGTATGATGCTCTCCGGAATCACCGCCAGATGCTTTTATACAAAAAATTCGCAAACGATCTCAGCTGATTTCCACAATTTCTTTCCCTGCCTGGCGCTAAATAGTTGCTGCAGTGCAAAACGCCTAGTGATTCATCAGACCTAAGCGCCTTTGATTCGCCTGGATTAGTTCTGATAAAATAAATATAGAACAAGGCTGCCACTTTGTTTATTACCAGCGAAAACGAGAGCGAGTATTTTTTATGAAATATTGTAAAAGATATAAACCCTGAAAGCTGAAGCTGAACCACATTCCATTCAGCAACGCACGTTAGCGAAAAGTTATCACAATTTAGTTGTAAGATAATTAGCAATATTAAATGGGTAATGCTCGAGATTCTTTCGAAAGAGAAACAATGAACCGTACTTTCCTGGAAACGTGTCGGACAAAACAAAGTGTCAATGGACCTTTAGATATATAAACCAGAGGCCCAATGCTTCATGGGTTATAGTTCGAAATTGAGAGGTTGTCGACCAAAACACTGAATGGAGACCTTATCGATGGATCCCCTTCAGAAAAGAATCCATTGATATTCGCTGGAGCAATATCGATTTAAGTTTTTCTGCAATTACAATAGAACGGTAGACTCGCGAATTCTAGCACGACCCAAAAAGATGTACGAGTATGAATTTGAATGGCAAACAAATCATGGGTTTAAAATGTTGCATGTGTAGATGTGCATTGGAATGTGCGAGGACTAGTTGCAAATACCGCGTATTCCAAAATAAGGCCTAGATCACTAGGTCATCGGTGCAAATTGTAAACCAGGTAGGACGCAGCTTCCGAGAATGAAGCTTTAGAGTTTTTTTTCATAGCATATGAGAAGTCGCAGCGGTAGTGGCGGAACCATTGACTGATAACTAATTTATTCAATGTTAACTTCATGGTGTTGAAAATAATTATAAAATCGTACTCGTATATCGAGTTTAGAGGAAAGAATTTTCTTTTATTAAGCGCATATCAAGGCTTATGAGGGATAAATCGAGTTCTTTCGAATCGTTATCTATGATATCTTTTATGAAGTTCACAGTATCTTTATAACGCAAATACACCCAGCCGCGAAAGTACTGCAACGTAAAAAATTTCAACATGATTTTTTTTAATCAAAATATATCATTTCGCTTTTAGTTTGCGTTGGCTAGTAGTCCTGTTGCCACTGCAGTGTTATGAAAGGATAATAGTACATATCTTTTGAAAAATCCAAAACCAGTATTTGCTTTAGAAAAGAAAAGATTAACTGCATTGTGACAAAAGTATTGCAAAAGCACTGCAACATAGACTGTCGCCCAAACTTGTATTCGGCCGTTGCTGTAACATTAATTGCTTTTGCAGACTGGTTGTCATTTCCAGAAAAAATTTTTGCTAAAGTTTGTTGAATGTTAAAGTTATTTTTCTTAAAAATACGATAAAATTGTTAAACCGAGCGAATTGGGCATTGAAGAGCCAATAGAAATCATGAAAAAAATGCAGAAACGGTTGTTATCCAACGTGAAATCTCTTTCCTAATAATGACAAATGAAACGATATTAGTGATTGCTTGATAAACAATGGTTTATTGATTGGCTACCTTTCTTTTTAATAAGGATAATTATTGCATATGAGCAATTTTTTTATTGCGCGTGCATATGTACATTTTCCATAACAACGCATGTTTGCAACTACAGCAACTTTTTAATTCTTAAGAATATTGTTTATTGATTTCTTAAGCAAGAATGAATTCCACTTAAATTAGTACATTGAACTCAAAGCAACTTCGCATTTTAATTGAAGTTAAAGGTGAATGATTCTTATTTGATTAGCTTTACATTAATTGATTGTACTTTGATTATGATTCTACTTCAGATTAAACAATTATTCTGATGCTCTCTCCCTTCTCGTTTCGTGTGTCTACATCCCATGTAGCAGCTCTGCTATGGTGTATGAACGTTTCTTTGCGGAATTCTCCAGCTACATCCTAACTCATTTCCCATCTTCCCCTGTATTGCTCTGTGGAGATTTCAACCTTCCTTCCATTACTTGGGATAGTGAGTATCTTTCCATACTGTCCGGAGGTAATTTGTCGTTTGCCCTTTCCTCATTTCTCTCCGTATGCTCCTTCACCCAATTCAATACTAGTGCAAACTCCAATAATAAACTTCTTGACCTTGTTTTTTCCAAGTTGCCAGCCTCTTCTCTTGTTGCATCCACCTCACTCTCACCCTTCATTAAGCCAGATCCTCACCATTCACCTCTCTTTTTGGAGCTTTCTATCTCATCTCCACCTTTGCCTAGAAATACATCACCTTGCCGCTATAACTTTTTAAAAGCGGATCTTCGCAGCATAGATTCTCATATTAACGCAGTTAAATGGTATTCTTTTTTCAGCAACCTGAACCTTGAAGAGTGCGTTGATAAGTTCTATCTGTTTCTCTCACCCTTAATCGCTCAATTCACTCCTTTGTTTCCCCCAAGGTCCCCGCAGGGGGGATGCCG
Organism: Odontomyia ornata; assembly: GCA_963969285.1. NCBI lineage: Eukaryota > Metazoa > Arthropoda > Insecta > Diptera > Stratiomyidae > Odontomyia > Odontomyia ornata. The sequence goes on from OZ017742.1 coordinate 87,762,990, forward strand.
GTCGACAAGAGCTCTCTTGGAGGCTAGCATTCTTTGGGGAGTTCCGCCCCCACGTACCCGAGGAAACTCCGCAGGGGGAATGCCGGTCGACAAGACCACTCTTGGAGGCTAGCATTCTTTGGGGAGTTCCACCCCCACGTACCCGAGGAAATTCCCGCAGGAAGAAAGCCGGTCGACAAGAACATTCTTGGAGGCTAGCATTCTTTGGGGAGTGCCGCCCCCACGGACCCGAGGATATGGGGGGTGCCATGAGGTTCCCTCCTGGGATGACAGGTAGCGACTCTTATTGTATCTGGACTACGCTTTGGACAACGACCTGGAATTGACGCTTTGGGCTGGCGGATGTGATGGTTTGGACCTAGTTGCTTTGCACAGTAGCGCTGAGGTGAAACTCGTGTGTGAACGGCTCCAATTCAACTATCATACCGTCTCCGTCCCGGTTAAACCTTGGCAGGCCTCGGAGTACGTTCGAAGTTCGCACCATTGGGTTGGTGGTGTAGGTTCGGTTGAGACGGACTCCCGATTAGCGCTGGTCTGGCTCTGAGCACTTGTCCCCATAAGGGCTTGTGCCAACCCTCGCATGGCCTCCCTGCTCTGCAAAGATAACCATGGGACCAAAAAGGCGACTACACACACGAACGGAGATAGCGGCTCCGAGGGGGGACCCAATAAAATGGAGCAAATAAAATCAACAGATCAAAAACATCCAACAAATGAAACCACAAGCAAACAGGACGCTAGCACGGAGAACCCTTTCAGGCAAAAACCGCTGTTGGCAAGAACACCGATTAAACAAGTCACCGATTGCGGAGGGAGGCAGTAAACCCCAGAAACACTGTCAAAGTCAACATCACAGGTTAAATCATCGGAGACAGACCACAGACGGACTAACGAACGAAAGAAGGCGGAGTGCGTTGTGCAACCTGGAAGGACTATGCGCACCCCGGAGTGCCCAGTGCAAGACGTACACAATCCGGATCAAGCTGCGACACCAACGGAGGCCAGTGAAAGACTTGGGGAGGGAGAAGTTTTGCCGTTGGCCGACGCCACTTCAAACGCGACCCAAGCGATAGAAGCAAAAGGACTAGGAAATGGGGGCCTCTCCCAAGAGGTGGCGCCAAATAACACAATCGCCCTTGACCGCACCGAAGAGGAGCGGCTTACTCGGAAAGCGGGGAATATCGTCAAACAACTGAGGGCTGCCTGCGAAGTGCAGAAAAACATAGGCAAGAGTGTCAAGAATGGCATTCTTGAACTGGAGGAGCTTTTTGGCCGCATAACGCACTACAGGCGGAGGTGGCTTGCAACCGAAAAGCACCAAAAAGACACGCTCTCCCTCGAGGCATCAGTGGGTCCTAGCAGCAGCAAAAGAATGGCCGGTAGCCCAATTGAAGGCGACTGTGAGAAAAGGAGGAAGGACGAGACCATAAACGAAGTTGACACTCCAGGCGAGGAGTTTCATGTGGTGCGAAACAAGGCAGCGAAAAAAGCGGCCAAAAAGCTACTCCTAAAAAAAACAGACAAAGAGCTCAACCACGAAAAGAACAAAGAACCCCCCGATATACCGCAGAAAACAAAAAGCAAACCGCGGCGCAAACCCTTGCGAGAGGCACTGCTTATTAAACCAACTAAGGGCCGAACCTACGCAGATGTCCTCCGTGAAATTAAAGGAGCGGTCAAGCCAGACGACACCAAAACTGCCATCAAAGCAGTTCGACCAACCCGGACCGGTGGCTTGCTGGTGGAATTCGGGCCAGAGGCCACAAACAAAGATGCATTCCGTGACGCGGTTCAAAATTTTCTTGGAGATGTGGCAACGGTTGCCTCGCTCGAACCAATGGCCACCCTGGAAATCAGGGACCTCGACTGCGTCACGGACAAAGCTGAAGTAGAGGATGCCATTAGGAGGGAGTTCCCCAGCTTAAGTGAAGTCAAGGCAAGATTGACACGTGAAAACACAAGGGCGCAACGCATGGCTATTGTCGAACTAGCTGATAAAGACGCCCAGCAAATCCTGGTGAAGGGCAAAATTAAGATAGGTTGGGTGATCTGCAGGATACGGAGAAGAGCGATCCCTATCCGCTGCTTCAGATGCTTCGAATACGGACACACCGCGTATGGCTGTAGGGGACCCGACAGGAGATCTCTGTGCTACAAATGTGGTGAAACGGGGCACAAAAGAAAGGAGTGCACGAACGAGGCAAAATGCATTCTTTGCAAGGATGCTAAGCTAGCACCCGGCGACCTCAAACATGAGCCAATGACAGGGAGATGCTGGGTTTTCAAGGAGGCCCTAACTAAAGCCAAATCGATACTCAAATGATCTGTATCCTGCAGGTCAATTTGCACCGAAGCACAAACGCCCAGGACCTACTTGAGCAGTTTGCGAGGGATCAGAAACTTGACCTGCTGTTGCTGAGCGAGCAACATCATAACAAGGACTCGCAAGCGTGGTACCCTGACAAATCTGGTACCTCGGCCATCTGGGTTCGAGACAGCGCCCACCTTCAGGTGCAGGGCCATGGACGCGGGGGTGGTTTTGTGTGGGTGCGGTGTTCAAGGATAACATATTTCAGTGTTTATCTGACGCCTAACGAGGCAATGCGATCTTTTCGAACCAAACTCGATGCCCTGGAGGACGCTGTCTCGAACACAGAGGGACACATGCTGGCCGGGGGAGACTTCAACGCTAGAGCCATTGAATGGGGTGTGCCACAATCCGACTCAAGGGGAAAGCAAATCTTGGACATGGCGGCCAGAACAGCGCTTTTTGTCCTAAATACTGGTAACACCCCTACTTTCCGCCACTGGGGTTGCGTAGGAACCATACCCGATGTGACACTCGCTTCGGAGTCCCTGGTACCTAGAGTTCACAACTGGCGAGTACTAGAGGACTACTCGGCTAGTGATCACCAGTATATAGCTGTTGAGATTCATGACGGTGCCACTCTGCGTGCATATGCCCAAACTTCAATCCTCGGATGGAGGACTGGGAGGATGGACGTTGAGAGGTTTGCTGACGCGCTTACGGCAGGCGCACCGTTGCTGGGAGCTCCGCCAGGGAGTGGAGGGCCTACAGCCAAGGACTTGGTGAACTCAACTATGAGTACCATCATAGCTGCTTGCGAGTCTTCCATGCCCCGTCGGAGACCCCGACATGGTAAGCCTCCAGTATACTGGTGGTCAAACGAGATCGCCGTACAAAGAAGCGAGTGTCACAAACTTCGGCGAGAGGCCCAGCGGGCGCGAACACGTGAGGAGGCAGACACTAGGCTAGCAGCATACAGGTCCGGCAGGAAATATCTTCGCAGGCTTGCTAACAAGAGCAAGGCCCGATGCTGGCAAGACCTCGTGGACGAGGCTACAAGCTGGTCATGGGGAAACTTGGTGCCCTACGGAAGCCTTGTATGCATGACGCGGAAAAGATGGACGCGATAGTGCGGGGACTCTTCCCCGCCCATCCCGTCCGTGTTGACGCTGTCCATGGTGAAACAGCAGTCGAGTGCCCACTCTTCACACAGCTGGAACTGGAGGAGGCAGTCCTCTCCCTGAAAGCGAGGAAGGGTCCAGGCCCAGATGGTGTTTCAGCTGAGGTTTTGCAGCTCGTCTATCACCATTGTCCTGACTTGCTGCTCAGCACATTCAACGCTTGCCTACGGGACGGGGTTTTCCCGGTACGATGGAAGGTGGCGAGGCTCGTGCTGGTCAGCAAGGGGAAGGGAAATCCCGAATCGCCGTCTGCATACCGCCCGTTATGCATGCTAGACACGGCTGGGAAGGTGCTAGAGAAACTCATCAAGGGAAGACTCACTGACGCGATTCGTGCTGCTGGGGACCTATCTCCTCGGCAGTACGGCTTTAGAGCAGGACGTTCTACCATTGATGCGATTGCAGAGGTGGTGAACGCGGTCCAGAAGGCAGAGGCATATAGTCCCACCAAGCGACGGATCGTCCTGTTGGTGACACTCGACGTCAGGAATGCCTTCAACTCCGCTAGATGGGTGGATATTCTGGACACGCTGGAAAACTCTTTTCAAGTTCCAGAATATCTAATGCGGCTTTTGAGGAACTACCTAAAGGACCGAAGCCTGCTCTACGACACGACACAGGGCCAACGAAGGATGGAAATTACATCGGGTGTTGCCCAGGGATCTATCCTTGGTCCGGACCTGTGGAACGTGTCTTACGACGGGCTACTGAGACTTGAGATGCCAGATGAGTCGCGCTTGGTCGGCTATGCGGATGATGTTGCGGCTCTGGTCTCCGGACGCACCGTTGAACAAGCGCAACTTAGGCTAGGTATGCTAATGCGCCGAGTGAGGGACTGGATGACTACTCGCGGGCTTAGTTTAGCACTGGAGAAAACCGAAGTGGTCATCTTGACAAAAAAGAGAATCCCTAGAGTAAGGATGATCAGTATTGGAGATATACAGATCGAATCGAAGCCAGCGGTGAAGTACCTGGGGCTACTGATCGACTCGAAGATGAGTTTCTCTGAGCAAATCAGGGCAACGGCTGAGAAGGCTGCTTCGGGAATATCGGCCCTGAGTCGACTTATCGCCAACGTAGGGGGACCCAGCCCATCAAGAAGACGCCTCTTGATGAGTGCTGTAGAGTCAGTGCTACTGTACGGAGCAGAGGTATGGGGCGACGCTCTCAGCAAGGAGGTATACCGAAAACGATTGGCACAGGTACAGAGAAGAGGAGCACTGAGAATTGCATCTTCGTATCCAACAGTCTCCGACTCGGCGGTGAGAGTGATTGCAGGCGTGATACCTGTCGCCCTCCTTGCTAGAGAGCGCCGTGCTATTTACCTGCGCCGAAACGAGGATGCGAGGGAGATGGTTGTCCGCGAGGAGAGACAACGCTCGCTCAACGATTGGCAGCAGTCTTGGAGGAATTGCACGAAGGGAAGGTGGACTGCGCGCCTCATCCCGGATGTGAGACCGTGGCTAAATCGAAAGCATGGTGAGACTGACTTCTATCTGATCCAGCTTTTGAGCGGGCACGGGTGTTTTCAGTCTTACCTGCACAAGATCGGCAAGTCACGGTCTCCCGATCGTCGGTTTTGCCCAGGAGAGGAGGACAATGCCTGTCATACATTTTTTGCGTGTACCAAATGGGCCAGGCTGCGAAGGGAACTCTACAGGGAGACGGGAGAGCTCACCCCGGATAATATAGTTGCGGTGATGCTCGAATCGGTTGACAAATGGAACCAGGTGGCACATTATGCTCGGGCAGTCCTAAAATATAAAAGGGACTCACAGCAGCCGGAGGCACTGGGGCTGGGGGATCGCTCTTCTGGCATTTCCTCTTCCCCTCTCCCCTCCCGCTAGGAAAGGGACTCCCCAGCTTGAAGGCACCCCACGGCGTAACAAAACGAGACCTGGCCCGAAGTAATGTGTCAAACGGTTCCAGGCTAGGTTCTCAGATTGACAGGGGAGGTGTTTAGTGGATAGTCCAAAGGTATCCTCCATGGGAGTCCCACACTGCCAGACTCGGCGGGCATAAATGCCTTCACCTCCCTACCACAACACAAAAAAAAGGAGGTCTAAAGATGCTCCTTGGTTTAACTCAGATGTTGCCAAAGCCATTAATGTGAAGGATGCATCCCGAAGAAAATTCCTCTCCGGTGGCCTTCCTAATGACCTTCCCGCTTACAAGCAAAGACGAGCTGACGCTAAGAAAATTGCAAAGCTTGCTCTTCGTGCTTACGTCAATCATGTCGAAGTTTCACTTGAATCAAATCAAACTCGCGCTTTCTGGTCTTATGTCAAATCTCTAAAGAGCTCTCATCATACACCAGCTAGTTTCAGCTACGATGGCATTACATCATCTACCCCTCAGGAGTCCTGTGAACTTTTTGCTTCTTTCTTTTCTTCCTTTTTCCGCACTTCAAATACTTCTCCTTCTTTCTATTCTTCTTCTTCTTCCTTTTCTTCTCCCACGCTTCGTACCAATCCCTTGCAGGTTGAACTGCTCTTAAGGAGTCTTGATACTAGTACCGGTGGTGGCCCAGACGGCATTCCAAACTCCCTTGCAAAATCACTATCCTCGTCTCTTTGTGTTCCTCTTTCAATTATTTATAATTTGAGCTTAGCTACTGGGATTTTCCCCTCCCAGTGGAAAATTCCCCATATTCTTCCTATCTTCAAATATGGGGATCGTAATTCCGTTTGCAACTATCGTCCGATATCTCTCCTTCCCTGTTTTGGGAAAATCCTTGAAAAGATCGTTCTCGATACTCTGTTTCCCCTTATACTTCCATCCTTAGCAGAGCAACAACATGGTTTTGTCAGAGGTAGATTTACTCTCACTAACTTGCTTTCTTTTACACACCACATTGCTGCAGCCCTTGACCGTCAGCAACAAATAGACGTTATTTTCACGGATTTCTCTAAAGCGTTTGATTCTGTAGATCATGCACTTTTATTTCAGAAATTTAAAAATTTCCATTTTCCTGATTTCCTGTACTCCTGGCTTCTATCCTATGTTGGGGATCGTCGTTGTCTTGTCACTGTTAACTGCTGCTTCTCCTCTACATTTTGCCCCAGCTCAGGTGTACCGCAAGGATCCATAATTGGCCCAATTTTATTCCTACTATTTGTCAATGATCTTCCCTCTGTTATCACTTCTCCCTGCCTGCTTTATGCTGACGACTTTAAGATCTTTCGGGTAATTGACTCACAATGTGATGTTGATACCTTGCCAAGTGACCTACTGCGTCTAAGTGAATGGTGCAAATCAAACCATCTCTCCTTGAATGTTTCCAAATGCCACTAGATGATATTCTCCTGTAAAAAAAAAATCCTTTTCTCTCCACGTACAGCCTTGTTGGAACCCCTTTGTGCAGTATAACTTCTTTTAAGGATCTTGGTGTGGTGTTCGATTGTAAATTAAAGTTTGACCTCCACATAGCCCAAGTCATCAACAAAGCCTCCCGCCGTTCAGGGTTCATTTTAAGATCCGCTTCCTCGTTTCAGCATATCGCCTCCTGTGTGTGCCTTTACCTTTCACTTGTTCGCACTAACCTGGAATACTGCTCCCAAATATGGAGCCCTCACCACAGGAATCATATTGATGCTATTGAGTTGGTTCAACGCAGATTCACACGGTCTCTTTTTGTCAAATTCAACCTTCCTTATGTCCCCTATAGTGACCGTCTTCGTACTTTGAAACTCCCTTTCCTTGAATCTAGACGATGCTTTCTTGATGAATGCATCTTGTACAAGCTTTATCACGGTCACTTACCCCAAACTCTATGCAGTTACATTCAAATATTGAACACTAGTCGCCCTAATAGATCTTCCGATCAATTCCTTGTTCCCTTTGCACGCACTAACACCTTCCACTCTCCCTTACTACGCTTGCCCCGTTTGCATAACCAGCTATGCCTTGGTCCTCTACCACAGTCGCTTGCCGCCTTTAAAACTTGCCTTAAAAGCAAAATTTACAACTACAATTATTAATCTTGGTCATCTTTATAACTGCTCTCTCTTCATGTATTAGTTAGTAGTTAAGTAATTGCACAATTTTCTTTAATTTCCTATTTCTTGGATTCCTTTTTTTCACTTTCCTTCATATGTATATTTCCATTAATTTCATATGTATATTTCCGTTAATATTAGCGTTAGTTCTAATTTATACACAACATGTAATTGGACTTCTGTCTGTTTGTTGATACTTAAATAAATAAATAAATAAATTATGGCTGTACTTTAAATAGTTATGGCAAATCAAATATTTCCTTTACATAACCGCCCACCAAGAACCGCTAGGATTTTAAAGTCGATGTTCATCGTACCACGTAGTGAATAAAGGTGGTGGGGGGTGCAGTTGATCCTTCTGGTGCGCCGCGTACAAAAGTAGATCGTGGTTATGATAATCCCTACACAGAGGAGGCCGGATAAAGAAATGGAAATAGTTGACATTGCAGCGTGAGGCCGTATAGCTTCCCAATTGATTCCATCAATTTTGTTGACCAGATCTTCTTGTTGGTCTAATAAGATCATGAACGATTCGGATGGTAGAATAGCCTTTGAGATGTTCAACAATCTTATCTCGGTGTGATGAATTGTGAAGTTGATCTCTGGAACGTTTGGCGATAAATAAACTGGAAATGGAGGTCCTGTTATCGTTTTATCACCTACAAGAATAAACTCCTCAGCTTGGAATTGAAAGTCTTGTGTAAGCCTGACTGTTCCCATTCCGGTGATTAAGAAATCGTTGCGTACTCTTTGGCACACTGAATGAGCGTGGATAGCCCAAGAGATAATGAAGAGCCATGTGTTTGGAGACATCATTTAATGCCAGATTGGTGACGATATGCGAAAGGTTGTTTCAGGACACGCCGGTTGATCGTGGAGGTTATAGAGTTCCTTTATGATACAATGTGGCTTCGTCCTCATATCACTTAATGTATCAGTGTTCAGCAGAAATGTTCCGGATGTTAACTCCGGTGTATCAGCAAGCTCTATTCTAGTAGTCTCGAAGTAAGTTTGGTCGGGGTAGTTGATTCGATGATAGGTAAGAAACCATGAATATTGATGGTGTCCTTCCGGGAATCTATGGTTAGCTTAGACGCGGTGGTGTGTAAAATTGAGAGATGTGCTGGCAGTAGCTCTTGGGTGGTCTTTATGGTTGACGCATTCTAGTATACACTGTTTTGTGTTGTGTTCAAAATGTTGTTATATTTTGCACTGACTTCTTGAATATAATTAATGGCGCGTTGATATGTTGCCAGAAATTCGATATTGACTTGATTGGTGTCTGTCGCAGCGTACCAGCTCTTTCCCTCATGTATTTGTTGGAGTCCCTGGGTGAGTTATACAGAAAATCGCTCCAGCTGCTGGTTGATCCTTCTCGATGTTGTGTTTAACCGTTTGGTGGCTTGAAGTGCTATTTTGCCTTGGTGACTAAGGAGTGTTTTCAGTTGGTCTTGGTTTGAAAACAAAGTTTGTACGTCAGTGACGATCTCATCGTTGACTCCAAAAAGTGCCGTAAGCATCTGGCCAAAAATATCACTTTTATTTCGAGTATGCTGTAGTAATCGAGCAGTTAATTTTCTCTATTTAACTCCTCTGAAACTTTCCTATCTCCTTCACTCCTACAGCGTGGTGAACAAGAAAATTGAAATTTTTACTAGAAAAGTGCAGACAGTTCGATAAAACGCGCATTGCTATAGGCGGCGACAAGTAGACATTAATGATTATTCAGTTTAGAATCTTTTTTTTAGGGTATTAAAATCATTTTACAATACCCTACTAAACTCGCGTCCTGTCTGTCCGTCCGTCCGTCTGTCCATCCGTCCGTCTGTCCGTCCGTCCGTCCGTGTGTCACACCACTTTTTCGCGCAAACTACATAAGTTAGAAACATAAAATTTTGTAAGTGGGCGCGAAGTGACGCCCTCTTCAAAGTTTCAATACGAAAAAAAATTATAAGGTCTTTAAGGGGGGTCTCCCCATATAGGGGAGTTGCCCCTGAAAAAAAAAGTTTTTATCGCATGTAGGCAATATGGGTATCAAATGGAAGGTCTTAATGAGAACTTTTCAAAACAGGTCTTAAAAAGACAAATTTTGCTTCGAGGGGTGCAGGGAAAGGGGAAATGTACGAAAATTTTGTGTCCCCTTCCCTCGCGATTGGACACCTTTGACCCGAAAAATCTGAAAAAAAATCATGAATGTAGGCCTTTATGAGTACAACAACAACAAATACATTAGAAGTTGAAATTCACTCAACTTTGTTGGTAATAGTATGATTTATCGATTTTATGTTTTCTTGAACAAAATCTTAACGGTACCCTTAAATTCAATAAAATTCAGTACACATATGACTATTTATAAGATAAATCTATCCTGAAAGTTTCATAAAGATCGAATGGTATTTAATGAAGTTCGAGCGATTTGAATTTTCCTGTATTACTATGGAACAATATGCGCTGTATTACTATGGAAACATATGGCTATGGAACAATATGCGCTTTTTACCGACTCAGATACTACAGCTTTGCTAGGATTTGCATAAAAATTAATTTCAGGGATGATAGGTATCATGAATTTCTTTGAGAATTGGCTCAGCTAGCGGCATTAGTAATCGTAAAGCAAAATAGTGGCTGTTTTAAATGCAAAGATTGAATAATTTTGATGTATTTTGCCCCAACTTCAACGTTTAAGGCGCATGCTTTTAACACTTGATTCAATTTAATGATTGCCTGAAGATGAGTACCTACAATTAATACTCATACGTGAAACAAGTCGAGGAGGCAGGAGAGAGCTCCTAGCAAATGGGCTTTGTAACCATTCTAGGATTCGAAAAAATAGGCCATGAATCGTTGATTACAGTACAGGGGAGTGGCCGCTGAACAAAAATTTCATCAAAGGTAGCCGATATGAATATCAAATGAAAGTTCTTTACAAGAGCTTTTCAAAACAATACTTAACCTGACAATTTTTCCTTCACAAGGGCAACAAATACCTAAGAAGTCGAAATTCGATCAACTTTGTTAATAATAGTACATTTTATAAATTTTGCTTTTTTGTCTATAAAATCAAGATAGGACCCTTGAATTTCCCAAAATCTATAATTTAAGTTTTCTGAACAATAAACAGCTATGTTACAGCCGATTGAATATCTAACAATTACAACAACGTTAACACGTGATACTATGGAGATACACGCTTCCAACGGACCTAGACACTACAAATATGTAGGAATTTTGATAAAAATTTTAGAAATGGTTTGTAATATTCATGTGTTATCATGACTAATCAAGTGACGGGATCAAAATACTTGAAACAAAATGGTGGCGAGTTTAAAATCATAATAACCCCAATAATTTTTCGAACTCAATTTATGGAATCTGTATATTAATCAAGTATATCAGGATAAATTGTTTGATTTACTAATTGTTTTACAATACCCTTCTGGCAGGAGCATCCTCCTGCTATTTCAACTTGTTTCTAAATATCGAATGTCTTCTATAAAATAATCAAGAACTAACAAACACCTCGCATACCAATTTCGTTTCAAATCAACGTGATATCAAAGAAAAAACTGCGATATATTATTACGCATTATTCACTATTGTTTCTTTACGTTGAAAATGAATTCAAATTTATCAAGCAAACCGTATGATAATAATATTAATTAAAAACACAAACAACCACCAAGAAGCGATTTGGTTTATCCGTCCATAATTTGAATTTATCATTAATTGTGCGCGCCCACACATATAAAAAAAAATATCGTATGCAAACTGGTTTGAGGCTTGCATCGAAAAGATAAGAGTGCAGTGGTGTACATTTACAGCGGCGCAAAAGCTGACACGTTTTGATGTTCCTCAACGTATTTACGAGGTTGGCGAAAGTGATAGGATGTCAGTTGGTTGCCGACGGATGTCACCTTGAACGCGAAAATCGGTGTGCGAGGAAATTTTTTCATCATCTTTTTTCGCTCGCGTTGCAGAGTGTATGACTGAAAAGTTGTCGGCGTTGTCAGAAGTGTGATCACGGAAAAAGTGTCATGCACTAGCGTGATAGAGCGGCGGGCGTAGCGCAAGGAGAGGTGGCGCTGGAACGGAAGCAGCCAAAAGTCAGTGTAAATTGACAACGAAGAACTTATGTCTTCGGGCGTCTTGAGAAGAGAACGAAAATCAAAAAGCAGCCAAGATTCAGTGCCGAGTGCTGGTTCTCTACCAACAGCGCCATCGCATGAGGATAATTGATCGTGGAGTTCTCTGGCTCATGGGTGAATGCAGAATTGCATACTCATCAGCCAAAGTTAAAAATTCAGACCGTTTTTTTTCGCTATTTATTTGATCGTTCCAACCTTAATTTCTTCATTAGTCAGGTTGATACAATTATTTGTATCAACCTGACCTAATGTTCATTCGGAGTGCGGTACTGTGGTTGCTGCGATTAAGACAGGAATATCGAAGTAGGAGCGATCGAGTAGGCAGCACTTCAAGCTCTTCAAATTCAGGGTGCCTTGACGTAAATGGAGACACGAAGGAATGCATCGTAGTCATAGTCGCGCTTTCAACGCTGAGTGGGGTGTGACCGCTGTTGATTCGATTTTGCTTGCTGTAGGGCTCCAAAAATGGATAAGTTACTATTACTTGCAGAATCTTAATTGCATGTCTTTATCAGTGCTCCTAAGATTTTATTTCGTATTCGGTTTGGATTACTTTCCGTTTACTGAGTACAGTTGATACCTTTGCGAATCTATTTGACCTCACGACAAAGAACAGTCAAACAAATTTTCCTTTTTGTTGCGACTTGTAGAAGTCAGTCGATTTTGTCTTTCCGTAGCAATTTGAAGTGAATCGAGGACCTCTGACGAATTTGCGGGAGTGGTTTTGCTTTTGCTACACACAAATTACAAGTCCGAGAATTCCCACCACAAGAAAACGTTTTCAGAGTTTAGTTCCGCGGAAGTTTTTCGACGGCAATTATTTCCAATTCATATTTCACAAGTGTTGGACCTCCTGGAAAACGGTGTCCCGTCGCGTATTGAAACGTGTATCGCGCCCAAAAGCGCCCAGTGACATTAAAAGTAAAAATTTCCAGAAAAAATTATTTGCAAGTGCCTCCTTTCTGAACTTGATCTAATTTGTGGAATGACCAGACAATTTAATTTATAATAAAAAAACAAAAAAAAAATATACACGCATTAGGTTGAACTTTGGGCTTTTTGGTGATATTCAGCAAAGTCCCAAAGACGTGAGGATTTTTTTAAATAGTTAAAAATATAAAATCTATTGCCGATTGATCACACCCTACTAACAATAAAATCAAGAGGAAATTGAAACCTAAACATACAATTTTGGACAATGTTTCTTTGCGTTTTACAACGGCATATATTTAATATCTTACTGGTCTTTAAATTATATAGACTTCTCCGTGAACGGATAGGCTGTTGTTTATTAGAAAAGTACGATGTTCATTTTTTTTGTCATTTTTCGTATTTCATGTATAAAGAAAAGAACATTCCTAACAAGAAAAAATATCAAAATCAAATCTTTTATCTCTTGTTGCTCTACCCGCGCTAGCTCCTTGACCAAAAAGCTAACGTAGTTTTTTTTTGTTTTTGAAAAAAACCTACCAAAGTAAATGATTTATGATGTTTCTTTGAAACTGTAAATTTATATTAAATAATAAATTTACTTAATTGCTACATTTTATTTTAATTAATTAAAATTAAAAAAATACTTAAGTCTGTTAAAAATACTACCGGGAAATATAATGAGGTGTTAAACGTTAACTAAAATCGGTCTGTTCATTCCTGCGGTTCTGACCGGGTATAGGACCCGGTACGATGGAAGGCTCTCACCACCAGACATGAGCCAGCCATCGGGCACATAACAACCTTTTTGTTTCAGGTACTATCGCAGGTTGAGTGGCCCCGAGCAAATTGCCTTTTTATGACATAGGGTTATGTGATCCGATTGCATAACTCTATGACATAAATTGGTCACCGGGGTATTTCTCCTCTGATGGGAAGGCTCATACAAGTTATGTTGTATGAGTTTTCCATTCAGAAGGGAAATACCTGGCCACTACAACATTTATGGATCTTGATCCGGTTGGGCGGGTGCGAGGGGGCACCATCACCACCCGGTTGTCCCACTCTTATTTGTGGGCCATGAGCCTCGTCGGGTAACGACGAGGTTACCCTAAATCCGTCCGTTTTTACTTGTTCCACTTGTTCTCTGAACAAGTCATTTCCTCTCTTTGTAGTTGCAACCTCGGTCGCCTTTCATTTGAGACCCAAGAATTTGTGAATGCGAAATTCTTTTGTAGTGGGTCCTTGTGCTGGGGGAATGAACCCACCCCACGACACTGCAATGCTAGCCTGCCAGCGCATTCACGCGTCCCTAGACAAGGGCATTCTCGGCGGATATCTACATATTCCTCTGCCGAGGCAGCAGACCATCGCTGCAGTCCTATACGGACTTGGATAACTACCCATTCACTACAATGCATAAATCGTAGTAGGTTGATTTTGTGTGAAGCTTCCTCGGTGATTTCTGAGATGTGGTTAGCAAGATTCCTGCAGTGGACACTCTCAGATGTTCGCTTGCTCGCGGTACACATTGACGCTATACTTGTGTTGAGTCTCCCAATATTTGCATCATCCTTTGTGAGGTCTGATGAAGGAAGTTTGATGCTGATCTGTACGCCTTCGTTGCCATGCAGACAAAAACTGCGATGTACGCTTTTGTTGTCTTGGCCCCTCGTCCTCCATTCCATTTTATGGTGATTGATCCAGGATAATCAATTCCAGTGTGTAGGAATGGCTTTTCCAGATGTACCCTCGCTGCTGGTAGATTGCCCATTAGTTACGAATTGGGTCTCGCGGTCATCTTGAAGCAAGTGACGCATTCTCTTAACACCTGCTTCACTGTCCTGATATTATCCAGCATGATAAACGAAGAGTAGTCAACGTAAGCTGACTGCCACCGTGCAGAGTTAATTTATGAGCTTGATTGATTAGTAGTTTTGCCAAGGGACCCTTTAGGATAATGGTTGGGTGTTTTGCTGCTTCTGCAAGTAGAGCTTGTTGAATGCGACCACCCACCCTGAGGATACCTTCATGATCTAACCATGGGAATAAGGCTCTTAACTGGCTGGTTGTGTGAACACTATCACTCTTTGACAGCTGTTGAATCTCTACACTGTACGCCTAATGCTGCGACAATCGTACGCACGTGTTCGGTGCTTCGCGGAGTTCAGCTTCTGTCAAGTTGCCACTGCGTTTCATTTTGGGGAACTTTACATTGGAGGCAAAATGCTGACACCATGTGACTATTCTCTTTAGTCTGTGGAAGGATGAGTATCTTTCCAGTAATTCAGGTGGTTTGACTGGATTGGATATCAACGATGTTATCTTCATTTCTTCCTCGGAAGTTGTAGGTGTCATAGATGGCGGCTCGTGCGTTGAGCCATTCAGGTCCATTCCACCACAGTTTTGACGTCAACAATTCTTTTGGGTACATTCCTCTAGTTGTAATGTCCACGGGATTGTCTTGTGACTAGACAAGATGCCAGAGTTCCGCAGAACTATGTTGTTGAATGATGCTTACTCAATTTACTACGTACACCTTCCATCTAGCTGACGGACTTTGAATCCAGCCTGGTACCTTGGTTGAGTCAGTCCAATAGTATTGAAGAGCGCTAGTCCAGTTATGTGCCTTCATGGTTTCATCCATCAGTCGGGCTAAAAGAACGGTTCCGTTGAGTTCTAGTCTGGGTATGGATTCAATATTCACTAGAGCGACATTCGACTTTGTAGCCAAGGGTGTCACACTTATTGATGTCGTGGTTGTTACTCGGATGTAGACCACCGCGGCATATGCGGCTTCAGATGAATCGTAAAAGCCGTGCAGCTCAAATTGATGAGAAGGAGTAAATTGAATTCATCACTTTATCCGTAGCTTTTCCAGTTCTGGTAATTTGTTACGCAACTTTATCCATTCCTTGACTATGGACAGCTCGATGTCATCATCCCAACCTTTCTTTGCTTGCCAAAGTTCCCGTAGCGTTACCTTGCCGATAATAGTGAATGGCTGTAAGCAGCCTATAGGATCAAAAAGTCTTGGAATTTCAGCTAATATGTTTCTCTTCGAGAAGGTGGTTTGATCATTTGGTTTAACGATAGAAAATGAAAACTCATCCGTTGCTGAATGCCATTAAATACCCAACGTTTTTATATTTTCAGAGACCGCTATGTGCAATGGTAGTTGTGTCTCCCGTTCAGATTCTAGAACTCGTTCTAATAGCTGTGAGTGATAGGCGGACCATTTTCTCAGATGAAACTCTCCCTTTTTCAGAAGTCTTCGCAAGTCCATCTGTAGCTGAAGCAAACTTTCAACGTTGTCCGATCCAGTTAGAACACCATCCACGTAGAAGTCTCTCCTTAAGCGACGATTTGAGCGACCTCCAGGAGTAAGGAATACTCATCTGTCGCGAGCTGCTGTAGAGTCCTGATCTCCAGATATGGTGCACATGCCGTTCCGTATGTCACCGTGTTTAGCTGGAAATGCTGGATTGTCTCCATTGGGTTGAAGCGCCATAAAATTCTTTGAAAGTGGCAATCTCGTTCATGGTTAGAAATTTGCTGACCCATCTTCTCGATATCGGCTGCAAAGACATATTTATGTTACCTCCATCGCACCAATAAATGCAACAAATTTCCTTGAATCGTGTGTCCAGTATGAAGGAGGTCGTTCAATGATTTTCCCTTTGAACCTTTTTGGGATGCATTGAATACCACTCTCAGTTTGGTTGTACTGCTGGTTTCTCTTATGACGGCATGATGGGGTAGATAGTATGCAGAAGTCATCTTAACTCGTTCAGTTGGTACCCTTGACATATGACCTAAGTCGATATATTCTTGTATAAACATGCAATATTGCTCGTATAGTGTTGGGTTCCGTAAAAGCCGATGTTCTAATTGCCTGAATTGCATGAATGCAATTTTCCTTGAATCGCCGATCTCGTTGAATGGATCCGTATTGTTTTTAGAAGGAGGACTAACGGAATATGTTCCAGTTGGTTGTCGTATCAGCGTTTTTGTATAATGATCCTCATTTTTCTTTACCTCCTTTGTCATATGCTAGCTATCGGAAGTTCTTCCATCTCCCAAAATTGCCGTAAAGTTTCCTCCAATCTTTCATAAGAGACAAATGTACATGTTGTATTTGTGGCCTTGCATGGAACTTTGTTCTTTGGGCACAAGGTTGGCCGGGCAGAAGACCTGGCAAGAGAAGTCAATCGTACTAATCCGCTCCAATGAGTATGTCGACAGTTCCTAGTTGGTGGTAAATGGGATCTGCTAGGTCTTGGAGAGTCAGCCCCTGTGGAATATTGAAATGAACTTTAGTACATGATAGTGGCCCTGTGATTGTAGTTAATATTAGCGGAGTGAAAGTGAGCTTCTCTGGTTTCCCATGGTAAGTGCAGACGATCGCGCAGAACTTTGTTTCTCCTCTTGAGATAACATTTTTGACTGCACCGATTCCACGGACTCTTATTCGAGATCCTGTCTCTGTTGCCTGTAGCAATTGCATGGCGGACGCACTGATGAATGATCGCTGAGCTCCCGAGTCAAGTAAAGCTCAAAATGTTAACGTTCCTCCATCTGGACAACTTACTTGAATTTGTGCGGTTGCCCAGAGTACGTAGTTCTTGCCTGTGTAGGCACCATGTCCTTGTATAGGTGCTAGAGTTCTTGCCCGAGTTGGATTCTCTACTCCTTCTGGGCGCAACAGAGTATTATGTTTTTTCCTGCAGATTCTGCATCCATGTTTGGATGAACATTTTTTCGCTCTGTATTGCCCCTGTAAATAATTAAAACAAAGGTTTGAATTTTTTACTAACTCTCTTCGGACCTGATTACTTGATTGTTTGAAGGTATTGCATTCAAACAGTTTATGCACATTGGACATACCACCTTTGAGCCCACTTGTGTCGTATTTACTTTCACTACCTTTGGTTTTGGTCTTCCTAATGACAATGCTTCTTGCATCGAGAATTTGTTGTTTCAAGAACTCAAGGAATTGATTCAATGAAGGAATTTCATTCGAGTCAGCTATGCTTTTTTGCCACTCCCTCTTGGATTCATCATCAAGTTTCTGATTCAATACGAAGATTGTGGCCAGGGAAAAGGCCTTCAGTGTTGTTAAACTTGCCAAGAGCTGATTCATCGTATCAAGCATGTATCTTAGCCCTGATGGATCATTTCGGCTACACTGTTCGATATTGAAGAGCCGCTGCATCATATCTTGAGCGATAGCCCGATGGTTATCGTATCGCTCACAAAGCAACTTCCAGGCTGGCTCGTAATTCGTATGGTTAATTAGCTGGTCAGCTTCTCCCTGGAGAGCACTACGTCGGTATTTTAGTTTCTGTACATTTTAGAGCTGACTGCTGTTGTGAACCATACTTTTAAATAAATCTCGGAATGCATACCAATCTGCGTAGCTTCCGGTGAACGAGGGAATTTTAATTCTCTCAAGTTTTAACGGCCTCTGTGCGAATCAATGGTGTACTTCCCGATGAGTAACTGTTGATTTTTGACTGAAATAAAGTGAGGTAATCCAACACTAATTCTTCCAAACTCTCGAATTCTTTCACGTACTGATTCAACTTCTCCGCGTTGTCTTTCAACTGGCTACACCGTTCTTCATGCTGCTCTTCGCATATTGCCCACATGGTCTTCAATTGTTCTGTCGTTGTCTGGAAATTTGAAAGGTTGTGCCTCGACTCACTGTCTTTTTTGAAGTAAGTGATGAGTCTGTGCCGACGCAGTGCAAAGTTGCATTGCGCTTAGCATCAATTGCTACTCTGACCACCAGGCAGCAGCGTAGCAGTTGAGTAAGCAACGACTTCGTTTTCTCTCTCTTGTCTTCTGGACTTCGACAGACACAGACGCATATCGCCATTGCTCATGTAGATAAGTGAAATAAAGAGATTGATTTAAACATTTATAATCGAGCGTTCATTATTAGCATTTCGCATACGCAATATTGGTGACTCCGTAGTGATTTTCTTTATAATGCCGAACGAATTCTTTGGTGCCGATGAAGGCAATATCAACCGAGCCTCCGCTGGCATCAACGCCGCCATCATGATCAAATTACGACCTTTCTGGCACACCAAACCAGCACTTTGGCTCACGCGCGTTGAAGCGCAGTTCCGCAGTGGAAAAATTAGCTCGGACGCGGCACGTTCCGACAAAGTCGTGGCAGAGTTGGACATGCCAATTCTATCGCATGTGGCAGATATCATGGAGGATCCACCCGAGGCAGGCAAGTACGAAGCCCTGAAGCGAAGGCTATTAGCTGTTTTTGGCGTCACAGACGAAGAAAGGACGCGCCAGGTGCTGTTTGAGCTTGAAATGGAGGATATGCGGCCGTCCCAGTTTTTGCGTCGCCTACAGTGCTCCGCTGGGAAATCCATTCCGGACAACCTCATCAAATCGTTATGGTTGCAACGCCTTCCCCCCAGCACTCGCGCAATCCTCGCCGTAAATGAGTGTGGTAGCCTAGACGAATTGGTGACGATTGCAGACCGTATGGCCAGCATCGGCACATCAGACACAGTGGCGTGCGTGCAGAACGACTCAGCATTACGCCTGGTGAGTGACAGCGAGTCCATCCTTAAAAGCATCGACGAGCTGGGAACGGAAGTGAACCGCATACAGGCGTCATCACAACAAGATAGCTCTTCCGGTTGCAGCTCCTGTTGTTCCTCGTTTCAGCAGCCAAACCCACATAAAAACTATAAGCAAATGTGTTATTTCCATCGCCGTTTTGGCGCCGCTGCGAGACAGTGTCGCCCGCCATGCTCTTTCACTGACAAGCGTCCGGGAAACGCATTGAATCACTAGCTCAAGAGACGACAGCTGCTGATTTTGCGGGAAGTCGTCTCGAAGTTTTTGACCCAATGTCGAAAGTAAACTTTCTCATCGATACAGGAGCGGATTCTCCATAATCCCAGTTGATCACCTACATGCTGCCCCAGAAGTGTCCCCGTACAGATTGTTTGCGGCAAACGGAACTGCAATTCGTACCTTCGGGAACAGGGTTCTCGCGGTTTCACTCGGCCTGCCGCGCGTGTTCCGCTGGCGTTTTTGCATCGCTAAGGTTTCGCGCCCCATTCTAGGCGCCGATTTTCTAAAGTGTTTCGGTCTACTTGTGGATGTTAAGAATCGCAAGCTTGTGGACCCTACAAGTCAGGCGGTTATATCAGGAAGGATTAGCCGGCATCAACAGGTGTCCGTGTCAACTGTTGTGGGAAGTTCGCCGTACGTGTCGCTGCTCATGGAATTTCCGGGCGTAACCAACCCAGCAGTCTCCACGTGCTCTCCGACACATCAGACAAAACATTACATAACGACTACGGGCCCCCCGGTAGCAGACCGCCCCCGTCGACTAACCCCGGACAAGCTGAGCGTAGCCCGAGAGGAATTCCAATTCCTGCTGAATAAAGGTTTCTGTCGACCATCCAAGAGCCCCTGGGCAAGCCCCTTACGCCTTGTTCCAAAGAAAGATGGACCATGGCGTCCATGCGGGGACTATCGTCGCCTTAACGCCGCTACGATTCCGGATAAATATCCGATGCGACACATTGAAGATATTTCCGTGAGCTTAAGTGGAATGCGTATATTCTCAAAGATAGACTTACTGCGCGTTCCACCAGATCCCAATAGCGGAAGAGGACATCCCGAAAACGGCAGTCACGACGCCGTTTGGACTGTTTGAGTATACGGTGATGACGTTTGGTCTTCGGAACGTGGCACAGACGTTTCAGCGATTTATGAACGAGGTGCTCCGAGGGCTCGATTACTGCTTTTGCTACCTCGACGACGTGCTAATCGCTTCAAAATCGGAATCAGAGCATTTACAGCATCTACGAGCAGTATTTGAACGCCTGTCAAATTTTGGGATCGTTAGTAATGTCCCTAAGAGCGAGTTTGGTGTGAGTGAAATAGAATACATCAGGCATAATTAGTGAGAAGGGATACGCACTCTGACGTCCAGAGTAGATGCGATCCGAAAGTTTAAAAGTCCCGTCACGGTGAAAGATCTCCGGCGGTTTCTGAGAACACTAAACTTTTATCGGCGGCTCGTCCGCAACGCCGCGGGGCTTCAAGCCCCCCCTCAACAAGTTATGTGCTGGCAGCAGGAAAGGAGACAGGACGGAAATCGAGTGGAACCCGGAAACGGAGGAGGCGTTCGTAAAATCTAGGAACAGCTTGGCAGATGCCACATTGCTCGTACATTTTCAGACCGGTAGACCTCTCAGGCTGACTACTGATGCATCCGACGTAGCCGTAGGTGCCGTGTTAGAACAAGAGCAAAATGGTCGATGGCTCCTCTTAGCGTTTTTTCAAAGGAAGCTCTCTTCGCCTGAGTCTAGATATAGCGTTTATGACCGCGAATTGCTCGCTATTTATACTAGCGTTCATCATTTCCGACACTTCCTGGAAGGCTCTTCATTTTTTGTCCTAACAGACCATAAACCGCTGACGTATGCGTTCGCCCAATCCGCTAGCAAAGCCTCGCCACGCCAACTTAGACATCTAAACTACGTTTCGCAGTTCACGACGGATTTCCGCTTCAATTCCGGGGCCAGCAACGAAGTCACGGATGCGCTTTCCCGTGTGAGCACTATAGAGGTGCCGACTACTGTCAGCGAGGACGAGCTCGCCCAAGAGCAAAGCCGCGACAGTGAGCTTCAACGGCTGCTCCGAAGCAACAGCACATCGTTGAAACTTATCCAGCATTCATGCGGTTCGCAGCAGGTGTTGATTTGTGATGAGTCCTTGGGCCGGCTTAGACCTTTCGTGCTGGTTTCGTTGCGCAAGAAAGTCTTCAAAATTTTTCACCGACTGGCGCACCCCAGTGCTCGCTCTACCTGTAAGGCCATCGCTAGAAGATTTGTGTGGACGAACATGAAGAGAGACATGCGTATTTGGGCTCATTCATGCGTGCCGTGCCAATGCTCGAAGGTTACTCGTCATCAGAGGAACCCAGTGCAGCCATTTCCGATGCCCGACGGCCGTTTCCAGCACATCCATTTGGACATCATTGGGCCGCTCACCCCCCATCACAAGGCTATAAATATTGCCTAACGATGATCGATCGCTTTACGAGATGGCCAGAGGCCGTTCCCAGCGCCGATCAGACAGCGGAAACCATGGCGAAGGCACTGTTCAATAACTGGATCACCCGTTACTGCACTCCTCCCCTCATCATGACAGACCAGGGTACTCAGTTCAGAATTAGAACTTCACCATATCACTCTTCATCAAACGGAATTATCAAGCGCTTGCATCGTACGTTAAAAGCCGCAATTATGTGTCACGGCGGTGGCGTTTCCTGGCCGGATATTCTCCCAACTGTATTAATGGGGCTACGCACCAGTTACAAAGAAGACATCGATGCATCGTGTGCAGAGCTGCTGTATGGAACTACGTTGTCGATTCCAGGTGATTTCATCAGTCCTGACAGCCCTTCGGCTAGCCCGCATAGTTTTTTCCTCAAACTGCAAGAGCATGTATCGCAAATCCGACCAGTGCAGACGGCCCACCGACACGAGCGAACAATCTTCGTTAACAAAAGGCTCAGTAGCTGCACAAATGTTTTCCTACGCGTGGATGCAGTCCGTAAACCCCTGTCACCGCCTTACACAGGACCACATCGTGTGCTGCAGAGACTGTCAGGGTTGCTGTACAAGATCGATGTGAATGGCCGCCATGTCAACGTATTGACGGAGCGCCTGAAGCCGGCTTTTCAAGAACTTGAGCAGAAAACGCATCAAGCCGCCAACACATCGAGCATCACCGATTCACCGAGAGCCTTTTGTTCGCCGAAAATTCCTGTGGCTTCCGGAGCGCCTAGTGTAACTCCCGCTGAAGCAAATCATGCGAGCCCATCGGCGCTACAACATTCTGCACCCAGCACGTACTTCCCGCCAGGTAAACAGCAACTCACACCTGTGAACCCGCCGCCCGCAGGGACAAGGACTTACCCGCCAAGGAAGAAGCGGAGACGTTACGATGGTCGAACGATCAGTGTCATATGACTGACGCTTGGGAGGGAGTACTGTGCCGACGCAGTGCAAAGTTGCATCGCGCTTAGCATCAATTGCTATTCTGACCACCAGGCAGCAGCGTAGCAGTTAAGTAAGCAACGACTTCGTTTTCTCTCTCTTGTCTTCTGGACTTCGACAGACGCAGATGCATATCGCCATTGCTCATGTAGATAAGTGAAATAAAGAGATTGATTTAAACATTTAAAATCGAGCGTTCATTATTAGCATCTCGCATACGCAATAAGTCTCTGAATCTTCTTGAAGTGCATCTCTTGACTACTCATTACTAACGTTTCTTCTTCTTGCTCCAACGGGGATATTTGTTTTAATCACACTACTTTCAGTACTGCTCTAGATATATATGATAGATTTTACTTCAGCCTCCAGATGTGTCACAAAATGATTAAGCCGCTATTTTTACTCTGGTTGCTTAATCTCCTAAGTTCCTAATAACGTGCAGATCGGCGATACTTCGTAAACACCAGATATTTCAAGATCTTGATGCCAAACTCCGCGAACAAAACGGCGGACCTCCAAATGTCTTGCTTCAAACCCTAATTGCAAGACTTTCGTCGACAAACCTTGACCACTCCTGATCCGTGCAATCTTTTCTCAAGAAGATATCGCAAACAAGCTCAAACTCCAATAATTGCAATCGGGTAGTAGCTTCTAGCTCCCAAGGCGTTGTCCAAGCGAATTTCTGATTTTCAAACCTTCAAAGTGCTCTGTTTGCTTGATCTTCGTTCCTACTAACGTGCAGATCAATGTAACTGTTACTTCCCAAGCACTGCAGATCCAGTAATTTTGAGATCTTGATGCGTGACTCCGCAAATCCTACACAAGACAACGACGGCGGACCTCTTAATGTCTTGCTTTGGCCGCTGCAATATTTCTCAAGTAGATATCGTAGACAAGCTTAAACTCCAATAACTGCAATCGAGTAGTGGCTTCTAGCTCCCAAAGCGTTGTCCAAGCGAAGTACTGACTTTCCCGCAATTGAGCAGGTCTTCAAAGTGCTTAAATCCTGTTGAAGCTTCCCGGCTCGACGGACCATGTAGATCGAACGTGAAATCTCTTTCCTAATAATGACAAATGAAACGATATGAGTGATTGCTTGATAAACAATGGTTTATTGATTGGCTACCTTTCTTTTTATAATGATAATCATTGCATATGTGCAATTTTCTTCTTGCGCGTGCATACATTTTCCATAACAATATTTTTCTGACGCATGTTTGCAACTCCAGCAACTTTTAATTTTTTTGATTTCTTATGCAAGAATGAATTGCACATAAATTAGTACATTGAAATTAGAGCAATTTTGCATTTTAATTGAAGTTAATGGTGAAGGATTCTTATTTGATTAGCTTTACATTGATTGATTGTACTTTGATAATGATTCTACTTTAGATTAAAAAATTATGGCTGTACTTTAAATAATTATGGCAAAACAAATATTTCCTTAACAACGGTGTCTCAGCGGCTAATATCGCTTTAGACTATGAAATCAGAAGATATACTGTAATTAAGCTTTCCAATAAAAATATAACGGAAGGAACGCTAAAAAATAAAAATAGGAATTTTTGTTATCATGGTCAAAATACATTCAGATTTATCCTATAATCTAGCATATCAGCAGTAAAAGTTAGTGATCGAACTTTAAGAAGAAGATGCAAGAAAGCTGGCATCATAACGTATGTGGCGCGGAAAGCTACTTTTACCTGTGAAGCTAATAAAAAGAAACGTTTACAGTTCGCCAAAGGGCACTTAAATAATCCGCTGGAATCCTGAAAGAATATTTTATGGTCAGATGAAAGATTATTTCTGCTTTATGGCCATTACGGAAAACAATTTAAGTGGTTTGTAGTGAAAGTAAGAAAAGCAGCTTCTCCGACTACCAAAGTATTTATTTGCTGTATACGCGTTGCAAGTGCGAATTACTCCCTTCTTCAATACTTAGCTACTAGATCATTGACAAACTACAACTAGACTTAAATACTATACTTGTAGGTTGTTAAGCTACAATTAAAGAAATTAGCATGTCATTAGCTATTTAAGTCAATTAGGGCTAGACATATTTAATTTTTCCCTTCATCTTGTAGAGAAATAGGTATATTACATGTCCGTAAAGGACTGCAGCGATTGTCTGCTGCCTCAGCGGAAGAAGATGTTAAGATCCGCCGAGATTGGCCTTTGTTAAATAATAATGAATATTACATGGAAAATGAAACGCATCGTTAAATAAACGTCTAAATTATTATATGGTCACATCTAAAACTAAAAACTTAAATATAATTTACAACGATACCGGAAATTCATGTCATAGTATGTGTATGTAGTGAGTAGAGAAGGAAGAGTTAGCCTATATTTTCAACATCTTTGTCTGGGGACGCGTGAATGCACTGGCAGGCTAGGGTTGTGGTGTCGTGGGGTGGGTTCTTTTCCCCAACACAAGGACCCATAACAAAAGAATTTCCCATCCACGAATTTCGGGTTGAGAGAAATGTCGAACAAAGTCGAGAAGGAGGCAACCTACAATGGGTTGAAACGCTTGTTCGAAGAGCGAATTGGGCCTGGCAAAAACGGACGGACTTACAGAGACTTCGTCGTTACTGACGATCCTTGTAGCCCACAAATAAGAGATGGTAGTTGTGCCCCCTCGCACCCTCCCAACCGGATCAAGAAAATATTGCAGTTCTCTTCGCGTAATCCCCGTCGCGATTGTGACTCCACTCTCCGACCCGTCCAAAAACTTCTTCCTTTCAATTCCCGTGTACACAGTAAATCCATCAGCTGCTCGTTCAGCTTAGTTAGCTAGCCTTTGGTAATCTAATACACCGTTGGCGTGTACTTAATTAGTGCTCCCATGTTCAAAAATTTTAGTTGGCAGATTTAAAAATTTCCAACAAGAATTAACTGAACTAAAGAACAAGTTGGGTAGACAGACCTATGCTCATGTCAGAAGGGTTTTGTACTCAACTTACAAAATGCAGTAACCAGTAACGAATAAAATCAAGAAACATGTCATGTTCGAGGATCATACTATTATTAGGAAAGTTGAAAAAATTTTGGCTTCTGAGGTATTTGTTATAGTTATACCCACAAATATCTCCCTTGATAATTATTTCAGATTTTCTAAGATCATGGGTGTCCATTCGCGAGGGAGGAAACACATTTTTCATGTATTTTTTCAGATTTTTCGGATGGAAGGTGTCCAATCGCGAGGGGGGGGGTACGCGAAAAGTTCGTACATTTCCCCTTCCCCTGCCCCCCTCGGTACTCATAAGGCAATTTTAAGACTTGTTTTGAGAAGATCTCATTGAGACCTTTCCAATGACACCCTACTCGACTACCAATGTAGAAATTTTTTTTTTTTGGGGGTCACTTCCCTATATGGGGAGACCCCCCTTAAACCCCTTTGAAAATTTTTTTCACCATTGAACTTTCAAGAGGTCACCACTTCTGACCTTTCCACGAAGTTTCATGGCTGTAGCTTCTATAGTTTCGGAGAAAAAGTGCTGTGACATACAGACGGACGGACGGACGGACGGACGGACGGACGGACGGACGGACGGACGGACAGACGGACACAGGTCGTGATTGCAATAGGGTTTTGTATTTTAGTACTAAACCCTAAAAATGAAAAAGATTCTTAATAGTAATAAAAGTTAAATCTCATGCAGAATATAATTAAAGGGAAACATTTAAACTATTTTACAAATTACGATTATGAATGGAAGAAATTAAATATTTTTTCTAAATCTGCCATGAAAATTTTGGATAGGAGATAAAAAGGTTTCCGAGCAGTTTACTTGTGTGACTGCTCGATTGCTACAGGGCAGCTAATTTTCTCGCAATCCCAAGGCAACGAGGGTTGCAAAAAAGGAGCTGAAGGATCTTCAGTTTGAGAATCGATTGTTTCCGGGGTCGGAACGCGGACTGCGACCATTGAAGAAAACGATTAGCGGACGGACAGACTGACACGTACCCCTGTATTTACATTTTGCTGTAAGTATGTAAACTTTGCACGTGGTTGAAACTGAGTACGGATGGACAGAACAGACGTATATATGTAACTATTGACGCAGGTATTTTGCGTGATATACCCCGACTTCTTTCCCCAATATGTCGGTTAGGAGGTAACGATTAGGTCCTACAACCTTGTGTACATGAATTTTCAGGAAACACTGGTCGAGCTTGGCATTGTAATGCCCAGCGGCGTCGCTTTGATGGAAATTGCAGCGAAAAACCTCATCTCCTTCTTTAAAATTGGAAGGTCGAGACCTGAGGTTGTAATGCGCCACATTTGCACGTCCTGCGGCCTTTATCTTCCGTCTGATTTGTAGGCGGAGGTCTCCTCAACGCTCGACGGGCTCCAGCGCAATGACAAGATCTCTCAAATACTTCAATTGCCGTAGTAGCCTGTATGATTTTCCATGGCAAATCATATGCTGTCAAAAGGCGGCAAAGTAAGGTGCGAGACACCGGTGACGGAATGATAAGACGACCGCAGAGCGCAAGTGATGGCGGACAATCTGCGGCCCCAATCCTTCTGAGTTGGATAGGCATTAGAACGGTTCACGGCTAACAGTGTGCCATTCAGACATTCAGATGTGTTAGACTGAGGTGAGTATATGGGCGTCAAGTGATGTTCGACACCGTACTATTTGAGTAGACCTTTAAACTGCCCGGATCAAAACTGTACTCCGTTGTCCGAGTACACACTTTCTGGTACCCCGAACACGCGGGATACTCGGCTCTCTAAAAATTTCACGATGGATGGAGTCGTAAATTTGCGAATAGGTTCCACCAATGGGAATTTCGAAAGCTGGTCTAACACAACGATAGCTGCGATGTGTCCCATAGAAGAACGAGGATATGGACCGAGTAGGTCTATATACAGACGTTGCTCCGGAATATTGAGTGGACTCATAGGAGGTCAAAGAGGCTGGTTGGGCGCTTTAGTTCTTTTACAGGTCTCACAGGCGCTCACGTATTTTTTGACCTGGGATGACATTTCAGGCCAGAAGAACTACTTCTTAAGTGATCGAAGCGTCCAACAGTAACCACCGTGGGCACTTAAAGGATGGTCATGTGCGCGGAGGATCAGATTGTGTGTCATTTCTTCCGGTACTCAGAGTTCCCAGAACTCTTCCTCCTGCCATGGATCACCGGTGGCATATTCATTTCGTCTATAAACGTAGCCGTCTATCACTTTTAAATCAGGCAACTGTGTTTGTTGGGTTACGATGGTTTGCCTCAACTGTTTGTAGTTGTCTGACTCAAAATGTGGGCTATCTAAATCTATCTCAATGGGGTCCTCGTCATTCACTGTCAATCCTGCTCCCTCGAATGAAAATATTCGTGAGAGAGTATCGGGCACTATGTTCTGCGTCCCTTTTTGGTGTTTGATGGAAAACTTGAACCCTTGCAGTTTAAGAGCTCATCGGGTCAGGCATCCATATAGGTCCGCTTGGTTCATCAGCCATTATAGCGAAGCGTGGTCTGTGATGATTTCAAACTGGTGGCATTCTATATAACATGATGTTATGCCCGAAATTTCTTAACAGCCATCACCGCCGCCAAACATTCTTGCTCAGATACGGTGTAGCTCCTTTGCGATGAGTTTAGCTTATTGGACATGAAAGCAATGGGAGCTTTCTCTCCCTCTTTGGTCAATTGCACAAGCACGGCTCCCACTCCATGTTGACTTGCGTCACAATGAATGGAGAAGGGCTTCTGAAAGTCGGGGCTGTGCAAGACAGGAGCAGATGTTAGTGCTTGTTTTAGCTCTTCAAACGCCTTTCGACTGAACTCAGTCCAAATGAACTCCCCCTTCCGGAGCATGTCCGACAGAGGCGCTGAAACTGTTGCGTGATTCCAAACGAACCTTCGGTACCAACCACACGCCCCAAGAAAACGTCGTAGCTGCTTAACTGTTTTCGGCAAGAGGAACTCATCAATCGCCCGAGTTTTGTCCGGATCCATTTTGATAGTACCATGTCCAATGACATGTCCAAGATATCGGACTTCGTTCATGACAAACTTACTTTTCTGGACATTGATGATGAGTGCCGCCTTACTGATATGCAGGGCTACTTCTTCCAGGAGTAGGAGGTGTTGGTCAAACGTTTCCGTGATGAGAAGAAGATCATCTAGGTACACAAGCACTTGATGTTTCAGATGAGGTGGAATGACTTTGTCCATCAGCCGGGTCATCGCTTGCGGAGCATTACACAGGCTAAACGGTATTGTGACGAACTAGTATAGTGGCCGTCTGGGCACTGTAAAAGCGGTCTCATCCCTAGACGAGTGGAATTTGCCAGAATGCATCTTTTAGGTCGAGGCTGGTAATGTAATTTGCTTTCGGCAGTCTCCCCAATATTCCATCAATGGTAAGAGGGTAAGCGTCTTTTATGGTCACTGCATTGACTTTCTGACAAAGACAGCCTTTACCTGGCTTCACTACCAAGGTTACCGGTGAGGACCAGGCACTTTGGGACTCCTCTATAACCCCCCAACTCTAACATCCTGTCCAACTCTGTGTACGCTAGCTTTTCCATGGCCGATGAGATGGGATAGTGTCTCTGCTTAATTGGCTCACTATCACCAACATCGATGAAATGAGAGACCAGTGTAGTGTGGCCAAGGCGTTGCGTAGCGTAAGATGGAAAAGCAGCAATGGATGCTTCTAGACGTTGTTATTGGTTAGGCGTAAATTCGTGCCTGTAGGGTCTAGAAGCGAGTTCGTTGACATATCTAGTATTTAAAAGTGAATCTGTGAATAGTCGAGGCTGGTAATAGTCGAGGTTGGTAATGTAATTTGCTTTCGGCAGTCTCCCCAATATTCCATCAATGAGTGGAAGAGGGTAAGCGTCTTTTGCGGTCACTGCATTGACTTTCTGGGCATCTAGAAAAAGATGGACTTTACCTGGCTTCACTACCAAGGTTACCGGTGAGAAACAGGCACTTTGGGACTCCTCTATAACCCCCCAACTCTAACATCCTGCCCAACTCTGTGTACGCTAGCTTTTCCATGGTCGGTGAGATGGGATAGTGTCTCTGCTTTATTGGCTCACTATCGCCAACATCGATGACATGAGAGACCAGTATAGTGTAGCCAAGGCCTTGCAAAGCGTAAGATGGAAAAGCAGCAATGGATGCTTCTAGACATTGTCATTGGTTAGGCGTTAATTCGTGCCTGTAGGGTATAGAAGCGAGTTCGTTGACATATCTAGTATTTAAAGGTGAATCTGTGAATAAATCTGGGGCCAAACCAAATTGAAGGATGAAATTGAAAATTCTGAGTCAGTGACGGGATAATGTAAAACGTAATATCCTTAGTTTGACCTCTGAATGTCACGAATGTTCTCAATTTACCCTGGTTAGGGTGTTTGGCGCCATAAGCTGTACTGATTTCAGAGCGCCAGGGTTTTACCTCCGTAGAATTTTGATTGAGTACCTTTGAGCCGAGGCTCGAGGCCAGGTAGCTAATACTTGCACACGCGTCAATCAGTGCAACAGCAACTTCGCCCAAGTGTCATTCTTAGAAACCTCCGAGATGTTACATACGTTTAAACTTTGGCAACAGATTCGCACTCTCCTGCGGGAGCTCCTCCAATGATGAGTTGACCGCTTAGTTTTGTGCTGACGTGGGGGGACCTCTTCTGCAGCAAAAATCCTCCCTCGTGCAGCAATATACTCCTGCAACCTAATATGGTATGGTTTCAATACACGAGTCTGTGGCTGCCGGGGTTTTTTAGGCAGTACCTGAGGTGGTCGCTTCAACAACTTTATCCTGATGTGTGACTCTAGTGTGCTTACTGGTGAGGAACTTGTCGTGGTGGAACTATGAGTAGACGGGACGGAGTACGATTCCGTTACTGAGTCTGTCACGAGTGCTGCAGACTGTCGTGGGCACTCGCTTGAAAGTTTTTTGGCTTCTTGTAATAAGTGCAGTTTGTCGCATAAGTATCTGGCTTCCCATAATGAAAACAAAAAATGTTAGCCTCTGCGTGGCGTACGGTGAAACGGTGTCCCGTCTGCCAGCATTTCCAACACGTGGTAGCTCGTTCATGTACTTTGGAAAGATGTTCTTCGTCTAAATCGGTGGATAATGGAGAGAGAGTCTCCGGCATGCTGTTTGTGGTGGGTAGAATGAGACAAGCTGGCGCGGGTAAAGCAGGCAGGCTGCTCTCGTTGGCCAAGGAATTTACCTGCGCTCACGGACCGCTGTGAATATTGCACCGCTTCCAGCTCCTTCGCTAATGCGCGAAGCGCATGCACATTGTGGCGTGGGGCGAACACCAGTCACTCTTGCAGCCCCGGTCTAATTCCCTGCCAGAAAAAGCTGAGAAACTCAGACTCTGGCATGGGGCTCATCAGACGTTCCAAAAGGCAACACACGACTTCGTAGTAGTCATCTACGGTTTCTTGTGCCTGTTGGCGCCTGTTCCTGATTCGCTGCTTCAGGATATCGTGCCTCTCGACTGGGGTAAACTTCCGCAAGGCGGCATGCCTCAACATTTCCCAGTCAAAGGTGGGAAATGTGTCTGCAAATCTCCAAAACCATCGAAGAGCTCTCCCAGTAAAAAGCATCTGAGCTCAACGTGTGATGGCTTTCATGTTCCCTCCTAATTTCAACGAGATCATGTTCCCGACCCTTCTCAAAAAGGCCCTAATGGTCGTAGGGTAATTTTGGCCCGTAAACACTAGCTACAAGCCACTATATGTGCTATCTTGGATGGTGGGATAGCACACGGTGAACAATTGAGTTCGTAGCTGGGCAGTCCCGGTGCGGTCTTTTTGCGATGAGCAGGCCTGCCCCTTCGGCGAGCTTCTGGCTGGATTGCTGTTGGTAAATCCTAAGTATACCAGGGTATCGAGCCACGGTCCTAAACTACCTGTTGGAACAATTGTCGCTCAGGGCTCCAGGCACTCATATTATTCCTCTGGTGCGGTCGCGAAGTCAGGACACTTTCCCTAGCCCTGCACTCTGGGGCAATGGAGTTCATGACTCCGCTGAGCCTAGGAGGTACTAGATCATCAGCTACTGTTAAGAGTGGCTCTGCGCTTTATACGTTATCCACTCTTGCCGATGACGTAGAAGGCTGGGTAGGTGGCTATGGAACAGATAGTTGTTGTAATTGTTGTCTCATCTGTTCCATACTAGCGGCCATAGTTTGCATGACCACCAGCAGCTAAGACATTTTGGGTGAAGCTGAAGATAGGGGTTGTTTTGTGGGCACTTTCTTAAAGTGGTATAAATCAGAAAAAAACTCGCTTAAATCGATAAGGAGGCCATCAGTGGCGAACTTTTAACAATTCTCGAACAAAAATAAAAGTATGTAAATATAATTAACTAATTATTAAGATTATTGTCTAAGGGTGAATTCGAATAAATTTATTTCTAAATTTCAGTCTCAAAACGAACAATTATCAATGTCAATAATTAATTCGGTTTTTCCATTTCATCTTTCCCTTTCCAAAATAAAGTCACCAATGGTACCCTCTTCCTTTGCGCTACAGGGACTACTCTCTTGAGGCACCATAAGAATCTGGGTTTAGAAGTGCTCTCTCGTTCGCAAGTTTTCACAAGGTACAGTTTGCCAGCACAGAGTTGATTCTGACCCACAAGCAGCGCGTGTCTTATCATGGATAGTCAAGGACCAGCTAAGCAGCCAATCATATAAAATCAAAATCCATTTAATGGAAGACACTTAGGCACCGCTTAATTTGGGGTGTAGATCAGAATTCGCCGTAAAATGATGTTGAGTAATAACTTCCGAATACACGAAAGGACTCTAATATCATTTGGCCTTGCTAGTCATACAATGGTGGTAAACTACCAATGTATAAATCAGAAGCAGGTCCAAACGATATTGATGTCCAAGGACAACACACGTTCGGAAGTTATTAATTGATGGGGCACGATAAGTGCAATATCTCTTAGAGGCTACCTACCCGCCAAAAATCTGGACACCTTGTAGGGTCACCTAGAGCCGATGGACTGTCTCGTGCTCACGACTGTTGATGTAGCCGGGCTTTTTGAGCCCCACGTTGAGCGCCATTTTGTAGTGAATGAGGTAGGATTAAATGTCCGTAAAGGACTACAGCGATGGTCCGCTGCCTCAGCGGAACAATATGTTAAGATCCGCCAAGATTGGCCTTGTCTGGAGACGCGTAGATGCGCTGGCAAGCTAGCGTTGCGTTGTCGTGGGGCGGGTTCATTCCCCCAGCACAAGGACCCACTACAATAGAATTTCGCGTCCACGAATTTCTGGAGTCAAATAAATGTCGACCGAAGTTGAAAAGGAGGTAATCAACTAAGGGTTGAAAATTGCTGACGCAAAGGACAAACTGGACCTGGGGAAGACAGACGAACTTAGGAGGACTTCATCGTTACCGACGATTCTTAAGGCCCACAAATAAGAGTGGGGCATCCGGATGGAGTGGGTGCCCCCTCGCACCCTCCCAACCGGATCAAGATCCAAACGTAGACGTGGCCATGTATTTCCGAATTGAGTGAAAGACACATACAAAAGCACTTTGTATGACTCTTTCCCTCAAATGAGAAATACAAACGTAACTGATTTATGCTATAGGGTTATGTAATGAAATCAATAACCCTATATTATAAATGGGCACGTGAGTGGAAGGTCACTCTACCCGGCAAGAACCCCTGTTAACAAAGGAAAAGGAAGAGTCGCCCGATGGCTAGCCCATATTAGCGGAGGAGCCTGCCATCGTTGTGGGTCCTATACCCGGTCAGGTCGAACAAAATGGAAAGACCGTGTTTTCAAGTTTTAATAATCCATTTTTTTGTGTGTTATTCGTTGGAACCGTATTTTGAACACAATTCCAAATCAAATCCTTAATCCAATAATTACATCAAAGAGAAACAGCGGTGAGAATTAGAAATATTAAGAGACACCATACTTTAATTTCGATATCAAGCACTTCTCAAATGTAAATAACTTATCGCCAATAGTTTCATGTTGTTTGAATTCCCGACATTAAAACTGGCAAAGAAAATATTGGAGTTCTCTTCGCGTAATCCCCATCGTGATCGTAACTCCACTCCACGATCTGTCCTAAACTTGTCTTTCTCGAGTAGCAGCTGTAAACCGACTCTCGATCCGTCCCAGAAACTCCCGACCTTTTTTCTTTTCCATTACCGTGTACACGGTAAAATTGCATCAGCTGCTCACTCAGCCGAGTACGATTGCCTTCGGTCACGTAATACACCGTTAGGGTACACTAAATCAGTGTTACCGTGTTCGAAATTTTGATTGGCAGTTTTAAAGGTTTTTTTTCTAAAGAAAAATTAACTGAAGTAAAGAAAAACAAAAAAGATTCTAACTAGTAATAAAAGTTAAATCTCATGAAGAATATAATTATAGGGAAACGTTTAAATCTACTATAAAGGAAAATTGATATAAAATTACATTTAATAATAATAATAAGAAAGAAAACTATTTTACAAATTACGACTATGAATGGAAGTAATTAAATATTTTCCTAAATCTGCCATTAAAATTTTGAATAAGAGATAGGAAGGTTTTCAAGCAGTTTGCTTGTGTGACTGCTCGATTACTACACACCCGCTGCCTACCTGTTTCTTCTGTTCTGTCTACCATCAGAAAATTCAAAATTCCACACCTGCTTTTCCAGTTCTCACTTCACTCTTCAGTTTTTTTTAATAAGCCTGACACCTTATAATTTAAATTTTGTGATTTCTGTATCGCCATTGATTTTACTTCCACCACAATGTTGTTGGTTAGCTTTTATAAGTATATTTAAATTTTAGCTAATGGTTGCTACTTTCTTTCTCCCTTGACTCCTTTCACTTCTGATTTTAATCCACCGAACTTCAATTAAATTTTAATTCAATTTTTTTCTCTTTTATCTTTTATCAAAACGTTCGTCCACTAAAACATTTATTCCCGCAATCCAAATTAAAAACAAAATTCCTTAAATTAAAAATCTTTTCCCGACACCGCACAAAATCACTCCTCTTTGAAAGCCAAATCCAGACTCACTAACGCAAAAGACCAATACCAGAATCCTTTTTTTTTCAATTCCCGCTGTCGCATCGAGGTAACATAATCGAAGTTCAATACACTTCACCTCCGTTACCCACACATGTTTTCCATATCGACAAATGCAACAATTTCCATTTTACATACTTGTATATGGTGATTTCTTTAACCATGATTTCGTTTAATTATATGCAATTCGTCATACACATGGAAATAATTGCTATTGCCGATCCAAAAAGAGTGTTTCTGCGCCCGGGGAACTTAAACCCAGAGTCCGAGCGGACCCCCCGGTTGAGAGTCTATGTTGCTACCAGAGCATATAGACTAACAAGCAAGTTAACCAGCTGGTTGGCCACATTAAAAGAGAGGGAAAATGTATGAATGAAACAAGCGATAAACTTGCACAAGATAGAGAGTACGTTCATCATTATTTGTTACCATTTGAGATAAAAAGTGAAAGCGCTATTTACTTGGGACTAAACTTTAATGCAGAAAATACATTTGCTGTTGTGTTTGCATGTACGTACACTCAATATAAGGGGAATCTTTTGCTCATCTAATCAAAAATGAAAGCTCATCATCTTGCATTCCATTCAAGCACCTAAGCAGGGCAATTTTGTCGATTCAAACTCTTTCATAGATTTCCCCATGAAAGCGTTTGCGAACGCTTATACATACTCAAATCGAACTTTGAAGGTTGAATACCGACGGGTTGGGATTTTTTTCTATGTGAACTCGCTTGTTGGTTCATACGCTCTGACGCTACCACCGGAGCCACCTTTTGTTGATCTCCCATTCATCCATTTAGCAACTTCAACTGTGCACCTTTCTTAATGAGCATAGAAATGAAATTTGTTTGTAGGGAAGCGAGAATAAAGTTATGTTAGTATAACAAATAAAATTTTGTTAATGGGAGACAATGAACGAAATTGGTTAGTATGAAGGAAGGAATTGGGTTTCGTTAGTGAAAAGGCATCAAATGAAATTTTGTTAACGGGAAGTAATGAATGAAGTGTTGTTAGTGGGAACGTTAAGATTTTTTTTTTTTTATTAAAAATAGGGTAAGAGGGTAGAATTAATATGATGGGAAAATATAAATCAAAGGTAAATAGTTAAATGTTTAAAAAAATAAATAAATATACAAAGAGAAAAGGTATGTGCACCCAAAAGAAGGTGGAGACGTTACGGAGGCAATTTGAAGTCATGAATGGGAGAATGCCGGTACGGCCGGAATCCGCAACACACTCCCTAACCACAGTTGCTTCTTCTCAAAACCCTCCCGTTAAATTTCTCTTCATATTATACTATTACACTGATCCATTCACTGATTAAATACATATGCGGCATGGGGAATAAGTTACATGAAGCAGCAAAACGAATGAATGAATTTGGCCATAGCCTTCCAATCCTCACTCTTCTCTCTCACTTGCTTCCCCTCGAACAAACCATAGAACAGCTATAACTGCACATAATACGAGTACCTGGTATGAGTCACCTCACATGTTTTCCGAATTCTTTTCTTCGTACCTATAAATCACTCGAAGAGTATGATACGATATGCAAGCCGATTGCACATTCCTCCTACTGCTCGTATTTCTGTTCACTTGAACTCTACATTTTATGGGATTAACTGGCACAGAAATCTCACACAAAGTGATGACTGTAACAACGAAATCTGCAAATCAACCAGTGAGCAAATGCATATCGTTTGAAAGAATCACAAGGATATTTTAAAGCAACGAAATTAATTTCGTTATAGTTTGTTTTAGGGAGATGTCATGCATGTATTTAATGCGAATAAAGGGCGCACGATCAACACGGATTTTTCGATGAGTTTCTCATGAACTGAATACTTTCTCTGTCAATCTTGGTGAAGTCTGCGATGGACGCTCCGTCTGTTCAAAGCAGTGATTCGAATTGCACTCCCTGAAGCGACGGCTATCCCGCTCGTCATTCAAAATGAGAGCCCCGCTTTGTTTCCATTCCATTTATCGCCTCCCTCGACGAGCCTCTTGATGGCGATAACGAAAGTTTCCATCCCAAAGCATCTCGCAATCGCGTCGCACAACCGCGTAACAATAGTGTTGCCATTACCGATTTTATTTGTTAGTGATTTTCTGAACTGATTTAGAAATTCAATTCCAAGTTTATTATGACCGCTTTTCAGGTTAACTGGAATAAGTAAATTTACGATTTTCTTGTCGGCTTATTAAGTAGAGATCGGAAAAGCTTTTTATTGATAATGGTAGCGGTGAAAGTGTCGGGGTTTATTTGAGGTTAGTAATAATAATATTAATAAGTTGCGTATCAAATTGCTCCGCGCTTATTGCGTTATTATTATTATGAAACTGCTCTTTGCCTAGATGGGCTGCTCGATTACTACATAGCCATCGGATGAGCTTTCACCTTTTTTGGATTGTTATAGGTGCTCTCGCAGGGCTGCTTGGACTACCAAAACCGGTATGGGCTAAGGCAGCATTTTTTTGGATTTTGATCCGGTTAGGAGGGGTGCGTTGTTAAGGCACTCATTGCCTACAGATAACTGTGTTTCCCGGCTAGTAATGGTATGGTGGGTCAAAACAAGTGACACTGAACCCTTAGTGGAGAGCACCATGGAGTAGATATACATAACTTGAGATGCGGCAGTATACGCACGACGAAGAGATTGCAGACCTCCGCCACAGAGCTTCAGATGCAGAGCACCAGGTCACTGAGTAGACTAATGGCAAGCGTAGGGGACCCAAGAAAATACAGTAAAGAATTTTGATGGCATCGACACACTCGATGCTGCTTTATGGAGCCAAGTTATGGGTTGAAGCCACGAAGACAGTAGAGAGTACGAGTGGCTAGAGAAAAGTGGCTTGGAGCATTGAGAATCGCCTGCAGGTACTGTACTGTTTCTGAGGGTGGAGTGCTTTTAAAAGTTGGAAAAACTCAAGTGCTTCCAGTCACTGGATTGCTAGATCAATTGGACGTTTTAACCCATGGATAAGCCAAAAATATAGACAGGTGGATTTTTGGCTTTTTTCACTTTTTGACGGGACATGGATATTTTTTTGATACTCTTTTTTAAAAGAATAGCAAACATCTGAGTGTCGTTATTATTCATGTGATGGAGATGACGCATATCACACTTTTTGTGTACAAGCGTTTTTCTTTGATTGAGGTTGTTCAGTCAAACTACAAGTTTCAATATAATTAATAATTGAATATTTTATTTGAATTTATTTCGTTGAATATAGTTGATTCAACATAAATTTACATGCATTGAACGTCCATTGTTTCGTTAAATATTATACTTATACTTATACTGAAATTTTTGCTGACACACATCATCATTACATTACATTCGTGGTAGAGAAGACGCGTGTCGTGCAGGTTGTGAATTTAAGAAGAAATAAAGAGTTTATATTTACAAATTAAATGTACTGAGTTGTTTTCTGTTCAAATCTTCCGTAGTCCATAGATTAGAAACATTGGTCCATCGAGCCTGATATGGAGCAGTTTAAGATTTGTGAAACGTGTGGTAAAATCGCGGTCATTTGTTTGGCGTCAGCAGCAACAGGTTACGACTAAATAGACAAATACGCGCGCGATAATATAATGAAACAGAATGTCGTCGATAACGAAATTAATACGATAACGAGGAGGTACGAGTATTAAATCGCAAGTGACTAGAATGAACAAGTTTTATACTGAAAAGGGTGCTAGTGCTACAGTCGAAGAGTTGCCAATGAGACTGGAACAAGTTAAACTTCGATATCATGAACTCGTTGACATTGAAGACCAAATCATGGAGGCTGACGACACAGGAAGTGAGCCGAGGGGACTTGAGCAATTCGAAGAACAGTTTTATGCAGTAGTTGCAGAGTTTCAGCGTTTAATTATCGTCATGGCAATGGTGTAAGTAAAAGCGACAAGTATCAATGAAGAAAGGGATGTGAAACATATGGAAGTTATGTTACCGAAAACATCTATCACCAAATTTGACGGTAAATACGAGAATTGGCTTGCATTTAGTGACGTTTTTTCCAAGGCCATAGACAGCAACAATTCATTGTCTTCGTCAGAAAAGTTGCAGTACTTGAATGCACTGTTGTAGTCGGAACCGAAAAGTGTCATAAGCTCATTCCCCTTGGAACAAACTAGAGGATCGGTACAACTATCCAAAATTCATAATCAATGCATTCATCCCAGAATTTTTGGATCAGCTGTTAAAACAACAGATGCAGCAAAGCTACGGAAAATTAACGACAACGGTGACTCGGTCGTCAGAAATTTAAAGTCACTGGGACATAACGATGAATCCAGAGATCCATGGCTCATATTCAAGTTATTGAAAAGAGTTGACGTACAAACACAGCAACTATGGGTGATTGAGTCGGTGACTAACACTGAACATACGTTCCAAGAATTAGTTGCATTTCTGAACAATCGATTTGAAGGGCTTATGGGTTTCCAGTTTTGTATGGCCCCACTAGCAGAAAACTCAGCGCGGAAACAGCCAGCTGTCAGAAATTTGTATGTAAACAACGAAAAATATCAAGTTTGCGGCACGGGATCACATCAGCTGTCGTCGTGTGAAAAGTTTGTTGATTCTTACAACTTGGTCGTGGCGTTTTTAAGTATCACGCTAAGACAAGTTGTACGAAATGCAAGCACAGACATCATGAAATGTAACACATTGACCAGCCGGTAGAAGCTTCCAAAAATCAAGTAAGTGTGAATACTATTTATCAGGATTGTGATACAAGCCCGCAACGTCGTCAAGTTAATCTCGCGATTTTACCGACAGCATTAGTAAATGTAATCGATGGACACGGTAATATGCAGGCTTGTCGCGCACTGAGATTGCAGTTGCAAAGGTCAAACTCTCGTATGATAGTAACAAGAATGGGTGGCATACCAGCCAGAACATCGAAAGGAGAAGTTCAGTTATAAATGTCTTCATGAATCAATCCATTGCTAGTGATTAATCTAAGGGCCTTGATTATGATCAAGGTAATGTCACAACTGCCTTCAAGGTAGCTTAATTTCGATAAGTGGCGACACATCAAGGGTCTCGAACTGACTGGTCCCAACTGCAATGTTCCTGAGGTAGCAGACATATAAATCAGCGCAGAGAAGTTTTTTATGGTACTACGCCCTGAACAGGTGAAAATTGTCAACATGGGATGGATCGCGCAAAATACAATGTTTGGCTGGATCATCACTAGTCAATTACAGGGCACTCCTCGTATAGAAAAAAAGAACAGTCCCCACGCACATGCTGTTGATATTGATCGAACTTTGCGAAAATCCAGCGAACATTGAAAAGTGAGGATTTGGAATGCCAACATTATTTTGAAGATAACTGGCACCGAGACAATGACGGTCGTTTTGTGGTAAGATTGCCTTTTAAGTTATCTCATCCTAACATATTCGATAATACTCAGTCAGTTGCGGAAAGGCGTTTGTATCAAATAGAGAAACATTTGCAGGGGAACAGTGAATTTGAACGTCACTATATTCAGTTCATGCGGAAGTATGAAGCTCTGAACCACACGGAAGAAGTGGAACCGCTGGATATTGACGATTCCCAAGGGTTTTATTTGCGTGCATCATAGAGTGGTGAAAGAGACTAGCAGCACCACAAAAATGCGTGTGCATTTAGATGCTTCGGTGAAACCATCGCCTAGCCAGTCTCTGAATGATGAATTATTAATCGGTCTAACCATCCAATAGAATTTATGGCCGATACTATTCAGATTCCGTTTGTACAGAGTGGTGTTTACCACCGATGTGGAGAAAATGTATCGAAAAGTTTGCGTCGATAATCGAGATACAAACTATCTGTGGATATTATGGAGAGAGAACGATACCGATTCTATTAAGCACTGCCGATTGAAAGCAATTACGTATGGCTTGTCTTGTTCACCATACCTCGCGACGCGTGTTCTCAATGAAACCGCAATCGAAGATTCAAGAAATTCGAGAGATTTTGCATAAAGGTGGTTTTCCTCTCAGAAAGTTTTCATCAAACTTGGAAGAAGTATTAAACTGCTGACCAAAGCGTATAAAAACATTCTGGAGCTACCAATGCTTACTCAAACTAGTTTGGTTTACCAATTGGCTAAATCATTAACCTTTAGTCAAATTATTATTATGGAGAAAGCGAAGTTTATCTACAGAAATTTTAAAACTAATGGATCGGAACGAGTGCCATTAATTTAGGTATCACAGATCAACTCATATAATGCGAGGAATGCAGATCAATTGTAATACCTTTTGCCAGAACGGATCGTCTAATGAACGATGCAACGAATGGTACTCTGCGTATATATAACAATCTACCAGAAATTGTTAGGGAAGCAAACTCACTTTTGGTATTTAAGAAAAGACTTAGGGAGCATTTAATGAGCACTGATTGAAGCGTGAACCTGTAATTCTGCTTTTATGAGTCCAGTATCTTAGAGCGTTCTTTTGACCCTATTCGGCGAGATACTGAAGTGACAGTTACTCAGAGATTTTTTTGAATGCGTCATATTATATTGATTTTTTTTTATCTCTGAGAGCTGATCATAATTTTTGGACTAGGTGTTCATGAAAAGGACCAGTTCACATTATATTGTGTGCCCCCTTATACCGATATGTTAAACATTGTCTGGGTGACACAAAGGACCAAGCGACGTAATGTGAATGCAGATCGCACGAGCGTTGTGCGACAAAGAAAGAGTGATGGAGAGAGTGGTAGGGAATGGAGGTATTAAAAAAAACACAAACTCTGTTCCAGAAGTCGTTTGAGAATTCAAATCAATCAACTTAAAAGATTTTTTTTTTTTTTGTGGTAGGGAGGTGAAGGCATTTATGCCCGCCGAGTCTGGCAGTGTGGGACTACCATGGAGGATACCTTTGGACTACCCACTAAACACCTCCCCTGTCAATCTAAGAACCTAGCCTGGAACCGTTTGACACATTACTTCGGGCCAGGTCTCGTTTTGTTACGCCGTGGGGCGCCTTCAAGCTGGGGAGTCCCTTTCCTAGCGGGAGGGGAGGGGGGAAGAGGAATTGCCAGAAGAGCGCTCCCCCAGCCCCAGTGCCTCCGGCTGCTGTGAGTCCCTTTTATATTTTAGGACTGCCCGAGCATAATGTGCCACCTGGTTCCATTTGTCAACCGATTCGAGCATCACCGCAACTATATTATCCGGGGTGAGCTCTCCCGTCTCCCTGTAGAGTTCCCTTCGCAGCCTGACCCATTTCGTACACGCAAAAAATGTGTGACAGGCATTGTCCTCCTCTCCTGGGCAAAACCGACAATCGGGAGACCGTGACTTGCCGATCTTGTGCAGGTAAGACTGAAAACACCCGTGCCCGCTCAAAAGCTGGGTCAGATAGAAGTCAGTCTCACCATGCCTTCGATTTAGCCACGGTCTCACATCCGGAACGAGGCGCGCAGTCCACCTTCCCTTCGTGCAATTCCTCCAAGACTGCTGCCAATCGTTGAGCGAGCGTTGTCTCTCCTCGCGGACAACGATCTCCCTCGCATCCTCGTTTCGGCACAGGTAAATAGCGCGGCGCTCTCTAGCAAGGAGGGCGACTGGTATCACGCCTGCAATCACTCTCACCGCCGAGTCGGAGACTGTTGGATACGAAGATGCAATTCTCAGTGCTCCTCTTCTCTGTACCTGTGCCAATCGTTTTCGGTATACCTCCTTGCTGAGAGCGTCGCCCCATACCTCTGCTCCGTACAGTAGCACTGACCCTACAGCACTCATCAAGAGGCGTCTTCTTGATGGGCTGGGTCCCCCTACGTTGGCCATAAGTCGACTCAGGGCCGATATTCTCGAAGCAGCCTTCTCAGCCGTTGCCCTGATTTGCTCAGAGAAACTCATCTTCGCAACGTCGTCGAGTTAATCTCGCGATTTTACCGACAGCATTAGTGAATGTAATCGATGGACATGGTAATATGCAGGCTTGTCACGCACTGAGATTGCAGTTGCAAAGGTCAAACGCTCGTATGATAGTAACAAGAATGGGTGGCATACCAGCCAGAACATCGAAAGGAGAAGTTCAGTTATAAATGTCTTCATGAATCAATCCATTGCTAGTGATTAATCTAAGGGCCTTGATTATGATCAAGGTAATGTCACAACTGCCTTCAAGGTAGCTTAATTTCGATAAGTGGCGACACATCAAGGGTCTCGAACTGACTGGTCCCAACTGCAATGTTCCTGAGGTAGCAGACATATAAATCAGCGCAGAGAAGTTTTTTATGGTACTACGCCCTGAACAGGTGAAAATTGTCAACATGGGATGGATCGCGCAAAATACAATGTTTGGCTGGATCATCACTAGTCAATTACAGGGCACTCCTCGTATAGAAAAAAAGAACAGTCCCCACGCACATGCTGTTGATATTGATCGAACTTTGCGAAAATCCAGCGAACATTGAAAAGTGAGGATTTGGAATGCCAACATTATTTTGAAGATAACTGGCACCGAGACAATGACGGTCGTTTTGTGGTAAGATTGCCTTTTAAGTTATCTCATCCTAACATATTCGATAATACTCAGTCAGTTGCG
Source organism: Odontomyia ornata (assembly GCA_963969285.1). Classification (NCBI taxonomy): domain Eukaryota; kingdom Metazoa; phylum Arthropoda; class Insecta; order Diptera; family Stratiomyidae; genus Odontomyia; species Odontomyia ornata. The sequence continues at coordinate 87,806,192 of OZ017742.1, forward strand.
GAAAGGCGTTTGTATCAAATAGAGAAACATTTGCAGGGGAACAGTGAATTTGAACGTCACTATATTCAGTTCATGCGGAAGTATGAAGCTCTGAACCACACGGAAGAAGTGGAACCGCTGGATATTGACGATTCCCAAGGGTTTTATTTGCGTGCATCATAGAGTGGTGAAAGAGACTAGCAGCACCACAAAAATGCGTGTGCATTTAGATGCTTCGGTGAAACCATCGCCTAGCCAGTCTCTGAATGATGAATTATTAATCGGTCTAACCATCCAATAGAATTTATGGCCGATACTATTCAGATTCCGTTTGTACAGAGTGGTGTTTACCACCGATGTGGAGAAAATGTATCGAAAAGTTTGCGTCGATAATCGAGATACAAACTATCTGTGGATATTATGGAGAGAGAACGATACCGATTCTATTAAGCACTGCCGATTGAAAGCAATTACGTATGGCTTGTCTTGTTCACCATACCTCGCGACGCGTGTTCTCAATGAAACCGCAATCAAAGATTCAAGAAATTCGAGAGATTTTGCATAAAGGTGGTTTTCCTCTCAGAAAGTTTTCATCAAACTTGGAAGAAGTATTAAACTGCTGACCAAAGCGTATAAAAACATTCTGGAGCTACCAATGCTTACTCAAACTAGTTTGGTTTACCAATTGGCTAAATCATTAACCTTTAGTCAAATTATTATTATGGAGAAAGCGAAGTTTATCTACAGAAATTTTAAAACTAATGGATCGGAACGAGTGCCATTAATTTAGGTATCACAGATCAACTCATATAATGCGAGGAATGCAGATCAATTGTAATACCTTTTGCCAGAACGGATCGTCTAATGAACGATGCAACGAATGGTACTCTGCGTATATATAACAATCTACCAGAAATTGTTAGGGAAGCAAACTCACTTTTGGTATTTAAGAAAAGACTTAGGGAGCATTTAATGAGCACTGATTGAAGCGTGAACCTGTAATTCTGCTTTTATGAGTCCAGTATCTTAGAGCGTTCTTTTGACCCTATTCGGCGAGATACTGAAGTGACAGTTACTCAGAGATTTTTTTGAATGCGTCATATTATATTGATTTTTTTTTATCTCTGAGAGCTGATCATAATTTTTGGACTAGGTGTTCATGAAAAGGACCAGTTCACATTATATTGTGTGCCCCCTTATACCGATATGTTAAACATTGTCTGGGTGACACAAAGGACCAAGCGACGTAATGTGAATGCAGATCGCACGAGCGTTGTGCGACAAAGAAAGAGTGATGGAGAGAGTGGTAGGGAATGGAGGTATTAAAAAAAACACAAACTCTGTTCCAGAAGTCGTTTGAGAATTCAAATCAATCAACTTAAAAGATTTTTTTTTTTTTTGTGGTAGGGAGGTGAAGGCATTTATGCCCGCCGAGTCTGGCAGTGTGGGACTACCATGGAGGATACCTTTGGACTACCCACTAAACACCTCCCCTGTCAATCTGAGAACCTAGCCTGGAACCGTTTGACACATTACTTCGGGCCAGGTCTCGTTTTGTTACGCCGTGGGGCGCCTTCAAGCTGGGGAGTCCCTTTCCTAGCGGGAGGGGAGGGGGGAAGAGGAATTGCCAGAAGAGCGCTCCCCCAGCCCCAGTGCCTCCGGCTGCTGTGAGTCCCTTTTATATTTTAGGACTGCCCGAGCATAATGTGCCACCTGGTTCCATTTGTCAACCGATTCGAGCATCACCGCAACTATATTATCCGGGGTGAGCTCTCCCGTCTCCCTGTAGAGTTCCCTTCGCAGCCTGACCCATTTCGTACACGCAAAAAATGTGTGACAGGCATTGTCCTCCTCTCCTGGGCAAAACCGACAATCGGGAGACCGTGACTTGCCGATCTTGTGCAGGTAAGACTGAAAACACCCGTGCCCGCTCAAAAGCTGGGTCAGATAGAAGTCAGTCTCACCATGCCTTCGATTTAGCCACGGTCTCACATCCGGAACGAGGCGCGCAGTCCACCTTCCCTTCGTGCAATTCCTCCAAGACTGCTGCCAATCGTTGAGCGAGCGTTGTCTCTCCTCGCGGACAACGATCTCCCTCGCATCCTCGTTTCGGCACAGGTAAATAGCGCGGCGCTCTCTAGCAAGGAGGGCGACTGGTATCACGCCTGCAATCACTCTCACCGCCGAGTCGGAGACTGTTGGATACGAAGATGCAATTCTCAGTGCTCCTCTTCTCTGTACCTGTGCCAATCGTTTTCGGTATACCTCCTTGCTGAGAGCGTCGCCCCATACCTCTGCTCCGTACAGTAGCACTGACCCTACAGCACTCATCAAGAGGCGTCTTCTTGATGGGCTGGGTCCCCCTACGTTGGCCATAAGTCGACTCAGGGCCGATATTCTCGAAGCAGCCTTCTCAGCCGTTGCCCTGATTTGCTCAGAGAAACTCATCTTCGCAACGTCGTCGAGTTAATCTCGCGATTTTACCGACAGCATTAGTGAATGTAATCGATGGACATGGTAATATGCAGGCTTGTCACGCACTGAGATTGCAGTTGCAAAGGTCAAACGCTCGTATGATAGTAACAAGAATGGGTGGCATACCAGCCAGAACATCGAAAGGAGAAGTTCAGTTATAAATGTCTTCGTGAATCAATCCATTGCTAGTGATTAATCTAAGGGCCTTGATTATGATCAAGGTAATGTCACAACTGCCTTCAAGGTAGCTTAATTTCGATAAGTGGCGACACATCAAGGGTCTTGAACTGACTGGTCCCAACTGCAATGTTCCTGAGGTAGCAGACATATAAATCAGCGCAGAGAAGTTTTTTATGGTACTACGCCCTGAACAGGTCAAAATTGTCAACATGGGATGGATCGCGCAAAATACAATGTTTGGCTGGATCATCACTAGTCAATTACAGGGCACTCCTCGTATAGAAAAAAAGAACAGTCCCCACGCACATGCTGTTGATATTGATCGAACTTTGCGAAAATCCAGCGAACATTGAAAAGTGAGGATTTGGAATGCCAACATTATTTTGAAGATAACTGGCACCGAGACAATGACGGTCGTTTTGTGGTAAGATTGCCTTTTAAGTTATCTCATCCTAACATATTCGATAATACTCAGTCAGTTGCGGAAAGGCGTTTGTATCAAATAGAGAAACATTTGCCGGGGAACAGTGAGTTTGAACGTCACTATATTCAGTTCCTCTCCTGGGCAAAACCGACAATCGGGAGACCGTGACTTGCCGATCTTGTGCAGGTAAGACTGAAAACACCCGTGCCCGCTCAAAAGCTGGGTCAGATAGATGTCAGTCTCACCATGCCTTCGATTTAGCCACGGTCTCACATCCGGGATGAGGCGCACAGTCCACCTTCCCTCCGTGCAATTCCTCCAAGACTGCTGCCAATCGTTGAGCGAGCGTTGTCTCTCCTCGCGGACAACCATCTCCCTCGCATCCTCGTTTCGGCGCAGGTAAATAGCGCGGCGCTCTCTAGCAAGGAGGGCGACAGGTATCACGCCTGCAATCACTCTCACCGCCGAGTCAGAGACTGTTGGATACGAAGATGCAATTCTCAGTGCTCCTCTTCTCTGTACCTGTGCCAATCGTTTTCGGTATACCTCCTTGCTGAGAGCGTCGCCCCATACCTCTGCTCCGTACAGTAGCACTGACCCTACAGCACTCATCAAGAGGCGTCTTCTTGATGGGCTGGGTCCCCCTACGTTGGCCATAAGTCGACTCAGGGCCGATATTCCCGAAGCAGCCTTCTCAGCCGTTGCCCTGATTTGCTCAGAGAAACTCATCTTCGAGTCGATCAGTAGCCCCAGGTACTTCACCGCTGGCTTCGATTCGATCTGTATATCTCCAATACTGATCATCCTTACTCTAGGGATTCTCTTTTTTGTCAAGATGACCACTTCGGTTTTCTCCAGTGCTAAACTGAGCCCGCGAGCAGTCATCCAGTCCCTCACTCGGCGCATTAGCATACCTAGCCTAAGTTGCGCTTGTTCAACGGTGCGTCCGGCGACCAGAGCCGCAACATCATCCGCATAGCCGACCAAGCGCGACTCATCTGGCATCTCAAGTCTCAGTAGCCCGTCGTAAGACACGTTCCACAGGTCCGGACCAAGGATAGATCCCTGGGCAACACCCGATGTAATTTCCATCCTTCGTTGGCCCTGTGTCGTGTCGTAGAGCAGGCTTCGGTCCTTTAGGTGGTTCCTCAAAAGCCGCATTAGATATTCTGGAACTTGAAAAGAGTTTTCCAGCGTGTCGGGAATATCCACCCATCTAGCGGAGTTGAAGGCATTCCTGACGTCGAGTGTCACCAACAGGACGATCCGTCGCTTGGTGCGACTATATGCCTCTGCCTTTTGGACCGCGTTCACCACCTCTGCAATCGCATCAATGGTAGAACGTCCTGCTCTAAAGCCGTACTGCCGAGGAGATAGGTCCCCAGCAGCACGAATCGCGTCAGTGAGTCTTCCCTTGATGAGTTTCTCTAGCACCTTCCCAGCCGTGTCTAGCATGCATAACGGGCGGTATGCAGACGGCGATTCGGGATTTCCCTTCCCCTTGCTGACCAGCACGAGCCTCGCCACCTCCCATCGTACCGGAAAAACCCCGTCCCGTAGGCAAGCGTTGAATGTGCTGAGCAGCAAGTCAGGACAATGGTGATAGACGAGCTGCAAAACCTCAGCTGGAACACCATCTGGACCTGGAGCCTTCCTCGCTTTCAGGGAGAGGACTGCCTCCTCCAGTTCCAGCTGTGTGAAGAGTGGGCACTCGACTGCTGTTTCACCATGGACAGCGTCAACACGGACGGGATGGGCGGGGAAGAGTCCCCGCACTATCGCGTCCATCTTTTCCGCGTCATGTATACAAGGCTTCCGTAGGGCACCAAGTTTCCCCATGACCAGCTTGTAGCCAAGGCCCCACGGATCCCTATTTACATCGTCCACGAGGTCTTGCCAGCATCGGGCCTTGCTCTTGTTAATAAGCCTGCGAAGATATTTCCTGCCGGACCTGTATGCTGCTAGCCTAGTGTCTGCCTCCTCCCGTGTTCGCGCCCACTGGGCCTCTCGCCAAAGTTTGTGACACTCGCTTCTTTGTTCGGCGATCTCGTTTGACCACCAGTATACTGGAGGCTTACCATGTCGGGGTCTCCGGCGGGGCATGGAAGACTCGCAAGCAGCTATGATGGTACTCATAGTTGAGTTCACCAAGTCCTTGGCTGTAGGCCCTCCACTCTCTGGCGGAGCTCCCAGCAACGGTGCGCCTGCCGTAAGCGCGTCAGTGAACTTCTCGACGTCCATCCTCCCAGTCCTCCATCCGAGAATTGAAGTTTGGGCATATGCACGCAGAGTGGCACCGTCGTGAATCTCAACAGCTATATACTGGTGATCACTAGCCGAGTAGTCCTCTAGTACTCGCCAGTTGTGTACTCTAGGTACCAACTTAAAAGATACTTCAAACGTAAAGGTACGTGGCATTAATTGGAACCCAAGTGAAGACGAATTTTCGTTTTTGGTCAATTTGAATGACAATCTCCATCAACGAAACGTGGCTTTCTTTCGAACACATCTCGTCTGTTTGATCCTGTAGGCTAGTTGGCACCAGTTATTATTCGAATCAAGATGTTATTTTAATAGCTGTGGCTACAAAATTTAATCTGGACTGATTCGTTATCTGATACAATTGAAGAGGAATGGCGTTTATAGCGGAATGATTTAAAATCATTCGAGATGTTAAGAATTCCAAGATGGGTGGACACAGTGAGGGACAATGTTCTCGAAAATCATGGTTTCAGCGATGCATCGAAAACAGCTTATGCAGCGGCAATTTACATTCGAACTCGAACAGAAAGGGGTTGGCACTGTGAAATGATATCCGAGGAAATTCAAGTTGAAAATGAGACTGCACTGTTTTGGACAGATTCTACTATTGCTTTGAATTGGCTTATCAGTCATCGTAGATGATGGAAAACGTATATCGCAAATCGGACTTCGGAGATTCTTCAGTCGACACCACATAATTAATTGCATCATGTACGGTCCGAGCACAATACAGCAGACCTGTCATCGAGGGGAGTGAGTTCACTGCAGTTGATAAACTCGAGTTTATGGCAGCATGGTCCTGATTGGCTACAAGAGGACAAGAAACTGTGGACAGATGAAGTTATTCCTTCGGTTAATAATGTACCCGCTGACGAAGAGCGAGTGATAAATGTTTCGGCATGCTGTTTCATGTTGGACAGCAAATCTTGCATATTCAACCAGTGGCTTCAAAAGGATAATACATTTACAGCTATGAGACAACCAACCGTATTTATTCAATTCTTTGCTGATTCTCTGAAGACATCCTCAACCAGATCCACTACGTTGTCGATAACTGATATGCGACGAGCTGAAAACCAACTGATAAAATGGTTGCAGAAACTATCATTTGGAAGCGAGCTACATCTCTTGCAACGTGGCAAGACATTTCTGGTATCGAGTAAATTTTTATTGCTTTCACCATTTCTTGATGACAAGATATTATAGCTAGTCTGTGGACAACTTGCCAAGGCTGAAGTCAACTGTGATGTCAAGAATCCGGTCATCTTGTTGGGGAAATGTGAGCTTACCCGACAAATCATTAAAGAATATCATCTCAAGAGTCTTCATGCAGGTCCAACGCTTTTATTTTATTTTTATTTTATTTTATTTATATACATTTTACAGAAAAATTTGCAATTACAAAATAGATCCAGAAAATGAAGTAAGAAATTACCATTTATCAAAATAACAATTCAATAATTATGAAAAGAAAACGCAATTGAAAATTACATGTTAAGAATTCTCCGTAGGTTGGAGTTCCAAGCGATTCCAAAGGAGGACCAAGCTGAAGGTATTCATGGTCACGGACAAGTCGGACCAATGGCGAATAGAAATAAATATCTGTCCGTGCAAAAGGAATGGAGTAGAACTGGGTAGATCTAGTGTTAGATGGAGGACGTATGCAAATAGCATCTTGAACATTTGATGATAAGTAACCCCGAACAAGCTTGAAGAGCAAACATTGGTCGAGGTATTGTCGCCTCACTTCTAAGGAAGGGATGCCAAGGTAGATAAGACGATCATGATAGGAACGGTAGGCTAGTTTGAATTTATAGAAAAGCGAGCGAGTAAATTTTCTCTGTACAGATTCAACCGCGTGCAAAAGGTATGTGTGACCATATTTGACATGCGTATTCTAAAATAGATCGCACGAGTGAGATATACGAGTATAGATGGACACGTGTTTGGGTGCTAAAAGAAATGTGTGAACAACGCAGAACACAGCCCGCGATTCGAGCTGCCCTGGATGTCATATGTGCAATATGGTGGTCGAATTTGAGCTGTACATCAAACGTCACACCTAGATCCTTAAAGTGATCAACTGATGCAAGTATAGACCCACCAATCGAATAGTCGAAGCTAAGAGGATTATGTTTATTGGAATAACGCATATGGAAACATTTAGGAACGTTAAGCGCAAGACGATTGACTTGACACCATTCGTCTAATAAATTGATGTCATTTTGGAGTGCCAAGCAGTCATTCGTCGAGCGAATGATTCCAAAGATCTTAAGATCATCGGCATAGAGGAGGCATTCGAGGGTGAAACTACTGGGAAGGTCATTGATGAAAAGGTTGAATAGGAGTGGGCTTAGGATAGAACCCTGAGGTACGCCGGAAGTTGGGGAAAAGGGGGCAGAGGAGAAACCGTTCCAAATTACAGAGCAAGAACGGTTGAGGATAAAGGAACTGATCCATGCAAGGAGGTGACCGGATATTCCGTATCTACTGAGTTTGCTAAGTAATGTTTGGTGGTCAATGCTATCGAACGCTTTGGCAAAATCAGTGTAAATCACATCGACCTGGCACCTGGAGTCTAACGCAAGGGCTACGAAGTTGGAGAACTCGAGTAGATTAGTAACTGTTGAACGGCCCTTTATGAACCCATGTTGCTTAGCGGAGAGATTCATATAGAAGGCCTCGTAAATTCGTGATTGGACGATTCTCTCTAAAATCTTGCCAAAAGATGAGAGAAGAGATATTGGCCTATAATTGGAGACGAAATTACGGTCACCGGATTTATGGATTGGAAAAATATTGGCACGTTTCCATGTATCAGGGAAAACGCCCGTGAAGAGACTCAAATTGAATATTAATGCAAGAGGAAAACTAAGAGAAGAGCATAGCGATTTTATGATGAAGTTAGGATGGCCATCAGGTCCAACAGATCCGCTTGTATCTATCGAGTTGATGATATCTTCCACTTCAGAAGAGCTGGTTGAGATAGAGTTGAAATCAAAATCGGGTGGATTGCCGGAGTTGGAGGAATTAGGAGAGGATGATTTGAAATTGGATGAAGAAAAAACGGCAAAGAGATCGCATATGTCCTGATCATTAGTGGCAGTTTTATTAAGCAAAGATACTGAATTAGGGAGATTCTTGGAAGATTTAAGGGACTTAACATAAGACCAAAAAGGTTTAGGGTTATTTGAGGAGAAGGATGTTTCAATGGATTTGTAATAGGCAAGCAGAGCATAAGATATGGCTTTTTTGGCATCCGCTCGAAGAAGTTTGTACCTTAGAAGATCAATATTGGAGCCCGATCGAAGATAGATTTTTCGGGCTTTGTCTTTTACATGTAATACTTTTGCAACTTCAGCATTGAACCATGCTGGACGTTTATGACTTGGTGCACGGGTTGATGGTGTGAACTGGGTAATAATATTGTAGAGCGCAGCGTAAAATGATTGTACAGCTATGTTGGGACTAATTGGATCCAAAAGAGAAACCCAATCAATGCTCGCGAGAGTTGATTCTATGCTTTCGTAGTCTGCTTTAAAGAAGTTAAAACGATGAGGGTTTGTTTTCCGTTGCGAGCGTATTGAATGCATCGATAATTGCATTTTTAAGGGAGGATGATGAAGATCCGCAGGAACATATGGCGTCATTGCTAAAGAAATTGGACTGACGGTGGAGGGATTATTTGAAAAAATGAGGTCGAGAATTTTTCCGTTGGTATTTGGCACAGAATTAAGTTGGGTTAGGGAACATAGGGACAAAAAGGACGAAAGAGCGATAGAAGTTTCATTAACCGAGGTTATAGAAGAGTTTTCCCAGCATATCGATGGCATGTTGAAATCACCACCGATGAGGAATTGGAGAGATGGCTTTGCATTATTTATAAATAAAGCAAGTTCATTAAAAAGCCGTTCATAAGAACGAAGTGACGAATTACAAGGAACATACAGACATAAGACGCAAACTCGAAGACTGGGAGATAAGTTTATTTGGATTGCGATACTTTCAACAGGTAGAGAAATGTTCAAATCGGAGCAACGTGAAGACTGAAGACTACTGTTGACTGCTATGAGCACACCTCCGCCGTCTTATTTACCAGTTAACCGTCGGTTTCTATCTTGTCTAAAGACAACATGAATGGGAAGGATTTCTTCATCCGTAAAATCGTCTGTAAGCCAAGTTTCCGAAAAACAGATAACATCATCATCAGCAACGTTCGACAACGGTTTTGGATCACAAATTTACGGCACCTGGTACGGTCAGTGGTGCATATGTGCGTGATCTGCTTCAAGTATCAAGTCAGTTCATGGCTGATCTTCCACAAGCACGCGCTACGTTGGTGCGTCCATCCGTGAAAGTGGGAGTTGATTTTGCTGGACCACTAACTCTTCGGTCAATCGTCGGACGTGGCGAACGACAATACAAGACATATGTATCCATTTTTGTATGCATGAGTACGAAAGCAGTTCACATGGAACTGATAAATGATTTACCCTTCGAAGATTCGTGTCACGCCGAGGACTCTGTACCGATATTTGTAGTGACTTTTGCACGAATTTCGTCGGAGCGAACAATAAGTTAAATGTTGTTCGTGAATTCTTGACAGAGCATTCGAACGAACTGTATTTTTCACTTCTAACGGAAAATATTGTATGGCACTTCAATCCTCCTGCGGCACAACACTTTGGTGGGTTGTGGGAAGCAGCAGTTAAATTGATGAAGTTTCATCTGTATCGCGTTATTTGCGACACCATCCTCAAGTTTGAAGAAATGAATACATTGCTCTGCCAAATTTAAGCAATGATGAACTCAAGACCTCTCTGTGGAATGAATGGAGATTCTGATGTCACCGAAGTCTTAACACCGTCGCATTTTTTGGTTGGTCATTCATTGGCATACTTGCCCACACGGTATTTGAAGGAAAAACGAATTTCACCGGCTAAAAGGTGAAGCATGATCCAGAATCGATGGCAAAGGGAGTATCTAACAACGCTTCAAAGCCGATATAAATGGAAAATGAAGAGGCCAAATTTAAAACTTGGGGATCTCGTTTTGGTGCATGAGGAGAATGTTCAACCCTCTAAGTGGCCTTGGGGACATGTAATATAGACCTACCCAGGATCTGGCAAGATGGTTCGAGTTGTCAGAATTAAGACTCGTTTTGCAATTCTTAAGCGACCGGTCCACAAGCTATCAGTCTCACCAACCATTGAATCAGATGATTCAAGGCGGTCAAACTACAAGTTTCAATATAATTAATAATTGAATATTTTATTTGAATTTATTTCGTTGAACATTGTTGTTTTAACGTAAATTTACATGCATTGAACGTCCATTGTGTCGTTAAATATTATACTTCAATGTAACTTTCGCTGACACACATCATCATTACATTACATTCGTGGTAGAGAAGACGTGTGTCGTGTAGGTTGTGAATTTAAGAAGAAATAAAGAGTTTCCATTTACAAATTAAATGTACTGAGTTCTTTTCCGTTAAAATCGTCCGTAGTCCATACATTAGAAACAGGGGCTATGGCATAAAAGTAGAGACTATATCGCAACCAAAAAACTTATACGAAAAAAAATCTCATTCATTATATCGATTTCCATTTCAGCATCAGGCCTGCCTCTCTGAGCTTATCAATTGTGAACTTGCAAAGACTCATGGAGAGTTGAACCTGATAAGCTATTTGTTCAACTCAACCCTGCCTATCTACCTAGGAGCTGGTTCAGGATTTCGACAAAGTCAATTAAATACACCATTAACACAAGGTGGACCAACTTTTACTTATAATTGTTCATGCCTTGATTATTTTTTCTAGCGAAATCTTAGTTTTTCGTTTGCATAGCATTTCAATAATTTCAAGAATTTCTTTTTTTCTGTATTGCTCAAATTAAACAAAGAAAAGTCACGTTCTGTTCATTTCAATTTTTATTGCGGTCAAAGTTAGTCTTGAGCTTCACAGAACAATTCTGCAGAAACTAGTGTTGTCTTTTATCCAGGCATGCATACTGATGTCTTATCGCAAATATTTTAGTTTTAATTTATAGAAGGTGAATGAGAAAGTCAGGGGTACAGAGCACATGTGATTAGAATTGACACAATTCCACAAACGACATTGTGACGTAGAAATAGTAGAAACGGATTTTGATTTAAAAAAAACCATATCGTCACTACATCCAGTAAGAATGAATTTCATTCTGATGGCTATGTTTGACCCAGTTTCATGGAAAAATATTTTACACATTTTATGTTTACCTAACATTAACATCAAGTGATAATGTACCTCGTTTCAACTTTCACTCATTCATAGGAATTCAGTTATTATAGATAACATGGATGCTATTTTTGATAAAGGAGCGCATCGTGCCAAGAACTTAAGTGAGTTAAGCCTTATTAGCATTTTATTTGCTGAAGAATTTGAATTTAAAACAATAACCAACAATATGTGAGTGTGAATTAAAAACATTCAGCTACAATGATTTTTGTAGTTTGTAGAGAAAGCGAACGTAAATTAAGGAATTAGTTTTGATTAAAAAAAATGTGTTACACTTTTTATTTATAACTTTCACTGATTAGTTCTAATTTTCGGTATTAGAAGCATCATATGTGCACTGAAAATTCGTAGTCTTGCGTTGCAGGAGATTCGAGATAGTTTCAGAATCTGTATTTTCTATTTTATTTAAAATTTGGGTCAAATATTTAAGCAACTACTCAAATGCTATTTTAAAAATTTTGTCAAGTATTTCAAGCAACTTAACATCTAAAAATAGAATTAAATTTAAATAAAAAATTAGGTAAATAAAAACTGATATTGTTTGCATTGACTTTCGAGTAGAATTTCAATTGATAAGAATTTAACTAATCACTAGAATTTCAAAGAAAGTTGAGGAAAGCTAACAAAAGTTGAGGACTTCATACGATTACTTATAATATTATGCACCATATTCTAGCCCAGTAAATTTAAATAATAAGACGATATAATCCTATACAAATTGTTACTAACCATGACCTTCTTACTCAAGCCGAGCAAGAGATTCTACGTCTAGCATTCGTGGTATTTAGACGCTCCTGTCATTAATTTTTAAAGTTAATTTTTCATAAACATCAATTGTGTATTCACTTTTTAAGAATTGAATAAGTTCATCGGTCATTAAACGTTATAATGAATCCATTAAGAAGAAGTATACAGAAGTGAATCAACTTCTGAAAAATCAACAAGTTGCCTAAATCAGCTGCGACAGGCGATAGTAATATTTGAAGTGCCAAAGTCAAAGTCAAAGTCAAAAGCGCTTTATTTAATACCAATCGTTATAAATTTGTAAAAGAACATAAAGCAAATTCCAAACAATAAGACTACAAAAAACTTAATGGCCCGAATGGCTCTCTAAATTTATACGTTATCAGTTAAACACATTTAATGAAAAAAAATACACTTGCAAATTTAAATTAATTAAGATTATTAGATATTTTTTGATTCAATTGGAAAAAAGAGAAAAAACCAACCAGCATTATTCCAAAATTACTTATACTACTAACACAACAATGAGCTTATATCCTATACCTAATATGTTACACCCTAATTCTAAATAAGTTCAATCAAAAAAATAAAAAAAAAACAAAACGTTACCTTATATTGAAACCTATACCTAATTTATAATACAAATAAACAACAATACTAGATGTAGCAATAATGAGATGAATCTAAAAAACTAAGTAACGAGAAAAAGCACAAAAACAGAAAATAAACACGAATAATTTAGACATTATCATTCAGCCACCAACACCTAGATAGTTCCATCTCAGCTCGACCAACCTCAACGAATCTAGCAAATGAGTATCTCCATTGGAATTGTTGGTCTCGTGAACTCAGATTCGGAGGATATTTTATCTTCTTATCGGTGGCCCGTCTAAACATGTGATATATGACTGGGACGCCGTCAGAATCAAAAACATATCGATTCATGTCCAAATACATGAATGCTTCTGGAGGAACGAAGCCAGTAGTGAGGCAAATCACAATATACCCGTCTGTAGGGTGGAATGGCTGTGCAATCCATGGGTTTTCACTCACAGTTACAGATCTTGCGATATGATTCCGAAGAAGTTTCAATATGAAGATATCGACTCTTGTCACTTGAGCGGTTTGATAAATTTTTCTATTCGATATATAGTGCTTCCAATCCGTCTCAGGCTTTCTGTACAAACCAGTACATGCACGAAGACATTTCCTTTCGAAAACTCCATTGTACTAGCACTCTGGTTGTACCAGATCTGGCATCCATGTGTCGAAATTGGTCTAACCAGGGTCTTGTAACAAATAACTTTGACTTTTTGATCAATGTATCTGGAATGAAAGAGTCGCCGAAGGGCCATGACTACTTTTAGTGCTTTACTGAGCATGATTTTGACATGTTCAGTATAGTTCAGATACTGATCGAGATGAACACCGAGGTATCGAACACAGGATTTATGTGGAACCCGTTCTGAACTACCCTCACCAGCCATAATGTGGAAATCCTTCCAATTACGTTTCAGGTCTTGACTGGCCCCCTGCAGCGTTGTCCAAAACAAAATTGTTTCGCACTTCTGGGCATTGATTTTCATTCGCCAATTGTCGGTGTAGAGCTGCACATCATTAAACATTTTTTGAAGATTGCTCTGAACTATTGTAGCTTTTCGGTCTGCCGTATAGATGATCAGATCATCAGCAAACGCTACCAATGATCGCGTTGGTGAGACATTAAAATCAAAGCTGTTCAATAGCTTGCGAATGAATATTGAGAAAAGCAGGGGCGCAGTAACTGTTCCCTGCTCAAGACCTTGAATTCGCGCATTGTTGTCAGATTTCCACTAGTTACAACAAATGATTTCTCGTATAACATATTACACATCATGGCGACAAGGTGTCTGGGGAACCTGTCCTGAAGAAGGTTGAAAACTAGTCCGTCTAACCACACCGTATCGAAGGCTTTCTCCATATCAATGAGACATGCTCCAACACATTCTTTGTTGTTTAGTTTCCAACAGATGTCTGAGGTTACTTTCGTTATTGCATGTATGGTCGAATGCCTGGCACGAAAACAAAATTGGCAATTCGGCATCAACTCATATTTCTCAATGTGGGCGTTTAATGCTCTGTTGAGTATCACTTCAAACACCTTGCTGATGTTAGGCAGCAAGCTGATTGGGCGATAGCTTTTAGGGTATGAAGATTCTTTTCCTTTCTTCAAGATTGGAAATACCTTAGCCTTTTTTCACTCATTTGGGAAATATGAATTGTTCAACATGTTGTTGAACAATATGCAATAATTCCTAATAGCGACCTCAGGCAAATGTCGGGGAACTATATTTGGAATACCGTCAGTACCATATGATTTTTTGTTGTTTATTCTGCGAAATATGAAACACAAGTCTTCATAGCTGACAAAATAATCAATAAGATTCAAGCTCGGTATGATGTCAGATGTTAATGTTTCATCGAAATGAAGAATTAATTGGCCGTTCAGGCTTGATTTGAAGTCGGAAACTTTTGCTTCAACGACCTCCGAAAATATTTCATTCCTTCTCTCTGGGTTTGGCAGATGAACCAATTCAAAATGTGTTCCAATCAGGGCAAGGTTCTGCAATCCATCACAAATAATCCTGTTTCCATTTCTATCCGGAGTCGTAGTATCAATTTCGATACCAGCTCTATCGAGAAGATTTATCTCATCACAAGCGACTTCAAGATTCAATACCTTCACTCGAGACTTCCTGCGGAATAAGCTATTCACTTTCGCAAAAACGCCATCTGGGTCCTGTGGGCTAATACCTCTCAGTTTTTCCGCCCATTGATTGCTGACCTCACTCCTGAAGTATGAACGGATTAAGTTCCGGACATTCTTTAGATGTAATTTCAACAAAGCCAACGAGGGATGGTTGAAGTCCAAAAATCGTCGATAAATATTGTTGACGCGGGTGAGAAGAAGGCTTTTCAATCTTTTCAACCTTGCGATGGTTGGTGTTTCATATCCTTCCATATTGTTTCGATGTTTAATCTTGGGAACAACTTTCTCAATCGTTTCCAACGTCAGCTTCTCTAACTTCGACAAATAGAGATCTATTTCATCGTCAGTTAGATTTCTGTTATTAGGAACCATTGAGCAAGCGTTGCCATCATCAGAAGAGGGACATTGCTTCTGGTACTCCCGATTAAACTTCTTTTGAAACTTTCCCCAGTCTGTTTTTTTGAAATTCAACCGGTGGTTTTCATGTTGAACTGGAATGAGGAAGAAATCATCCCTTTGATGATTGATTTCCATTACAATTGCGTTATGGTCGCTATCGTAAGGAAGCACCTGCAGTTTCCGTTGACGACTATTAAAGCTGAATTCAAGTCTTGCGTCAGCAATGCAGAGGTCCAAATATGAATTCGTCCTAGGGTATGTTGGGAACTCCGACCCATATAGGTTGCACCTGTATTCAATTTGGTTCTCTCTTATCCATGATTTCAGGAATACACCTCTTGGATTATTGGTGGCGTTTAGCCATGATGTATGCTTGGCATTCAGGTCACCGGCAAAAATATAATAATTATGCAGCCTGTTCAATTCGAGTATTTCAAACAAGGAATTGAGTTCCTCCCTGAACTTGAGAACATTTTGACCAGTTGCATAGGCAGAGATAACGAAGAGGTTATCCCCACCTGGCAGTGAAATTTTGATGACGGACACTTCAAAAAATTCAAAGTTTTTGAATTCGACTTTTTCAATATTTTGGAAACAATAGGGTCTTCGTACCAATATCCCGGTGCCACCTCCCCCATCACCTATTACCCTATCGTTTCTTACGAATGCAAAATCTTTGAATTCCATGGAATGCCATGAATTGAGGTGGGTTTCAGTGAGAAGTACGATGTCAGGCTTTTGCTTAACAACAAATTCAAGGAGATAATCACGTCGATGTATAGCAACGATAGAGTTGACGTTGATCGATATGAGGCGAAGCCTATCCATGGGAATATGACTGGATGACAAGTTATTATTAGGCATTTGAAAGACCTAAACGCTGAAAAGCAAAGTTAATTTTTGAATCTTGTTTGTCGATTCTCTCCGATAAAGAATTAAGTTGCTGGTAAATTTTGAGAAGCAGCTCATTATTGCCACTTACATTATTTCCAGCATTTTCTGCTGGTCCTCTAGCGGCGAGTGCAAATGATACTCCGGGCTTGACGAAGTTGGAAGGTATGATATTACGGTGTACTTGTGTTTGCTTTGGAGCAAATTTAACTTTTGCATCTTGATATCGGGAGCATCCTCAATATGATGCTGGGTGGCCAAAAACACCGCAGTTAACGCAGTATAATTTTTCTTTAGGCTCCGTCTGAGCCAATTTGCACTCACCGGGAGCATGAACGTCTTTGCATTTAACGCAACTATAGTGCATGGCACAATTGGCAGCCGAATGTCCAAATCTTTGACACCGGTAACACTGGTTGACTTCTCTTTTCTGGAGGCGTTCCCCCCTCGCCACTCTGAAATTCAAGTACCTTATTTGTTGAAGGGCACTTGGACTGCTCTTATTTGCAATTTGTACCAGGTAAAGTGGTAAATTCTTCCTTTCTATGGTCGACCTTCTTGTCGCAAAGGCTTTGACTGAAACAAAATCAATATCTGGTGCAGCCTCCTTGAGCACCTGAAGAAGATCGACCGTATCTTCTCCGCTGTCCAAACCCTTCAACAAGAAGGTCTGATTTTTTTCACTTTTTGGGGTATAGGTGAAGTGTGGAACCTCCCCAGAAATCAGCGCATCTTTGGCTGACTTGAAATCAACCAGTGATTTCGTCCTTATAGTTAATTTTTCGGCATTAACACTTTTGATTTCAAAATTGGCCAGTTTATTTTCGGCAGCCAATAGCCGAACCATATCTTTCCCGGTTTGTCCGAACACGTTGATTGGCGGAACTTTTTCTGTCTTGTTGGAAGCTTTTTCAGAGGAACCTGCAGAACTGCGGGCTGGTTTTTTCTCCTTATTTTTGTTCTTTAAATATTGAATAAAATTAACGTCATTATCTTGATTAAAATTACCTCCGATGTTTTCTTCGATTTCCATATCTTCGGTTAATCCCTCCAGCGCTGCAAAATAATTTTGGCTCTCGTTGGTGCCACCAGCACTTAGAACTTCCTCTGGATTTACTTGCTTTGTATTTTTCTTCGGCTTTGTTACCTGTTGCCATTGATTTTGTGGCTGCGTCTTTTGAGGCTTCATCCCTTTCTTGAAAAGATCCTTGAGAGACTGTATCTCTTGCCTTAGTTCATCATTTTCTTTCTGCAATTTGGCCATTTGTTGATTGTCCGCTATTATTTGCAGCTTGCACCCTCCATCTACGGAGTTTTCTTCGTTATGTTTTCTTTTGGTGATTGTCGCCAGTTTCGTATTCGTCGTTTCCCCAGGTTGCCCCAACGGTGGGAAGCCGTTGGGCTCCTCCATACCAGCGGCGAAATTTTCTTTGTGAATTTGTTTTTCGTTACCAGTCGAAGTAAAAATATTCGATAGAAATTTCCTGAGTCGATTGCTTCGACAATATAAGATTTTTTCCGATAAAAATTAACTTCGGACTAACGTCTTTAAAAAATTAATTTAATTTTTGAAAACTTTTGACAGGAGCGATTTAAAAGACGTCTATACGCAAAAGTGATGAAATTTCTTTTTCATATTTGAAGTGCCTTCCCCACTAAAAAGTGGGATGGAGGAGCCAGAGCATTGTAAATTCTACGTCTAGCATTCGTTGCATACAGACGTGTTTTTAAACGTTGGGTGCATACGTGTTTTTCAAAGCCTCTGTCACAGGTTTTTTTAAAAATTAAATAGTTTTTCAAAAGCCAATTCCAAATTAATTTTTTTATTGAAAAACATCACACGATCGAATTATTCTGAAGTTTTACTTGTGAAGAGTCCCTTTTTATAAATATTGCCTCGAATCTCGCTGCAAAGGCAACGAGATGGAGTAGCCCGATGGCTTCGTTCATCAAATAGAAGTATCATGTCTATCGCCAACAATAACAGGCGAAAAACTATTAAAACGAAGTTTGGAAGGAGAGAAAAATAAAGAAAAAAGCAAATTAAAAATTTATCAGTGGCCAACATTGAACAAATAGTTAAAGCTATACTAAACTAAAGATCCATTCACTACTCTAGTCCATCTGTAAAGGTCAATATTTTTTTAATGATTGAGAGGTGAATGTCATTTACGCACAGAGTGTGGAACTCCCATGCTCACAAGAAGGCCACTGAACTACCCACTAAACAACGCTCCTGTCAACTCGAAAACCCAGCCTGGGATCGTTTGACACATTATTTCGGGCCAGGTCTCATTTAGTTACGCTGCAAGGCGCCTTCAAGCTGGAGGATCCTTCTTTTAGCTGGAAGGGAGAGGGGAAGAGGAAGTGCCTACAAGCGATTCTCCAGCCCCAACGCCACTGGCTGCTGTGAGTCCCTTTTATCTTTTAGTTCAGCGCCGAACATAATGTGCCACATATTTCCATTTGTCAACCGTTTCTCCCGTCTCCCTGTATAGGTCCCCTCGCAGCCTGTCCCATTTGATGCACGCAAAAAATGTGTGGCAGGCATTGTCTTCCTCTCCTGGGCAAAACCGGCAATCGGGGGACCATGACTTAACACTCTTGTGCAGGTAAGACTGAAAATACCCGTGCCCGCTCAAAAGCTGGGTCAGATAGAAGTTAGTCTCACCATGCCTTCAATTTGACCATGGTCTCACATCCGGAATGAGGCATGCAGTCCACCTTCCCTTCGTACAATTCACCCAAGACTGCTGCCAATCGTTGAGCGAGCGCTGTCTCTCCTCAAGGACAACCATCTCCCTTGCATTCTCGTTTTGACGCAGATAAATAGCGCAGCACTCTCTAGCAAGGAGGGCGACAGGTATCACGCCTGCAATAACTCTTACCAACGAACCAAAGACTGTCGGATACGCAGATGCAATCTTCAGCACTCCTCTTCTCTGTACCTGTGTCAAGTGTTTTCGGTATACCTCCTTACTGAGAGCGTCACCCCATATTTCTGCTCCGTACAGTAGCACTGACCCTACAGCACCCATCAAGAGGTGTCTTCTTGATGGACTGGGCTGGGTCCCCCTACTTTGGCCATAAGTCGACTCAGAGCTGATACTCACGAAGCAGCCTTCTCAGGCGTTGCCTCGATTTGCTCAGAGAAACTCACTTTTGAGTCGATCGGTAGTCCCAGGTACTTGACCACTGGCTTCGACTATTATGTCTCCAATACTGATCATCCTTACTCTAGGGATTCTCTTTTTTGTCATGATGACCACTTCGGTTTTCCCCAGTGCTAAACTGAACCCACGAGCAGTAATCCAGTCTCTCACTCGGCGCATTAGCATACCTAGCCTAAGTTGCGCTTGTTCAACAGTGCGTCCAATGATCAGACCCACAACATCAGCCACATAGCCGATCAAGCGCGACTCATTTGGCATTAACCCACCGTAAGATACGTCCACAGGCCTAGATTCATCCTTACAGATCCCTGGGCAACACCCGATGTAACTTCCATCCTTTGTTGGCTCTGTGTCATGTCGTAGAGCAGGTTTTGGTCGTACAGGTAGCCCCCCAAAAGATATTCTGGAACTTGAAAAGGATTTTCCAGCGTATTCAGAATATCCACGCATCTAGTGGAGTTGAAGGCGTTCCTGACGTCGAATGTCACCAACAGGACCATCCCTTGCTTGGTGCGACTATATGCCTCTGCTTTTTGGATCGCGCTCATCACTCCGGCAATCACATCAATAGTGGAGCATCCTGCTCTAAAGCCATACTGCCGTGAAGAAAGGTTCCCAGCAGCACGAATTGCATCAGTGAGTCTTCGCTTGATGAGTTCCTCTTGCAGTTTCCCAGCAGTATCTAGCATGCGTAACGGGCGGTATACAGACGGTGATCCGGAATTTTCCTTCCCCTTGCTGATCAGCACGAACCTCGTCATCCATCGTACTGGGAAACCCCGGTTTCGTAGGCAAGCGTTGAATATGTGGAGCAGCAAGTCAGGACAATGGTGATAGACAAGCTGCAACACCTTGTAATGAATCATGCGACGCCGCTGGCGACCAATACTAACACACTTTGCTGCTAGGTGGCTTGTCATTTCACGTTGGTTGCGACGAGCGCACATCCCACGTCAATTTTGTCGTGGGATGTCAAGAGGATTTGACAGCCACATGGGAGTAAAGTGTGCAGGTAGTGGCCGCCACCCATGAAGAAGTCCCGGAGTGTGCCGACAGTTCCAAAAGGGTAAATAGTAACGCTTCGATTCGATCATCAACTGTTGCGGCAACAAACCCAATAACTAGTCGGATTGCAGGAATTGGGAAAAAGGCAAGAAGAATACGAGTACGAGCAACCAAAAAGGTAGGTAAGTTGACCTTAATGTCCTGGTTGTAAAGTAACCATAAAAAGTAGCATTTTAAATACAATTCCATTAGTGAGTTTTCGTTTCACCGCTCTAATAGTCTGTTTTTCCGGACTCCTCCTGCTATTTAGGAACAGACTATATGTGCAACGAATGGTGCCGTTTATTATGCCACTACTCCACCGGCTCCGATAAGCAACATACCTAGGGATCAGTTTGCAGCAGTTTACCCACCAGCAGGTGTGCCAACAATATACCCACCTTCAAGGCCGTACCAGCGTTTTAGCAGTACTACAGTGTGCCAATGAATGTTCCCACCATTTGGCCTCAGAACTACCAAGGTAATTAGATTTGCTTGTATAGATGATACGACAGTTAAATTGGAAACGTGGGATACGGCCGGACAAGACAGGTATCACAGTTTAGCGCTAATGTATTATAGAGGAGCGCAGGCGGCAACATGGATTTGTAAGGATTACCAGATTAACATTTGAACGACCTCCTGAACGATTACACAATAGCGATGTCGAAGCATTATTTTCTTTAATGGATTATGAATTTAATAGATCAATGTGGAATTATCCATTTCGAATAACGTACCGATTAATACTACGTGAAAAAGAAATGCACTTTCGTATCGGTGTTTACAACCCTAGTAAGGACTTAACCTTTTCATTCAATGTACTCCTACATACCTACCTGAAGGTTCCCGATGTGCGCCGATGCAGGTTTACACGGTTGTACATTTATTGATAAGACTAGAGATGGTGCTACCGACCAAGAAGGTCGTGAAGTTGTTACAATAGGCGAATGGACCGATAGAATATATCAACATACACCATCAGAACAACTTATTGCGAATGTTGCCTCCAGACGAAAGAGGAGGCTGCAAAAATACAATTTCCTCGACACAGTCATTTGGAATCCTTGGATAGACCAAGCCCGAGAGATAGCAGATTTTGGAGACGATGAATATCCAAATATGTTAGCGTTGAATCTGGACATGTTTCAACTCCAGTTATTCTGCTGCCTGGAACAGCCTTTGAACTAGCTAAACCCTACAGATTATTATCGAAGGTAACGTCAGTAGGAAATCAAAACGGAGTCACTAACCATCGAGGAAAAGGGGGCGTTCAACCGAGCTAAAACGGATTAATTATAGATTTTGCAGTTTGTTGATTTCTACGGTTCAACTTGGTACTGCAAACTGTCCGTATTCTTAAATCGTAAAACTCAACTATCTTTAAACTGAACTTGACTAGCTCATTGACTCGCTCCAATTTCGGCTGATTCCTGATGGAAATCAACTATGACATTGTCAGCATACATAAATCGGAATACGTTTTTTTTATAACTTTTGAATATACCTAAGGGGAAAGCTGATTAATTAAGTGCATGTTATAATTTAATCCCTCTACATGTTCTGGTGCTGGAACTTAATTATCAAGAGTTGAAATAATAGTCAATTAATTAATTAGAAAGCAGATGGAAGCAATATTCCTTGATAAATGATCAGTTAAAACAAAAAAAATGAAAACTAGAAAAAATTGAGGACAATAGGGTTTTAGTTGTACTAAAGAGCAAATACGTAATTTCTATTGAACTGTACAGTCAATATAAATATAACGAGATCTTAGGACAAAGAAAATGGTGGTGATTCAGAACTGTCACGTAAATTTTGAAAGGAAAAATTAGCCCCCCTAATACTACACACCGCTAAAACGAAAAAAAAAACTAAAGCAACTCCGAATGTAGATCGCATATTCTATTAATATAATTGCAAATGGCGAGAGAATTTAGGTTTGATTGTGTTATAATTAGTCACAGTTTTTTGTGCCCGTTGAAGTTTTTAAAAGGGAAATTCTAGAGAATTCATTGTAGTGTAAAAACGTAATGAAAAACTATTTAATATAAGAAATGCCCTGTTTTGAATAGTCGTAAATGCTTTAGAATACAACCTGCGTTGTATTCTTCCAATCGGCACCCTTGAATATTACACAAAATTCTGTTCATGCATTTGCTTAGGTAATTTGTATATATATATTTTTTTGTATTGCCTATTCATAAAGTAGGTTAAAAAAATTATGAACTGCACGTCTGAGAATGGGAACTGTATTAGCCCTGCACAAGGGTAATACCATCATGTTTGAATGCGAGGAATTAATCTTGAAAAGATCTCTTTCGATAAAATTTTAATACCATAGAAAGGTTTCTACCGAATCAACTGCTAAACTTCCGTGAGCTAATTGAGGCGTTCATTTTATAAAAAAAAAAAGGAAAAAAATCCCTAACATTCCTGCTGTATAAATATATTTTTTTGAAACTATTATCTTGCTATTCCTCTCTCTTTTTCAGTCAATTTAATAGTGGAATGCACCCATTTCAATGATATTTTTTCATTTCGGAATTAACTTAATACTTCAAATCAACATGAATATCCCCACCAGTAATAAATTCAATGGCGTGCTTTTCAAAAATTGTATATTTCTTTATTGTTAGCCGATAATTTTGATAAAGTGAAAGAAATCAACTTCCTTTTGTTTCAAAAACACAACAAAAAGAACACATTAATTAAAACTGCAATTTAAGAATCAGAAGCTTTTAATATAATTATTACAAAAGAAAAGAGAACAAGAATTAATTATTTAGATTTACTTGATAATATTCAACAATTATTTTCATTATTAAATCACATTAAATTTTATGGTTTTTTTTCCGTGATTACTATGAAAATGATGAACTCAGAGAAAATATCAAAACTTGAATAGAATTATTATAAAAAACTTAAGAGTTAAATCAGAGAATAAATAATAATGAATTGCTAACTAACAACACGACTTTCCTTTTCAGTGGTTCTTCCTATCAGCGGGAGATAGAGTGCAGGGTAGGTATGCCGTCGCGAGGGTAGGGTTTGAGAAAATCCGCTGAGGTCGGTGACGCATCGCGCGCGGTACGCGGTACCTTTGTTGTTTTGCCTTTTTATTAGAGTAGCTTTCGTCGGGTTGAGTTAACGTAGTATAATTTTCGATACCGCGTCGGAAATTCGGGAACGTGAAGTAGAAATTAGATTTTGTTCTTTGAATGATTGATGAAGAAATACGGAGTAACGTAAAATAGGTTTCCTCTCCGTATGGTTTTGTTTTGGTGACGCATTTGAAAACGGGCATGTATTGGTGGCTGAATATTGTAAATGAGCGTAATCCCTTCGGAGACCCGCGACCGAAATCCTCTCCGATCTAGCTGGCCGACAAGCAGCCACCACGTGAATGGGTTACGGTACACGGATTGGTTGACCGGTTGGTACCATCCGTTGGCACTACTCAGACTTCACGTCTAGAACCGATGAGAGGTCGGTTCCTCGTACGGACGTAGACGTAAAATCATTACAACCTCAACTGGAACACCATCTGGACCTGGAGCCTTCCTCGCTTTCAGTGAAACGACTACCTCTTCTTTGTTCCAGCTGTGTAAAGATTGGATACTCGACTGCAGTTTCACTGAGGACAGCGTCAATACGAGCGGAGAAGAGTGCCCGTACTGTCTTGTCCCTTTTTATCGCATCATACGAGCAAGGCTTCCGCATAACTCGCTTGTAGCCAAGGCCCCATGGATCCTTAGTCACCTTGCTGTTGTTAATCAATTCGCGAAGGCATTTCCTGGCCGACTTATACACTGCCATCCGGTTGGATGTCTTGTCACGTTCCATGGCAATTGAGCCTCACGCCGAAGCTTGTGACACTGCCTTCGCTTTGTAGCGCTTTCAGTTGACTACCAGTACACCGGGGGCTTGCCGTGCCGGGGTTTTTGACGGAGCATAGAAGCATTGCAAGCAGTCGTACTGGCTCATAGTTGAGTTCACCATGTCTTGAGCTGCCAGTTCTTCTGTTCCCTGCAAATCTCCTTGTAGCGGGGCACCTACTGTGAGCACATCAACCAACCTCTTGACACCCATCCTTCCAATGTTCCATCCAATTGTAGAAAGCCGAAAGCGCTAACGTCGGGAGACAGCGTCGCTAATCTCAAACAGAATGCACTGACGATCACTGGCTGGGTAGTCCTGTATACTCTCCAATTGTGTATCCTCCCTACAAAGGGCTCCAAGGTGAATGTCACGGCCGGTATGCTTTCTCTACAGCCAATACGGTGGAAAGTCGGCATATTTCCGCTGTTTAGTACGAGGAGCGCCGTCCTGGCCACCATTTTTTGGATTCGCTTTCCCCGTGAATCTGCTTGAGGTATGCCCCTTTCGATTACTTTAGCTTTGAAGTCTTCCCCAATAAGCATGTTCCCGTCTGTGTTCAAGACAGCCCCTTCCAAAGCATTAAGCTTGGCTTGGAAAGATTATATCGGTTCGTGTGGCATTAGATACATACTAAAGAAGGTGGTCCCTGAGCACTGAACCCATACAAAACCATCCCCCCATCCACAGCTTTCCACCTGGAAATCACTGTTCCGAACCCAGATGGTGGCAGTACCAATTTTGCTAGGATACCATGATTCCGAACTTTTATCATGGTATTGCTCACTCAGCAGCAAGTAGTCGGCTTTCATGTCCCTCGCAAACTGCTCAAGCAGATTTTGCGCCGTTGAACTGCGGTGTAGGTTTAGCTGCAGGATGCGGGTCATCGAAGTTTTGATTTTGCGTTGGCTATAGCTTCCTGAAAAACTCAGCATTTTCCTGATCCCAAGACGTGTCTGAAATCAGGTCTTGCATCAGCATCCTTGCAAAGAAAACAGTGTGCATCCTTCGTACACGCTTTTCTTTTATGTCCCACTTCACCGCATTTGTAACATAGGGAACATACTTGTGTGGTCATAGCCACTGCTCTTCGCCGGATCCTACAGATAAGCCACCCTATTCTTACTTTGCCCTTACTTATAAATTGTTCGCTGTCCTTTTCGGTCAAGTCGATTATGGCCATGCGTTATCCCCTATGGTTTTCTGGTGTCATGTAATGATTTAACCACGTCTCGTACGTTCGAGATTTTTCATCGGTTCTAGACGTGAAGTCCTGGGACGTGACAATGAACTGTACACATCAGGTCAACAAGTCCGGACACTCTTAGTATACTCCAAGGTGGCTGCTGGCTAGTTAGCTAGTTTGGAGAGGAGTTTATGTAGCGAGTCTTATGCGAGCAGACCAAGTCCGAAATATAAAAACTCAGCCATCGGTTTAAATTTCCGATTTAAAATGCGTTGAATAACTTCCATCGACTCTACTTTAAATTACGTAACTTCATCCCGGTGAAAAGGAACAAAAACAACCGCTGAAAAATTACGCGCTCCCGAATACTATGGACGCGGTGCCCAAAATACTCGGCTCGAATTCTAAAACAAAAAAATCGACTCTAAGGAAAATCGCAAACTCAATTTATGATACCGCGTACCGCAACCGTACCGCAACGCGAAACCATTCGCGGATTACTGGAACCCTAACCACTCGGTGGCATACTCACCTTTTGCCGACATAATCCTGCTGAAAAGGAACGGTTTTTATGGAAAGGAAAGGCGTTCGTTAATTCAGCAATTCATTAAAAATATTATTTCTTTCACTCTTATTAATCGGCTTACTAATGAAATACATTCTTCAAAGTTTTGGTATATATATATATATATATATATATATATATATATATATATATATATATATATATATATATATATATATATATATAGTTTATGCTCCATGCATAACATCATCATGTTTTTAGTATTTCTTAAAGTCTTATGTTAAAGATATATTCTAAAAAAAGTTACACTTAGCATCTAATGTAATTCGCGTACAGCGATATTCGTTTTAAATTCAAGTATAATATATATATATATATATATATATATATATATATATATATATATATATATATATATATATATATATATATATATGACTCATCGTCGCATACTGAAAATTATATTGATTTCGGGCTTAATAACTCAAAAAAAAAAGGTTTTAAAAATACAAAAGATGAATAAAATTGTTCATTTGATCTTTTTTTTTTAAATTTGCTAATATAATTAGATTTTTTCTCACATCCATACATATGTAATCCCAGTCAAATGAAATTCTTTCAATGTATGTGTCTAGAGTATGGAAACCCTTACTATCGTTATTTAAGCTTAGTTTTAGTTAGATACAAAAATATTGTTTTCAAAAATATAATTTGTCCGTTATTTGAAAAATATTCAACATATTTTCATTATTTCCCGTTATAAATGTAGCGAACAAACAAACATTTTACGTATGTCCTCATAATCAAAGTCTATACTGTAAACAAGATATGAATGCGGTAAAAAAAAAAAATCTTTTTTTGTTTCCTTCTCCCGTCTCATCCTCAATATACGAGTACTCTTGTAATTTCATTTAACATTGGTACTCATTCCTATGTATTTTGACACTCCCTTTTGATGGCCTCTTCTACCTCGGCCAGATCCGTCACGCAGTCAATGTCTCTTATTTCGATCGTTGCCATCGGCTCGAGTGAGGCTATAGTTGCGCTTTTGCGGAGGGCTTTCTTTACTGCGTCGCAGAATGCTTCCATATTGTCAGCCTCTGCTCCGAATTGGACCAGTATGTGGCCCAACCGTGTTGGTCGTACTGCTTTAACGGCTATGTTGGTGTCTTCGGGCCTTACGTTCCCCCTGATATCCTGCAGCACCTCCACGTAGAATTGACCATCTTGCGGTTTTACGAGCAATGCCTGCTGTAGGGTCTTCGTCAGGGCTTCTTTCTCTCCTGTTTCGCATCAGGTCCTTTTTTCTTATTGGGCGTCCTTACGGACTTTGTTTTCTGGCACTTTTTGAAGGAGTTTCTTTGCAGCTTTCTTCGCTCTTTTTGTAAGCACTGTCTGGAAACCCCCTGATCTGGTGTTCTGCGCGCATCAAGTGCCTCTTCCTTCTTTCTTTTATCCGGATCTCCTTCGATTGGGCTAGACGCCATTCTTTTATTGATTTTTGATGGCGAAGCTATCTGCACGTGCTCTTTAGATTAAGCCCTCAGCACTTCTTTAGCCTTCTGCTCTTCTTCGGCCTTCTGTTCCTCTTTGGCCTTTAACCAGCTTCTCCGATAATGTCCTATGCGGACTAGGAGCTCTTCTAGTTCAAGGAGCCCAATCTTTGCTGCTTTGTTGATTTTTTGGCGAGTCGCATGCAGATTTTATTCTTTTAAGAACATCTCCCGCTTTTCGGAATAGCCTTTCTTCTTCAAGTCGCTGGGCGGCAATTGTATATACTTTGCGACCATCGTTCTTTGGAGAGATTATCGGGTTCCGTTACCGAATACAGTACTTCTGCCACATCTTCAACGTTAGCGATGAAATCACACAACGTTGCTTTTTTTGTCTGGTCACTCCTGCCTTTTCCTGCCGTGATCTACTTGTGGACTTCAGGATGGTTCGTTATTATTTCAGGATTTACGACCCTTGCTTCAGTCGCTTCGGTAGTGATCGCAGCAGTGACCATCGAGTTCTCGATGTTCTTTATATTTTCCCCCGCCGCTCGAACATCTGGTGCATCCTGCAGGGTTTCTCACTTTTCCTTTTTAAAACGCTCTGTCGTTCGCATCATTTTTTTGCTGCGCTCAAACGCTGAGCGAATCTCAGTCTGGAGCAGACTGTCTGTTAATCTCCGTTTTTTCGTCCGTCTTCACTGTCATTGTATTAATCGTCGTTTTTGTCATCGTTAGTACCGCTCTCGATGTACTGTCGTAACTGCAGCTGCTGCCTGCATCGTCGTTGTTGATATTTTTTCTTTCTTTTTTGGGGTTTTTTTATCTTTTTTAGGGTTTTAGGTTGCTCCAGCTTTATTAGGTCCCCTCTCGGAGCCGCTATCTCTGTTCGTGTATGTAGTCGCCTTTTTGGTCCCATTGTTACCTTTGTAGAGTAGGGAGGCCATGTGAGGGTTAGCACAAGCCCTTCTGGGGACAAGTGCTCTGAGCCAGACCAGTGCTAATCGGGAGTCCGCCTCAACCGAACCTACACCACCAACCCAATGGTGTGAACTTCGAACATACCCCGAGGCCTGCCAAGGTTTTACCGGGACGGAGACTGTATGATAGTTGAATTGGAGCCGTTCACACACGAATGTCACCTCAGTGCTGCCATGCAAAGCAACTAGGTCCAAACCATCATCTCTGCCAGCCCAATGCATGAGTTCCAGTTCGTTGTCCAAAGCGTCATTACCTGTCATCCCAGGACGGAACCTCACGGCGCCCCCCATGTCCTCGGGTCCATGGAGGCAGCACTCACCAACAAATGCTAGCCTCGAAGAGCATTCCGGTCGGCCAGCATTCTCCCTGTAGAGTGGTTTTACCTCTTAAGCAAAAATATGAATTGATATATGCAAAGACTGTAAATACACTGCAAAAGTGGTTCAGTTAAAAAAAAAGGTATATCGGTGTTCTTTTCTTTTCGATATACTCTCGTATCTAAGCGTAGCGTCCCAAAGATACTCGTATATTTGGAGAAACAATATGGAAGCTATACCCCTACGCTTTTGGTAGCTTTTTAAATCTTTCAAAAATAAAACTTCAATTCTTCTAGTTTCCCTAGAACCTCGCTAGTAATATAAGAGAAAATTACGAGGGTAATTTGAAAAGTTTCTAGGTACATTCAAGTTCTCTTGCCAACCAATAGATGGCCTTTGTATATGTATGCCATAAAAATTTCAAGTAATTCCGATCAGTATAGAACTCATGGTTACTTTTTTAAAGTTGACAGGTGACTTTTTTAAGAAGAATGGATAAAATCGAGTATCGTACGGCGATAAAGTACCTCTAATTGAAAGGGAAAAAACTCGAAAGTGAAAGATGAGTTAGACTCCGTGTACGGTGAATCGTCACCCTCATTTACAACCGTCAAACATTGGGTGGCCTAGTTCAAATGCGGTCGCACAAGCATTTTTAACGTTGAACGTTCTGGACGTCCAGAAACTGTTTCAACGGAAGATATCGTCAGTTTAGGGCACACAACCGTGATGGAAGATCGCCGATTAACCATTAAGAAAATTGCTGAGGCTTGTGGGATATCAACTGAATGGGTACATAAGATTTTACATGAAGTTGTGCATCAGAAAATTATCTGCGCTTTGGGTGCCGCGTTTCCACACATATATGCTGAAAATAGAAAAAGACAGCTTCCTTTTAATTTTGTGTATTATTTTTATTCTCGAAATCGATTTTCGACCGTAATCGTTCGGTCTTCTTCAGCGATTAATTTATTTTTACTCACATTCCTGCTTATATACTAGCTATGTTTAAGGAAATTTACTCTAGATCATTAAAAAGTAATTAGGGAAATTTGCTTAAGCTAATAAAAGGTAGGAAAGGTAATTTACAAAAGGGGTAGTTATAAAAATATTATTTTTACATGATTCAGAGAAGATATTATTATTTAATTAATTTAAATAGCCATGATCTGCAGTTTCCGTCATCCTGATTCATTAACTTTTTCCTTTCCCGTGTAACTGCCAGGCTTTCCATCACATCCAATTCACGTGTATCTCTAGCTTCCTTGATGACTACAGCGTCCTCCATTGTTATCTCGTGTCCCTTCGTGATAATATGTTCCGCTACCACTGACTTGAAATTCGAAGTTCTTTCTTTCTTTCTTGCTGCTGCTGCTTCGCCTAGATGCTCCTTGATTCGCGTGCCGATGAGCCTCCTCGTTTGACCTATGTACACTTCTTCACAATTGGGACATTCGATGCGATAGATACCAGATTTCTCGTGTGGTTCGCGCTTGTCTTTCGTTGATCCGAGAACGTTTTTGAGCTGGTTCTTGCTGCTTGATTCGATTAACCGTA
Source organism: Odontomyia ornata (assembly GCA_963969285.1). Lineage (NCBI taxonomy): Eukaryota > Metazoa > Arthropoda > Insecta > Diptera > Stratiomyidae > Odontomyia > Odontomyia ornata. The sequence continues at coordinate 87,836,729 of OZ017742.1, forward strand.
CAGAATTGAGCTGATTTATTCGCCGCTTGATCCGATTGCTGATGTCTTCGTGATAAGTTAGAGCCTTCCAGTACGTTCTTTCGGTATTCGCATTTGATAATGTTGATCGTCCCTGACGCTGTCTATTAGTCTGGATCTTCTGTGCCATTCTCCTAATCGTCGAGCCCTTGAAGCCGTTTAGTTTAGCTGTCTCAACAATGTACCTCATCTCCTTTTCCTTAGCTTCCTTGCTTAGCGGCAAATCGAGCATCCTGTGGATCATGGCTCTGTACGGAGAAACCTTGATTTGCTGCGAATGATTTGATGTATTTGGAATCGTTCTTTGTGTGTGAGTTGCTTTCCGGTATACATCGAAAGTTATATTTGTTTGAGTCCTCCTTACTACTATATCTAGGAACGATAGTTTACCGTCTTTCTCTTCCTCCATCGTGAATACTATATTTTTGTGGGCTCCATTCAGGTCAGCAAGGACTTTCTCCACGTCACTCCTTTTCACATATGCAAACACATCGTCCACATATCGGACCCAATGTTTTGGTAACTGGCCTTTCTCCTGCAGTCCGTCTTCTAGTTTCGTCATAAATATCTCGCTGAAAAATGGTGAAAGTGGATTTCCCATCGCAACTCCGCCTTTCGTCTTATAAAATTTCCCCCGAAAGGTGAAATAATTTTCGATCATGCACAGTCTCGCAAGTTGGATATACTGCCTAGTTTTTATTTTCCAAGATAATGAGTTTTCTTGGTGGGAAAGCCATTCTTCTATATATCCCAGTGTCTCCATCACCGGAATACTCGGGAATAGAGCTTTCACGTCGAAAGACACCATAATTTTGTCTTGCGCTTAGTCGAGAGAAAATAACTGTTGTGTGCTTCTTGGTTTGCAGTGGGTTTTGTGGAAATTGCGGACTTAATAGTGGACGAAACACTCCAGTCTCAGTCCAAGGGATATAATTTTACATCTAAGACCGTTCCTGAGTGGCTCTTTCAACGACGGCTTAACTCCACTTAACCAACTAGGATTTAAATTGGAATATCATATACAGGAACCAGGTATTTGAAACAACGGTTATCCGGAACAAAAAGTGTTAACATTTTTGCGCCGTCCTTATTATTGTTTAATCATATATCCTTATTCTTGTTTATTAATATAAACACGCATCCATGTCTCAGCTAAGCACGGGTTTCGCGAATACATTTCAATCGTAAGAATTCCAAAGAATAGCTTATGGCGCTCGTGCTATTAATGAAGGCGGATATCAAAGTTGGCCGAATTAACCTTTCCTAGAGCTTGTCTAGTTGGATGTAGTACTGGTTTTCTAAATGTCCCCCGAATAAAAGGATCTCACTACGCCAAGAAAAGTGGAATGCTAGCTGCTGATAGTATATGTGAAACTCTTTTTAATGATGCAAATGTGATCAAACCAGGTTTTGAACCTGCAACATTCTCAGAGAGAATTAAAGAATCGTTTATAGGGAAGGATTTATATAAAGTGAGGAATATCAAACTATCATTTCATAGTTCTCTTGGTTTGTATAGTGGCTTGTCCTACCGTGCATTTTCCATTTATTTCGGTGGTCGGGAACCATGGACATGGTCTCCTGGTGAAGCAGATAATGCAAAATTTAAACTAGCTAAGGAATCAATGCAAATTAATTATCCAGCACTTGATGGAAAAATAACTTTTGATTTGCTTTCCTCTGTTTCTTTAACGGGTGTTTAAACGATAAAAAAATTGTAAACATTCTAACGGTAAGAAATCGCAAACATTTTATATATATATATATATATATATATATATATATATATATATATATATATATATATATATATATATATATATATATATACAGTCTTCCACAAAAGTCAAAGTACAGTGATAAATATCATGAAAATTGTTTGATATTTTTATTTAAAAAACCTATAGTGATAAAATTTTTTTTGGTATTACTTCAACTATAATCATTACACTTTAAATTCATGTAAAACAAAACGAAAATTCTGTCGTATTAATATATTATTACATATGATGTGTTGGAAAGTCAATGAATGAAGTCCACAAAAGTCATGGTACACCTAAAGAAAAATGATACAAATTGTAATTATAGTCTTGCATAGTTATTTGAATTATACTTTTCTTAATATTTTGTCGGATATCCTTTCATCTGAATTACTGACTTCAGTCTTTTAGGCATAGAATATACCAATTTTTTAGTAAATTCGCTGCTGATTCTGGCCCACTCCTCCAATATAACATCCTTAAGCTGCGCCTTGCTTGATATCACTCTTTTTCGGATTTTTGTCTCAAGCTCATTCCAAAGATGCTCTAAAGGGTTCAAATCAGGGCTTTGAGGCGGTGTAGCAAGCATGCGAGTATTGTACAATAGCCACATTCGAACTTTATGCGCAGTGTGCTTAGGGTCATTGTCCTGTTGAAACAAGAAATCTTCTCGCATACCTAATTTGGCTGCACTTTGTTTCATGTTGTTTCGTAGAATCTCTAAATAAGAGTTCTGATCCATAGTATTTTCGATGAATGTCAGATTTCCAACTCCAGCAGCAGCCATGCAACCCCAAACCATAACACCACCGCCTCCATGTTTTACTGTTTTAATAGTGTTCTTGGGATTAAATGCTTCTCCTACTTTTCGCCAGACCCTCTTATGCCCATTTACACCAAATATACAAAATTTAGACTCATCCGAAAATAAAACGTAATCCCAAAACGTTATTGGTTTGTCAATATATGCTTTTGCAAATGTTATTCTTTTTTGTTTGTTTATGGAACTTACAAGAGGTTTTCTTCTAGGCGTACGAGATGAAAATACAGCTTCTACGGCAGCTCTACGCACAGTTTCTGCGCTAACCTCCTTCTTATCATTAATTCCAAGAACATCGCAGATTTTTCTACAGCTTAGAAATGGATCTTGTTTTACCATTCGCGAAATTTTTCTCTTGTCCTTTGCACTTAGTTTAGATGGACGACCTGTTCGGGGCACATTTTCCACTCTATTTTCCTTCTTAAATCGATTTATCACTTTTTGAATCGTTGACCGACTTCGCAACACTAGTTCAGCTATTTCAGAATATGATTTGCTCTGATTTGAATGCAGATTAATAATTATTTCACGCCCCTTAATACTCAACTCCTTTCGACTCATTTTTTATAAATTTTATTAAATAAAAGATACACCACGAATACGGACGCGATATTAAAGACAGCGGCCTACGGTTGTTAACTCACTCTGATAATATGTACTTGGGGGATTCCCCTTTTTACAAATAACAGGGCATTTTCTGCAACTGTACCAAGACTTTTGTGGAGTAGAAAAGAGACATTGCCAACAAAAAATTATTGTCTTCAATGATCATTATTGCCGAATCCCTTTAAATTTATGAAAACTTAAATTCAACAGAACTCGTATTATTACCATTTCATAACTTTTGGTTTTCAAATAAAAATATTGATTCAGTAATACAATTTTCAGTTACCGATTCTCTGTACCTTGACTTTTGTGGAAGACTGTATATATATATATATATATATATATATATATATATATATATATATATATATATATATATATATATATATATATTGAGCATAAATAATAATTCATTATGATATATCAAATGGAGCTCATTCTTTAATTACTTTTTAATCTAATAATCACTTATAAAATCCAATGAAAATCGCATTCCTTATCAATAAAATCATTTTCTACACTCGTTCAACCTTGATGCCATGTGCACATTTGCCTTAGGTCTAGTCGTGAGTTGCAATTCTGCAACATATCGTTTACGCGGAAGAATTGCGTAAGAGTCGACGAGTGTTATTGTTTTGCCGCGTAGAACATTGACTCAGGCAAAATAAATAAATACAAATGAGTAAATACTCTATACGAACAATTAAAATATTGTCGCGTGTTTTTCTGTTCGCGGCCAATAATTTTAATGTTCCGGGGAAGTGAAAACGCAATGTCTTTTCAATTAAATTAAAAGAGTTTATTCGATTAATCAAAAAAATGCACAATCACTTATTTTAGTATTTCACAATTTTAATTTTCACTTAGTCTATAAATTTGTCATTCAACTGTCCACTTAAAATCACAACCGCGATAGAAAACTGCGATATAGTGGAACGCGAAGTAAAGGCGATTGATTGTTTGAGAGCGAAGTGATTTTAAGTGGACAGTTGAATGACAAATTTATAGACTAAGTGAAAATTAAAATTGTGAAATACTAAAATAAGTGATTGTGCATTTTTTTGATTAATTGAATAAACTCTTTTAATTTAATTTAAAAGACATTGCGTTTTCACTTCCCCGGAACATTAAAATTATTGGCCGCGAACCGAAAAACACGCGACAATGGTGTCGAGAAGTGAGATTAAAATTTTGGAAGTGAAAACGTTTAAACAATTTCAAAGTGCACAATTGTGAAAATTAACGTGGAAAAATAGCCGAAAGAATAAAATGCCAGGAAATTTACATCTAAAAATTAATCAATTGAGCATATCGGAGCTCAAAGAGGAGTTGGAACAACGAAATCTGGCTACACAAGGTACAAAGGCCATACTGATTGCACGCTTGCGTGATGCGATCGAGTCGGAAGGCGTGAACCTGGATTCGGGTGAGCTGTCAGCTGCAGAAAGAGACGCAGAAGGTGGTGAAGCCGAAACACCAAAACCAAAGGAACCAGAAAATGCGCTGATGCAAATGTTGATGCTGATGCAGCAAGAGCAGCGACAACAGTCATCCAATTTGATTGCGAAGCTAAATGAACAATCAGCGCAGCTAAATGAACAATCAGCGCAGCTGAATGAACAGACATCCAGTTTAGCTGTGAAACTAAATGAACAATCAGTGAAACTAAGTGAACAATCAGCGCAGCTAAATGAACAGACATCCAGTTTAGCTGCGAAGCTAAATGAACAATCAGCGAAGCTAGACCAACAAGCATTCGAAATCAAGGCAGACATCACACAGAAGCTGGAGAAACAGTCAACCGAAATAAAAGCGGAGCTCAGTAGTCTCAACAGCCAAATTAAATGCGTCGAGGAGAAGCTATAACAGGTCGAGGAGAGAATCAACCTTGAGATCAGCCAGGTTAACCATGAGATGGAAAAATGAAAAAGGACTTGGAAGCAGCGAAGGCAGTAGTAACCGCCTCACCAGCCCCACTTATAACCGCAGCGCAAAGCACATCCAGAAATGTGCAAGCACCAATATTCGATGGCCAAACGGTCTGGAGTATTTACAAAATCCAGTTTGAAGCAGCCGCTAGGATAAATCACTGGAATGAGCAGGAACGAGCAACTGCATTAATTCTTGCTCTAAGAGGCCCAGCTGCCGAGCTTTTGCAGACTATCCCCGTTGAGCTGCATTCAAACCCGGCTGCTATAATGTATGCGCTGGACATGCGTTATGGAGACGATCATCTGAAGCAGATTTACCGGGCACAGCTACGGCATCGGATGCAGAAGTCTGGCGAAACCTTGCAGCAGCTAGCACAAGCCATTGAGCGACTGGCACTTTTGGCTTACCCAGCGTATGACCCAGAACATCGAGATGACGTAGCAACAGAAGCATTCATCAGCGCCTTAAAGGACAAGGAATTGCAACAAGCCGTGCGGTTAGCTCAAAAGCAAACGGTTAAGGACGCATTGATTTATAGTCTAAACTTCGAGGCAACACAAAATGTGACTCATACCACTGCCCGGGTCCGTGAGGTAGTGGCAGACGAATGCAGGTGTGAGCGCGTGGAAAATGAGCGCCTAGATGCTGGGATTGCGGTGAGAAGGGGCACCTGCAAAGAGACTGCAAGAAGCGAAGAAGACGGAGCTATTGTCCAGGATGGTGGGGATCCAGACCGTATCAGGAGCCTAGAATGGAGGCCCATCAAACTGCAAGGGCCAACTACGTAGGGCAAACGTTAGCTAGGAGGATCGACATCCCCAGTACCCCCATCACCGTGCCAAGGCAACATCGTGGAGAAGCAGACAGATGCCTTCCTGGTCAAGTTGATGAAGAACATTGCACTGGTGCAACCCGTTCGACTATCCGACCAGACATAGTGAGGCCCCAACAACTTCACAAGGGCAGAGTTCATGGAAATGCTGACGCCCTATCTCGTCATCCATGTCCAGCTAACTGCAAGCATTGCCGGCGGATTGAGGAAAAGGAGCCGACCGTTGATCTGCGAGCGATAACGGCCGGATTCGATGAAGGTTGGTCAGCGGAGGAGATTCAAAATGCCCAGTTAGGCGATGAAGACATCGGACCATTGCTCATATGGAAGGAGACAACTAGGCGACTGGAGTGGAAGGACGTTTCGATGCATGGCGCAACCCTGAAAAGCTATTGGGCACAATGGAACTCCCTTCAGGTGGAGGGTGGCGTACTGAAGCGGAAATGGGAAACGGCGGATGGCAGCTCCTATAGGATGCAAACTATACTACCTAAAAGCCGAATCCACGATGTGATTAAGGAAATGCATGAAGGATCCTCGGGAGGCCACCTTGGTGTTAACAAGACCTTAGCGAAATTGCGGGAAAGGTTCTACTGGCTCCACGCTCGAGAAGACGTAGAGGACTGGTGTCGCAGATGCACAATTTGCACTTCCGTCAAAGGCCCAAAGCGACGACTGAGAGGACAAATGTAAACCTATAACGTAGGCGTGCCATTCGAAAGTATTGCTGTTGACATCGCAGGAACCTTTACTGAATCCGATTGGGGAAATCGATATACGTTGGTTGTAGCCGATTATTTCAGCAAGTGGCCCGAGGTCTACCCGATTCCCAACCAGGAAGCAACTACCGTAGCTGAACAGCTAGTGTTAAATTGGGTCAGTAGGTACGGCGTACCTTGCGAATTACATTCAGATCAAGGCCGAAACTTCGAGTCACTAATTTTTGGCGAAATAAGTGAGCTGCTGGAAATACGGAAAACGAGGACAACACCGCTGCATCCCCAATCCGATGGAATGGTCGAACGGTTCAACGGCACGCTCAATAAACATCTGGCCAAGATGGTCGACGAGAACCAAAGGGACTGGGACCGACATATCCCACTATTTTTGATGGCGTACCGAGCTGCCGAACATGCATCCACGGGCCAAGCACCAGCCAAAGTCCTTTTTGGAAAGACTATTCGTCTGCCAGCCGATATAAAGTTCGGAACACCCCCTGAGAAACCCCAAACGATCTCGGAGTACGCAAGTGATCTAAGACAACGGTTGAACCAGATACATCGGACAGTGCGAAATCACCTCGAATCGGCTACTGACCGCATGAAGACCAATCTCAAGGCAAATTCTACTGGCTTCCAGCAAGATGACTTGGTGTGGCTACATAACCCGCAACGGCGAAAGGGTAGGTCTCCAAAGTTGCAACATAATTGGGAGGGACCATACCGGGTCACAAAGCGAATTAACGACGTCGTATATCGCATACAGGAACACCATAAACCGAGAGCCAAAATGAAAATCGTGCATCTGGACCGTCTTGCCCCATATTACACCCAGGGAGAATTGACTACAAATAGCGACACATCTTTTCGGGGCGAAAAGAACTGAGGTGGGGGCAGTGTTACATGTACAAATAATTCTGCGAGCTACTGTCGCAATTGTTTCCACAATCATTAAGAACACCAACAAATGAATGTACTCGAAACCACGAGAACCCAACAAGCATTATCAACATCTGAAAGTGAGTCACTGCCCATTAATTACGCTGTTGGAATGTTCCCGCTTATTCATCAATGTACGAGAACTGAGTTGAATGATTAGAGACCCTATATAAAGGCGAGCTGAATGAATGGGGGGATCATTCATTACAACCGCGATAGAAAACTGCGATATAGTGGAACGCGAAGTAAAGGCGATTGATTGTTTGAGAGCGAAGTGATTTTAAGTGGACAGTTGAATAACAAATTTATAGACTAAGTGAAAATTAAAATTGTGAAATACTAAAATAAGTGATTGTGTATTTTTTTAATTAATTGAATAAACTCTTTTAATTTAATTTAAAAGACATTGCGTTTTCACTTCCCCGGAACATTAAAATTATTGGCCGCGAACAGAAAAACACGCGACAATATTTTAATTGTTCGTATAGAGTATTTACTCATTTGTATTTATTTATTTTGCCTGAGTCAATGTTCTACGCGGCAAAACAATAACACTCGTCGACTCTTACGCAATTCTTCCGCGTAAACGATATGTTGCAGAATTGCAACTCACGACTAGACCTAAGGCAAATGTGCACATGGCATCAAGGTTGAACGAGTGTAGAAAATGATTTTATTGATAAGGAATGCGATTTTCATTGGATTTTATAAGTGATTATTAGATTAAAAAGTAATTAAAGAATGAGCTCCATTTGATATATCATAATGAATTATTATTTATGCTCAATATATATATATATATATATATATATATATATATATATATATATATATATATATATATATATATAAAATGTTTGCGATTTCTTACCGTTAGAATGTTTACAATTTTTTTATCGTTTAAACACCCGTTAAAGAAACAGAGGAAAGCAAATCAAAAGTTATTTTTCCATCAAGTGCTGGATAATTAATTTGCATTGATTCCTTAGCTAGTTTAAATTTTGCATTATCTGCTTCACCAGGAGACCATGTCCATGGTTCCCGACCACCGAAATAAATGGAAAATGCACGGTAGGACAAGCCACTATACAAACCAAGAGAACTATGAAATGATAGTTTGATATTCCTCACTTTATATAAATCCTTCCCTATAAACGATTCTTTAATTCTCTCTGAGAATGTTGCAGGTTCAAAACCTGGTTTGATCACATTTGCATCATTAAAAAGAGTTTCACATATACTATCAGCAGCTAGCATTCCACTTTTCTTGGCGTAGTGAGATCCTTTTATTCGGGGGACATTTAGAAAACCAGTACTACATCCAACTAGACAACCTCTAGGAAAGGTTAATTCGGCCAACTTTGATATCCGCCTTCATTAATAGCACGAGCGCCATAAGCTATTCTTTGGAATTCTTACGATTGAAATGTATTCGCGAAACCCGTGCTTAGCTGAGACATGGATGCGTGTTTATATTAATAAACAAGAATAAGGATATATGATTAAACAATAATAAGGACGGCGCAAAAATGTTAACACTTTTTGTTCCGGATAACCGTTGTTTCAAATACCTGGTTCCTGTTATATGATATTCCAATTTAAATCCTAGTTGGTTAAGTGGAGTTAACCCGTCATTGAAAGAGCCACTCAGGAACGGTCTTAGATGTAAAATTATATCCCTTGGACTGAGACTGGAGTGTGGCGTCCACTATTAAGTCCGCAATTTCCACAAAACCCACTGCAAACCAAGAAGCACATAACAGTTATTTTCTCTCGACTAAGATGGAGGCTTTTCTTCACCCTAACTCAACTGATGATTTTCTTCAGTTTCTGGCGTTGATCGAGTTCAATTGGTGAAATTTTCTCCTTCTTTGTAATAAAATCGGAATTGACGTTTTCACTTGTTGCGATTGACCACGCACTTCTTCCTCCTCTATACTTAAAGGAAGCCACCACGCCCACACTCCCAGCGATTTCCTCGATTCTTTCTTTTTGTCCACTTGCAATCCGACCACACCGGATACGTCAAATTGACTTAGCCGTCAATTCATCCACTCAATTACATTCCAGTCGCCAATCTAGTACATTGGTAAAGTGTACCAGATCAACGTTCCTACACTGTAAATTTTACGTAGCAGATTTAAATTGTTCTAAATAAACTAAATTTGAACGGAGTTAAGAAAAATGAATAGAGTTTTTTAAAATGTTAATAAAATTAAATTTCATGAAAAATAAAATTAGAGGAAAACGTTTCAATTTAATATAAAGAACAATTGATATAAAATTACATTTAATATAAAGGAAAATTGTTATAAAATTACATTTAACAATAATAATGAGAAAGAAAACTATTTTACAAATGGCGATTATGAGCGAAATTAATTAATTACTTTTCTAAACATGCCACAAAAAATTACAAGTAGAGGATAGAAAGTTTTCGAGTCGTTGGCTTGAGAAACTGCTCGCATTTTAAATATAAAAAACGTCACCCGCAGTTAGGTCTGGTGAGGAGGGTGGATGTTGAAGCAATTTGAACTTCAATTCGTCCGATTTCGCCATTGCAACTATGCATGTGGGGCCCCGACCTGCGACCATATATGTGTGGAAACGTGGCACCCAAAGCGCAGATAATTTTCTGATGCACAACTTCATGTAAAATCTTATGTACCCATTCAGTCGATATCCCACAAGCCTCAGCAATTTTCTTAATGGCTAATCTGCGATCTTCCATCACGGTTGTGGCACTAAACTGACGATATCTTCCGTTGAAACAGTTTCTGGTCGTCCAGAACGTTCAACGTCAAAAATGCTTGTGCGACCGCATTTGAACTAGGCCACCCAATGTTTGAAGGTTGTAAATGAAGGTGACGATTCACCGTGCATGGAGTCTAACTCATCTTTCACTTTCGAGTTTTTTCCCTTTCAATAAGAGGTACTTTATCGCCGTACGATACTCGATTTTATCCATTCTTCTTAAAAAAGTCACCTGTCAACTTTAAAAAGGATCATGTGTTCTATACTGATCGGAATTACTTGAAATTTTTATGGCATACATATGCAATTATTTTTATGGCATACATATGAATTACTTGAAATTTTTATGGCATACATATGCAAAGGTCATCTATTGGTTGGCAAGAGAACTTGAATGTACCTAGAAACTTTTCAAATTACCCTCGTAATTTTCTCTTATATTACTAGCGAGGTTCTAGGGAAACTAGAAGAATTGAAGTTTTGTTTTTGAAAGATTTAAAAAGCTACCAAAAGCGTAGGGATATAACTTCCATATTGTTTCTCCAAATATACGAGCTTCTTTGGGACGTTACGCTTAGATACGAGAGTTTATCAAAAAGAAAAGAACACCGATATACCTGGTTCCTGTTATATGATATTCAAATTTAAATCCTAGTTGGTTAAGTGGAGTTAAGCCGTCGTTGAAAGAGCCACTCAGGAACGGTCTTAGATGTAAAATTATATCCCTTGGACTGAGACTGGAGTGTTTCGTCCACTATTAAGTCCGCAATTTCCACAAAACCCACTGCAAACCAAGAAGCACACAACAGTTATTTTCTCTCGACTAAGATGGAGGCTTTTCTTCGCCCTAACTCAACTAATGATTTTCTTCAGTTTCTGGCGTTGATCGAGTTCAATTGGTGAAATTTTCTCCTTCTTTGTAATAAAATCGGAATTGACGTTTTCACTTGTTGTGATTGACCGCGCACTTCTTCCTCCTCTATACTTAAAGGAAGCCACCACGCCTACACTCCCACCGACTTCCTCGATTCTTTCGTCCACTTGCAATCCGACTACACCGGATACGTCAAATTGACATAGCCGTCAATCCATCCACTCAATTACATTCAATTCGCCAATCTGTAAATTTTACGTGGTAGATTTAAATTGTTCTAAATAAACTAAAATGGAACGAAGTTAGGAAAAATGAATAGGATATTTTAAAATGTTAATAAAATTAAATTTCATGAAAAATAAAATTAAAGGAAAACGTTTCAATTTAATATAAAGGACAATTGATATAAAATTACATTTAATATAAAGGAAAATTGTTATAAAATTACATTTAACAATAATAATGAGAAAGAAAACTATTTTACAAATGACGATTATGAGCGGAATTAATTAATTACTTTTCTAAATCTGCCACAAAGAATTACAAGTAGAGGATAGAAAGGTTTTCAAGTCGTTGGCTTGAGAAACTGCTCGATTAATACAAAATCTAATATGCCGTAAATAATATCTACTAACTATAAACTTCATTTTAACTATAAAAAATGTCACCCGCAGTTAGGTCTGGTGAGAAGGGTGGGTGTTGAAGCAATTTGAACTTCAATTCGTCCGATTTCGCCATTGCGACTATGCATGTGCGGCCCCGACCTGCAACCATATATGTGTGGAAACGCGGAACCCAAAGCGCAGATAATTTTCTGATGCACAACTTCATGTAAAATCTTATGTACCCATTCAGTTGATATCCCACAAGCCTCAGCAATTTTCTTAATGGTTAATCGGCGATCTTCCATCACGGTTGTGTGCCCTAAACTGACGATATCTTCCGTTGAAACAGTTTCTGGACGTCCAGAACGTTCAACGTCAAAAATGCTTGTGCGACCGCATTTGAACTAGGCCACCCAATGTTTGACGGTTGTAAATGAGGGTGACGATTCACCGTACACGGAGTCTAACTCATCTTTCACTTTCGAGTTTTTTCCCTTTCAATTAGAGGTACTTTATCGCCGTACGATACTCGATTTTATCCATTCTTCTTAAAAAAGTCACCTGTCAACTTTAAAAAAGTAACCATGAGTTCTATACTGATCGGAATTACTTGAAATTTTTATGGCATACATATACAAAGGCCATCTATTGGTTGGCAAGAGAACTTGAATGTACCTAGAAACTTTTCAAATTACCCTCGTAATTTTCTCTTATATTACTAGCGAGGTTCTAGGGAAACTAGAAGAATTGAAGTTTTATTATTGAAAGATTTAAAAAGCTACCAAAAGCGTAGGAGTATAGCTTCCATATTGTTTCTCCAAATATACGAGTATCTTTGGGACGCTACGCTTAGATACGAGAGTATATCGAAAAGAAAAGAACACCGATATACCTTTTTTTTAACTGAACCACTTTTGCAGTGTATTTACAGTCTTTGCATATATCAATTCATATTTTTGCTTAAGAGGTAAAACCACTCTACAGGGAGAATGCTGGCCGACCGGAATGCTCTTCGAGGCTAGCATTTGTTGGTGAGTGCTGCCTCCATGGACCCGAGGACATGGGGGGCGCCATGAGGTTCCGTCCTGGGATGACAGGTAATGACGCTTTGGACAACGAACTGGAACTCATGCATTGGGCTGGCAGAGATGATGGTTTGGACCTAGTTGCTTTGCATGGCAGCACTGAGGTGACATTCGTGTGTGAACGGCTCCAATTCAACTATCATACAGTCTCCGTCCCGGTAAAACCTTGGCAGGCCTCGGGGTATGTTCGAAGTTCACACCATTGGGTTGGTGGTGTAGGTTCGGTTGAGGCGGACTCCCGATTAGCACTGGTCTGGCTCAGAGCACTTGTCCCCAGAAGGGCTTGTGCTAACCCTCACATGGCCTCCCTGCTCTACAAAGGTAACAATGGGACCAAAAAGGCGACTACGTACACGAACAGAGATAGCGGCTCCGAGAGGGGACCTAATAAAGCTGGAGCAACCTAAAACCCTAAAAAAGATAAAAAAAACCCCAAAAAAGAAAGAAAAAATATCAACAACGACGATGCAGGCAGCAGCTGCAGTTACGACAGTACATCGAGAGCGGTACTAACGATGACAAAAACGACGATTAATACAATGACAGTGAAGACGGACGAAAAAACGGAGATTAACAGACAGTCTGCTCCAGACTGAGATTCGCTCAGCGTTTGAGCGCAGCAAAAAAATGATGCGAACGACAGAGCGTTTTAAAAAGGAAAAGCGGGAAACCCTGCAGGATGCACCAGATGTTCGAGCGGCGGGGGAAAATATAAAGAACATCGAGAACTCGATAGTCACTGCTGCGATCACTACCGAAGCGACTGAAGCAAGGGTCGTAAATCCTGAAATAATAACGAACCATCCTGAAGTCCACAAGTAGATCACGGCAGGAAAAGGCAGGAGTGACCAGACAAAAAAAGCAACGTTGTGTGATTTCATCGCTAACGTTGAAGATGTGGCAGAAGTACTGTACTCGGTAACGGAACCCGATAATCTCTCCAAAGAACGATGGTCGCAAAGTATATACAATTGCCGCCCAGCGACTTGAAGAAGAAAGGCTATTCCGAAAAGCGGGAGATGTTCTTAAAAGAACTCGCCAAAAAATCAACAAAGCAGCAAAGATTGGGCTCCTTGAACTAGAAGAGCTCCTAGTCCGCATAGGACATTATCGGAGAAGCTGGTTAAAGGCCAAAGAGGAACAGAAGGCCGAAGAAGAGCAGAAGGCTAAAGAAGTGCTGAGGGCTTAATCTAAAGAGCACGTGCAGATAGCTTCGCCATCAAAAATCAATAAAAGAATGGCGTCTAGCCCAATCGAAGGAGATCCGGATAAAAGAAAGAAGGAAGAGGCACTTGATGCGCGCAGAACACCAGATCAGGGGGTTTCCAGACAGTGCTTACAAAAAGAGCGAAGAAAGCTGCAAAGAAACTCCTTCAAAAAGTGCCAGAAAACAAAGTCCGTAAGGACGCCCAATAAGAAAAAAGGACCTGATGCGAAACAGGAGAGAAAGAAGTAAAACCGCAAGATGGTCGATCCTACGTGGAGGTGCTGCAGGATATCAGGGGGAACGTAAGGCCCGAAGACACCAACACAGCCGTTAAAGCAGTACGACCAACACGGTTGGGCCACATACTGGTCCGATTCGGAGCAGAGGCTGACAATATGGAAGCATTCTGCGACGCAGTAAAGAAAGCCCTCCGCAAAAGCGCAACTATAGCCTCACTCGAGCCGATGGCAACGATCGAAATAAGAGACATTGACTGCGTGACGGATCTGGCCGAGGTAGAAGAGGCCATCAAAAGGGAGTGTCAAAATACATAGGAATGAGTACCAATGTTAAATGAAATTACAAGAGTACTCGTATATTGAGGATGAGACGGGAGAAGGAAACAAAAAAAGATTTTTTTTTTTACCGCATTCATATCTTGTTTACAGTATAGACTTTGATTATGAGGACATACGTAAAATGTTTGTTTGTTCGCTACATTGTTGCACTGGATGGTAAACAATACACTCGTTGAAACTAAACCTAAATCACTATTTAGTGATTCGCGTGACCGTCAGCTTAGAAAATTCACGAGGTCCACCGCTATTTTTCTTTTTTGGTTTCCTGACAACTGTCAAAACGCGGTTCAGCGTCAGCGAGTGGTTAAAGGGTGCGTTCCGAGCCGAGTGTTCACCTTTGCTAATTATCCCCGACAAAATTTCGGTTATTCTCTTGTTTCGAATTGAAAATATTTAATCAAGTGATTTGATGAAATTCGGGCTTCTACTGGGTCTGATCTATGAAATTTCCTTTTGAATGTAGAACGGGTTCAGTTTCTTCTCTTTAGTTGTTTACATTTATAGTTTCATTATACATATTCTTCTTGAAACTTACTTTAGTATTTGCTAAACTTTAAATTGATCATTTCTCTCTTTTTACATCAATTTAATGTAAATCTATACGATAATATTTTGGTATACAGTGAGCTTTCATTGCTTCGTGCGGATATCGATCTCGTTTTTCGGATTGCTCCGATAGCATTTTAAATAACTTATGAAATTCTTTGAAGCTACATGATTGAGTTGCTTAATTTTTAATAATTTTTTCTGAAAAATTATTAGAAAAGAAACATGTTAGAAGAAGGTGGTTTCGACGTGTGCACTAATTCTCTCCAGGCCATCACTCTTATTAGATACACACCAGTGATGGCGACCACCATGCTTAGAGATGAGAGAGTTATGTTTATATTAATTTTCCTATAGAGTTACATTAAATTGATGTAAAAAAAGGTGAAATGATCAATTTAAAGTTTAGCAAAGACAAGTATTTACAGGAAGAAATTTAACCTGAACATAATTCGTAGTTACAAAAACATGTTAAGTTCGCATAAGTAGGAAAATTAAAAATAACTCTCTCATCTCTAAGCATGGTGGTCGCCATCACCGGTGTGTATCTAGTAAGAGTGATGGCCTAATGAATTAGTACGCACATCGAAACCACCTTCTTCTAACATTTTTCTTTACTTTTAAAAAAATAAGCAACTCATTTATTTAGCTTCAAAGAATTTCATAAGTAATTTACTTTAGTATGGAAAGTTCGGAGTAATGAAACACAAAAAAACCTGAAATCATAAAATGAATTTGAGAACTAAGTTATCTATGATTTCAAAACAAGATTCAATTAATCAGAAAGTAAATTGGAAGTATTTCATCTGAAAATTAAATATTTCTACCACATCTATGTTAACTCGTAACTACATAACCTTCGAGATTAATCTGCAAATAGTCAACTAAATAACAAAATATTTACAACGGCTAATTAACATTCTTTATGCTATCGTCAACTAAACTGCAAACAGAATTAACAGCACATCGCAAATAATAAATGCCCGCAAACAAATAGATTATATTCAATCCGTGAAATCAATTTTACATGAATTTTTATTAACACATAGGTACTGGTTGTAAACGATTCTAAAAAGAGCATAAAGGATAATGATGGAATTACTTAAATGAAACAAATTTATTTTTCACTGAATGTATACTTCTTTGATTGATGATCAAATCACGACTGGTCCCGTCGCCTCTCACATTAAAGTAACCTCTCTATATTTCTCTTTGTATGTGTACATGAGTATGTATATGACTAAATCATAACTCTCAAAGTTATCTTCCAATAGATACCAAATGTAAAACCGAACGACATAGAACTTTGAATAAGTTAAGAATGATATTTCATTATGTTACAAACGTACATTTATTTTTAATCGTAGACTCAGTATGGGATTAATTTATTTCAATTTCAAATTCGTCAATGCCTTATAATGCACTATTCATATTACGATATCTTGAGGATTTCAGTTCAATGTATTGTACATAGAAGCTTCTTAGTAAAAGAGGCACCTTTAGATTAAATTAAGGCAATTTGGTTTTTTCGCGCTTCTGGATAGGTAGTACTTAAATTATGTAAGAAACTCCGTAGATATTTTGGAAACTAGAAATTGAAACTTATTATTAATCTTTCCTCTTATATCCTAGTGAAATATTCATTCTTGATGACCAACGAATTTTGAGTTTCTATTCTTACAGCATTTGTTTTTTCACCAATTCATTTAAAGCAAACGTTTGAATGTTACCCGTCTTATTTATATTGTTATATGCGGGCATAAAGTTTGGTAGCACTGAATGTGCTATTTAGTGTATATGCTCTGTTAAATAGCACTGGCAATCGATGAGCTGTGCGAATGACAAGAGAAAAAAGGAGACGGATTATAACGGATGATGTAATTTGGTTTTTGGTTTTGCAAGGGCGAGATAGAGTGTGTGGAGCTGAAGACAGAGATGACCGGGACGAGCGTGGAAAGCAAGCAAGACAGGATTGCAGTCATTTGGTGGATACAAAAAGTATGTTGAAGAACTTCAAAAACGTGTTTAAGCGAGATGGTTTGGTAATGTGGTTTCGAGCAGTGTAATAAAAGGCAGTTGTGCGAGTTTCGATTGATTTTAAAAATCGATATACAACAAAATGTATTCTTGATATGTACGAAACTTTAATGATAATAAGATATACTCATTTTGGATACAACAATGGTGTCAGAAGTGGGATAAGTGTAGAGCTCTTAAAATAACTGATAAGTGATTAGACTGAGTGAAGTGAAAGTGACTAACTGTAAATTCTAACTTTGTTTGAGAATTTAAAAAAATGCCTACAATGAAATCGTTGTTCGAGCTCAATGTAACTGAGCTCAGGAAGCTGTGTTTGGAACGCGGTTTGTCCGTAAGTGGAACCGTGGCAACTTTGTTAGCGCGAGTGGGAAAATCCTTGAAAAAGGATGGCGTTGACGAGGAAAAATTCCGTTATGAGGTGGAACTCGAACTTGAGGAACATTTGGCTGAAACTTTGGATGCTCATGAAGGAACGACAGAACCGGAGGAGCCAGGGGCGGAGAAATGTTCCGAGGAGCCGAAACAGCAGGAACAGAATGCCATATTGAATTTGCTGTTGCAAATTAAGCAGCAAAAAGAACAGCAATCAGCCGAGCTTAAACAGCAATCAGCCGAGCTTAAACAGCAATCAGCCGAGATTAAACAGCAGATGGAAGAGCAAAGCGAACAACAAAAACAACAACTTGAGCAGTTGGAAGAAAAACTCCAAGCTCAAACTACGGCAGCATTGCAACAAGTAGACGAAATCAAACAACACGTTGCCAAAACAGATGAACGCGTTGAGATGGTTGAACAGAAATTGGAAAAGCTGCAACTTGACGTGGAACGGATTCGAACTACGGGACAAACATCAGTTACAGCAAGTGGTGCAAAAAGCCTGAAAGCTCCAACTTTTGATGCTCAAACATCTTGGAGCATCTACAAAACACAGTTTGAAGCCGCAGCAGTAGCAAATCACTGGAACGAGAGCGAACGAGTGACGGCATTAATTCTCGCACTCCGAGGGCCTGCAGCAGAAGTACTTCAGACTGTACCTGTAGAGCACATCACGACTATGCTGCGTTGGTAAACGCCATGAGCATGCGATACGGGGATGACTTCATGAAACAAGTCCACCGAACGCAGCTACGTAATCGCACGCAGAAAATGGGTGAGACACTGCAACAACTCACCCAGGAGATTGAAAGGCTAACCCTCCTGTCATATCCGACATCCGATCCGGAGCACCGCAATGAGACAGCAACGGAAACATTCATCAACGCTTTGCAGGACCGAGAGCTGCAGCAGAATCTCCGGTTGGCGGATAAACGAACTATTAAGGATGCATTGACTTATAGTCTAACCTTCGAAGCAGGAAAACACGCTTCACGAAGCGCAGTCCGGGTACGTGAAGTCGTCGAAGAGTGCCAGTGTCAACGGCTGCGAAGTCCGATGGAGCACGCACCAGCTGGAAGTCAGAAGCATGGAGCCCCGAAATGCAGGAATTGCGGAAAAATCGGGCATCTGCAACGCGAGTGCCGCGAGGCGCGACGACCTCTATCTTGTTCTGGATGTACAGCTAAGAGGCAACGATTGGATCCCTCGGTAGCTGGCCAATCTGCTTCTTCATCTGAGGAAGCGGGAAACTCTTAAGAGCCAACTTCACGGGGCAGAGGTTGGCTTGGAGATTCGACGATCCCAGCATCACCATAGGCGTTTCCCGAGTGCATCGTGGCGAAAACGATTTGTGTCTTAATGGAAAAATTGGAAAAGTTCGTTGTACAATCACCATCGACACTGGTGCAACTCGATCAATCCTGAGACCAGACATTGTGGAAAATCTTCGATTGACCAATCGAAAGAATTTTAGGCTGCAATCAGCAACAGGACAATTCGCAGCAGTATGTGGTGAAATTATGCAAGAGATACAATTGGAAGATTTGAAGTTCCAGCATGAATTCCTAGTAGCCGAGATAACTGATGAATGCATACTAGGAGTTTATTTCTTGCGGTTGCATGGTTTTCGATTGGATCTGGGGCAGCGACTCCTAATCTGGCGAAATGTACAGATTCCAATTGACATCTCGGAAACGGAAACCCCAAAATTAAGAGTTGTTGTGAATAATGACATTAACGTTTCAAAGTCATCTGAGAGAGTTATATGGGCCAAAATAGATGGTGATTCTGGGGACCATCGATTCTTTCTCGTTGAGCCAACAAAAACACCAGCGCTAAGGAACCTGATGCTAGCGCGAAGCTTAGTAAGGGTTGACAAAAATAAGTGCGTACCTGTAAGAGTGCTTAATGTGTCGGATTGCACGATCAGTATCAAGGAAGGTGATACCCTTGGAAGCTGCAAACCCATTTCATCTGTAACATGTTTAGAAATGACTGAGAAACAACAGTGCAAGGAGAAGCCAGTGATCTACAAAACTCAGCAAATGGTACAGTCTACCCTCAGGAAAAGTGAGCTAACAGCAGAACAACTGGTGAAGGCAGAAATAATGATTAAAAAATACAATACCGTATTTTCCATCGGAGAGGGAGACCATGGCAGGACGAACATGGTAACCCACCGAATCAACACTGAAGATTCAAACCCAACCCGACAACCTCCTAGGCCCTTACCATTGGCCAAAAAAAGTGAGGAAAATGACATGATAAAAGCGATGGAGAAACAGGGCATCATTGAACCATTTAATAGCCCATGGACCTCACCAGTTGTTCTTGTCAAAAAGAAGGATGGAAGTACCCGGTTCTGTGTAGACTACCGACGGCTGAACGATGTAACCAAGAAAGACAGTTATCCTCTCCCACGAATCGATGACATTCTCGATACATTGAAAGACGCAAGATGGTTTTCAACTTTAGATCTCAAGAGTGGTTACTGGCAAGTTGAGATCGAAAAAGGCGATCGGGAGAAAACAGCATTTTCCGTCGGCTCCGGATTATGGCAGTTCAATGTCATGTCATTTGCCCTTTGCAACGCTCCAGCCACTTTCGAACATCTGATGGAATGTGTACTGCGAGGACTCAGCTGGAAGACATGCTTGGTGTACCTGGACGATGTCATTGTCTTCAGCAAAACCTTCGACGAGCACATCAAGAGGTTAGAGGAGGTATTCTCACGATTACAAGCAGCAAATCTGAAGCTGAGTGCCAAGAAATGTACCTTTTTCGCGAAGGAAGTGAAATACCTTGGTCATATTGTGTCGGCTTACGGTGTTCGGACGGACCCCGAGAAAACGGATGCTGTAAGAAATTAGCCTGTTCCGAAAGACAAACACCAACTTCGAAGTTTTCTTGGCTTAGCAACGTACTATCGACGATTTGTGAAGGACTTCGCGAGAATTGTAAAATGCATGCATGAGCTGACCGAGAAAAATCGACCATTTACCTGGACTGCACAATGTCAACGAGCCTTCGAGACATTAAAGCGAGAGTTATGCGATGCTCCTGTACTGGCATATCCAAATCCAGAAAAGATGTTCATCATCGATACAAACGCCAGCAACATGGGAATAGGGGCAGTCTTGTCGCAACGAGACGGTGACACAGAGAAAGTCATCGCGTACTACAGCCGTGTCCTCTCGAAAAGTGAAAGAAACTATTGTGTCACAAGGAGAGAACTATTGGCGGTGGTTGAGGGAACAAAACACTTCCGCAAGTACTTATATGGCCATTTAGGAATGAATAAGACCCTGCAGAAGATACATGAACGATTCTATTGGGCAAATGATCGAGAAGATGTGGAAGATTGGTGTAGAAAATGTTCGGTATGCGCAGCCACCAAAGGGCCGAGGAAGAAGTCTAGAGGGGAGATGAAGTTGTACAATGTGGGACTACCATTCGAACGAATTGCTGTCAACATAGCGGGACCGTTTCCAGAGTCTGAACAGTGAAATCGAAACATTCTAGTTGTTGGTGATTACTTCAATAAATGGCCGGAAGTCTACGTGATTCCTAACCAGGAAGCATCAACCGTTGCGGAGCAGCTAGTATCCAATTGGGTCAGCAGATTTGGAGTACCACAAGAGCTTCATTCCGATCAAGGGCGAAATTTCGAATCCCAGCTCTTTGCCGAAATGTGTCAGATACTTGGCATCAAGAAAACGAGAACGACACCTCTTCACCCGCAATCCGATGGAATGGTTGAAAGATTTAATAAGACATTGATCGAGCACTTGGCGAAGGTAATGGCTGACAATCAAGGGGATTGGGATCGAAAGATACCACTATTTTTAATGGCCTATCGAACAGCAACGCATACTACCACCGAAGAGTCGCCAGCAAAAGTAATATTTGGGCAACATATCAGGTTGCCAGCGGATGTGAAATTCGGGATACCACCGGAAGAAGGCATAACAGTATCAAACTATATTGCTGAACTGCGACAACGCTTGGAAAAGGTGCATGAAGATGTCCGAAGTCATATCCGGCTGAACACGAATCAAATGAAAGCACGATACGACCTGAGAGCAAACTCAAGAGGATTCACACAGGGCAATCTGGTATGGTTCTACAATCCCCACCGGAAGAAAGGGTTGTGCCCAAAACTGCAACGGAACTGGGAGGGGCCGTACCGGATCATAGATCGAATCAACGACATTGTGTACCGGATAAAGCACGATCGGAAACCCAGATCTAAAATGAGAGTGGTTCACTTGGAACGATTATCTCGCTATTATGGGGCTAATCCACCAGCGCCAAGCAGCAGATTTGTTCGGGACGAACAAAACTAAGGAGGGGATAGTGTTATATGCAGACATAAAGTTTGGTAGCACTGAATGTGCTATTTAGTGTATATGCTCTGTTGAATAGCACTGGCAATCGATGAGCTGTGCGAATGACAAGAGAAAAAAGGAGACGGATTATAACGGATGATGTAATTTGGTTTTTGGTTTTGCAAGGGCGAGATAGAGTGTGTGGAGCTGAAGACAGAGATGACCGGGACGAGTGTGGAAAGCAAGCAAGACAGGATTGCAGTCATTTGGTGGATACAAAAAGTGTGTTGAAGAACTTCAAAAACGTGTTTAAGCGAGATGGTTTGGTAATGTGGTTTCGAGCAGTGTAATAAAAGGCAGTTGTGTGAGTTTCAATTGATTTCAAAAATCGATATACAACAAAATGTAGTCTTGATATGTACGAAACTTTAATGATAATAAGATATACTCATTTTGGATACAACAATATTCTCCTAATAATAGAATATTGTTTTTTCTGTTAATCGAATTCGGAAATTCCTACTTATATTTCTGTCTGTGGTTGCATTGAATTTAGATTTGAATATTTAAGGTTAAGTAAAAAAAAAAGGGTGAAGAGAAGAACTTAAATTTAAATGTAGAATGAAACCAAGCTACGGTAGAGGTTACAAATAATAACATGAATTGCTAAATAAAACTAACGTCTTTCTTTCCCAGCAAACCCGTTGTTTTCCAGCAGGAAATGCGAGTGAGAGGTGAGTATGCTGCCGAGAGGGTAGGGTTCCGGTAATCCACGAATGGTTAGTTTCGCGTGCGATCGGTACGCTGTGCCATACCTGGTATTGCCTGTTTTTATAAGGGTAGATTTTTCCGGTTTTGCATTCGAGGCACCGCGTCGATTATATTCGAGAGCGCGTATCATTTCAGCGGTTATCTTTGTTAATTTCCTCCGGAATGAAGTACGGAATTTAAATTAGAGTCGATGGAAGTTGTTAGACGCGTTTTAAATCGGTTTTTGTATTTTGGACTTAGTCTGCTTGCGTAAGACTCGCGACCGAACTCCTCTTCGAACTAGCTAACTAGCCAGCAGCCACCTCGGAGTAGACTGAGTGTCCGGACTTGTCAACCTGATGGGTACAGCCCGTTGTCACGTTCCAAGACTTCACGTCTAAAACCGATGAGGTCGGTTTGGATTTCCTTCGACAAATCTCGAACGCTCGAGACATGTGATCAAAACCATTACACTTTCTTGTTATTTGTAATGAATCATGCGACGCCACTGGCGACCACTACTAACACACCTTGCTGCTAGGTGGCTTGTCATTTCACGTTGGTTGCGACGGGTGCACATCCCACGGCAATTTTGTCGTGGGATGTCAAGAGGAATTGACAGCCACATGGCAGCGAAGTGTGCACGTAGTGGCCACCAGCCAAGAAGAAGCAAGAACAGAAAGAAGTAATATACGACAAATTTCATTTCAATCCCCGGTGGAAAAGAATAACAGGCAAAAAGGTAAGGAACCGTCCCAACACCGAATTCGTCTATACAATTGCCATTTATCATGTTAAATACGCACAAAATGACAAAAGTCAATTGCAGGTATCGACCGATAAATTAGAGTATTACTTCAAATTCATTGACAAATTTGAGATTCATGATGATTTGGAGGTGTAAAACGAATGAGTTTATTGTTTGAACTGGACAAAGGGGAATGCACAAAGGAAAGGAATCGAGAAGGCGAAAGTGTTGCTGCCAAAAGGCTTTTCCAAATATATAGAAGCATACGGTCAAGGTCAGGACAATATCGACATAGATGAATGGGACTCGGATTCAGATATTGAAATTTTGGATCATCTTTCGTTGTCAGTACGATCGTTGGATCACTCATTGGATCAGGTTAGTGTTAAAATAATAAATATTAAAAGTCCAAGTACAAATGATACCTCAAAAGATTTTACGGAACCAATTGATAAAGTTCGAGACGATTCAATAAATGATTTGATGGCAACAATTGCGAATGTTGCTGAAGAGGAAGCTGACCAGAAAGACGATCCAAATGAAGATTGGCGTGCAGTTTGTTTGGATGGTGGTGAATTGATGTGTTGCGATAAATGTCCAAAAGTATTTCACCAAAATTGTCACATACCAGCTATAAGTTCCTTACCAGATGAAAGTGAAACGTGGCAATGTTTGCTATGTGTTAATTTAGCGGAACTGGCAAGTTCAGCTGAATGTGAAAGACATAATGCAGGAGAACTTGGCGCAAATGAATTAAAGATTATACAGAGGATATGTTTAGAATTATATTGCCAATACGAACAAAGTTTACCATTTAGAGAGCCAGAACCTGCCACACACACACTGCATATTACGAAATAATTTGTCACCCTATGTCGCTAGATGTTATCCGAACTCGTTTGGATCCATCAAGTCCGAATGACTACAAAGACATTGCCACATTTGTAGCTGACGTTCGATTGTTGTTCAAAAATGTATACTTATATTATCAGGAGGATTCAAAAACATATGCGCATGCCCGTTATCTAGAACAATTTTTCGAAGAGCAACTGACTTAATGGCTTCCTAAATACGCTCTCGTAAACAAATGTGAAACGAATGCAGATGGTCCTGTGAAAAAAAAGCGCAAAAATTCCGAATGAATGCCCTTAGAAAACAGAACAATTTCAACTGTTGGATAAGAAAAATCAAAAACGAGATAAAGGAGATTATATTTGCTTACAGGAATAGTTTTAGCATCGTAAGTTTAGGCGTGTACTTACGCTATCGACAGTTGATGTCGCACATCGACACATTTAAACTCTTACAACAAGCAAAATATTAATTTATTGTTTAAACATAACTATACCTAAAATAAGAAACCATTTTTATTTACTCGAAAGGAAGCATGTAGTTATTCCAAATATGAAATGTTCATTGAAAATTTCACCGGTTTGTTCTTAATCATATGAATAAACACATACCAATTTCATTTGAAACATTAGATTATAGAGGTTAATTAATTTTATATGACAGAAGGCTATCTAGATAATCAAAAAAACGACAGAAAATCGTACTTTCGTTGATTTTAGACAACTATAAATTAAAGACATTAAAATGTAGAACATTTACTTCCAATTCATACGAGAAATGACATTTATCAGAAACACTTTTTGTTTGAATTCTTCTTATTTTGGTTGCTTTTAGACGAAAATCATGTAGACTGGCATACGATTTTATTAATTTGTTTTTATAGTTGATGTAGATGAGTGCTAAAAAATGCAATTTAATACAAAAGGATTATAAAACTGTAGAGAAAAAAAAATACTATTACTTTTAGTAGAATATCTTAGTTACAAATTTATATTGTATCGAAGGAATCGTTAGTTAGAATGTAGAGAAATTAGAGACTTGTTTAGCGTTCGTTATACGTTACAAACACACACGACAAAATCAGTCAACGAAAGAAGCAAATCAATATTTAATTTGTATTAGTAGATAATTGAAATGAATATTCCTAATAGGGAAATTCTTCGTGAACGCACTTATATACATATATTTTTGTGTTTGTTTTCTTTTCCTAAACATTCGTTAGGTGATATACCAATACATAATATATATATTTTTATTTTTATATTTTATAGAAACACAATCAGTTACACAATGTACATAGTTTGATTTTCTTTGATGAATAGTGATTTATTTTTAAAAATTTGATTGGTAAAATTGCGGAATACTATATGACAAAACAGCAATAGTATAATTTGAAATTGGAAAAAAAATGTTTATTTCAAAACGAATGAAAATTAATTGATTGGAAACCACTAACTTCATACTTTCGATAGTACAAGTCTCGAAGCATACACAGTTATAAATGCGAAAAATTGCCGAACATCAATTTTATGATATTTAAATCATTTGTAGAAGGAAAACGATTTATTTTTTTTAAACAAATAATATGGATTGTTAAACTCTAAGAACGACTTTCCTTTCCAGTGGTTCCTTTCTTTCAGCGGGAAAAAGAGTGCAGGGTAAGTATGCCGTCGCGAGGGTAGGATTTGAGAAAATCCGCTGAGCTCGGTTTCCGGTCGCACGCGGTACGCGGTACCCTTGTTGTTTTGCCTTTTTATTAGAGTAGCTTTCGTCGGGTTGAAGTAGCGTAGCATATTTTTCGGTACCGCGTCAGAAATTCGGGAATGCGAAGTAAAAATTAGATTTTTGTTCTTGACTGATTGAATGAAGAAATACGGAGTAACGTGAAATACGTTTCCTCTCCGTATGGTTTTGTTTTGTGACGCGTTTGAAAACGGTCATGTATTTGTTGCTGAAGACTCTAAATGAGCGTAATCCATTCGGAGACCCGCGACCGAAATCCTCTCCGATCTAGCTGGCCGACAAGCAGCCACCGCGTGAATGGATTACGGTGCACGGATTGGTTGACCGGTTGGTACCATCTGTTGGCACTACTCAGACTTAACGTGTAGAACCGATGAGAGGTCTGTTCCTCGTTCGGACGTAGACATGAAAATCATTATATATTTAACTTTTATTTATGAATGGTACTTTCTGAAAGATACTGAACTACTATTGTGGCAGTCTGGAGTTGTGAGGTAAATTTGTAGGTGGACCCGATATGGCTGCATACTAGAAATAATTGAAGTTTGTGCTCCGTTGCATTATTGTCTTATATACTGAATGCGTGTATGTACAATTAACTCAATAATAAGTTTGCGCGCTGCAAATTTCACACTTGTTTTATCGTGGGTATGGCACATATTAATTTCAAGCAAACTAAATTCACTTACTCGGTGACAATTGCTTTTGTTCACGACAAGCCACTGACACGAAACTCCGCGTGGACCCCCAGTTGCGAACAATGCCACTTTCTTTGGAGTTGCGTCGTGCTAACGCTATAGATTTGATCGGATGCCTTCAGATTTTTTTATTTTTTTTTTTTTTTTTGTTACATAGCACAACTTGTCCTCGGCTTAAAACGACTGGAACTCCTGCTCACTTGTTCTTCTCGGTAAGTGATTTCAGCGCACTGCAGGTGTAAATTAGTTCCCCAAAATCAAGGGATTTCTTCTACTTGTTTGCGTACGCACGTTGTATCTCGTGCGCAAAGTAATGGCGACAGATTATGAATTCCATGACCACTGTTTGCTTTCGAAACCTCCCAGAGCGTACAACGAGCTCATCCGGAAATTCGCATATACCTTATCACATCTTTGCGGGATCACAGAAATTTTATTGATTTTACGATGCGCGACAATAAACCGGTTCAGCAGACGACAGCAATAAAAAACGAAGCCGCACAGTTTCACGGCAGTTCTCGGACAGGCAGAGATCTGTCATCTCCCGCTTGCCAATTGTTGCCATATATCATTTCACGATTGCCAACTGTTTAGATACATTGTACAAGGATGACAGAACTCTGTCGGGTATCGCCCCAAATTATCGGAGAATATTACAATATCCTTTGAAAATTTATAACGATTAGTATTGAATAAAGTGCTTTTAGCTTCGACTTTGAAGATAAAATAAATTAAAAGAAAAAAAATTAAAATTAAGTTATGTACGATTAAAGAAAGAAATATGAAGCAAATAGATGATAGAAAAATTTCTATGATGGTAAACGGACGAAGCGACAGAAAAATAATTATAAGGCGTAGTATCAAAAATTTTTGTTTCTTTATGAATGTTGCGGAACAATTGATAACTTTGCGTTCATTTTTAAATATTTGTCCATTTTGTCGAAATTAAAATGGCTCGACCTACATTTATTCTGATTTTAATCCACTTTCAAGCAAACATGTCCATATGTTTGCCATCGATCTCCGTTGATTTTTGTATTTATCGTTATTTCCCACAAAATATCGAATCATTGATACATTTTATTTGTCAAGGTAGGCGGAAATTATAAATACGCGAGAATGTATGCATGTAAACTGCTTAATATCCAGTACAATTGATAGGAACCCTGCGGATTTTTTTTTTTTTTTTTTAATACCTCCATTCCCTACCACTCTCTCCATCACACTTTCTTCGTCGCACAACGCTCGTGCGATCTGCATTCACATTACGTCACTTGGTCCTTTGTGCCACCCAGACAACGTTTAACATATCGGTATAAGGGGGCACACAATATAATGTGAACTAGTCCTTTTCATGAACATCTAGTCCAAAAAAAATCACGATCAGCTCTCAGAGATAAAAAAAAATTCAATATAATACGACGCATTCAAAAAAAAACTCTGAGTAACTGTCACTTCAGTATCTCGCCGATAGGGTCAAAATAGAACGCCCTAAGATACTGGGCTCATAAAAGCAGGATTACAGGTCCACTCTTCAATCAGTGGTCATTAAATGCTCCCCTAGTCTTTTCTTAAATACCATAAGTGAGTTTGCTTCCTTAACAATCTCTGGTAGATTGTTATATATACGCAGAGCATCATTCGTTGCATCGTTCTTTAGACAATCCGTTCTGGCAAAAGGTATTACGAATTGATCTGCATTCCTCGCATTATATGGGTTGATCTGTGATACCTTAATTAATAGCGCTCGTTCCGATCCATTAGTTTTTGAATTTCTGTAGATAAACTTAGCTTTCTCCATAATAATAATTTGACTAAAGGTTAATGATTTAGCCAATTGGTAAACCAAACTAGTTTGAGTAAGCATTGGCAGCTTCAGAATGTTTTTATACGCTTTGGTCAGCAGCTTGGATATACTGTTTAGATGTTGCTTTGCTGATTGACTCCAAATAAGTACTCCATAATGCAATTTCGCCAGGACAAACGCATTTAGAACAAGTTTCTTGATGTGCATTGGAAAATCCTCATATCTTCTTAACAATCCTATTATTGGGGCTAATTGCCTCCTTAAGCTATTTATGTGTGGTAACCAGGTCATACGATGGTCTATGATAAGACCAAGATATTTCATT
Organism: Odontomyia ornata; assembly: GCA_963969285.1. NCBI lineage: Eukaryota > Metazoa > Arthropoda > Insecta > Diptera > Stratiomyidae > Odontomyia > Odontomyia ornata. Next base: position 87,865,670 of record OZ017742.1, read on the forward strand.
TCTAGCACTCGACATCTATGTCTCCTTTGTTCTTTTGCTTAAAAACAATATATTTTGTCTTTGAAGTGTTCAATACTAGGTTGTTTCCAATTAACCACTGATGGAATTTTCCTAGATCGTCGTTGATAGTGTTCTCAATGGCAGTTTTGTCTCGTCCTGAATAAAGTAGAACTGTGTCATCAGCATATAATGTGTGATATCCCGTCAGCCCACATGTATTTAGATTATTTTTGTATAGCAGGAACAAACTTGGGCCCAGTATTGAACCTTGGGGAACTCCTGTTTCCATAGGTGCATGATCGCTCAGGACATTGTTGATTAAAGTTCTCTGCGATCTTCCCTCCAAGTAACTTTTAAACAACTGCTTAGGACTACCCTGAATACCGTACGATTCAAGTTTACGAAGCAAGAGGTCATGATCAACTGTATCAAATGCTTTTTTCAAATCCACAAAAATTGCGATGACATAATCACCCCTGTCAAGTCCTAGATTGATGAAACGTGTGACAGAATGTAGGGCATCCAAAGTACTCTTGTTCTTTTGAAAACCAAACTGATGTTGGCTTATGATAGAGTTTTCAACTAAGAATGATGTTAATCGATTGTTTAGTATTTTTTCAAATATCTTACTAAATCCCGTCAGCAGCGCAATCGGGGGATGCAGGTGTAAATTAGTTCCCCAAAATCAAGGGATTTCTTCTACTTGTTTGCGTACGCACGTTGTATCTCGTGCGCAAAGTAATGGCGACAGATTATGAATTCCATGACCACTGTTTGCTTTCGAAACCTCCCAGAGCGTACAACGAGCTCATCCGGAAATTCGCATATACCTTATCACATCTTTGCGGGATCACAGAAATTTTATTGATTTTACGATGCGCGACAATAAACCGGTTCAGCAGACGACAGCAATAAAAAACGAAGCCGCACAGTTTCACGGCAGTTCTCGGACAGGCAGAGATCTGTCATCTCCCGCTTGCCAATTGTTGCCATATATCATTTCACGATTGCCAACTGTTTAGATACATTGTACAAGGATGACAGAACTCTGTCGGGTATCGCCCCAAATTATCGGAGAATATTACAATATCCTTTGAAAATTTATAACGATTAGTATTGAATAAAGTGCTTTTAGCTTCGACTTTGAAGATAAAATAAATTAAAAGAAAAAAAATTAAAATTAAGTTATGTACGATTAAAGAAAGAAATATGAAGCAAATAGATGATAGAAAAATTTCTATGATGGTAAACGGACGAAGCGACAGAAAAATAATTATAAGGCGTAGTATCAAAAATTTTTGTTTCTTTATGAATGTTGCGGAACAATTGATAACTTTGCGTTCATTTTTAAATATTTGTCCATTTTGTCGAAATTAAAATGGCTCGACCTACATTTATTCTGATTTTAATCCACTTTCAAGCAAACATGTCCATATGTTTGCCATCGATCTCCGTTGATTTTTGTATTTATCGTTATTTCCCACAAAATATCGAATCATTGATACATTTTATTTGTCAAGGTAGGCGGAAATTATAAATACGCGAGAATGTATGCATGTAAACTGCTTAATATCCAGTACAATTGATAGGAACCCTGCGGATTTTTTTTTTTTTTTTTAATACCTCCATTCCCTACCACTCTCTCCATCACACTTTCTTCGTCGCACAACGCTCGTGCGATCTGCATTCACATTACGTCACTTGGTCCTTTGTGCCACCCAGACAACGTTTAACATATCGGTATAAGGGGGCACACAATATAATGTGAACTAGTCCTTTTCATGAACATCTAGTCCAAAAAAAATCACGATCAGCTCTCAGAGATAAAAAAAAATTCAATATAATACGACGCATTCAAAAAAAAACTCTGAGTAACTGTCACTTCAGTATCTCGCCGATAGGGTCAAAATAGAACGCCCTAAGATACTGGGCTCATAAAAGCAGGATTACAGGTCCACTCTTCAATCAGTGGTCATTAAATGCTCCCCTAGTCTTTTCTTAAATACCATAAGTGAGTTTGCTTCCTTAACAATCTCTGGTAGATTGTTATATATACGCAGAGCATCATTCGTTGCATCGTTCTTTAGACAATCCGTTCTGGCAAAAGGTATTACGAATTGATCTGCATTCCTCGCATTATATGGGTTGATCTGTGATACCTTAATTAATAGCGCTCGTTCCGATCCATTAGTTTTTGAATTTCTGTAGATAAACTTAGCTTTCTCCATAATAATAATTTGACTAAAGGTTAATGATTTAGCCAATTGGTAAACCAAACTAGTTTGAGTAAGCATTGGCAGCTTCAGAATGTTTTTATACGCTTTGGTCAGCAGCTTGGATATACTGTTTAGATGTTGCTTTGCTGATTGACTCCAAATAAGTACTCCATAATGCAATTTCGCCAGGACAAACGCATTTAGAACAAGTTTCTTGATGTGCATTGGAAAATCCTCATATCTTCTTAACAATCCTATTATTGGGGCTAATTGCCTCCTTAAGCTATTTATGTGTGGTAACCAGGTCATACGATGGTCTATGATAAGACCAAGATATTTCATTTCTAGCACTCTTTGCAATTTTTCGCCATTAATATTTAAGTCGACATCTATGTCTCCTTTGTTCTTTTGCTTAAAAACAATATATTTTGTCTTTGAAGTGTTCAATACTAGGTTGTTTCCAATTAACCACTGATGGAATTTTCCTAGATCGTCGTTGATAGTGTTCTCAATGGCAGTTTTGTCTCGTCCTGAATAAAGTAGAACTGTGTCATCAGCATATAATGTGTGATATCCCGTCAGCCCACATGTATTTAGATTATTTTTGTATAGCAGGAACAAACTTGGGCCCAGTATTGAACCTTGGGGAACTCCTGTTTCCATAGGTGCATGATCGCTCAGGACATTGTTGATTAAAGTTCTCTGCGATCTTCCCTCCAAGTAACTTTTAAACAACTGCTTAGGACTACCCTGAATACCGTACGATTCAAGTTTACGAAGCAAGAGGTCATGATCAACTGTATCAAATGCTTTTTTCAAATCCACAAAAATTGCGATGACATAATCACCCCTGTCAAGTCCTAGATTGATGAAACGTGTGACAGAATGTAGGGCATCCAAAGTACTCTTGTTCTTTTGAAAACCAAACTGATGTTGGCTTATGATAGAGTTTTCAACTAAGAATGATGTTAATCGATTGTTTAGTATTTTTTCAAATATCTTACTAAATCCCGTCAGCAGCGCAATCGGGGGATAGTTATTCGGGTCAAGATGATCACCACCCTTAAATATAAGAACTATTTTTGCAAGTTTTTCTTCTTCCGGAAAAGTTCCATTCCTATTATTCACGTTTATAAAATTTGCCATAATCTGGGCTATGTCCTCCTTTATCATACTAATCTCATTCATCGTGATGCTATCAATGCCTGGTGCCGTATTCTTTTTCAATTCATTGATTACATTTAAGACTTCCCTTTTATTTGTTTGATGAATGTGAAGGATGGAATTTATTGCGATATTTGTATTATTTACATTGCCTGCTGAACTGGCAACGATTTCTTTAGTGATTCTTCCGCCAATTGTTGAAAAAAAGTTATTCAATGATTTCGCCGCGTCACGTGGACACGATGTGCTAGAGGGCCCATCAGGATCAGTTGAGAGTTTTGTGATATACCCTGGGTTGAAGAGTTATCCTTTACCTCATTTATTATTTTCCATATTTCGCGGGAGTTGTCAGCCGCTGTTTCCATTCTTCTTGAGAAATATTCGCTTGCATATACGAGTATACAAACTTGAAAGCCTGGTTTCCCCTGTTCTTCCTGTAGTCCATGTATGCCTTCCTTTTTTTAATACTTGCATCAATTACTTTTTTCGTTATCCAAGTCTGTTGTCGACACCTGATTTTTTCTCAATTGTAGAACTTTGCTTAGCAGATATGATGATATTTTTGAGTTCAATAATACTATTTGGTTTCCGCTTTTCCAGTAACTCTCGTATGTTTGATTTAAAGAGCTCCTTGTCTAGAAATCTGAACGTTTTATAGCAATTTTTAACATACGATGACCCATTTCCGGCCAGTCCTCAAATATGTATGTCATGCTTTCAGCGACTTTTAAATCATTGGTTACTATATGACCAAGACAGGTATTTGACACTGGGCGAGTAATTTGGTTGTTGTTTATGATTACCGTTCCATTCGTTTCTAGCGTATCCTTATAAATCCGTGTTTCTGGTGATTCCGTTAGCACATCAATGTTTGTGTCCGCTACTTTGATTAAATTTTTTTCAGTTGAGAATAGTGTATCTAGTACTGTGCAAAAATCTTGCGCATTCATACGATTGGGATTGTAGTACGTCCCTTATTTTATTTTTTTACCTGCATAGCGTACTTCAATTATTATAACGTTATACTTATCAGGCGTCACTCTCTTGGTAATGAAATTGATTTTTTTTTTACGTACATTGCTGTAACTCCACCTCTTCCAGGTCTGCAGGAGAATACCGCATTATATCCTTCAATATTGTAAAACCGCGCTTCTTCTGGGTAAATCCAGATTTCATTTAGAATAATCAAATCGATGTCAGGATTTTGCTGCAGGTAAATCTGAATATCACTTAGCTTATGTCTTAAGCTTAAATTTGTTCCACTTGATTGATTAGAAAAATAAGCAGTCATCCAAGTTGTAGTCGGTGCTCCTCCTGGCGATCAATATTCTGCGTTGAAACTCCGGACACTCTACAGAGTCAGCTCTGTGAGAATGATCAGCGTTATTATTGTTACCAATACAGTTCGAGCACTTCTCAATCGTGCTTTTGCAGTCCTTTAGGTCATGCTTTCCTCCACATTTTACACATATTTGCTCCCCTTCACATTTTGACACTTATAACACCTCGTTACGTTGAAATCCTTCTTCACAAAATACGATCAGTAATCTACATATATTAATGTATCTATTCGCAAGCCTCTTATACATGCTCCCGTTTACCTGGATGATGTGCAACCACCTTCCATTTCTTGTTCGCCTAGCATCTACAAGTTCCATAGAATCACGCTCCTCTATATTGGGATTTAATGCCTGGATCTCATTTCTTAATTCATTATTTGCGTATTGTTTTTCTAGTCCATTGATGACAAGTCTAGGCTGTCGCAATCTGGTCACTCGTCTTGCATTGCATCCATTGCTATATTAAAAAGCGAAGTAGTATTTTCATTTGTCGATGTTTTGATAATCGCCCCACCATTACGAATAGGCCTCATTAGCTGTAGAGGAATTTTACATTTTGATGGCCTGATCCTCGACTTAAAATCAATCAGTGTTTTTTCGGATGAAGAGTGATTTCTAGGCTTAATTATAATCCCTTTTTGCGATATTGTGTAGATCGATGCACTGATGGAGGAGAAGTAGAATTTTTAATAATTTCGGCATATGAGGGCTTGCTCGCAGACGTAGATTCATCTATTAATAAGGTGACATTTGAGCTCATCTCTTCGACTTGGCTTTGCAAATTTTTCATTTGTTGAAAGAGTTGGTCTTCTTTAGATTTACGGTGCTGAGCTCTACATCCGGCACACATCCAAATCACACCTTCGGTGATGCCCATAATCGCCCGATTTCTCTCCTCCGACATTTTGATACACCTCAAATGAAACCTCTTGAGGCAGAAGCCATTACACCCCATAGCCGAGTGGATATCCTCCACGGGTTTCCTACACTTCCCACACTTATCTGGTTTAGTAGCCATTATATTTTTAACTTTTTTAATTACTTGCTTTTTATAAAATTTTTTATTATCCTTGATTTATTTAATATAGTTAGGGAAAAAACGTAGAAATCCGTACTTGCAAAAAAAAAATAATTTAAAATATCAAAATATAAATTTAAAATTAAATTCAAAAATTGTTTAGAATAAATTTAGCTACACGGGAATCTCACTCCTAGACTAAAGCAAGAATTCCCGGTTCCGTTAATTTTCGTTCGCCTAAGTAAAAATTGAATCAATGAAATTGATGACTTGAAAGATCGCTACTTATCACGAAAACTTGATAGAGCGACACTAGTAACCACTTCACTTATTTCACACAGCTGATTATAATTTATGACAGAAATTTATAACTTCACTTAAGCCAGAGCATATATACTAAATAGCAGCTGCAATTAGAACAAATTTTATTTCCTACGGTACTTATGGAGTAGAGAGAATTAGACTAAAAGTGTGTATGTATGGTAAACAAAAACTTGAATTTGCTTGCAATTTTACCAACACAAGGTAAACTTTAATCCATCTTTTACACGTTTATTTGCCTCTCTTTTCATTTTGACAGCTCCTCGATTGCAGGTGCTAGTTAGTATATATGCTCTGCTTAAGCATTGGAACAGGTAGCTAACAGGAACGGCCCGATGCTAATGGAACACTGATTTTTCTTGTCATCAATTCTCGCTGTCGATAAGGAGAGATCTTCATATTATCATATGATTTTTTTGCATTCGCTGTCAAATTCGGCTGTGAATCCGCGTAAACAAACGCGTTCGCCGTGGGATTTTTAGTTAAAATCAGTGAAAATTTGTGATTTGTGCGCTGTTCATGAACAAGACAATAAGAGACAATCTTTCGGTAAGATTGCAAGTGAGAAAACTATATATTTCGACGGAAAAGAAGGAAAATACGAACAAAGTTTCTAAAATCATGTGCATTGTGAAAATATGCAATAATAGAACGAACCGTCAGCCCACAGGAGTATCATTTCATAGGTAAGTAACAACATACAATGTAGAAAGCACAATACAATATTTAGAAGTGTTTTTTCACTCAAAATCACTGCTTCCAATTCATGCATGATTATGTTTACATTTCGTTGGCGACCATTTTATTCGATTAGTTTTCGCGTAGTAGCGCCTGCATTTTGGGGGCAAGTTTTGCTAGCATATTGCTTGAATAATTTTATTGATGAAATCAATTTTATTTATTTTTTTCCAGGAGTCTGCTAAATGATACTGGACATACGAATATATGGAGATGAAAGAATAATTAATGGACAACAATCGGTAAACTGTTTACTTTTATAAATCTCATTTGGATCTCAGATATATCTTTATTTTTGCAGGCAAATGCAACGAGCTTAGCGACAGTATTGGTTTCAAGCGCCTCTCTGGATGTGGAAGTAATTTCATCCTCGAAAGTGGAGAGCAGAATTCCGGAGTTCTTAGTATTATGCTTTTAACTGTAGGCATATATAGAATGAATTCCATTTATTATATTATTGAATTTTAAAATGAATAAAAGTAATTTCGAAATAATTAGTCTTTATATTAACAAGCAGGAGGATATATGAACTCTTCAAAAATATGCTTTGGATAAATAGTTCGAATTTTGTATTATAACTTTTGATCAATTTTATAGGCTATTTCAAATAAATAAATTTACTATCGGGGCGCAGGATAATTCATTTTGGGACGAATCACAGGTTTGAGAAATTCAACAGTAATAGACGACGTACTCATAACCAATATATGCTCAAATTTGTTCCCTCATATAAATTGAATCAAGATCTCCAAATAAATGTTACTCCAACTTTTCCAGAAAAACGCAAATATTGTAAATTTAATGCTAAACAAATATATATTTCGGAGGTAAGAGTTCCTCCTTCTTCAGTGTTTTTTTGTTGAAAAAAAAAAAAAACACTGAAGAAGGAGGAACTCTTACCTCCGAAATATATATTTGTTTAGCATTAAATTTACAATATTTGCGTTTTTCTGGAAAAGAACATTTATTTGGAGATTTTTTAAATGGCGCAAAAAAACCGAGATAACGAAGAATTTGAATCAAGATATCATTAAGCTATTTTTGATCCATTCGATCAAGTCTCGCCTATAGCAATATACTGACTGTAAGGCGATTTCCTGCCAGCTACGAGAAACTTATTTACTCTAAATAGTATACCTAAAAATGTTAAAGTGGCATGCATCGGAAAGCAACTCTTTGCTGCATATGGTGAGCACATGAACAACAATCAACATTTCAGCTTGTTAGTTAAGCTTATAGCAGTAAAAAACATCAACACAAAATACTATTTTATTGCGAAATTAAAATCAGAATAAATTTCTGTTAGGCGATATCTTAACAAATTAGTACACCTTAAAGGCATGTAGTTCTCTCACACATAGCGAAGGTCAAGCAAAACGATTATACATTTCACCTTAATTCCACTGAAGACGATTATGAAAGGAAAAGGGAGGTGAAAAAGTACAAAAGAATGAACGATTATAGTTTTAATCGTAGTTGAGTTTGTAATTACCTAAGGAACAGATTTAGTTTTTGCATATTAAATGTCACTGTGAGTTTCTTTTTATCTAAATAAAGTTTTACAACCTATTCAAGTCTGAAATAGGAACATTATCAATCGATTATGTAATGGCAGTTAACTTTTACATTTTCAAATATTTCTAAACTGTAGCACCCTTTTTCGACTACACCCTTCCAAAATTAAATCCGAAGAGCAACGTTCGTGGCGCATCGGGAAATGATGACAAAATTTGAGTTGATGTTCCACTCCAGTGTTCCATTCTCAAAGGCTTAAGCCAAGAAATTCAAAGAGCTGAAACTGACACTTCTTTGTTTTGACACTTCGAATCGAATAGAAATTCGATTAATTATTTTTACCAAATTGCAAAAGTTTAGTGCAATTTGCTAAAAAAAAATGAATACATGTATAAAAAATGAGCAGATCCTTAAAGTAAAAAAACATGCAGAAATACTCAATTATATAACAATACTTCATTTTAACATTATGTGAAGAATATGAATTTACTTAATAAATTCAACTCAAAACTGACGATAGTACAAGCCATATGGTAGCAATTTGCATATGTATTAGTCGGCCTACTATGGACAAGCTTCCGGTAGCTGTCACCCAACTGCGGCATTAGCAAATGCTTATATTTCGTCATATATACTATTTTCCGAATAAAAAACGTGCCAAACGCATTCCGTGCATGCTATAAATTCACCTTGTATAGCCCATTGTGCTCCTAAACTTTCCAAGACGAGCAAATGAAGCACACGTTTTGCACCTTCGACTGATAGCTCAGCGTTGAGATGTAAACAAACTCCTATAAATTCACTTTGGAAGGCGATAAAAACTAAACGGGTATAAGAACTGAAATAATTTTCACTTCACTAGGAGCGCTATTGTGTTCTCCGCGGGTCATCTGGATTTCACTGTAGAAATCCGATTCTAAACCGTACAAAACCTCGAATTTTTGTTGGCACCTCCACAATTCTTCATATAACGCCATGTAAGTTAGCCAGCAAAGTCGGCCTACTAATGGTCATGTGTGTGGTAGTAAGCGCTGCTGCCATATGGCTTGTATCTGTCGTCAGTTTTGATTCAACTTCTTTTAATTCCACTTCGAAATCGAAGATTTTTGAGTTTGTTTACATTGGCTGTTCAAAACGAAAGTCCAACAGATGGCACTTGCAACATTAGAATGTTTATGAGTACTACAGCCAAAAATTCTATTCATTGACATTTCATAAAGTGTATAATGGCGATAAGTTGTGTGTGGAGTCCGCGTGCAAATACGGAAAATTGATGGAAAAACTTGAGTCAAAATGCACAATTCAAGGTGAAATAGTGTTTTGGCTGGTGTGCTGAATAAAATGCAGTAGTTTTGGACACACGGACTCATCTTATGCGAGTGTAATTCGGAAAAAAAATTCTGTGTTTTTCCCCACTTTTTCATTTCTTAATCGCCGTCTCTCTCCCTTTGTAAATCACGCGAACTGTTATAATCCAACAATTGAGTTTCCTCATGAGGCGGGTGAGCTAGTTTAGTAGCAACGAGGTGAGTGACTTAATCTTTTTTTGACATATTTCTTCACGATATTAAAACAAACTCGCGATCCTGTTGATAATTATCGACACCTGAATAGTGCGATTTGAAAATTAATTAAATATTTTAAAGATCATCGAATGATTAAGGAGCGCCGAAATCATTGAATTGGACAACACGAATCATTCAGAAGAGAAGTCCAAATATGGGTCGGGGACGAACCGCAACAGCGACAACGGCGTGCAATACCAGCGCTACTGCGACCTCAAATGCACTTGGAATGCAATCAAAATGCTCGCGCATCCCAGAGAAAACAAATGAAAAGGAGCAGCCTCCTGATGAAAGCGATGACAGCTCGCATGACTCGGGCGCCCGTAAAACCCGCCGTAGCACTCAGGCGGTATCAAAGGTTAGTTAGCATTTTTTTCTCATCCACGTTCGTATAACAGTTGAGTGTGGAAACTTTATTGTTCGATTTTTTCGTTCCATGTTTGCCTCTGGCACCCATTTTGATTTTGCGGTAGATGTTATTTGGTTTTCGAGTTTTCCTGCACAGTTTTAGGTATTTCGCGCCAGTTTTAATAGAATTTATAGATTAGTCTTCTAGGACGCTAGTAAAAGTGAAACTATTTGCATGAGGGTGTAACTTTCTTTTTCAGTTTGCTCAGTACGCGGCTGGAATTTTCCAAAAATTTCCTTAAATAACATTGTTTCCAGTAGCTCTGCAGGTTTTCCAGCAAAAATTTTACAAAGTTTTTCACTTAATTTTGTCGCGAATTGAAATTGAAAAAATTGCGAATTGTGACGTATAGTCGTGACATGAACCATAATAATCAAGTTTGTATAACAGTTGAGCCTTGAAATCTTACTTCGGAAACTTTACAAATTCATTAAAATTTTAAATAACTAAGGGTTTTGCTTCCAAAATGCATTTTAGTAAATAGATTTCCACGAATTTTGATTTAAAATTTTTGTGTTACAGTTGATTCGTTGCTATGCGAAAAAAAGTTCGCAGCTATCTCTTTCTACATTATGAAGGTTTTTCCAAACGTTGCTCATTATTACAAAAATAATTTGGCTGCATTAATTTTATTTATTCACTGAGCTCCATGCAAAAACCAAACTCAAAGCGCTAAATATAGAGTTTCAAATCATTTGCTGGTAAGAAGGGCGGTGGAAATGTTTCATTCGCGTTGTATAACAGTTACGTTAAAAAAAATCAGATTTCAAAGTCACCTGCAATTTGGAATATAAACGATGGAAATTATGTACATGTTGTTAGCGTTTGATCAGAACGTGCTCGAATTATGATAAATGCAATTATTCTTGTGAAAGTTAGGATAGAACAGTTGCTCGTACAAAGTGATCATCGGAAAGGTTGATGACCGAAATTTGGTCCAATTGTGTTAATTGATTTAAATTTCCTAATTTAGCACATTCAAATTCCCAATTTTCAGTAATTATTATGTAATTTATGTAAAATGTTATGCTTTTATCGTAGCATTGCGTTTCCACGTCTAGGTGTATCTTGGATATTTTTGGATAAAAATCTCCAGTGTTAGGTTTTATTTAGAATAATCTTCGAAATAATTCGGAGCAAATGTCGTTTGATAAATGTACTTATATATTCTTCACTTGTTCTTCATCTCAACTTGCCGTTTTATCAAAAGTGAGCTGTCACTAATTTCCATAACTGGAAACCTATTTATATTGTTCGTTAAGATAATAAACTGTAATGATAAATGCATTTAAAATCGCGCGTAATTTGTGTAAGAACAAGTTTTTTTTTTGGACAAATAGAAGCTACAATCAATAAACTTTGTTCAGGGCTGTTGTGTTGATAGTCATTAATAAGGTCTTTCTAAAGCTAATTGAGTGGTAAATAAAATTAATAACAACGTTAAACACAAACCCCCAAAGTCAAATGTCAATGAACAAAAAAAAATTCTGACAATTCTGATATATTCCTGACAGAATTACCAAACGTGTTATTACGAGTCAAAGTTAAAGTCAAAAGCCCTTTATTCAACGCCAATCATAAATTTTCAAAGAATATAAAGTAAATTCCAAACTGAAATACTAAAACTTAATGGCCCGTACGGCTCTTTAAATTTATACCTTATCAATCAAAAATATTAAATCAAAAAACAATATCAAATTGAAATTAATTAAAATTATTACATATTTTATGATTCAATTGGAAAAAGGAGAAAAAACCGACCCAAAACTATTCAAAAATTATTTATAATTTTAACACAACAGTGAACTTTCATCCTATGTCTATATTTTGTAATAATCGAGCAGCCGCCTAAGCAAACTGCTCGAAAATCAACATATTGCTGATCCAAATTTCAATTGTAAATTTAAAATAATACTCATCATTTTAATTTGCAATTGAAATCTGGATACGGCAATCCCCTTTCCAACGGAGCTCTTCCACGATTGCACTTTCGCAATGAAAGGAAAAGTGGATGGAAGGCTCGGCGACTTGTTTTCGAGCAGTCCCGTAAGGCGACGACGAGCAACGAACGAGGAGTCCACTTAAGATCGCGAAACCGCAAGCACGCCGGGGAGATAAGCTACCAGCTATATAGCGAGAGAGAAAGAGCTGGCCGAGAGACGTTTCGGACGTGGCGGATTTTCGGCGGCGGCGTTACCGTAAATTTTATTCTCAAAAAAATTTCGTATATAGCTTACATTGGGACGAACGGTGGTTTGCATAAAATAGTGATCGATGAGAAAATTAGTTACGATCAACAATTAACGTCTCGTCCTAGTGCAATTTCCCATGCACAGAGTGTGGAAAGAAACCTCATCGCTACCGCCCGGGAACAGTTGTACATCGTGAAATTCGCCGTTATCAAAAAGTACCGAGTTACTAACCCGTAAATTTTAATTCCAACAGCTTGTTCGTGGAATTATGCAGAATTTTAAAACTGAATTATGATTCCAAAGTTTGTTTATTGATGGCGGCTAACTGTAGCATTTAGATGAATGATTCACACTTAAAAGTGTCTCTTTTGATTTCTGCTCTTATTAATTTCATATTTCGAAAGTGCATGAACAGCAAAGTATGAAATTGCGCTAAAACTTAACTCATTTTTGCTTGATTTCTACGTGGCCTCACACGTATGAAACTTAACATGAATTTAAACTTGGAAGTAATTTCCTACATACATTGGAACTAGTCTTTCGTTCACTTCTCCACAAATCTTTCTCCGAACCCAAAAAGTGCAATAGATCATCACTTAGAAAAGTGCCACGCCACAGCAGTTAATTTTCTTTTCGCTTGATTCGTCGCGAAGAAGCAACAAAATGTGGTGCCGTCGAATGAGTAGCTGCAGTCTGATTTTGGTGCTTGTGTACGTTTTTATAGAGATAGTAGCGGCTTTCATACATATGAAACGATAGAATATGAACTGCTAGTGCTCATTTTTTGTACGTTTTACCCTTTTTTTGTGGTAGGGGTAAATGCCCATTTACACGCAGAGTGTAGGACTCTCATGTTCGCAAAAAGGCCACCGGACTACCCACTAAGCACCTCCCCTGTCAACCTGAGAACCTAGCCTGGAACCGTTTGACATATTACTTCGGGCCAGGTCTCGTTTTGTTACGCCGTGAGTCGCCTTCAAGCTGTGGGATCGCTCTTCTAGCGGGAGGGGAAGAGGAAGTGCCAGACAAGCGATCCCCCAGCCTCAACACCCCCGGCTGGTGTGAGTCCCTTTTATCTTTTAGGACTTTCCAACAAAATGTGCCACCTGGTTACATTTGTCAACCGATTCGAGCATCACCGCGACTATATTCCCCGGGGTGAGCTCTCCCGTCTCCCTGTAGAGGGCTCTTCGCAGCCTGTCCCATTTTATGCACGCAAAAAATGTGTGGCAGGCATTGTCTTCCTCTCCTGGGCAATACGGACAATCGGGGGACCGTGACTTACCAATCTTGTGCAGGTAAGACTGAAAACACCCATGCCCGCTCAAAAGCTGGGTCAGGTGGAAGTCAGTCTTACCATGCCTTCGGTTTAGCCACGGTCTCACATCCGGGATGAGGCGCGCAGTCCACCTTCCCTTCGTGCAACTCGGCGTATCAGCACACCTAGCCTATGTTGCGCTTGTTCAATGGTGTGTCCAGCGACCAGAGCGGCAACATCATCCGCATAGCCGATCAAGCGTGACTCATCTGGCATCTCCAGTCTCAGTAGCCCGTCGTAAGACACGTTCTACAGGTCTGGACCAAGGATAGATCCCTAGGCAACACCCGATGTAATCCCCATCTTTCGTTGGCCCTGTGTCGTATCGTAGAGCAGGCTTCGGTCTTTTAGGTAGTCCCTCAAAAGCCGCATTAGATATTCTGGAACTTGAAAAGGGTTGAAGGCGTTCCTGACGCCGAGTGTCACCAACAGGATGATCCGTCGCTTGGTGCGACTATATGCCTCTGCCTTTTGAACCGTGCTCACCATCTCTGCAATCGCATCGATAGTAGAACTTCTGACTCTACTCGTAAAACCGTACTGCCGAGGAGATAGGTCCCCAGCAGCACGAATCGCGTCAGTAAGTCTTCCCTTGATGAGTTTCTCTAGCTCTTTCCCAGCCCTGTCTAGCATGCATAACGGGCGGTATGCAGATGGCGATTCGGGATTTCCCTTCCCCTTGCTGATCAACACGAGCCTCGCCGCCTTCCATCCTACCGGGAAAACCCCGTCCCGTAGGCAAGCGTTGAATGTGCTGAGCAGCAAGTCGGGACAGGTTATAGACACGCCACAAAGCCTCAGCCGGAACGCCATCTGGACCTGGAGCCTTCCTCGCTTTCAATGAAAAGACTGCCTCCTCCAGTTCCGGCTGTGTGAAGAGTGGACACTCGACTGCTTTTTCACCATGGACAGCGTCAACACGGATGGGATGGGCGGAGAAGAGTGCCCGCACTATCTCGTCCATCTTTTCCGCATCATGTATGCAAGGCTTCCGTAGGGCGCCAAGCTTCCGGATAACTAGCTTGTAGCCAAGGCCCCACGAATTCTTGTTCACATTGTCCACTAGGTCTTGCCAACAGCGAGCCTTGCTATTGTTAATCAATGTGCGAAGGGATTTCCTGGCCGACTTATATGCTGCTACCCGGTTGCATGCCTCGACACGGTTCCGTGCCCGTTGAGCCTCACGTCGAAGCTTGTGACATTCCCTTCGCTTTTCAGCGATTTTAGTTGAACCACCAGTACACTAGGGGCTTGCCGTGCCGGGGTTGTCGACGGGGCATAGAAGCTTTGCAAGCAGTCTTGATGATGCTCATAGTTGAGTTCACCACGTCTTGAGCTACCAGTTCCTCCGTCCCCTCCGAAGCTCCCTGCAGCGGCTCACCTGCTGTGAGCACTACGACGAACCTCTCGACGTCCATCTTTTCGATGTTCCATCCAGTTGGAGCAAGCCGAGAGCACGGACGCCGGGAGACAACATCACTGATCTCAAGCAGAATGCACTGATGATCACTGGCTGAGTAGTCCTCTAATACTTTTCAAATGTGTATCCTCCCTACTAGGGACTCCGAGGCAAATGTCACGTCCGGTATGGTTCCCTCACAGCCAATAGGGCGGAAAGTCGACGTATTTCCGGTGTTTAGTACGACGAGCGCCGACTGGCCGCCATTTCCAGGATTCGTTTTCCCCGCGGATCTATTTGAGGCATGCCCCATTCGATTGCTTTAGCGTTGAAGTCTCCCCAACGAGCACGTTGCCCTCTGTGTTCGAGACAGCGCCCTCCAGAGCAAAAAGCTTGGCTTGGAAAGATGATATCGATTCGTTCGGCGTTCGGTACACACTAAAGAAGGTGATCCCTGAGCACTGAACCCACAGGAAACCATCCCCCCGTCCACAACTCTCCGCTTGGAAATCACTGTTCCGAACCAAGATGGCGGCAGTACCAGTTTCGTCAGGGTACAATAATGCAGGACTTTTATCATGGTGTTGCGCACTCAGCAGCAAGAAGTCGGCTTTCATGTCCCTCGCAAACTGCTCAAGCAGATTTTGGGCGGTTGAACTGCGGTGAAGCTTTAGCTGCAGGATGCGTGTCATCGAAGTTCTGATTTTGCCTTGGTTAGGGCTCCCTGGAAAACCCGGCATTTTCCTAATCCGAAGACGTGGCCAAAATCAGGTCTTGGATCAGCATCCTTGCAAAGAATACAGTGTGCCTCCTTCGTACACTCTTTTCTTTTATGTCCCATTTCACCTCCTATCAGGTCCTTTGCATACTTGTGTGATGTGACCATAGCCAAGGCATTTTAAACATTGAAGAGGCGTTGCTCTTCGCCGTATCCTACAGACAACCCACCCTATTCGTACTTTGCCCCTGTTCAGGAATTGTTCGGCGTCCTTTTTGGTCAAGTCAACTATGGCCATGCGTTGTCCCCTATTGTTTTCTGGTGTCAGTCTCGCTTTGATCCTTCCCACGCTAGGGAACTCTCTTTTGATTGCCTCTTCTACCTCGGCCAGATCCGTGACGCAGTCAATGACTCTTATTTCGATCGTTGCCATCGGCTCGACCGAGGCTATAGTTGCCCTTTTGCCGAGGACTTTCTTTACTGCGTCGCAGAATGCTTCCTTACTGTCGGCCTCTGCTCCAAATTTGACCAGTATCTGGCCCGACCGCGTTGGTCGTACTGCTTTAATGGCAGTGTTGATGTCTTCGGGCCTTACGTTTCCCCTGATGTCCCGCAGCACCTCCGCGTAGGATCGGCCATCTTGGGGTTGGGGGTAGGATCAGCCATCTTGGGGGCTCCTCCGATAATGCCTTATGCTCCTCTAGTTCAAGGAGCCCAATCTTTACTGCTTTGCTGATTTTTTGGGAGTCCATTCAGATTGTATTCTTTTCAGAACATCTCCCGCTTTAAGGAATAACCATTCTTCTTCGTGTCGCTGGGCGGCAATCATACTTTGCGGCCATCCTTGGGAGAGGTTATCGCTTTCCATTTCCAAATACAGTACTTCCGCCACTTTTTCGACGTTGGCGATGCAATCAACCAAAATCGCTTTATTTGCCTGCTCGGTCACTAGTTTTTTTTCCTGCCGTAATCTCCTCGTTGGCTTCAGGATAGTTCTTTATTATGTCAAGATTTACGACCCTTTTATTTTTTTTTTTTTTTTTTTTTTTGTGGTAGGGAGGTGAAGGCATTTACGCCCGCCGAGTCTGGCAGTGTGGGACTCCCATGGAGGATACCCTTGGACTACCCACTAAACACCTCCCCTGTCAATCTGAGAACCTAGCCTGGAACCGTTTGACACATTACTTCGGGCTAAGCCTCATTTCTCTACGCGTTTAGGCGCCACCGGGCTACAGGGATCCCTTTTCCAACGGAAGGAAGGGAAGGGAGAGGGATTTCTAGAAAAGAGACCCCTCCGCCCTGGACGCCTCCAGGCGCTCATATATTTTCCTTTTTATCTTAAGGACTGCCCGATCGTAATGTGCCACACAGTTCAATTTATCAACGGATGTGAGCATCTCTCCAGTGAGTTCATCCGGAGAGAGATCTCCGATTTCTTCAATGAGGTCACCGCGCTGCCTTTCCCACCTCTTGCATACAAAAAATGTGTGGTAGGCATCATCGACCTCTCCAGCACAGAATATGCAGTCAGGAGACCGTGACTTACCAATCTTGTGCAGGTAAGACCGAAAGTATCCATGTCCACTAAGTAGCTGAGTTAGATAGAAGTCAGTCTCACCATGCCTTCGATTGAGCCACGGCCTCAGGTCACCAATAAGGCGTGCGGTCCACCTACCTTTTGTATCGCTCACCCAGGACTGTTGGCAATCACTGAGTGAGAGTTCTCGTTCTTCGCGGGCGACAGCATCTCTGTCGCATTTGTTCCTCCGCAGGTAGATTCTGCGGCGCTCCTTGGCAAGGAGGGCAATGGGTATCACTCCTGCCATGACCAGCACTGCCGACTCCGAGACAGTCCGATATGCAGATGCAATCGGCAGCGCTCCCCGTCGCTGCACCTGTGCCAAGCGCCTTCGATACAGCCCCTTGTTGAGAGCCTCACACCATATCTCCGATCCGTACAACAGCACAGATTGTACTGCACTCATCAGAAGTCTCCTTCTTGATGAGGTGGGACCCCCTTTGTTGGCCATTAGCCGGCTGAGAGCCGAAACACTCGCTGCAGTCTTGTCAGCTATTGCCCTGATTTGCTCGGAGAAACGCATCTTCGAGTCGATCAAAATGCCCAGGTACTTCACTGCTAGTTTGGTCTCAACGAGTGCTTCCCCAATGTTGATCATCCTTACTCTAGGGATTCTCTTCTTTGTCAAGATGACTACTTCGGTTTTCTCCAAAGATAGGCTAAACCCGCGAGCAGTCATCCAGTCCCTCACTCGGCGCATTAGCATACCCAGTCTGAGTTGCGCTTGTTCAACAGTGCGTCCCGTAACTAGCGCCGCGACATCGTCTGCATAGCCGATCAAGCGCGACTCATCCGGCAGCTCGATTCTCAGTAGCCCGTCGTACGTGATGTTCCACAGGTCTGGGCCAAGGATGGAGCCTTGTGCAACACCCGATGTAACTTCCATCCTCCGCCGACCCTCCTTCGTCTCATAGAACAGGCTCCGATCTGTCAGGTAGTTCTTCAAAATCCGTATCAGATATTCTGGAACTTGAAAAGAGTTTTCGAGTGCTTCCAGAATATCCGCCCATCTAGCGGAATTGAAGGCGTTTCTGACGTCAAGCGTCACGAGCAACACAACCCTTTTGTTTGACTGGCAGTGAGCCTCCGCTGTTTGGACCGCGCTCACTACTTCCGCTATCGCGTCAATAGTGGAGTGACCTGCTCTAAAACCATACTGCCGTGGAGATAGGTCCCCGGCAGAACGGACCGCGTCAGTGAGTCTTCCCTTGATGAGTTTCTCGAGCACTTTCCCAGCCGTGTCTAGCATACACAACGGGCGGTATGCAGACGCCAACTCGGAATTTCCCTTCCCCTTGCTGATCAGTACGAGCCTCGCCACTTTCCAGCGTTCCGGAAATACACCTTCGTAAAGGCAAGCGTTGAACATACCCCCACGGATCCTTATTTACATCGTCCACGAGATCTTGCCAGCATCGGGCCTTGCTCTTGTTAATAAGCCTGCGAAGATATTTCCTGCCGGACCTGTATGCTGCTAGCTTAGTGTCTGCCTCCTCCCGTGTTCGCGTCCGCTGGGCCTCTCGCCGAAGTTTGTGACACTCGCTTCTTTGTTCGGCGATCTCGTTTGACCACCAGTATACTGGAGGCTTACCGTGTCGGGGTCTCCGACGGGGCATGGAAGACTCGCAAGCAGTTATGATGGTACTCATAGTTGAGTTCACCAAGTCCTTGGCTGTAGGCCCTCCACTCCCTGGCGGAGCTCCCAGCAATGGTGCGCCTGCCGTAAGCGCGTTAGCGAACCTTTCAACGTCCATCCTCCCAGTCCTCCATCCGAGGATTAGTTTGGGCACATGCACGTAGAGTGGCACCGTCGTGAATCTCAACAGCTATATACTGGTGATCACTAGCCGAGTAGTCCTCTAGTACTCGCCAGTTGTGTACTCTAGGTACCAGGGACTCCGAAGCGAGTGTCACATCGGGTATGGTTCCTACGCAACCCCAGCGGCGGAAAGTAGGGGTGTTACCAGTATTTAGGACCAAAAGCGCTGTTCTGGCCGCCATGTCCAAGATTTGCTTTCCCCTTGAGTCGGATTGTGGCATACCCCATTCAATGGCTCTAGCGTTGAAGTCTCCCCCGACCAGCATGTGGCCCTCTGTGTTCGAGACAGCGTCCTCGAGGGCATCGAGTTTCGTTCGAAAAGATGACATTGCCTCGTTAGGCGTCAGATAAACACTGAAATATGTTATCCCTGAACACCGCACCCACACAAAACCATCCCCGCGTCCATGGCCCTGCACCTGCTTTCTTATCCCTCGCAAACTGCTCAAGTAGGTCCTGGGCGTTTGTGCTTCGGTGCAAATTGACCTGCAGGATACGGATCATTTGAGTATCGATTTGGCTTTAGTTAGGGCCTCCTTGAAAACCCAGCATCTCCCTGTCCCCGGCTCATGTTTGAGGTCGCCGGGTGCTAGCTTAGCATCCTTGCAAAGAATGCATTTTGCCTCGTTCGTGCACTCCTTCCTTTTGTGCCCCGTTTCACCACATTTGTAGCACAGAGATCTCCTGTCGGGTCCCCTACAGCCATACGCGGTGTGTCCGTATTCGAAGCATCTGAAGCAGCGGATAGGGATCGCTCTTCTCCGTATCCTGCAGATCACCCAACCTATCTTAATTTTGCCCTTCGCCAGGATTTGCTGGGCGTCTTTATCAGCTAGTTCGACAATAGCCATGCGTTGCCCCCTTGTGTTTTCACGTGTCAATCTTGCCTTGACTTCACTTAAGCTGGGGAACTCCCTCCTAATGGCATCCTCTACTTCAGCTTTGTCCGTGACGCAGTCGAGGTCCCTGATTTCCAGGGTGGCCATTGGTTCGAGCGAGGCAACGGTTGCCGCATCTCCAAGAACCTTTTGAACCACCTCACAGAATGCATCTTTGTTTGTGGCCTCTGGCCTGAATTCCACCAGCAGGCCACCGGTCCGTGTTGGTCGAACTGCTTTGATGGCAGTTTTGGTGTCGTCTGGCTTGACCGCTCCTTTAATTTCACGGAGGACATCCGCGTAGGTACGGCCCTTAGTGGGTTTAATAAGCAGTGCCTCTCGCAAGGGTTTGCGCCGCGGTTCGCTTTTTGTTTTCTGCGGTATATCGGAGGGTTCTTTGTTCTTCTTTTCGTGGTTGAGCTCCTTGTCTGTTTTTTCTAGGAGCAGCTTTTTGGCCGCTTTTTGGCCGCTTTTTTCGCTGCCTTGTTTCGCACCACATGAAACTCCTCGCCTGGAGTGACAACTTCGTTTATGGTCTCGTCCTTCCTCCTTTTCTCACGGTCGCCTTCAATTGGGCTACCGGCCATTCTTTTGCTGCTGCTAGGACCCACTGATGCCTCGAGGGAGAGCGTGTCTTTTTGGTGCTTTTCGGTTGCAAGCCACCTCCGCCTGTAGTGCGTTACGCGGCCAAAAAGCCCCTCCAGTTCAAGAATGCCATTCCCGACACTCTTGCCTATGTTTTTCTGCACTTCGCAGGCAGCCCTCAGTTGTTTAACGATAGTCCCCGCTTTCCGAGAAAGCCGCTCCTCTTCGGCGCGGTCAAGGGCGATTGTGTTATTTGGCGCCACCTCTTGGGAGAGGCCCCCGTTTCCTAGCCCTTTTGCTTCTATCGCTTGGGTGACGTTTGAAGTGGCGTCGGCCGACGGCAAAACTTCTCCCTCCCCCAGTCTTACACTGGCCTCTGTTGGTGTCGCAGCTTGATCCGGATTGTGTACGTCTTGCACTGGACGCTCCGGGGTGCGCATAGTCCTTCTACTGCGCCCAAAGGCCGCAATGATGCCAGGTTGCACAACGCAGTCTGCCTTCTTTCGTTCGTTAGTCCGTCTGTCGTCTGTCTCCGATGATTTAACCTGTGATGTTGACTTTGACAGTGTTTCTGGGGTTTGCTGCCTCCCCCCGCAATCGGTGACTTGTTTTATCGGTGTTCTTGCCAACAGCGGTTTTTGCCTAAAAGGGTTCTCCGTGCTAGCGTCCTCTTTGCTTGTAGTTATATCTGTTACAGAAGCCAAGTTCACCACTTCTATAACATTGCAGTCGCTGGATGACGACGGCCGGGAGCCTGCTCGCTCACTACCCTCTGCCGCCGGTACTGGGGGTCCGACCCCCCTGCACCGTAATTTGGTTCCCCTTGTGGACCTGCATAGTTTGGTTTTCTGTCTGGGTTTCCGTTCCCATAGCATTTTACCTACTGCCAGGATATATGGATAATTGATGACGCCATATATTTCGTCATGTCACAGTGAAGATCATTGACACTCAGGTATTTGTCCTGAGACTCTCCCTTCACTGCCGACCATTGTCCACGGCTGCTTATTGGTTATTCGCAGCGAACCTTTCGAGAAAGGTCTGCCCCTATCCGCAACCCTGGGGACGCGTTTGGTTCCCCAAGATTTACGACCCTTGCATCGGTCGCTTCGGTAACGATCGCAGCAATGACCATCGAATTCTCAATGTTCTTTATGTTTTCTTCCACCGCTCGAACTAGTGAAGCGTCCTGCAGAGTTTCCCGCTTTTCCTTTATAGGACGCTCTGGCGTTTGCATCATTGTTTTTTTCTGCGCCCGAACGCCGCTGGAATTTCAGTCTGGACCAGACTATCTGCTAATCTCCGTTTTTCGTCCGTCTTCACTGCCATTGTGTTATTCGTCGTTTTTTCCATCGTTAGTACCCCTCTAGATGTACTGTTAACATCGTGGCTGCAACCCAAAGTATCAATTCCAGTTCGTTGTCCCAAGCGTAGTCCAGATCCAATCAGGGTCGTTAACTGTCATCCCAGGAGGGGAACCTCACGGCGCCCCCCATATCCTCGGGTCCTTGCGGGCGGCGCTCCCCAAAGAATGCTAGCTAGCCTCCAAGAGTGCTCATGTCGACCGGCATTCCCCCTGCGGGAATTTCCTCGGGTACGTGGGGCGGAACTCCCCAAAGAATGCTAGCCTCCAAGAGTATTCCTGTTGGCCGGCATTCCCTCTGCGTAGTGCGGGTTGTGCCTTAGGGCTTTTCCCGGAGTTCAATAATAATTTACTTTAATTACAATATAATATTAATTTTTTAATAAGTTTGTAAAAATCATTTGCTCTAACAACTAGCTTTAAAAATCGCTTTCTTTAAAATTAAGTATATTTTTTCCTTAAGACTACCTTAAAAACTACTCAGTCGCTGCATCCATAGAGCGGTTGTCCGTCGTTCTCCTGAAAACTCCCACCTTGTGCTCCTTGGCTCTCCTGATTCCCTCTTCCGCAAGCTTTTCTGCATACGATTTTATCGGCTCCATTCCTGTCTCCTGGTACAGCACCTCGTTGGGGTAAGACCGTTCGTAGTCCCGTCTGTATAGGCCTGTGCAAGCCCGAAGGATTTTTCGCTCCACTAATCCTATCTTGCCCCATTTTGTTTTTGGAGCTCCAAACCATATCATCACCGCATATGTGATGATCGGACGAATCAAGGTTTTATAGGCCAAAACCTTGACTCGCTGGCTCGCTGTCGAATGTTTCCTGAAAAGAGGTAAAAGAAGATGTTACGCATAAGTCACTTTGTTCAAAATATTATCAACGTGAGCATTAAAGGTAGCTTTCCTGTCGAAAATTTCCCCCAAGTACTTCGTTTGCCTCGCGCAGTGCACCATCTGCCCATTCAACTTAATCCTGGAGTCACAGATGCCTCTTGCACCAAGACCAAAGTTTTTGTGGGGGTCCTTGAAACCAATTAATTCACTTTTCTTTGCATTTACCTTGATTCCCCATTTCCGGTAATATGCAGTAAGAGATTCCAAATATCTTTGGAGCCGCATCCTAGCAAAGCGCAAATTGTGCTCAGATGACTACACGTACAAGTTGTCAGCGAAGAGGTTCACCTGGATTCCGGGCTTATATTCATCTCTTACGCCCGGGACGTCATTTTCCTTATTCTTACTTTACCACTACAGCCTTTTCGGGCCTTCGTTTAGAGATAGTTAGAGTATCTCATTATCTTGATTGAATGTATCGGCACTCGGAAAGGTGATCAGTGTCCGTTCACCTAGCTGCGATACGTTCTAATTTTAAACCAGTACGTATCATAGCTGACCGGGCTTAGTCCGTCCAAAGAATCACTCTAAACTAATCTCGTAGTCACCAACGAGACTCGAACCAGGGGCCTTCGGCTTACGGGGTGAGTGCTCTAACCACTACACCACGCGGACTACTTTTCCATTATACTTGGCTCCAAATGAGGCGCTCGCTGTTGCGACATGCTCGTCTTTCGAACGACGCATTTCTTTCCCTCTCCAGAGTACCCTGCGCGGGGCGAAATGAGTCAACTCAGGCTACTTTGCTGAAACTTGACTTCGCCATTTCTATTGTCTCCGCATCGTAGACTTCGAGTTCCAGGTATGCTAACAGTTTAATGAGCCGATCATGTGTCTCTGGTGGAGCTGCATCTGAAGGGCATCATTAATCGCGTCGTGCCGCCAACATTGTTTCCAGGAACGAAGAACCTCCTCCAGCAAGGACAACTCCACGGATAAAGTAATGTGTAATTATCACCGGTTGCAAGGAAACTATCCACTTTAAAGCGGCTTTCAACTTTCAACTGTTGCTTGCAACAAATATTGAAATTTTACCTCGTTACTAAGCGTTGGGTCCTCGTGGTATTTTTTTAATTGACTTGAAAATGGGAGCCTTTCTCCCGCAGAACCATGAAGCCGAGGAATTTCCAATTGAGGTAGTGCTTTCTGCGAAAGCGATGGAGTTTCTGTTAGATTCACCCTATAATCCGAATGTTCATTGTCACACTGTTATTTATCTTTTATGTACTTCATAACCTATTTTAAATAAAATGTCACTTCTGTCATAGTCACCAAGCCGACAACACGTATCTTCCTTCTTCTCTGCTAATAGGTTATGGGCCCCTCGCGAAAAAATAGAAGTTCTAAAAATGTTTCGCTTTTTGGTTGAATTTTCATAAAAGTTAAAAAATGTTTGTCCGAAAACAGTGCTAGCAGCATTTCAATTGATAGATTGCTCGGTAGGGAAAACTATACGACGTGGAAGATTGCTGCGCATGCGTTCTTAAATTTGGATAATCTTTTGACAACGACAATTGATGATGAACTCGATGAAGAAGGAAATCCCAAAACCGCTGGGAGTTGACTTTAATGATTGATCCTACGTGCTATGTCCATATACAGGTTAAAAAATCAGCCAAGAAATTGTGGCAGCAGCTAGCAAATGCGTACGAAGATAGTGGGTTAACACATCTAGTAACACTTGACTTCCAAATAATTATCGCCCTATGATAATGGCTTTGGAGAATTCAGGCACAAGAATTAATGGTGATGTCATAAAAACAAAGTTATTCCAAGACGTACGTCCCGGCAGTGAAAGTTCAGCTTTCCACACAAACACACGCCAAACGTCATTCAAAAAATCACGAAAAAGACCCAGGTGCAGAATTTGTAACAATTTTGGCCAAATTTCGAAAAACTGCCGCTCAAAAACATACAGCAAAACAAATAAAAGCAAAAATTTTGATGCGCTCATTTGTGTTTTGTCTACAATAGATAATCCGGGAATCAAAGACGCATGCCATTAACGAAAACATGCTGGATTGTTTATCTGAAGATTTTGGCACAGTGATTGCTGCAAACAAAAGCAAGATGCAGGTGAAAGGGGCGTGGAACGGCAACAATAAGACCAGCATGCAATACTTCTGCACTTAAAATCAATTATGTAAAGTTAATTCCTGATTTATCCGTCAATCCTTTATCTGCTGGTCAAATCGTAAAACAAGATCAAACCGTAGAGTTCAACAACAAATGTGTCAAAATTATAAACTCAAAAAAAGAAGTTATTGCAAAAGGCTCAAACGTTAATGACTTGTTCAAATTGGACTCGAAATCGTCAAAGAATGTTGCATTTGCGTGTAGTTCCACCTGAACAACGAAAGTTTAGAAAAACTATGCAGTGGGCTGGCAACTGGAATATATTTCACCAACAAAATTGACAAACACTGCAAGGTGTGCGCCATTTGCAAACAACAAAGGTTGCCATTCAGTAAGTACGGCAGCAGAGCTGATGAGCTGCTTGAATCGAGGAAAATTTTTGTATACTTCCTAAAAACAAAAGTGGATTGGGAAGCACTGTCATGTTTTGAAGACTTCATGGCGTTCGCCGAAAAGCAAAGTGGTCACAAGCTCTAAACTCTACGTTCTTATAACGGCAAGGAGTTTATGAACGGCAAATTTCAAGCCACACTTCGGAGAAATGGGATCACCAAACCAGCAATGTGCACACGCCAGAGCAGAACGGCTTGGCCGAACGCAACAATCGCTCAATCGTGAAAAAGACGTGAGTTATGCTTGTCGACTCTATACTGTCGCACTTTGGGCAGAAGCAGTTGCATACCCTGTATATCTTCTAAATCGTTCGCCATCGAAAGGAACCGACACAATACCAGTTCAAGCGTGGAGTCAAAAAGTACCTGAGCTTGCGCATATCAGAGTGTTTGGAACAACGGCCATGGCACACATCCCGAAAGCCAACCCAGTTAAAAGTTGTACCTTTAAAAGTCGAGATGTCTACTTTTGTAATGAAGACTCTTTTATTTCTGCATCCGAAACATTTAAGAATTCAACAAGAAACAACAAAGTTGAACTTATCTACCAAGACGAAATGCAACCACAACCACCCGAGATCAGCAATCAAAGTGAAGCTGAAAACAATCACAAGGATCTGGTCAAAGATGTCGTTATTAGCAACGAACAAGTAGATGCAATACACGAAGACAACTTTCAAGATCCAGTCGCATCAATTGATTCAGATTCTTCGGCGCTCCCTCAGCAATCCAACTCCAACTCACTGCAACAGCAGGTGTTGAGGCGCAGCGAAAGGGAGCTCAAAACTCCAGGCAAGTATACTGATTTCTTACTAGAAAAAGATGATTCTTCGTCGTTTGAAAGTTTTTCACAGCACCTGCATCGTACCAGAATTACTTCCAAGATGAGCCGGCGACGCCAGAACAAGCATTATTTAGTCCTGATGCGATCTAATGGAAGCTGGCAATGGAAGAAGAGATGCAGTCACTAGTCGTGAATGATACATGGACACTTCAAGTCTTACCAAACAATCGAAAGGCGATAAAATCTAAAGGGGTCTTCCGTACAAAACGTAATCTCACCGGAAAAATTGATCGCTACAAGGCCAGGTTGATCATAAAAAGAAACTCGCAGCGAAAGGGTGGACTATAAGGATTTAAACTCACCTGTTGTCCGACACAGTTTTCTGCTATATCTTTTCGCAATTGCAGCTGAACTAAACCTCAAGGTGGAATAGATGGATGCAATTTCCGCTTTGCTTCAAGGAAACCTTTTAGAAGAAATTTATATGGAACAGCCTGCGTACTACCAGAGTCGTGAAAACCAATCGATGATATGTTGTTTAAAAAAAGCCATATATGGACTAAAGCACTCCAGTAGGGTCTGCAATCAAGAGCTGGACAAAACACTAAAATCATTTTGATAAGAAAGATCTAAGCATGATCCGTGCATTTATGTCAAAGCAAAAAACGAAAGTATACTTACCATAGCGGTATACGTTGATTTTTTGCTCTTCTCAAATAAAACCGACTGGCTTGAACATATTAAAGCGCAACTCCATCAATAATTCAAAATGAGCTTGAAATAGCGAAACAAATCCTTGGAATGCGTATAACAATATCATCTGATTGTTCAATTGCAATTGATCAAGAGCAATACATTGAAAAAGTTCTATAAAAATTTGGAATGGAAAAGACCAAACCCTCGATGACACAAATGAATTGTAGTGGAAAGATATCAACTAAAGATGGTGCATCTGAAATAAAAGATAATGAATTCATGAAGAATGTTCCGTACCAAGAGGCAATTGGTTGTCTAATGTATTTGGCACAATGTACACGACCTGACATATGCTATGCGCTAAACCTACTTAGTCGATTCAGTTCCAGTCCTGGACCAAAACATTGGAATGCTGTGAAGCATTTACTGTGTTTCTACCTCTGCTTATATCTTCGTCTTCGTCGTCTCGAACAACTTTTCATGGTATCTTTTCTGCATTTAGCTTCTCATCAAATTCTCAAATGCTCTTTAGTGAAAGCAATTCGCGTGACCGTAAGATTTGTTTTCAGTGCTTTCTCCGCCATTTTCGATAGTCACAGTCCATGTAACACTTTTTGTTGAAAAGTGCTCAACACAATTTAAACAATCCAATTATAAGATTCACAATCCTTTATTAATCGATAATTAACACTCCAAAATATAAGCACATTCAAATGATTTCGTTTGGGACGGCTACGCACGTAGTATCTCCTCCTCCCTCGAAGCTCACAAGTCCAACTCACTTCCGAACGCCAGATTTCTCGTACATTGACAACATTATCTCTCGTATGTGTGCAACAACAACATCATTTACCAAACGGTCCCCAATCTAAGTATTGTTCCCAACCATACCGTTTGACTTCGATAAGCATGGCTAAAACTACTGACCATTTCACAATAACCTTCGATTTAATATTTGAAATGGAGGGCCATTATGTTAAAGCTCTATAGTTTATTATTTCTTGTTTATTGTAGTTTTATTTACACACTGGCAATAAACTTTACAAACTGCATATATAAAAATAAACATGAAAAGCAGAGCAAAATCTTCACGATGGGCGCGAGCAACGCTTGGATGCCGAGAAGCACAGATATGATCTCTCCAGCAAAGATGACGAAAATTCCCTTGCCGCTTGTCGTTCTGCGACGACTCGTCTGGCTGCTTGTCGTTGCTTGTTTTTCTCACACATTCCGGTTTGCCGCGAATGGCTTTTTGCCTGTAACTGTTACAGTCGTTTACAAAATTACTTCGAAGCGGGGAATCAGCAATTGGTTGCGAGGGTGCCGCTTGGGGACGGAATTCACGTCTGCGTCGCGCCGAATAGTTTGGGATTCCGAAAACCCCACAGCTCTGTATTGGAGAATCTATAGAAAGTTCTAACTTTGATTCGTATTTATCGTCTTAACTTTTCGATTCGTATATATCGCTTCTAAAGTTAACCGAAAAAAATGTATTGTATGTATTATTCATATCATGAGAATGAATAGGAAAGTAAAGTTTCCTGCTGTCTATTGAAATTTCTCATTTACCGGATATTTTTATCCAAAAATATTTAAAGAAAGTCATTTTTAGTTCGGTAGGTTATAAGCACAATGTTTATTGCTTATTATTATTCGTTCAACAAAGTAAATTAACCATCTCTGAAACCTGTACACTCAATTATTTTAATATTTCAATACAAGTACACTTGGAATCCTTTTCATATTCTTCAAAATTATTTTTAATTCGTTGCATGTTAGTATTACTTGATTGAAATATTCTTGACTTTTTATTGAAAATATTTAGTAAATTCGCGTATTCCTTTTTTAAGTTACGAATAACGAAAAGATAATTTTGTAGTGGTGTGCCTTGGCTAATCGTTTTTCAAATTTGATATTTCTTTGAAATCTGTTGAAAACAAATTCAAAGATAATTTACTATTACTTTAACGAAACCTTGCGAATTTAAATGTTTCTCTTTCAGGAACAAACCGTTCACGCAATCACACAAAACAAATCCACAAAACCTGTAAACATGCGAAGTCGTCTACGCAAAAGTACACAATTGAATCATACTAGTAGTGTAAATTTAGCCGAAAGTAGAATACAGAAACCATTTAGTCATAATAGTAATAATAGGACCGATGAAATTTTAGTTGTAAGCGATGGAATTTTAATGAAAAATAGTTATGAGGGAATTCATTCTAATCGTGTTGAAAGTAAAACGGATGAATTCGCGAATGTAGCAAATGATGAAAATGTTGTAAATGTAGTAGAAATTTCGGATGAGACTGATAATTTATCAATGGATACAGACACGATAACGACAGAATCTTCGTTGATACCTGATAGTAATGACACCACCTGCAGCGCAGATGATGAAGCTGAAAGTTCAATTTTTAGTGAAGACTCACAAACGCGAAGCAGCAGTATTATAGCCGTGACAACTGAAGACAGTAATAGCATGCAAGCTGTCGACAACGGCAAACGAAAAGATGTAGATTCGCCGAAAAACGTAATTGCATCTTCAAATGTTCAGGCAGTTACAACTGGTTCCAAGTCTAAAAGTCCAACTTCCGACAAAGATAATTTAGAAAATTCAACTTTTAACGTAAATGAGCTACCAGAAGGACCAAAATCACCAGAGAAACTAGCTCGTTCAGCACCTGATTCTGATGATCGCCTTTTATCATCCCCTGATTTCTTTAATTTACCGAAACCTAAGATTGTCAGAACTTATCAAAATCGGAGAAAGTTGCGCGCCGAAACTGTTAAGAAACAAGAAAATGAAACGGTACCCGTTAAACAACCAACAATAGTTTCAACTGATGCTGGTAGTGAGGATAAGAAAAGTTCAAAGGATAAGTTGAAATCACCTGAAAATGTTCAAACCAATGAGAAGCAAGAAGTAACTGAATGCCGTCGTAGCCAAAGGCAACGAATTATTAAGTATGAAGTTCGCGATTTATTCAATCTGAAAGGAAGTCGAAATCAAACAGAATCAAAAAGTCAAAGCTGTTCTTTGAAATCAATCAAAGATTCACCAAGAAGCGAACTAAGCTCAAGTCCTCAAACTTTTAGAGGATTTTCAGATACAGATGATCCCTCTTCGCCTATACATTTTGCAGCTAGACCTCTTTCGCGACAAAGCAACGCTACTCCAACTCCCCCTCCACGTTTATTGATCAAAGACTCTAGAAAAGTGGCAAAGACAAATTTAGCCGAGAAATTTTTAAATGCCTGCCAAGTGCCAGATATATTTGATATTCAAAAGAGTGAAACATTACGACTTGCGAACGAAAAGGAGGAAGTTCGCTCGGAAACTCCTTTAATGTCTCCAGTTAATCGCGAATCGTCTGAAGAAACGAAAGCATCGAAGAATGAATTAAAGAAAGAAGTAAAAAAACCAGTCCGAATTTTACCTCGTCGTAGAACAGTTCTTCTAAACCGAGCAGCTGATGAATCAGAAAGTAATTCTGACAACTCAGAGTTCGTAAAACAAAGTACGGAGAAAAGTTTTGAAAAAGTAATCGAAGATGTTGACAGCAGTCAGAGTGTTTCCAGAACACTTGATGAAGCAAACGTTATGGCCGTCAGTGAACCAGAAGTCCCTACAAAATCAGAAGCCAAAAAACAAACTGTTCCACCTACAAAGTCAAAAAAATCTATAAAAGTCGAAAAGATCTCAACGCCATGTGAATTGAGCAGTAATGATTCGGTCGAAACTCCTTACAAAAACTCTAATATTCAATGTGAACTAGAAAACGAACCAATATTAAACGCAGTTTCTGTTGTATCCTGTAGTATCCAGACGGAATCAAAAGAAAGCACTTCTCCTCCACCTACTGAAGAACTAGCCTCACAACTATTTACAGATTTAACCCAAATACCAGTTGATACAGTGGTACAGAAAACAGAACAGCAGGTACCCGAACTGAATACTTCTCCAAAAATGTCGACCATTTCAGAACCATCAACTGTACGTGAACAGAAAACTTCTCCAAAAGAAGAGAGTGCAATCAACGAATTATCAGAAGGATCGCCAAAAGTTTCAAAGAAAAGAGGCCGTCCACCTAAAAGTAGAAACGAACCTCCGCTAACAATTCAACCGTCGACTTCAACTTTGGAGGCCAATGTTGATCAAAATTCTAGTCATTCAATTCAAGTTATTGATCAGCAAATTTCTGATATTACTCCAGAAAAACAAAAGCCACGTAAACCAAGAACACCGAAAAAACCAAAAACGTTGGTGAGTACCAAAAGTGATTCGCCAACTGTTGAAGTCAAACAAAACGATGAAAAATCTCCGAAAGCGGAGACTCAAGTTCTGGAGAAATGTACAACTAAAAAAAACGCAACTCCTGTCGATAGTATTGCTACATTTGTTGGGAAAGTGAAGGAGGATACTAATAATGAAGCAGATAATACTGTTGAAACTACTACTACTACGTCAAAGCCAACACCTGATGAATCTGATGTTACTCCAAAAAAGCAAAAGCCACGAAAACCAAGGACATCTAAAAAGCAGAAAAATTCGTTGAGTTCTGAATCCAATGCTCCTACTGTTGAAGTCAAACCAAGAACTAGCAATGAAGAAATACTACCGAAAGCAGAAATTCAAGTTGTGGAAAATTGTACGGCTAAAGAAGATGTATCTCCAGCCGATGGTGCCACATTCCTTGAAAAAAATGAATTAAATTACAGTCAGAATAAAGTGAACGAGAATGCGAATAATGAAGCAGATGATAAGACTGTTCAAACCTCTGCTATTGCCCCACAGCCATTATTTGATGATTCTTTAATAATGTTTCTTCAAGAGGCGATATCCGATGAAGTTAAAAGAACCCCCGATAAAAAGAAAGCAGCAACAAAAAGGCCAAGAACAAAAGGAGAAATGAAACTCATAGAAGAGAGTACTGAAATTGCAAGTAGTAGTTCAAATAAAAAACGACTTCAGAAGACGACAAAATTAGTGACACCACCAAAAAGCAAAAAGCAAAAGAAGGTTTTGACACCCGAATTAATAGACTCTGAAGCACATTCACCTGTACCATCGGATGAATCGAAATATCAAGACGACAATGCACCATTACCGAGTACGCCAACTATCATTGAAGTGGAGCATGCAGAGAAGATAAAAAAGTCTCCACCAAAACTGAAAAATATATCCGAATTATCACAATCGCCAGTAGAAGATATAAACATTAAGGAAATTTTTGATCAAGCTAGAGCAAACATTTCAAAGTCTACTTTTGACGCACCTACAGATACGAAAGTTTTTCTTGGTCTGGACTCTAAACCTCCTGCTCTAGACCCTGAAGTTTTTTCCGATCCGGACTCTAAACCCTCCTTCAATCTCGATACCAAAACTCCACGGCAGCCGGACGAAATAAAGGATCAAGAGGAAAATTCAAGTGTAAAACTCATTGATAAATGTGAGTCAATTAATAAAAAGGATGTCGATCCAGAAAGTTCGGAACATGGAAAACGAGATATCATACCCAACGATGGAGATGTAATTAATGTTCCGAAATTAGAAACCAAACAAAGCACGCAGAATGCTGCTAATTTTGTGTCTTTGCTCGAAAAGGTATGTAGCAGTTCAAAAAAGAAAGGCAAATCGAAAAAAGATCTCGTCAAAACAGTACGAAATGAAAACAAAAATATTTTACAAGTCCAGATGAAAGATCAAGATTGCGAAAGAACAACATTAAATTTAACGGATGGAATAGTGGCTGATAAAAATTCATCGATGCCAGTTCAAAATAAGACTGAAGAAGCTAAAGAAGATAGCAAACTTGGTGACCCCACAGTTGTCGAAAATGCCAAGGTTGATAGCATAAAAAAGGCTGACTTAAAATGCACTGAAGAACATGTGGCTAAAATTATCGACAGTATTGAAACCAAAACGGACGACTCTAATGTATCAATTGAGTCAAATGAAAAATCCAAAATGAAAAAAACAAAGCGTAAATCGAAGGAAATAGCTCCGAGCCAGCTAACAAAAGAGGTGAAGAAAAATGTCAAAAAGGAAGTCAGATTTGCAGATGACCCCAAATTAGATTCTGTGTCATTGGAATCAGATTCAGTAAATAAGTTGTTGGAATCGCGTGGTCTGGATGAAATTAAAAATCGCGACAATAGCATTTCCTTGCCTGAAAATCTTGATAAGAAGAACGTTAAGAAGAATAGCTCTGCAAAAAGCGCATCGCTCGTAAAAAATGTAGCCAAGAAAGATTTTGTAGATTCCGAAATAAAAAGTAGAAATAAATCGAAATCAGCTGAAATCAAAGCAAAAACTTTATGTAAAAAAGAAAAGACTGAAGCAAAAGCAGAACGAACTAAAAGTCCAGAGAATGATAAAACTAGTATAAAAAAAGTCAAATCAAAGGATGACAAACCCCAAACAAAACCACGAAAGAAGCGCTCAGACACAAATTCTTCGTCCAATGATAGGTTAAGTAACGAAAGTGACTCAAACTCTAGTTTAGCAAAATCAATCAAAACCGAAGCCGATTTGAGCGAATGTTCACAAATAGCGTCAAAAATAAAAGAAGAACCTTCTAATAAAGGTGAACTTAAGTCTGAAAAAAACAGTTCTAGCGAAGCTAATACAGACATAATAAAACCGAAACAGGAATCGAAAAGCGAACCACTTGAAAGCCATCCACAAATTCAGGAATCCTCAGTAATTCCTAAAGTAGATGTCACTTGTAAGAAATCAATTACATCCGCTGAGAGACCACGCAAAAGAAAAACCGGCACTCTGATTTCTGAAGAACGGCCCCCAAAAAATATTGCAGAAAAGTTGACAAGTATTGATGTGTCTACTGCAAGTAAGCCTAAACAAAAATCTAGAGCATCCAGATGGGACCAAGAGTACGCAAAAATTCCTAAATCAAGTGTCAGTAGCGAGCGTTCAATAGTTACAGAAAAATTGAAAAAGTCTGATGTAAAAACAAATCTAGAACCGCCAGTGAGAACCACGAATCTTGAAAATGAAAATATCACCGCTACGAAACGTAAAAGTCGTAGCTTTTCTAAGTCACATTCAACTTCGGATGGTATCAGTGATAACTATAGTAGTGACAGTAGTGACTCGAGACAACAAGCAAGTAGAACACGATCTTCAAAATTAAATAATTTGTCACTCTCAGCTGCTGGACATATTGAGTTGGGCACAATGATCGATCCTACCGCAATGAAACCGTTACCTCCCGCATCAAACCTTTCATCTGTTCTAAACGGTCTTTCTACAGCTGTCATGAATGATTTGCTTGAATGGACTTGTAACAACAAACAAACTGTCCTCCAAATCAAAGACACAATTGATCATAATCAAAAAACTCTATCGAGTGCTAAATCTGTGGATGAAAGCACTTCGAAAAGTGAAACAGCGGAAGACGTATCATCCAATAAACCCAAAGATACTACTACAGAGATTCCGTTATTAGGTAAAACTGTGACTTCTGAAAAAATGCCAATAAAAGAATCGAGCACTGAGTTAACATCTGGTGCTGAACTGCCATCAAAGGTAGCACCGATTATTCAAACGTCTAAGGAAATGTTGGCTGAGCTGATGAGTGATTCTCTAGACGGCGACACAGATCATTTTTCAGAAAGCTCAGAAACATCCATAAGACCGGAGATAACAGGAAAGTGTGAAACATTGCAAACGTTGGATACCTCATCAAATATGTCTGATAAATCATCAGATCTAGAACTTTCCACAAAATCTGATTCTGAACCCATTGATCAAAATTCCCAGGACTCATCCGCCAACATTCGACGATCTCATCGGATTAAAACTCAAGTTAAAACGACGGTCGGTCGAGGCCTTGTTCGGGACAAGTCCGATCGGAATCAAAACAGTGCTAGTGCTCTAGATCTCGAAGCCCAAAACGCCAAGTTCTTAAAAGACATGGAAGAGCGACTTAGCCAATTTCAAATGATCAAAGAAAATGAATACAAGTGCGAACGCATTATCAGTCGAGAGGCAAAACGAATGACGTGCGATTGCTTCTTGACGAGAGACGAAGAACAGCGTGGTGAATTGGGCTGCGGAGAAGATTGTTTAAATCGTTTGCTTATGATCGAATGTTCAGGGAACTGCATTGTAGGCGATCGTTGTACAAATCGAAGATTCCAGAAGAATTTATACGCACCCTGCAAAGTGTTCCGTACAGAAAAGAAAGGTTTCGGCATATTGGCCGATGGAGAAATCGGTCCGGGTGAATTTATTATGGAATACGTAGGAGAAGTTTTAAATGGAAAGCAATTTGAGAAACGTGCTGGTCTCTACTCTCAAGATAAAAATAAACACTACTATTTCATGGCTCTGCGTGGTGATTCCATTATTGATGCCACAATGAAAGGGAATATTTCCCGGTTTATAAACCACTCGTGCGATCCGAATGCCGAAACTCAAAAATGGACAGTAAGTGGAGAATTGAGAATCGGTTTCTTCAGTAAAAGACGGATCTTTCCTGGGGAAGAAATAACATTTGACTACCAATTTCAACGTTACGGAAAAGAAGCGCAAAAGTGCTATTGCGAGTCCGCTAATTGTCGGGGATGGATCGGAGAAGAACCCGAATCTGAAGATGAAGAAGAAGTGACGAGCAGCGAAAGCGAGGAGGAAGTTGAAGATAAACCACCCGTCGAAATAGAAGATAAGGAGAAAGAGAAACAAGTAGAGCCAGAAGTAGTCGAAAAAGTTGCTGCGCCCGAACATGTTTTGCAACCAGCTGAAGATACAACGCAACTACCTCCAGTGGAAATACCGATCATTGAAGAACCCTTCAAAGTACCTGAAAAAGTTATATCTGTTCCAAAGCCAACTGAAAAAGAAATCGCAGCACGAAAAGCCTTAAAGGAAGCTGAAAGATTCGCTAGAATCGCAGCTAAAATAAAAGCTCGAAAAGAACGTGAACGACTGAAACAACAAGCACGTATGGCATTAGAAGATCCAGACCTAGAAGCTCAGATCTCTTCACTAGAAAAAACAGGACTGAAGAATCAACCACTGACTTTGAAACTTAGCAGATGCATGGTTCGCGCAAAGTACTTGCAGAGCAAACTACGTATCTTCGATATACTACAAAAAGGTGAAATGGCGTGCCGACGTCTGTTTTTGGACTATCACGGTTTGCGTCTATTGCATGGCTGGATGAGTGAGATTGAAACAACTGATGTTGAACAAGATCTCGAATTTCGTCAGAAAACTCTTGAAACGTTGGAACGGCTTCCAATACCAAATATAACAATATTAAAAGACAGCAAAGTGATCCACGTTGTTCAAAACTGGGGGGATGAGATGGCTCAAAAGGTATCGGCAGAATCTAACGCTGAAGAAAATTCACCGCCACACAAAAAGCATAAAGTTGAAGAAGAAAATATATTAGATATTCGGAAACAAATCAAAACACTCGCTAGCAGGTTGATAACAGCATGGGAAGTTTTGCCAGAAGTGTTTCGCATTCCTAAACGGGAGCGTATTGAACAAATGAAAGAGCACGAACGCGAAGCTGATCGCCAGTACAAAGCCTTAAATTTAGGCGATGACGATCAATATAAAACAGAACTTCGTAACAAAGAGCGCTTCGGTGCAAAGAAATCGTACAAATGGGTACGGGATAAATATGATAAGCGGAAAGAGAACGCTTCTAAAGAAGCGGAAAAACTTAACAGTGCTGAGGCTAACCTGACAAAGCTACAACGCCGTCAATTATTCGCAGCAAAGGTAAGACTAAATTGATTAGAACTCTGCAATCATATCGAACTGATGGTGTTCTTCTTTTCCCCTACACTCTTTCCTGGCTTTTGCTTTCTCAGGTCGCAAAAGATGAAGCAGAAAAACGTTTAGCCGAGATACGACGCGAATTTGAATTTAAATGTAAATTTTACGGGTTAGATCCAAGATATATGACTCCTAACACTATGCCGTTTTGTGTTCATCCGCCTACCGGACAGTGGTATTCGAAGGAGAAGAAAAAGATTCCAACACCTCCTAGTCATGTAAGCTTTATTTCAATTCCATTCAAATAACTTCTATTATTGAAGCATTAGATAATAACCTCTGGATCTTTTCATTTTTCAGGCTCATATTAAAGTTCCTCCGAAGCCACAATCAACTGATCCAAAAGACTATAAAATGCCTGAAATGGATTTACCGCCTATGTGGAAATTCGCCATGGATCCAAGAGGCCGCCTTTACTATTACCACATAAAAATTAGAATACCACAATGGGAACCACCTATCAAAATACTACCACTAACTACTGACCCTGCTCCCGAAGCAACACCATCTGCAGCTAATGAATCTAACGGCACACTATCAGTTAGTATTAATCCGGCGATGATTGATCCACAGCCCAGTACAAGTAAGCAAGCGTTAGCAGCAGCAGCAGCAGAAGCTAGTAGTACTGAGTGCGAAGATACAGACTCGGATATTAGTTGTAGTGACGTTATAGGTTTGAAGAAAGGTAAGAAAAAATGCTGGAGCTTGTGTATTTATTCTGACGTATATTGTTCTCTCAGGTGTTCCGCTAAAAATTGGCAAAGAAATGATTGATGAGTTAAAACGAAGTAGGAAACGGAAGCGATTTACTCGGCTGGTACAAGAGAGAACAATCAGTGTAAGTAATTTATTTACGAGTATCTTACAAAAGACAGTTTACTACATTTAAACCTAATGCAGCATATACTGTTCATTATTAATTTAAAATGATCCGTCAACGGTCTTCAAACAGTTGCAGTTTTTTAATTCAAGACTTTTGCTTACATTTCAAACCATCAAAGACTTTTCTTTCGTCAACAGCATAATTTAAGTTATTAATAAAACAAGCGCACATTTGGATGAATCCGATCTTAAACAAAATAGACGATCCTAAGCCCGGCTGAGAAAGGAGGAGGGATCCCCTTATTTCCCCAACCCACAGGTTCCATGACTCCTCATCCTAAACGCCTCGAACAAATGGTAGTAAGTGGTCTCAGGGTCGCACATTGGGTTTAGTGGTTCCCCAATGATGGGACATTAAATACCGATAGATGCCAATAACTGCAAATACGCCTGCAGCTCTGCTGCTAAATCCTACTTACACCTCGTTTGTGATGACGTAAGAGGGTGGGGGCGAGTCTTCTGCGCCTGATAACGAAATTGAAAGTAATGTCCATGCCGCCGGAATGGAGGTTGGGCGATGGGCTAACTCCCCCTCCCTGGAAAGCCCTACATTGTTTCGAAACCTGCAACAAGGCCTCGTAATGGGTTCGACCTACGGCAACCACATCGGAACCAAAATAAGGACTATAGCATTGGACCCTGAAAAGTCAGATCAAGCAATTACCCTGGCGCTGTTAAGGACCTTTTACTACAGGCAAGTCAATATAAATTAAACATACTGGCAATCCAGGAAATGAACTGGACTGGAAGTGATATTCATGATATAAGATCGCACACAATATTCAAAAGTCGGAAGCCTGCCGGAAAGCGAGAATTCGGAGTGGCATTAATCGTGTTTAGGGAATTCAAATCACGTTATTGATTTTAAGGCAGTCAATGAACGGTTGTGTGCAATCCGTATAAAAGCGAAATTCTTCAAAATTTGGTTGATAAAGAAAGGCTCTTTCACCTGGAAATACTAGTCGACTAATTGCCTACAAACGACACAAAAATAGTTCTGGGTGGTTTCAACGCTAAGGTTGGCAATGAGCTATCTCATCGGAGAAAGGCTGGATGATATAGCCTCCACGGTGAAACAAATGACAACGGCCAGCGCCTGATTGACTTGACATATAGCAAAAATCTAGTCATACGTTCGACTTGCTTCGTACATCGACGTATACATAAAATGACCTGGGTATCATGTAGTGAAATTGGGTATATAAAATGTCCGTAAAGGACTGCAGCGATGGTCTGCTGCCTCGGCGGAAGAGGATGGTAAGATCCGCCGAGATTGGCCTTGTCTGGGGACCCGTGAATGCGCTGGCAGGCTAGCGTTGTGGTGTCGTGGGACGGCTTCTTTCCTCCAGCACAAGGACTCACTACAAAAGAATTTCGCATTCACGAATTATTGGGTCACAGAAAAAGTCGATCGAAGTCGAAAAAAAGGAGGTAACCAGCTAAGGCTTGGAATTGCTTGTTCAGAGAACAAGCTGGGACGAGCTAAAACGGATGGACTGGCGGAGACCGTGATTAACGACGATCCTCATGGCCCGCAAATAAAAGTGGGGTATCCAGATTGAGGTGGTGCCCCTTCGCACCCTCCCAACCGGATCAAGATCCAAGCGTAGACGTGGCCATGTGTTTCCCATTTGCGTGAAAAATTCATACAAAAGCACTTGTAGGAGTCTTTCCCTCAAATGAGAAGCACAAACGTAACAAATTTATGCTATAGAGTTATGCAATGAAATCATATAACCCTATATCATAAAAGGTACGCGAGCAGAAGGCCACTCTACCCGGCAAGAGCCCCTGAACGGTGGAGTGCGCCCGATGGCTAGCCCATATACGAAAAGCCTGCCATCGTTGCGGGTCCTTTACCCGGTCGGGTGTGACGGAATTGAAAGACCGATGGTTTAGTTTAATAATCCATGTTATTTTTTTTACCTACTTTAATATAAAAGAAAAATATTTACTAAATTCTACTTTCACGGTTTAATTACTGATAGAAGGTGTACTACAACAGAATGTAACAATTAAACTTCATTCTATCAATTAAAAAATTAAAACGAAAGAAAACATCACGTATTTGTTTGAAATTGGGGTATTTTCGTTCGACTTGGCCTGATATCAAGATCCAAAATTGCAATATCAAGATTATATAACCGTTGTTTGTTTTCATTTGTTGTGTTACATTTAGTACAAATTACAAGAACTATAAGAGTTATAGCGTTATTTGTTTGTGATAATTGATTTACGAAGGCAAAAAACTATTAGTACTACCTGAAGACCTTCAGGGACAAAACTATGAGCTATGTTCAAAGTTATTTTTAATAAAGAAGTTAAGGCATCGATCTTGGCAATAATACATAAGGAATGCAGAGAATAAAGATGCAGCTGCTGCACTGAAACACATACCGGCAACATGGAGCTCTACCTCTTGCAGTGGCCAAACCATTGAAAAATATTTCGCTTCCCAGCTTACTGATGCAGCCCTCCTTGCATTCGCATGATGGATGCGGATAATTAGCTGCGGTGCAATCAAAACAACGTCCAACATGCCGCTAATACAACTCGTCCAACTCCCCTGCGCATTTCCGATGCAAAACACTCTTAATCAATGCTGAATCTTTGGTATTAAAACCGTCCGTCCTGGAACAGGGTACACTTCTCGTTTGTCCATTGACTATGGTGCACACATGATCAACCGCACGAAATTCAGCATAGCGGCAACTATTTGATGATATTAGAAGTTTAACAAGTTTCCCGCATGAAAACAGAAGTTTTGGAGAAAGATCGTTGTTAAATCGTAGAAATTCCTTCAAAACCTTCTCTTTTATCCAAACACTATCATCGACTGGCTCTTCAGGCGTTGCTGGCGGAGTTGATATTTGCCACGATTGACTAGCCTTCTTAGTTGAATTAAAATGTTTTGAAATATCGGAATTTTCACCGATTGAGGAAATAAATGTTTGGAATGCTTCTAAATTGAAGGGATACCCATCTGCCACTGCAAAATCATTGGGGTCAATATGAAGAACAGTTTTACCAATTCGACTGGCTGTAGCTGCTACAATTGATTCAACAAAACTCTTTACGTGCATCAGCAATTTGTGCATCTGTTCGCTTGATCTCAGATCTAGCTGTCAACAGTAGGCTTTGGAAGCTCCTTTCCAAATTGTCGATTTTACTTTGCAGTTCTGACTTCTGTTCTTCTAATAGCTTATTCTTTTTTTGTGGCTTCATCTAATTCACGCTTAAGCTCTTTCACTTTTTCTTCAGACAGTTCATATTTCACCTCGTAGTCGAAGTCCTCCAAATCATCGTACAACTGAATGCATCGTCTTCCATTCTGGTAAATTTACTTTTACTCACACTTTATGGAAAGCCTTTCCATTACTTTTAGACATTAAAATGTTATGTGCAATTCTACTATACATTGGCTGGCAAATTGAGCGCCTAAATATTATCCGATGGTATCAATGCATCATATTTTGTTGAAGTTTCGTTAGTGGGTAGGTATTTTGGGGAAGAATTTAATCTTTCAAGAGAACACTATCACTGAACTGATAGAAACATGATCACAATCATCCGCGACTCCCAAGGAATTAAGAACTGCAGGGTTATATGTTTGCCAGTAAGAATTGCACTCCCTTTGTTTTCTTTAACCATATTACTTTTCCCTTTAAAATTGTAACACATCCGCACAATATAGAGTTGAAGGTACACATATTGGCATCAAAATATTAAACTCGTAACGTTCACTTGTCGAGTTACAAATATGCTAGAGTAGTCAAGGAAATACAAACGCTATATTAACTTTGCTAACGACACTCGAAAGGCTTAGGGGCGACAGTCCACTCACTAATTACACAAAGGATTGCGAAGTACATAACTAACATTAGCGAATAAACGTCCCACTTATTTCAATATTTGCGTTCCAACACTCCAAAGCACTATTCAAAAATCCTAATTTTGCAATCACTCCAAATCCAGCATTTAGCCGGTAAATGCGAAAACGGAAAATAAATATCTCCAAAGCGTAGAATTGAATACTCAATCGCGACGATGTACAATTAAAATTTTCCCGTCCGCCGTGCTTGCGGTTTTTTCCGTCGACTTCGCTGCTTGGCGATTTGAAGCGGACCCCCTTTTTTCCACTTTTCGATCCGTCCAAAAACTTGTTTTTCTTTTCATCCCGTGCATACGGTGAAT
This sequence comes from Odontomyia ornata, assembly GCA_963969285.1. Lineage (NCBI taxonomy): Eukaryota > Metazoa > Arthropoda > Insecta > Diptera > Stratiomyidae > Odontomyia > Odontomyia ornata. The sequence continues at coordinate 87,907,601 of OZ017742.1, forward strand.
CGCCTCAGCTGAGCTCCATCAGCCCAGTTCACTTCTCTTCCGTGATGTAATACACCGTTGAGGAGTATTACATCAGCATTCCCCAAGCCCGGAATTTTACATGCAGATTTGAAATTTTTAAAACAAAATTTAATTAAAGTAGAGAAAATCGAAACGAAGTAAGAAAATTTGAAATGTAGTAAAGAAATTTAAATGAGGTACAGAAGATTTAAATGGGGTGAAGAAATTTAAATGAAGTAAAGAAATTTTAACTATAGTAAAGAAATTAAAATTTTAAATTTTTATAAAAGTTAAATCTCATGACGAATAAAATTAAAGGGAGACATTTAAATTATAATATACAGGAAAATTGGTATGAAATGACATTTCAAAAAAAAAAAAATAATGAGAAGAAAAAGTGTTCTACAAAATTAGGATTACAAATAAAATTAATTACATATTTTTTCAAATCTGCCACAAAATTCCGAGTAGGAGATAGGAAGGTTTTCGAGCAGTTTGATTGTGCGACTGCTCGACGAGCATACTTGACGTTCGTAGATTACGAGGAGCCAATTGTAACTCAGATCATTACTTGATCAAATAAACCTATGTAGTATGTACAAGGCGTATTCGGCGAAGACCATCCCTCTACAAAAATTCGACATCGAAAGGCTCCAAACGGCGGACAACCAGCTGGACCCCATCCTATCAAATACATTGCCGAAAACAAGCAACAAGCTATGGGTGGATGTGAAAGCGGCAATTAAGACCGTGGCAGAACAAACGATCGAACATCAATCCCGGCTTGACGTGGGGGCTCATATTGCTTGGTCCATGATCGTTTTTGGACTACGTTAGCGTAAACAATCATTTTTCAACACCCGTTTGATTCTTCTTAGAAATAGGTCGCATATGTTAATGCGTTTGTTGAAGTAGATTTCCTTTAATTCGTGAGAAACCTAAATATCCTGTTTTTTTACGTAACCAAGCTGCTGTAAGTGCAAGTAAACGGTTGAATTCGATATATCGGGGCTTCTCTGCTATTTCTTGAGTTGTGATAGGCCGGTTAATTTCGATTTACGCCTTTATTTTGTCATCAGTAGTGGTTGGACGATCAGTATGCTGTTCATCTTACACATTAAAATTTGCAGAACGAAAACAAGCAAACCAAAGCTGACACTGGCGTTCAGCAAGGCAGTCCTCACCATAAACTTCACACAATTTCTTTCGAGCTTGCACTGCATTTTTGCCCTTACTGAAGTAAAACAACAATAAAATATGCCTATAATGCTCTCTTTGATTGTCCAATTTGAAGTTTATTTTTAACCAAATTGTTGTTTACTAATGACGCTGAGTTTTTGACTGAAGGTAGTGTAAAGTCTAAACTTAAAAATAGTATATAACAATATAAGCCACGCAATCACTACTACACGAAATATGCAGTTCACGTCATCTATGAGAAAAAACCAACATGAATTATCGAACAACTCAATATATGTATTAGCCCAGTCATATTAGGTAAAAAAAGGGGTCAACCTCGGAATGAAAGATAATAAGCTGCAAATTGGTATGAACCTTTGTTTTGTCATTCTAAATGTTGTCTCAAAAGTCACAATCGTTATCGTGTTCGCGTCTCAAGATATTCAAGGTCAAAGGTCACAAAAATCGGTTTTTCGCGAATATCTGGCTTCCTATCGGTTAAATGAGATTTGCATTTATTATAAAAGTTGTAGGCTATAAAATTCCCTACAACTTTTGTTTAAACTTTTTTTTCATACGACCAACCGTTTTGAAGGTAGAGCGCGAAGAGTGCACATCGTACAGTCATATACGGCCTAATGCAAGGTCAAGCGTGAGTTATGGTTATCAGTACGTTATAAAGTCAATTATTTACTTGGAAATTATAATTATTAAACAATGCCTATTATTTATGTACTAACTATTAATTATTTATATTTAATTAAAGTAAGTAACTTGATTTGCAACGGTACAATTTCAAACTAACGAATAATCTTGACTCATACAAAGTGGAGAGAGTGGCCTTGAATACTATAGAACATCTGTCCCGGCAATGAATAGAAAAGGGCATAGGGTAGGGACAAGTATTTCCAGGTATATAAGTATTGAGAAATTTACGCGTTGTAAAGAAAAGATATATAATGTCGTGTTAACTTAAAATAAAACTAAAATATATAATCCAGAATTAATAATATTTTATACTTAAATAGTTAAATATGAATAATTATATATATTATTTATGTACTAACTATTAATTATTTATATTTAATTAAAGTAAGTAACTTGATTATTTATATATAATTATTCATATTTAACTATTTAAGTATAAAATATTATTAATTCTGGATTATATATTTTAGTTTTATTTTAAGTTAACACGACATTATATATCTTTTCTTTAAAACGCGTAAATTTCTCAATACTTATATACCTGGAAATACTTGTCCCTACCCTATGCCCTTTTCTATTCATTGCCGGGACAGATGTTCTATAGTATTCAAGGCCACTCTCTCCACTTTGTATGAGTCAAGATTATTCGTTAGTTTGAAATTGTACCGTTGCAAATCAAGTTACTTACTTTAATTAAATATAAATAATTAATAGTTAGTACATAAATAATAGGCATTGTTTAATAATTATAATTTCCAAGTAAATAATTGACTTTATAACGTACTGATAACCATAACTCACGCTTGACCTTGCATTAGGCCGTATATGACTGTACGATGTGCACTCTTCCCGCTCTACATTCAAAACGGTTGGTCGTATGAAAAAAAAGTTTAAACAAAAGTTGTAGGGAATTTTATAGCCTACAACTTTTATAATAAATGCAAATCTCATTTAACCGATAGGAAGCCAGATATTCGCGAAAAACCGATTTTTGTGACCTTTGACCTTGAATATCTTGAGACGCGAATACGATAACGATTGTGACTTTTGAGACAACATTTAGAATGACAAAACAAAGGTTCATACCAATTTGCAGCTTATTATCTTTCATTCCGAGGTGAAAGCCCTAATATGACTGGGCTATATACACTGGCTTGTAAATAGGAACGCCAGACAACGATTTTTCAACCAATTCGCCTGAAGGCGGTTGCTGGAAATCATCTTCTAATTCCTCCTCCGTCGTGTGACTTTGACAGTCATCTTCCTTGTGCAACTGTACCGGTTGGGATCTGCAGGACTCGATAATACCTTCATCAGTAGGAAACTCCGAAGCAACAATATCGTCATTAACATGTATAAAACCGTTAATGGTGCTACCTTCTTTTGTACTTTTAATATTTGGCCAAGCTTCGTGCCCGATTTGTAGTTGGATTTCGTTTTCACTCTACGAGGTTGGGGATGTCTTTTGTGTTGACGTTTTGAATGATGACGGGTGGCTGCGGACGAATGTAGACCGACAAATTCTTTGTAAAAGCTGACCATGAAGTAGTGAAGAGCGAGTTGTCAACTTTAAGGCTATATTCTTGTGAGAGTTTAATGATACCAGTGCCATTTAGTACCATGTTTTTCCGGTCACCTTGACCGAACGTTTGCCCAGGAGTTGCTATTGGGGCTGTGAACATCCATGTATTTGCGTCATGAAGCTGCTTCCATACAATACTGTTCAATTTGAACATGTGTGCTGTACATGGTTGTCTCCCGTATACTGTGTCTATTTCATTGATGATGCAATTCGGCCTGGAGTTTACGTCGTAGAGAACGCTAATATCTACCAGATATTCGTCGGTAGAGAGTTTAAACAGGTCGTTAGAGGAAATTTCGAAGTATTGTTGCAGTTGTAGTTGACTCATAGAATCCTTGGCGGTACGTCGAATGCTTGAAATGTGAAGTTGCTGATTTTCTCCGGGATTGGCGTCGGTTTTATGACATCATTTGGGCGTGTATCAATAATCGGAAGGAAAGCCAACAAATGAGAGCTGTTTTCATTAGATATGAACTGAATGGGCTCTACTACCTGAAATATGACTTGTACGTGGTGTGGCAGTAACGGTTGCGTTTTGTTGATGTCATGGATGGCATTACTGGAAGCAATCCCAAATGTCTGTTCTTGATGACAGTCTTGCTAGTATGCTCGAATATTTGTGATAAACTTCTCTCAAATAGTTCTCTACTCTCTGGTAAGTAGTGATGTGGATGTTTATTTGATTGTGGTCTGAGATTTTGTACCAATGACTTAGTTCGTTGATACGATCCAAACCTCGTTGGAGTTGGGTTTGAAATGGCTTCAACTGTTTGTCTATTCTCCCTGAAGTCCTGTTTAAGGTCTTCACTGCCTTGCGCATGAATTTGTTTCTTCTGGTTGTCGGACAGACTGTTGATATCGTTGTACACTTCGTCTTTTACGCCAAACACAGCGGTTAACAAAGATCCGTTGTCTCCGATTGAAAAATCTTACCGTGTTCATTTTACGTCCAATTTCATCCTTGACTTCATCCAAATGTTGTGCTAGTTCATGGCAACCAATTTGCGCAGAGATGTCATTGCTAGATTGACAAAGTCCTCGAATTTTCGTCACGACAGTTTGGACGTTGGTTTGGTCATAGTTCAAATTGCTCCAAGGAACCTGGATTTGTATTTTCAACGCTCCTCTGTATTTACGCTATTCCGAGATGTTCGATGTACAAACCTGTTGTCAGCTGAGTAATACTGACATCGCCGTATGTGTATGGAAGGACGCAGCAGATTACCAACAGAGAGTATAGGAGTTTGGAAGCTAACCCAGGAGCGGTCGATGTCTTTGGTGGAAATTTCGAAGACTCAACCCGTTCGTTTTTCGTGCGATCTGATAAGTATTCTGTCTAAGTATCGCCAACGGGTCTAATTTTGCCTCTTTTATATTTACGTGTTGTTGATGCGAATGTTAGTTTCCGTTGGGGGATCTTGAATAGGTGATTGATTGAACGGTAGGCGGCAAATTTTGATTGTGGGGCGCCTGGTAACTCCGCCATGTACTTTGATGGATACGACTCGAACTATACCGTCAGCACTGTACTTCCACAATTCTTGCGAGCGGTCATCGGGTTTATGGGAAGTTTTCCGTTTTAGAAGCACCAGCGCAAGACTTGTAGATTGGATCTGATGCTCATCCATTTCGGTCGTTGCTGTAGTCTGAGGTATTTGAGTCTCCATCGATTCCAAAAATGTTTCCTTATCTGCTGGACCATTTCCCACTTTTTGCAGATATGTTTGTCAGATGCGATTGTTGGTACTTCAAATAAGTTACTCCCTGTTAAAAAGTGTCCAGGCGCGATGGCCGAATGATCCCTTGGATCGCTGCTCACTTCGCATAGAGGTCTTGAGTTCAAGCATGCGTCTATCTGAGCTAGGAGAGTGTAAAGTTCCTCGATGGTTAAGAGTAGTTCTCCAATCGACTTGACAAAATGCCGTTTCATTGACTTTACTCCAGCTTCCCAGAGTCCACCAAAGGGTGGGCTTCTAGGAGGAATGAACTTCCACTGAATCTCTTCGTTTATTAGAAGATCCTCGCATTGCTTTGAAACCTCTGCAAATGCTTTGCGTAATTGTCGTTCGCTACCCACAAAGTTGCTTCCACAGTCGCTAAACATGGTGGTGCATTTCCCTCTTCGCCCAATGAATCTGCGAATTGCGGCAATGCACGCTGGTGTCGGTTTGTGTTTTCAACGTAATGTTGCTCAACTTCAAGGTCTTCTGGTATCTGTTTATGGGCTATGGATGGCGCCTCAATCTCCCAAAATCGTTTAAGGGTGTTATCAAGCTCCTCATAAGGATGTTGAGCCTGGTTCTGTGCGCGTACATGCCGTTGATCCAAACAGAACCCAACCAAGCTTTGTCTTTTGAGCACATGCCTGTCCTTGAATGAAACTGCGGTCCAAAATGCCACCGTATATGTTGGCACCAAAAAATATGTCAATGTGTGATGGATACTTGAAACCAGGATCTTCCAATCTCAAATTTCTGATGTGTTTACTATAGCTGGTAACACGGCTGTAAATATTTGGAATGATTAATGCTGAGAATCGCAAGAGATCGTCTTTCCCATTCTTTCCTAGGTTTGCAGTGACCTCTACTACTCTTCTGGACGTTACTGCCTCTGAGCTTCCAATACCCCCAATCGATATTTTGGAGTGTTTGCGCGGTAGTCCCAGCAGTTGTACAGCAGACTCCGTGATAAATGATTTCTGTGAGCCAATGTCCAGTAATGCTCGCAGCTTTACAGTAGTACCTTCATTGGTTTTGATTGCGACAATTGCTGTAGCAAGTAGTACCTGAGTGTTGGAGAGAAGAGCATTATGCGCTTGCGCCTGAGTGGAAGGCATCACTGGCAAAGACGATTCCATTAACTTTGGTTTAATGCATCCACTGTCTGTCAATGGTAATAGAGTGTTATGTGGTTTCGGACAGAGCTTGCAATTTTTCTTAGATTGGCAGCTTTTTACTGCAAGTTGGTCTGAAAGGCAGTTGAAAACAACTTCTTACTTTTGACCAGTTGCCGCCGTAAGTCTACTGATGCTTTCTTGAATTGATCGCATTCAAACAAGCGATGATGATTGTCACACATTACGCAACGTGTTGGTTGAACTTGAACGGCGTGAGTAATAGTCCTTTTAGGTGGCCTTGTGTTCGCTGAAGAGGAGGATAATGTTAATGCTTCTCACATTGTAAACGTTGGGTGAAGAAGATCATGAACTTTTCAAGTGTTGGCACTTCCTTACTTCCGCTGGTCGTTTTTTGCACTCAAACCTTGATTCCTTATCGAGCTTGCTGTTTAGGAAGGAAACTATAGCCAGGTCGAATCCATCGATTTTTTATATTTATCACCATTTTGTAATTGGACAAATTGTCTGTTAAATGGAACGAAATAACAAATACTTTATCTTGAAAAAAGTGAATTGTTTTTCGATGTGTTTCCTCTTTAAAATATGTGATCACTTCATTGATTTTCCCATATAGTTAATGGTCTCGCAGACCTTTCCTTGGTAGTCCTTTAGCTTGCAGACATTTAATTTTTAACCATCGCAGTGTTTTTCTTCTTTTTCATAACAACACAGCCCCTCCCGCGCTTTGGATCCCTGCAAATAGCGCCTCCAATTGTCCAAACACGTCCTCTAAATCCTTCGAAATCTGGGCAGCGATGTACTGTCTTCGTAGGCAAAGTTAGGCCAACATTATTTAGGGTTTTGTAAAAAAAAACAACCCTACAATAACCTATTAATATCGGCAGCTGTCTGTCCATCCGTCCATCTGTCAGTTCGTCATAGCAAGTTTTCTCGGGAACTAGAGAAGCTAGAGTCATCAAATTTTGTGAACAGTTCGAAAAGTTTCTGGTTAATGAAAGTTCCACATTCGAAAAAATTTCAAATGATTTTAAGGGGATCCCTTAATATAAGGATGTGAACCCTTAACAATATTATTTTTTTTTTCACGAAAGATAGTCGAGTAGGGTATTAAATGAAAGGTCTTGAGATCTTTCAATATCAGTTATTAAAATTACAATATCGATGGGGGATAGGTAGGGGAAGCAGAAGAACACGAAAAAATTGTAGGTTCTCCCCTCGCGATTGGAAACCTGTGGACCGAAAAATCTGAAAAAAATCATGCAGTTAGTCCTCTGTGAGTATAAACACAAATACCTCAGAAGTTCAAATTCGCTAAACCTTGTTAGCAATAGCATGATTTATCACTTTTACGTTTTCTTGAACAAAATCGTTATAGTACCCTCAAATCCAATGAAATTTGATGTCCAGATTACTTTTAAGATTAATCAACCGTGAAAATTTCAGAAAAATCGAATAGTATTTAACGAAGTTATGGCGGTTTAAATTTTCGGGGTTACAACAAAAACAATTCATGGCTATGGAACAATAACCGCTTTATATCATGCTTTTTTGAGAATTCGTTCAAAGAATGAAATCAGTAGTATTAAAACAAAATGGCGGCTGTTTTAAATCAGAATATTGAGTCAATTTCTGTAATTTTTGCCCATTTTCGGAGCGAAACAAGACAGGGACCAATGGTGAACTCGATACAACCATGAGCTGTATGAAATTTTTGACTAGCTGGAGGTATCAACGATTTTAAGACAGTAAGCAGTAATGGGCTGGCCATGGGAATCGTATGGACGAACAACGGATACCCAAAAAGGTATTCGTTGGGAGAACTGAAGGGCAAAGACCAGCGGGGAAACCGAGGAAACACTGGTCTGACTAGGTTAGCGAGATAGTTCATCGCTGCTCGGATTTCGAAATGGGAGGATGCAGTCAATGGACCGAGATAGTTGGAGGCGGTTGTTGCAGGAAGCGAAGGCCCGAAAGGGGCTGTAGTGCTACGAAGAAGAATATTTTCCAAGGAAATTCATTTTTGTACCCTTAAATTTAAATTTAAGTAGTCCAAGGAAAGGTCCTAGTACTCTGTAATAGCCTCTTAAAAATTCCCCTATTACAACAAAAACAATGTACGATTTTTCTAAGATTCGCGCTTTTCATGGAACCAGACACTGCAAATTTGATTGGATCTTCTCCAAATTTTCAGAGAAAAAGTATAAAAAAAACATCTTTAAGGTTTCACAACTCAGTGGATGTTAGTAATATTGCAACAAAATGGGGTTAGGTTGAAATGGAGTACCAACAGTTTTTCTTTTAATGCTAGTATGTGTTTGAGTGTATTCATTATTGGTTTCTGCAAATCTAAGTTGACAACAAAACTGATATGAGTGGAGTTCTATCTACTCAACTAGCTTAGTTTTTCCACTAGTCTCCGCCTTTGTCGACCATAAAAATCACGTCGCCGGCGTCCAATTCGTCAAACATTTCATACAGCTCTCGTGGCTATATCTATTTCGTCATCGGTCTCCTTTTTGCTTCCCCTCGATAATTCGCATCAGAACTCGCCTCTCGAAGGCGTTCAATATATTTACAGTATAGCACAGGCCTTATTATAATTTTCCGAAGAATTTCCTCATTACTTTAACTTTGCCTTCGCGAGGCTCCTGATCAATCAACAACAACCCAAAAGCAAGCCCGCGCGTTCCCGATCTCAATACCGACGCGGTGCCGGACATAAGCTACTGTAATTTCAACTGAAATATTCTACGCTAATAAAAACACCGAACACAAACTATGGCACTGCGTAACCGAACCGAATCAGTCGCGGATTCTTAAAACCCTACCCACTCGGCGGCATACTTATCTCCTGCTTCTGCTTCCCGCTGAAAAAAAACTAACTACTGAAAGGAAAAAGAATGGTTAACTTAGCAACTCATTTTTAATTTTAATTTCATTTAAATATTTATACGAGTTTTCATTTTAAGATAATTTATGTAAACATGCCACCTACAGCTATATGTTATGAAGGGTGGTCCAACCAAAACGCACCATGTTAATTGTAAATAAAACAAGAAGTTTTCAGAGAATTATGTTAATACTTTTTATTATAATAGAAGGATCTATGACAATTATGTGTAAAACAAAATATCGCCACGGCTACGGCGGCATACTTCTATTCGATGGTCCATATTTTCAATGACTCTGAGATATAATTGAGGTACAATGTCGTTAATGTGCTGAATTATCTCATCCTTTAGCTCTTGAATTGTTCTTGGCTTATTGACGTACACTTTTTCTTTTGAATATCCCCAAAGAAAGAAGTCCAACGATGTCAAATCACATGATCGTCGCGGCCAATTAACATCGCCACAACGTCAGATAAAAAGGCAATTGAATTTTTCGCGCAAAAGAGCCATTGTTTCGCTGGCTGTATGGCAAGTGCCACCATCCTATTGCAACCACATATCGTCCTGATCCATAACCTCAATTTCTGGCCACAAAAAGCCAGTTATCATCTCGCAATATCGAACACCATCCACACTGTCCTCATTTTCGAAGAAGTACGGCCCGAAGACGACTCCATAAACCGTAACAAACAGTCACTCTTTGTGGACGCATCGGCTTTTCAACAATCAGTCGTGGATTCTGATTTGCCCAAATGCGGCAATTCTGCTTGTTAACGATTCCACTGAGGTGAAAGTGTGTCTCGTCGCTGAAGATGATTTTCTTTGTAAAGACACTATTCCCTTCTGCCTGTTCAACCAACCATTCGGCGTATTGCCGAGCTTGAAAAGGTCAGCAGGCTTCAGCTCTTGAGTCAATTGAGCCTCGTAAGCGTGTGAATTCAAATCTTTATTCAAAATTGGCGTCAGTGATGTTCGTGAGATATTCATTTGTTGAGCACGACGACAAGTCGAGGTTGACGGCTCTTCTGCCACACTATTGCGAACAACAGCAATGTTTTCCGCAGAACGAACTGGGCGGGCATGCACAGGTGATTTCACATTTCCTACAGACCCGGTTTGCTGAAATTCGCGCACAATTCTCCCAATTGTGGACACATTTGGTCGATTATGCTGACCAAAAAAGTCACGAAGTGCACGAAATGCATTTTGATTTGAACGCCCATTTTCGTAAAAGGGATCAACAACCTTTACGCGCTGCTCAATTGTGTACCTCTCCATGGTTGAATTTGTCAAACACTGAAACAAAGAAATGTCAAATTAAGTTGGGCTAAAAATTTGATGTTAAGGTGTGACTCACAATTAACAACGTGCATTATGGTTGGACCACCCTTTATTATACAATCCTTCCAACAGCTATATGAAAAGCTTCCTTCCAATCATCTCTCAGAAACTTGAGATGGCTCAAAGGTGTCAAGACGCGTCTTTAACGAACAAAAGGCAAGCCCGACGAAATATCAAAATTGGTCGCTCGTCGATCTACCTGTTTAGACCTTTAGAGCCGCCTCGATGCTCCTCACTAATACTTTTAACGTATAATCTGCTCTTATTTTCTAATATTTTTGATAATATTTAAAACGCATTTGAGGTTGTCTCCTTTTTTGTTAATGGGAAATATAATTGATTGGCTCTACACATGCGGCATTATTTTCTTAATTCAGAACCTGTTGGATAACTTTGTAGGCTCTCTGAAGTCCGCCTCCACAGATAAACTGGATTCTCATCAATGTCCGGCGCTCTTTTATTCTTCAGGGAACAAACTACAGCAAGAGTAAGTCGTGCCAATGGAAGCTCTCCGGGAATATCTATTGTGTCCGATGTTCTGAAGCTGTGCAAAGAGTTGAGGTTCTTGAATTATTATGCCTGCTTTCCTTAATCCTGTTTTCATCATCAGCGATGATACTGCAGCATTATAATGACAGCGCGTGACCTTGGGCTGATATTATGCCTTTTTTTCTTACTCGAAGACAGCGTTCCTTCGAACGAATATCTGCATAGATGAGAAAAACAGACAATCTATGCAGTCAAAAACGTTCAGACGTGTAATTCTCAGATTGTATAACGCCTTAAAAATAGTTGTAATTAAATTATTTATTTTTCAATTATAAACATACGAAATCAAATGTTACTATGTTTACATATTTGTTCTTTACAGCCGCGTCGAGAAGAAGATCGGCTTTATAATCAAATAGAAATGCGAAGATATCGTGAAAATAAGGAAAAAATTCGACGAAGAAAAGAAGAAATTAAACGTCGAAAAGCTCTGTTCCGCAACGAAGAAGATTCAAGTACAAATAGTAATCAGAATCATGACTCACTGGATAATTTATCAATACCTATCCAAGATTATTTGTTATCATCTGAAGAAGATGACTTAGAAAAGTCTGATTATGATAATTCACTAATAGAAAAAATAGTTCATGGTGATAAAATCGTTGACGAATTGGATGCGATCACAAAGGAAAAACCATTGAAACGACCGCTTCCCTTCGTCAAAGATCATTTAGATGTTAAAAAACGGATTAAACTAGATGATAGTAAAAAGCGAATGGATAACAGTAAAAGGTACGATTTTATATATAATTCAAATTTTTCCCACTCATTGAGTATTTTCATCCTAAATTGCAGTGATAAATTTAGTAAGTCGCGTAAAACAGAATCAGGCGGCAGTAAAAATGCATCGAGAAAAGCCAGAGAGAAATTCCGAACTGATATTGCTGGAATTATTGTTCATCATTTAGCGCCATATCGTCGAGACTCGTGTCCTGTGGGTAAAATTACTAATAACGAAGATTTTAAACATTTGGCACGAAAGGTTTGTATTTCCTCACATTCCCCATATTAAGATTCGAACCATACTAATCTGAATATTCTCTTCTTAGCTAACACATTTCGTTCTACTGAAAGAGCTCAAACATTGTGATTTAACCGGGCAAACCTTAATCGTAACAGAATCCGTGAAAAATAAATCTCGGGAATTTATCAAAAAATACATGGCTAAGTATGGAAGAGTGTACGTGAGACCTGCAAATGATCCGGAATTCCGAGATATACCCCATTGAATCCAACCTGATCCATAAATTGAAATATTTTTAAACTGAAATAGCGTTACAATTAATTGTTGCATTTTTATGTTTCATAACTAACATTAGCCGTAATGCTATTGAATCAAACTATGTAAGTATTGTAAATAACACTTTGCAAAGCGTGTGAATAATAGGATAATAGGTGAATCATTAAAAATAGTAATCTTCTAAATTGTAATATTTCCCGTTGATTTCATACTTCCGAAGGAGTAAACGTTTCGAAGCAACCCCATTAGAAAAATTCTACGTTTAGTATGTAGCAAAAACACCACGTGTGTTCGAAAGATAGTTTAAATTTTTAAACGACCGACCGATCAGAGATTTGAAATAAATCATATATACAATTTTTAAATTATTTTCCAATCATAACTTCGGTTCGTATAGAGATAATCCAACTAATATATTTGATCTATCATTAGAATTCATGCAATATCCAATAATTGTTAATTGCTTTTGTTCTGATTTTATTGACTTCATAATGACATCCTTTTCATTTCTTTTGGATATTAATATAGCGTAGGTTAATAATGAAATGGCTGTGTTATTACGTATAATCTACACCTAAGATGAAAAGATGAAACTGTTAATCGAGAGTCATAAGTGATTTGAATAAATATCTAATTACAAAATGTTTAGACTTGAAAATTTCCCTAAGTTCGTAATTTTCTTTTTATGCTAAGATAAATGTGTGACAGTGGATATGATATCTTGATTAGTTTGCGAAAAAAAGAAAATTGCAGTGGATTAAATTAAAAATTTCTTTCATTATTGAATGTACACCAGAAATTTATATTTTAAATATATTTAACTAAATCATTTGAGATTGTCTTTTACCTGATTTCCTATATCTTTTTGACCGGCAAAAAAAATGTGGATTTCGTTAAAGGAGTAGTCAATTATTTTGTTTTGTTTATATCCGCAAGCCGATTCTCATTTTTTTTTCCGGAAAACCGTAGGATCTTGCTCTATTTTGTTATCGCTTGAGTCATCTTCAGTGTGGATGTGTGGAAGGAAATGACTTTATCTGGGTGTCTAGCTAGACGGGGACCAGTGGCGGATTCGATACACCCATGAGCTGTATGAAATTTTTGACAAGCCGGGGGTATCAACGATTGTAAGACTGCGGAAGCTGCAATGGGCTGGCCACGTAAATCGTATGGACGAACAACGGATACCCAAAAAGGTATTCGCTGGGAGAGCTGAAGAGAGGAGATTAGTGGGAAGCCCGAGGAAGCGCTGGTCTGACTCGGTCGACGAAGACAGTTTAGCGCTGCTCGGATTTCAAAATTGGAGGGTGCGGTCAATGGACCGAGACAATTGTAGGCGATATTTGCAAGAAGTGAAGACCCGAGAGGGGCTGTAGTGCTCTTAGTAGCACTAGGGTAAGCAGGTAGGTCCTAGGTTAGGCAAGGGATATCAAGCTTTTGTTTTTTGTGCTGTTGAATGTCCGTTTATTTTGGTTCGTCTCACTTCCGTTTTCGTTGGAGGATGTGGTCTATTACCGAGAAAATTGCATCGGAGTTTGCAATAAGTTGTTCGTTGATTGCGTTACCGTCTGTCTTTTTATGCTTATATATTTCAAATCTCATTCCTTTGCTTTGTGTAACAATGTCACGCTATAGGTTAGCGTGCACGAAAGATCGTAATTGCTCTTTGTATATAGGCGTTAGTTTCTGTGTTGTCTTTCTTGTGTACCATGTCGCAGTCCTTGCATGTCAGTTTGTATAAGCCACTATTTTCGTATATTGATGCGTCATTCAGTTTTGGTTTCAATTTGTTTCCAATGTTGTTTTGAATGCTGTGTGTAGTTTGTACTTTTTAAGGAGGTTTAATAATTTGTAAGTCTTTTTGCCTACGTATGTTAACAAAATCTTGTGTATTTCAGCCAGTTAGCGTTCCTGTTTTTGTTTGTTTTGTGTAATAAATTTATCAATGTCACGTATTTTGTATAAGTTATTACAAGCTATTCTGTAAATCATGTGGATGGAGTGGAGTCTCTGCAGCATTGATCTGTATGCTGCTAGTTTATGTTGTGTAAGGTGGTTAGATGTTACGTGTATGGTATGATCAGTTGTTGTTGGTTTTCTGTATATTTTGTAGTGTAATCATGTTTGTTCCCATTGCTATGAACGAGCAAACATTCCGCTTTGAGCTCATAAGTCAGCCAATAGCATTGTTTAATTACATCAAGCGCAGGAAATATGCGGCGAATATAGAAGAGACAGCAGCGAAATATATCTCGCGAGTAAATGCAAGACAGCCAACTGAACGCGGCGAAGGGAAGGACGCTGCACACGACAGTCAGATCAAAAGCTCTCCTCGCTCTTTTGCAAATTCTATTTCCCCTAACTGCACTCCGAAAATATCGCATTTTGGCTCTCTCCATTTACGTAAAAATGAGACGCAGCGGGGAGGAATAGCTTTTGTTGAATGAGAACACACCTCTGCAACAGTTTTCCGTGCGAAATTGAAGCAGAAACACCGCGTGACCAGATATAAGCGCTTGTTAGAGTACTTGGCGATCAGCAGTGTTCCAGAAGTGTGTAGAGCACCACGAACTCACAAATTTCTCATTATAAACCTCTTCCAATAGTTACTTTTTATGGAATTGCTTGCAGCTACATATAAATGAGTTGCATATTTTTGAATAATAATTTTTCTGAAAAATTATTAGAGAAGGAAAATGTTAGAAGAAGGTGGTTTCGACGTGTGCACTAATTCTCCTCAGGCCATCACTCTTATATACATACCGGTGATGGCGACCACCATGCTCAGAGGTGAGGGAGTTAATTTTTAATTTTTCTACTTATGCAAACTCAATATGTTTTTGTATCTGCAAGTTATATTCAAGGTAAATTTCTCTTGTAAGTACTTGTATTAGCTAAACTTTTTTCTTTTTTTAATTGGATCATTTCACCCTTTTCACATCAATTTAATGTAAATCTATACGAAAAATTTGCTCTACCGGTGTGTATCTAAGAGTGATGGCCTGAGGAGAATTAGTGCACACGTCGAAACCACCTTCTAACATTTTTCTTCTCTAATAATTTTTCAGAAAAATTATTATTCAAAAATATGCAACTCATTTATATGTAGCTGCAAACAATTCCATAAAAAGTAATTTAAAAAGCTATCGGAGCCATCCGAAAGAGTGATCGATATTCGCGCGACGTTAGGTAAGCTTCAAATGTAGAGCAAATTTGTCGTATAGATTTACATTAACTTGATGTGAAAAGGGTGAAATGATCCAATTAAAAAAAAAAAAAGTTTAGCTCTTCCAATAGTTTTCCGGGTGAAATTCAAGTAAAAAGCTCGCCGTGTGAGCAGATATAAGCGCTTGATCGAGTACTTGGTGATCAGTAGTGTTCCAAAAGTGTGTAGAGCATCACGAGCTCGCGAATTTTTGATCACAAACAAACTAATACAAGCGTTCAACAGTATTCAGTTGGCAGCCGCCGATTAAATTTTAAATGAAGTGTTGGCTTAAGTTGTGAACTGCCTTCGGCTTTTTGGCGTATCACACCGTGTAGCCATCCAGATATAATCGCTTGTCTGCGTTGCAATTGTGTCGAGATAGGACAATTATGAATTTACTATCAGAAACGCCAATGAAAAACCCAATGCTCGACATGCTTACGTACGGGTCATACAGAAAGGGAATGCGTTCACGCAAAAGTAAAAACAAAGAGCAGCGTTTGACAGACCATCACCGGCAATTCTAAAACTGGACGCCATCTGAAGATTATTAGTTTAAATGGGTATCCGAATAAAAGCATATATAAGGTCTGAATAATAAGTAACCGGACTGACCTTAGGAAATTTTTGATTGGCAAAATATGTACAATTTTTCTTTAGAAATCTTCAAAGTAGTCCCCATTGAGTCGATAACACGCTGATACCGGATTTTCCAATCCCCGAACGCTCCCTGGAAGTCGGCAACCTCGATGCTGTCAGAGCCCTCGTCGTAGCACGTTGAACGTTTTCCAGAGTCCCGAACCGCGCCCCCTTAAGGTGTCTCTTGATCTTGGGAAACAGAAAGAAGTCCGCTGGTGCCATATCCGGGCTGTAAGGAGGCTGTGGCAACGTTGCCCTCGACTATTTGGCCAACTGCTCGGTGACGAGCAGGCAGGTGTGCGACGGAGCATTGTCGTGATGGAGAATCCACGAATCGGCAATCTCCGGACAGACTCGGCGATCCCGGGCGGTTAGTCGACGGACCACCTCTCTGTAGTACTCGCCGTATACAGTATGGCCGGGTGGCACAAACTCTTTGTGAACAATGCCTTTCACGTCAAAGAAAGCAATGAGCATCGACTTCACCTTCGATTTGCTCATGCGCGCTTTTTTCGGTCGTGGTGACGCCGTTGTGTGCCACTCCGAACTCGGCCGCTTCGTCTCAGGATCGTATTCGAAAACCCACGTCTCGTCTCCTGTAATAACGTGGTTAAAAAACTCTAGTTCGGTTGCTCGACCGTACGCTCCATTTTCACTCCGACGACGTAACTGAACACGCACTCCGCTCTCGCTCGATGCTATCTCTCCAAGCGCTTGGAGGCAACTTCTGCAGCCCGGTTCCCTTTACCTAGACCCCCACCACCACTACAGCACCAGATACCCGTTAGCAGACGCTTTGACGGCGCGGGGCAGGCTCAGTTCGGTTACTTATTATACTGACCCTGTATTTCATGATCTAATTCGCAGGAAGAACTCTCTGCCGGGGAGCCTTGATGTGTACTAGTGTATAGGATGTACATCATATCACACACCCAGGTCATGCCAGTGTACGTGGGGTATATGTTGCGTGGAAGTAAAATAATAGAGACACCGAGCTATGGACTAACTTTTTTTATTAAATGTAATAATGTAATGCTTTGGTACAAAATAAAAGGGTTGCCATACTAGAATTCATAATAATATACTTTAAGTTTAAATTGTCAAATTCTGGTCAAGTTAAAATTGCAAATCTAACATCTCTTCTCAATTTTACAATTAATATTAACCAGATTTAAATTTTTGATGAATTCAGTAAATCTATTAGCATTTAATGGCATTGTCAAAATATTAGCCGTCATCATTTTAATTGGACAATAAACTGTGTAATGATTCTCTCGTTTCACTTCGCTCGAACGAAATCTGAACCGACCTCTCATTGGTTCTAGACGTGAAGTCTTGGGATGTGACAACGGACTGTACCCTTCAGGTCAACAAGTTCGTACACCCTTAGTCTACTCCGAGGTGGCTGCTGGCTAGCTAGCTAGTTTGGAGAGGAGTTCGGAATACAAAAATTCAGCCACCGGTTCACATGCCCGATTTAACAACGCGTCGCAAACACTAACATACGGAAAAGAAACCTATCCTTACGTGATTCCGTATTTGACTTCCATTCAGTCAAGTCAGACAACAACAAACTGGATTTAATTTCGCGTTCCCGAATTTCACCGACGCGGTACCGAAAAATATCCTACTCTAATAAAAACGCAAAGCAAATTATGGTACCGCGTACCGAGCGCGACGCGAAACCGGCCATCGGCGGATTTCTAAAACCCTACCCTTGTAACGGCATACTTACCGTTTGAGATTCAAATTGAATTCCCTCACACGATCCACTCTGCCACAGCGAATCGACAACGCAACAGAACACGACTGCGCGATTAGACTTTCTTGGACACTCTGACAGATGGAAACACTCACTACCAAAACTGACGATAGATACAAGCCATATGGTAGCAATTTGCATATGTATTAGTCGGCCTACTATGGACAAGCTTCCGGTGGCTGTCACCCAACTGCGGCATTAGCAAATGCTTATATTTCGTCATATATACTATTTACCGAATAAAAAACGTGCCGAACGCATTCCGTGCATGCTATAAATTCACCTTGTATAGCCCATTGTGCTCCTAAGCTTTCCAAGACGAGCAAATGAAGCACACGTTTTGCACCTTCGACTGATAGCTCAGCGTTGAGATGTAAACAAACTCCTATAAATTCACTTTGGAAGGCGATAAAAACTAAACGGGTAAAAGAACTGAAATAATTTTCACTTCACTAGGAGCGCTATTGTGTTCTCCGCGGATCATCTGGATTTCACTGTAGAAATCCGTCTCTAAACCGTACAAAACCTCGAATTTTTGTTGGCACCTCCACAATTCTTCATATAACGCCATGTAAGTTAGCCAGCAAAGTCGGCCTACTAATGGTCATGTGTGTGGTAGTAAGCGCTGCTGCCATATGGCTTGTATCTATCGTCAGTTTTGCTCACTACACTTCTTTTTCCTGCCAGCTGCTAAAACGCAGTTCAGTGACAGCGAGTAGTTAAAGGGAGCGTTCCGAACCGTCGACGTCAATAACGACTGGCGGATTATTGTAAGTGGCGTAGGGCTGATTCATTACAGTTCGTCAAAAGATTATAGCTCGTGTACAAAAGGCTCAATATATTCAAAAATGTTTGACAGCACTCCAGGCATTTCGCATAAAGAACGAACGAGTCAAGTCTTACGATATATGATTATTGAAAATCAGGAGGTTTGAGTAAAGGATTTTTTTTTTTTTTGGATTTCATCGGGACGAAAAATAAAACTGCTACAGGCATAAGCGAAATAATTTTGAACAAACTCATGGCTGATTGACTTGACGTTATGAACTGTAGAGGACAAGCGTATGATAATGCTGTGACGATGGTTGGAAGGCGCACAGGTGTACAACAGAGGATAAAAGATTTCAATCCTAATTCAAAATTCGTGCCATGCTCAAATCACTCATTGAACCTGGTTTGTATGCATGCAGCTTCAGTGGAGGTAAATTCCGTAACTTTCTTCGGCATGCTAGAGTGCTTTTATGCTTTTTTTCTGTATCTACACATTGGTGGGAAGTTCTGATTGCGACTACAGGTAAAAGTTTGCAGAGGATTCAGAACGCACGTTGGAGTGCTAGGGACGATGCTGTAAATTTTATACGATACCACTTCAAAGAAACATTGATTGCACTTGAAAATTCAACCAAAACGGAGGAAAGTTTTAATACAAGGACAGACGCAGGAAGCTTGTTGGTGGTAATGCAATCATTTTCTTTTTTAAGTGTTTTGGGTCTCTGGCAGCTAGTACTACGTGAAGTCAATGATGCTCAGAGCTATTTACAAGTCGAGGGACTGAACATCCATGAGTGTGCTCAAAAAATATGTGCATTGCAGATTATTTTGGTAGAAAAATTTGTGGACCTGGCTTTAACACACGCCAAAACTTTGTGTGAAGACCTTGCAATTACTTGTGAACCTCAAAGACGAATTAAGAAGACGAAAGTAAAGACGCTGGGTTATTGTATGAAGACGAATTGAGGCGAACCATGTTTTCTTCGATAGACAGAGTTGCTGCTGAAATTCGAGAAAGGTTTCAACAGCTTAAAACTCTGGCACAAAAATTTGACTTTTTAAGGGCTGCAGTAATTTTAAGCGTCGACGGACTCAACCTGGATGAAGCCCCTCAAGATGTTAACAGATTAAAGCTCAAAATTGAACGAGTACGTCTTCGGGCTTTCGTAGCTGCAGCTGACCTAGATTGCAAAACTACGTTGATTCAGTCCGGTGCTTTAGGCTTGTTAAAATATATTGTTGAGCTTAAACTTGAAGTTGTTTTACCAAATATTGTTATAATATTGAGAATTTTCTTAACAGTGGCCATCATTAATGCCAGTTGTGAGAGAAGCTTCTCGAGACTTAAACTCATAAAAAACTATTTGAGATCAACAATGTCTACACTGAGATTAACAAATTTAGCTATCCTGGCACTCGAGTGGGATATAGAAATCAACGTTGAAAGTTGCATAAAAGATTTTGCTTTCAAAAAAATAAGAAAAGTAAATTTTTAAACGATTAAAATGATTTAAAAATGCTTTCTCGACTATTAATTGATTTTCTGGTCTTATAATGAAAAATCGTATTTTCTCTTTTAGTTCTTCGCATATGGAAGAGAAAAATGATTCACGACTAATTTTCCTTAGTGAGAAAAGAAAATATTGGGACCGGAACATTAGTGCTAATTTACTTAAGTGTTTCATATTACAGTTGCCTTGGTGTTTTTAACCGATTCTGCAGCGACATTTTTCAAATTCACTATTTTCTTATTTATTGAGCTCCTATTGCAATATGTTCCAATAGAACTTTACTCATAAAAATTAGAAAAAAACTAGATAATCAAAAAATAGCATCTTTAGACAAGCGAATTAGTTCATAATTACAAGATATTTATGTTTGCCTGTCAATCCATTAAGCAAAATAAGAACTCAATGCGAGTTTTCAAATTTAATTTTAGATTTAACTTGAAGCTTATGCTTATTTTCTGTCGTGCGTCGTGGTGTAGTAGGTAGGAGCCTAGCCGCGAATGCGACGGGTGCTAGGTTTGAACCCTGGTGTACCGAGTTTTCGATGTCAGTATCTGTTGACGGACTTGCAGCCCACTCAGCTGTGATGGGTTTTGATGTAAAACGTTGGTATTTTGAATTCAAAATTATGTTCCTTTAACATAATGCTATAACTGTCATTTGTCACTCTGTTCGCTTCTGTCAATCTGTCTGTCAATAAACATTGTGTTAAAACATTGAGTAATTAAATAATACTGGAGTGGACAACCACGTGACAATATGGTTGCAACAACCCCTGCGACCTCTTTTCCTACTGCTACGCTCTGTTTACAACCTTAGAGAGAGCCGAATTGCACAAGCAAAAATGGCTGCTGCTCAATGTAAACAAATTTTCATACAATACCAAAAATTTGCTTTCTATTTGAAAAACCTTCAGCATTGTATGAAAAACATGCAAAACATTAATATATTAACTACTCACTTGTGAAAGGAAACACCTACAGATCCTTTTCCACTATGATTTTTTCACGAAGGCACTACACATTTCATTTTGAAATTCTAAATTAATTTCACAGTGTCACACGTTAAAGTTACTTGAATCACAAACTGCAATCGAATATTTAAACACTTGGAACGAATTTAGATCGTGAACACTTTCCACAGTTTTAATATCGGTTAAAATTCGCGACGAAACTTGCAAATTGGCCAATTTGGCGTCCAATTTGCATCAGTCAACTTGACAGTCAGTTCACACCTAGTCAGCTTTTGGAACAAGAAAGTGACCAGCAAGAGGCAGACGGGGAGGAAATGACAGACTGTTCGCTTGGAAGAGAGCAGAAACCGGTCTCATTCTCTCTCATGCATTTTATATGAGCTTAGCCCATCCAGTTCTTATTAATGTTAGTGTTAAAACGTTGGCTAATTAAAATCATATTATTGTCTATAAAACAATAACATGGTACAAGAGCGTAGTTCGATTTGAGTGCATCAACGTTTTTTCAAGAAGATTGAGCAAAATAAATAGTGTTTTTCGAAGAGATTTTCTCGAAATTTGAAGGTGATAGTTGCTGGAATTTTGGTGACTGACAATCATGGAATTTCAAGGTATTGAGAAGTTAGAAGGTTCGGAAAACTAGAATATTTGGAGGTTCATGGTGCGTAATTTATTGCGAGCAACTGAAGGAGCATACGAAGTGAGTATTGAAGAGTTGGTTCAACCGGTGCTGGCAGTTAATGCTAATGTGGCTGCGATTGATGCTCACCATGCGGCAATGAACATTTGGGATAAGGCAGATCGCGCCGCTTGTCAAATCATCATCAAAACAATTGATTTGAGTGTCATGACTTTGATCGTCGCTTGCGAGACTGCTCATCAGATGTGGAACAAATTGCATGGTATTTAAGAACAACAAACAAGGCAAGCCGTTCATTCAGTTCAGACTGAGTTTTCATTTTTGACATGAATTAAGCGGATGATATGATAAATCATATTGGTAAATTTGAAGGTTTGATTCTACGCATGCAGCAGTTGAAAATTAAGCCCGACGAGTCAGCTTTGATGGTCAAGTTGCTGGAAACGTTGCCTGACAGTTTTGAAAATTTCAGGCAAGCTTGGTGGGCCAAGTCGGATGATCAGCAGACCCTCGATAACCTGATCAACGTGTTGACATCTGATGAGCACAGGCGGAAACTTCGACAAGAAAAAGGAGAACAATCTGACCGCACTGATGGCAACCAAGTTGAAAATCCAGTCCAAAGGTGCAAGTGGAAGTGGAAGTCAACAAGGTGCAAGTGGAAGTCAACAAGGTGCAGCTGGTAAGCAGGCCAAAGATTATGTCAAGTCCTACCAGAAGGAGAAGAAGTCGGCTTTCAAGTGCTACGGTTGTCACGTAACTGGTCATTTTAAAAGAAATTGTCCAAACAGGAAGAAGAAAAGTGATGGGACGTCTGAAAGTAAGGGTTCGTTAGCGTTTGTTAGTGAAGTGTTCAGTGCGGAAGGCAAGACCGAAGCTTGGATCATCGATTCTGGTGCGACGGACCACATGACCTTGAAGAAAGAGTGGTATTCATTCTTTGAGGCTTTCACTATTCCAGCAGAGATTCGTATTGGAAACAATTCTGTGATGAGTGCTTTTGGAAGAGGAAATTTTGACTTTGAGGCCCTTGTGAATGGCCGTTGGACTTCTTGTCACATGGAAAACGTGCTGTATGTTCCGGAAGCTAGGAGAAATTTATTCTCGGTTACGCGTGCACTGGATAGCTGTGAATTCCTGCTTGATGGTATTGTCAAGACTCAAGGTGTGCGATCTGGTCAGCTATTCAAGATGATGCTCAAGGTCAAGGAACTGGACACTTGTTGTGTGAGTGAGGCTAATCTAGCGGTCAAGGACTCTCTTCAAGTCTGGTATGAGCGTTTAGGTCATCAGAATAAAAGACATGTTGTGAAGATACTCAAGAATCACGGAATTGAAGTACAACAGGACGACGAATTCTGTGGATCTTGTGTAGAAGGTAAACAACATCGAGAACCATTCAAGTCACGTCAACAGCGTTCATCTGTGCCAGGAGAAGTGATCCATGCTGATGTCGGTGTTTCACTTGGACAGGAGTCTATTGCTGGTGCCAGGTACTTTGTCTGTTTCACGTGTGACCATTCAAGATTTCGTATGGTTTACTTCTTGAAGGAAAAATCTGAGGTGTTTGACAAGACCAAAGAAATGTTGCAGCTGGTGAAGACTCAACGAGGTCGATCGGTAAAGATGTTCCAGTGCGACGGAGGAAAGGAATTTGACAACAAGAAGATGCGAGAGCTCATCGATTCCGAAGGTACAAAGATGGTGATTACGGTTGTGCTGAACGATCAAACCGGACAATTGGTGAGCTAGCACTAACCATGCTTGTTAGCAAGGATCTGCCGAATTTCCTGTGGGCTAAAGCTGTCAACGCTGCGGTTTACACTCTCAACCAAACTGGTCCAAGTTCTGTAGAGGGCAAAAATCCGTACGAGTTGTTCGTTGAGAAGAGTGTTCATTTGAACAGGTTTCATATTTTTGGAACCACATGCTGGGTGATGTTGCCTAAAGAACGTCGGAAGAAGTGGGATGCTAAAGGCGTCGAAGCAGTTTTTGTTGGGTACTCGGAAGACATCGATGGTTTTCGTGTGTTGAAGAAGGATACAAAGCAGGTGATCCGATGTCGTGAGGTAGTTTTTGGGCCAGAGCATTCGTCTAAAGTTCTAGCTTTGTTTCCTGTTGAAGAAATTCCCCGAGTCCTGAACTCACCTGAAGCTCCGCACGCGCCTGAGGTCCCGGATCCTGTGTTGCCTGCTGTTCCTGCTGAGCCGCGAATTGAAGAAACTCTTAAGGCTGCAAAAGAAACCACTCAACGATCTCTTCGAGATAGAAGTAAACTTCATAACCTTGTAAAATTGAGTGAAATGTTTCTTGTAGAGTTAGAAGAACCTCGAGACTACAAAGAAGCCATGAAGTCGGGTAATCGTGAACACTGGAAGGCTGCGATGAAAGAAGAAATGTCTTCACTGAAGGAAAATTCAACCTGGGTTTTAACGGTGTTACCTCCCGGAAGGAAGACAATTGCTAATCGCTGGGTCTATCGTATCAAACGAGATGCAGAAGGGAAGGATTGTCGCTACAAAGCTAGGCTTGTTGCAAAGGGTTACAGTCAACAAGAATGTATTGATTATCATGAAACTTTCAGTCCCGTAGCTCGATTTGATACTATCAGGGCGATTCTAAGTGTTGCTGCCACGGAAAGTCTGCAGTTGGCCCAATTTGATGTGAAGATGGCATTTCTAAACGGTGTTTTGAATGAAAAAATATACATGGATCAACCTGAAGGTTTTGAAGATGGTTCTGGTCGTGTGTGCAAGCTGATTAGAAGTCTCTACGGACTGAAGCAGTCTCCGAGTTGCTGGAACAACCGGTTCAAGAGATTCTTATCAACTTTGGTCTCGTCCAGAGTGAAGCTGATCCATGTCTTTCCTTTTGTATGTCTGGTGAAGATAAACTGATCATTGTCCTTGATGTTGATGATGGCCTGGTTGCTGCAACACAGAAGAGTGTGGTTCAAGAGTTCCTGAGGAAGCTGGAGATGGAGTTCAAGATGACACGTGAACCACTAGGCTGTTTCCTGAATATGCTCATTGAACGTGAAGAAGATGGTTCAATCCGGAAAATCTTCTTCAGAAGTTCAACATGGCAGAAGCGAATGCTGTTCCAACGCCCATTGACAAATACGTGTAGTTGGAACAGAAAACTGGTTTGAGAACATTTGCTCCTTACCGTAAAGTTGTAGGATGTTTGATGTACTTAGCTGTTGCTACTCGTCCTGACATCGCGTTTGCAGTCAATTATGCGTCATAGTTCTTGGAAGAACCGGAAGATGTCCACTGATTGCCGGTAAAGAGAATCCTGAGATACGTCAAAGGGTCTACGTCAGTTGGTATCAGGTACGAGGCTGGTTCCAAAGGAAGTGTCTTGAAGCCCTTCAGTGATGCAGACATGCTGGTCAATCGGATACTCGTCAGTCTGTTAGTGGAATCGTTTTTATGCACAGTGGAAGACCGATATCCTGGGCTACCAGACGTCAAGAGTGTGTGTGTCTCTATCCACAACTGAGGCTGAGTATGTCGGTGCTAGTGAAGCTGCCAGGGAATCTGTGTGGTTGTCACGATTGTTCGCAGAAGTCTCTCCCTTAGACAACATTCCAATTCTTTTTGTAGACAATCAAAGCGCAATCAAGTAAGCGAAGAATCACGAGTTCCACAAGAGGACCAAACACATAGAAGTGAGGTACCATTTCATTCGAAAGGAATTGCAGGATGGAAGATTGAATATTCAACATGTTTCAAGTGATCAACAACTCGCTGATATCCTGACAAAGCCGCTGCCACGTCTGAGATTTGCTGATCTATGTTCTGCCCTTGGAATGATCTAATCTGATTTTGAATTTGAATTTAGTTTGTTATTGAAAAACTGAAATATCGTGTTTTAGAGGAAGTATTGATTTAAAACGTTGATATTTTGAATTCAAAATTATGTTCCTTTAACCTAATGCTACAACTGTCATTTGTCATTCTGTTCACTTCTGTCAATCTGTCTGTCAATAAACATTGTGTTAAAACGTTGGCTAATTAAAATCATATTATCGTCTATAAAACAATAACAATGGGTCCTGAGTAAAATTAGGTAATAATCACACGGTCAAGCGTGATGCCGACCACATCACCTTCCAAGTACCGTTATGGTCATAAAATGAGATACTCGATCTCATCTCAACGCCCAGGTTCAATTTAGACTGTAGCGCGATTATTATTATCATTTATTATGCCTATTTTCTAGAGATGAGTTTCTTCTGTTTATTTTTTATGTTCAAGTGTTTATTACATGTAGGATTCTTTCACTTGCTAGAGGAGCGTTGTTCTCTTACTCTGTTAATGCCATGTTTTCAATAACTTTATTATTTTGCTTACAAATAAAAGCTTATCACTAAATTATTTGTAGTTGGTATAATTCGTCACATGATTTTGCATTAAGGATATTTTTAACGGACGACAGAAGGATTACTTGTTCTGAAAAAGCTCTGAATACAAATCTGTCTCCAAAAAAGGAGGGCGGCAAGTCCCCGGTCGGCCCTGGGCGTCAAAATCTCACGCTATGCCACTGGCTGAGTGCAATAGTTTATAGTTTTTTTGGAAAATCCTACAAATATAAACTTGTTCCGACATTTTTATCTGGGGAGTGGGTAATGAGCAAAGTGAGCAATAAAAATGTATTTCTTGAGTTTACTCGATTGATTGATAAGTTGAATAACGACAACGAATTTCTTGAATCATTTTTTTTAATTAAAAATATTGCCCATTCATTCATGCCTGCATATTCCAACAAGAATAAACTGCATAATCAAGATAGAAGAACATAAGCATTACTATCGTGCCTCTATAGAAAACATTTCTCCACTGTGCAAGCTATAATAGATAAGAAAATGTTCCAGAACCCAATTTCTATTGAAATTGAAAAAATTCTATATGAGAATATACGACTATATACATCCCTTGAGTAGCGCATTTCTCCTTTTCCTTCTGGGATCTACTCAGATTTCCAGAGTAGTTAATATTAAATATACTATCTCATCGGCTGTTCTGCATTGTCATACCTCGGTCTTAACGCTGATACCATTATCATTGTGTTGTAATGTTGAAGCTGACCTTTGTGCAAATTCAATAATGGCTTAATATGACCTATGAAGAAGACTATACTAAGTAAGCTTCAACAGTCAGTTGAATTTAATATTCTGAACACGACAGATACTCATATCTTAATATATTTTAGTATAAGGCTAGTACACTCTTAACACTGGTTCTGCATTTAATATTAGAATTAATGCTAAAACGATTTTGTTTTGAGGAAAACAAGCTTTTTCAAGTGAATTGTGGATTTAATAAGTTTGATTATTTGTTGCTAGTTTCACCAGTATTTGAATTTAATGAGCGAAATAAAGGGCTGACAGAAAATTAACAAGCAGGCATTTAGTTGTGAATGAGTTAAATTATTTAGATTACAATATTCTCTTCGTCTAAAATTCACAGATTACAAAATGCAGCTCTACTTTCTTGCAATTTCACTGACCTTCTTTGCTCCAGTATTTTCATCTCAATTGGTGGATAATCAATCTCGCTTTGACAATTATCGCGTCTATTGCGTTCACATTGGTTCTGAGAAGCATATCGAAGTCTTCGGGGATATTGAGAAACGCAGTGACAGCTATCAATTCTATGGTCATGCGAGGCAGATTGGGCAAAAAATTAATATCCTTGTAGCTGCTCATAAAATCGCTGAGCTTACAGATCTACTACGCGCCTACGAAGTGGAACATGATATTCTGGTAGCCTATCTCCTTTCTTCATTCCTTTATTGCATCATATACTCTTTTCAGACGTACAATTTCCAAGAAAAAATTGACGAACAAGCCAAGTTTGTAAAGCCAATAGGGACAAGCCCAGAAATGTTTGACTGGAATCATTTCTTCCAACTGGAAACGATTTATACATGGATGGAGAAACTAGCGGCAGACTATGAAGAGGTGTCGGTCATTAGCATGGGTAAAAGTTTGGAAGGGCGCGATATCAAAGGACTCAGAATAGGGAATAATCCGAGTAACACGGCCATCTTTGTGGAGAGTGGCATTCATGCGCGAGAATGGATTGCTCCCGCTACAGCAACGTATATAATTAATGCTTTACTCACATCTGACAACACTTCTATCCGCAAATATGCTGAAAATTTCAATTGGTTCATATTTCCTGTCTTCAACGTTGATGGCTACACCTACACTTTCGACAGTGACAGAATGTGGCGTAAAAATAGACAACTCTTTGGTACATGCAGAGGAGTGGACCTAAACAGGAACTATCCATACCACTGGAATGAAACTGGATCAAGTCCCGATCCTTGCAGATATGATTTTGCCGGCCCAGAAGCTGCTAGTGAGTATGAAACAAAGTGCTTAATGAACTTTATAACCAACCATGCAGAAAAGGACCGCATTAAGACATACATTGCCTTGCATTCTTATTCACAACTTATTATGTTCCCGTTTGGCACTCAAGAGAAAGTTAAAAACTATGAAGACTTAAAATACATTGGAGAGAAGGCATCAGAAACAATTGAAAAGACTTCAGGACGTAAATACGCCAGTGGAAGCATTTATAACACAATTTATCCTTCAAGTGGTTGTAGTCAGGATTGGGCGAGCAAAACTGCAAATATTCCCATTGCGTTCACCTTCGAATTGCGGGGACCTCCTTCTAGTCCAGACCTGTTCATTTTGCCAGCTGAAGAAATCAAACCCACGGCGGAAGAGGTATTCGCTGCGATTCGAACCATATTGAGTGAAGCAGACAAATTAGGCTATTACTCGTACAAAAACGAAGAGTAGACCTTATTTTATACTTAATTTAAAAAGAAGTATTTGTTATCAATCTAAGCACTGTCACTAATATTTGGTTTTTCAATAAAATTTTATTTTCTCTTTGAAAGAACCTTCCTGGAAATGTTTGCTTCTGAATATTTATTTTATATCTCGTGGGACGAATCCTTGAAAATGCCCATTTGATGATATTTCATCATAAAGTCAAGTCAAAAGCGCTTTATTTAATACTAATCGTTATAAATTTTAAAAGAATATAAAGCAAATTCCAAACAATCAAAACACTAAAAGGGCTCTCTAAATTTATATGTTATAAAGTTAAAAACATAGAATATAGCACTTTTGACTTGAATTGACTTGAAAACATAACTCGTTGCGTGTAGACGTGTTTTTAAATCCCTCCTGTCATTAATTTTAAAAATTAATAATTTTTCACAAAAGTCAGTTGAATACAATTTTTTGTAATTGAAAACCATCACCGTCGATGGTTTTCCCAAATAAATAAGGAGAAAGCCTTCGATACGGTGTGGTTAGATGGACTAATTTTTAAACTCCTTCAGGACAAGTTCCCCAGACACCTTGTCGCCATGATGTGTAGTAATCGAGCAGTTAAACGGTTAAAGAAAACTCAAGCATAAAATGTCCCAGATCAATTAAAACGATCGAACTGGTACGATTGCAGATTGAACTGGAACAATTTCAGATTGAACTAGAACAATTTGCGATCGAACTGGTACGATTTGAGATTGATCTGGTACGATGGAATGCTTTTGACAGCGGCAGTTGTCATTGAGTGAGAGGAAAGATTTGACAGATAACCCACGTTTGGGAATTAGTGCCCAATAGTTGTTTAGTAGTTTTATTTTCGTGCCTGTGTTTAATTTGTTTAGCGCATGTCCATCGCGAATGTGCCAAATTTTGCCCTTTTGCTGATGCAAGGAATTGTGCTGAGGATACGGCACGGGACGGACTTGCACACATGGGAGTTGAGCTTGCGACATACTAAACGGTAATTTGGGGGTTGGTGAAATTACTCGCTGCTTAACGGTCTTCCACATTTTAGTTCTTCCCTGGCGGTCGGCAGTTTTTAACCCGCACCACGAGAGAGGTGATCTGACCTACGTGACTACAAGCAATCAGCGTATTCCGCGCTTCCGTGTTTCCATTGAAAGGCCAATAGCGCGATATTGGATTACGTGGGAATTCTAAACGGATCGGGAAACGTCGGGAGTAAGAGTTGTGGCGGCAGTGGAACCGTTAGTGCCGGTGATAGTTCAAGTAATAATTTCCATAATTTAAATTACACTGACGCTCACATCTACTGCGACACTCAGTACAAGAGCATAGTTGCCCATAATCTGAGCAGTTCGGACCCGATAACGCGCTACAGTCATCTCGATGAAGCTGACCCCAACAGTCTCCTTCTGAAGACCCATTACAGTGACTGCAATATCCATTCGAAACCTAGCCTGTACGGTACTGGTAGCAAGTCCCAGCATTTGGTACAAAAATCAAACAATATCTTTAAAAATATTGCCAAAAGCCCATCGTTCCTGAATGCTAACAAAATCAAAGAACATTCGCGGAAGTTACGCAATTTCTCTCTCAAGGCGCGCAGCGGTACAGACAAGCGACACCCCAAGAGCCAGATCATAGTGAAATCCAACACGGTCTCTGACAACTCCTCGCAGGCAACTGACAAGTACTTGAGTCTCTATTTGGACGAGAAAACCGCCCAGTACAAGTCCTTGCTAGCGAACGGTAACGTTAAAACATATCCCGCCTGTCGGCCACGTGTGAAGAGTGATTCGAAAGATGCACGCAGTAGTAGTAGTAGTAGAAGCAAGTACAGTAAAATAAACAACAGTTGTAATATCGGTCTTCTGAACGACTCACTGCAGAGTCAGGCGAATCAATCGCACCACACGAGTGGAAGCGGTCCTTTGAACGGTATTAAAAACAGTTTTACCGACATTCATCGCCGTAAAACTGAGTTTAATCGCCAATTGAGTGCCCCGATTGACTCGACTGCGTCTCCGCGGCAAAGAACCAACAGCAATAGTCCCACAAAAACACCGCATCACCAAAATTGCTCGTCGTCAAAACAATCCGCTTCGTCGTCGTGTTGCTTCTCATATAATAATAGCTTAAATCGACCGAATAAGAAACAAAAAGGTCTCCGGCTGAATGGAAGCTTCATCTAAAAAGTCGATCCTATGCACGATAAATAAAAGCATATTTACACTCAACCTACATTCACAGAACAAGTTTGTTCCATTCCGAAAACCAAACCACGCCTTCTAAAGGACGAAATTTCGCGCTTACATAAATCAACATATGGCCTATTGCCAAATATTCAGGAATCATGTAAATCTACATGCATGAATAAATGTTTTTACAGGACCATCTGCATCGTCGTCGAGCGCTCCGAGGACCATGCGGGTGAGTACCCTTTTTGTTGCCTTAATTTTGCATATTGTTTGACTAGTTACTACTACATTGTATGTTAATCATTTGGTCCTTTTAACTGATTAGTATTTGGAAAATCAGTTTTATTTTCTTAAATTGTGAGGAATAGTCATTAAGAAAAGTTAATAGGCTTTTAGAAGATATATTGAAATTTTTTTTAATCAATGAGTTTTAGATGACTTGTATCCCTTCTTATAAAATCAAATAACAAATTTCTAAACGATATAGTAGCTCAAATATAACGTATAATTTGTCACTAAGTAACACTTATTTAGTTTTATTGAAATATCACTAAAAATTTAAACTTAAATTAGAAAATGTTGGTACATACAATTGCGATGAAATTTATCAGAAAATTGCTTTATCGTTCGTTACTACTCATACAATTGATTTATTTCCTTCTTTGAATAAATATTTGAGCACCAACGTTGATCCGAGATTCAATTTAATGATTAATATTAATATTTTTTTTTATATTTGAAAAATCAATATCGTTTGAAAAATCGAAATATCTTCTGTATTAAAAATTATCTAAATTAACTACAAATGTTATTGTATTGAAACAAATCGGAAATATTGCAGAAAATTCAAAAGAGCAATGGAAGACTTTTGCGATTTTGTTGTCAATTAATTGCATGTTATTGTTGTTATTTATAAATAATAACGCTAAATATTTTAAACCCAACTCATTTTTTAAACAATTTCATAAGGGGCCTACAATGTTTAAAAATAGATCTTTTAATAATACAAATCAAATCAAAAGTATTATTTATCGGTAACTTTAGGATAAAATAGAATAAATTGGATTTAGAATATTTCTTTTTATTCAAAAATGTTTTTGGCGGTCTTTGTATTTTATAAGTACATGCATTTGAAATTTAAATGGCTTTTTCTTAATTTCTTTGTGAAAGTTTATAAGTTTTTGCATAATTTTCTTATTTGCTAAGAGAAAACATAATTTTTTTGGGGAAGAAATGGAGATGCCTCATTAAAGGTGAAACCATCGGTCTTTCCTTTCCCAAATTCTGACCGGGTATAGGACCCGGTACGGTGGCAGGCTGCCCCCTAAAAACATGAGCCAGCCGCCGGGTACAGTTTAATCCTTTGTTTTCTCTTTGTTTCAGGTGATATCGCGGGTTGAGTGGCCCAAGCAGAGTGCCTCTTTATGGCATAGCGTTATGCAATCAAATTGTATAATTCTATGGCATAAATTGGTCACCGGGGTACTCCCCTTCTGATGGGAAAGTTCATGCAATTCAAGTTGTATGAGTTTTCCACTCAGAAGAGGAATACCTGGCCACTGCAACAAAATATATATGGATTTATTCCGGTTGGGTGGGTGCGAAGGGGCTCCATCACCACCCGGTTGCCCCTCTTTCATTTGTGGGCCATGAGCTTCGTCGGGTAATGACGAGGTTACCCCAAGTCCGCCTTTCTTTTCAGGTTCCACTTCTTCTCGTAACAAGTACTATCTCCCTCGGGGTAGTTATCTACACTTTTTGCGACTTCGGTCGCCTCTTGAACTACAACCGAATTCGTGAGTGCAAAATTTTTTGTAGTGGGTCCTCTTGCTGGGGAAATGAACCCGCCCCACGACACCGCAATGCTAGCCTGCCAGCGCATTCACGCGTCTCCAGACGAGGGCATTCTCGGCAGATATTGTCATCTTCTTCTGTAGAGGCAGCAGAACATCGCTGCAGTCCTTTACGGACATTTTTGAACATTCTTATACACTACAGATGTGCAATATGTTATACGGGAAATCGTTTGTTGTAACTGATGGAAATCTGACAACAGGGCGCGAATTCAAAGTCTTGATTGGTCTACAACAGGGAACAGTTACTGCGCCTCTGCTCTTCTCAATCTTCATTCGCAAGCTATTGAACGGGTTTGATTTTAACGTCTCGCCAACGCGATCATTGGTAGCGTTTGCTGATGATCTGATCATCTATACGGCAGACCGAAAAGCTACAATAGTTCATAGCAATCTCCAAAAAATGTTCAATGATGTGCAGCTGTACACTGACAATTGGCGAATGAAAATCAATGCGCAAAAGTGTGAAACAATCTTGTTTCGGACAACGCTGCAGGGGGTCAGTCAAGACCTGAAACATAATTGGAAAGACTTCCACATGGCTGGTGAGGGTAGTCTAGAACGGGTTCCACATAAATCCTGTGTTCGATACCTCGGTGTTTATCTCGATCAGTATCTGTACTATACTGAACATGTGAAAATCATGCTCAGTAAGGCACTTAAAGTAGTCATGGCCCTTCGAAAACTTTTTCATTCCAGATACATTGATCAAAAGGTCAAAATTATCTGTTAGAAGACACTGGTTTGACCAGTTTTGACATATGGATGTCAGATCTGGTACAACCAGAGCGCTAGTACTATGGAAAAATTAAGAGCTTTCGAAAGGAAATGTCTTCGTGCATGTACTGGTTTGTACAGAAAGCCTGAGACCGATTGAAAACATTATATATCGAATAGAAGAATTTATCAAACTGCTCAAGTGACCGGAGTCGATATCTTCATATTGAAGCTTCTTCGGAATCATATCGCAAGATCTGTGACTGTGAGTGAAAACCCTTGGATTTCACAGCCGTTCCACCCTACAGACGGGTATATTGTGACTTGCCTCGCTACTGGCTTCATTCCTCCAGAAGCATTCGTGTATTTGGACATGAATCGATATGTTTTTGATTCTGACGGCGTCCCAATCATACATCACATATATCGACGGGCCACCGATAAGAAGATAAAATATCCTTCGAATTTGAGTTCACGAGACCAACAATTCCAATGGAGATACTCATTTGCTAGATTCGTTGAAGCTGATCGAGTTGAGACGGGGCAATCTAGGTATTGGTGGCTGAATGACAATGTCTAAATTATTCGTGTTTGTTTTCAGTTTTGGTGTTTTTCGTTATTTAGTTTTTGAGTTTCAGCTCATTATTGCTACATTTAGTGTTATCGTTTATTTTTGTTAAAAATTAGGTATAGGTTAGGTTTATATTATGTTTATTATATTAGGTTAGAGATAAGGTAAAACGCTTAGGTTAGGAACATTGTTATAGATTTTTTTAGTATAAGATAAAGTTTTTGATTGCATTTATTAGCATTAAGTTAAAACATATTAGGTGTAGGATCAAAGTTCACTGTTGTGTTAAGATGATAAATAATTTTAGAATAGTGTTGGTTTGTTTTTTCTCCTTTTTCCAATTCAATTTTAAAAATATGTAATAATCTTCATTGATTTGAATTTGCTATAGTTTTTTTTTTTAAATGTGTTTGATGATAACGTACAAATTTAGAGAGCCATTTGGGCCATTAAGTTTTTTATTGTTATTGTTTGGAATTTGGTTTATATTCTTTTAAAATTTATAACGATTAGTATTAAATAAAGCGCTTTTGACTTGACTTGACTTGACCATCACCGTCGAATTATTCGAGCATTTATCGAATACCTGAAATTCATTTCCTGAAGAAATATCAAAAGTGGAAATACGTTCAAGGGAAGTCCCGGTCTGAGAACATTCCCTCTAGTCTCGCTGCAAAAGCAACGAGGTGGAGGAGCCCGATGGCTTCAGCCATCAACCAGAAGGTTCGTGTCTATCGCCAACGATGACGGGCGAAAAAAAAACTCAAAAGAAGATACGACAATAAAGAAGAAAAACCGACAATTCTATCGGTAATCGAAATCGAGCAGCTGATCAAAGATAAAGAGAAAGCTGACAAAGTTGAAAAAGAAAATGAAGAGCTGAAGCTTCGAGTCAAATCATTAGAAGCACTCGTTGGAACATTAACATTCAACAAAGCTAAAGAAACCAAGAAAGGCCAAGAAGCAAATTCAAAAACCGAAGATAAGAAAACTAAGAAGCCAAACCAATAAGCTGGTCAAGAGGATGTCCTCAGCGTAGGCGGAGCAAACGACAGCAGAAACTACTATGCAGCGCTAGCTGGACTTGAAGATATGATGAGTATTGAAGAGGATCCAGGTAAAACTTCTAAGTTAGATAATGAGTTTATAGAATACCTAAAAGTTAAAAATAGGGAGAAATAACCAAAAGTTTTGTCTGCTGGTCCGTCCGTCAAAATTAATGAAAAGAAAGAAAAAGTCCCACCAATCAATGTATTTGGGCAAACGGGTAAAGATATGGTTCGGCTTTTGGCAGCCGAAAATAAGCTAAAAGATTTTGAGATAAAAAGGGTCAATGCCGATAAATTGACAATAAGGACTAAGTCGCTAGTTGATTTCCAGGCAACAAAAAGTGTGTTGAATTCTGGAGATGTTCCGCATTTTACATACACCTCCAAAAGCGAAAGAAACCAAACCTTTTTATTGAAGGGTCTGGACTGTGGTGAGGACACAGTCGATCTCCTCCAGGTGCTCCAACAAGTTGCATCAGAAATAGAATTTATTTCCAGTAAAAACTTTGCAACGATGAGATCGATTGTGGAGCGCAAAAACTTGCCTCACTACTTAGTCTAGATTTCCAGCAAAAGCAGTTCAAGTGCCCTGCAAAAAATACGGTACTTGAACTTCCGTGTGGTGAGGTGGGAGTGCCTCCAGAAAAGTGAGGTCAACCAGTGCTACAGGTGTCAAAGATTCGGGCATTCAGCTGCTAACTGCACCATGCGTTACCGATGCGTCAAATGCAAGGACGTGCATGCTCCCGGTGAATGCAAATTGGCTCAGATGGAGCCAAAAGAGAAATTATACTGTCTTAACTGTGGTGTTTTTGGTCAGGATGCGTCCCAAAGCAAACACAACTACACCGCAATGTCTTAGCTCCAAACTTCGTCAAGCCCGGAGTATTATTTGCACAAGCCGCTAGAGGACCAGCAGAAAATGCGGTAAATAGTGTAAATAATGTAAGTGGCAATAATGAGCTGCTTCTCAAAATTCTACAGCAATTAAATTCTCTATCGGAAAGAATCGATAAACAAGATACAAAAATTAATCCTGTTTTTCATCGTTTAGGGGTTTCAAATGCCTCAAAATAATTTGTCATCCAGTCACATTCCCATGGATAGGATTCGTCTCATCTCGATCAACGTCAACTCCATTGTTACTAAACATCATCGTGATTATCTCCTTGAATTTATTGTTAAGCAAAAGCCTGATATCATGCTTCTCACCGGAACCCACCGCAATTCATGACACTCCATGACATTCAAGGATTTTGAATTCGTAAGAAACGATAGGGTAATAGGTGTTGGGGGAGATGGCACCGGGATATTGGTTCCAAGACCCTATTGTTTCCAAAATATTGAAAAATTCAAAAGCTTTCAATCTCGTGAAGTGTCCGTTATCAAAATCGCACTGCCAGGTGGGGATAACCTCTTCGTTATCTCTGCCTATGCAACTGGTGGAATTGTTCTCAAGCTCAAGGAGGAACTCAATTCCTTGTTTGAAATACTCAAATTGAACAGGCTGCATATTTAGTATATT
Source organism: Odontomyia ornata (assembly GCA_963969285.1). NCBI lineage: Eukaryota > Metazoa > Arthropoda > Insecta > Diptera > Stratiomyidae > Odontomyia > Odontomyia ornata. Next base: position 87,944,188 of record OZ017742.1, read on the forward strand.
CTTGCTGGTGACCTGAACGCCAAGCATACATCATGGCTGAACGCCACCAATAATCCAAGAGGTGTATTCCTGAAATCGTGGATAACAGAGAATCAAATTGAATACAGGTGCAATCTATATGGGTCGGAGCTCCCAACATACCCTAGGACAAATTCATATTTGGACCCCTGCATCGCAGACGCAAGACTTGAATTCAGCTTTAATAGTCCTCAACGGAAACTACAGGTGCTTCCTTACGATAGCGACCATAACGTAATCGTAATGGAAATCAATCATCAAAGGGATGATTTCTTCCTCATTCCAGTTCAACATGAAAATCATCGGTTGAATTTCAAAAAAACAGACTGGGGAAAGTTTCAAAAGAAGTTTAATCGGGAGTACCAGAAGCAATGTCCCCCTTCTGATGGTGGCAACTCTTACTCAATGGTTCCTAAAGACAGGAATCTAACTAACGATGAAATAGATGTCTGTTTGTCGAAGTTAGAGAAGCTGACGTTGGAAACGATTGAGAAAATAGTTCCCAAGATTAAACATCGAAGCAATATGGAAGGATATGAAACACCAACAATCGCAAGGTTGAAAAGATTGAAAAGTCTTCTTCTCAAATGCGTCAACAATATTTATCGACGATTTTTGGATTACAACCATCCCTCGTTGGCTTTGTGGAAATTACACCTGAAGAATGTCCGGAACTTAATCCGATCATACTTCAAGAATGAGGTCAGCAATCAATGGGCGAAAAATTGAGGGGTATTAGCCCACAGGACCCAGATGGCGGTTTTGCGAAAGTGAATAGCATATTCCGTAAGAAGTCTCCAATGAAGGTATCGAATCTTGAAGTCACTAGTGATGAGATAAATCTTCTCGATAGGGTTGGTATCGAAATTGATAGTACGACTCCGGATAGAAATGGAAACAGGATTATTTGAGAAGGGTTGGATGAACTTGCCCTGATTGGAACACATCTTGAATTGGTTCATCTACCAAACCCTTAGAGAGGGAACGAAATATTTTCAGAGGTAGTTGAAACAAAAGTTTCCGACTTCAAATCGAGCCTGAACGGCAAATCAATTCTTCATTTCAATGAAACATTAAAATCTGACCTCATACCGAGCTTGAATCTTATTGATTATTTTGTCAGCTATGAAGACTTGTGTTTCATATTTCACAGGATAAACAACAAGAAATCATGTGGTACTGATGGTATTCCAAATGTAGTTCTCCGACATTTGCCTGAGGTTGCTATTAGGAATTATTGCATATTGTTCAACAACATGTTGAGCAATTCATATTTCCCAAATGAGTGGAAAAAGGCTAAGGTATTTCCGATCTTGAAGAAAGGCAAAGAATCTTCGTGCCCTGAGAGCTATCGCCCAATCAGCTTGCTGCCTAACTTCAGCAAGGTGTTTGAAGTGATACTCAACATAGCATTAAACGCCCACATTGAGGAATATGAGTTGATGCCGAATTTCCAATTTGGTTTTCGTGCCAGGCATTCGACCATACATGCAATAACGAAAGTAAACTCAGACATCTGTTGGAAACAAAGCAACAGAGAATGTGTTGGAGCGTGTCCCATTGATATGGAGAAAGCCTTCGATACGGTGTGATTAGATGGATTCGTTTTTAAACTCCTTCAGGACAATTTCCCCAGACAGCTTGTCGCCATGATATGTAATATGTTATACGGGAAATCGTTTGTTGTAACTGATGGAAATCTGACAACAATACACAATTCAAGGTCTTGAATGGTCTAGAGCAGGGAACAGTTACTGCACCTCTGCTCTTCTCAATCTTCATTCGCAAGCTATTGAACGGCTTTGATTTTAGCGTCAACGTGATCATTGGTAGCGTTTGCTGATGATCTGATCATCTATACGGCAGACCCAAAACCTACAATAGTTCAGAGCAATCTTCAAAAAATGTTCAATGATGTGCTGCTCTAGACTGACAATTGGCGAATGAAAATCAATTCGCAGAAGTGTGAAACAATCTTGTTTCGGACAACGCTGCAGGGGGTCAGTCAAGACCTGAAACGTAATTGGAAAGATTTCCACATCAACAGCTGTGAAATCCAAGGGTTTTCACTCACAGTTACAGATCTTGCGATATGATTCCGAAGAAGCCTCAATATGAAGATATCGACTCCGGTCACTTGAGCAGTTTGATAAATTCTTCTATTCGATATATAATGCTTCAAATCTGTCTCAGGCTTTCTGTAAAAACCAGTACATGCACGGAGAAATTTCCTTTCGAAAACTTTTAATTTTTCCATAACTAGCACTCTGGTTGTACCAGATCTGTCATCCATATGTCAAAACTAGTCTAACCAGGGTCTTGTAACAGATAAATTTGACTTTTTAATGGATGTATTTGGAATGAAAGAGTCCTCATAGGGCCATGACTACTTTTTGTGCTTTACTGAGCATGATTTTGACATGTTCAGAATAGTTGTAGTAAAAGTAGATAGATGAATGTCCGTTAAGAAGTGCAGCGATGGTCTGCTACCTCAGCGGAAGAGGATGTAAAGATCCGCTGAGATTGGTCTTGTCTCGGGATGCGTGAATGCGCTGGCAGGATAGCGTTGCGGTGTCGTGGAGCGGGTTCTTTCCCCCAGCTCAAGGGACCACTACAAAAGAATTTCGCATTCACGAATTCTGGGGTCAAATCAAAGTCGACCGAAGTCAGAGAAGGAGGTAGCCTACGTAGGGTTGGTAATTTCTGACGTACTGGACAAACTGGACCTGGGGAAGACAGACGAACTTAAGGGGACTTCGTCGTTGCCCGACGATTCTTATGGCCCACAAATAAGAGTGGGGCATCCAGATGGAGGTGGGACCCCCTCGCACCCTCCCAACCGGATCAAGATCCAAACGTAGACGTGGCCATATATTTCCCATTTGAGTGGAAAACTCATACAAACATAATTTGCATGAACTTTCCCATCAAATGAGAAATATAGACGTGACCAATATATGTTATAGAATTATGTGACCGAATCAAATAACTCTATACCATAAAGGAGCACGCAAGCAAAAGGCCGCTTGACCCGGCAAGAGCCCCTGTTAAACAGCAAAAAAAACGGAGGGGCGCACCCGATGACCAGCCCATTTGAGCGGAGGAGCCTGCCACCGTTGCGGTTCCTATACCCGGTCAGGTACAACGAAATGGAAAAACCGAAGCTTTAACGTTTAACAATTCATGATTTTATTCCAAAGAAACCAAAAGGAGATTTACAATAAGAAAAACAATTTCTATTCTCGTTCATCGAAACTTATGATCATTAAAAAAATTAGGAACTTACAAAAAAATCAAAGAAAAGGGAAGGAAACTTACAAAAATCCTTAAAAAAGAAAGGGAACTTACAAAAAAAATCATTTAAAAAATAAAGAAAATTTATAAAAAATCATTAAAGAAAAAAGGAAATATACAAATGTTCAATACGCGCTTGGTTTTGTTTATAAATTTTATTACTTCAGCGGTAAGGGGGGTAACGCGCGTCTATTTTTCAAATGAATTTATTTGCTTATCTGCTGATATGGAAAGTATGGACCGTACGCGTAGCCTTCGTTCTCTTCGCGCAAATTGCTTACAACGAGCCACCGTCAATTATTGTTTAATTTACAATGTTAACCCTGATGTGATTGCATGCAAACGTTCGTTTTAATAAAGTATTCTGTGCATTTAATTTCGTCTATTATTTACACCATTTTATTAAAGTGCGCTCTTTCTTTATCCCTATCAAATTCAATTTTATTACTGTTTGGACTCTAGAAATGAGAGACAGAGTTCGTTTTGCCAAATCATTCTAGGCCCCATATATCGGGCCAAACTGTTTTCCCGTATTACAGATTCAACCAACTTCATTCCTTTTTACTAATTAATGCTAACGCGATCAACTTTAGCTTTTGTTATGATGTTAATATTTCTTTTCTCCTCCCAATACTCTTAAAAACATTTTGAGAATCAATCAGCCAACAATCCCTTTCATAATTTATCATTCGAATTGCATAAATATTAAGATCAAAATTTTCATTCACGCAGTTTTATTCACAATTGGTTCATTCATAAGGTGCTATAAATCCAAAACGCGAATACATTTACACATAAATCAGGCACTCACGCATTCACGCACGGACTAACACACTTGTAGCACTTAACTATGTCAGAGACATCGTTCTTCTAATCGCCGGAATTTCAGCAGCAGCCAACGTATTTAATCAAAATGATCAATTAGAAAGCTACAAGTGTTTAAGTCTAGACAAATCACATCATTGATACTAGTGCGTTGTTACCCAATAATTGTATTTTTGACCGCTGCGTGAAATTAAAAGCGTTCACAAATTTATTCACGTTAAATGCAATTAATTCGTGCATTCAAACAACTTGATTGCAACGAAGATCACTTACACATTCATTACGTGCACGTTTCATCCCGGCAGCGCGTTGCGAAATTTTCTTCGAGCGAACGTGACGTTAAGTAGAACAGTATATGTATATGAACATTTATCAACTAAACCAAAAATTTAGCAACAAAAGTAGGTAAATTATAATTCGGTTCGCATTAGCCGTAATTCTAGAGTCTCGAGCACCTATAATTCGTGGTATCAAAGTGAGGAACAACTGCGCAATTGCTCAAATCAGTTTTATCGATAAACAAATCCGAAAGAGGTCAATAAACTCGTCTCGAAGTATTACTTGAACGATAAGTTATGCGCGACGAAAGTCGACTTGAAATAAAAAGGCCGAGTTGTTTGCTAGGGGAGACGTTACAACCCACAACTATGCTTGATTTTGCCAGAGTTCAGTAAAGGGTTCCTCATAAATGTTCGGAAAACCAAAAAGTACATTTGAATTTCATTTAAAATTAAATTTTTTGAGAGTTTGTGTTTCTTTGTTTAAATTAATCCCAATGGTCGCCAAAACGGTTCACGACATTGATGTGGGGTTAGCGCTGATGATCCATTCAACAGTGGCAATCATGTGGACGAGAGCTCGCCAGCAGTAGAAACAGCTTGATAAATCCTGTGGCTGTCGCTAACGCATCCACGCTCGCTGGTATTTGTGCTAGCGTTTCTGAGTCTCGGCTAACTTTTCTTCGTAGGAAAATGCACCCCAACATTTGACAAAACAATTCGCGATCAATCGCTACAACGCTCCACCACTGACGTCGATCTTATCTCTGCGACGATTTCTCCTTGGAAGCGTTTGTTTCCCTCATAAGGAAGGCCATAATTCCAACGATTACCCGATTATTTACATCTACTTGCAATTCGTTTCGCGCAGCCACTCTAATGGCAAACCAAACTCCTCTCACTTTATATTATGGCAACGAATTAACTATGCAAGGTATCAATGTTGAACTTTGTTTAAAAATGTTCTCTCATTGCAATTTATGACTTACTCCATTCAGGCAGCACCTTGCCGTTAACTGTAACTAACATGAATACACCCGGTCGACTACAGCCGCCTTCATTTACTTGTAATTTCGCCAAGGTGAAAAGTTCTTCCTGCGGCTAGATGTACGATGAAACAGGCTTGCAACGAACTCCCGAATACAAACACCAAAATATGTTTCGAAACGAGCTACTAAACTGATAATTTTGATAATAAAATTACATTCAACTTCCGAATGTACTCTTTCACCATTCCATCCGCCCAAATCCCAAAAAGAATTCTCTGACACTCTGCCATTCCGTTTAATTTATGTGGCAGATTTAAATTGTACTAAATGAACTAAATTTGAACGAAGTAAAGAAAAATGAATAGGAATTAGAAATAAAATTAAAATCTCATAACGAATATAATTAAAGGGAAACACTTAAATTTAATACAGGGCTTTCCAATAAGAGGTGTTATTTTGATATTAAAAGAAAAATGCAATTTTTTGATATAAATGATCGGATGTTTATATCATTATAAAGTAAAAAGTATGCCGTTAATAGGCTTATTTTCGAAAAAGTAAGGTCCAATGACTCCGCTGGACCATAAACCACACCAAACACGTTGAGGATAGAGAGGCTTTTCAACAATAACTCTTGGGTTTTCCGAGCCCCAGATGTGACAATTGTGCTTGCTGACGAAGCCACCGAGGTGAAAATGGGCCTCATCACTCAAGATGATTTTTCGATGGAATTCCGGATCATTTTCATGCATTTCAAGGACCCAATCAGCAAAGCCACGACGTTGTTGATGATCAACTGGCTTGAATTCTTGTATTAACTGAACTTTATAAGCCTTAAGGCCCAAATCTTTATGAAAAATACGGCGTAACGACGTTTGTGGAATGCCTAATTCCAAATCACCATGAGGAATGGAAAAGCCTGGGTTTTCTTCAACACTTTCGGCTACAGCAGCAATATTCTCGGCTGTTCTTGAGCGACGCGCACGGGTTTTATTCTTCACATCATGAAGTTGTTAAAACAGCTCGAATTTCTCCACCAATTTCTGTATTGTGGTCCGACAAGGTGCTTCACGACGACCCAAAAATGTTCGAGCTTTACGAACCGTCTCCGCCAAATTTCACAATTTTTATAGTGAATTTTAATAATTTCAGTGCGTTGTTGAAGCGTGTATCGTTCCATTTTTATAAATGTTGTAGTTTTAACTTGTCAAATGTCAAAAAATGACAGCTTCAAAAGTGACATCTACCGAAATAGCGGGCTATTCAAAATAACACCTCTTATTGGAAAACCCTTTATAAAGGAAAATTGATATAAAATTACAGTTAATATAAAGGGAAATTGAAATAAAATTACATTTGATAATAAACTAAGAATAAAAATTATTCTACAAATTACGATTACAATGGAAATCATTACATATATTTTCCTAAATCTGCCGCATAAAATCTCAATTAGGCGATAGGAAGGTTTTCAAGCAGTTTGCTTGTGTAACTGCTCGATTAATACATAGTAAAGATACTGATCGAGATGAACATGATGCCATGATGTGGAAATCCTTCCAATTACGTTTCAGGTCTTGACTGACCCCCTGCAGCGTTGCCCCAAATAAAATTGTTGCGCACTTCTGCAAATTGATTTTCATTCGCCAATTGTCAGTGTACAACTGCACATCATTGAACATTTTTTGAAGACTGCTCTGAACTATTGTAGTGTAGTGAATAATAGATTTTCATATGTCCGTGAAGGACCGCAGCGATGTTCTGCTGCCTCGGCAGAGGAAGATGTTGGTTCCTGCCGAGAATGCCCTCGTCCGGAGACGCGTGAATGCGCTGGCAGGCTAGCATTGCGGTGTCGTGGGGCGGGTTCGTTTCCCCGGCACGAGGACTCACTACAAAACATTTCGCATTCACGAATTGCTTGCAGAGTTCGAGAGGACGACCGAAGTCGCAAATCAGTAAATAACCTCCACGAAGGAATTACGACTTGTTGCGAGAACAAGTGCAACCTGACAAGAAAGACTAATTTGGGGTTGAGCTCGTCTTTACCCAAATACATTCAGGGCCCACAAATGAAAGAGGGGCAACCGGGTGGTGGTGGAGCCCCTTCATGCCCACCCAACCGGAATAAATCCAATGTTAAATCGTTGAAGTGGCCAGGTATTCCTCTTCTGAGTGGAAAACTCATACAACTTGAATTATATGAGCTTTCCCATCAGAAGGGGAGTACCCCGGTGACCAATTTATGTCATAGAATTATACAATTGAATTGCATAACTCTATGCCATAAAAAGGCACTTGGCTTGGGCCACTCAACCCATTAAGTCTCCTGAAACAGAAAAATTTTTAAGTACCCGGTGGCTGGCTCATATTTTGGGGTGGAAGCCTGCCACCGTACCGGGTCCTATACCCGATTGGAAAAGACCGGAAGGGAAAGACCGATTTTTACCGTTTAATTCATCATTTTATTTAATTTCATTGATTTCTCGTAAATACAAAGCAAAGAAATCAAAATAGTTCAACAAAAATTATTCAGTGTATATATTAAAACATTTTTTAATATTGATATAATTAGTATTTGCAGTATATATTAAAGATTACCCCACTTAATTGAATAAATTGAATAAAAAGAAACAATTGGTATATATAAAAAAAATGAAACAATTGGTATATATAAAAAAATGAAACAATTGGTATATATGTAAAAATGAAACAATTGGTATATATGTAAAAATGAAACAATAGGGGAACTTACCCAACCTTTTCCGACGACGAGCGCTCGTTGACGAGGTGAGTAAGTCCTGTAAAGTTATAATACTGCATAGCAAATTAGTTAAAAGCACTCGCGATATTTCTGGAATATTTTCGTTGTCAACTTTTCTTCTTCTTTTTTTTTTCTTTTGGTAAATGCTAAAACGCACACGTGATAACGAGATTCATGCAAATTAAAACGTTTTTCTTTAGAATTTCCTTTTCGGCTTCTTGGTTGAATTCGTGAAAAATTCGGCACGAAACACATTAAAACTTTCTGGCGCGCATGGATCAGTACAAGTGACGCGCGATAAAAAAAATGTTTAAATCCGGGCTTTGAGTTTCTTCGCTAGAATATTTTCCCCCTCTCTTGCAGCACAGTCCCAACAAATTTACTTCCACGAGCAGGCAAAACTGAAACTGTTTTCGTTTTGGCTTTCCCGTTATCTTGACGAATAACTTCCCTTTGTTGTCTGCTGACGACCGAAAATTTGTAACAGTTGAGATCAAACAAACTAAAATTTCACGTCCCGCAATCTTGCACTGAGCACTATTTGTCGGGTGGAAATAAATAACTAAAACGGATAGAAATAACTAATCCTCGTTAGTTTTTCCGGTAATAAAATTATTCCCAGAGTTTCGTCCGCGATGACGTGTTTCCACAAGACAGTCCGTGATATTCACGAGAAATGATCCACGCGAATTTCCTGCTTTCCCGGCGCACACAACACTATCTTGCACTTGAGCAGTTTTCCGCGCGAGCAGGAAAACCCAAGGCCGACTAGCAATCTCCAATTTTACTTTCGTACGTCACTTGCGCACAACGAGCGCCAAGTTTTTCTTTTTCCGCTGCTGAACAACAACGTTCGTTTTTGTTGTACGGAAGATGCAAACACGCTTTTCTTTGTCGCGCACACGCTTCAGCAGCAACGCACCACCAACTGTTCCGCGATCGCCAACACCTCGCAGAAGCAGCACGAAGAACCGCAAAGAAAACTCTCCATTTTCAAAGCATAAATCAATTGCGGATTTTTCTTTTTCACTTGACACTCATTTATTCACATTCAAATCAATTTTCCCGTTCCAAAAACATTTACGGTCTTTCCGTCATTCAACCAACGCAAACCCCACAACAATTTTATCTTCTTCCACTTATTGCATCCAAATGCCAAATTCCCGAGCACTTTTTCTTGGAAACCGTAATGAACACCACCGCTCTTGTACTATTTTCACCCACGATAACTTTCCGATTTCCTAACATATGCATTCGAATAGGCAATCATTAACGCGTATTTGGTAATTTCGATATTAACACCCTACGACATGATAAGTTTCTTTCCGCATCCGACGTGACCGCCGTGAAAATCCATAACCGACCCCCCACAATCCCCGTAATTCCACTTGACTTTTCGAAATCCCATTTCTATAGCGGGATCGCTACTCAAACCGCTTTAAAGGGATTATTACAAAACAACACCAAGATGTAACTCCGGAGCATGCGATGGAGCGATGACACGCCGGAGTAAGCGTAACTGAGATGACGTTATGTCTATGTGCATATTTCGTTTTTCGTCACACAATACTGCTAATACAAATGCAAGATCCCCAACGATATTGGCGATGGCTTGGATGAAAAACTCAAGCATGCAACGCAAAATAAAATCAATCAGAACAAATCACTTCACCGTCCAACGTAATTCGGAACTCGTATTCAATCGAAAACGAGCGAAACACTCCCCATCTCCATCCAATTCCTCGTTTGTGAGACGAAGCATAAGACTCGACTTGCCGGCGCCACTCTCCCCGATAATTCCAATGTTGTTATGTAGTTATCACCCATTTTCATGATTTACGACGCAATAGCATGCAAATTTCGCAAGCACAATTTAATATTCTCCACACTCAAGCAACTACGACACTTTATGGGCAAGTAGAACAATACGAACCCATTCAGAAAGGGGGAAATCACACAATTGAAGGTTTTTTGTTGCTATCAAATGTACTTTTTCCTTATCAGTTGTAGTTTATGACGGCGGTATTTGCAATTTCCCTTTTCACTGTCTTTTGTAGGTTCAATTAAGTTATCAATTGAAGGCAATTTGTCGTTTATGATAATTAGGCGTAATTAGGTGGGAAAATCGGAAGAATTAGACAAATTTTAAGGGGTTTAAATGATACAATGATTTTAGCGTTCATATAATTAACAGGTTAAATGATACAATGATTTTAGCATTCATAATTAACAGGTTAAATGATACAATGATTTTAGCGTTCATATAATTAACAGGTTAAATGATACAATGATTTTAGCATTCATAATTAACAGGTTAAATGATACAATGATTTTAGCATTCATAATTAACAGGTTAAATGATACAATGATTTTAGCATTCATAATTAACAGGTTAAATGATACAATGATTTTAGCATTCATAATTAAAAGGGGTTAACCGTTTCGTTCTAAGCATTTGCATACCGCGTTACACCGCAATTCGTTAAATTATCTTCAAAAGATATTGTAATAAGATACTACACATTAGAAATTTTTTTAAACATTTTTAGAATTTTGTTTCCCGGGTGTTAAGTACAAAGGAAATTTTTCCACTTATTATTCCTGCGAAAAAAAAAACGAGTGTTGCGATGGGGAAGGTGACTGAATCGACTGAATCCTTATTAAATTGCGTTCGTGCTGTGTGCCTGTGTCAGCGCTGCTTTTAGAGCCATAGTTCTTAGATTACTACAGGGCAGCTAATTTTCTCGTGATCCCAAGGCAATGCGGATTACGAAAAAGGAGCTGAAGGATCTTTCTGTGTCTCACGGGTTGCCTTCGGCGTCGGGACTAGAGATGACGAACAATAAAAGAACACAATTAACAGACGGACGGACTGACTTATGTCTATGTTTGCCTGGAAGTATACAATCTTTGCGCGTTTTTGAAAATATATGCGGACGGACAAACAGACGTGCCCAATTATCTATCGGCGCAGGTCTTTCGCGTGGTATATCCCCACTTCTTTTCCCGATGGATCCGTTATCAAGTAACGGTTAGGTCCCATTACCTTCTTTATGCGGCTTTTCAGGAATCGCCTATCCAGCTTGGCGTTGTAATGCCCCGCGGCGTCACTTTGGCGGAAATTTCGCCGGAAAACTTCATCTCCTTCTTTGAAATTAGCAGATCGTGACCGGAGATTGTACTGCGCTTCATTTGCACTACCTGCGGCCTTAATCTTCCGTCCGATCTGTTGGCGGAGGTCTCCTAAACGTTCGTGGGGCTCCAGCGCAACGACCGGGTCTCCCAAACACTTTAATTGCCGTAACAGTCGGTATGATTTAGCGTGGCAAATCATGTGCTGTCCAAAGGCGGCAAAGTAAGGGGCGACACCGGTGACGGAATGATACGAGGATCGCAGGGCGCATGTGATGGCAGACAATCGCCGATCCCAATCCTTTTGAGATGGGTGGACGTAGGAACGGATCGCGGCCAATAGGGTGCGGTTCAACCGTTCTGACGCGTTGGACTGAGGAGAGTATATGGGCGTCAGTTGGTGTTCAATGCCATACTGCTCAAGTAGGCTCTTAAACTGCCGAGACCGGAACTGTACTCCATTATCTGAGTACACACTCTCTGGAACTCCGAACACATGGAATACCCGGTTCTCTAAGAATTTCACGATCGATGGAGTTGTGAATTTACGGATAGGTTCCACCATTGGGAATTTTGAGAGCTGATCTAGAACGACTATAGCTCCGATGTGTCCCATGGAAGACCGAGGATATGGACCGAGTAGATCGATGTATAGACGCTGGAACACGCGTTCTGGGACGTTGAGTTGACCCATAGGAGGTCGAAGAGGCTGGTTGGGCGCTTTGGTGCCTTTACAGGTCTCACAGGCGCTCACGTAGTCTTTGACCTGGGATGCCATTTTAGGCCAAAAGAAGTATTTTTTTAGTCGCCGTAGTGTTCGACCGTAACCTCCGTGGGCACTTAACGGATGATCATGTGCGCGGAGGATCAGCTGTTGTGTCATTTCCTCCGGTACCCAGAGTTTCCAAGACTCTTCTTCCTGCCATGGATCACCAGTGGCGTATTCGTTTCGTCTATACACATAGCCGTCTATTACCTTCAAGTCAGGCAGCTGTGTCTGTTGGGTCGCTATGGTTTGCCTCAACTCTTTGTAGCTATCTGATTCGAAATGTGGGCTGTCCAAATCTATTTCGATGGGGTCCTCGTCATTTATTGTTATTTCGGCTCCCTCTGGGGAAAACATCCGTGAGAGAGTGTCGGGTACGATGTTCTGGGTTCCTTTCCGATGTTTGATGGAGAACTTGAACCCTTGCAGTTTAAGAGCCCATCTGGCTAGGCGTCCACTTAAATCTGCCTGGTTCATCAACCATTGTAGTGACGCGTGGTCCGTGATGATCTCGAATTGGTGGCCCTCGATATAAGCTCGGAATTTCTTCACAGCCATTACCGCTGCCAAACATTCTTGCTCGGAAACAGTATAGTTCCTTTGGGCCGAATTCAGCTTATTGGACATGAAGGCGATGGGAGCTTCCTCTCCTTCATCGGTCAATTGCACCAGCACGGCTCCTACTCCATGTTGACTTGCGTCACAATGAATGGAGAAGGGCTTCGTGAAGTCGGGGCTGTGCAAGACAGGAGCTGATGTGAGGGCTTGTTTAAGCTCTTCAAATGCCTTTCGGCTGAGTTCGGTCCAAACGAACTTCCCTTTCCGCAACATGTCTGACAGGGGCGCTGAAACTGTTGCATAATTCCGAACAAACCTTCGGTACCAACCGCACACACCAAGGAAACGTCGTAGCTGCTTCACAGTTTTTGGTAAGGGGAACTCATCAATCGCACGAGTTTTGTCTGGATCCGTTTTGATAGTGCCATGTCCTATGACATGGCCTAAGTATCGGACTTCTTTCATGACAAACTTACTTTTCTGTACGTTGATGGTGAGTCCCGCCTTACTGATGTGCAGGGCTACTTCTTGTAGAAGTAGGAGGTGTTGATCGAACGTTTCCGTGATGAGTAAAAGATCATCGAGGTACACGAACACTTGGTGTTTTAGGTGAGGTGGGATGACCTTGTCCATCAACCGAGTCATCGTTTGCGGCGCGTTACACAGGCCAAAGGGCATTGTGACGAACTGATATAATGGTCGTCCAGGCACTGTGAAGGCGGTCTTGTCCCTCGAGCCCTCATCGAGTGGAATTTGCCAGAAGGCGTCTTTTAGGTCGAGACTGGTGATATAATTGGCTTTCGGCAGTCTCCCTAGTATTCCATCGATGAGTGGAAGAGGGTACGCGTCCTTGATGGTAACCGCGTTTACCTTACGGGCATCAAGACAGAGGCGGACTTTACCTGGCTTCACCACCAAGGTTACCGGTGATGACCAGGCACTTTGGGACTCTTCTATGACCCCCAACTCGAGCATCCTATCTAATTCCGCATACACCAATTTCTCCATGGCTGGCGAGATGGCGTAGTGTCTCTGTTTAATCGGTTTACTATCGCCAACCTCGATGGCGTGTGAGACTAGGGTGGTGCGGCCAAGGCCTTGGGTGGCGTACGATGGGAAAGCAGCAATGGATGCTTCCAGGCGTTGCCGTTGGTTAGGCGTCAGGTCATGCCTATCGGGAGTAGAAGTGATTTCGTTGACATTTCTGGTTTTTAATGACAAATCGGTGAATAAATCGGAGGCCAGTCCAAAGCGAAGGACGAAATCGACACCAAGGTATACATTCTGAGTCAAAGACGGAATAATGTAGAACGTAATATCCTTCGTCTGACCCCTGAACGTCACGGGTGTGGTTAGTTTACCTCGTATAGGGTGTTTGGTGCCGTCAGCTGTACTGATTTCAGTGCGCCAGGATTTAATCAAGTTCGGATATTCTTGGAGCACCTTCGAGCCAAAGCTCGAGGCAAGACAACTGATACTGGCACCCGTGTCGATCAATGCAAACACGGTCTCGCCCAACACTTTAATTGGATGATAAGGTCTGATCTCATTCTCAGCAACCTCCGAGATGTTACAAGAGTGTAAGGTTCGACGGCAGGTGCGCACTCTCTTGCGGAAATTCCGCCAACGACGGGTTGACCATTTTGTCGTGCACGAACGGGAAGTGACGACTTCGGAAGCAAATATTCGCTCTCGAGCCACCCGATATTCCTGCAGTCTAACATGATAAGGTTTTAGAGTGCGTACTTGAGGCTGCCGCGGTTCTTCTGGCAGTGACTGCGATGGTCGTTTTAATATTGTCGTTGGTGAGGTCTCCGGAAGAGTGTGAACATCCGCAGTCGTAGTGGTCATGGCTGGTGGGTTAACGTCAGGTGTATTGGGGTGAGCAGCTGGCTGAGGAGCTACTGCGGGGTTTTCGAGTACCACTGAGGTGGTAGGGTACTCTTTTGGCCGTTTTTTCGTGCGGCACATTCAGAACAGTCCGGGAAGTAAGTGTCCGGCTTGCCGCAACCGTAGCAGAAAACCTTACGTTCTGCGCGGCATGAAATGAACCGGTGTCCGGTTTGGTGACAATTCCAGCAGGTCGTAAGACTTCCCACCGCCGCTACAGCAAGCTGGTCTGGGTCCAAATCATCCTCCAGATCCAGGGTGGTATAATCTGGGGCCAATTCCGCGATTCCTCGTCGAGGACCCGTCCTGGTTAGTAAGTATGGCCGGTCCCGTAGGTCTTCCTCAAACCCTTCTATACGACGCACATTTCTCAGCAGGGCCTCCATACTCTGTGGATCGGAGTTCACGATATGCCGACGAATCTCCGGTCTTAGATTGCGCTTTAGCAGGCGAAGAATTTGGGTAGAAGACAATGGCTCTGACAGCTGGTCATTCAACCGAAGGATATCGGCTCGATATTTATGGAAGGACTCGTCCGGACGCTGCCATCTAGCATTCATCTTATCCAGGACTAATTCGTCCATGTCGACCGTAGGGTATTCCATGCGGAGTACCTCCTTCAGCCGTGACCAGCGTATGGATGGTGGAGCTGAATGTATCCTCCAATATGTCTCCAGGGCTGCTCCCCTAAGCAGCATTGGCAGGTATCCTGCGAGCGCTGTGCGGTCTCCTGCTAGCATCTGCTCAATGAGTGACTCCACCCGACTTATGAAAACCTCCACCGTTATCGTATTGGGTTCCCCACTGAAATGTAGATTCCATCCCTGGATGATGCTGGGGATCTGTGTCGGCTTCAGCCGATACATGTCGTGTGGATGGAAGCGTTGGTCCGGCGGAATCACGGGAGCCTGATTTGGTGGCGGTGCTTGGCTCAATCGGGGCCGGTAAACTGGAGCCAACGGATTCATGGCTGTACCTGGCCGGATCCGTTCGGGATCACGCCGCGAGTCTACTGGGAAGTCCCACGGATTTGGGTCCGAATCCCACATAGGAGGAGTTCTTGGCCGGGATGGTGCGGGGTTCTCTCTCTGGCTCTCTAGAGAGGCGAGCCGGGTGGACATGTCCTGTACGAGCGCCATTAGATCTCGTAGAACTGTGGCTTCCACAGCCACCGGTGGACTCGCTTCTTCTGCAGGCGGAACTGCTTCAGCCCTGTAGTCATCGTCTCGTGCACTCCTTGTAGTGGATGGAAGGGGTCCGCTTTTGGGGACAGCTCCACTTGTACTGGAGGACTGAGGTCGTTCTGTTGCTGGCTGTGCGATTTCCAAAGGCTGTCGACAGAGCGGGCACGTGGATGAAGTTTGCCGCAGTTGTGCCAAACACAGCTGATGTAGCCTGTGTCCGCACTGCAACCTCTGGCTTGTAGTTTCGTCCATGTCCTCGTGACAGATGGAACACAATAGAGCTGGTCCGGCATCCGACCGCAACTTTCTCCTTTCGGGAGTTCTTTTGGTGGGCATGCTAAAAGAAATTTAAATTGCTAACTAAAAACCTAAATAAATATATATATATAAATAATGAAAATGTAAAAAAAATGATGCAAAATTTATAATTTGTAAGTGGCCGTCAGTGGCGAACTATAGTCGAACCTCACAAAAAGAATGTATGATAAAGTTTCAAGAAAAAGTTTTAAGTTATCAAAAAAAAATAATCGGTCTTTCCTTTCCGTCCTTCCTCCCAAGTATGGACACCATGGCACAATCCTTCTAAAACGTTTCAGGGACACTCTCTTGTGGCACCATGAAAATCAGGGTTCCGAAGTGATCCCTCATTAGCAAACTTCTCAAGTTACAGCTTGTCAGCCCAGGGTGGGATTCTAATCCACAAGCAGCGCGTGTCTTGTCATGGATAGTCATGGATTAGCTAATCAGCCAATCACATGAAATCAAAATCCATGTAATTTAAGACACTTAGGCACCGCTGGTTTGGGGAGCGGATCAGAATCCTCCGCAAAATAGATGTTGGGATAATAACCTCCGAACACAAAAAGGGACTCTAATATAATTTGGCCTTACTAGTTATACAATGGTGGTAAACCACCAAGGTATAAATCAAAAGAAGGACCAAACGATATTGATGTCCGAAGACAACACACGTTCGGAAGTTACTCGGCTGCTGGGGCACGATTAGTGCAAAAACCCTCGGGAGTTATCTACCCGCCAAAATTTCTAACACCTTGTGGGGACACCTAGAGACGATGGACTGTCTCGTGCTCACGACTGATGATACAGCCGGGCTTTTCGGGCCCCACGTTGGGCGCCATTTGTAGTGAATAATAGATTTTCATATGTCCGTGAAGGACCGCAGCGATGTTCTGCTGCCTCGGCAGAGGAAGATGTTGGTTCCTGCCGAGAATGCCCTCGTCCGGAGACGCGTGAATGCGCTGGCAGGCTAGCATTGCGGTGTCGTGGGGCGGGTTCGTTTCCCCGGCACGAGGACTCACTACAAAACATTTCGCATTCACGAATTGCTTGCAGAGTTCGAGAGGACGACCGAAGTCGCAAATCAGTAAATAACCTCCACGAAGGAATTACGACTTGTTGCGAGAACAAGTGCAACCTGACAAGAAAGACTAATTTGGGGTTGAGCTCGTCTTTACCCAAATACATTCAGGGCCCACAAATGAAAGAGGGGCAACCGGGTGGTGGTGGAGCCCCTTCATGCCCACCCAACCGGAATAAATCCAATGTTAAATCGTTGAAGTGGCCAGGTATTCCTCTTCTGAGTGGAAAACTCATACAACTTGAATTATATGAGCTTTCCCATCAGAAGGGGAGTACCCCGGTGACCAATTTATGTCATAGAATTATACAATTGAATTGCATAACTCTATGCCATAAAAAGGCACTTGGCTTGGGCCACTCAACCCATTAAGTCTCCTGAAACAGAAAAATTTTTAAGTACCCGGTGGCTGGCTCATATTTTGGGGTGGAAGCCTGCCACCGTACCGGGTCCTATACCCGATTGGAAAAGACCGGAAGGGAAAGACCGATTTTTACCGTTTAATTCATCATTTTATTTAATTTCATTGATTTCTCGTAAATACAAAGCAAAGAAATCAAAATAGTTCAACAAAAATTATTCAGTGTATATATTAAAACATTTTTTAATATTGATATAATTAGTATTTGCAGTATATATTAAAGATTACCCCACTTAATTGAATAAATTGAATAAAAAGAAACAATTGGTATATATAAAAAAAATGAAACAATTGGTATATATAAAAAAATGAAACAATTGGTATATATGTAAAAATGAAACAATTGGTATATATGTAAAAATGAAACAATAGGGGAACTTACCCAACCTTTTCCGACGACGAGCGCTCGTTGACGAGGTGAGTAAGTCCTGTAAAGTTATAATACTGCATAGCAAATTAGTTAAAAGCACTCGCGATATTTCTGGAATATTTTCGTTGTCAACTTTTCTTCTTCTTTTTTTTTTCTTTTGGTAAATGCTAAAACGCACACGTGATAACGAGATTCATGCAAATTAAAACGTTTTTCTTTAGAATTTCCTTTTCGGCTTCTTGGTTGAATTCGTGAAAAATTCGGCACGAAACACATTAAAACTTTCTGGCGCGCATGGATCAGTACAAGTGACGCGCGATAAAAAAAATGTTTAAATCCGGGCTTTGAGTTTCTTCGCTAGAATATTTTCCCCCTCTCTTGCAGCACAGTCCCAACAAATTTACTTCCACGAGCAGGCAAAACTGAAACTGTTTTCGTTTTGGCTTTCCCGTTATCTTGACGAATAACTTCCCTTTGTTGTCTGCTGACGACCGAAAATTTGTAACAGTTGAGATCAAACAAACTAAAATTTCACGTCCCGCAATCTTGCACTGAGCACTATTTGTCGGGTGGAAATAAATAACTAAAACGGATAGAAATAACTAATCCTCGTTAGTTTTTCCGGTAATAAAATTATTCCCAGAGTTTCGTCCGCGATGACGTGTTTCCACAAGACAGTCCGTGATATTCACGAGAAATGATCCACGCGAATTTCCTGCTTTCCCGGCGCACACAACACTATCTTGCACTTGAGCAGTTTTCCGCGCGAGCAGGAAAACCCAAGGCCGACTAGCAATCTCCAATTTTACTTTCGTACGTCACTTGCGCACAACGAGCGCCAAGTTTTTCTTTTTCCGCTGCTGAACAACAACGTTCGTTTTTGTTGTACGGAAGATGCAAACACGCTTTTCTTTGTCGCGCACACGCTTCAGCAGCAACGCACCACCAACTGTTCCGCGATCGCCAACACCTCGCAGAAGCAGCACGAAGAACCGCAAAGAAAACTCTCCATTTTCAAAGCATAAATCAATTGCGGATTTTTCTTTTTCACTTGACACTCATTTATTCACATTCAAATCAATTTTCCCGTTCCAAAAACATTTACGGTCTTTCCGTCATTCAACCAACGCAAACCCCACAACAATTTTATCTTCTTCCACTTATTGCATCCAAATGCCAAATTCCCGAGCACTTTTTCTTGGAAACCGTAATGAACACCACCGCTCTTGTACTATTTTCACCCACGATAACTTTCCGATTTCCTAACATATGCATTCGAATAGGCAATCATTAACGCGTATTTGGTAATTTCGATATTAACACCCTACGACATGATAAGTTTCTTTCCGCATCCGACGTGACCGCCGTGAAAATCCATAACCGACCCCCCACAATCCCCGTAATTCCACTTGACTTTTCGAAATCCCATTTCTATAGCGGGATCGCTACTCAAACCGCTTTAAAGGGATTATTACAAAACAACACCAAGATGTAACTCCGGAGCATGCGATGGAGCGATGACACGCCGGAGTAAGCGTAACTGAGATGACGTTATGTCTATGTGCATATTTCGTTTTTCGTCACACAATACTGCTAATACAAATGCAAGATCCCCAACGATATTGGCGATGGCTTGGATGAAAAACTCAAGCATGCAACGCAAAATAAAATCAATCAGAACAAATCACTTCACCGTCCAACGTAATTCGGAACTCGTATTCAATCGAAAACGAGCGAAACACTCCCCATCTCCATCCAATTCCTCGTTTGTGAGACGAAGCATAAGACTCGACTTGCCGGCGCCACTCTCCCCGATAATTCCAATGTTGTTATGTAGTTATCACCCATTTTCATGATTTACGACGCAATAGCATGCAAATTTCGCAAGCACAATTTAATATTCTCCACACTCAAGCAACTACGACACTTTATGGGCAAGTAGAACAATACGAACCCATTCAGAAAGGGGGAAATCACACAATTGAAGGTTTTTTGTTGCTATCAAATGTACTTTTTCCTTATCAGTTGTAGTTTATGACGGCGGTATTTGCAATTTCCCTTTTCACTGTCTTTTGTAGGTTCAATTAAGTTATCAATTGAAGGCAATTTGTCGTTTATGATAATTAGGCGTAATTAGGTGGGAAAATCGGAAGAATTAGACAAATTTTAAGGGGTTTAAATGATACAATGATTTTAGCGTTCATATAATTAACAGGTTAAATGATACAATGATTTTAGCATTCATAATTAACAGGTTAAATGATACAATGATTTTAGCGTTCATATAATTAACAGGTTAAATGATACAATGATTTTAGCATTCATAATTAACAGGTTAAATGATACAATGATTTTAGCATTCATAATTAACAGGTTAAATGATACAATGATTTTAGCATTCATAATTAACAGGTTAAATGATACAATGATTTTAGCATTCATAATTAAAAGGGGTTAACCGTTTCGTTCTAAGCATTTGCATACCGCGTTACACCGCAATTCGTTAAATTATCTTCAAAAGATATTGTAATAAGATACTACACATTAGAAATTTTTTTAAACATTTTTAGAATTTTGTTTCCCGGGTGTTAAGTACAAAGGAAATTTTTCCACTTATTATTCCTGCGAAAAAAAAAACGAGTGTTGCGATGGGGAAGGTGACTGAATCGACTGAATCCTTATTAAATTGCGTTCGTGCTGTGTGCCTGTGTCAGCGCTGCTTTTAGAGCCATAGTTCTTAGATTACTACAGTAGCTTTTCGGTCTGCCGTATAGATGATCAGATCATCGGCAAACACCACCAATGATCGCGTTGGTAAGACGTTAAAATCAAACCCATAGCAGTGACGCAGTAACTGTTCCCTGCTGTAGGCCATTCAAGACCTTGAAGTCGCGCATTGTCGTCAGATTTCCATCAGTTACAATAAATGATTTCCCGTATAACATATTTTACAACATGGCGACAAGGTGTCTGGGGAACCCATCCTGAAGGAGTTTAAAAACTAGTCCATCTAACCACACCGTATCGAAGGCTTTCTCCATATCAATGGGACACGCTCCAACACATTCTCTGTTGCTTAGTTTCCAACAGATGTCTGAGGTTACTTTGGTTATTGCATGTTTGGTCGAATGCCTGGCACGAAAATGTTGTGAAGTAGGTATATGTAAATTCTGTAAAGGACTGCAGTGACGGTCTGCTGCCTCGGCGAAAGAGGATGTTGAGATCCGCCGAGATTTGCCTTGTTTGGGGACGCGTGAATGCACCGGCAGGCTAGCGTTGCGGAGTCGTGGGGCCGGTTCTTTCCCCCTAGCACAAGGACCTGCTACAAAAAAAATTTCGCATTCACGACTTAAACATGTTAACATACCGATTGACTGGTGCCGAGGTCAAGGTAACCTACTAAGGGTTGAAATGCTTGTTCAAAGAACAAATTTGGCCAGGCAAAAACGGACGGACTTGCGGAGAGTTCGTCGTTACTGACGATACTTATGGCCCAGAAATAAGAGTGGGGCATCCAGATAGAAGCGGTGCCCACTCGCACCCTCCCAACCGGATCAAGATCCTTACGTAGACGTGGCCATATATTTCCCATTTGAGTGAAAAATTCATACAGAAGTACCTTGCATGGCTCTTTTCCTCAAATGAGGAATACAAACGTGACCAATTTATGTTATAGCGTTATGCAATGGAATCATGGAACTCTATACCATAAAAGAGAGAAGGCCACTCTACCCGGCAAGAGCCCCTGCTAACAAAAGAAAAAGGGAGTGCACCCGATGGCTAGCCCATGTTAGCGGAGAAGCCTGCCATCGTTGCGGGTCCTATACCCGGTCAGGTTGAAAGAAAGGGAAAGAACGAAATTACCAATTTAAATCTCCATTTTTTTTATTGCTGAACCATATCATATTTGAAAATATATGACAAAATGATTCCGAACAAATAAATTTATTAAGGAGACTGAACAATTTTCAGGATCGACATCCACTACCAGAGGAGCTGCCATCTCAACAGAGTGGCTTACACTTTAAACAGGGGTACTTGCAGCTTTTCTATAATTTCAATAGTTGGATGCTTACTTTTTAAGTGCTTTATAAGATTTGAAGTAGCGACTCCTTTATAAGACAAAATTTGCTTGCAAGTATTGCACTTTGCTTTTCCTTCTGCATCCATAGAAAAATGCATCCAAATGCTACTACGTTTTCTTTTAAATTGTTCAACAGCAGCCATATCTTAACTTATTTAATTAAAAAAATGTTATCCTAAAATATCAGTGGGAAATTTACGCATCCTCAAAAGTTCTCGAAGACTTATAGTTTTCGTAATATTCTCCGAAAACAATCTATTAAAGGAAAAAAACGTCAATATATACCTTTACTAAAAGTATGTATTCAAACACATTTCGAACAATATTTGGAATCACGCACTACACTTTCAACAAAAAGTTAATCTAAAGTATTTAATTGATAAGTCCCATTCGCGAATGCTGATTAGCATTTAAGGTTGTGGTGATGAATATATAAATATTTGGGAGGCTTATGCTACTACAAAATTTTGTTTAAGAATAACTTACAAAAATGAAACAACTTAAAAGCATGTAATTTCCAATATCAATCAAATTAAAACTATTAAAGTAACTTACAAATGTTCTTCTAGCCTGTTTTTCTCAGAAATCCACTTATTTTACTGAAAACTGTCTTTATTTGACTGTAAAGTTCAATAATGTTCCACCTGGATGCCCCACACTTATTTGGGGGCCGTAAGTATCTCTTGTAAAGACGAGAACTTCTCAAGTCTCGCTTGTTTTCGCCAAGCCCAGTTAGCCGTTTGCTTTGGCAATCTTTTCCTGTGAATAGGTTACATCGGCCTCGACCGGAATTATCTTCTTCTTGGGTAAAAGAGCCCGGCCCAGGAAGCCGCAATGCTAGCCTGTCAGCGCATTCACGTGTCCTCAGGCCAGGCCAATTTCGGCGAGCACCGACATCGCCGCACGCCGAGGCAGCCGATCATCGCTGCAGTCCTTTACGGAAATTTACATCCACTCAACTCACTACACCGGCTACGAGTTAAATATGCATCCAAGTTAGAACAAAGAATATAATTGGCTTGGCACAATGTTAGTTATCGATGCATCCAATGATTTAGGTGTAATTCCGTCGGGATCAGTCTCTAGGATCGCATTCGTGGAAAGGACCAAGTTTGCGAGATAATGGAATGATTAAGACCATTTTTTCATACAACGCCTAGAACAAAACTATTCCCATGAACGTAGCCAATCGAATGGCATCAAAATCATTTGCCTTTACCGAAGAAATTCGGTGTTCAACGAGATCAAATTATCCACGATTTCTTCCCAGGTCTGTCACAGCCATAAAATACAGGGTGCGGCAGCATAACTTCCTTTTTTGAAATGCCCGCCCTTAAAGTGCTAACTGTTATAGCGCGGCGCTAGTAGTCTCATTCGAGAGAGGTGATTTTAAAGTTTTGCTCATCCCTTGGTTAGTCGCTATCATGCGTTGGAACAGTGCGGAGCGTGCATTTACCGTTGAAGCGTACTTTTCGAACGGAAAGTCGGTGATTGCAACCCAGCGTGCCTTTAGACGTCACTTCAACGTCGCTCCGTTAGGCCGTGTCCCGGACCGAAAATCAATTCTTTACTGGGTTAAATCCTTTCGGAATACCGGAAATGTGACGCGAAGAAGAAATGAAGTCCGCCGGCCCGTCAGATCACGTGAGAACATCGAGGCAGTAAGAGCTTCAATGTTGCGATCTCCGCGGCGTTCTGCGCGGAAGCATGCGTCTGCCCTTGGGATATCTGATCGTTCTTTACGGCGAATTCTTCACAATGACCTTCATTTCCATCCCTACAAGTTAGCAACTGCGCAGGAACTCTCCGAACGCGACTTCGATTCTCGAAGAAATGCATGTGAAGCGCTTCTCGAAAACGTCCCTGAAGACGCGATTGTGTTTTACAGTGGTGAAGCTCATTTTCACTTGAATGGATACGTTAACAAACAAAACATGCGCTATTGGGCTGCCAACAATCCTCGAGAACTCCATCAGAGGCCTCTGCATTCGCCAAAAGTGACTGTTTGGTGTGCCATTTCATCAGTTGGGATTGTTGGTCCATGGTTTTTCGAAGAAAATCAGTTGACAGTAACAGTCAATTCCAATCGTTATGTGAACATGCTCCAGGATTTTTTTTTGCCACGACTTGATGAAATGGACTTAGGGGACATGTGGTTCCAACAAGACGGAGCAACAGCTCACACTTCAAGGGCATCAATGGCCGTTTTGAGGAACCACTTCCCAGAGCGACTCATTTCCCTCAGGGGTGATTTGCAGTGGCCAGCGCGCTCCCCCGATTTGAGCCCATGCGACTTTTTTTTGTGGGGTTTTTTGAAATCCCGCGTTTACACCAATCGCCCAAGGACCCTGGAAGATCTGAAGGCCAACATTCAGGAAGAAACGGCCAACATACCCATCGCTATGCTCGAAAAAGTGATGAGAAACGCCAGAATTCGGTTTGCTCAGTGTATAGACAATGGAGGACGCCACCTTTCAGATATGATATTTAAAACCGTGTGAGATAAAACTTTACATGTCAAACAACAGTATAAAAAAAATAAAAAACAAGTACCGCTGAAAATTTGTTTTGTTGAATTTAGAAAAAAGGAAGTTATGCTTCCGCACCCTGTACATAGAAGGTAAGCTTTGCATCTTACCCAAACTCACCATACTATTTCAATTAGTATCAATTGCTTGCTTTCAAGTTTCCGGGCCAGTTTTATTTTCTAGGCATATCTATTCTACGGCCTCAACAATCAATTTATAAATCTTTTGCATGACAACATATTCACCACAATCTTCCACAGCTTAGTCTAACACCTTAAAACGGAATTCTCTTACGAATATGTACTATGAAAGCCAGAGAGCTTGGTCTGTACCATTATCCTCAGGTACTTTAAATTCGATTAAGACACGAGTAACAGATTAATCTTAAAATTCTGAATCAAATCATTCAGACGTCACCAAACATTCTCACCAACGATTAAAAACACTGCTAATTCATATTAAATTTATTTTTATTCCACTCCTTATTGTTGTTAAAACATATCGGATCCGTAAAAATGATCTTGACTTTGTGTACATAGTTCCCGCTTAGAAACGCAGCTTCTGGAAGAACCATTTATCCTTGCCAGCCTTATACCGCTCTTCGAATTTCACGCGGGTTTGGAAACGATGTGTCTTCCGCTTCACTGGATCTTTCAAATCCTTAACAGTCACTTTCTCGAACTGAATATCTTGCACTGTGTAACGGGTGGGCATCAAATGATTGTAGTTAAGAAGCTTCAAAAAGGGCTTGATCTTGGACTTCTTCTTCAACTTAGCTTTGCCCATCTTTTTGGTCACTTTACGTGGATACCTATCGATACCAGCGATGAGGGCATGCCCAAATTGTTTCTCAGATGTGCCATCATCGAAAGTTTTAACAATAATCGCCTTACGTCCTGCGTAACGTCCGGAAAGGACGATTACGACTTTCCCCGATTTCATAATCTTCCTCATCTTGGCATCTGAAATTGCGAAACGAATCAAATTAGTTCACAGGATTAACGGATAGATACGATCAAATCGGCACAACACGCGATAAACAAAATGTAATACGAGCAGCTTTTGCAGGTTAATTTGATTTTGACAAGTCGCACTTACGCGGTAGCACTCAACTTTCAAGTAAAAAGTACAGAGAAAGTGCAGTATTCTTAAATATATCTATTCAAAGAGATATTTTAGCTTTGAAAATATTGTATTGCACTAATATTTCAACCACACATCTTAAACTTGACATTCCGAGACGAGAAGAGAGACTTGTCAACATCAATCTTTGTACATCATTTTCACTCGGATTTCTAGAGAAACCATCATAAATATGCTGATTTAATAGGAGTATGGAGTGTTACATTTTGTTTTTCGAAATCATTTTCGGGGAAATTTGGATAATTCCGCCCGATGAACACCAATAAACAAAGTCAAACAAATGTCACCACTTACTGGTCTTATGGCTGACCGGAAAAAGAAATTTTGTAGAGATTGTTTTTGTAGTGACAGCTTGTCAAAACTTAAGTTTGGTGCGAGTTTGTCAGTTTATTTTGGTTATTGTTAACAGATGGCAGCTCTTGCTTCCGGAGTACATTTTAATAGAAAAATTAATAAAACTTTTCAAGTAAGTGAGGTTTAAGGCAATGAGAAATTAGGGAAGTGTAACAATTATATAAAAATATATGTAAAATCAGTAATGGAGGAATTTCATGATTCGCCACTCGTTTATTCATAAGATCCTTATGAACTGTTTATAATTTTTAAATATAAACGACTAAATTTGAATTTGTGGGTTTTCGTTCGGAGACAGAACCCAACAACTTTTTATCGCGTGAAATGAAATTCTCTTTCTCATAAAAGACAAGTTTATTCGCTTCCGAACAAAATGAACATCATATAAACGACTGTATGGATGATGCAATGTTGGTTGTAGATGCTTTGTCGCGTTCGATTCGCGGTAGACTATGTAGTGAATTTATAAGTTTCAAATGTCCGTAAAGGACAGCAGCAATGGTCTGCTGCCTCGGCAGTAGAAGATGGAGATATCTGCCGAGAATGCCCTCGTCTGGAGACGCGTGAATGCGCTGGCAGGCTAGCATTGCGGTGTCGTGGGGTGGGTTCATTCCCCCAGCACAAGGACCCACTACAAAAAATTTCGCACTCACGAATTTCTTGGGGTCGAACAAGGACAAGGCAACCGAAGTCGCAAAAAGGTAGACAACCGACTTGTTCAAGGAACAAGGGTAACAAGTAATAAGACCTGGAGAGGCTCATGGCCCACAAATGAGAGAAGGGCAACCGGGTGGTGATGGAGCCCCTTCGCATCCACCCAACCGGATTAATATCCATATTTGTTGCAGTGGCCAGGTATTCCTCTTCTGAGTGGAAAACTCATACAACTTAACTTACATAAGTCTTCCCATCAGAAGAAAAGTACCCCGATAACCAATTTATGCCATAGAATTAAACAATTCGATTGCATAACTCTATGCCATAAATAGGCACTCTGCTTGGGCCACTCAACCCGCGACGTCTCCTGAAACAAGGAAGATTATATTGTACCCGGCGGCTGGCTCATGTTTTATGAGGAAAGCCTGCCACCGTACCGGGTCCTATACTCGGTCCAAAGGAAGCAAAATAGAAAGACCGAAAGTTCTGAGGTATTAATACATTTTATTTTTATAAAATAGCATTATTTCCAGTACAAAAAAAAATAAAACGAGAGATCAGAGCAATCATCTAATAATTTGCAGCTGTATGTAATCAAAACAAAAGCAAACGAGTACCGATTAAGCAAGGTCTTTCCGAGACAACAGACGTTAACGAAAGAAACTCGGGCGTCCGGGTGCTTTGGTTTAATATTTGTTTTCGTACTTCAATTAAAGATTAATTCAATCGTCTCATCTACTTTGTCATCAACTTCGTTCACTTTGTTTTTTTACTCTTTATAAATGCACCCACACGCATTTGATTCTTTCAACTATATTTTATGTCATCAGAAAATTTCATTCCTAATTATATTCGTATATATGTAATTTCTATAAAACATGCAAAAAAAATATAATTTTTTGAAAAAAAAGAAGGGTACTTCCCCAAACCTCCTCCTACGAGCGCTCGTGTTCGGGGCGGGTAAGGCCTGCAACTCGGATCATTATTTTATTTTTTAAAAATTTAGACTTAATCTATGTAAATTAAAACTCCGCGATTTTTCCGATCTCTACTGATCTCTTGCTGCGGTCAACAAATCTTCTTCGACACGTTTTACGTATGATTAAGACAACAAATTAGTTACAGTGTTCTACGTGAACTAAAAGTAAGGTTGATTGAAAAGTAACTGGTTGCTGTTCCGAACTCCGCTTTGCACCGATTTGGTTTCCGATACTTGAGTTGCTTCCGAAATTTCCATGAATTTGCCTCAATGATTTTTCCGATTGTCGAGTCTAGAGGATGATACGAAAGATACATAGGGGAATAGATTCGCGCTTCCAAACTCGATATCTCGCACTTTGCTGCCCACACGGAAAAGTGATTTGCATCGATGATATTGAATGGGAACGAGAGAAAATTTATCGAGAGATGACCGGAGCAACTATGTTTATGCACCAAATTCACTGTTATTCCCGTTACAATTGCGACTTCTGCGGCCCTCTGAAGATTCACCGAGAGAATATGTGAATGGCGTGCACTGCTTATGTCGCGACTTCTTAGTTTATCACACGAATTTCGACTATCGCGAATTATTTGGCAAATTACTTGGCATAGGAAATACTGACAAATCCTAAAACATGTTCAATGGCGGGTTACGGTTTGATGCTTTTTTAAGGGTGACGACACACCTGCACACACGGGACGTCAACCAGACTTTTTGATCCCATATATTCCGACGGCTTTCCGGCCACCCAACGGGTTTTATTCAAAGAGATATTCTTGTCCACAAAGGTTTGAAACGTTCGCACAAAATAATACATGGGAAATCCGTACTTTTAACATTTCACAAGATTTGTTTATTGTGGTTTTTGAGACGGGCCAAGTGACAATTCTCCGCGGATACGACCACCTCACTCAAAGCTTGCCGCCGGACTCCTCCACAGCGTTCCGCGTTCATTCGTGAGTTCAAACAGACTCCCCGGAATCTCTTGGCGACAGCACCAGCAACACCAACCGGTCCTACTCCCGCTACCGCCACCGCTATTCCTCCGCTCAATCGCTGATTGTTTCGGAATTTGTTAAGACTTGAAAGTTAAAGCGTGTATGTGTCATGTTCGCATTTGGCAGAAGTTATAGCGATTCACATTTGGCAATAAAAATAATTGTTTGGGAGGAAAAACATCTCAAATGTAATCAGTTTTGGTGTTTGTTGTAATTGTATGTTTATTTTCTATACAAAATATAATAACGGAATATTTTATTATATTGCGAAATAATAAAATTTGCGCGATGCTCTCGAAATTTGATCTTGCCTATCTATTTCGATTTGATTTTATCTAAAATTCTTGCTATGAATATCAGTAGGCAGTATATTTTTGTCTATTTGTCATTAAACATAATTGAACTTTACTCTTTAATGGAAGATTGTATATTTGCAAAACATTTCGAATTTCTTCGTTAATTAAGCTTAATAATACTTTATAACGTTTTACTTTAACGCTTTACTCTATTGTGTACCTGCAGAAAGTGGTTGGGCCTGAATTATGTTGCTAAGAGATATTGGTTGTTGTCACAAATTAAATTTTAAATGATCAACAAAACATGTTGCATATTGTACGCTTAAAGCTCAGGCCACGATAGTCAATCATTTTCGCTATCATTAAACATTATAAAAAGGAGATAATTGCAATAAGTCGGAAGGAATTAAAAAAAATACTACAATTAATATCTTTAGTATAGACAAGAAAAAGTAAAAAGGGCTTAACATCTTTATATCTTCACTATACTTTAAATTCTTCATTTTATTCTTTGTTGTTTTTTGGTTTCATCTTTTTCTGCAGCTGGGAATTGGATTCTAGTTTTGTTTGGAGCAGCGACATAGATGTGATTTTTTTGTTTTTAAGGGGAGGCGAGGTGAATTTGTTGTATACTTTCTTCTTGTTACATTTATAAATATCTTGTTTAATTTTCGTGCCATAGGCTGAATCTGCGACATTCGTTCAATCGAAGTTTTACTATCGTCTAGTAGAAGTTGCTCATCATCTTCTTTACTTATTTTAAGTTTGTTTGATTAGAGGTAAATCAGTATTTATCAGTAAGCCTGTGCCTCTTTATAATCACTAGGGTCCATAGTGTAGAATTCTTCCAGTTTCCATTGTCGGGTCTCGAATGTTGGTCGACACATTGGCTCTTTATGCCAGCATTCCGACATGATTTCGTAGAGGCGCGGGTCACAACCGGGCGGACAAGGCATCCGATATCCATGTTCGACTTGTGTTAAAACTTCAGCGTTTGTCATACCAGGATATGGAATTCGTCCGTATGTTACTAATTTTGTTAATAAGATACCGAAACTCCACACATCCGATTTAATGGAGAATTTGCTATAATTGGCTGCTGAAATGCATGAATTTGTTAGCTGTACTGCACGGTTGGTGGATATAGGTAGATCGTGTCCGCGTGTGCTGACTGGAAGGTGGTCTGAAATGGTCAAGTGGCTGCGGCTCATCCGTCGCCGTGTACTGGAATTTGCGGATGTTTATGTTGACAGTGCAATGTGCCGTGCTCAATTACTACAACTAACTCCAATGACAATCTTCTCTTGGTGTTGGGATTTGTTTCCTTCGATGTGTTTGTATTGCTGGTGGCGTTGTTTGTGTCAGCGCTGGAGCTGCCACATCTACCCCCTTGCTAGTGACTTTCTTGGAATTGTTGGAAAAAGTCACGATTTTTTTAGCTGTTGCGTTTTCTTGAGCTTTTGGTATCGCTCGAGTTTCTAGAATCTGTGGAGTTTCACGAATCTGTGGAGTTTCACGAATCTGTGGAGTTTCACGAACCTGTGGAGTTTCACGAATCTGTGGAGTTTCAGGAATCTCTGGAGTTCGTGGATTCAAGTTTTTATTCGCTTCGTTTGCCTGGTCCGATTCAAGATGTGCTGCAGTCAGTCGTGATATTGAGATGTTTTGTTCTCAATCGTTGACTAGGATTTTGTAAAAATCATCCGTTATTCGCTCAAGCACTTGATGCGACCCTGTGTATGGTCTCTGCAGCGGGCTTTTCCCGGGATCACAGGGTAAAAATATATGTGTGCATGTTTTAAGCTCTTTTGGCAAAAAGGTTTTATTTTTGAGTGATGAGCTGTCGGTATGAGCTTGATGCTGCCTATATTTTGCGGTGGTTTTCCACAAACTTTACGGGGTCAGCGTTTGTGGTTTCTTGAGTTACGAAAATTCCCCAGGTATACGTAAAGTTGTGCCGTACAGCATTTCACCAGGTAATGCTTTTAAATCTTCTTTGTAGCATGTACGAAGGCCGAGTATTACTGAAGGAAGTGCGTAGATCCAGTCAATATCATTTTTGCACATAAGTGCTGCTTTTAAAGTACGATGTGGTCGTTCAACGAGTCCGTTCGACTGAGGGTGATATGGGTTTTTTTACTTCCAAAGAAGTTTGTCATGGCTTTAAATAAGGCAGAGTCAAATTGCGGTCCCTGGTCTGTCGTGATGGCGAGAGGGGTGCCGTAATTGACGATCCAATGGTTGAAGACTGTCATTGCAACTGTCGGCGCTGTGATCTCTTTCAAAGGTACCACCACGGGCCATCGTGAAAAATCTGTCGATAATTGTTAGGTAGTAGTGATATCCCTTTACAGGTGACAGGATAATTAAATCAATGTTAATGTGATTGAACCTAGAGTCTGTGACGCTAATGTTTTGCGGAGTTGTTTTGTTGTGTCGATGAACTTTTGATTTTTGGCACTCAATGCATTCTCGTGACCATTTTAATGCATCTTTTTTGATACCGGGCCAGATGTATTTTTCTCGTAATGCGCGAGCGGTAGAGCGACCACTTGGATGTGAAAGGCCGTGAGTGATTCCGAATGCAATTTTTAAGTTTTGAGGAAGGTACGGTCTTATTACATCTGTGGAGATGTTGCAGTAGACTGGCGAGTTTTCGATGTAGAGTTGTTGTAACTTGCGGGATGTCGAGTTTTTTAATAACTCAGATAATTCCTCGTAGTTTTTTTGTTGCTCACTAATTTCTTTTGGGTCAAATTTGACGGCATATCGATTGTGTTGAATCTCGATAATGCGTCGGCTACGACATTCTCGCTGCCTTTAACGTAGACTATGTTGGTCGAGAATTGTGAGATATAGTCTAAATGTCGTGGTTGGCGTGGAGATACTTTTTCAGATTTTCGTGAAAACGCATAGGCTTGTGATCGGTTTTTATTTCGAATGTCCCGCATTCGAGTTGATGTTTGAAATGTCGATTCCCTGGAAAGATTTCCAAAAGTTCACGATCGTAGATGCTCCAATTGCGTTCTGGTTTGGTTAATTTTCGGGAGAAGAATCCGATCGGCATCCAAACCTTGTTTATTTTTTGTTCAAATGATGCACTAATTGCTGTGTTGGATGGATCGCTTGTTAAACACAATGGCGCCGTTGGGGATGGAAACGATGTGAGTGTGATGTCGGCTAGGCTTTTTTTGCTTTTCTCAAATGCTTCAGTTGCTTCTGGGGTCCATTTGACTTCTCGTTTGTCATTCTTTTTGGAGTCTTTCATGTACGAATTTAGTAGTGCTTGAGTCTTGGCAGCGTTTGGTATGCAATTTCGGTATAGTTTATCATTCCGAAAAATCTGCGGAGATCATGGATTGTTTTTGGGTTTGTATAATGGGTGAGAATTTCGATCTTCTTTTGTGGTGGCTTGTAACTAGCAGCATTTATTATATATCCAAGAAAATTAACTTCGTTTTTCACGAAAGCATATTTATTGTGATCCCGTTGTCTTTCAGCCTTTGAAAGATCGTTCGTAAACGTTTCATGTGCCCTTCGTGAGTGTCAGAAAATACGATGAAATCGTCAACGTAGCAAAAAATGTAGTCAAGGTCACGAAAAATTGAATCAATTCAGCGTTGAAATGTTTGGGTGGCGTTTCGAAGACCAAATGGCATGACCAAACAGTCCGAAGCGTGTAGCGTTTTCGGTATATCTTCTTCGACCATGGGTATTTGGTGGAAGGCCTTTACAAGATCAATCGTTGAAAACACATTTTATGTTGAAAAGCTTAGGAAAAAGATCTTGTATCGGTCGGCGTGTATCGGCCGGGCACGGTTCGGGCATTTAGCTTTCGATAATCGCCACAGCGTGCATGTGCAGCGGAGATGACCATTGACTTTTTGAAGGCCTTATATAGCCGGCTTCAAGCATGGCTAAAATTTCGGTTTCTGCGCTTCACCGTTTTTCTCCCACGAGTTTGCGTGCTCTTTCGACAACAGGGGGACCTTCAGTGATGATATGATGCACGGCGTGACAGTTTTGTGTTATTGCCTTTTTTATTGATGGTTTCGTTAAGTCGGAGAATTCTTGCATTCTTGCGTCTTGCTTCCGTATTCCCGTGTGACGTTTCATTTTGATTTGTTGACATGTCTCTGAGTTGCTGCATTTGATCGTGGATTCATTGTTACATAGCCTCAAGCCCCACTTTAGTTTCTTCCAGAGTCATTGTAACATTTTCTGATTTATAATTTCGCCTTTTATTTGAAGTATTTTTGCGTTTGTTTGTAAAATTTTCACTTTCGTTCGAAGCACTTTCACTTTTCACTGGTTTTTGTTCGAAAGATTTTCTTCTTTTTGTTTGAGACTTAATCAAATATAAACGTGGTTCTCACTCAAGAAAAAGTATTCATTTATTGAAGAACAAAAAGAAATAAACGTGGTTTTTATTCAAAAAAAAAAAAAAAAAAATTCATTTATTGAAGAAACAAGAAATAAATTTTATTCCAGTAAGAAAGAATATTTTGGTAGTGCAGCATCGTAGAATGAAGCTGTTTATATCTAAAGCAAACTGAGTAAATATTCCTAGAATCCCTTGTCATTTTCAAATAGTTGGCTATCTAGATCAATCCAAATAAATAAAATTCGATAGGTGTAGCCTGTAAGGAGTACGTACAGTTGAGTTTATTGCAGAGAAGAATAAATTATCATTCCAATTTATTCTTCTCTCACCGTGGAAGAAAGTCACGCGGCAATGAGCTGTGATAGAATTTGCCTCAAGTTATTTCGCTTGAAGTGCATTAAGATGACGGAAGAAAATAAATAATAATGGAAATCTCTTATGATGTTATATAGATGTATGCTGCATGCAAAATTCAACAGCAGAAATCGAAAGAAGACCAACTCTTCCAACAAATGGAGGAATTGTAAATCGTATTGCAGAATTAAAGGCATGTGTCAGCTCTTTAACATATTGAACATACGACATGTGGGGCAGGTAGTTCTACCCGTTGTGTTAACTACCGCTTATTGGTGGGTCGGGTATTTTCACCCGTTTAAGCAGAACTTACGTAAAAGTTCAGCAATATAACTTTATTTCTTTTTTGCCAGGTAAAACATGATGTAATCGCTTGCATAGGTTTCCTATAGTTTAGCATTTGTTTGTAGATAAAGTGCGACAATTAAAGTAAAATGATGCAACTTTGAATCTGCTTATGAAAAGATTTTCTTATCTTTGTAGCGCCCTTTGTTTGTAGGGTTTTTATGGTTCTTCTTCTTCTACGGCTCTATGGACCTTCTCATTTCCTGCTACAAGTGCCTCCTACTGTCACTGCCCATTGACCGCGTCCTCCAATTTCTAAATCAG
This sequence comes from Odontomyia ornata, assembly GCA_963969285.1. NCBI lineage: Eukaryota > Metazoa > Arthropoda > Insecta > Diptera > Stratiomyidae > Odontomyia > Odontomyia ornata. Next base: position 87,978,441 of record OZ017742.1, read on the forward strand.
AGTAGCGATGTACTGTCTTCGTCGACCGAGTCAGATTAGCGTTTCCTCGAATCCCCCACTGGTCTCCGTCCTTCTGTTAACCCGACTATTACCTTTTTGGGTATCAGTTTTTCGTCCATACGATGTTCATGGTCAATCGGGATTCGGCTCGCGATTGTAAAATTCAATTACTATTCGTCTCAGCGGAGCGCCTAGCCTTGGGGCGCACACATGACAACGCAGAGCGACGTAGCGTGTCTTGTTTCGAGCACGGACGACGACGCGAAACAACGCAGTGTGTCTCACTTTTCCGAGGCATATATGACGGCGCACCACGACGAAGAATAGCAGATCGTGTCTCGGTTTTTAGCACACACACATAAAGGCAGCGGCACTTTCAGTTTGGCAGGTGAATAGAACGACGACGACTTGTGGTGGTGAAGCGGTGAGGGTTTGCTTTTTGAAGTTCATTCGTCAAGACGATGACTAACGACACGGCACGGTTTGCTTTTTGAAGTTCATTCGTCAAGACGATGACTGACGATACGGCACGATTTTGTGAATGCGGAGCGCCTTGCATTTGAGCCACCCAGAGACGGTGTGTACGAGGAGTGTTTTAAATCTTCAGGCACGTCGACGACGACGGTGTGTGACTGCGGAGTGCCTTTCATTCTAGGGCGCACACATGACGACACCGTGTATCAACGACGAGTGCCTTTCATTTTGGGGCACACAGACGAAAACGGCGTATGAACGACAAGTGCCTTACCTTTGTGGTGCATAGACGACGACGGTGTAAAGCGGAGCGCCTTGCATTTTGTGGCGCATAGATGACGAAAGCGAGTGGAAGTGGAACGCCTTATTTTTGAGGCGTATAGGCAATAATAGTATGTCACAACGAGTGCCTTACAATTTGGGGCACACAAACGAAACACTATATTTATTGGCGTGACGATGAGTGCTTTGACTTTTGGGGCGCACAGACGACGACGACGGGAAATTCTACGTCTAGCACTCGTTGCGTGTAGACGTGTTTTTAATTCGCTCCTGTCAAGAATTTTTAAATTAAAATAATTTTTAAAAAACGTCAATTACAAAGTAATTTTATAAAGAAACTTATTACATCGTCGAACTATTCGAACAATTTATCGAGTATCTTGACTTTACCTACGAGAAAGTTTCAAGAAAGGAAAAAAAGTTTTTTCACCGGGGGATGGAGGAGCCCGACGGCTTCCCACCGCTGGGGGACCCAGAGCCAGGCATTTTGAAAATTACAAATGACAAAATGAACAAGCGGAAAAATGAACAAGACAATTGTGAGCATGGAAAGCGAATTACGATTTCAAGCGAAGATTATGAAAAAGTAACCATGGAGAATACAAGGATTACGAAACAAAATGACGAATTAAAACTCCGGATACAGAGTTTAGAAGATATGGTCCGGACGTTGTCAAATGGGAACAAACAAAAAGCCAAGCCGCAGAATACGTCCGGCCAAGAAGAGCCGATACTCACTAAGAAGAATGAAAAACTGGAAACAACAAGCAAGACCAACGGGAAAGGAGTACCAATAAATAAAATGAAATCGCAAGATATGAGCAAGACAATCCATGATGCGGAAAATATCCTGAGCGCAGGAGGAGCGAACGACAGCGCCAATTATTATGCGGTGCTGTCTGCAATGCACGAGGAAATGGACGTCGAGATGGAGAGCAACGATAAGACAGGTAATATTGATAGCGATAATAATTTCATTAAATATTTAAAATTAAAAAATAAGCAAAAGGAGAAGAAGCCAACCGGTGTGTCTGCTGGTCCTCCTAATAAAATTAATGTGGTAAATGAAAAAGTTCCTCCAATAAACGTTTTTGGGCAGCGTGGAGGAGATATGGTTCGGTTATTGGCAGCCGAACATAAAATCAAAAACTTTGAAATTAAGAGAGTGACCGGTGATAAGCTCTCGATCAAGACAAAGACACTGGCTGACTTCAAACAGGCGAAAGATGCTCTTAATAGTGTCCAAGCTCCCCACTTTACATATACGCCAAAGGCGGAAAAAAATCAGACCTTCCTGTTGAAGGGCCTGGACTGTGGGGAGAATACAGTTGATCTCCTTGAGATGTTGCAGGAAGCAGCACCAGCTGTTAAGTTCATGTGTGTGAAAAATTTTGCTACAAGGAGATCAACTGTAGAAGGTAAAATATTACCATTTTATTTGGTACAAATTTCCAACGACAGCAGTCCGAGTGCCCTCCAACAGGTAAGGTACTTAAACTTTAGAGTTGTGAGGTGGGAACGCCTCCAAAAAACTGAGGTCAACCAGTGTTACAGGTGTCAACGATTCGGTCATTTGGCTGCCAATTGTGCAATGCACTATCGCTGTGTTAAGTGCAAAGATATCCACGCCCCCGGTGAATGCAAATTGGCTCAGGTGGAGCCAAAAGAAAAATTGTATTGTGTTAATTGCGGTACATTTGGTCATCCAGCATCATACCGAGGATGCCCTCGGTATCAAGATGCAAGAGCTAAATTTTCCCCAAAGCAAACCAAAGTAAATCAGAATCTGTTACCTCCCAACTTCATCAAACCCGGGGTATCATTTGCACTTGCTGCCAGAGGACCAGCAGACAACAATATAAATAAAATAAATAATGTAAGTGGCAATAATGAGCTGCTTCTTAAAATCTACCAGCAACTTGAATCGCTTTCAGATAGAATTAATAAGCAAGACCAAAAAATCAATTTCGTTTTTCAAAGTTTAGGTCAACATGCTCCAAAATAGTTTGTCATCCAGTCACATTCCCATGGATAGGATTCGTCTCATCTCGATCAACGTCAACTCCATTGTTACTTTACATCGGCGTGATTATCTCCTTGAATTCATTGTTAAGCAAAAGCCTGACATCATGCTTCTCACCGAAACCCACCTCAATTCATGGCACTCCATGACATTCAAGGATTTTGAATTCGTAAGAAACGATAGGGTAATAGGTGATGGGGGAGGTGGCACCGGGATATTGGTTCGAAGACCCTATCGTTTCCAAAATATTGAAAAAGTCGAATTCAAAAGCTTTGAATCTCTTGAAGTGTCCGTTATCAAAATTTCACTGCCAGGTGGGGATAACCTCTTCGTTATCTCTGCCTATGCAACTGGTGGAACTGTTCTCAGGCTCAAGGAGGAACTCAATTCCTTGTTTGAAATACTCGAATTGAACAGGCTTCATAATTATTATATTCTTGCTGGTGACCTGAACGCCAAGCATACATCATGGCTGAACGCCACCAATAATCCAAGAGGTGTATTCCTGAAATCGTGGATAACAGAGAACCAGATTGAATACAGGTGCAATCTATATGGGTCGGAGTTCCCAACATACCCTAGGACAAATTCATATTTGGACCTCTGCATTGCTGACGCAAGACTCGAATTCAACTTTAATAGTCCTCAACGGAAACTGCAGGTGCTTCCTTATGATAGCGACCATAACGCAATCGTAATGGAAATCAATCATCAAAGGGATGATTTCTTCCTCATTCCAGTTCAACATGAAAATCATCGGTTGAACTTCAAAAAAACAGACTGGGGAAAGTTTCAAAAGAAGTTTAATCGGGAGTACCAGAAGCAATGTCCCCCTTCTGACGGTGGCAACTCTTGCTCAATGGTTCCTAATGACAGGAATTTAACTAACGATGAAATAGATGTCTATTTGTCGAAGTTAGAGAAGCTGACGTTGGAAACGATTGAGAAAGTAGTTCCCAAGATTAAACATCGAAACAATATGGAAGGATATGAAACACCAACCATCGCAAGGTTGAAAAGATTGAAAAGCCTTCTTCTCACACGCGTCAACAATATTTATCGACGATTTTTGGATTACAACCATCCCTCGTTGGCTTTGTTGAAATTACATCTGAAGAATGTCCGGAACTTAATCCGGTCATACTTCAGGAGTGAGGTCAGCAATCAATGGGCGGAAAAATTAAGGGGTATTAGCCCACAGGACCCAGACGGCGTGTTCACGAAAGTGAATAGCATATTCCGCAAGAAGTCTCGAGTGAAGGTATCGAATCTTGAAGTCACTAGTGATGAGATAAATCTTCTCGATAGGGCTGGTATCGAAATTGATAGTACGACTCCGGATAGAAATGGAAACAGGATCATTTGTGAAGGATTAGATAAACTTGCCCTGATTGGAACACATTTTGAATTGGTTCATCTACCAAACCCTGAGAGAGGGAATGAGATATTTTCAGAGGTCGTTGAAGCAAAAGTTTCCGACTTCAAGTCAAGCCTGAACGGCCAATCAATTCTTCATTTCAATGAAACATTAATATCTGACCTCATACCGAACTTGAATCTTATTGATTATTTTGTCAGCTATGAAGACTTGTGTTTCATATTTCGCAAAATAAACAACAAGAAATCATGTGGTACTGATGGTATTCCAAATGTAGTTCTCCGACATTTGCCTGAGGTTGCTATTAGGAACTATTGCATATTGTTCAACAACATGTTGAGCAATTCATATTTCCCAAATGAGTGGAAAAGGGCTAAGGTATTTCCGATCTTGAAGAAAGGAAAAGAATCTTCATGCCCCAAAGGCTATCGCCCAATCAGCTTGCTGCCTAACATCAGCAAGGTGTTTGAAGTGATACTCAATAGAGCATTAAGCGCCCACATTGAGGAAAATGAGTTGATGCCGAATTGCCAATTTGGTTTTCGTGCCAGGCATTCGACCACACATGCAATAACGAAAGTAACCTCAGACATCTGTTGGAAACTAAATGATAAACAATGTGTTGGAGCATGTCTCATTGATATGGAGAAAGCCTTTGATACGGTATGGCTAGATGGACTTATTTTTAAACTCCTTCAGGACAAGTTCCCCAGACACCTTGTTGCCATGATGTGTAATATGTTATACGGCAAATCGTTTGTTGTAACTGATGGAAATCTGACAACAATGCGCGAGTTCAAGGTCTTGAATGGTCTACAGCAGGGAACAGTTACTGCGCCTCTGCTCTTCTCAATCTTTATTCGCAAGCTATTGAACGGCTTTGATTTTAACGTCTCGCCAACGCGATCATTGGTAGCGTTTGCTGATGATCTGATCATCTATACGGCAGACCGAAAAGCCACAATAGTTCAGAGCAATCTCCAAAAAATGTTCAATGATGTACAGCTGTACACTGACAATTGGCGAATGAAAATCAATGCGCAGAAGTGTGAAACAATCTTGTTTCGGACAACGCTGCAGGGGGTCAGTCAAGACCTGAAACGTAATTGGAAAGATTTCCACATCATGGCTGGCGAGGGTAGTTCAGAACGAATTCCACATAAATCCTGTGTTCGATACCTCGGTGTTTATCTCGATCAGTATCTGTACTATACTGAACATGTGAAAATCATGCTCAGTAAAGCACTTAAAGTAGTCATGGCCCTTCGAAAACTCTTTCATTCCAGATACATTGATCAAAAGGTCAAAATTATCTGTTACAAGACACTGGTTAGACCAGTTTTGACATACGGATGTCAGATCTGGTACAACCAGAGTGCTAGTACTATGGAAAAATTAAGAGTTTTCGAAAGGAAATGTCTTCGTGCATGTACTGGTTTGTACAGAAAGCCTGAGACGGATTGGAAACATTATATATCGAATAGAAGAATTTATCAAACTGCTGAAGTGACTAGAGTCGATATCTTCATATTGAAGCTTCTTCGGAATCATATCGCAAGATCTGTGACTGTGAGTGAAAACCCTTGGATTTCACAGCCGTTCCACCCTACAGACGGGTATATAGCGACTTGCCTCGCTACTGGCTTCATTCCTCCAGAAGCATTCGTGTATTTGGACATGAATGGATATGTTTTTGATTCTGACGGCGTCCCAGTCATATATCACATATATCGACGGGCCACCGATAAGAAGATAAAATATCCTCCAAATTTGAGTTCACGAGACCAACGATTTCAATGGAGATACTCATTTGCTAGATTCGTTGAAGCTGATCGAGTTGAGACGGCGCAATCCAGGTATTGGTGGCTGAATGACAATGTCTAAATTTTTCGTGTTTGTTTTCAGTTTTGGTGTTTTTCGTTATTTAGTTTTTGAGTTTCAGCTCATTATTGCTACATTTAGTATTGTTATATATTTTTGTTAAAATCAGGTATAGGTTAGGTATATGTAATGTTTACTATATTCCGTTAGAGATAAGATTAAACACTTAGGTTAGGAACATTGTTATAGTATTTTTAGTATAAGATAAAGTTTTTTTGATTGTATTTTATTAGAAATAAGTTACAACATATTAGGTGTAGGATCAAAGTTTCACTGTTGTGTATTAATCATAAATAATTTTTGGATAGTGTTGGTTGGTTTTTTCTCCTTTTTCCAATTGAATTGTAAAAATATGTAATAATCGTAATTAATTGCATTTGCTATAGTTTTTTTTTTTTGATGAAATGAGTTTATGATAACGTACAAATTTAGAGAGCCATTTGGGCCATTAAGTTTTTTTTGATTGTTATTATTTGGAATTTGCTTTATATTCTTTTAAAATTTATAACGATGAGTATTAAATAAAGCGCTTTTGACTTGACTTTGACTTTGACGACGACGACGGAGTGAAGCGGAGCACTTGGCTTTTGGGGCACTCATACGACGACGGCGTGTGGAAGCTGAGCGCCTTATTGCTGGGCACGTTAACGGCTTGTGACAACAAGCGCTTTCCAAGTTGGGGCGCACAAACGACGAGGGGCCCAGACGGGTGGAGAAATGGTGACGTCGGTCGATGACAGAAGCGTGGATGGTGGCACTGAAACAACGACAATAGTCGCAGATGAGCTGCGTGACTTAAAAATCTTTCAGTTGCAGAGTCGATTGCAAGAGTTGGGCCTGAAGACCACGGGTACAAAGGTACGTTTAAAAGAAACAATGTCGACGAAAGTCAAAGTCTATGATGGGCAGGAGCCGGACGATGAACGAAGCCAAATTGACGACGATGTTAGCACTCACAGCGAGTACGCGGCTGCAAGAGCGTTTACCCCACAGCTATCGTTCAAGGACATCGAAGAGTCTTTGGAGACGTTTGGTGGAGACTCACGTTATTTGAGGAGACCGCCGAGTTTTACCGTTGGAATAATTTCCAAAAAGTTGTTTACGGGAAAAACTTGCTTCGTGGCTCCACTGAGCTTTTCGTAAATTTCGAATTGCATCTAAATGCTGCACGACGTTGAAAAGATCGCTGTTATCAGAGTTAACGAATACAACTACTAGTAAAGACGTTCATAGACGGCTAAATCAGACGGAGAAAAAAAGTTACAAAACAAACCAAGAGTATGTGCACCGAATGTTGAGAATTGCCAGCCATGCGGACATTAAAGTCGAGGCCAAAAGCCAGTATATCATTGATAGTATCCCTGACACCGAGTCGAGAAAAGCTTTCTTGTACGGTGCTTGGACAATCGTAGACCTGAGGAGGAAGCTGAATCGGTACCAGGCGATGAGAAGTAAGATGGTAGCATAACAACCGGTGACGAGTGAAAGACCACAGCTGAAACTAAATAGCGACCGGCAAAATGTTTCAACTGCGGAAAGTCTCCGCATATCAGCAGGAATTGCCTAAAGAAGTCAAAAGCGACAAAGTATTTTCGTTGTAATGAGTACGGGTATATCGCGTCTGCCTGCAAAAAACATTCACCATTAGAGCCACCTAAAATACATGTCAACACGTAACAGTCGAGGGACAAGAAGGTGTACAAAGTCATTGTAATCAATGGCGTTGAGGTCGAACTGATTATTGACTCAGGAAGCGACTTAAACCTTACGACTGCGACAATGTACGTCCGACTTGGAGCACCGAAGATGGACACAGCAACAGCTCCATTTCACGGAGTCGGAACTGCTGGATTCCGAACATTGGGAAGTTTCGAAGTGGCTGTCGCTCTTGACAAACACCGCGTTATTCTTCGATTCCATGTGGATGCAGATGAGATTCCGGCCAATGACGTTTTGTTGGGTGGTGGATTGTCAGAAGTCGTTGAAATCCACATTAAAAACCGAAAGGCCGTATTTTCTAAACTCCAGACCGACGAAGAAAATGACGTTAAGAGCATAGTAAATATCAGCGTACATAATGACGATTGGCTCGAGGGCGTAGAAAGCATCCATGACGTGACGATTAAAGACGAAGTGAAGAAACTCATTCAACAGTATTTACCGACGGATGAAAGACGTACCCACGTTGAAGTTAAGATACGACGACATGCCAGTTCATCAAAGTACTAGACGGTTATCAGCTGAACAACGCGGGATAGTCATTAAGACCGTGAAACAGCTGATGAACGAAGGCGTTGTTCGTCCTAGCATTTCTGAATATGGTAGTCCTATTGTGTTGACGAAAAAGAAAAATGGTTGACAAGAATATGCGTCGACTATCGGTAACTAAGTCAAAAGATGGTTCGAGACCGATTCCCACTGCCGATTATAGACAATCTACTGGACAAACTGCAGAGTGCGAGGGTGTTCAGCGTATTGGATTTGGAGAACGGATTCTATCATGTTCCTGTCGAAGAGGGCAGCATCAAGCACACGTCCTTTATAACGCCAAACGGGCAGTTTGAGTTCTTGTGGATTCCATTTGGCATCTGCAATGCAGCAGCGGTCTTCCAAAGACATATAAGAGCCGTGCTCAGAGATCTTCTGGCCGACGGGACGAAACGAGGCTGATGGCTGCGTAAAGCTTGGACGCGTCATGGAGACAGCTTGTAAGTGCGAAGTTCACTTTAATTGGAAAAAATGTAAAATGCCTACGTGAAAAGTTGAACACCTTGGAAATATTATCGAGGACGGGACTGTGAAACCAAATAATGACAAGACGCTTGCTGTTGAACACTTTAGTCAGCCGAAGTCAGCGAAAGATGTGCAGAGCTTTTTGGGGAAGTTTATCAAGGACTTCGCTCAGATTACTCGTCCATTATCGAACTTATTGAAAGACAAAGTTCTTTTCGAATTTGGAACTAGCCAATTATGCGCATTTAACGAGTTAAAATCCACTTTGACCAAGGCCCCAGTTCTTAAACTCTTTCGTGTTGGAGCTGAGGCAGAACTTTACACCGACGCTTCCATGTATGGGCTAAGAGCCATTCTTCTGCAATGCGATCACGAGGATGCATCCGATATATTACACCAGTTCGAAAACGACACTAGCAGGACAAAAGTATACGACTTACGAACTGGAGATATTGGCAGTTGTCAAGTCACTCGAGAAATTCCGAGTGTATCTTTTGGGAAGTCCCATGAAGATTGTGGCAGACTGTCAAGCCTTGGCTCTAACAATGGCGAAGAACGAAACCTGTGTAGGAGTAGTACGATGGGCGTTGTTAATTGACGAATACGAACATACGTTCGAACATAAACCAGGTAGGTCAATGAAGCACTAAAACGCTCTAAGCCATAGCCCAGTATCGGTCTACTTGACAAGACGGGACCAATGCGCTTTAACTGCGTGAATTCAACGCGCACAGAAAGAGTTGGAGAAAATTATCGTAGGAAGAGGTAATGACGACGCTTTCGTAGTGCAGCATGGTATCGTTTACAAAAACGACGGCGGAGCCTTGCAATTTGTCGTTCCCAAGGCAATGTAATACGACGTGATCAGACGAGCCCACGAACGCGCTTACTTAGGGCTTAAAAAAGTTGAGCACCTGCTGAAATCTGACTTCTGGTTCCCACATGCAAGCACGTATCAACAAGTTCATCAGAAATTGCGTGACGTGTATCCTGGCAGAAAGGAAAAAGGGAAAGGAGAGGGATGGCTTAATCCTATTGACAAAAGTGATCGTCCGCTGGACACGTACCACATCGATCATTTGGGACTAATGCCTTCCGCGAGGAAAAATTATAAACATATTTTTGCAATTACCGATGGCTTCATGACGTTTCTATGGGTATATCCTACAAAGCCGACAGCAGCTGAAGAGGTCATCATTAGACTTAAAAACTAGTCGACGGTTTTTGGAAACCCCCCGACGGATCATTTCAGACGTTCAGTGTTTGCCTCAAACGTCTTTAGCGATTGTTATGCGAAGGAAGGTACCGAACACGTTTTATTGATGACAGGAGTTCCGCGGGGTAATGGAAAATCGAGCGAATGAAGGGGATCATTGTTCCAGAATTAACGAAACTTTCTATTGAAAACCCCGCCGAGTGGTTTAGACATGTCGAGAGGCTGCAGCAATACGTTAACTCGTCGTATAGTCACAACATTGGTACCACACCGTTCGAACTCTTAATGGGAATGAAGATGTGGTTGACGGATGTCTTGCCTTTGCAGGATATCATCGGCGAAGAGTCCATAAGCCGTTGCAATAACCGAGCTGTTAAAGGGTTAAAGAAAACCCCAAAATGTCCCAGATCAATCGAAACGATCGAGCCGGTACGAGTGCAGATTGAATCGGAACAATTTCCGATTGATCTAGCACAATTTGCAATCGAACCGGTTTGAGATTGATCTGGTACGACGAAATACCTCGGACATGGCAGTTGTCATTTGGAGGATGGAGACTGGCGGGAAACCCACAGGTGGGAATGATTGCTGTGCGGACTAAAGTTCGGGTATTGATTTTTATAATTAAATTACATTAACGCTGACATCTCTGCAACACCCAAACAGGAACCCACGTCAAGTAGGAGTTTTGCTTGGGCGGGCGGAGGAGTCTGTTTTAATCGCCACACGTTGCGCACGTCGGAGGAAACGCGCCGACCACGAATTAACGTGATCATCATTTTCGCGGTCTCAAGTGCTTTCAATTGTGTACCCAATTGGGCAGGCAATAATTGTCTGTCGATAAATCGCGGATAGTGGAAATCAGTTTGCATTCACACAAAAACGAACGGATCTAAGTAGACAGTTAGCATATGAAAGCGGCTTGATTTGCATTCAATCTGAATTTGAATTTTTCCATAATCTCGGTTGAAGATTTCGTTTTCGATCCACTGGTCAGCATCTTCACGGGCCATTAGTAGATATGTTCGAGGTGGCTTAAAAAAAATACCGCAAAGATATATATCACTTGAAAGCCTATCACAACCAATGAACCAACCTCTCGTTTCGAGAAGAAAATTCGTATATTACTGAAAGTTTAGTGCAAGTTGTAAAGTTACAGTAAATTAATGACACTCGAATTACATAAGTAATTTTTGCCCATAGTGCTCAATGTGAACGGATAAAAGTCCTCAAATTACATCCACTAAGATTGGAATTTTCAACTTTGATTACGACTACGAAATTTAAATGCGCATATGTGCAAGTCATAAACAGTTAATATTACATTGTAAATATGCTGGATTCTTCCGGCCTGGTGGTTATAAACCATTAATCTTTTTATTCTGGCTGTTCTTAAATCAACAATGCAGTGGAATTTATATCACACTTTGCTGCTCGGTTACATTCTTACAGAATAGAAATTACAGGACCATCTGCATCGTCGGCGAGCGCTCGGAAGACCATGCGGGTGAGTTCCCTCTTATTGCATCATATATACATATATTTCGTTTGCATGTTCCTTTTTCATTTTTAAAATATTGCAAAAACAAAGCCTGATAAAAATACAAAAAATTCACTAATAACGTTGAAAATGACCGAGTATATACATTACGCCTGACACTGGAATTACATCTTGAATGTGTAAACGTAGTTGCAATAAGTTTTTATGATAAACAAAATACTATAATAGGAAAGTGAATGCGCAGCATTTATGGAAAATGTTCGTTGTTCTGTAAATATAAGAATCCGTCGCTGATCCCATTTCAGCTAGTTAATTAAAAGAGTTATAATCAAATTAAGAAAAAAAAAATCAATATAAACGCAATTGTAATAGTGCTAAAAAGTCTTCAAAATATTTAGTAAAACAATTTAAAAATTAACACAAACTCTAAATTGGTTTTTACACAGAGCCTTAGCATTAAAATAAATGATTTTTAATACCGATTTTATATAACTTAAAATATATATTAAAAGCATTAATGGTAAAAGTGAAAATATATTCGACTTAAAGTAAATAGAATAATACCAAATTGAGGGAAGGTGTTGTATTCAACTTAACCAAGAATCAAACACTTCATGGAGGAAATACCGAATTTTGTGGGTACTTGTTTTGAAATTTATTGTATGTGCATGGTTGCCGCTGGCGTTTTTCCCGTAACGTAATTTGATGTTTAATAGAGTTGTAAATATTAAATTGAATGTAGTGAAGGACTACATGTTGGCGCGCGCGACTTGACTCGTCGGAGGTTGCGAACGAAGTGAGCGTCTCGTTGACATGAGTTGTGAAATTCATGGCATCCACTAACTGCTTGATGCGCTCTTTACGGTGAGCATGTGGACGCCACAGTACTCCCTCCCAAGTGACATTTTGATGAGAATGTCACGATCCAAAAATGGCGTTGAAAAATGCCGTAAATGAGGCTGGAGCAATGGCGGGTTGCGTAGCACGTGTTTTGAAGATGACTTGCAAGCGGCTTTAAAAGAAAGTGAACAAATGGCAAACGATAGTTTTCAGAGAAGTTTAGAATCGTCTTCCTATTCTAGTATGTCGTCGGAGAATTCAAATATTGTTTACATTGTTTATCAAATGCTAAAACCGCATAAAAGAATATTCATAAGGAACTTAGAAAAAGTAGAAATGATAAAATAGTTTGATGGAAATGATAAAACAAAAATATATTTGATTTTGGATCTTGAAAAATTTTAAACTTATAATTAAATAAAACGATAAAACGTTCAATAGGATAGGCATGTTTGAAAATTATTTAGACCAAGAATTTCAAATCAGCGTTTTATCTATAATAAGTAACATCCGTTACACGCGTTTGGATAGAATACGAACGAAAAAGATTATTCGAATTAACGTTATTAATTGGAATGGATGAATGTATATAAATATTTCCTGTAGTAATTTCTTGAAAAAAAAAAAATTAAAATTGGTATTTCTAATATCCTACATGTTCGATTATTTTTTTTGTGAAGAAATGGAGATGCCTCATTAAAGGTGAAACCATCGGTCTTTCCTTTCCCAAATTCTGACCGAGTATAGGACCCGGTACGGTGGAAGGCTGCCCCCTAAAAACATGAGCCAGCCGCCGGGTACAGTTTAATCCTTTGTTTTCTCTTTGTTTCGGGTGACGTAGCGGGTTGAGTGGCCCAAGCAGAGTGCCTCTTTATGGCATAGAGTTATGCAATCAAATTGTATAATTCTAGGGCATAAATTGGTCACCGGGGTACTCCCCTTCTGATGGGAAAGTTCATGCAATTCAAGTTGTATGAGTTTTCCACTCAGAAGAGGAATACCTGGCCACTGCAACAAGATATATATGGATTTATTCCGGTTGGGTGGGTGCGAAGGGGCTCCACCATCACCCGTTTGCCCCTCTTTCATTTGTGGGCCATGAACTTCGTCGGGTAATGACGAGGTTACCCCAAGTCCGCCTTTCTTCTCAGGTTCCTCTTGTTCTCGAAACAAGTACTATCTCCCTCGACGTAGTTATCTACACTTTTTGCGACTTCGGTTGCCCCTGGATCTCCAGCAGTCAAATTCGTGCGTGCGAAATTTTTTTGTAGTGCGTCCTCGTGCTGGGGAAATGAACCCGCCCCACGACACCGCAATGCTAGTCTGCCAGCGCATTCACGCGTCTCCAGACGAGGGCATTCTCGGCAGATACCGACACCTTTTTCTGCCGAGGCAGCAAACCATCGCTGCAGTCCTTTACGGACTATTGAACATTACTAAATTCACTACACCGTTTTGCCGAGGAACGATCAAACCTACGAGACGAAGCAATGAAACACATCCAGTTGATTCAGAACGAGAATCGTAAGGCGTTTAATCGGAAACGCAAGCCAGCGAGCGCTTACGACATTCGAGGTATCTTTGCTATCTGGAGGACGCGATTTGGCGGAGGCTTGAAGGTGCACAAAAAGTTCCTAAGCCCATATCGGGTCACAACTGTTAAACCAAAGTATCGCTATGGTGTCGAATGGATCGGATACGGTGAAGGGCCTGGCGAAACAACAACAGCAGCCGATTATATGAAGAGGTATCCGAGTCATCAAGATTCGGGTACAGAAGACGAGCTATATTTTGAGAAAGAAACAGGCGATAGCAGTGGTAGCGCAGAGGACGGCGCTTGGAACAAAATGACCAAGTTGTGGGCGAATTGCGGATTTTTTGAATTCGCTGCAGAGCTGGGAACGACGACAGAGAAAGAAGACGATACGTGCGACTGGAGAACTGGTTTTGCTGAATATTATATTTTTGTATCTGCTTTTCGTTTAAAATACAGTATTAAAATTCAACTCGTGTTCGCGTTAAAACGGATCCCACATATATTTACTTAGAAGACGTTGTTTGATTTTCTAATTATTTTACAATACCCTTCTGTCAGGAGCACTCTCGTGTTACTTTTACTTGTTTTAATTTGAGAGGTTACCATTTATGTAGAATCTGTCCGTTCAATATTGGACTTCTTTGGATCTTTTTCATTTGTCCTGAGAGCTATAAACAAAACGAGAAACGTAGCAATATATAAATTCATAGAAAACTATTTAAAAAACGCACACACTACATTTATTAATTTTTTATGTCAAATTCATATCGTAACTCTTTTAGTTGTAGGATAAGTTAATAAGGTTTTTAATTATTTTCATTCAGGTCATGTCGTAATTACAATGTTACAGGAAGTAATTGTTCTATTATAAATATTATTCGATTTGATTTATTCTATAATTCAATGCCTTCTTGAGTGGCCAAACTAGATTTAATTTTCATTAGTAATTCTTTCTTAACGGCATCTGGAACACGAGCGCGTGCTTTTGGTGTAACTTCTTGGACAATTTGATCGACATTTACATTTCCTCCTTTTTCTTTGATAACATTACGGCACAATAGACGCACTTCATCGCGCCATCCACATTCAGTGAGACGATGTCGCAGAAGATCTTTTAATCTGAAATAAGAAGAATAAATATTGATAATACTATGGGGATCAGTTTCCGGAGTATTCATTTACAAATATACTCCCATTTATATATAAAAGCGTTCAAAGTGGAAAATGAGGAAAATAAAAGAATTAATAGAGATAAACAGAATAGATAAATTTCATCGAGCTTCGAATCAGAAAATGAAAATATTGTTTTTAGGAAGATTCCATTAATTTTATACGTTGATAGGGCACTTCGAAACCATTTTTTTAACTTTTTCTTATTTCATGGTTCACAAAGCCTGGTTTTATGTTTGTATTCGGTAAACTAGGTATACTTAATAGTCAATTATTTTATTCATTTGACATCCACAGACCAATTCTCTTTTTTCTTGATAAGCTGTCGGGCCTTGCTTTGTTGTGTGAACAGGCGCGTTTCAAAGCGACACTGAAGATGACTCAAAGGAGTCGAAACGGGTCTGTTCAAACAACAAAGCAAAGCCTGACGGCTTTTCAAGAAAAAGAATATCTTATAGTTTAGAGACTCAAATTAGTTCTACTGCAAATAATAAATAATTATCATTTTGGCATATTTTCGAAGCACCCGGAAGCACCAACTAATTAGATTATATTTTGAAAAGTGAAAGAGTGCGATAAGAGCAAATAGGAAAATATAAATTTAATGAAGTATGTTCGGCGAAGATATCGGACGTGGGAGGAATCACGAATAGAATCTCGCTAAGGTTTGATTTTATTATTCAACCACCGTGAAGCGATTTTAACAAAAAAAAAAAAACAATCAACAAATATAGGGTTTTCCAATAAGAGATGTTATTTTGAATAGATCTTGTGATTTAACACCTTGCGACTTCTTCCTTTGGGCGACCTGAAAGAGAAGGTCTACGCGAACAGCCCAGCGTCGATTCAAGACTTCAAAGATGGAATTCGTGAGACTATCGAGGATATAGGGCAGCCACTTTGCGATTTGGTTATGGAAAATTTCATGAAAAAGATATGGTCCTGTAAGCGTGTCGTGGTGGTCATTTGCCTGATGTTATTTTTCACTATTAACGGCATAACTTCCTCTTTATAATGAAATAAACATCCGATCATTCATATTAAAAAATGGGATTTTTCTTTTAATAACAAAATAACATCTCTTATTGGAAAACCCTATAGATAATCCAGTGACTGACTGCCGTACCCGATCGAACGTTCTACGCCAATACAAATGTCAAATCAATGAAAACAACAGCACTGTTAACCCGAGCTGTGCTATCGATACAATTAACAGCAGATGTGTTTGGAGTAATCCTGCTAGCTTACCTTACCGTCTTCTCATCGATCATTAGACCTCTCTCGAAAACGACTAAGCTAATGGAAGAAAATAACTAGATATATGTTAGTTCCATTTAGCATTTCATTTCAAACCCTATTGAAATGATGAACTGTCTGCCCGTCTATTTTTCTTCGAAACTGTCGCGAATATCAAAGCGACATCTATCTGTGAAACAGTTTGAAATATCGATGGCGACTTTCTATAATATGTACCTTTGTGACATTTTTCTTTCTTCTTGCTCGAGACTCCGAATTGTGAAGACGTAATTAATAAACGTTATTAATTTATATGAGATTGATACGATACAATTGGTGACCCTATTAAGTTGAACACATTGTAAGTGGAGTGCGTTAAAGACTTTAAACAAAAACTAAAAATGGCGACGATAGAGCAATAAGACATTCCCGAAAATGCTAACCCGGATACCCTTAAAACTCCGGAAAATAATTTTGCGATTACCCCACAACAACAATTGCTGCAGGTGTTGACGGAGCTCGAATTAAATGACCAGAAACCTTCGCATCTATAAAGACAAATGCAAGCTTTCGCGGGCTCTCAACTCCCGGAGAATATACTATGCGCATTATGGATGAGGCGACTTCCAGTCCGCGTACGAGCCATAATGTCAGCTTTCACAGAAAAAGATGTGACACAATTGTTAGAAATGGCTGACAAAATCTTGGACGAATTTAACGCAGCACTCGCAAGGATAGCAAATAGATCGGACATCAGAGTCTGATACGCTGTTGCTGGAAATTTTGAAGCGCATCGACAATTTCGAGATGAACGACAAAAACAATTATTCTGGAAACAAAAATTTCAAGAAACGAAATCGATCTCGCTCAAGAAACCGCAACCGAACAAATCACGAGTCAAGCGCAGTCAAAAATGAAGGAAAAGCATCACGCTTCTGTTATTACCATCAAATGTAAGTATGGCCAGAAGGCAATCCACTGTCGAGACCCCAGTAATTATCAGCGACAGAGAAACTAAGAACGGTCAGCGATGACGCCTAAACAAAGAGCCGTTTATCTATCAACGATAAAAATACACACTTACATTCTTTGGCGACAATTCCACATGGCTCGATGTAGTCTATAAGGATGGTAGAGCAACGAAAACAAATCCATCAGATTCTATCCCAGTTTCCTGAAATAACAAATCCGGAAGTGGTCACAGCAACTGAACAGACGGTGCTCAAACATTATATCGTCACGAAAAGTCCGCCCATCACTGAAAGAGCCCGTCGGTTACCGCAAGATAGGTTTAAAGCCGCTGAAACTGAATTCGACTATATGGTTGAAAAAGGAATATGTCACCCTTCGAGTAGCCTATGGGCCAGCCCTTTCAATTGGTGCCGAAGTAGTCAGGAAAATGGAGACCGTGCGCCGACTACAGCACATTGAACTCTGTAAACATTCCAGAACGATAACCTATAGCTAGTGTTGAAGATTTTGTTCGACGATCGACCTCATCTGCGCTTATCACCAAGTTCCGGTAGCGGAAGAAGACATAGAAAAGACTGCGGTGATTACTCCTTTCGGGCTGTTCGAATTTTTGAAAACACCTTTCGGAGTGAGGAGGAAGAACACAAACGGCACATTCGAAAGATATATAAGCGATTTAAGGAATAGGAATTAAAATTAACCCTTCGAAATGTGAATTTGGACATTCTGAAGCTCAGTATCTAGGATACCTCGTCAATAAGGATGGTATTACACCGCTAACCAAAAAAGCGGAAATAATCCTTCAATGCGAAAAGTACGTATGATCCAAAGTTTGAGGAAATATCTAGGCATGCTGAACTTCTACCGAAAGTTTCTGAAGAACGCTGCTGAAATCTAAGCACCACTCAACGATTATCTGCATGAATCTCGGAAAATGACAAGTGACTAGTAGACTGGACCCATAAAGCTATTGATGCTTTTGACAAAAGCAAGCAATTATTAGCAAACGCAACAATACTAACGCATCCTGTAAAAAACGCACCACTAGCCATCACAACGGATGCTGGAGCAGTCAGTTAACAACCAGTGGAAACCGCTCGGATTATTGAGCAAGAAATTTAATAGGGCACAACTGAACTACAGCGTCTATGACGACAAAGAGTTGCTGGCTATATATTCCACTATTAAATATTTTCGTGATCGGGTGGAAGCATATCATCCTTCATCAAACGGCATGATAGAGCGGGTTCATCGATCTTTGAAAGCAACGTTAATGTGCCACGAAGATGATTCTTGGGTACAGCATTACCAACTGCCTTGTTGTGTTTACGTTGCGCCTACAAAGAAGATATAAAATACTCAGCTGCGAAAATGGTGTACAGAACGACTCTGCGGATACCTGGAGAATTTTTCAATGACGAGCAATTGGATCACGGCAGCGAATCTATGTTCGTAGAAAAATTTCGACACGACATGCAATATCTCCGACCAACACCTGTAAACCATCATCGGAATGGAAAAATTTTCATATTTAAAGATTTAAACAACTGCCGTCACGTTTTCATTCGAGTTGGCGCATCTAAAAACTCGTTACAACAACTGTATTAATCGAGCGGTCACACAATCAAACTGCTCGAAAACCTTCATATCTCCTACTCGGAATTTGGTGGCAGATTTGAAAAAATATATGTAATTGATTTTATTTGCAATCCTATTTTTGTAGAATACTTTTTCGTCTTATTAATTTTATCAAATGTTATGTTATATCAATTTTCCATTATATTAAAATTTAAATATCTCCCTTTAATTTTATTCGTCATGAGATTTAACTTTTATAACAATTTAAAAATTTCATTTCTTTACTATCGTTAAAATTTCTTTACTTCATTTAAATTTCTTCACCGCATTTAAATCTTCTGTACCTCATTTAAATTTCTTGACTGCATTTCAAATTTGCTTACTTCATTTCAATTTTCTCTACTGTAATTAAATTTTGTTTTAAAATATTTCAAATCTGCATGTAAAATTCCGGGTTTGGGGAACGCTGATGTAATACGGTGCATTACATCACGGAAGAGAAGTGAACAGGGCTGATGGAGTCAGCTGAGGTTTCATCGTATGCACGGGATGAAAAGAAACAGACAAGTTTTTGGATGGATCGAGAAGTGGATCGAGGAGTCTGTTTGAGATCGTGAGACAGCGTGGACGCGGCGGGAAAGGGGGATTCGATTTGCGGCAACGAGCGGGATATGTTAGGTTGCGGGAGTGATCCGCTTGCAAACACGTAGATGGGGTCGCTATAAGAATTTATAGCAAGCGGATGTTACTTCGAGTATTGTAAAGTTCAGGTGATCAAAACATCGGATAGGGAAAAACGTATGGAAAATCGTGGAGTGACTTGGCGAAGTGTTTTTCCTTTGTTGTCTCCATGCCGTGCATTGATATCTAGTGCAGTACCGAGCAATAGAAAAGTGTTCTACCAGGCCTGCTCCTTTACATGCAGTAGCCCTTTCAACCACCGAGATCCCAGTGAAAAATTTGTGGTTTTGTCCGAATTTCCAATCGTAGTTTTTGCCATCGAAAACATCAAAAAACCAGTGATAGCGAGCCTGTTTTTCCTGCCTTCAAATATTTTTGCACACATCATCTAGACTGACCCCATAATAAACGAGTGGAATTCTAAAACCGCATTGTTATACATAAGTCAGTTATGAAAGGAAATAATTCGTCAGTGTATGAAGCTCAACATTCAATCATCAAACCACGTTATTACGTCACCAAGATAACAGTGCTGATCAGTGCAAAACTATCCATCAAACTTATCACAACTAAATTGGAATTCGAATCCTCAGATAGTTAATGTCCTTTTCGAGAGCAGTAACAGTCCAATCGAAAATATAATGACAATGAAAACCATAATGTTGATAGCAAACCATTCAAATTCAAAATGCTACCGTTAGTTCAAGCTTAGTCGCAGTTAACGACTGCGCAAACTGAAGGTTTAGTATCGTGCAACTTGATATTGAATTGGTAAAAGTGCATCGGGCAGAAATTCAATCCGTTATAGCATGGTCAAACAAAGGTTGTTGGTACAGTAGCCATACCACAGTAACAACCACGGTAGAAAAATGCTAGAAAGAGCTAACAAGGCAGCAGAAGAAAAAGCCCAAGTTTAGTACGCAACAGGAAAGTCGTATGCAAGATATACAAAGCAGCTTTTTTTTGGACGAAAAGTGTCAACCTAAGACTGTTCGAGTGTGATTTTAGTTATATTTACGTTATAGTTACACCCACTGCATCATTTTTAGTTTCGATTAAGAAATAAATAATTGAAGTGCTCGCAGTAAAAGAAAGTTTCAGAATTATAAAACGTTTGAAAAAAAATTAATTACTCCTTCTTTAGGAATATTTCACCACATCATCAGCGGGCGCCCGGCGAGGATGTAGGTGAGTACCCGTTTGTTTTTTCTTCTAAGGTTTTTATATTAAAATTTATTATCTATATTATCGTAAATATTATTTCTGTTATTTAATTTTTATTAAAAATTGTTAATTATTAAAAAAAAAAAACAAAAATATAAGAGAAACGTACGCAAATTTCTCCAAATAACTGTAACGTTCTACATTTAGATTACTTTGATATGTTATAAAAAAATAAAATTATGAAGTCTTGGGGAACCGGTCGTTGCATACGTATCAATACCGAGTTTTTAAATGGAAAATCAAAAGAAGAAACGACATGCACAATTCAACATTAAGATCAGCTCTACACCCCTTTGAAACTCATTCAATGGCCTCACCTTTTATAAATTTTATTTTCTTCTTTTTTTTAAATTCTATTTTTGTCTAAATTTACATTTTTCGTTATTTATATGTATGACTTTACAATTACTACTAAGCACAATTAGCATTTTCATGTTGTTGGTCACTTACTATGGAATAAAGATGGAAAAATAATCGAAAAGAGAAACTCGGTCTTTCCATTCCATCACACTTGACCGGGTATAGGACCCGCAACGATGGCAGGCGTTTCGCATAATATGGGCTAGCCATCGGGCGCGCTCCACCGTTTTGTTGTTTTCAGGGGCTCTTGCCGGGTGGAGTGGGCTTCCGTTCGCGTGGCCTTTGATGGTATAGAGTTATGTGATTCGATCACATAATTCTATAACATAAATTGGTCACGTCTATATTTCTCATTTGATGGGAAAATTCATGCAAATTATGTTTCTATGAGTTTTCCACTCAAATGGGAAATATATGGCCACGTCTACGTTTGGATCTTGATCTAGTTGGGAGGGTGCGAGGGGGCACCACCTCCATCTGGATGCCCCACTCTTATTTGTGGGCCATAAGAATCGTCGGTAACGACGAAGTCCTCATAAGTCCGTCTGTCTTCCCCAGGTCCAGTTTGTCCTGTGCGTGAGCAATTTCCAACCCTTAGTTGGTTACCGCCTTTTTAGACATCGGTCGACTTTTATTTGTCCCCAGAAATTCGTGGATGCGAAATTCTTTTGTAGTGGGTCCTTGTGGTGGGGGAAAAGAATCCGCCCCACGACACCGCAACGCTATCCTGCCAGCGCATTCACGCGTCCCCAGACAAGGCCAATCCCAACATCCTCTTCCGCTGAGGCAGCAAACCATCGCTGCAGTCCTTCACGGACATTTACGTATATCCAATTCACTACAGAAGGCTTGAGTATATTAAGTAATACGTAACTCGGGACGATGTAAATAGGGATCCGTGGGGCCTTGGCTACAAGCTGGTCATGGGGAAACTTGGTGCCCTACGGAAGCCTTGTATACATGACGCGGAAAAGATGGATAGTGCGGGGACTCTTCCCCGCCCATCCCGTCCGTGTTGACGCTGTCCATGGTGAAACAGCAGTCGAGTGCCCACTCTTCACACAGCTGGAACTGGAGGAGGCAGTCCTCTCCCTGAAAGCGAGGAAGGCTCCAGGTCCAGATGGTGTTCCAGCTGAGGTTTTGCAGCTCGTCTATCACCATTGTCCTGACTTGCTGCTCAGCACATTCAACGCTTGCCTACGGGACGGGGTTTTCCCGGTACGATGGAAGGTGGCGAGGCTCGTGCTGGTCAGCAAGGGGAAGGGAAATCCCGAATCGCCGTCTGCATACCGCCCGTTATGCATGCTAGACACGGCTGGGAAAGTGCTAGAGAAACTCATCAAGGGAAAACTCACTGACGCGATTCGTGCTGCTGGGGACCTATCTCCTCGGCAGTACGGCTTTAGAGCAGGACGTTCTACCATTGATGCGATTGCAGAGGTGGTGAACGCGGTCCAAAAGGCAGAGGCATATAGTCGCACCAAGCGACGGATCGTCCTGTTGGTGACACTCGACGTCAGGAATGCCTTCAACTCCGCTAGATGGGTGGATATTCTGGACACGCTGGAAAACTCTTTTCAAGTTCCAGAATATCTAATGCGGCTTTTGAGGAACTACCTTAAGGACCGAAGCCTGCTCTACGACACGACACAGGGCCAACGAAGGATGGAAATTACATCGGGTGTTGCCCAGGGATCTATCCTTGGTCCGGACCTGTGGAACGTGTCTTACGACGAGCTACTGAGACTTGAGATGCCAGATGAGTCGCGCTTGGTCGGCTATGCGGATGATGTTGCGGCTCTGGTCGCCGGACGCACCGTTGAACAAGCGCAACTTAGGCTAGGTATGCTAATGCGCCGAGTGAGGGACTGGATGACTGCTCGCGGGCTCAGTTTAGCACTGGAGAAAACCGAAGTGGTCATCTTGACAAAAAAGAGAATCCCTAGAGTAAGGATGATCAGTATTGGAGATATACAGATCGAATCGAAGCCAGCGGTGAAGTACCTGGGGCTACTGATCGACTCGAAGATGAGTTTCTCTGAGCAAATCAGGCCAACGGCTGAGAAGGCTGCTTCGGGAATATCGGCCCTGAGTCGACTTATGGCCAACGTAGGGGGACCCAGCCCATCAAGAAGACGCCTCTTGATGAGTGCTGTAGGGTCAGTGCTAATGTACGGAGCAGAGGTATGGGGCGACGCTCTCAGCAAGGAGGTATACCGAAAACGATTGGCACAGGTACAGAGAAGAGGAGCACTGAGAATTGCATCTTCGTATCCAACAGTCTCCGACTCGGCGGTGAGAGTGATTGCAGGCGTGATACCTGTCGCCCTCCTTGCTAGAGAGCGCCGCGCTATTTACCTGCGCCGAAACGAGGATGCGAGGGAGATGGTTGTCCGCGAGGAGAGACAACGCTCGCTCAACGATTGGCAGCAGTCTTGGAGGAATTGCACGAAGGGAAGGTGGACTGCGCGCCTCATCCCGGATATGAGACCGTGGCTAAATCAAAGGCATGGTGAGACTGACTTCTATCTGACCCAGCTTTTGAGCGGGCACGGGTGTTTTCAGTCTTACCTGCACAAGATCGGCAAGTCACGGTCTCCTGATTGTCGGTTTTGCCCAGGAGAGGAGGACAATGCCTGTCACACATTTTTTGCGTGTACCAAATGGGCCAGGCTGCGAAGGGAACTCTACAGGGAGACGGGAGAGCTCACCCCGGATAATATAGTTGCGGTGATGCTCGAATCGGTTGACAAATGGAACCAGGTGGCACATTATGATCGGGCAGTCCTAAAATATAAAAGGGACTCACAGCAGCCGGAGGCACTGGGGCTGGGGGATCGCTCTTCTGGCAATTCCTCTTCCCCTCTCCCCTCCCGCTAGGAAAGGGACTCCCCAGCTTGAAGGCGCCCCACGGCGTAACAAAACGAGACCTGGCCCGAAGTAATGTGTCAAACGGTTCCAGGCTAGGTTCTCAGATTGACAGGGGAGGTGTTTAGTGGGTAGTCCAAAGGTATCCTCCATGGGAGTCCCACACTGCGAGACTCGGCGGGCATAAATGCCTTCACCTCCCTACCACAAAAAAAAAAAAAAAAAAAAATACGTAACTCGAGAGTCTTGATATTGTTAAGATAAATTTTAAAGTCGCAGGCCCCTTACCCCGCCCCAACCACGAGCGCTCGTCGGAGGAGTGGTTAAGTACCCTTTTGTTTCTCTTTTCATATTTATTTATGTAAATTTTTACTTTCTCACATTTATTTATGTAATTTCTTTTCACATTTATTTATGTACAGTGAAATCTCTCTTAAGCGGATACCCACGGGACCGAAAAAATTGTCCGTTAAAGAGGGCTGTCCGCTCAAAAGGAATTTTTAGTAGCAGTTAACCCCTCGAAAAAAATGTTTTATTTTTGTATACAAATGTGTTTATTTAATATAACTAAGTAACAAAAATTTATTTCTTTCCAAATAAAATTCAGTTCAAAATCAACAAAAACATGTAAAGGCAAATTCAACATTAGCAACCATGGACTTGTATGTACATATACATAAATTATTTTGGAGAAAAAATTCATTTAATGTTGATTGACGAACCATTTTACGAATCCCAACATCTTGATAGTGGGATTTTAAATTTGATAAAAGATTGTATGCATAATAGTCCCCTTGATTTCTCGCAAAATTTTGTAATTTATGTAAAATTTTGCTCGCTTCTCTATATGTCCCGACATCTGGAACTAGTGGTTCTTCGTCTGACTCATCTGAAACTTGTAATATCTCGATGGCGTCTGCATGTTCCTCTACATCTTCACAAGACAATTCACTGTGTACTCCAAAATAGGTTTCGATACTTGAATCGTTTAAAATTTCTGGTGTAAGTGCGTTCAGAACAAGAATTCTCAGTATTGTTTTAAAAGAAGCCTGCTTTGCGGCAGCAGTTACGAATTGTGTTCTATGTAACACTTTCTCAAGCTTTTTTTATGAAATATATCGCGTCTAGCAAGTTTATGCTTTTTGCAAGATCGTGTGCCGAACTACTTTCAGCGATTTTATAACACCTTGGTCTAATGGCTGGCAGACTGATATGCAGTTCGGGGGTAGAAAAATTAGCTTAATATTTTTAAGTTGTAAATCCATAGGAGGTGAATTGGCATTGTCCAAAAACAATAATATGTTTCGTTTTTCTCGTCCCATTTTTCGATCTAAGATCTTAAGCCAATTTGTCATTATTTCACCAGTCATCCATGCTTTGTTGTTGGACAAATAGGATACTGGCAAATCATTGCTGTTAATGTTTTTAAATGGTCTTGGCCTGGCCCATTTATCGATTACAAGAATCTTTTCCTTTTCACCAGCCAAAGTAGTATCGTTATTCTTTCCTCCGATAACTTTCCCCCAAAACAGCACTCATTTTTAAGCGTTAAGGTTTTGTTAGGCAATGCGCGGAAGAAAAATCCCGTTTCGTCGGCATTGTATATATCTCGGGCTGAATAGCCCTGAGTAATCGATGGAAGCCTTTTTAAAAATGATTCGACATCGCCAGGATTAACGCTAGATGCTTCTCCTGAAATCGCCTTAAAGCTAATATTGTGTCGAGTACGGAACCGTTCTAGCCACCCTGCAGATTCAGAAAAGGGTTCCAAGCCAAGGTTCGTAGCTATTTGTTTTGCTTTATCGTGAACTAGCGGTCCTAAAAAGCAAAATCAGAGAAACCGCTGTAAGCTATGAAATTCATTATACCTGACAATGGAATTCCTTTGTTTCTAGCTTTTTAGAACCATTCATAGCATCTCTTGTCAATCTGTAACCCGTCATCTTTTAAAAAACTCCTCTTTACATTGATGTTACAATTTGAGTTATATTTTTCTTCTAAAATACCACTATTCTTTAAAATATCTGCAGCCCGAGTTTTTCCGATATTAAACATTTTTGAAAGTTCGCGGACACTAAGTTTTTCTTTTTTGTAAACGTTTATTATTTCAACTTTTTCTTTTAGTGTTAAACGATTCCGTTTCATCATTTTATACTAACAAAACGCGAATACTACACTCTATACTAGTTAACACAACATCGTGAGCAATTTACTAAGCAAACTCTTAAAAATACTACTATGCACTGATATGAAAAGCAATGTTGCTCATGCTTCGTTCGTTGTTGTAAGCAACTGCAAACTTCAACAAATGCACGAAGAAGCATTTTTGCTGACTTTTGCATTGACTTTGCTGCGTATATTGATTGCATCCTCTTCTTGGTGTTCGTTCAAAAGAGCCTTTAGCTTATAGAAATTGTTCTACGGGCACTGTCCGCGTCCATTCAAGAGAGGTGTCCGTTCGAGATGCTAAATTCATATGGATTTTTGAAGGGACTCAAAAAAATGTACGTTTAAGAGGGGCGTCCGCTTAAGAGAGATGTCCGTTAGGTGAGGTTTCACTGTATTTTTTTTCTCACATATATTTATGTAAATTTTTTCCACATTTATTATATAATATTTTTCCACATTTGTTTGTATGATTTTTTTGCTAAACTCAAGTATTATGAATTAAATAATTGTATCTCCTGATCTTTTATTGGTATAAACTGAACTAAAAGAAAAAGGAAATATGAATCGATAATTTAACTCAATGTTCGGTCTTTTCATTTATTTGAAACCCTGACGAGGTATGTGACCCGCCCCGTTGGCTGGCGCTTCCACTAGCTAGCTAGCCATCGGATGAGCTCACCCTTCTCTTTGCGTTGCAAGTGCTCTTGCCGGATAGAGTGGCCCTCCGCTTGAGTTTCCTATTTATGCTAAAGTGTTATGTAATTCCATCATATAAGACTAACATAAATTTGAAAGGTTAATATTTTTCATTCAAAGGAAAAATACATACTAATTATGTTTGCATGAGTTTTTCATTTAAATGGAAAATATATGGCCACGTCTACAATGGATCTTGATCCAGATGGGAGGGTGCGAGGAGGCACCGCTTCCACCTGCATGCCCCACTTTTAATTGGGGGCCGTAAGTATACATAGTAAAGACGAGATTGTAGTGAAAAGTAGGTATAGATGTCCATAAAGGACTGCAGCGATGGTCTGCTGCCTCAGCGAGAGAAGATGATAATGTCAGCCGAGATTGGCCTTGTCTGGGATGCGTGAATGCGCTGGCAGGCTAGCGTTGCGGTGTCGTGGGGCGGGTGCATTCCCTAGCACAAGGACCCACTACAAAAGAATTTCGCATTTACGAATTCTTGGGGCTAAACATCAGGTCGACCGAAGTCGAAAAATTGTAGGTAACTAAAAAAGGTAGGAATTGCTTGTTCAAAGAACAATTCGAAACAAGCCAAAACAGACGGACTTAGGGGAACCTCGTCGTCACCCGACGATTCTCATGGCCCACAAACAAGAGTGGGACAACCGGATGGTGGTGGTGCCCCCTCACACCCGCCCAACCAGATCACGATCCAAAAACGTTGCAGAGGCCACATATTTACCTTCTGAGTGGAAAACTCATACAAACATACCTTGCATGAGCCTTCCCATCAGAAAAGAAATAAAATGGTGATGTCATAGAGTTATGTGATCGAATCACATAACCCTATGCCATAAAAAGGCACCTTGACTAAGGGCCACCCAACCCGCAAGAGTCCCTGAAACTAAATTAAATTAGGAGCGCGCCCGATGGCTAGCTCATTTTTCTGAAAAAAAAACCTTCCACCGTATCGGGTCCTGTACCCGGTCAGAAAGGACAAAATGAAAAGACCGAAGGGTATTTTCTTAACAATTCATTTTGTATTGCTTATTCATGAGTACAATTATTACAATGGTACAACATTATTCTAATGACGAAAATGCTAACCAAACTAGATTCTCAAAAGAATGCAAAGAATTAACCAAATAATATTACTATTAGTTTAGTTCTGCGTTTAAGCCCTTTTTCTCGGAAAGAAACCGCAATAATGTACTTCACTTTTGTCGGCCGAAGTTGAAATAAATTTTTATATTTCAACTTCGGCCAAATAGATATTTATTAACACAAATATTTAAACACAATTACAAAAAGTAAGAAACCAAAAGGGAACTTACCCATCCTCCTCGACGAGCGCTCGTTGACGAAAAGTACATCTGTAACTTTTTCTTTTAGCTTTGTTTTTACTTTACACACTTTTCTTGTTTTAAAATTATAGTTAAATAAAAACGTTTACACTTTTAAGTGAAGTAGCAGTGCTATTCTTACTGCGACAATAATCAGTCAGTTTCGTTGCACACGGAAAAAGCTTTCTGCCGCTCGGAACATTTCATCGTAGCTGATATTTACACATTTACTAATACACGGACGTTCATTTTCAGGTGGCAAAGGGAAATTGTAAGTTACGACATGATTGTTTACTTGATTTATGAAATGCAATTACATGCCAGGGTTTGTGTCACACAATAACCATTAAAATAGAAGTAAAAAGCGAAGGTGGGATTTATTGAAAAATAAATGAAGACTATCCGGTTAACCCTAAAAGTGCACTACTCACCGTAAATAATTATATTTGCAAGTGTCTTGTCTACAGACTTAATCTTGGATAACAATTGCATATTTCATCGATATCCACTTGATAAGCAAACAATCCTCATTGAAAGTTTATTCTATAATGTCACTATTGAAATACAAGAAAACACCACCGTTTGGAGGAATACATGTTTCATTTGATGCTCGGCCATCACAAGCCGAACTGGTCCATCCTTCCTTACAGACACAATACCCCAAACGCACATTCCATGATCAGGGCCTGAGCACCGTAATTGATTATAACGATCACATGGGAAGTCATCACATTGGAAGTAATTTCCGGTAATTTCTTCTCATGATTCGGTCTCTTTTCACATTCGTAACCACCACCCTACATGCACCAAATGTTGAGCACTTAGTTGAATGTTCTTCATATAAACTGTGGCCGCGTGCTCGCAAGGACAACTACATAGCATTTCCAAGTCGACGACTAAACTTTCATTTAAACCAAACGAATATATTTGGAACTTTTGGAACCATTCTTTTGGATTTTGGGGACATTGTGTGACGACAATTTCTGCAGGGAAATTAACAATATCACCAACTTTTCATCCTTCGCATTTTTTTGTTTGTAGGAGGCTGCGTCCACTTTTGTAAGCTGACTAATAAGCAAT
Source organism: Odontomyia ornata (assembly GCA_963969285.1). Classification (NCBI taxonomy): domain Eukaryota; kingdom Metazoa; phylum Arthropoda; class Insecta; order Diptera; family Stratiomyidae; genus Odontomyia; species Odontomyia ornata. The sequence continues at coordinate 88,007,677 of OZ017742.1, forward strand.
TTTGAAGGCACTCGATGCATTGTCCTTCTCTATCATCATCGGGCACCAAGGAATCAATCCCACTTTCATCAAAGCCGATCACATCCAATTCCGGACTCTCTTTACCCTCTTCCAACACTGGTTCACTCACACCAACTTCCTTTTTCACTCTTTCCTTTTTTTTGTGATAGGGAGGTGAAGGCATTTACGCCCGCCGAGTCTGGCAGTGTGGGACTCCCATGAAGGATACCCTTGGACTACCCACTAAACACTTCCCCTGTCAATCTGAGAACCTAGCCTGGAACCGTTTGACACATTACTTCGGGCTAAGCCTCATTTCTCTACGCGTTTAGGCGCCACCGGGCTACAGGGATCCCTTTTCCAGCGGAAGGAGGGGAAGGGAGAGGGATTTCTAGAAAAAAGACCCCTCCGCCCTGGACGCCTCCAAGCGCTCAAATATGTTCCTTTTTATCTTAAGGACTGCCCGAGCGTAATGTGCCACACAGTTCCATTTGTCAACGGATGTGAGCATCTCTCCAGTGAGTTCATCCGGAGAGAGATCTCCCATTTCTTCAATGAGGTCACCGCGCTGCCTTTCCCATCTCTTGCATACAAAAAATGTGTGGTAGGCATCATCGACCTCTCCAGCACAGAATATGCAGTCAGGAGACCGTGACTTACCAATCTTGTGCAGGTAAGACCGAAAGTTTCCATGTCCACTCAGTAGCTAAGTTAGATAGAAGTCAGTCTCACCATGCCTTCGATTGAGCCACGGCCTCAGGTCACCAATAAGGCGTGCGGTCCACCTACCTTTTGTATCGCTCACCCAGGACTGTTGCCAATCACTGAGTGAGCGTTCTCATTCTTCGTGGGCGACAGCATCTCTGTCACATTCGTTCCTCCGCAGGTAGATTCTGCGGCGCTCCTTGGCAAGGAGGGCAATGGGTATCACTCCTGCGATGACCAGCACTGCCGACTTCGAGACAGTCCGATATGCAGATGCAATCCGCAGCGCTCCTCGTCGCTGCACCTGTGCCAAGCGCATTCGATACAGCTCCTTGTTGAGAGCCTCACACCATATTTCCGATCCGTACAACAGCACAGATTGTACTGCACTCATCAGAAGTCTCCTTCTTGATGAGGTGAGACCCCCTATGTTGGCCATTAGTCGGCTGAGAGCCGAAACACTCGCTGCAGCCTTGTCAGCTATTGCCCTGATTTGCTCGGAGAAACGCATCTTCGAGTCGATCAAAATGCCCAGGTACTTCACTGCTAGTTTAGTCTCAACGAGCGCTTCCCCAATGTTGATCATCCTTACTCTAGGGATTCTCTTCTTTGTCAAGATGACTACTTCGGTTTTCTCCAAAGCTAGGCTGAACCCGCGAGCAGTCATCCAGTCCCTCACTCGGCGCATTAGCATACCCAGTCTGAGTTGCGCTTGTTCAACAGTGCGTCCCGCAACTAGCGCCGCGACATCATCTGTATAGCCGATCAAGCGCGACTCATCCGGCAGCTCGATTCTCAGTAGCCCGTCGTACGTGATGTTCCACAGGCCTGGGCCAAGGATGGAGCCTTGTGCAACACCCGATGTAACTTCCATCCTCCGCCGACCCTCCTTCGTCTCATAGAGCAGGCTCCGGTCTGTCAGGTAGTTCTTCAAAATCCGCATCAGATATTCTGGAACTTGAAAAGAGTTTTCCAGTGCTTCCAGAATATCCGCCCATCTAGCGGAATTGAAGGCGTTTCTGACTTCAAGCGTCACGAGCAACACAACCCTTTTGTTTGACTGGCAGTGAGCCTCCGCTCTTTGAACCGCGCTCACTACTTCCGCTATCGCGTCAATAGTGGAGCGACCTGCTCTAAAACCATACTGCCGTGGAGATAGGTCCCCGGCAGAACGGACCGCGTCAGTGAGTCTTCCCTTGATGAGTTTCTCGAGCACTTTCCCAGCCGTGTCTAGCATACATAACGGGCGGTATGCAGATGCCAACTCGGAATTTCCCTTCCCCTTGCTGATCAGTACGAGCCTCGCCACTTTCCAGCGTTCCGGAAATACACCTTCGTAAAGGCAAGCGTTGAACATACTGAGCAACAAGTCAGGACAAAGCTTGTAGACAAGCTGCAAAACCTCAGCAGGAACGCGATCTGGTCCCGGTGCCTTCCTTGCTTTCATGGATAGAATTGCCTGCTCCAGTTCCATCATTGTGAAAGGTGAGCATTCTAATGGTGTTTGTGCATGAGCTGAATCGACACGGACAGGGTGCGTGGGGAATAGTGCCCGTACGATCTCGTCCATCCTCTCTGCTTCATGTAAGCAGGGCTTCCGTTGGGCACCAAGTTTTCGCATGACCAGCTTGTAACCTAGGCCCCACGGATCCCTATTTACATCGTCCACGAGGTCTTGCCAGCATCGGGCCTTGCTCTTGTTAATAAGCCTGCGAAGATATTTCCTGCCGGACCTGTATGCTGCTAGCCTAGTGTCTGCCTCCTCCCGTGTTCGCGCCCGCTGGGCCTCTCGCCGAAGTTTGTGACACTCGCTTCTTTGTTCGGCGATCTCGTTTGACCACCAGTATACTGGAGGCTTACCGTGTCGGGGTCTCCGACGGGGCATGGAAGACTCGCAAGCAGTTATGATGGTACTCATAGTTGAGTTCACCAAGTCCTTGGCTGTAGGCCCTCCACTCCCTGGTGGAGCTCCCAGCAACGGTGCGCCTGCCGTAAGCGCGTCAGCGAACCTCTCAACGTCCATCCTCCCAGTCCTCCATCCGAGGATTGAAGTTTGGGCATATGCACGCAGGTGGCACCGTCGTGAATCTCAACCGCTATATACTGGTGATCACTAGCCGAGTAGTCCTCTAGTACTCGCCAGTTGTGTACTCTAGGTACCAGGGACTCTGAAGCGAGTGTCACATCGGGTATGGTTCCTACACAACCCCAGCGGCGGAAAGTAGGGGTGTTACCAGTATTTAGGACAAAAAGCGCTGTTCTGGCCGCCATGTCCAAGATTTGCTTTCCCCTTGGGTCGGATTGTGGCCTACCCATTCAATGGCTCTAGCGTTGAAGTCTCCCCCGACCAGCATGTGGCCCTCTGTGTTCGAGACAGCGTCCTCCAGGGCATGGAGTTTGGTTCGAAAAGATGGCATTGCCTCGTTAGGTGTCAGATAAACACTGAAATATGTTATCGCTGTACACCGCACCCACACAAAACCATCCCCGCGTCCATGGCCCTGCACCTGAAGGCGGGCGCTGTCTCGAACCCAGATGGCCGAGGTACTAAACTCGTGAGGGTACCACGCTTGCGAGTCCTTGTTATGATGTTGCTCGCTCAGCAACAGCAGGTCAGCTTTCTTATCCCTCGCAAACTGCTCAAGTAGGTCCTGGGCGTTTGTGCTTCGGTGCAAATTGACCTGCAGGATACGGATCATTTGATTATCGATTTGGCTTTGGTTAGGGCCCCTTGAAAACCCAGCATCTCCCTGTCCCTGGCTCATGTTTGAGGTCGCCGGGTGCTAGCTTAGCATCCTTGCAAAGAGTGCATTTTGCCTCGTTCGTGCACTCCTTCCTTTTGTGACGCGTTTCACCACATTTGTAGCACAGAGATCTCCTGTCGGGTCCCCTACAGCCATACGCGGTGTGTCTGTATTCGAGGCATCTGAAGCAGCGGATAGGGATCGCTCTTTTCCGTATCCTGCAGATCACCCAACCTATCTTAATTTTGCCCTTCGTCAGGATTTGCTGGGCGTCTTTATCAGCTAGTTCGACAATAGCCATGCGTTGCCCCCTTGTGTTTTCACGTGTCAATCTTGCCTTGACTTCACTTAAGCTGGGGAACTCCCTCCTAATGGCATCCTCTACTTCAGCTTTGTCCGTGACACAGTCGAGGTCCCTGATTTCCAGGGTGGCCATTGGTTCGAGCGAGGCAACGGTTGCCGCATCTCCAAGAACCTTTTGAACCGCGTCACAGAATGCATCTTTGTTTGTGGCCTCTGGCCCGAATTCCACCAGCAGGCCCCGGTCCGGGTTGGTCGAACTGCTTTGATGGCAGTTTTGGTGTCGTCTGGCTTGACCGCTCCTTTAATTTCACGGAGGACATCTGCGTAGGTTCGGCCCTTTGTGGGTTTAATAAGCAGTGCCTCTCAGAAGGGTTTGCGCCGCGGTTTGCTTTTTGTTTTCTGCGGTATATCGGGGGGCTCTTTGTTCTTCTTTCCGTGGTTGAGCTCTTTGTCTGTTTTTTCTAGGAGTAGCTTTTTGGCCGCTTTTTCGCTGTTTCGCTTGTTTCGCACCACATGAAACACCTCGCACATGAAACACCTCGCCTGGAGTGACAACTTCGTTTGTGGTCTCGTCCTTCCTCCTTTTCTCACGGTCGCCTTCAATTGGGCTACCGGCCATTATTTTGCTGCTGCTAGGACCCACTGATGCCTCGAGGGAGAGCGTGTCTTTTTGGTGCTTTTCGGTTGCAAGCCACCTACGCCTGTAGTGCGTTATGCGGCCAAAAAGCTCCTCCAGTTCAAGAATGCCATTCCTGACACTCTTGCCTATGTTTTTCTGCACTTCGCAGGCAGCCCTCAGTTGTTTGACGATAGTCCCCGCTTTCCCAGTAAGCCGCTCCTCTTCGGCGCGGTCAAGGGCGATTGTGTTATTTGGCGCCACCTCTTGGGAGAGGCCCCCGTTTCCTAGCCCTTTTGCTTCTATCGCTTGGGTGACGTTTGAAGTGGCGTCGGCCGACGGCAAAACTTCTCCCTCCCCCAGTCTTACACTGGCCTCTGTTGGTGTCGCAGCTTGATCCGGATTGTTTACGTCTTGCACTGGACGCTCCGGGGTGCGCATAGTCCTTCTACTGCGCCCAAAGGCCGCAATGATGCCAGGCTGCACAACGCACTCTGCCTTCTTTCGTTCGTTAGTCCGTCTGTCGTCTGTCTCCGATGATTTAACCTGTGATGTTGACTTTGACAGTGTTTCTGGGGTTTGCTGCCTCCCCCCGCAATCGGTGACTTGTTTTATCGGGTGCTCTTGCCAACAGCGGTTTTTACCTGAAAGGGTTCTCCGTGCTAGCGTCCTGTTTGCTTGTAGTTATATCTGTTACAGAAGCCAAGTTCACCACTTCTATAACATTGCAGTCGCTGGATGACGACGGCCGGGAGCCTGCTCGCTCACTACCCTCTGCCGCCGGTACTGGGGATCCGACCCCCTGCACCGTAATTTGGTTCCCCTTGTGGACCGGCATGGATTGGTTTTCTGTCTGGGTTTCCGTTCCCATAGCATTTTACCTACTGCCAGGATATATGGATAATTTATGACGCCATATATTTCGTCATGTCACAGTGAAGATCATTGACACTCAGGTATTTGTCCTGAGACTCTCCCTTCACTGCCGACCATTGTCCGCGGCTGCTTATTGGTTATTCGCAGCGAACCTTCCGCGAAAGGTCTGCCCCTATCCGCAACCCTGGGGACGCGTTTGGTTTCTCGGTCTGAGGGCACTATCGATAAATCGATAACCAAACTCTTTCCTTCCTAACATTATTTTATTTTTCACGAGCAGATACATCTTTGCTTTCTCTTTTCTTCATTTTTCACAGTTTGCCACCAAATAGGAATACCACCAAGTAGTCACTATAATAGGTTTTCGTCAATTTCTGTTCACCATAAATACGCATACTATACAATCTCCCTCGATTCAGCTGTGCCTACACCCCCCTTCACTTTATTTTAACTAAAGTCCCTTTCAAAATAGATGACACAAACTAGTTTGCCCGCAGGGAATATTCTATGCACGATGCGACTCTAATTTTCTAGGAATTTGGTTTATCAATTTTCTCTACACTCATTACAACAAAACACATCGTTCAAAGTCAGTTCGAATTTTGATAAATCTCCCAATTAACTTAGTTAAAAATCGACTTCTCTTGCACAAAAATTCCTCATTCAACACGAAGCTTGATTTATGAGAAAATCAACTCGACAATCGACACATAACTCAATCAAAACAATTTTAAATGTCGTGTTACTTTGTCTAATTCTGCTGAAGCTGCGGGACCAATTGCTAATACCGTTCTTGTATTTGGTTCTATCTGTGTACGATCCGCATCTCGAATAACGCATGTATTAAAGTTGTGGAGCTGTGCCTGTTTTTCCGATGAAATTCAGTTCTTGCTCACTTTCTACTATAACAGCAATCTTCGCACAGCCACTACTTTCTCATCTTCGAACTAACTGAGGAAAACGACGAACAACGGATTGATATGCACCAACGGATGCATGACCGCACTCAGCAACAATTTTCCCTTTGCCCATTGTCAAATCATTGCGGACCACAAATATAATTTTATAGTCTCCGTTATATCATTCACCCACGTCGTTGAAACATTCATTTATGTCGTTTTTTCCATATCAATTATCACTAATCGAGACAATCATCACTTTTTCCCCTATTTATCGTCAATCCTCACAAGTTTTCGAAAAATTTCACCAAGATTAGCACAATTGAAGTTCTGCGGTTAGTAACTCACTTCTGCCGGTGCAGTTCTCGCCCGTCCATCCCGTCTGGCGATCCGTAACGAACTCCCCTGCAAGTACAAATCCAACGGATGCCTTCCCATCTTCTCAACTTTTGTACAACTTCATAAGATTGACACATGTACATTTCGTTTATATAATACTACATTTGCATGTTTGTTTTGCGTCCTGACTTTTTCTTTATTATGTTGTTCGTTAAATGTTTTTTCTTGTTTCTCCGTAAACACACAAGCTGTTCATATCACCAGCTTGATACACCTTTCTCTGTAAACACACACACAAGCTGTTCATATCACTAGCTGGTACACCCATTTCGGATTGATAAAATTTATTTTACGTTACTAAGGGAATCGCAGATAGGAATTACAGTTTACGCTAATGTCAAGAATGGACTCGAATGCACTACGTCAGTGGTTCCACATCCTAAATTATAATGGGCAGATTTAAATTTTTAAAAATTTCAAATGAACTAAAGAAATTTAAATAAAGGGAAGAAAATTTACATGAAATGAAGAAATTTACATGAAGGAAGGAAATGAAAATTTTAAATAGTAATGAATGAATTAAATTTTATGGAAAATTTAGAGGAAAATTGATATGAGGTTACATTTAATAATGATAATAAGAAGAGAAACTATTCTACAAATTACAATTACAGGGGAAAAAATTACATATTATTTTTTAAAGGAGGGGTTTCGAGCAGTTTGCTAGTATAACTGCTCGATTACTACAAGATCCTCTCGAGTCTCGCTCGCGTTCGCCAAGCCCAGTTAGTCGTTTGCTTTGGCAAAAAGCATCTTTCCAGTAGGTTACCTCGGCCTCGACACCTGTCGATCCGAATACTACAAGCTGGTCATTTTTTTTTCAGTTGGCTCTTGTGCTGGGGAAAAGAACCCGACCCACGACACGGCAATGCTAGCCTGTCAGCGCATTCACGCGTCCTCAGACAAGACCAATTTCGGCGAGCACCAACATCTTTGCTCGTCGAGGCAGCAGACCATCGCTGCAGTTCTTCACGGACATTTGATATTCCTTGAAATCTCTACACAATTCAGATCATCAATTTTCTGAGAGAGGTTGGTCTGTTCATGGAATTCTAGGCACTCAAATGAGAATGGGGGTACAATAAATCTGTCAAAAGTTGAAGTGCAGTTCCCATTACTGATCCCTGAATTTAAATCCCTAATTTCTACTTAATTACAACCCAACGGGGACAGAAACTTGGTCCTAATCTAGTGAGGAGCTGCAGTTTTAGCAGTTTCCTTACATGAAAAAACAACAATTATGCAAAAATTATCGATCACGTTGAATTCGCCAAAGGCCATTTTCGTCTTCCATAAATAAGAAAGAATTCTGCAAAAATCACAAGTAAAGGAAAAAATAAGAAATATATCCATCTTTGTGATTGTTAAATAGTTGGATCCAGGCCTAGTTTTCTCAGGATTTCAGTCAAAACTTCAGATAAGTTATATAAGGTCTATAGTGAAGCAGTCAATGAAATGTAAATTGCGATTTAAAATTAATTAACTTTAAATAGAATATTTGTGAACATAAAACTTTATTCCATGGGGAACATATGATTTCATACATGAGAAATTAAAAACCCAATGGCATTGTTGCTAAACCCTTCTGGTAGGAGTAAAATCCAGCTCACCAAAACAAAATTGCTGTTAATACTGTAAATTACCGCAATTTAGAATTTCTGAAATAAGTCCCATGTCAAATGGACCTTAATAGTTCATGTCAATGCAACAACACTTTCTCAAGGGTAGAAAAATAAAATACAGTGTCCATAATCTATAAATAAAATTACATTTTTCTCATTCACATGATTTGGTCAATGGCTCATATTCTCATAAGACCCAATTAAGCATCTTGAAAAAACTTAACAAGTTCACTTACTTTGATCTATCGCCTTGTAAAATAGTTGCTTGATCAACAGCTTTGGTTAAAGTCATTTTTTCTTTAGTAATTTTGCTTAAAAAGTTCGCACAACTGCGACACGAATCACTTTTACAGCAAAAATAAAACTTGTTTACACCTCACCACAGCTAGCTGAGCTAAGTTAACTGTCTGCTTGACATAAGGCAAAATGATACATCCTCTCTGACGCTCTCACAAAAAATCGAACCAGCTGTCATCAAATTTCGCTTGTGACATCTAGTGTCAAACATTTCTTGTTCACTTGGAACGCACTATTAATACTCGCGCGCGAACGGTTACGGTATTTGAATTTGAATAAATGAATCTTGAGAAACAAGCGGAAGTTCGGGTTCTGATGAAAAATATGCTAGCAGATTGATTCGAACTTGTTGTCTTCGAACGTATTTTTAAATAATTTAATTAGTAAACGGAATATATTTATTTTAATATCAGCTTTCCAATGTTCTCATCTTCATCGAGTTCCCCTTCATCCAACTTCCAATGCTGGTTACGGCGCCGTCGCATCATCCAGCACCAGCAACCAACCACCAGCCCCAGCAAGCAACGTCGTGGCTTCTTTTGAAGAAATTCTACAAAGTTGAATCCAGTTTTCAGTTGTAAACACGGCGTCCAATTGGAGAGTGGTGTTTTAGTTTTCTCGTTCGTGTTTCGTGTGCGTTTTTTGCACGGACGATACAACACAATAGCAGAGTTGGTTACACTCAACCAGAATTTGCATAGTGAGTGGAATAATTGCGCGTCAACTATCAAAACCACCCCAAAACGAATTCGATTTGCCTGCGAAATAGTTTCGAGTGTGTTGCATACGCTTGATCAATTTCGATTAACGAAATTTAACGTAGCTTTCATACTCGCTGAGCATTCTTGTAGATTTTTTAAGCAGAATCAAAACCCTCAAGTGCTTTTCACAATAACTTGTCTCGCTCGGTTTGGAGTGCGAATTTCGGCGATTTGTGTTTTTTGTTCACCTTTCGAGATTTTTACCGGAGCGTACTAAGCGTGATTTTTGAATTCCCACCGTTTTTTGAGAATACATAGAAGTAAAATTGCGAATTAGTGCGTGCATCCTTGAGCAAGTGTCGCGTACCGAAGTTCCGACCACAACCGTTTTAGTGTTTTTGTGTGATTCCGAGACCTGGCCTGCATCCCAGCTTGCAATTTTGGATTAACATCTCTAGCGGAGCAGTTTTGGCAGTGGATTAGTTCGCAAAAGGTGAGTCCAACAATTCTTAACATTTCACCCTTGTCGCGAATAGTTGCCAGGCGAGATGCTGTTGTGTGGCCGTGAGTGTACGAGGCATGACGTCATCGGATGCAAATTTGCATTCGAGATGTCCTTGTGAACTTAACCATGCGAAAGATCCATCCTGGAGTGTGAGATAGTTCGTGCCAGTTCCCTATTCTGTCTCCTGGCTGCCTTGTCTGTGTTTTTCTTGTGTCTGATTGATGCCTCTGTGTGTCGCCGTTGGCGTCGCTCCTTGAGTAGGGCTCAGGGGGTGGTTGGGCGGTGCTGGTGGCTGGTCGAGATGCCCGGAGGGCGCCGATTCCGCTATGTGCAGAAGAACGTGTTGAAAAAATTTCGTTCCGCATGTCCTCGACCCTTGGATGAGTCGACACTCGCTCGACGAGGGTTGGAAGTTTACAAATGGGAGGGAGTAGGGAAGTGGGACAGGACTAGGAAGGACGTTCAGAGGATATGGCTGAGGAACGATGATATTTTTGCGATGACTGAGACTAGAAGTTGGAATGGAGAGATACAAAGGTCACAACGGTGACGTCATCTCGCCGTTCGTTCGCCACCGAGACTTGAGGTCATATCAGTGCTTCCCATCCCTACTGGTCCAAATTCTCAGCCTCCGAACTTTTCGGATTAGTCATGCGGATTTTGCTTGAATGTAGAAGGCAGAAGTTGCGGAGGGTATTGATGATGTTGGTTTGTTTTCGGCAGCGAGTGGAAGCGCGTGGATGGCTGTGGCTGCGATTGCCTGCTGAGCCATGATTCGGGAGGAGTGCGCCCGCAAAGAGGCACCGTCATAAGCCTCGTGTGCTGTTTGGCTAAGCGGCAGGTTTTGGTGCTTGAGTAAAAGAAGTTGATGATGGTGATGAGGCCTATGAAGTCTACAGCATGCCGTGCTCAGGGTTAAGGTGAAAATCGAGTGATATTGAGATTTTGGCGCGCAGATTTTAATGGGACGAGATGCATATGCGGATGGAGTTGTTTGCAAACGATATGACTTGGAGGATTTTCAGCCAGGAGTAATTTGATGTGAATGGATTTTTATGAGGATAGAGAATGAAGTGAATATGTGTGAAATTCTTGGCATATTTAGGGGAGGTTAAGGAGATAAGAATACTTTAGCGTTCGATAAAATAAACAGTCGAGTCGTCAGAACGTTCAGGAAGTAATAATTTGTTTGAAATAGCTTTTGAGAATTGCTAGGATGGAATTGTGGAAACGTTGGCGGTGCATCAAAAGCTGGATTTTGATTGTTCATATACAATTTTGCCCTCTCATTGGAACTTATACATGACGTTTAGAATCCAGCGAATGCTACAAAGTCAAAAGACAGTAAAGTTTTATTATTTGAGAAAAAAATCTCACTCAGAATCACATGCTCATTTAAATTTATCGACGCTAAATGTATCTTTACATTGAATTATTTTTTATGTTTAATGATTTTCGATTGTTCCATTGATATGAGAAATGGGAGTACTCTCCTGACTTGTAAATGTTGACATACTAACATGTCCTAAATGATTTTATAAAACTATTTCCGGCAAAGCTGATTTATATTAGTATAACATAAAAGTTGTCTTGATTTACTATTAAAATAAGTCAAGATAAATAAATATGTTGACGGTCAAAGACCCGCTAAGCTAACAACAAAAGTGTCACTGTTCTCTGCATGGCTTGGTAGCTCAATGCATCTGCAATATATTGGCAACAAGCCATTATTTCGGTGGCACTGTTAACTAATCGGGGAAATAGTACGTGGTTATTATTATTTCCCAGGAAATTGCATGAAATTCAGGTCATTGTACAGCCTAAATTCATCAGATGCCAGAAACGACGATGTATATATATACTGAACAAATCAAAATAACTTCTATTAAATACCTGAAAAAACATGTATACGGGATTGAATTTAATGTATAAAGTATAAGAAATAACTTAATAGAAGTTAAAACGAGCATATAAGTATTTACATGGAAAAGATTACTTTGGCTTAAAATTTAGCTTAGATGGAATATACTCGTATAACCATGCCAGTAAAGTAAATCAATAAATTGATAGAAAATGTATTTTTTATACTTGAAACACATGACTCACTTGGCTAATATGTCGTTGTCTCAACATCATAAACATGTTAAAATTAGTTCTCGCAGTTTTCGTAAAAATAAAAAAAATAAAAAATATTACGTACAGATATGCAGATCCCGTTTCTCGCTCGATCACCAAAGCAGGATAGTGATGAGTGCTCAATTTAGGAATCATAGAATACACTGCGCACTTTTTTCATTTGCGCGAAGGTGCTTTTTCTCATTCTGTTGGAGTATGTCTCTTTTAAGGGCTTTGTAAAAAAGTATTTGCATAGACCTACTAATTTCGCCTCTTGTCTGTCCGTCCGTCTGTCTGTTCTTCAGTCTGTCTGTTCGTCAGTCTGTCTGTTCGTCATAGCAAGTTTTCTCAGAAAGTTATAAAGCTTCAACTTGTTGGGAAGGTTAAAGTGCTGGCCTCTCGAAAGTTTGGGTTCTATCCAACATTTCAAAAATTTTGGGGGAGGTCCCCCCTCATGCTGAAGTGACTCTTAGACATATTTTTTATCAAATGTGGTCGAGTGGGGTATCAAATGAAAGGTCTTGATTGGAATTTTCAGAATCAGATTTCAGAATCTGGTAAAATATACGAAAAATTTTGTGTGTTCCCATTCCCTTGTGATTGGACACCTTTGAGACAAAAAATCGGAAAAAAATCACCGAGGTAGGTCTTTATGAGTACAAGGGCAACAAATACATTTCTGAGGTATTCACTCAACTTTGTTAACAATAGTACGTGAAGAATTTTTGAATGAAATTCATATGAAAACGCGTGAGGAAAACTTAGAATGCAATATATTTTATCTGCTCGATACAAGAGTCAAAGATGAATTGAGCTTAGAACTGATAAGACGAAGAGAAAGAGCACGAATACATACTGTTGCAACCGCGGAAGTCACCACAGTTGCAGACATTATGATTTAGCAGAAGGGTGAGTAACCCGGGGTGGCATACTGAGGCCGGCTAGCGCTCAGTCGTGTCGTGGGTCTTTCGGGACACCCTCTGCTCGTGCTGAGCCACCTTACATATAATAACTAACACGAAGGGAAAAGGATGGAAAAGGGGGAGGTCATTTTAAGAACTGAAAGATTATTGTTTTTAGCAAGGCATGGCCGTTTTATTCACCATAAAGGCAAATTTCTACAAAAAATCTACAAATTATTGATTTCAATAAAAAAAAAAAGAAAAAAAAGGACCCCTTTAATATTTTACGCTTACAGAAGAAAACAAACAATCAAATAAAATGTTTAATTTAAAGGAAAACACAAAAAAACTGGGATGTAAATTTTCAGTAACAAAAAGGAAAAAACCAAATAAATACTCACTCCTTCCTCGTTGATCTTCGAGCGCTGGGCGAAGACAAAAAAAAAGAAGAGTGGGGCCACTGGAAATTAAATTTTAAATGAATTTGAAAATTCAATCAAATAAAACATCAAGGAACACGCAACGGCCACTTATCGCACTCTACGACCCGTCGTTATGGCTTACTCGCAGAAAAGAAAACTTTAATTACGGCACCTGGTCCTCTTCGCAACCCAACAAAACAGTTTTCCTGTTTTTTTAGGGAAGAATCACTCTCGCCACTTTATTTTACTTCAATTAATACATTCGACCTCAAACTCACACCAACTTTATTCCCGGAGGCCAAAAACCAAAAATTCTTCTCCCTCACTCGTATTTGCACATGGATCATACGTTATTCCACAACTAATGTAATTTCTTTCGTCCTTCCTCCCGCCAAAACTTTCGCCACTCAACTTCGCAATTAATTCATTCACTTTCTTCTTCCGTAACCAACAAGATTAATCCCGTATACTTCAAATTCAGATCTCTATATTTTTTTTTCAACCTAAAAATTAACACGCTTCAATCTGTATCCTCCAATTCCCAAATCGAAAAATCAGTTCACTAACTTTCTACTGAAATTTCCAAATCCAAAAATTCACTTCACCGAACTTTCACTAAAAGCAATTCTTTTCTGTCTGTCAAAAACTGACTGCCCCAAATCCAAGAACCCAATCCCCCAATCTTTTTACTCTCCATTACCGCTGCCGCATTTGAGTGACGTAATCGAAGTTCATTACACTTCGATTCCGCTACCCACACATCTTTTTCGTATCGACGAACGCAACAATTTCCATTTTGCATATATGGCAATGTGCATAACCATGGAAGCATTTGATTAGATGCAAATTATCATATATTGGATATTTTAAAAAGTATTGAGCCTTTTTTTGTCATTTTTCGACTGAATATCCCATTCCATTTAAAACAAATTTTTTTAAAGTACATATTGTCCATTATTATCTATGACCTTTTGCCACTTTTTGGGTAGAGCCGTTATTCCATCTGTGTAGAACTTCTGCGGTTTCTTCTTCTTCTTTGTAGCACTACAGCCCCTCTCGAGCCTTCGCTTAGAGATAGTTAGAGTATCTCATTTTCATGACCGTATTGATTTTTTCGGAAGTTGGTTTGGTCAGTACCATGCTCCCGTGTGCTTGCTCAGCTTTGATATGATCTGATTAAAACAGTACATATCACCACTGAGTGAACACTCGTAGTCCGTCCGAAAAATCCCCTGAACTAGATCACGTTGCTCGCAACGAGATTTGAACCTGGGACCTTCGGCTTATGGGTTCATGCTCTAACAACTAGACCACATCGGCGAAAAATTTCGCCAAGTGATTTTCACAGTCCTTTTTTGAAGTGAGTTTCTTTTTATTAAAGAAGTTTTGCAGAGACCGAAACAAATGGTAGTCTAATGGTGCATGGTCTGGACTAAACGGTGGATGCATCAAAACTTCCCAGCCAAAAATGTGTGTGGTCTAGCATTGTCATGATGGAAGACAACGGCTTTTATATTGATCAACCCTGGCCGGTTTTTTTGAATTGCTTGTTGCAATTTGGTTAATTGCTGACAGTACCGAGCCGAGTTAAGTGTTTGGCCAGTTTCTAGCACCTCATGATAAACAATTCCCTTCCAATCCCACCATACACACAGCATAACCTTTTATCCTGGCTTTGAAGCCGGTTTTTATGATTCACCTTTCTTTCACCATGATCTTTTTCAAACAACATTCTCATATTTTACCCATTTTTCCTCGCCCATAATGATTTGCTTCAAAAATGGCTCGATTTCGTTGCGTTTTATTAACATTTCGCAAATGGAAATTCGATCGATAAAATTTTTTTGTGTTAATTCATGCGACACCCAAACGTAGAACTTCTTTGTGTATCCAGCCTTACGCATATGGATCAAAACTATTTGGTCATGGATATTCAATTCCCTAACCCAAGCATCCGCGAACCTAACCCAAGCATCCGCGAACCTAACCCAAGCATCCGCGAACATGTTGAACCCCTTCGAAAGACGAATAATCGAGCGAAGCTAGACGGGGACCAATGGCGAATTCGATACAACCATGAGCTGTTTGAAATTTTTGACGAGCCGGAAGTCTCAACGATTGTAAGAATGCGAAAGGTGCATTGCGCTGGCCACATGAATCGTAAGGCCGAACAAAGGTTCCCCAAAAAGTTATTCGTTGGGAGAACTGAAGGTCGGAGACCAGTGGGAAAATCGAGAAAATGTTGGTCTGACTCGGTCAACAAAAACATCTCGTCGCTGCTTGGATTTCGAAATTGCTGGACGCGGTCAATGGACCTGAGACAGTAGAGGCGTTTTGTTTTTTTTTTGTCAAGATGCGAACGACGACAGACAATGTTAATTAAAAAAGAGAGTCTTTATTGATACAAATTATTATTTATAAAATTTCGTGGGCTCATGTTCGTCATGTCGACCGTGTCTAGTTGACAAGTGATGACATGTGGAACATGTGGAGAAGAGCATGTTTACATCTTTGTCGATGCCAGCGCCATCTACCGCTGATGTGGTGTGACCACGATTGGCTCGAGAATCAAATCCAATGTTTTCTATACGTAACATTTCCTCCCACGATACAAAAGCGCTGAAGTCAAAACTGACGTTAGATAGGAAGCCATATGGTAGCAATTTGCATATGTATTGGTCGGCCTACTATGGACAAGCTTCCGGTAGCTGTCACCCAACCGCGGCATTAGCAAATGCTTATATTTCGTAATATATACTATTTTCCGAATAAAAAAACGTGCGGAACGCATTACGTGCATGCTGTAAATTCGCCTTGGATAGCCCACTGTACTCCTGAACTTTTCAAGACGAGCAAATGAAACACACGTTTTGCACCTTCGACTGATAGGTCAGCGTTGAGATGTAAACAAACTCCTATTCTTTCACTTTGGAAGGCGTTAAAAACTAAACGGGTATAAGAACTGAAATAATTTTCACTTCACTAGGAGCGCTATTGTGTTCTCCGCCGGCCATCAGGATTTCACTGTAGAAATCCGCCTCAAAACCGTACAAAAACTTCGAATTTTCGTTGGCACCTCCATAATTCTTCATAAACCACCATGTTAGTTAGCCAGCAAAGTCGGCCTACTAATGGTCATGTGCGCGGTAGTAAGCGCTGCTGCCATATGGCTTCCTATCTAACGTCAGTTTTGGTTAAAGTACAAAATAATATTAGTGTGTAATCTGAAAACGACCAGGTTGGCGTCGAATTCTTGTAGATCCACGAACTGGTGTCTCGTTTTTCTTCATTTCTGGCGGTGATGTTGGGTTGTTGGTAGCAGGTGCCTTTTGAATCATTGGAACTCGTTGTTCAGGATTCTGTTTTGCCTTTTCATAAAAATGGGCTCTTCGATTCGATCGATTCATTGTTTCGGATTGTTGTTTGACGCTTGACAAACGGAGTATTATTTGGTCGATGTGACGTTTGAACATCTCTCCTTCGTAATCTATTTCATAACGAATGTCGCCCAAACGTTTTATGACCTTTCCAGGGATCCACTTGGCCATTTGTGGATTACCTGACATAATGTATACTTATTCGGCTACATTAGTTCTCGAAACGAAGGATTGAATAGAGTTTGCTGCTTCTCTGTGATTTTGCTGTGGAGACTATCGGGTCGCACAAGATCAAGGCGCATCCATATCTTTCGACCAAGAAAGAGTGATGCGGGCGCCACGTTTGTCGTCGTATGTGGAGCTTTTCGATGAAACTGTAGGTGTTTGTTTACGTTCTGTCTTAAGGTACTTAGTGGTGTTGACATTGCTTTCAGTGCATCTTTTATTGTTTCTACGTACCGTTCCGCTTGGCCGTTTTAAAAGGGTGGTAAGGCGCCGATAATTTGTGGTATTTGACTCCCGAATTGGCTAAGAACATTTTGAATTCGTCGAAAGTAAATTGCGGCCCATTATCGGAAACGATCGTGAACGGAACTCCATAGGCTGCAAATAGTTTGTTCAAGATTGCTATTGTAGCAGTTGACGTAGTTGATTTCATAACCTCAACTTAAAACCATTTGCTGTACGCATCAACTATGATTAATAACTTTATCCAGCTACGTGGCCGGCATAGGCTACGTGTACTCTCTCCCAAGGTGCTTTGGGGTACTCCCAATGATAAGTCCAAAATTTAGGCGGTGCGTGTGAGGTTTTTGCACACGATTCACAGGATTTTGCAACTTTGGTCAATGTCCCCATCTGTACCAGGGCAATAGATAAAATATCGTGCTATACCTTTCATTTTCAGAATACCTAGGTGTGCTGCATGTATATCTCTGAGTATATCATCCTGTAGAGTGCTTGGTACGACCACTCTGTTCAAAGAGCACGCATCCTGCAGCCAGAGTATAATTGGACTCGTGTATTTTGTATTTGTAGTTAGCCAAGTTGCATCCTAACTCGAGCAATTGGACGATACTGCCCAGTTCAGGGTCTCTTCGTGTTTCTTTTGCGATGCGGTCAGCACGAATAAGCAATTGGTTGATTTGACAGACTACGAAATTATCGAATTCATCGTATTCGTCTGTAGCTCCATATTGTTTTTTTTTAACATACAGCACGTTGACTGACTCTTCAGTCTTGGCTAAGGGTACACGAGAGCAATAGTTGGCATTAGTTTTGTTACGAAGTTTTAAATACTACCTCATAAGCAAAATGAGCGAAATAATCGGCGTAGTTTCCCATAGGGCTAATGCACAGAACTACGAGAGACTTCGTTGGACGAAGGATCTGTGTCAATGGTTTGTGATCCGTTATCAAAATAAAACAATAAAATGACGGGCGTATAGATAATAGAAAAACTTCTGAGCTGCCCATACTATTGCCAACGCCTCTGTCAATTTGGGGGTATCGTTGCTCTGTCTGATTCATTGTGGAGCTTGCAAGAGCTACCGGTCTTTCTCTGCCATCCGTAAGTCGCTTTGCCCAAAAAAAGTTGCAATTCTTCTAACGTATGTAGTTTAGCTGTGTTTTTAATAGCTTTTATATGTTTGTCTGATTTATTTATTCCGTTTGAGTCGAGCTGGTGTGACAAAAATTCGATTGCATCTGCAGCGATAATGCATTTTTCTCGATTAAGCTGAAGACCATTTGATCTCAGGCAGTCAAATAATTGGATTATGGTTCGAAGCAAATCTTCGAAATTGTCTCCGAAAGCGACAATATCATCAAAAACTACGCAAGCTTTCTTTATATTTTTGAGGACTCCTTCAATACGCCGTTGCCAGAGCGCAGGGATATTGGCTGCGCCATAAACTACACGGCGTGGGTGAATGAGACCATGGGTTACTGTGTTCAAAGTAAGTGCATGACTGAATTCATCGCTGACCGTAAGATGGGTGTCAGCATCCGTGAGATCTAAATGGCAAAATAGCTTTGCTCTACTTTTGGAATCGAGTGCTTGTCAATTATTATTCGAGGATTAAGATTGGATTTGTAATTACCAGTTATTCTTATACGGTCGTCCTTTTTTGCCATAACGTGAATGCTAGAAGCCCATTTCGAACTGTTGACTTTAATGTATTGACCTGAAGCGAGTTGTAGTGAAAATGTCCGTAAAGGACTGCAGGGATGGTCTGCTGCCTCAGCGGAAGAGGATGTTGGGATCCGCCGAGACTGGCCTTGTCTGGGGACGCGTGAATGCGCTGGCAGGCTAGCGTTGCGGTGTCGTGGGGGGGGGGGGGTTCTTTCCCCCTAGCACAAGGACAATCTCTCCCAACATCCTCTTTCACCGAGGCAGTAGACCATCGCTGCAGCATTCATCTACCTTATTTCAAAATAATCCTTGATCGTATCCTCATCTGACGCGCGAAACTCGTTGACCGAAAATGTTGGTGGTTTCTGCGTGGCGGGGTTTCCTGGTGACTTCTGGGAATTTTTTATGCACATCGTTATAGCGGCCGTAATGGCTGACGTGAGAGTTCGTATTAGCTCGTCCGTCGGCGTCGCCATTTTGTTCGCGATGCTATTCACTTTTCACTTCTTTCCTTCTTCTAACACTTGCCCATTTCTTTCTTTCTTCTGGCACTTGTTCACTTCTGTCGCCATTTGTTGTATTTGCTAAAATTCGAATGACGACAGACAATGTTAATTTAAAATAGTTACTTCGTTGATACAAATTATTATCTATAAGATTTCGTGGAGTTCCTGTTAGAGCGTAGCGATGCGAACTAAGACTCATGTCGACCGTGTCTTGTTGACGAGTGATTACATGTGGAACATATGAAGAAGAGCATGTCTACATCTTTGTCGATGTCAGCGCCATCTACCAGTGATGTGGTATGACCACGATTGGCGCGAGAATCAAATCCAAGTTTTTCTATACGTAACACGCTTGTTATAGGAAGCGAAGGCCCAAGAGGGGTAGTAGTGCTACGAAGAAGAAGAAGTTAACCGATTTTCTACTTGAATTCAGTAGAAAGGAGTGTAGAACTCCGGTTGGACTGATTACAGGGCACAATTCCCTTCATGCTCATCTGCGAAGAATAAGTATTGCTGGAGACGGTGACGGTGAAGATGATGAGACAACCATAGACTATGTATGTGAATGCCCGGCCTCTGCATACGCTAGGCTGCAGATATTTGGCGTCACAACAATGAGTTTGAATATGCTCACGCACGAAAATCGATCAGATCTACTTCGCTACTATAAAATAACGAGTAGGGTCTGATAGATGGGTGTGTCTGTTGAAATAGCCATCTTGCCCTAAAACAAGGCAAATAAACTAAAACTGTTCCGACCGCGCGTTTATGTCACACGGTGCATGGCTACGTTCGTTCGCCTAATATCCATCCAACATTACTAACATAGACTATTGACGGGCACCATGGGATATTTGATCGTGATTCAACGGCCTTTCAAATCCGTTTTTTTATCAGATTCTTCATAATTCCATTTTGCTTTTTTTGCTTCTTCACTTTTCAGCCCAAAATTCGCTCTTCTACCATTTCGCCTCATCGATGAGTGCTACAACTCAACGCTTTCCGGCATCCCCACACGATCATGAAGGTGAAAACTTCCAATAAACAATCGACACCGCTATTCCGGATTAGAGTTCATCTTCTAACTTCACCATTTTGAATTCGTCGCCGGACCGCTTCTTTTCACAACCCGTTATTCAAAAAGTACTCACGAACTCTCTGGGAGTTCAATAAATTAGTTTTTCTAGTTTAGTAGTCATCGGGCTATATTTTTTGGAGGTTGCTGGGGCTTTCACCGGGATGGGGAGTCATTGCTCTTAGACTCGCACCATCGGGACGCGTGATTCGACTAGGAGGGGTGCAAGGGAGTACCAATTGCATCAAGATGCCCCAACTCTCGTTATGAGACATAGCTTTCCTCGTCAATGATGAGGGTATGCTCTGCGGCAAGCACCCTCTTGTTATGGACAGATTTGCACAATTTGACGTTGGATTTTCGTTACATGAAGATGATGATGGCGATTTACTCTGCGGCAGATGCTCTGCTGTAATGGATGAATATTCAGGTTCAATCATTGAAAGAGGCTTGTCGCAAGGAAGAGGAAGCTTGGATATCGCGGAGAGAATGTTTCCGTAGACCGCAACAATGAATTGAAATCAGAAAACGTGCTTGAGCATTTCATTTGCAAGCAGTGAAGTTCATCCCAGGGTTGTAGTGCAAGATGTTAATTTCAAAAGTCCGTAAAGGACTGCAGCGATGGTCTGCTGCCTCGGCAGAAGAAGGTGTCAGTATCTGCCGAGAATGCCCTTGTCTGGGGACGCGTAAATGCGCTGGCAGGCTAGCATTGCGGTATCGTGGGGTGGGTTCATCCCCCCCAGCACAAGGACCCAATACAAAGAATTTCGCATTCATGAATTTCGTGGGTCGAGAAAAGCAAGGCGACCGAAGGCTCAAAAATCGTAGGCAACTGCACCAGGGACAATTGACTTGTTCATGGAACAAGAGAAACAAGTAAAAAGAAGTGGAAGCAGGATAACCTCGTCCTCACCCGGAGAGGCTCATGGCCCACAAATGAGAGAGGGGCAACCGGGTGGTGATGGAGCCCCCGCGCACCCACCCAACCGGATCAAAATCCAAAATTGTTGCAGTGGCCAGGTATTCTTCTTCTGAGTGGAAAACTCATACAACTTAACTTGCATGAGCCTTCTCATCAGAAGAGAAGTACCCCGGTGGCCAATTTATGCCATAGAATTATGCAAGTCGATTACATAACCCTATGTCATAAAGAGGCACTTTGCTTGGGCCACTCAACCCGCGAAGTCACCTGAAACAAAAAGAGGTTAGTGTGTACCCGGCGGCTGGCTCATGTTTTGAGGTGAGAGCCTGCCACCGTACCGGGTCCTATACACGGTCAAAAGGGTAAAAATGGAAAGACCGAAGGATCTATTTAACTCTACATTGCTTTATTCTGAAAAAAATATATATATATATTAAAATAAGCTAAAACGATAACTTTAATAAATTTACTTAAAGAAATTTGTTGGAAAACTAAGCTATAATACCGATGTATGAATATATATATAACTATAATTTTTAACTAGTTTCCAAAATGGTAAATTGCCGTTGTTCTTACTTTTGCTACAGGGTTGGGAAAAAAAAGTAAATTGTAACTTCAAAAATGTTATGAGTACTTTTTGGCCAAAAAGAGAGAACCGGATGATTACTCGTTCGTCAGAAGTATTTAGTATGGGAATTATTCCGGTGAGAACAACGATCAATTTTACATAGGACGCTCTTATCAGAAACATACTCTTTAGATGCAAAACCTGTATGTGATTAACCTTTTAACAAGGATTATATAAGCAAATTTAAAGACTAAAAATATAAAAAAAATAACGAGAACTTAATTGTTTGAATCAAATCAAGAAAAACCAAAATGTAATATTTTCCTTACTTACAAAAATGTGAGTTTGTGAACGTATTGGCGAACGCAAGGAACACGAGTTGTGCCCGATCAATTATTATACAAATGTGTCATAAGTGAGAATCTGCATTTTATCGGGATCCAGCCCCAATATTGTCATCCACAATGCTATAGTGAGTTAGAGTTACAGTACCTTGGCGAACTGATCGAGATACTGAGATGAAATTACATCTCCCCGGAAGAGTGATAATATCATCAACAACTGTCCTCGGAGGCGGATTGTCCTGATTCAGGAAATATCGAGTCTTAATACGCTCGGAAACGGTTACAAAAGCAAAATGTGAGGCTTTCCGCAACTCCAGCCTGGGTACAAACTTCCTTGAGACTTTTCCGGATTGTATAACTTTCAATCTTGGCTACTTGATGATCACCAACACTATCTCTATAGAAAGGAGTACAAGATGGCAATGGTCTGCGCACATTACGATATTCTTCAAAGGCTTTAGCCACGTACAAGGCAAGTTCAGAAGGTCCTGCACTTGCGCAACCTGAACCGGAAATAATTGCTGCCGAAAACTCCCGCGGAACCAAACTCCGAACACGTTTTCTTGTGGTGGGAACTCTCTGGCTTGTAAATTATTACTACTTATTTAAATCAATTTTATCAAATTTTCATTTATCCATCACTTCTGATCTTGACGCAAAATTATATGATCGCAGTCTTTATATCGTAATTTCTGAGAAAACAGTTGCAGCCGTGCACGAACAGATTTACGTTTTATCAAATCATTTCCACGGAACTTCGGAGCGTTACCCTTTAAAGTAACTGTATTACCTTAATTAAGATCAAATAATCGCAAAATAAACGGAAATTGTTTCCCATGGATCTTGAATTAGATGATTATGTGTAGAGAAAAGTTCCACATGAAGAAACGAAAATTGCTCCTCGTTTGACTGAGCGTAAAGTGGTGCTGTTGAGAGTTCCTGTTTTATAGTTGGAGCTACTTCTAGTGGAAGTTTGTAGCCTTCGAGGTTGGACTTGATAAAACTCCAATCTTGCCGTAACTCTATAAACTTTAGTGGCATTTAACTGATTTTGCTTCTTCGTCCAAACAGTGTGTAAAAATAGTTTTCATTTAACAAACGTCACATACCAGAATAGTTCACTTATATGTCCTTTATCTTTTCCAGTGCTAATACGATGCAATATAAGGTTAATACGTTTCTCTCCTGCTACCATATCAAACCTTGCGTCACGAATTATAAAATTCCTTTGGTCTGGTGAGATCTCCGACTTGAACACTACTTTCCATTCTGCAGTTCGAGTGCGATCTCCAGTATCGAAAAGGAGTAATTGATTGCATCCATCGCAGAGTAAGCGATTTTTCCAGAAAGGAACTTAAGTGACACACTATAGTCCCCAGACCGTCTTGCAGATATTGATGGTAATTTGTACACAGGACAGAGAGGCTTAGGTCGACCGAGTTCCAGGCAGTAGGAGCTTTTCTGGATGTTCCCGTGTCTAGGTAGAAGCAGATCTCACCATGTATTCACTGAAACTCGACCGACGCTAAAATAAATCGACACCCTTTTGCACACGCGCCGATTATTTTCATTTGTGAATTCCCTCGAATTCACAATTTTTCTTGCGCACTGACAGCTACCGATATGCTCGTCCTGGTTGAGCCCCCGAGTCGCGATCGAGGTGATACAAATTTATACACTGCTAAAACACATTTAGCGATGCAAATTTAGTTGGAGCAATCTCGACCTGCGAGCTGCCAATCCCAACCACCCACGTGCGTTCACTCACTGACGATTGCCCTTCGACTCCATGCGTCGAGAAACATCGCCACATCCCAACACCCACCTTTTGATGCAAGCCTCAAAGTAGGTTGCATACGATTTTTTCCATGTGTGGGTGCGCACAGCTAATGGATACTGCGTAATAGTATATCGTAGTTTTACTTTGGTATCACGTTGATTGGAAACAAAATCGGTGTGCGAGGCGTTTATTAGTTTTGGATTATTTAAAAAAAAGAAAGAAGATATTAGATATTTAGAAAAGAAAAATACTACGCTGAATAATCATTAATGTCTACTTATCGCCGCCTATCGCAATATGCGTTTAATTGAACTGTCTTCCTTTTTCTAGTAATAATCTCAAACTTCCGGATCACCATGCTGTAGAGGTGACGGAGACAGGAAAATTTTAGAACAGTTTGACAGGGTAACTGCTCTTTTACTACAGGGTGCTTTAATTGTCTCATGGGGTAGACGCAAGCGAAAAATGTAAACAGAAATTGACAGACTCCTGCAGGAATCACAATACCAATGGACTCAATTACCGCCTTTATTTACAGTGTCAGCTATGAAACCTTTCAGATTAGACACACTGCGTGAAAGGATCGATCACAAAAATCGAAACAGATAATCATTGGGGACTTGTCAATTGAGTCCAAACATTTTAACGCCTTACAAGTCATGGTGTGGTCGCAGTTGAAGAAACATATACTACTGTGTCCAAAAAATAAGGTGACATTTGAATTTAAACTGCGCGCGTCGAAGGATTTGGAGAGTTTTTTTAAGGTTGGTAGTACTGTCAGTGACATCTATGTCAAATTTACATGTCAAAATATTCATTAGTGTTTGAGATACGCGTCGTTTTGTGACCTGCTAAAAGTGAGTTTTTCGTTTTTTGCGATGTCGAAGTTAGCTGAATTTGCATTAAATTTTGTTTGCGGGGTCAATTTTCTGCTGTGGATACTTTAAGGATGGTGCAAAAAGCCTTTGGTGATGAGGCTATGTTTCAAAAAAACGTTTACAAGTGCTATAGTGAGTTCCAAGCCGGCCGTGAACGTGTCGAAGACGAAGAGCGTCCTGGGCGACCATCAACCTCTTCTCTTCTTCGATTATCGTGGTGTTGTGCATTATGAATTCCTTCCGCCGAGCCAAACAGTCAGCAAGGAATATTATTTGAACGTTATGCGTCATTTGCGTAACGCTATCCGCCTAAAAAGGCCAGAATTGTGGAAAGACAATTCTTGGTTTTTACACCACGATAATGCACCATCCCATACTGCACTCGTAATTCGTGATCATTTCACCAACAACTCAACCCATATCGTTCCGCAAAAGACCGCTCCGGGGACACCGTTTTGATACGATAGAGGAAATTCAAGCCGAAGCGAAGACGGAACTGAAGGCCAAACGACGCGTATCTCAAACACTAATGAATATTTTGACATGTAAATTTGACATAGATGTCACTGACAGTACTACCGACCTTAAAAAAAATAATTCTCCAAATCCTTCGACGCGCGCAGTTTAAATTCAAATGTCACCTTATTTTTTGGTCACAGTAGTATTCTAAATGTAAAGTGATATATCCTAGAGTTAAACGTTTCTAGGGTTAATTGATCAAAATTAGAAATGAAATGCAAATAAGATTATAGTCAATTATTTTGTTTATTTGATATCAATTAAAAGGCAAGGCCCGATGGCTTTTCAAAAAAAAAAAATGAATGATATTGTCTATTCACAAAGTTGAGCAAATTTTGACTTCTGAGATATTTGCTAGCCATGATTCCATGATTTTTTTTCAGATTTTTCGTATCAAATGTGTGCAATCGCGAGCGGGTGGGACACACATTTTTCGTACATTTCCCCTTTCCTGCATCCCGTCGATGCAAATAGCATCAAGACCTTACAGTCAATACTCATATTGGCTGTCTTTGGTAAAAAAAGGGTCACCCTCCTATAAGAGGAGACCCCCTGAAAAAACTTTTTAATTTTTTTACTGTAACTTTGAAGACGGCACCACTTCACATCCACCTACAAAACTTTGTGTCCCCTGCTTATTGTAACGTAGACGGACAGACTGGTACTGATTTTAGTAGGGTTTTGTAAAATCATTTGAAAAAACCTTAAAAAAACGACAGGCGTTCATGAAAACAGGGTGACAGAACATTTTAATGCGACCAAATTAAAAAATAATTAAACTCGGCATCGGAACTGATTCACAGAATGTGCGCCTCTTGTTACAGTTAATCCTAGCAATTTCTTATTCAAGATACTAAAACCAACCCTTTCCAGCAATAATGTGTGGTTTAAAATTGACCAAAAAATTTCATCTAATTAGTGTTTCTGGTAAAGAGCTTAGAACCTCTCTCTTTAAAATTATGAGAACTTTTTAAGCCTCTGCCGTAAAGTTCATTCGAGGGTATTTTAAAGTAGCTCGTCTTTCCTCATTGAATGCAAAGAAAAAAAATAGCGCTGAATTATCGATTGATTGACAGTTTACGTGCACCTACATGGCTCATTCGAATAAAGACTTAATGTACTCCTTGTTCAAAAATTATGTTTTTATTAACTATTAAAAAGTTAACCTATCGCGTGTCAGCCGTAAATGTACATTGATGTGGGTTGGCAGATGATCACATGCTCATTTTGGGTACTCATAACATCCAGCTTGAATATTAATTATGATTTGCTAAAAAATGAACAATACTAGTTTCTTAGAAGTATTTTCTTGTAGAAGAATTTAAAAAGTGCTATTGTAATATGAGTGTATTCAATTTTTTTAATATCATTCAATACTTGAATCTCATAAATTTACTTAACCTTTGACCCTAAAAGAAAAATTTAAAACTCAATTTCTTACGTCGGTTATTTTAAAAATTTTTGAAGAGTTTTCTCCGAAATCACCACCGAACCCCCTTAAATCAACGAACGAAACAACCGTCCTCTCCTCATCATGATCATTGCAATGATTTAAAATGAAGTGGATTGACCTCAGGTTCATTGATTTATAGCTTTCCAATCGCATTCTCTAAACGTGAAATTATAACGGAGCATTCGTTTATCTTCTCTATAATACGAGTATGCATCGCATCTACATACTCGTACACTCAAAGCCACATATTGTACTCGTATTACACCTAGGGAACCTTAACCTAGCCCAGGTGGGTCTTTCTCCTCCATTTCCATTCCATCAATTCTATATCAACCACCAAATCAGAAAAAGATACATTCAATGATGCTGCTGATGATGCCCTTTTAATGGTAGGACTGAAATGTCTTTTGCATTGCTGCACCCATTCATGCAGCAGACGCCAATGCAAATGCATACAAGCATGCAACGAAATACACTTCTTTGCTCAAAATTTTGAACGTTTTTGTCGATATCAATTGGAGAATTTAAACGACAATTTATTGTGGAGGAGCACAGATGGAGTCGAGAGCGGGAAAACTCTTTTCGATTTTCTTGCCATAATCGACGTCATCGTTGTTGAATAATGGCCAGGCGTGGAAATTGCGTGGAAGAACTTGAAACGAGAAATTAATGAGAGGGCAATTAGTGTCTGACAGCATTTGTCCGTTCAAGTTTTATGGTAATGGATGAGGATGATGTAAAGCTGCATCCAACGTCATCGTTTAATCCGATTAAATTGATAAAGATAGAAATGAGATGAGTGTGTGAAGTAAATAATTGTTCTATTGATATGTAATGGGTAAGGATTACATAAGTGATGACTTTATTGATTAGGTATGTTGGTTTGTGCTAGAAAATGATTGGCAGATGCTGTTTTGAATTGTTCGCATATTACTTCAGTTATTACTTGATAAGAACAATTTGCTCAGAGACTCTATTCTTTTCGTTTTGGTGCAGTATCATATATTTGAGACCTCTAATAGGAAAGTACAACAGGTTCTCTTCTCATTTGCCGGTTTTACTAAAAATCTTTAAGAGCTCAAAAACTCCTTACCAAGTGCTTTACCACAAATCTGCAGATTGTAAGAGTAAATAAGACTAATTTAAATATGGCTGTCCAAACTACTTAAGAAACATTGACAACGCACTATTGACGCAAAACTAAGTATTAAGTAGTAGTGCAAATCTTCGAAAAGCTACAACTAAGAAAAGTGCCACAAAAGCGTGCCGGAAACCCTGCCCAGGAAAGCAATCATAGCCCTTTGTTACTTTTTTAACGCTTGTCTCTAACTCTTACTTCTCAGTTGTTTGGAAGCATGCAGTTGACATCCCACCACGTAAGCCCGATAGAGACCCACATATCTGTTTTAGTGACTCAATGAATTTTGTAGGAAAAAAACTTTCCTCCCAAACTTCCAATTCGCCTTTCGAAATGGGTACTCAACTGACTTGCAACGCTATCGAGTTTCTAGGGACATAAAAGTTACTCTGAGGTAAAATCTTCCAGTAGGGCTGATCACCCTAGACATCAAGAAAGCCTTCAATATAGTGTGCCATCGAGGACTCCTCTACAAATTAATTAAACTGGAACCTCCTCTATATTTACATAACCTTTTCTAATTTTTCTTTAGGAAAACAATATTTCAATTGAAAATTCGTGAGTCGCGTTAGGGTATTTGCAATTCGTATAACAATTGGGGTTCCTCAAGGTTCATGTCTTAGCCCAATATTTTTGATATTGTCGCGTGTTCTGGTTCGCGGCCAATAATTTTAATGTTTCGGGAAAGTGAAAACGCACTGTCCTTTAAATTAAGTTAAAAGAGTTTATTTACTAAGAATGCACAATCATAAATTTCACTATTTTACAATTTTACTTTTCACTTGTCATCAAATTGTATTTCGACTGTCTGCATCACGAAAATCACTCCACTAGCAATCAATATCGCCTTCACTTCACGCTCCACTCTATCGCAGTTTTACTATCGCGGTGTATCTGGTTCAATTGTTGGCTTAGCTCACTTGAGTACTCCGAGATCATTTGGGGTTTCTCAGTGGGTGTTCCGAACTTTATATCATCCGGTAGACGAATAGTCTTTCCAAAAATTACTTTGGCTGGGGCTTGGCCCGTCGATGAATGTTCGGCAGCTCTGTACGCGATCAAGAATAATGGGATGTGCCGGTCCCAGTCCCTTTGGTCCTCGTCAACAATCTTGACCAGGTGTTTATTGAGCGTGCCGTTGAAATGTTCGACCATTTCATGGGATTGAGGAAGCAGCGGTGTTAACCTCGTTTTCCGTATTCCTAGCAGTTCGCACATTTCGCCAAAAACTAGTGATTCACAGTTTCGGTCTTGATCCGAATGTACTTCACAAGGTACGCCGTACCTACTGAACCAATTTAAAACTAGCTGTTCGGCTACAGTAGTTGCTTTCTGGTTGGGAATGGGGTAGACCTCGGGCCACATGCTGAAATTATCCGCCACAACCAGCGTATATCGATTTCCTCATTCGGATTCAGGAAAGGGTCCTACGATGTCAACAGCAATCCTTTCAAACGGTACCCCCACGTTATAGGTTTGCATTTGTCCTCTCAATCGTCGCTTTGGACCTTTGACGGGAGCGCAAATCGTGCATTTATGGCACCAGTCCTCAACGTCTTCTCGAGCGTGGAGCCAGTAAAACCTTTCCTGCAATTTTGCTAAGGCCTTGCTAACACCAAGGTGGTCTCCCGCGAACCCTTCATGCATTTCCTTAACCACATCGTGGATTCGGCTTTTGGGAAGTATAGTTTGCATCCTATAGGAGCTGCCATCTACCGTTTCCCATTTCCGCTTGAGTATGCCACCCTTCAAATGAAGGGAGTTCGCTTGTGTCCAATAACTTTTCAGGGTTGCGCCATGCATCGAAACGCCCTTCCACTCAGGTCGCCCTGTTGTCTCTTTCCATACGAGCAATGGTCCGATGTCTTGATCGGCTGGCTGGGCGTTTCGAATCTCCTCCAATGACCAACCTTCATCGAATCCGGCCGTTATAACTCGCAGATCAACGGTCGGCTCCTTTTCCTTAATCCGTTGGCAATGCTTGCAGTTAGCTGGACATGGACGACGAGATAGGGCGTCAGCATTTCCATGAACTCCGCCCTTCCCATGAACAATTTTGTAATCGTATGACTGCAATCTTCCGATCCATCTCGCAATTTGTCCCTCGGGGTTTTTGAAGTTAAATAGCCATCTCAGCGATGCATGGTCCGTTCGAAGAACAAATTTCTGGCCATATAACACATCGTTCAATAAGTTCCGAGACTAACCTAGAGATGGTGCTAGTAGTACCACACTGGCCACGTTTCCATAGAGTGCAAACCTTTACATGAACCGTGTAAAAATTTCACGTCACTTTGTAATTTGTTTGAAAAATGAAAAAAAGCGAGTTTCGCGTGTTGATAAAACATTGTTTTTTGATGGGTAAAAATACCGTAGAAGCCCAGCAATGGCTTGAAAAACATTACCCGGACTCCTTTCCATCGAAACCAATGATTTGTCGTTGGTATGCTGAGTTTAAACGTGGTCTCTGAATAGTCGACTCGTTGCTGTTTTTGTTCTACTAAAAGCAATCGCGGCACCCACTTGGAAAAAACCGTTTTCATGCTCAATTTTTCATGAAGGATTGTAAATACGCTTCCAGATGATATCTGTGTCATTTCTGCAAACTCACGGACCTTCACTTTGTGATTTTTCATTACAATTTTTAACACTTCACTCACATTTTCCTGTGTAACGGCTTCCCATGGCCTACCCGAACGTGCCGCATCGTTTGTGTCCGTATGACCACGTTTCAACTTAGCATACCAACGACAAATCGTTGGTTTCGATGGAGAGGAGTCCGGGTAATGTTTTTCAAGCCATTACTGGGCTTCTACGGTGTTTTTACCCATTAAAAAACAATGTTTTATCAACACGCGAATCTCGTTTTTTTCTATTTTTCAAACAAATTACAAAGTGACTTTACTCCAACCTTGATAACTCTGCTGTCTGTGATCCGATCGACGTGAAATTTTTATACGTTTCATGTAAAGGTTGGCACTCTATGGAAACGTGGCCAGTTTGGTACTACTAGTACCATCACTGTTTCAGTCTCGGGACTTATTGAACGATGTGTTAGGTACTTGTGGAACTGCTTTGTGGCCTCGATTATAGCCAATAGTTCCTTCCTAGTCACGCAGTAGTTCCCTCACTTTTTCTGAGAACTCGACTGTAAAATGAGAGGACTCTTTCTTCGCCATCGTTCTGCTGCGAGAGTACAGCTCCAATCCCGCCGTTGCTTGCATCGGTGTCAACTACAAACATTTTTTCCGGGTTTTGGATATGCCAGCAGGGATGATTCACACAGCTTCTTCTTCCAGGTCTCAAAGGCTGCCTCGCATTGTTCATTCCAGACATACGGATGATTTTTCTCGGTTAGCTGATGGAGACACTTAGCTTTTTTGGGAATGTCTTTGACAAATCTACGGTAGTAGGTCGCCAGACCCAGAAAACTTCGTAGTTGGCGCTTGTTGTTTGGTGTTGGCCAGCTTTTCACGGCTTCAATCTTTTCAGGGTCTGTTTTAACCCCTTCTGCTGATAGAACGTGTCCCAGGTATTTTACTTCAAGGGTACACTTGTCGGGACTAAGTTTCGAATTCGCCAGTCGCAATCGGGAGAACACCTCTTCTAAGTTCCGCACATGCTCTTCGAACGTTCTCCCGATGACAATGATGTCATCTAGGTACACCAACCAGGTTGTCCAGGTTAGGCCTCGTAGCACGTATTCCATCAGGCGTTCGAAAGTGGCTGGAGCATTGCAAAGCCCAAATGTCATCACCAGAAATTGCCGCAATCCGGTCCCAACTGAAAATGCGGTCTTCTCTCGGTTCTTCTTGTCGAGTTCTATCTGCCAGTAGCCACTCTTGAGATCGAGTGTAGAAAACTATTTTGCGTCGGCTAAAGTGTCCATGATGTCGTCGATGTGTGGAAGCGGGTAACTATCTTTCTTAGTGACGTCGTTAAGCTGCCTATAGTCGACACAAAAACGAGTGCGACCATCCTTTTTCTTTACTAGAACTACTGGCGCGGCCCATGGACTGACAGAAGGTTCGATAACACCTTGTTTTTCCATGTCCGAAGTCAGTGCGCTCACTTCTCCTTGTTTTGCTATAGGAAGACGTCTCGGTGCTTGTTGAATCGGCTTAGCTCCCTGTGTATCTATGTTGTGAGTTATCATACTCGTTCGGCCTTGGTCATCCGGGCATGTTGAGAAGATTTCACTGTACTTGTTGACCAGATCAGAGGCTCGTTTGAAAAGCTGCACTGGCAATTTGGTCTGCTTCCATATTGCAGACGTGAATTCCCGGGCTTTGTCTGTGTCTTGCCTCCTTTTATGAAGATGGTCGTGAGTAGTTTCCAAAGAGGTGATGGTGAAAACACGCTGGCAGCTGCTGATGATTTCTCCCGTTTGCCCAAATCTAACGTGATTCCATGTGGTCGTCGAAAATCCATTCCGAGAATGCAGTCATCGATAATGTTCGCGACCAGAAAATTATGTCGGAACGCAAGGTCTCCCAACTGTATCTGGAGGTTGACCTCTCCATGTACAGGTGCAGTTCCTCCCGTAGTTGTCCGTAATGAGAACATTCTGCCCTTGTGAAATAGTTGTTGCCTCACTAAGTCTGGCCGGATAATCGATAGAGTTGCACCAGTGTCGATTGTTATGGTGCAATGTTCTCCGTCTACATGAGCCGGAAAGCATAAGTCTGCTTCTCCACGATGTAGTCTTGACATGGTGATGGTGGTGCTGGGGACGTCGGTCCTCCTTGCCAACCTCAGTTTGAAGGGCTTCCATTCTGAGTTCCCGACTCGGTCTGGATCTTCTCCTAGCTGCACACCCGGGACAATAGCTAGGTTCTCTTCGCTTCTTGCAGTCTCTTTGTAGGTGCCCCTTCTTACCGCAATTTCACTGCGGGTCTCGCTCAATTTCCACGCGCTCACACCTGCACTCATCTGCCACTACCTCGCGAACCCAGGCAGTGGTACGAGTCACATTTTTCACTGCCTCAAAGCACAGACTATAAGTCAATGCGTCCTTAACCGTTTGCTTTCGAGCTAAACGCACGGCTTGTTGCAGTTCCTGGCCCTTTAATGCACTGATAAATGCTTCTATTGCTGCGTTATCTCGATGTTCTGGGTCATAAGCTGGGTAAGCCAATACTGCCAGTTAATCAATGCCTTGGGCTAGCTGCTGTAAGGTTTCGCCAGACTTGTGCATCCGATGCCGTAGCTGTGACCGATAAATTTGCTTCAGATGATTGTCTCCATGACACATGTCGAGCGCATTCATTGTAGCAGCCGGATTTGTGTGCAGCTTAATGGGGATAGTCCGCAAAAGCTCGGCAGCTGGGCCCCGTGATTTGCCCTAGCGGCGGCTTCAAACTGGGCTTTGCAAGTGCTCCAGACTGTTTGCCCGTCGAATATTGGTGCTTTCACATTTCTGGATGAGCTTTGCGCTGCGGTTGCAAGCGTGGCTGGTGAGGTGATTACTACTGCCTTTGCTGCTTCCAATTCCTTTTTCACTTCTTCCATCTCATGGTTGATTCTCTCCTCGACCTGGCTGACTTTTTCCTCGACCTGGCTGACCTTTTCCTCGAACTGGTAAACCTTTTCCACGACGCATTTAATTTGTTTGTTCAGACTATCGAACTCCGCTTTTATTTCGGTTGACTCTTTTTGAAAATGTGCCTTGATTTCGATCGCTTGTTGGTCCAGCTTCGCTGATTGTTCATTTAGCTTCTCAGTTAAACTTGAAGACTGTTTTCGCTGCTCTTGCTGCATCAGCATCAACATTTGCATCAGCGCATTTTCGGATTCCTTTGATTTGATGTTTCTACTTCTCCACATTCTGCACCTTTTTCCGCATCTGAGGGCTCACCCGAATCCAGATGCGCGCTTTCCGATTCAATCGCGTCACGCAAGCGTGCAATCAGTGTGGCCTTTGTACCTTGCGTAGCCAGATTTCGCTGTTCCAACTCTTCCTTAAGCTCCGACATGGTTCCCAATTAAGGCTTCGTGGCATTTTTATTATTTCGATTTTTTTCACCAGTTTCCACGTTAAATTTCACTTTTGTGCATTTTAAAAATGTTTAAAAGTTTCCATTTTCAAAGATTTTTTTCTCAGTTCTCGACACCACTGTCGCGTGTTCTGGTTCACGGCCAATAATTTTAATGTTTCGGGAAAGTGAAAACGCACTGTCTTTTAAATTAAGTTAAAAGAGTTTATTTACTAAGAATGCACAATCATAAATTTCACCATCTTACTTTTCACTTGGTTATCAATTTGTATTTCGACTGTCTGTATTACGAAAATCACTCCACTATCAATCAATATCGCCTTTACTTCGCGCTCCACTCTATCTCAGTTTTACTATCGCGGTTTTACTGTCCCCCCCATTCATTCAGCTCGGCTTTATATAGGGTGTTTAGTCATTTAATCCATTTCTTGTATATTGGCGAATGTTCTGGCGTTAACTACCTGGAATATTCGACCAATTCTGAATACCCCGCAGTGACGTCACTTTCAGATATTGATCATGCTTGGTCGATCTTTGTGCTTTCGAGTACATTCGTTTATTGATCATGATGTTATTAATAGTTGCGATAACAATTGCGACAGTAGCTCGCAGAAATGTTTGGACATGTAACAATATATTTATATCAGACATGTCAGTCAGGAACAACTGTAACATAGCCGCTTTTGTAGATGACACTTGCTTTAGTGATGTATGAGTACAGCGAGGCACTTTAGAGATAATTTTCAAAATAGAAAACATAATAGAAAATATTTTCTAATGTTTCCATAGATTTAAAATCAAGGTAAATGTCGAGAGATGAGTCAGAATGTACTTTACCTAAATGTAAGTCCAAAGAACCTCCTGGGAAGATGTATAAACTCTTTAGCAACTATAGTTTCATAATGTTAGAAAGCTACTTATCTAGGAATTATTGTTGACAAAAAATTGATATTCAGAGAGCTCGTTAAAACCAGTTTCATGAAGGTCTCTCTAACAAAACTAGTAATATACCCAAGACCGTTCTTAAACTGTGTAAATAAAATTCTTCTATTCAACATGATGATGTCAGTGAGTCTACTTCTGAGTGTCATAAAGGTGTTGACGTCTTGAGTAGTCACAATATTCCATATGCAAAAGATGTTCAACTTCTTTAAATTGTCACAAACATTCAAACTTCACTTGAGGTAAAACTTTTTATTGACCTCAACGAGCCTTGAGCTTTGAGGTCTAGAATAAATCATCTCAAATCCTTGCGGCTCTGAAACCTTATTCGCTAGTTTACGGTTTCAAGGAGATATCTACTGTAACCTTGCACTGACTTCCAGTTGTTTTCTACTGAACTCTTCCCATGTACTCTACTGTTTAACGTTTGGCTGGGTATCAGACGCTCTTCGATCCTATCTACATAACCAGCTTATAACAATGTGCATAGTTTTATGTATAAAAATACAGGTGGGTTCGTTAGGCCTGAACTCAGTTAGATCGTCATCCATATGAGAGAAAGTTTTGTTAAATAAGTCTCTTCTAACGTATTGGGACCCAGCCCATCAACAAGACGCCTCTCGATGAGTGCTGTAGGGTCAGTGCTACTGTACGGAGCAGAGGTATGGAGCAAAGCTCTCAGTAAAGAGGTTTACCGAAAACGCCTGGCGCAGGTGCAGAGAAGAGTAGCGCTGAGGATTGCATCTTCGTATCCGACAGTCTCTGATTCGGCGGTGAGAGTCATTGCAGGCGTGATACCTGTCGCCCTCCTTGCTAGAGAGCGCCGCCCGCTCTATTTATCTGCGTCGAAACGAGGATGCGAGGGAGATGGTTGTCCGCGAAGAGAGACAGCGCTCACGCAACGATTGGTAGCAGTCTTGGGTGAGTTTGCACGAAGGGAGGGTGGACTGCGCGCCTCGTCCGGGATGTGAGACCGTGGCTAAATCGAAGGCATGGTGAGACTGTCTTCTATCCGACCCAGCTTTTGAGCGGGCATGGGTGTTTTCAGTCCTACCTGCACATTATTGGTAAGTCACGGTCCCCCGATTGTCGGTATTGCCCAGGAGAGGAAGACAATGCCTGCCACACAGGGAGACGGAAGAGCTTACCCCGGATAATATAGTCGCAGTGATCCTCGAATCGGTTGACAAATGGAGCCAGGTGGCTCGGGCAGTCCTAAAAGATAAAAGGGGACTCACAGCAGCCGGGGGTTTTGGGGATGGGGGATCGCTTGTCTGGCACTTCCTCTTTCCCTCTCCCCTCCCGCTAGAAGAGGAGTCCCCCAGCTTGAAGGCGTCTCACGGTGTAACAAAACGAGACCTGGCCCGAAGTAATGTGTCAAACGGTTCCAGGCTAGGTTCTCAGGTTGACAGGGGAGGTGTTTAGTGGGTAGTCCAGTCGCCTTCTTGCGAACATGGAAGTCCCACACTCTGTGCGTAATGGGGATTTACCTCTCTACCACAAAAAAAAGATCGTCAAAACTGAATAAAATACAATATTTTATTTGCGAGCTGTATTCTTCGGCGTATTTGATCGCCTAAACTCATGAATTCGCTGACATTTTCGATGCTGTATTCGCCAAGTGTGGTAATTGTATATTTGAGATATTTTTTCTCGACTGCATCATGAGCTTTGTTTTATTCTCATTGATTTGTAGCCCTACTAGTTTTGCTTCGCTGTCGAGTTTCAGGAAGAGTTCTTTGGCAATTGTTAATGGCCGTGAGAAAATGATGAGTTCATCCGCATAGGCTACTACTTGGCTCGACTTGTATAGTAATGTACCTCGTATAGCGACCAGTAGCTTTCTTATGACGTACTCCAGAGCCAAATTGAATAGCAAGGAGGCCAGCCCATCTCCCCGCTTTAGTCAGATGTTTGTGTCAAAGGCATCAGTGAGTTGGTTATTGATGCGGACTTGGGAGGTCGTCGACGTCAGTATCCGTATCAGAAATTCTGACATTTGAATTTTTCAATGTTTCCAGGATGTCTGCCTATTTAGCACAGTTAAAGGCAGGTTAACATCTAGTATCATCAATAAAAATACTCGAGCTACGGCTATATTTCTCCGCCAGTCGCGTCGTGCTCGCCACCTCCGCAATTGAATCAATGGTGGAACATTCTGCTTAAAAGCCATACTTTCGGGTAGATAGGTCTCCAACATATGGATCCGGCCTATCAGTCTTGCTTCAAAGAGTTTTTTGACCATTTTCCCAGCCATATCCTGCATATTGAATGGTCGTTATGCATATGGCGACTCAGGATTTCCGTTGCCTTTGCTAATCGGTACGACTTTCGCTTCGTTCCAATGCTTCGAGACGACCTCTTCACGCAGCAAGTCAAGACAAAGGGGATAGGTCAGCTGCAACACATCAGCTGGGACACTAACGGATCCTAGAAGCTTCCTTGCTATCATTTACAGGAATGCTTCCTCCAGTTTTATGCGCTTGAAGTGCTGTTCCAGTGTAGACAGCTTTAACATGGACGAAATGTGTGTACGAATCTAGAAATCTAGACACAATTACTATAGCATATGCGAGAATTGACTGTTTGAAGGAAGGCCATTCACTGACGCCTTACATACTCGTATATACAAGAACCTATCAAAATCATTCAAGATTAAAATAAAAAACTACCTGCCTAATAAAATTGGGAACGAACTATGATTATGGCTAAGTATTTCAACACAGCATCAAAAAAGAAAATCGTGAGAAAGCCTAGATACGTGAAGAGATAGCATTTTTAACCCATAGTCTTTTTTATACTATGAATTGTTTCAGAGAACTGAAAATGTTAAGGACATCCGATTATATGATATGAAAGATTCTAGATTTTTTTTTTAAATATTCAAAACCTTGATTGAATGTTTTTCTTTTTTTCAATATGTATTGTACATTCGTAAAAAAACATTTTTGTTTTACTTTAGCAGTACAGCTCCTTTCGGGCCTTCGCTTAGAGATAGTCAGAGTATCTCATTATCTTGATCGAATGTATCGGCACTCGGGCAGGTGTTATGGTCAATATCATGCTTTGGCCGTGTGGCCGTCCACTCAGTTGTGAAACGTTCTGATTTTAAACCAGTACGTATCATAACTAAACGAGCTTATAGTCCGTCCGAGGAATCATTGGCCAACGAGACTCGAACCAGAGAGATTCGGCTTACGGGATGGTGCTCTAACCACTACACCACGCGGACTACGTCATACTCGCAAATAACTTAGCCTACCAGTATTCATTCGGGTTGTGCCCTATGGCTTCTTTTGGAGTGTAATTATCATTTACTTTATTTTAATTTACAATATTAATCTTGGCAGGAAAATAAAATCAAAATTTTAAAATTGTGGTACCCACAAAATTATCAAACATTAATGGATCATAAAAGAAAGGTGTCAAATCAGTTAGCTTTAAAGAATTGAAGTTCTAAAAGTGAGATTCTAAATATAAATACATTGTTCGCTTTAGACTATCTGAAAACTTCGTTTGCTGCATCCATTGAACATCGCTGCCCTGACTAGTTCGCCCTTGTGCTCCACTGCTCTCCTTAACACTAGCTTCAAACTGCGGGTTCTACTGGAATCGTGGGCTCGAGTTCCCCCCGGGCGCAGTGAAATCTTTTTAATTTCGTCAAATATAATTATTTCTGCGTGCATGATGATTTGCATATAGCTAAGCATTAACGTGGTTATATGCGAATAACCATATATCCATTGGAATTATTGCATTTGACGAAACTTCAAAGATGAACGGAGGGAACGGGATTGAAGTATAATGAATTTCAATTATCTTACCTCTGTATGGCAGCGGATGGTTAAAAGAAAAAAAGGCTGCGGGATTAGAGGCTGTCATTTGATAGCTAGAGTTAAGGCTATTCGAAAAATTCTGGTCGGGATGTCAGCCTGGTGAGGATTGGAGAGTTTTGGCGGAACAGTGACAAAGTATAGAGTCATTGTCGGGAAATACTTGTTAGTGCTTTAAAAAGTTAAATTATTCATTGATCATCTAAACACATTTTCTTGTAATTTTTTGCGCCACTACTGCAGCTACTGAATAATGGAGTAACCAAAAACGGACGGTTTAATTCAAGTGACACCGAATATCCTAATTAGAACATTTTTGAAGTGAATAAAAATCGCATGAAATGCGGTGACAGTGAAATAGAAAATAAATTTGATCGTTGTATAAAACTGGAGATTTCAATTGAATATATTTGTTTTGCTTAGTAAAATTTAACGAAGAATCGAATCAGGTGCCAAGTGCTGTTAATCACTCCCTAAACAGTGGAGGATTTCTTTTTAAATTTAATTTTTAATGTCATTACAATCGCGACATAATCTGAACTCTTTGTCGTGGTGTCGCCTGATTGTATTGGAATGAATAAAAATTTGCTAGAAATGACTTTTGAGACGATTGAGAGTGTAAGTTATCATTTTGTGAAGCTCACCGTAGACTACCTCAGTGTTATGCAAGTACCGTTTGAATCTGCAAATTAAATTTGGAAGCAAAATCTAATGGATCTTCATTAGATTTTTATGTACAGTAGAGTGGCCGTAAAATTCTTAAGATATTCTTATTTTTGAAAGTTAATTATTTCCTGGAGCCCCTCCCCTTTTTGTTGACGGGCGCTTCCCAGCAAAATCGGGGTAAGTAAATATTGCGTGTATATTTTGCATTATTTTTCTGTTGCATTTTATATTCATTTTGCATTAGGACCAAGCTGAATGAAATTAATCTTGCTTTTTACATTGCCAATGATGATATTATTTGTTTTTCGGAAACTTGGCTTACAGGCGATTTTACGGATGAAGAGATCCTTCCTCTTCATGTTGTCTTTAGACAAGATAGAAACCGACGGTTAACTGGTAAATTAGACGGCGGAGGTGTGCTCATAGCAGTCAACAGTAGTCTTCAGTCTTCACGTTGCTCCGATTTGAACATTTCTTTACCTGTTGAAAGTATCGCAATCCAAATAAACTTATCTCCCAGTCTTCGAGTTTGCGTCTTATGTCTATATGTTCCCTGTAATTCGCCACTTCGTTCTTATGAACGGCTGTTTAATGAACTTGCTTTATTTATAAATAATGCAAAGCCATCTCTGCAATTCCTCATCTGTGGTGATTTCAACATGCCATCGATATGCTGGGAAAACTCTTCTATAACCTCAGTTAATGAAGCTTCTATCGCTCTTTCGTCCTTTTTATCCCTATGTTCCCTAACCCAACTTAATTCTGTGCCAAATACTAACGGAAAAATTCTCGACCTCATTTTTTCAAATAATCCCTCCACCGTCAGTCCAATTTCCTTAGCAATGACACCATATGTTACTCCGGATCTTCATCATCCTCCCTTAGAAATGCAATTATCGATGCATTCAATACGCTCGCATCGGAAAACAAACCCTCGTCGTTTTAACTTCTTTAAAGCAGACTACAAAAGCATAGAATCAACTCTCGCGAGCATTGATTGGGTTTCTCTTTTGGATCCAATTAATCCCAACCTAGCTGTACAATCATTTTACGCTACGCTCTACAATATTATTACCCAGTTCACACCATCAACCCGTGCACCAAGTCATAAACGTCCAGCATGGTTCAATGCTGAAGTTGCAAAAGTACTACATGTAAAAGACAAAGCCCGAAAAATCTATCTTCGATCGGGCTCCAATATTGATCTTATAAGGTACAAACTTCTTCGAGCGGATGCCAAAAAAGCCATATCTTATGCTCTGCTTGCCTATTATAAATCCATTGAAACATCCTTCTCCTCCAATAACCCTAAACCTTTTTGGTCTTCTGTTAAGTCCCTTAAATCTTCCAAGAATCTCCCTAATTCAGTATCTTTGCTTGATAAAACTGCCACTAATGATCAAGACATATGCGATCTCTTTGCCGTTTTTTTTTCATCCAATTTCAAATCCTCCTCTCCTAATTCCTCCAACTCTGGCAATCCACCCCATTTTGATTTCAGCTCTATCTCAACCAGCTCTTCTGAAGTGGAAGATATCATCAACTCGATAGATACAAGCGGATCGCTATGCTCTTCTCTTAGTTTCCTCTTGCATTAATATTTAATTTGAGTCTCTCCACGGGCGTTTTCCCTGATACATGGAAACGTGCCAATATTTTTCCAATCCATAAATCCGGTGACCGTAGTTCCGTCTCCAATTATAGGCCAATATCTCTTCTCTCATCTTTTGGCAAAATTTTAGAGAGAATCGTCCAATCACGAATTTACGAGGCCTTCCATATTTATCTCTCCGCTAAGCAACATGGGTTCATAAAGGGCCGTTCAACAGTTACTAATCTGCTCGAGTTCTCCAACTTCGTAGCCCTTGCGTTAGACTCCAGGTGCCAGGTCGATGTGATTTACACTGATTTTGCCAAAGCGTTCGATAGCATTGACCACCAAACATTACTTAGCAAACTCAGTAGATACGGAATATCCGGTCACCTCCTTGCATGGATCAGTTCCTTTATCCTCAACCGTTCTTGCTCTGTAATTTGGAACGGTTTCTCCTCTGCCCCCTTTTCCCCAACTTCCGGCGTACCTCAGGGTTCTATCCTAAGCCCACTCCTATTCAACCTTTTCATCAATGACCTTCCCAGTAGTTTCACCCTCGAATGCCTCCTCTATGCCGATGATCTTAAGATCTTTAGAATCATTCGCTCGACGAATGACTGCTTGGCACTCCAAAATGACATCAGTTTATTAGACGAATGGTGTCAAGTCAATCGTCTTGCGCTTAACGTTCCTAAATGTTTCCATATGCGTTATTCTAATAAACATAATCCTCTTAGCTTCGACTATTCGATTGGTGGGTCTATACTTTCATCAGTTGATCACTTTAAGGATCTAGGTGTGATGTTTGATGTACAGCTCAAATTCGACCACCATATTGCACATATGACATCCAGGGCAGCTCGAATCGCGGGCTTTGTTCTGCGTTGTTCACACATTTCTTTTAGCACCCAAACATGTGTCCGCCTATATATCTCACTCGTGCGATCTATTTTAGAATACGCATGTCAAATATGGTCTCCCCATCACACATACCTTTTGTACGCGGTTGAATCCGTACAGAGAA
The DNA here is from genome assembly GCA_963969285.1 of Odontomyia ornata. Classification (NCBI taxonomy): domain Eukaryota; kingdom Metazoa; phylum Arthropoda; class Insecta; order Diptera; family Stratiomyidae; genus Odontomyia; species Odontomyia ornata. Next base: position 88,049,532 of record OZ017742.1, read on the forward strand.
AATTTACTCGCTCGCTTTTTTATAAATTCAAACTAGCTTACCGTTCCTATCATGATCGTCTTATCTACCTTGGCATCCCTTCCTTAGAGGTGAGGCGACAATACCTCGACCAATGTTTGCTCTTCAAGCTTATTCGGGGTTACTTATCATCAAATGTTCAAGATGCTATTTGCATACGTCCTACATCTAACACTAGATCTACCCAGTTCTACTCCATTCCTTTTGCACGGACAGATATTTATTTCTATTCGCCATTGGTCCGACTCGTCCGTGACCATGAATACCTTCAGCTTGGTCCTCCTTTGGAATCGCTTGGAATTTTCAAGTCCAACCTACGGAGAATTCTTAACATGTAATTTTCAATTGCGTTTTCTTTTCATAATTATTGAATTGTTATTTTGATAAATGGTAATTTCTTACTTCATTTTCTGAATCTATTTTGTAATTGGAAATTTTTCTGTAAAATGGATATAAATAAAATAAAATAAAATAAAAAATAAAATTAGTAATAAATCTTTTGTTATTTCATATAATATTTTGAAGTACTGGGGCTAATTCTGTTCAGTTTTTTAAAAGTAATTGATAAATTTAAATTAATGTTTTTGTTAAGTAATCTTAAATAAAACGACCATTATGTGGTAATAAATAATATTCTTTTCATTTCTCATCACCCTTAATTTTCCTTTATGTGTTAGTACACATTTGTCCGTATAAAGTGGCCCAGCACGGGCAGAGGATACTCCAAAACGACCCACGAGATGACTGAGCGCTAGCAGGCCTCAGCATGCCACCCTGGGATAGGTGATCCTCTGTCAAATATTGATGTCTGCAACTGCGGTGACTTTCATGGTTACAACGCGATTAAACTGCCACTTTAATGTTTTCCAGCTGATTAGGCACTTTCTTGCTTTTCGTGAATATATTTGAGTCAATCAGCGATTTTTTTCTGTTTGTAATTATATTTATTTGGTAAACCAATGCTGTAATTGTTTTTGTCTTTCGTTTGACTTTCTGATTTTCTTCGTAGCTTAAATGTGAATTTACCATCCTGTATTTTTTTTAATTAAAAAAAAGCGCATTATCTGACAGAAATCTTACCGATCCGAATACTGTCGTACGAAGCGAATTTCCCTTTTCCCCGACAAGTAACAAAAGGTGCACCGCTAGTTGCATTTACCTTAGCTGCAATCTTTTATGCAAGTGGCCTCGCACTTGAACTTGAAATAAGTAATAATTATTTGTAAGCGTTCACTTAATCATGTCGTTGTTCCCAGCGTTATAATGTTTCGGATGTCATTCGAATTGCACAGCATAAAGACAATTAAATAGCATGTGTGAGTACTCGACCTGTAAGTCTCTGCATCTTCGTATCCAACAGTCTCTGACTCGGCGGTGAGAGTTATTGCAGGCATAATACCTGTCGCCCTCCTTGCTAGAGAGCGCCACGCTATTTACCTGCGCAGAAACGAGGATGCGAAGGAGATGGTTGTCCGCGAGGAGAGACAGCGCTCGCTCAACGATTGGCAGCAGTCTTAGGTCAATTGCACGAAGGGAAGGTGGACTGCGCGCCTCAAACGGTTCCATGCTGGGTTCTCAGGTTGACAGGGGAGGTGTTTAGTGGGTAGTCCAGTCACGCATGGGAGTCCCACACTGTGCATAAATAGCATTCACCTCCCTACCATAAAAAAAGTTTCTGGTTCGAGTCTCGTTGGTACCAACGAGATTTAGTTCGAGTGATCCTTGGGACGGACTATAAGCCCGTTCAGTTATGATACGTGCTGGTTTAAAATCAGAACGTATCGCAGCTGGATGGACGGACGCGTGGGCAAAGCGGGTTCTGACCATATCATCTTTTGAAGTGCCGATACATTCGATCAAGATAATGGATACTCTAGTTATGTCCAAGCGAAGGCCCGAAGAGGGCTGTAGCATGTGCAAATGCTATGGTTTTTTTGCATATCAAAAGTTTATCATTTCAGAGTTGAACCTTGGATTAATAAATTAACCCTAAGATACTGAGATTAAAAATTCAACTTAGAAAGGAATAACTTCTGAAATACAAAGACTAAATGGCCGCAACAATACATATGCTATGGCAAAAAACTACGTAAGTGTTGGATACCGCCCACAGAATCTACTTGTCTTAAGATTTGAAGAAATTAAAGCTTTTTCAAAACTTGAGAATAGAAAGGAAAGAGTTATAAGACTAATTCGATCAATTTATCACAATGTTTGTTCTCCTTGCCTTTTTAGCTAGAGTTCTACAATAGGTAAATGGTGTTATGTATGTTACCCTATGAAAAAGGAAAATTCTTTAGGAAACAAGCGAACATTATTTTCATCGAATGCTGGAAAACCATTTTTCTTCCAACATACATACATTGCATCCCTGCTATTTACAATCTCATAGATGCAAAAAGATCACTCTAATTCTGACCTCAAATTAATAAATACATAAATCAAGACTCTCGCTCGGCCAGCCTACAATAAACGAAAGAACATACGTAAATCACCCAACTACATCCAATTGAACTATATGCCATTCTTCCTCCCTCTGTTAAGCCTCTGTCAATTCAGGGTAAAAGATAAATTAAAATCTTGTTTCATGAATTTCGAATTTCAAAAACCCTTTCCTACACTTTACTTACGCTATCCAGAATATAAATGAAAATCTATGGTTTCCTGTGTTGGCTGGTGGTGTCTAATGGAAGAAACAAGTGTGCATGTGTGTTCAGTTCATTTGATGTTGGCGCAAACAAAAGGGCGAGCTATCCTGCTGGGTCAAAAAGTTGAAAATGAATAAAATTTATGGGTTCAGCGTTGTCTAACGATGTGCGCAACACGATGTGGATGATATGACGCCTTGTTACGTTAATTGAAGCACTCACTGTCACTAGAGTGCAGCGTCAAGGGATACACAGATTGTGGTGAATGCTCAAATGATTTGAGCGCGAATGGGCGGTGTGGGTGGAAGATGCTAATTATACATAATGACAATTTATCTAAGATGAAGGAAGAAGTGTGCGACCTTTCCAAGACAAGTGTTTTATTTGACTGATGCACTCGTTAATTGGTGAACGCCTCACTCATTGAACTCACTTGTGATGAGTGGATGAAATGCATGAATGATTTCAAGAATTTTCGAGTGGTAAGAAAGTGTTGAGTAGAAAGTTATGGTTTTTCATTATGATCAATTAACCCCTCGTTTATATAGATATTGGATTGATAACTCTTCTCGTTTCACGAATAGACTAAATCCTAGTAATCTATAATAAGTAAGTTCTAATTAACTTTTCCAATTTCCTACTCTGATATCCTCACCATATTCCACGATTTAATTTATTAACCACCATTATTCTTGCAGAACAGGTAAACCACAAATGTGTCTCAAGTTCAAAACCTATTTCATCTGAATAGAAACCATAATTTATGCCCTCCTTTCCCGTCGAGCGATAAACCAGTAGCAACGATGTGAAACGCTGTAAGACAATAAGAACACAAAACAAAACAAGAGTATCGAATTCCACTAATTAATTCCGCATAAAATGCCAGGTAATTACTAAGCACGGTTGAGTACTTCTTTTTCGGTTTGCATACCACCCCGCTCCCTCCACGCCGTGGACCCTCAGTTGTAAAAGCCAATTACTTATTATCTTTTGTGTGTACGCGAACTACAACTACTTGCTATGGATTCACGGTGATGGCGGTGGTAGAGAAGCCACCAGGTGTTCAGGTGCAAGAGTCTTCCGTTTCATGGTTCGTGTCATGCCACCATACGCTAGCCAATCTATACGCGTAAGACCATATTAGTGAGCCTATAAGCAAGTTCCGAAATATTCTTACTCGTTTGCTTTGACTGTTCTATGCGGATCAGACATGCACCAACTTTAAATGAGTTACGAAAATTAAAGTTGAAATTGTACTAATTAATTATTCAGCAAGCAACCGCAAGGTGTTTGATTTGATTACGTTCGGAACTCGAACTTTAAATAAATGTATGCGCGGACATTCGCGGTATGCTTTTGAGCGACATGCATGTAATTCGCACATGTGCCTTGTAAGGCTATCAATTTGGAATCGAGTGATTACTTTCCTACGTAGCTGACTATTAAGAGTCTTGCTATAAAAAAGGTAACAGACATGCCTAGCGGGTGGTTAAGAAGCGTGAAGATAATGTTCTTGTTCAGTGGTTGGGCTAAGTTATTTGAAGGTACCTTATCCAAGATGGCAATGTGTTGAATATGGTTTCATAAACAAATTTATAAGGATTACTTGTATCATTTATTTCGGCTCCTTTTATCTTCAGATAAGGTTCCAAAGATCGATTCTTTGATTGTCTAAGTTGCATACATCTTGTGGACAACCAATTCTTTTAAAATTTATGTAGAGAAATTGACAGCAATGTACCTGCTTGGAAAAATATACCTCGCAAGTTTTAACCACAGCGTAGTTGCAGACATTTCATATGGCAGGCAGTTTCCTTACCCGTGGTGGCATGTTAAGACCGTCTAGCGTTTAGTTGTGACAAGGTTTTTTTCCAGTGAACTCGCTGCCCGTGCCGAGCCACCTACATAAACAAAACTAATAGTATTTTTCATAGTTTTGACGCATTTTAGTGGAACTTTTCAACTTTTATTGAAGCCAAATGAAAACCATTTGCCTTTATTTCCACTATTTTATGTTCAACGTAAATAATTATTTCGTCTCCTTTTTTTCTTTTATATCCAAAAAGATGTCATCTTAATTACCTTAAAACTAATTGCCCAATTGCTTAGAACTAATTACAAAAAAGGATTTACTTGCTTATTGAAAAGTGGACATTTACTCCATGAATTGAAAAAGTCACGTGTTCCCGTTTCTGATCTCTGCTCTTAAATAACTCTGAACTTTCTGCTACATCTAACTTCTAGGCTTTCGGGATGGTTTTTAGGAAATGGTATACTTCACTATTTTAAATCCTTTTTTAGGGTTTTGTACTAAAAGTATCTTAGGGCGTTCTTTTTGACCCTATCGGCGAGATACTGAAGTGACAGTTACTCAGAGTTTTTTTTTGAATGCGTCGTATGATATTGAATTTTTTTTTTATCTCTGAGAGCTGATCATGATTTTTTTGGACTAGATGTTCACGAAAAGGACTAGTTCACATTATATTGTGTGCCCCCTTATACCGATGTGTTAAACATTGTCTGGGTGGCACAAAGGACCAAGCGACGTAATGTGAATGCAGATCGCACGAGCGTTGTGCGACGAAGAAAGAGTGATGGAGAGAGTGGTAGGGAATGGAGGTAATTAATTAAAAAAAAAAAAATACAAAACCCTATTGCAATAACGACCTGTATCCGTCTGTCCGTCCGTCCATCCGTCCGTATGTATGTCACAGCACTTTTTCTCCGAAACTAAAGAGGCTACAGCCATGAAACTTTGTGGAAAGGTCAGAAGTGGTGACTTCTTGGAAGTTCAAGGGAGGAAAAATTTTTCAAAGAAGTTGAAGGGGGGTCTTCCCATATAGGGAGGTGACCCCTCAAAAAAAAGTTTTCACCGTTGGTAGTCGAGTAGGGTGTCATTGGAAAGGTCTTAATGAGATCTTTTCAAAACAAGTCTTAAAATTGCCTTATCGGTACCGAGGGGGGCAGGGGAAGGGGGAATGTGCGAACTTTTCGCGTACCCCCCTCGCGATTGGACACCTTCCATCCGAAAAATCTGAAAAAATCATGAATATAGGCCTTTATGAGTACAACACCAACAAATACATGAGAAGTCGAAATTCACTCAACTTTGTTAGTAATAGTATGATTTATTGATTTTATGTTATCTTGAATAAAATCTTAACGATACCCTTAAATTCAATAACACACAGATGACTATTTATAAAATTGATCTTTTCTGAAAGATCGAATGGTATTTAACGAAGTTATAGTGATTTGAATTTTCCTGTATTACTTCCAACAATATGCGCTGTATTACTATGGAAATATATGGCTATGGAACCATATGCGCTTTTTACCGACTTAGACACTACAGCTTTGCTAGGATTTGCATGAAAATTTCAGGAATCATCGGTATCATGAATATCTTTGAGAATCGGTTCAGTTAGTGGTATAAGTAATAGTAAAATAAAATAGTGGCTGTTTTAAATGCGAAGATTACATAATTTTGAGTTATTTTTCCCCACTTGATTCAATTTAATGAAGACTCAAGATGAGTACCTACAATTAATACTCATAGGTGAAATAAGTCGAAGAGGCGGGAGAGAGCTCCTAGCAAAAGGGCTTTGTAAACATTCTAGGATTCGAAAAAATAGGCCATTAATCGATAATTACAGTACAGGGGGGTGGGCCTTGAAAAAAAAAATTCATCAAAGGTAGCCGATATGAGTATCAAATGAAAATTCTTTATGAGAGCTTTTCAAAACAGTTCTTAAACTGACAGTTTTTGCTTCAGTGGGAGCACATGGAGGGGAAATACATGAAAAATGTGTTTTCTCCCTCGCGAATGGACACCTGTGATCTAAAAAATGGAAAAAATTATCAAGGGAGATATTTGTGGGTATAACAATAACAAATACCTCAGAAGTCAAAATTCTTTCAACTTTGTTAATAATAATATGCTCCTCGAATTTTACATTTTCTCCCATAAAATCGTCTTTGACATGTTTCTTGATTTTATTCGTTACTGGTTACTGCATTTTGTAAGTTGAGTACAAAACCCTTCTGACATGAGCGTAGGTCTGTTTACCCAACTTGTTCTTCCTTTTATTAGCTACTTCCCTTGCATAATCATTGAATCTATTTTCGATCGATCTGTTCGTCTGCCTAATGTAGCTTTCGTTGAACTTCACACATGACACATTTCTCCATATTAGGTAGGGATCCTTAGTAGACCCTAGCAAATTTTGTAGCTTGGTTGATCTGTTTCTTGTTCTTCTTCGTAGCACTACAGGCCCTTTCGGGCCTTCGCTTCCCGCAAATAGCGCCTCCAGTTGCCTCGGTCCATTGACCGCGTCCTCCAATTTCAAAATCCGAGCAGCGATGAACTGTTTCGTCGACCGAGTCAGGCCAGCATTTCCTCGGTCTCCCATTAGTCTCTGGCCTTCAGTCCACCCAACAAATATCTTTTTGGGTATCTGTAATGAATCATGTGACGCCGCTGGTGACTACTACTAACACACTTTGCTGCTAGGTGGCTTGTCAGTTCACGTTGGTTGCGACCAGTGCACATCCCACTTCTATTTTGTCGTGGGATGCCAACAGAATTTGACAGCCACATGGAAGTGAAGTGTGGAGGTAGTGGCCGCCACCCATGAGGAAGTCCCGGATTGTGCCGACAGTTCAGGCAAATTCAATTCAACCAAATGATGGTGAGTATTGTCAACACGAATGAGTATACCGACGTCATACACTATAATACACTTCCCATTTATTTTCCCGAACCCAGTGTACAACTCGAAGGTGAGCGTGAATATTCGCGGGAAGGCTAATCCAGACAAAACACCGAGCGTCGCTTCTAATACGGTATATGCAGCCAAAGTGGTGCCAACAAGCATCTGTACCGGGGATTTCGTGGGTTTCAAGCGCGAAAGGAATGCACAAAGGAAAGGAATCGAGAAGGCGAAAGTGTTGCTGCCAAAAGGCTTTTCCAAAAATATAGAAGCATACGGTCAAGGACAATATCGACCTAGATGAATGGGACTCGGATTCAGATATTGAAATTTTGGATCATCTTTCGTTGTCAGTACGGTCGTGGATCAAACATCGGATCAGGTTAGTGTTAAAATAATAACTATTAAAAGTCCAAGTACAAAGGATACTTCATAAGATTTTACGGAACCAATTGATAAAGTCCGAGACGATTCAATAAATGATTTGATGGCAACAATAGCAAAATTAGATTCGAACGGAGTACAAGCTCTTCCGGAAGGTAGGAATAAGACGACATCGCCACAAGTCCATAGTTCAGCAGATATTGCGAATGTTGCTGAAGAGAAAGCTGACCAGAAAGACGATCCAAATAAAGATTAGTGTGCAGTTTGTTTGGATGGTGGTGAATTGATGTGTTGCGATAAATATCCAAAAGTATTTCACCAAAATTGTCACATACCAGCTATAAGTTCCTTACCAGATGAAAGTGAAACGTGGCAAAATTTGTTATGTGTTAATTTAGCGGAACTGGCAAGTTCAGCTGAATGTGAAAGACATAATGCAGGAGAACTTGGCGCAAATGCATTAAAGATTATACAGAGGATATGTTAAGAATTATATTGCCAATACGAACAAAGTTTACCATTTAGAGAGCCAGAACCTGCAACACACACTGCATATTATGAAATAATTTGTCAACCTATGTCGCTAGAGGTTATCCGAACTCGTTTGGATCCATCAAGTCCGAATCACTACAAAGACATTGCCACATTTGTAGCTGACGTTCGATTGTTGTCCAAAACTGTATACTTATATCATCCGGAAGATTCCAAAACATATGCGCATGCCCGTTATCTAGAACAATTTTTCGAAGAGCAACTGGCTAAAGGCTTCCTAAATACGCTCTCGTAAACAAATGTGAAACGAATGCAGATGAATGTCCTGTGAAAAAAATGCGCAAAAATTCCGAATGAATGCCCTTAGAAAAAGAACAATTTCAACTGTCGGATAAGAAAAATAAAAAAAAAAACGAAATAAAGGAGATTTTATTTGCTTACAGGAATAGTTTTAGCATCGTTAGTTTAGGCGTGTATTTACGCTATCGCCTGTTGATGTCGCACATCGACACATTTAAACTCATACTACAAGCAAAATATTAATTTATTGTTTAAACATAACTATACATAAAATAAGAAACCATTTTTATCTACTCGAAAGAAAGCATGAAGTTATTCCAAATATGAAATGTTCATAAAAAAATTTCACCGGTTAGTTCTTAATGATATGAATAAATGCATACCAAATTCATTTGAAACATTAGATTATAGAGGTTAATTAATTTTATATGACAGAATGCTATCTAGATAATCAAAAAACGACGGAAAATCGTACTTTCGTTGATTTTAGGCATAACTATAAATTAAAGACATTAAAAGGTAGAACATTTACGTCCAATTCATACGAGAGATGACATTTATCAGAAACACTTTTTGTGTTTGAATTCTCCTTATTTTGGTTGCTTTTAGACGAAACTCATGTAGACTGGCACACGATTTTATTAATTTGTTTTTATAGTTGATGTAGATGAGTGCTAAAAAAAAATACATTTTAATACAAACTGATTATCAAACTGTTGAAAAAAAGAGATACTATTACTTTTAGTAGAATACCTTAGTTAGAAATTTATATGGTATCGAAGGAATCGTTAGTTAGTATGTAGGGAAATTAGAGACTTGTTTAGCGTTAGTTATACGTTACAAACACACACGACATAATCAGTCAATGAAAGAAGCAAACCAATGTTTAATTTGCATTAGTAGATAATTGAAATGAATAGTCTTAATAGGGAAATTCTTTTCGATCGCGCTTATATACATATATTTTTGTGTTAAAAATTTGATTATCAAAATTGCGGAATGCTATCTGACAAAACAGAAAAAGTATAATTTTAAATTGAAAAAAAAAAAAATGTTTATTTCGAAACGAATGAAAATGATTGGAAACGACTAACTTCATACTTTCGATAGTACAAGTCTCGAAAAATTGCCGAACATTAATTTTATGATATTTTTTTTTTTAAACAAATATATAACAACATGAATTTCTAAATAACAACACGACTTTCCTTTCCAGTGGTTCTTCTTTTCAGCGGGAAATAAGGTGCAGGGTAGGTATGCCGTCGCGAGGGTAGGGTTTGAGAAAATCCGCCGAGGTCGGTTTCGCGTCGCGCGCGGTACCTTTGTTGTTTCGCCGTTTTATTAGCGTAGCGTTCGTCGGGTTGAGTTAGCGTAGCCTATTTTTCGGTACCGCGTCGGAGCGCGAAGTAAAAATTAGGTTTTTGTCCTTGACTGAGTAAATGAAGAAATACGGAGTAACGTAAAGTAGGTTTCCTCTCCGTATGGTTTTGTTTTGTGACGCGTTTGAAAACGGGCATGTATGTGTGGCTGAATATTGTAAATGAGCGTAACCCATTCGGAGACCCGCGACCGAAATCCTCTCCGATCTAGCTGGCCTACAAGCAGCCACCGCGTGAATGGGTTACGGTGCACGGATTGGTTGACCGGTTGGTACCATCCGTTGGCACTACTCAGACTTAACGTCTAGAACCGATGAGAGGTCGGTTCCTCATTCGGACGTAGACGTGTAAAATCATTACATATCCGTTGTGCGTCCATACAATTCATGTGCCCAGCCCATTGCAGCTTCCGCAGTCTTACAATCGTTGAGGCCTCCGGGTCGTCAAAAATTTCATACAGCTCATGGTTGTATCGAATTCGCCGTTGGTTCCCGTCTAGCTTTGCTCCGATTATTCCCCTCAGGACCCGTCGTTCAAAGGTGTTCAATATATTTGCGGATGCTTGGGTTAGGGTCCATGTTTCAGACCCACAGCATAACATAGATCTTACCACAAATTTGTATACTTAGAGCTTTGTTTTCCTGAGTATGCAGCTGGTCTTCAAGATCGTCAAAACTGAATCAAATATTTTATTTGCGAGCTGTATTCTTCGGAGTATTTCGTCTCGTTCATTACTGGTCCTCGTTATTTTGGTGCCCAAGTACACAAATTCGCCAACATTTTCGAAACATAAAAAAATTAGACGGTATTAATTATTTTATGATTGCCATCCCATCGCAATGAATGAATGCAAATAACAAAAACAAGGCAAACTATGAAATTTACTTACTGGGGAAGGGAAGATAAGATTTTTTGTTATTGGAGATAATGGGGGAAGTTAAATTTAGTAATAGAGAATAAAAGGAATAGGAAATTAACTAAATATTTAAAAGAAATGTGTGCACCATAGAATTTGGTTATTGATATTAATGAATTCTAAACCAATGAACAGGCGAATGTCGGCAACGGCCGAAATTTGCAACAAACTTCCTATTATAGTATTCCTTGGTTCGTTTCGCAATTGGTGGTTTCTTGAGAATCCGTTCCACTTGGCTAATTTAAATATGTGCGAAGCTTCTTTCATGAGGCCGTCCTTACTCAATGGAAGCGACAGCATTCTATTAACTGGCCAGTCAACTGCCGGTAATGATTGGATGATTATTTATGGTGTAAGTTGGTTTCCTGTATATCTCGAATTCTAGACTACTTGATTCTTTACATACAATTGTATCACTCTATAAGTAGAGCATGCTCTGTAAATGATAAATGAATAAGTAAATAAATAAATACCATAACGCCAGGAAAGGTTGCCTTCCATTGGACTGAATTCCATGTGTGAAGCTGATTTTGCTTTGCATCCTGTTAACCGCAGTGAGTGTTTCCTGGATTTGTTCCTATTTGATAATTGTGAACATATCAACATATCTCACCCGTCGAATTAAAAGTTTCCTTGGTGCCATAGTTTCTGCTCCAAGGGTGAAAAATAGAGAACGAGGATTTGGCATTGGTGCTGCACGCATTTATTACATTTTGGTTTTTGCTTTTCAGGCTTACTCTGTTTCCTGTATCACTAGCCACTCTTTGAGTATAATTAGTGCTTCCTTAACTGGAGTACTAGGAAACAGTCCGACTAGAAAAAAACTCCAGCTTACGATCCGATCTGGGCCAAGATTGCCTAAAGTATCATCAGGAACTAATCGGGTTTTCTGTTCAGAATATAACAGTGTTCATCACACTATTAAAAAAAATTAGCTGCTTGAATGAAGCCTTCTCTTACGTACGTTAGAACCCTACGTGATGCCGCTATACGATGTATCTAATCTAACTTACCCGCGCACAAATAATATGTGGTACAGCATATGGTCCCCCATCTTAGTACAACTACGACTTCCACTGCTTCACTTCGGTAACCTAACGAAAACGAGAATGTGGGCAGACCAGAACAATGGATACGATCCTGACTCAAATGAAGCACTGGAATCTTAAAACAGTTTCTAATACGGAATTGATTAGGTCTCTAATCGAAAGATTCGGTACTGTACTGCAAATAGATTCTGATCAGGCAGCTGTACCAAGAAGCGTGGTACTATACTCAATTCAGGAATTGAGCAGATAATTGGATCCAAGGATCCAGCATTGCTCTAAAATCAGCGCTTGCTCAGGTATTATACAGGTGTTGCGAGCGAACAAATACTGCCTATGTATTTACGTTTCGACAATGAAGTGGTTGCGAGCGAGCAAATACTGTCTATATACTCGCACTTCCCCAATGAAATGATACAAGCAAGCACATACGCCCATTGTCATCGAAGCATGTACTTGTCGTCCAATGAGCAAGCGAAAAATAAATACGCAAAGATCAATCCGCAATTTGCTTCATACGTGCCATGGTATTGTGAACGACGCACATACTAAGCTTCACTACGATCAAGCACATAAGCTGTGGGGTGTGTTCCAGTAGAGGTAAAGCTGTAGAGAAATCCGAAAGGCGAAACAAAAGCTCTTTCTCGCTCAATCTCTCCAATTTTGCCAATTCGCCGCAAAAATCTACCAAGCAAGCGAGACGGAGCGGGGAGGAAAAGCTTCTGTGGAATGAGAGCAAACGTGTTCGGTTACTCAGCAGTTTGAGGCGAATTAGAGCAAAAGCTTGTTTCGCGACCAAATATTAACTCTTGGTGGAGTACTGGCAAGTCAAGTTTGTGTTCGAGTCTTCGAGGAAGCGTGTTGCTACCCAACCAGCACAAGTATCAAACTTGGTTCTGCAGAAAGGAAATTCGAATGATGGGGGGTTAGGTGTTGATTAAACTAAAAAAAGTGTGAAATACATACTGTAAATATGTGTCTTATGATATCATGACTAGAAATTATGTAGGCGAGCCATGTATATATCTCTACAAATGGATATAACTCAAAAAAACCTCCCTGTTACTACAGACTATGGCACGTTTGTACAATATGACAAAGAGTTAAAGTATATAATGAAGACTATAGGAGTAGTCCCCTTAACAGAAAATATATCAAAATAAAACCTCCATAGCTCTCGATCTAGCGTAATGGTGGAAGTGGGCTACAAAATACGATGAGAACGAAGCGCAAGCTACAACTGCGGGCTATGTACCGAGCTTAGGAACACTCTAATGTCAAGATAGTGGTGCTAGTCCTACCCACTGCCGCACCAGGTTAAAATGTCTGTTACTTTCTGTACAGCCCTTGCAGTCCACTTCGTTTGGATTCTCTACATTGATATTACTATAACTTATGGAATTTCTTCTACAATATTTGCCTTTGCTCACTTTCACGTTGTTCAGCCATCTTCTAATGGAGAAAAAAATGAAATTAAATACCTCGTAGTTTTTTTCGCAAAACTCCCGTACAATTTAATGTCATACTCTCCTTCGCTAACATAATTTGTATGTATTTTGACCTTTGTTTCCTTTTTGAACTGTGTCTTCAGTTTGTCAGAGTAACTTTTCGAGGCCATTTCATTTATCCTGGACTTTTTTTAAAAGGGCATTCGGTTCCATTTGACTGCAATAAAAAATTAGTATACGTACTCGTAATTATTCTCTCATGTTTTGATTTTGTTATTCAGCAACGAAATTACCACTAATGAAAATCGAAGAACGATGAAAGGAAAAACAGATGGGTCTCTTTTCAACTGAGGTTACGTATCTGCTTTACAATTGTATTGAGATTCATTTACTGATAGTTGGGTTCGCTTGTGTGTCCCGAAAACCCCAATCTTTAGCTTTGATTGTCATATTCAAAACCTTCTTTCCTCTCTAGGCAAGTTGTCAAAGTATATTATAAGTTATGCACTGCTCCAAAACTGCAAAATTTTAAACATAAAAGAATGATAGACCAACTAGATGGTAGTCCTGGGAGCTAAATATCCATTCAGCACAGCCGTTGGTATAAACAGAACTCGTGATTCTTTCCAAGCCTGTGGTACGTAGTTAAGTCAAAATAGTCAACTATCTAAATAACCTACTCTTGCCGGTTTTCGGTTTAACAACAAAAACTCAAGCATTGATAGCCGCGGTTAGTACGTTTGGACCATCCAGTGCACCACGTACTGTTGGTATGCATATGTATGTCTATTCTGCCTCGTTCGTGTTTTTGCTTCTTCTTGGGCACACAATAAATCTACTGAAGATATCACCCTATATGATCTTGATCTACATAAGTCTGAAGAATAGCAATATCTATTGCTTTGTGCAACATATCTGATATGATTCCATCCAGCCCTGGTGACTTGTATGGTTCAAAGATGTACTTTACTTTATTTTTCGTAATTCGAACTAGTGTTTTTTGGAAATATATCGGGCGCTACTCTATCACAGTCGGGGTAGTGAGCCTTAAGCAGTGCTTCTAGTGTTTCATTTTTTTCTGCATGGAGTGGTACTTTCTAAGATTAGTTTCCACATTCTTGAAGCTTCCGATGCACTATCGATTTAAGCATGAAAATTCTTCCACCTTATTCGATTTGCATTCTTGAGCTCCTTCTTGAGTTTTTTAAGGGTTTCCCTGTCAAGCAGTAAAGTACCTGGGCCAACTGATAGACTCGAAGATGAGTTTATCTGAGTAAGTCAGGACAACGGCTGCTAAGCTGCAGCGGGTGTATCGGTGTTTGATTGGCTAACTGCCTACATATGGAAGCCCATCTCAACAAGAAAAAGACTTTTGTTGAGTGCCGTAAAGTTCGTGCTACTATAGAATCAGCTATGGGGCGACGCTCTCAAAATGTAGCTGTACCAAAAACGACTGGCCCAGGTTCATAGACGAGGAGCACTGCAAATTGCATTTGCATATCGGATAGTCTCTATGTCGGTAGTGTTGGTGATCGCAGGGATAATCTCCATCGCCCTCCTGAGCTAGATGGCGCAGAACATTTACTTTCGAAGAAATGAAGACGATAGAGAGGCAGTTGCTAAGAAGGAGAGATACAGCTCACTGCGATTGCTAACAATCCTGGGTGAACAACACAAAAAGGAGACATGCGGTATTTTGGGCGGTCATGGATGTTTTAATCTTTCCTGGACAAGATTGATCCTGTAACTCGATGGTGCCTCCAAGCATAGAAAAACAAGGTCTAGCCTAAGGTTTTGTATCAAATGCTTCAAAGCTAGGTTCTCATGTTGACTGAGATGTGTTAAGTCGGTAGTCTAGAACCCGTGCGCTTCTGGGGGATACATAGTCCGCCAAGCGTAAATAGTCTTTAGCTCCCTGCTACAAAAAAGGCTTCCCTGCATGCCGAACATGTTTCTTGGTGGACCTTTTTTCTCGAGCATTTTTTGGACCTTTCTTTTATTTCTCCGTGCCGGTTGCTACCTCTTTGATATCTCTCGGTTTGATTCAGCTCAAGCGACTCTAGAGAACCAAAGTTCTTCAATCAGTGCCACGCCATAGTTACCCTCTTTAAAAATGGGAATGGTAGTGCAGTCGAAGTTATCCTTCTGCGTTGAAAGTCGATTTGTATCACCTTCAGCCTTTATATTGTATTTTGGGTGATAAGCGATGACCTGTATCCGGAGTATGGAATGGTGGAGATATGCAAGGCCGCTATGGCATGATTGCTCTGATTATCCCCCATTTTCATGCTCAGCCCACGCATAGAACTTCAGTTGTCGGTAGACGTTTTACCTAATCCTAATTCCGTCCAGGGTATCATCGTTTTTGTGCTTTTCATGCTACTTTGTAAGGTGAAGATAAATGAGTCAACAACCTCAAGTAATTTGGTCACTATCTAAGGGATAAGTTTAACGCCACTGTCAGCATCTCCTGGTATATTACCTTTCAACATCCTCCAGGAAGCCTTCCAGAATTATCTGATGACACCAGTCTACAGTCCCTGGCCGAAAATTCAAATTTTGTTATTTAAATAAATTCATATTTTGTTATTTAAGTATATTTTCCAATATATTACAAAAGCTTACATATTTCATGTATAAATTAAAATGGATAAAATATTAAGAATACATATGAATAATTCTAATAATATTAGTTAATACTTTGTGCTGCCATCCTTTGTCGATTTCACTGCATCAATGCTTTGCGATATACTCTCTATGCAAGCTTTGATCGATTCTTTTGTCTCAGGCGCCCATGCCATATTTTTTTTCGATCAAAATCGGACGATTAGTTATATGAAAGGTATCAAAGAGATCTTTTCAAAACCGGTCTTAAAATTACTTTATCAGTATCGAGGGAGGCAGGAGAAGGTGAAATGCACGAGATATAGGCATACGGCCTCCACTCTTATGGCTGGAGGACGTGGAGCTTTGGTTCGCCCACTACCAAATTCAACCTCCACGTGGCGAACCTCGATATGAAGTTGATGCAATAGGTTCGTAACATAGTAACGAACCCCCCATCCGACAACAAGTACAGCGCCCTAAAAGAGACCTTGTTGGTCGTCTACGCTGACTCGGCCCAACTGCGTATTCAAAAGTTACTGTCCGAGATCGAGCTAGGAGACAAGCGCCCGTCACAGCTCCTCAACCAGATGTGCACGTTTGCCAATGGAAATGTTTCCGACACTGCTCCAACAGATGTGGCTCAACCGCCTCCACGTCACACTGAGGAGCATCCTATCAGCTAACGACGCCCCACTTTCGCATCTCGCGGCGATCGCTGATCGCGTGCACGAAGTCACCCGACAGTCAGTCGCGGTAGTCGCAAAGGAAGATGAGCCGCGGCACAGCATCCCGCCAACGCTGCGAATCACAAGCGAGCTATGCAATATCGCCTCCGCCCTACGCGGCCTCAGCCACCGAATGACGAAGCTTGAGGACGCACTTCAAGCTCTGAGTAACGAACAGCGATCAACTTCGCGAGACGATGCACATCGCACGTGGCCTACACAGCGCTGCACCAGAGAACCCGATTATCAGCTCCCATATTGAGTTTGCATAAGTAGAAAAATTAAAATTAACTCCCTCACCTCTGAGCATGGTGGTCGCCATCACCGGTGTGTATCTAAGAGTGATGGCCTGAGGAGAATTAGTGCACACGTCGAAACCACCTTCTAACATTTTTCTTCTCTAATAATTTTTCAGAAAAATTATCATTCAAAATATGCAACTCATTTATGTAGCTGCGAACAATTCCATAAAAAGTAACTTAATAAGCTATCGGAGCCGTCCGAAAGAGTGATCGATATCCGCGCGACGTTAGAAAAAGCTTCAATGTAAAGCATATTTGTCGTATAGATTTACATTAAGTTGATGTGAAAAGGGTGAAATGATCCAATTAAAAAAGTTTAGCTGACTCTGCTCCCGTTCAAAAAACTGTGCATCGACCGTCCACATGTGGCGACCGCCCACCGCACAACCGAGCGTTTGAAGATCCACGACAACATAAACAAAAGCGTTTTTTTCGACACCGGCGCAGATGTCTCTGTAATACCACCAACCATCTGAGACCTTAGTTCCCCCGACGCCTTCTCCAAATTGGTGGCAACCAATGGTTCACGGATTCGCACATTCAGCAAAAGATCGGTAAAACTGAACTTGGAATTTTCAACGCCGTTCACGTGGACCTACAATAGCCGATGTAAGTTCTCTAATCATCAGGGCCGACTTCATCGAACACTATGGCCTCCTCATCGACATGAACGGGAGGCGACTTATTGAAAGCGCACGCCTCAAAACGATTATAACGCACATCGACAAACAACCACCCAAAGTGGACTTGCTCTCGAATGATGCTAGTGGCGAGCTGTGATCACTGCTGTTGGACTACGTTAACCTCTCGAAGGACAACCAACAACCAAATACCAAGTGCTCAACCATACCTCACATCCTAACTAAGTGGCCGCCGGTCAACGCTAAGGCACGAAGGCTTTCACCCGACAAGCTGGCCGCCGCTAAAGCCGAATTCGACCAATTTATCCAACTTACAATTTGCGTCCATCAAAAAGCACATGGAGCACCCCTTTGCATATGGTTAAAAAGCCAAACGCGGGTTGGCGACCATGCAGGGACTACCGTGCGCTCAGCAACCATACAATCCCAGACCGCTATCCAAGTGGATTTCTTCAGGATTGTACCGCAGCCCTCCAAGGAATGACGGTTTTTTCCGTGATCGATTTGCATAAAGCGTACACGAAATTCCCGTGGAACTAGTGACATTCCGAAGACTGCCATCATCACATCTTTCGGATTGTACGAATTCATGTACATGACATTCGGACTTTGCAACGCAGGTCAGAAGTTTTAGCGCTTCATTCACGAGGTGCTTCGTAGCTTGGATGACGTATTTGTTTACCTAGACGACCTACTGATCTTCTCGCCCAGCCAACAGGCACACCTGGTTCACGTAAAGCAAGTGTTGGATCGACTAGTCAAATTCGGCCTCATTATCAACATACCTAAGTGCCAATTCGAACAGCAGGAAGTCAAGTTCTTGGGACACGCCATCAACAACCACCGATTGAAGCCTTTACCTGAAATAACGGAAAGAATTTCCGCAACACCGAGGCCGAAGAACGTACACCAACTGAAGTCCTTCTTGGGGATGGTCAACTTGTATCGCCGCTTCCTCCCACATGCAGCTCAACATCAGCGCGCCCTTTTGCAGCTAATCACGAGAAACTGCAAACGCGATCAAAGGCCTCTCAACTGGACGGACGAAGCGGCAGCTGCATTCGAGCAGTCAAAGGCGGACTTAGAAAAGGCACTAACCCTTGCCCATCCTGACTCCAACGCTATATGGTCTCTTTCCGTCCATGCCTCAGACAATGGTATCGGAGCCGTACTGCAACAAATGAAGGAAGGAATCGCAACGCCACTTGGATTTTTTTCAAGGAAGTAAACAGACGCCCATTAAAAGTACAGCATGTACGACCGGGAAGGAACTTTTGGCTATATACGAAGCAATTAAACTTTTCCGGCGCATGTTCGAAGGCAGAGTGTTCACCGTCCACAAGTTGTTGGAGTTTGCACTCCATCAACGCTCGGACAAAGCATCAACGAGGCATTGCTTGCAGGAAATAATCTTTCAGTTATTGGTGCTACCAAGAGGTTTTGCTTTCTGCGACGTATTCTCCTAATGCCGGATTCCATGCTTGGATTGTTTTCATCCACAAAAATTAAGGACCTTTATTCTGTAGAGTATTAAGTGCTATCACTCCAGCGAATCATTTCCTAGATGCGTCCATGAACAATGGCTGCATTTTTTTTGAGAGCTTCCACACGTATCGTACGTATCATGCCCTTCATCATCAACTGTGTAGATATCGCTGATACTAATTTAAACTATCGACATTGATATGCTGCAGCTGGAATCAGCTGCTGCATATCAACGTCGTTATCTTTTTATTACTGGTATAAATCTGGTCCTCAGAAACTCAGGCGTCAAAAGGTCCGTTTTCTGTCGGGCGTTTGGTATCGCCGATTGATTTTGACAAGCAGGCTTTCGTATTATGCTTTATGTGGTTGGGAAGTAAATGTCATTTACGCACTGAGTGTGGGACGCCTATGCTCGCAAGCGACTGGACTACCCACAGACACCTCCCCTGTCAACCCGAGAACACAGCCTGGAACTGTTTGACACATTACTTTGGGCCAGGCTTCGTTTTGTTACGCCGTGATGCGCCTTCAAGTTGGGGGATCCCTCCTCTAGCGGGAGGGAAGAGGAATTGCCAGGCAAGCGATACCCCAGCCCCGACGTCTCCGGCTGCTGTGAATCCATTTTATCTTTTAGGGCTGTCCGATCAGAATGTGCCACCTGGTTCCATTTTTCGACTGATTCAAGCATCACCGCGACCATACTACCCAAGGTGAGCTCTCCCGCCTCCCTGTAGGGGTCCCGTCGTAGCCTGTCTCGTTTTGTGCACGCAAAAAATATGTATGCCTGCCACATATTTTTTGCGTTCCTCTCCTGGGCCAAACTGACAATCGGGGGACCGTGAATTACCAATCTTATGCAGGTAAGACTAAAAACCCCATGCCCGCCCAAAAGCTGGGCCACATAGAAGTCAGTCTCAAGATGCCTTTGATTTAGCCACGGTCTCACATCCGGGATGATATTTAACTATTTGCGAAATAAAATACCATAACAAAAATATAAAACAAAATTGATATTCTGGTTGCTAGCGGCCATTACAAGAATATTTACTTTAATTAATTATGTTTGGAAACAAAAAGGAAAATTTCCGAGTCTCTAAAAAAAATATTCTCTATAGAAATAACGATAGTTGTCTGGGTACTTTACTGGTTAGAGAGCTAGTCGCTTAAGCCGAAATTTAATGGTTCAAATCACGGTGATGGCAATAAAATTTGTTTCGGAAGATTACCTAGAGGGCGTGCTGATTCTGGTATGGTTGCCCCAGGTTTTCTGTAACAGATTATTGTGATACACCAGAAGCTCCAGAACCGACAAGGTTTCGATTGAATTTTGTAATGTGTAATCCACGAAGTAGCCGTCCGAACAGGCTCACATATTCCAAGAACGGATCCCTTCGCCAAAAAGTGTACGAACTACAACAAGTTTTCTTTATAGGTTTCCATTCCACAACGTAACATATCTTTGAATGGTTTTGATGGATTTGAAATTTAGTTGTGTTCCTTTATCGCAATGAAACCCTATTCTTGAAATAAACTTAGAAAAAGAATCTTTCTTTTGAATGAATGATTAGATCTTAATCTGGACAAAAAAAAAAAATAATGCGAAAACAAATTTAATTAACTCTTGAACTTAATTAATTTCAAACTAAGCATTGTGTCTTGATTAAACTCTTCCCTATTTTCTTTGCTTTGCATCCTTTCTCTTCCCATATTCCTTAATGAATTTCACATTCAAAGAACACTTCTATAGCCACACAAACTAAACCATTATCCTGAAAAATCAATACCCAAGTACATTACATACTCGTATCATTCCTTTTGTAATACCAACACAATGCAAAAAGTTTGAGAATGTTTCTTTTCGTCAACATTTAAATCCATTCGCCATCCTCTAGATCCAATCAACAAGGAAGTATTTGCCTTCAGGGCAACTGCATCCCCTCTCACTTCCTACCCTTTGCTGAGGTAAACAAAAGCAATAACAATAATAATAATACATTGAAGCGCTCCACCAAATTCACTTGGCTTATATGACCACCCTTCCTGAAATCCAAGTATGTACAATTATAGTCGGAATGGGTGTCCATATCTGGCCTGATGGCATACACTTAACCCCCTGGCGATGCAGCTGTTAGGAAGTCGGAAAAGTTTTTCGCCGCAAGGCTGGTCTGAACTGAACTCTAGGTGGAGAACATGACAACAGGACATAGGACACAGTGAAGAGAACAGGAACGGATTGGCATAGTATGGCATTGTGAAATTCTGGTGGTTGCAACTTCATGTCCGGAAAATGACAAAGAACGTGAGTTTCGTTAGTAAGCGCAATAAATTTTCAACAATTCCATTTTAACCAGAGAAGATTGTTTTGGGGCTTGCAATGTCTTCAGGACTGAATTAACCACGTCTACGTTGGACTGTTGCAAGTTGTACCGCAAATAGATGGATTTAGTTGAGGCACACGTTACTATGCACTTTTGCATGAATTGAAAAGTTTTAGTTGGTAACATGTATCTCTAAGACATTGATTGACGGTGGGGAATTTAGAGGATTGTAAGTTGTTGTTGAAACTTATTAAATTTATGGAACTTTTGCTTTTAAGTTTTGATGTAAAGTTACTTTACAATTTGTCAGACTTGTAGGAAGCAATAAAAGATATAAAATTTGTGCACCGTAATCTTTTAAGTGATGATCAATTTTGATGTTAAATATCTTATGGTGACTTCCATTAAAGACAGCTAAAATATTGTCATAAGCATCCTAATAACCGTTATAGCTTCTTAAAATCACAGGTGTTTATGGTTAGAGTACCTTTATAAAGTAATGTTCCCATGCCTATCTCCATTGCATTAGACCGCTTCTTTGATGATACTCGTATATTTAAAACCAAATTAAAATACAAATTTTTTCGTTAAACACAGTTTGATTTTCTTAAAACTGACAAAATTAGCACTAGAACCCTGCGTGTATATAATAAATCAATTCTTGATCAATTAGAAAACAAAAATAAAGCGGAAGCCGCAGTGGTAAAAATCCAGATCTCCAAGTGCAAAAAAGAAGCTAAGTATGGAGATAAGAAAACTCGAAAGCATGTTAGCTCATGACAGATACTTCAAAATTTAAGAAGTTAGACGCGGACCGGATCACATCTCAGATACTTACTACTCCATCTGGAAAGTGATGAAAAATAAATTAAAAAAAACTGTTCTCGCAGAATCGTCCATAAAGAGCGCTTCAGGCTCCTGGATAGATAATTGATAATAAGCAAAAAGCTAAAGCCGTCAGGCAACATTTCTCTCGAGTCTTCAAACTTCAAAATACTGAAGCAGAGACAATCCCACCATTCCCAACTCAACCAGGGTCCAAAGCCATCAGGTTCACCTTCTCAGCATTTGCTAAGAAACTTAAGAGAAATTAATACAAAAAAATCTCCTGACCATAATATGGTGTCAAGCAAAATGATAAAAGAACTGCCTCTCTCTGGAAATGTAGTAATATTGCTATATTTAATGCAATTTAACGTATCAGTCACTACCCATTCAGTTGGAAAACACCTAAATAATAGTCATCCTCAAACCGGGAAAGATGGAACTAAACTTGAGGTCCATAGATCCATTAGCCTTCTACCAATCCTTTCAAGAATCTTCGAAAGACTTCTACTTGATAAACTCCTCCCCATTCTAATCAAAGATCAAGTAATCTTCTTCTCCGTAGCATTACAGCTCCTCTCGCTTCCTCCAAATACCGCCTCCAACTGTCTGTCGAGCAGCGATAAACTCCCTTCCCAACCAGCGTTTCCTCGGTTTCCCGACTGGTTTCCTGCCTTCAGTTCTCCCAACGAATACCTTTTTGGGTATCCGCTGTTCGTCCATACGATTCATGTGTCCAGCCCATTGCAGCTTCCGCAGTCTGACAATCGTTGAGAACTCAGGCTCGTCAAAAAATTTCATATAGCTCATGGTAGTATCGAATTCGACATTGGTCTCCGTCTAGCTTCGCTCCGATTATTAGCCTCAGGACCCGTCGCTCAAAGGCGTTCAATTTATTTACTTGCTTGGATTAGGGTCCATGTTTCACACCCATAGCATAACACAGGTCCTATCACAGATTTGTATACTTGGAGCTTTGTTTTCCTGTGTATGCAGCTAGTCTTCAAGATCGTCAAAACAGAATAAAATACGAGGGTGGTTCATATATGATGGAGACAAACGCTGTAGATGGCGCGCATGTACGCTTTGAAGGTCATGGGTTGAGTATGTGATAGCTGGCTCCTTTAGGAACAGTGTGGCAGATTTTTCGTAGGGAGTGCATGTGCACGCGTGCTACGACCTTGAGTGAACGTCAAGTGCCGACCATCGTTGCGCAACGTATTGTCATTGGTTTCTTAGTGTGGGAGGCGTTAAAAACACGGTAATTTTTCTGCTTTTGCGAAATCAGTTTAGTAGTGAGTGCCTGAGTAGGGCTGCTGTGTTTAAATGGGCCAATCCAGTCAAAGCGAAGACAACCAGGCCCGCGGGTAAGGTTATGTGTATTGTGTTCTAGGATCGGCGGGCGCGTTGTACGTCAATTCCACCCAACGTTCCGTCAATGCTGCATGCTACTCTAACCTTCTGAAAATACACTTGAAACCTGCTTATCGCTCGAAAGCTGCTTATCGTTCGAAATCTACTTATCGCTCGAAACGGAAGAGCATTCCAGCACGAAGTGCGATGCATCTCCAGGATAACTCGTGCCCTCATACCGCGCGTCTCACGCTCGATACAATATGGGAATTGGAGTGGGAGATATTGGAACACCCCCCCTACAGTCCACATTTATCACCCTGCGACTACCACATGTTTGGACCACTGAAAGAAGTCCTCGGAGGTCAACGACGGGGTAAAGCAGTTCGTGCGCATATGGCTGTCCGAGTTGCACAAGGGATTCTTTGATACCGGCATCAAAAAGCTTCCGGAAAGGTGGATAAAATGCGTGACTTGTAAGGGAGAGTACCTAGAAAAACTGTAAATTTTTTCGATAGTAAATAAACGTGTCAGAGAATTTGTCTCGATCATATTTGAACCGCCCTCGAAAATTAAAAATTATGCATGAAATATATGTTAATTTAAAAAAATAAAACTATAAAATAGTTCTCTTCAATCGGTCACAGAAGGTTCCGCGCTTCTCATACCCCTACAGAACGGATTTATCGCCCTGCGACTACCACTATCGAACTGATTTCGCCAACGGAGAAGTATTCCCGTGTTTTTAACGCCTTCCCACACTAAAAAACGAGTGACAATACTTTGCGCAACGGCAGCCGGCACTTGACGTTCACTCATGGTCGTAGCACGCGTGTGAAACATGCACTCCCGACGAAAACGATGCCACACTGTTCCTAAAGGAGCCAGCTATCACATACTCAAGCCACGACCCTCAAAACATACAAAACATGCGCGCCATCTCCAGCTTTTGTCTCCATCATATTTGAACGGCTCTCGTATTTAATTTGCGAGCTGTATGCTTCGGCGTATTTTGTCTCTTTCATTACTGGCTCATCATTTTAACGCCTAGATACACAGATTCGCTCACATTTTCGATACTGTACTCCCCAAGTGTGGTTCTTTGTGTGCTCTAGATATTTTTCCTCGACTACGTCATGAGCTTTGTTTTATTTTCATTGATTTGAATCCCTACTAGTTTTGCTTCGCTGTCGGAAGAGTTTTTTGGCAGTTGTTACTGACCATGACAAGATGTTGATGTCGTCCGCATAGGCTACTACTTGGCTCGACTTGTGTAGTAATGTACCTCGTGTATCGACAGGTAGCGTCCTTATGACGCACTCCAGAGCCAAATTGAATAGCAATGGGGCCAGCCCATCTCCCTGTTCCATTTCGATATTTGTGTCAAAGGCATCGGTGAATTGGTTGTTGAAGCGGACATGGGAGGTCGTCGACGTCATTGTCATTTTGGTAAGACGAACTAATTTGGCTGGGATGCCGAAACAGAGCATTATTTGGTACAGTACGTTACAATCAATACGGTTGTATGCTTGCACATTTGATGTACGTCTATGTTGAACTCCCAGCATTTTTCAAGTACCTGCTTGACAGTGAACAATTGGACTATCGTCGATCTACCTGCTCTAAAACAATCTTGATACTTTCCAATAATACTGTTGTCGTATGATCCGATTTTATTTTCTAAGATCTTTGAAAATATTTAGTAGTGATATGCCTCTATAATTTTCGCACTGTAGCTTGTCACCTTTTTTGTGGATAGGGAATATAATTGATTGGCTCCACTCTTTTGGCTAATATTCTTGTTGCCAAATGTGCTGGATGACTTTGTGAATAGCTTTATGAACATTCCTGCCACCATATTTGATGAGCTCCATTGGAATCTCATCCATGCCTGGCGCTTTATTATTCTTTTGGGCTTTGATGATGGAACACACTTCATCCAGAGTTGTGGGCCAATGTAAGCTTTCGCAGACATTTATAGGCTCCGATGCTCTGGATGTGTGCGGAGGATGAAGGAGGTTCTTGAAATATGATGCCCATCTTTCCTTGATCCTGATTTCATCAGCGATGATGTTGCCGATTTCATCACGACAGAGCGCGGTCTTGGGCTGGTAACCACGTTTCAGGCTTTTCACTACTTTGTATGCTTATCTTGTGTTGTTGCTCGCTAAACTTACATCTATACTTCTCAATTGGTCGTCATAGTATTTTCTTTTCTTAATCCGAATTATCTTATCCGCTACTTTTCTGAGATTTTCATAGTGTTCTCTCTTCGTTCTGGTTTTCCTACCTACGTATTCTTTGTACCCCTGATTCTTTTTATCTAACGTATTCTGGCACTCATCATCGAACCAGTCATTCCTCTTGCGCCGGGCTTGATGTCCTACCGTCTCTTCTGCCATGGTCTTAATAGCCGCTTTCACTTCCATCCAGGGCTCGTTGCTCGTCTTTAACGATGCGTCTGATAAGATGGAAGCTTTCTGGTTGTCGAGGGTCTCCGTGAAATTTTCGACCACAGACGCCGTTTGGAGCTTTTCGATGTCAAATTTTTGTAGCGGGCTGGTCTTCGCCGAATATGCCTATCGCTGTCCTTAAAACTGTTATCAATAGAATGGCTTTTGATATGGGAATTGCTTTTAAGGCACTTATCTCTGTTGTACATAGTTCGAAGAGTTTTATACAAGACAGCATTTATTCAATATTCTCCAGTCCTCCGCTGTCAACGTTTCAACAGGACTATGCAAAATACCTAGCGCAGTTTCAATTGACTCTTGAATAATGATGAATCGCTCGAACATAAAATAAGTTGAGTTCCATCGTGTGATCACATCATTAATTAGTTTTAGCGGTTGCCTACTGTCACGAATTTGTTGTTGGAACGATTGGAGTTTCTCAGTGGCTGGGATACTTCGGTGGAAAAACTCAACTATCCTCTTGACTTTTTTGTGGATTCTATCAATTGTTGAAAGAGCAGCTTGGACAACAAGATTCAATGTGTGTGCCAATCATGGTAAATGTTTCTATCCTGATAACCTTACTACAGCAACAGCATTAGCCGCATTATCGGTAACTATGACATTAATTTTTTCAGAAATATTAAAGCTAGCTGCTACCGCAAGTAAATCATTGTTTATATTGATTGCCTGTGCCGCTCAGGAAAATGACAACAATCTAGAAGAACGGTAATAACTGCCCAGTTTTTGTCAACAAAATTAAGCCGTGACAGCCATGAAGCTTTCTCTTGCACAAGATGTCTACGCGTCACTCGTCAGCGTTATTTTTTGGCACTCTCCACTTTATTTTCGACAGCTTCCCTCATATGAATATAGTGTTGCTCTAGCATATTTCTGCTCAAAGTTGTTCGCGATGGAATTTTTTTATACTGGTTCGATTTCGGCCATGAGCTTTTTGAAACCTTCATCCTCAACCACCGAACACGGATGCAGATCCTTAATCATTATTTTGAAATCACACTCAGCAATTTTTCCGCGTGGCTTAGTGGTTAGAGCACTAAGCCCGTAAGCCGAAGGTCTCTGGTTCGAGTTTCGTTGGCGTCAGCGAGATTCAGTTCGAGTGATTTTTCGGAGGACAATACGCCAGTTCAGTTATGATACGTGCTGGTTTAAAATCAGAACGTATCCAGCTGGGTGGACGGACACACGGCCAAAGCATGATAATGATCATATCACCTTGTGGAGTGCCGCGATACATTCGATCATGACAATGAGATACTCTAACTATCTCTAAGCGAGCGCCCGAAAGGGGCTGTAGGGCTACAAAGAAAAAGCAGAAGGAATTTTTCGTTCACGAGTGATTGTAAGTGGACGAGAAGTGAATTTTTTTATTTTGGGTTGATTTCTTTGACCCATCAAATGTGATTTCAGGGTGACTACATTTTGTTCCATTATTAAGGAGGCTGAACAGTTTCCAGGATCGACATCCACTACCAGAGGAGCTGCCACCTCAACATAGTGGCTTACACTTGAAACAGGGGTACTTGTAGCCTTTTCTATAGTTTTAATAGTTGGATGCTTATTTTTTAAGTGCTTTATAAGATTTGAAGTAGCACATCCTTTATGAGACAAAACTTGCTTGCACTTCACTTTTCCTTCAAAGTATAAGTCTAAGTCAAAAGCACTTTATTGAATACTAATCGTTATAAATTTAACAAATTATTAAAGCAAATTCGAAACAATGAACATACAGAAACTAGTGGCCCAAATGGCTCTCTAAATTTATACGTTATCAGTTAAACACATTTTATCAAAAAAAAAACCTATAGCAAATTCAAATTAATTAAGATTATTGGATATTTTATGACTTGATTGGAAAAAGGAGAAAAAACCAACCAACACTATTCTAAAATTACTTATAATTTTAACACAACAGTGAACTTTGATCCTACACCTAATATGTAATAACCCAAGTCTAATAAAATTCAACCAAAAACTTTATCTTATACTTTAAAAAATTCGATCACCATATTCCTAACCTACGCGTTTAACCTTATCTCTAAACCTAATAAAATAAACATAACATATTCCTAACCTATCCTTAATTTTCAACACAAACAAACAACAACGCTGAATGTAGCAATAATGAGCTGAAACTCCAAAACTAAGTAACGAAAAACACAAAAACTGAAAATAAACACGAATAATTTAGACATTGTCATTCAGCCACCAATACCTAGATTGCCTCGTCTCAGCTCGATCAGCTTCAACGAATCTAGCAAATGAGTATCTCCATTGGAATTGATGGTTTCGTGAACTCAAACTCGGAGGATATTTTATCTTCTTATAGGTGGCCCGTCTATATATGTGATATATGATATGGGACGCCGTCAGAATCAAAAACATCTCGATGCATGTCAAAATGCACGCATGCTTCTGGAGGAACGAAGCCAGTAGCGAGGCAAGTCGCAATATACTTGTCGGTAGGGTGGAACGGCTTCGAAGTCCAAGGGTTTTCACTCACAGTTACAGATCTCGCGATATGATTCCGAAAAAGTTTCAATAGCAGCAGTTTGATAAATTCTTCTATTCGATATATAATGCTTCCAATCCGTCTCAGGCTTTCTGTACAAACCAGTACCTGCACGAATACATTTCCTTTCGAAAACTCTTAATTTTTCCATAGTACTAGCACTCTGGCTGTACCAGATCTGACATCCATATGTCAAAACTGGTCTAACCAGGGTCTTGTAACAGATAATTTTGACCTTTTCATAAATGTATTTAGAATGAAAGAGTCTTCGTAGGGCCATGACTACTTTTAGTGCCTTACTGAGCCAGATTTTGACATGTTCAGTATAGTACGGATACTGATCGAGACGAACACCGAGGTATCGAACACAGGATTAATGTGGAACCGGTTCTGAACTACCCTCGCCAGCTATGATGTGGAAATCCTTCCAATTACGTTTCAGGTCTTGACTGACCCCCTGCAGCGTTGTCCGAAACAAAATTCTTTCGCACTTCTGCGCATTGATTTTCATTCGCCAATTGTCAGTGTAGAGTTGCATATCATTGAAAATTTTCTTATTATAGCTTTTCGGTCTGCCGTATAGATGATCGGATCATCAGCGACAACAATCGCTACCAATTATCGCGTTGGCGAGACGTTAAAATCAAAGCCGTTCAATAGCTTGCGAATGAAGATTGAAAAGAGCAGAGGCGCAGTAACTGTTCCCTGCCGTAGACCATTCAAGACCTTGAACTCGCGCATTGTTGTCAGATTTCCGTCAGTTACAACAAATGATTTCCCGTACAACATATTGCTCATCATAGCGACAAGGTGTCTGGAGAGCTTGTCCTGGAGAAGTTTAAAAACTAGTCCACCTAACCACACCCTATCGAAGCCTTTCTCCATATCAATGAGACATGCTCCAACACATTCTCTGTTGTTTAGTTTCCAACAGATGTCTGAAGTTACTTTCGTTATCGCATGTATGGTCGAATGGCTGGCACGAAAACCAAATTGGAAATTCGGCATCAACTCATATTCCTCAATGTGGGCGTTCAACGCTCTGTTGAGTATCACTTCAAACACCTTGCTGATGTTAGGCAGCAAGGTGATTGAGCGATAGCTTTTGGGGCATGAAGATTCTTTTCCTTTCTTCAAGATCGGAAATGCCTTAGTCTTTTTCCACTCATTTAGAAAATATAAATTGCTCAACATGTTGTTGAACAATATGCAATAATTCTTAATAGCAACCTCAGGCAAATGTCGGAGAACTACATTTAGGATACCATCAGTACCACATGATTTCTTGTTGTTTATCCTGCGAAATATGAAGTACAAGTCTTCATAGCTGACAAAATAATCAATAAGATTCAAGCTCGGTATGAGGTCAGATGTTAATGTTTCATTGAAATGAAAAATTGATTGGCCGTTCAGGCTTGACTTGAAGTCGGAAACTTTTGCTTCAACGACCTCTGAAAGTATTTCATTCCTCTCTCAGGGTTTGGTAGATGAATCAATTCAAAATGTGTTCCAACCAGGGCAAATTTATGCAATCCGTCACATATAATCCTGTTTCCATTTTTATCCGAAGTCGTACTATCAATTTCGATACCAGCCCTGTCGAGAAGATTTATCTCATCACTAGTGACTTCAAGATTCGATACCTTTACTCGAGACTTCTTACGGAATATGCTACTCACTTTCGCGAAAACGCCATCTGGGTCCTGTGGGCTAATACCCCTCAATTTTTCCGCCCATTGATTGCTGACCTCACTCCTGAAGTATGAATGGATTAAGTTCCGGACATACTTCAGGTGTAATTTCAACAAAGCCAACGAGGGATGGTTGTAGTCCAAAAATCGTCGATAAATATTGTTGACGCGTGTAAGAAGAAAGCTTTTCAATCTTTTCAACCTTGTGATGGTTGGTGTTTCATATCCTTCCATATTGTTTCGCTGTTTAATCTTGGAAACTACGCTCCATCGTTTCCAACGTCAGCTTCTCTAACTTCGACAAATAGACATCTATTTCATCGTTAGTTCGATTCCTGTCATTAGGAACCATTGAGCAAGAGTTGCCATCATCAGAAGGAGGACATTGCTTCTGGTACTCTCGATTAAACTTCTTTTGAAACATTCCCCAGTCTATTTTTTTGAAATTCAACCGATGATTTTCATGTTGAACTGGAATGAGAAAGAGATCATCCCTGTGATGATTGATTTCCATTACGATTGCGTTATGGTCGCTATCATAAGGAAGCACCTGCAGTTTCTTTTGAGCACTATTATAGCTGAATTCAAGTCTCGCATCTGCAATGCAGAGGTCCAAATATGAATTTGTCCTAGGGTATGTTGGGAACTCCGACCCATATAGATTGCACCTGTATTCAATTTGGTTCTCTGTTTTCCACGATTTCAGGAATACACCTCTTGGATTATTGGCGGCGTTCAGCCATGATGTATGCTTGGCGTTCAGGTCACCAGCAAGAATATAATAACTATGCAGCCTGTTCAATTCAAGTATTTCAGACAAGGAATTGAGCTCCTTCTTGAACTTGAGAACAGTTCCACCAGTTGCACAGGCAGAGGTTACCCCCACCTGGCAGTGAGATTTTAATAACAGACACTTCAAGGGATTCAAATCTTGACTATTTCAATATTTTGGAAACAATAGGGTTTTGTAACCAATATCCCGGTGCCACCTCCTCCATCACCGTTTACCCTATCGTTTCTTACGAATGCAAAATCTTTGAATGCCATGGAGTGCCATGAATTGAGGTGGGTTTCGGTGAGAAGCATGAAGTCAGGCTTTTGCTTAAGAATGAATTCAAGGAGATAATCAATGGAGTTGACGTTGATCGAGATGAGATGAATCCTATCCATGCAAATGTGACTGGATGACAAACTATTTGAAGCATGTTGGCCTAAACGTTGAAAAACGAAATTGATTTTTTGGTCTTGTTTATTTATTCTATCTGAAAGAGACTCAAGCTTTTGGTGGATTTTGAAAAGCAGCTCATTATTGTCTGCTGGTCCTCTAGCAGCAAGTGCAAATGATACCCCGGGTTTGACAAAGTTGGGAGGTAACAGGTTGTGATGTATTTGGGTATGTTTTGGGGAAAATTCAACTCTTGCATCTTGATATCGAAGGCATCCTTGATATAATACTGGATGACCAAATATACCGCAGTTAACACAGTATAATTTTTCTTTTGGCTCCATCTGAGCCAGTTTGGATTCACCGGGGGCAACAATATCTTTGCATTTAATACACCGATAGTGCATGGCACAATTGGCAGCCGAATGACCGAATCTTTTGCACCTGAAACACTGGTTGACCTCCGTTTTTTGGAGGCGGTCCCACCTCATATCTCTAAAATTTAAGTACCTTACCTGTTAGAGGGCACTCGGACTGCTATCGTTGGAAATTTGGACCAAATAAAATGGTAATAATTTGCCTTCAACAGTTGGACTCCTTTTAGCAAAATTTTTCACACTGATGAACTTAACAGCTGGTGCTGTTTCCTGCAACATTTGAAGAAGATAAATAGTACTCTCCGCACAGTCCAAGCCCTCCAATAGGAAGGTCTGGTTTTTTTCCGCTATTGGCATGTATGTGAAGTGGGGAGCTTTGACACTATTAAGAGCATCTTTTGCCAGTTTGAAATCAGCCAATGTTTGTGTCTTAATTGTCAGTTTATCAGCGGTCACTCTCTTAACTTCAAAGTAGTCGATCATATGTTCGGCTGCCAATAACCGAACCATATCTCCTCCACGCTGCCCAATAACATTAATTGGAGGAACTTTCTCATTTATCTTATTTTTAATAGGAGAACCACCAGACACACCGGTTGGCTTCTTCTTCCTCTCCTTATTTTTTGATTTTAAATATTCAATTAAATTATTACTAAAATCATTAACATTACATATGCTATCTCGACACTCCATCTCGATGTCCATTCCGTCAGTCATCGCAGACAGCACCGCATAATAATTGGCGCTGTCGTTTACTCCTCCTGCACTTAGTATTTTTTCAGCATCATTGATTGATGTCTTGCTCCTATCTTGTAATTTTGCTACTGTGTTTTCGTTGGTCTTGTTTTTTGTCACTTCCTTTTTCTCATTCTTCTTATTTGTTATTGCTTCTTCTTTGCCGGACGTATTCTGTGGCTTCATCACTTTTGTTTTGTTCGCATTTGTTAATGTCCGGACCATATCCTCCAAACTTTGTATTCGGAGTTTCAGCTCATCGTTTTGTTTAGCAACCTTTGCGTTTTCCCTGGTTACTCTTTCGTACTCATCACTTGAAAGCGCAATACGCTTGCCATGTTCACAGCTGTCTTGATCGTTTTTCCGCTTCATAATTTTTTCATTCGTCGTATTAGAAACGCCTGGGCCTGCGTCCCCCACCGGTGGAAAGCCGTCGGGCTCCTCCATCCCTCCGGTGAAAAAAAAACTTTTCTTCTTTTTTTTCTTTTTTGAAAGTTTCTCGCTAGTCAAAAACCAGATACTCGATAAATTGTTCGAATAATTGGACGATGTAATAAGTTTTTTTCTAAAATTACTTTCTAATTGATGTTTTTAAAAAATTATTTTAATTTATAAAAATTCTTGACAGAACCGATTAAAAACACGTCTACACGCAACGAGTGCTAGACGTAGAATGCAACCGCGTTGAGTTCAACGAACCGATGAAGGTGTACTACCACAACGCTATAAGGATTATGACATGACGCAATTTGTACATCGGACCGTGCTTGCACCGGGACACTTTTATTTTATTAATTTATTTTACATTTCTCTTAAAAAAGTTAACAGCTATCATACAGACCAACCAACTTTTGTTTCAAAATGAATGAAAAATGGGTTACTCGATTGATTAAAATGATAAATCAATCAAATATATCGAATTAATTACAAATGGGCTAATTATTACAGTGCTAATTAACCTTAAATAACTATGTAAGTTGATTGAAGTGTTGATGTTGCCGGATCAGGCCGTGGTGGCCGCTCAGGGGTGTCAAGAACTCAACACACCGTATAATCCATCATAACGGGGAGAGATGTTGGGATGGCAGCACCTAAGATGAATAAGAACTGGATAGGCTAAGCTCATATAAAATGCATGAGAGAGCATGCGACCAGTTTCTGCTCTCTTCCAAGCGAACTGTCTGTCATTTCCTCCCCATCTGCCTCTTGCTGGTCACTTTCTTGTTCCAAAAGCTGACTAGATGTGAACTGTCTGTCAAGTTGACTGATGCAAATTGGGCGCCAAATTGGCCAATTTGCAAGTTTCGTCGCGAATTTTGTCCGATATTAAAACTGTGGAAAGTGTTCGCGATCTTAATTCGTTCCAAGTGTTTAAAGATTCGATTGTGGTTTATAATTCAAGTAACTTTAACGTGTGACACTGTGAAATTAATTTACAATTTCAAAATGAAATGTGTAGTGCCTTCGTGTAAAAATCATAGCAGAAAAGGATCTGTAGGTGTTTCATTTCACAAGTGAGTAGTTAATATGTTAATGTTTTGCATGTTTTCATACAATGCTGAAGGTTTTTCAAATAGAAAGCAAATTTTTGGTATTGTATGAAAATTTGTTTACATTGAGCAGCAGCCATGTTTGCTTGTGCAATTTGGCTCTCTCTAAGGTTGTAAACAAGAGCGTAGCAGTAGGAAAAGTGGTCGCAGGGGTTGTTGCAACCATATTGTCACGTGGTTGTCCACTCCAGTATTATTTAATTACTCCATGGGCAGCACCAATCGTGAGAAGAAGACTTGTCACTTGTCATCGAGGAGTCATAGAGTCAAGTCTAAGTTCACAGAGCTTATGTTGTAATAGCAAAGGATAATAAACGTTTCTATATATATTTTAACTAGTCTTGTGTATCTGCTGAAGAGACAGGGCTACAATAGTGTCGTTGCAGGCAAAGAGTCGACTAGTCTTTTCAGATGATTGTAGAATGTATCTTTCGTTTCTTCGCCCTTTTCTTCGGTTGGGCGTGTACATTTATCAGCCAACTTTTGAAGAATTTCGCTTTTATACGGATCGCACACAAGCGTTCATGGATTGCCTTCAAATCAATAACTTGCGATTTGAACTCCCTATCCGCAGTAAACCCCACTCCGAATTCTCGCTTTCCAGTAGGCTTCCCACTTTTAAATATTGTGTGCAATCTCATGTCTTGAATACCATTTCCAGTCCAGTTCGTTTCAGTTGATTGCCAGTATATTTAATTTATATTGGCTGGCCTGTTGTACACTAAATGATCCATAACAGCGCCAGAGTTGTTCAGTAATCTGACATTCCAGGATCAATGCCATAGTCGTTTTTCGTTTGCGAGGTCGTTGCTGTATGTTCAATCCATTTCTAGGCTCTTCTGCAGGTTTCGAAGCAGTGAAGGATTTTCCAGGGACGGGGAGCTAGCCCGTCGCTCAACTTCCATTCCATTAATTACAGATTTAATTAAGAGAAGTGTGCAAGAAAATTGTGTAAATTATACTAAAAATGTACCTAATGCAGAATAACCGCAACAAAAATCGACGGCTCAAACGTGCCTTAGTTTAGAGAAGATAAGGTGACGCATACAATATTGCTGATGCTCCAAAATTATTAAACCATCTTTGTCGTCACGTTAACTAAATTCTTCAGATTTTTTGCGTTCGTATTCACAACACATTGCTCGATTCTAGAAGCCTTATATGATTTTTTTAAAAATTGAAATGAACAGGTTTATTAAAAATGAAGAATTCTCCATTTCTAACGCATTTTTGTTGAGTAAAAAACTCATTTATGAGCCTTATCGATTTTAAAAACTTTCAAGGCTACTACCATCCTTTTTTTCTCTCGTGTGTTCTTCCTTTCTAGTAAGGATAAATATAAGCGTCTGAACACACAGAGTATTGTTAAAAGAATCTTTCTTTGCTAGGAGTAACTTTACCTTGACTCCGTTGAATAATTTATAACATTTCCTGTTTATTCTTTGGCTCATATTCGTTTACTTGCATGTCTCATACATAGTAATAAGCTTTCAAGCTTTTCCGTTTTTTATAACATTTTGTATCCTGGCGACAGGTGTTCTTGATACATTAACAAGTAGTTTGTTCGCATTGTATAGAATCCATTAATATTGCCTAACTCCGTTCGTGTGTGGATAATTTCGTCCTTTATCATAGTTAAGGAAAAACGTGTGAATGGCTTGAAAATTGTTGTTTATGTTCTTAAGCTGTTTTAAAGTTTTCCTAAATAATAATAAATTTTCTTTCTTTTCCAGGTACGCATCGAACGAGTTTCTGGTTATTGCAAAGGATACATTTAAGTATATTAATGGTTGACAAATTAATAATTGAACGGAAGCGCATATTTCTTGTGCGAGCGTTCGAATATCCTGTGGAACCAATTAGCGCACATGCTTTCTAAATTCACGTAGGAATAATGGCACAATTTCCTCTTGAATCCGCAGCAAAATCAACTGCTTAATGCAAGTGAACGGAAAAAGCTATATTTAGTCTACTTTGTTGTTTATCCTTTTTACCACCCTGCTAGCATGGAAAATGCACTTAAACCCAATTGAAGTGTACATATTCCCTTTTGCATCAATACTATGTGCACGATGGTATCCTTGGCTGGGGTTGCGTTTCAGACATGCAGAGAAAATTGACCTTTTCTATACAGGAAAAGGTAGTCAGCCGTCGTTCTCGTTGTCGTAAGCTCGCAAGGACAACGGCGGTGTTGCCTATTTGGTATAAGCAAAGTATTTAGTTAGTAAAGAAGGAGTGTGTGTGCGCCCGGAAAATTAGTTCTTGGAATTAAGGACATATCGGGAATGGGGCGAATTGAAGGAAGAAAAAAAAAATGGTATTGTATAGGAAGCAATTTAGTATTAGATATATGAGGTATTAAATTGAAGGCTTACTTCACGATTTCATTACAAAGGGGATGCAAAAGTGCGAGTGGCACTGGGTAGTGGTTGGAGGTGGCACGAGACTTAAGCTCAAGCTTTGTGGATGAATTGAATCGGATGATCATGAGTAAAATGTCACGTCATGATTGTTTGCATGCGATAAATAAATTTAAATATTCATGATTATAAGATCATGGTTTTCTATAGGATGAATAGGATTTGGAGTGAGAGGACATTTCGGCGCTTTTGGGATGTGATAAAAATTTATGGGAGTTGCACTTATCACGCAATTGTGAATTTCATTATAGGATAAGGTGTAGTGATATGTGGGGGATTAAACAAAATTGGGAATAGGAATCAAAATATTTCAAACTATATAGCCGACACTGGGTTCATAGTAGATATTGCAAATAATAGTCCGGGAGCTTGTAATCCTAAAAGTGTACTCACAGGAATTTCAAAATTTTTATACAAAGAGATGGTAAACAGCAATACGAATAAAATAAGCCCGGTATAATGAGGTCTATCCTGGCATAAATAATGTTCGCTTACCGCGGAAATTTGTTTCCTTTTGTAGTCTTATTTTTAAATATGTTGGTATGACAGCTCGAAACTTGACTAAAAAATTTATTATACTAGTTAAATAAAGCGGAGTAGGGACGTATATTTTTCAAATAGATGATATAATACCCTGACCGTTTCTAGACCATTATTTGCTATCTTTCCTCGTGAACAAAGGATTCCGAGTGTGAACGTCGTATGGTGCGAGCTCTTGTTTTTCAGTCGAACGACTCCGCCATGATGGTAGATGGACGCTACTGCGCAATTTGTGTATGTGAGCTAATTTTTCAAATATCGAAAACTCGTAAACAGAGCAGTTGTCTCCGTTGAAATTAAGTCAATGACATTATGTCCTTACTTGAACTTTATTAAGTCAAGAAAAGTGTATGTGTTGCCCATAAAATAAAAAGAAAAAAACTACCCAAAGATATAAGCACAGCCCAAAATCTCGACCTACGACGA
This sequence comes from Odontomyia ornata, assembly GCA_963969285.1. Classification (NCBI taxonomy): domain Eukaryota; kingdom Metazoa; phylum Arthropoda; class Insecta; order Diptera; family Stratiomyidae; genus Odontomyia; species Odontomyia ornata. Next base: position 88,087,021 of record OZ017742.1, read on the forward strand.
CATCCCCCGAAGAATTGACGCCAGCTATATTTTGTACCGACGACGGAGTACACCCGTCAAATAAAAGCTGACATTCCGTCCCATAGCAACAAGTAGCTTAGGCCGTTCAATGATCATCAACACACACCAGCGAAGGTGCCCAATCAGTCACCAAAGTGTAACGCCGCGAAAAACGCATTCCTACCGCCTGAAACCCGAGACGTCGTCGGACGTGAGCTAGGAGTATTCGTAGCTTAACATCAACCAGCAGGCGGACACGAGACGACAAACAATCCTGTGGCAATGGCAGCAAATGAGGAACCACTGGAGCTCTTCAAGCAGACGAGGAATGCTTTAAATTGGCAACGAGGAAGCTTGTCTCGAGAAAGAAAGATCAGAAATTAGGTACAAACACTAACATACGCTTAAGTACAAATATGTATCACCTCTTCGAAAATGAACTTAATCTGCGTAACACCACACAAAATACTCCACCTACCCCCAAAAATACTTGGCTCCCACCCGTGTTTTTTAATAAAACTTCTTCCCCTTCAATTGAACTCTTCATGGGTAGATTTCCTTACTCGAAATATCGCGTAAAATCATTCAGAGACGACTCTCACAAGATCATCGTGGATAACATTGATGTGCACGATGTCTTGATTAAAATGATGAAAGATAAAAACCTTGGTGGTCGCATTTTTATCCCACAACAGCGCAGAAAACCCGTCAATGTACTTAAAGACCTGAGTCATTTGTTTCCCCTTCAGAGGATACAAGAAGACATACAGCAACAGCTTCTATCAATTTCCCTCGAAATAAGCAACGACCTCTATCGTGTCATTTTGTCCTCCGATGATGACTTTATCAAAATTACCAGGTTATGATACGTCTTAAACCACAAAATCTCGTGGGAAAAACCGAAAACGGGGACAACACAATGCTACAGGTGCCCACCATTTGGTCACGTAGCTTCAAACTGTGGTCATGCACCAAGGTGTGTAGTTTGCGGCAGCAACTACGAGGGAAATAGTTGCCCCCGAAAGTCCCTTAGCAAACCCAATCGAGGAGCTCATCCCCAATGATCAATCCATTCCTGCGGTATCTTGTGTTCTTTGTGGTTCCGGAGATCATCCCGTGAACTTCTCAGGATACCCTGAACGGGTAAAACTTAAGGCCAGATTGGCAGTGAAAAGAGCAGTAAGATCCAACGGCGTGCAATTCACCCCACCCACCCCATACTTCTTTCAATCCACTGACTTCCCAGCATTGACTCTCGGATCGAATGTTCATCAAACTGTAAACCCCACTAAAAAGCCATACTTATCATTCTCTTTGGCAATAAAACATCCAGTTGTTCCTAACAACTCTGCAGGTCCAGCAGATATTGCCTCCGGCCTTATCGCACAAGAAACCCTGGAACATTACGGCATCTCCGCCACCACACTTCTCAATAAAACCACGGAATTCGGTGCAATATACAATAATTTAACATCATCAAAAGACAAGTCCATAGCCCTCGTGAACTTTTTCCTGAGCTTTTTCACCGATGTCTCGGTCAAGAACTAAACTAACGCTTCTAGCGGTTAATATCAACCCTATCTAATGCCATGCCAAACGTATAGAGCTGCAGCACATGCTAGAACGCTATACTCCAGACATCGTACTCTTAAACGAAACTCGCCCCCGGGCAGCGCACAAACCCCAGTTCCCAGACTACACCATTTTCCGCAATGACGACTGACGGGGGACCGCGGTTCTTGTGAAATCCAACCACACTGTACATCAAGTACAATACTTAGTGGCTGACATATCATGCACTCTCGTCTCACTACAAATTCGAGGCACTGGTGGACGCATCCGCAAGTTCCTTATTGGTTCGCTCTACATACCCTGTAATCTAGGCCCCACCATGACCAATTATAGTAACCAGATTTTAGCCTTAATGCACAACATCCATAGTGGGGCGACTCGATAATCAATTCGAATAGCAACACACTTTTTCAATGGCTAACCTCCTACAACCAAATGTCCCTCGGAACTTTCAACGCAGGAATCCCAACATTCCCAAGAGGGAGCTCTTACTTAGACAACGTCATCATATCAGGAACAAACTGTACCACGGTCTCAGCACCATCAGATCAGCCCATTGAACCCACAAACTCCAAAACCCGCTCCTATCTAAACATCGATTGGTGTGAATTCAAACAAGAACTCCGGATAATCGTATACTTTCGAACAACGAAGTTAAAACGGAGATACACAAAATCACATCCTCTCTAATAGGCTGCATGGGTACATATGCCCCAGCTAGAACGAGAAGCTTTTCGAAAAATATAGAGGTGTCAGACAATGCTAAGGGGCTTATCCGAACCAAGTCCCGGTGGTTGGAGAGGTTAAAAAGAATCTTCCACCGGAATCGAAATCGTGTCACGCCGGAACATATTTGTCTCCGATCCCAAATTAACTATCTTAGCACAATAATACGCGAGAAATTGAATAAAGAGCAACCCTCCCCCAATGTCTTTCAAAAAATTAATAGAATCACTCGGCGCCTAAGCCAATCATACAAATTAAATGTTAAACCAACTCGCAGCGACGGACAAACGTTTACCACAACAGACCAAAAACTTTCCGCGTGCGCTAACTCCTACAGTTTTCTGTACAACGCCAGATCCTCCAAAGACGAAGTCACAAATTCATCGGAACAGGAAATAGCCGATCTTTTCTTAAACGGATACAGAGGTTCCTTCCTAACTATTTTTCCCCATTTAATCTTTCGTCTTGTCCAGTCAGCTACGATCACGATTATATTTATATCGAACATATTCTACGCTCCCTTAACCGGAAGAAATCTTTCCGCGCAGACGGAATCTCCAGCTATGTCCTGCGAAAATGCGCAAGCGTCCTAAGCAGCCCCCTCGCAGTAGTGATTAACAATAATAACGGACACTTCCCTAAGGCCCGGAAAAAGGCCACGCTCATCCCAATACCCAAAACAGACTCTAAGGAAGAAATATCGAAACTTTGGCCGATATCGATCCTATCAAACCTAGGGAAAATTTTGGAAAAAGTCATACTCCGTTCCCTTCCAACTTCGCTAGTCGCTACATACTAGATGAGCAATTCGGATTTAAACAAAAGATGTCAACGGAGCAAGCAGCACTCTGTCTTCACGACTCCATCTCCGAAGCTCTTAGAGAAAACAAAGCTACCGTCGCCTGCACAATAGATCTAAAAAAAGCGTTGGACTCCGTTTGGACAAAAGGATTTCTTTTCAAATTAATCTAACTGCAATGCCCGATTTCACTGAGTCGCACAGTAGCAAGCTTTCTAGGAGAAAGGCAATTGAAGATTAAAAGAGCTCACTCGCAAACCTTTTCAACCTATGTATTTACGATGTATCATCAGCTATCAACATCACAAGGAATCTTAACCTAGATCGAGAACTCAGCCCTCAAACCATTTTTTACGATATTATCCTAACCGAAGGAATGCCAGAAGAGCGATCCCCCAGCCCCAGCGCCCCCGGCTGCTGTGAGTCCCTTTTATATTTTAGGACCGCCCGAGCATAATGTGCCACCTGGCTTCATTTGTCAACCGATTCAAGCATCACCGCAACTCTATTATCCGGGGTGAGCTCTCCCGTCTCCCTGTAGAGTTCCCTTCTTAGCCTGACCCATTTGGTACCGCAAAAAATGTGTGGCAGGATTTGTCCTCCTCTCCTGGGCAAAACCGACGATCGGGGGACCGTGACTTGCCAATCTTGTGCAGGTAAGACTGAAAACACCCATGCCCGCTCAAAAGCTGGGTCAGATAGAAGTCAGTCTCATCATGCCTTCGATTTAGCCACGGTCTCACATCCGGGATGAGGCACGCAGTCCATCTTCCCTTCGTGCAATTCGCCCAAGACTGCTTCCAATCGTTGAGCGAGCGCTGTCTCTCCTCACGGAGAACCGTCTCCCTCGCATCCTCGTTTCGACGCAGGTAAATAGCGCGGCGCTCTCTAGCAAGGAGGGCGACAGGTAACACGCCTGCAATAACTCTCACCGCCGAAACAGAGACTGTCGGATACGAAGATGCAATTCTCAGTGCTCCTCTTTTCTGTACCTGTGCGAAACGTTTTCGTTATACCTCCTTGTTGAGAGCGTTGACCCATACCTCTGCTCCGTACAGTAGCACTAACCCTACAGCACTCATCAAGAGGCGTCTTCTTGATGGGCTGGGTCCCCCTACGTTGGCCATAAATCGACTCAGGGCCGATATTCCCGAAGAAGTCTTCTCAGTCGTTGCCCTGATTTGCTCAGAGAAGCTCATCTTCGAGTCGATCAGTAGCCCCAGGTACTTCACCGCTGGCTTCGATTCGATTCGTTTGTCTCCAATGCTAACCATCCTTACTCTAGGGATTCTCTTTATTGTCAAGATGACCACTTCGGTTTTTTCCAGTTCTAAACTGAGCCCGCGAGCAGTCATCTAGTCTCTCACTCGGCGCATAAGCATACCGAGCCTAAGTTGCGCCTGTTCAACGGTGCGTCCAGCGACCAGAGCCGCAACATCATCCGCATAGCCGACCAAGCGCGACTCATCTGGCATCTCAAGTCTTAGTAGCCTGTCGTAAGACACGTTCCACAGGTCCGGATCAAGGATAGATCCCTGGGCAACACCCGATGTAATTTCCATCCTTCGTTGGCCCTGTGTCGTGTCATAGAGCAGGCTTCGGTCCTTTAGGTAGTTTCTCAAAATCCGCGTTAGAAATTCTGGAATTTGAAAAGAGTTTTCCAGCGTATCCAGAATATCCACCCATCTAGCGGAGTTGAAGGCATTCTTGACGTCGAGTGTCACCAACAGGACGATCCGTCGCTTTGTGCGCGTATATGCCTCTACCTTTTGGACCGCGTTCACCACTTCTGCAATCGTATCTATGGTAGAACGTCCTGCTCTAAAGCCGTACTACCGAGGAGATGGGTCCCCAGCAGCACGAATCGCGTCAGTAAGTCTTCCCTTGATGAGTTTCTCTAGCACTTTCCCAGCCATGTCTAGCATGCATAACGGGCGGTATGCAGACGGCGATTCGGGATTTCCCTTCGTCTTGCTGATCAGCACGAGCCTTCCATCGTACCGGGAAAACCCCGTCCCGTAGGCAAGCGTTGTATGTGCTAAGCAGCAAGTCAGGACAATGGTGATAGACGAGCCGCAACACCTCAGCCGAAACACCATCTGGACCTGGAGCCTTCCTCGCTTTCAATGAGAGGACTGCCTCCTCCAGTTCCGGCTGTGTGAAGAGTGGACACTCGACTACTGTTTCACCATGGACAGCGTCAACACGGGCGGGATGGGCGCACTATCGCGTCCATCTTTTCCGCGTCGTGTATACAAGGCTTCCGTAGGGCACCAAGCTTCTGCATAACTAGCTTGTAGCCAAGGCCCCACGGATCCTTGTTCACATTGTCCACTATGTCTTGCCAGCAGCGAGCCTTGCTATTGTTGATCAATTTGCGAAGGCATTTCCTGGCCGACTTATATGCTGCCACCCAGTTGCATGCCTCGTCACGGTTCCGTGCGTTGAGCCTCACTTCGAAGCTTGTGACACTTCCTTCGCTTTTCAGCGATTTCAGTTGACCACCAGTACATTGTGGGCTTGCCGTGCCGGGGTTTTCGACGGGGCATAGAAGCGCAGCAAGCAGTCGTAATGATGCTCATTGTTGAGTTCACCACGTCTTGAGCTGCCAGTTCTTCCGTCCCCTCCGAAGCTCCCTGCAGCGGCTCACCTGTGAGCACCTCGACGGAACCTCTCGACGTCCGTCCTTCCGCTGTTCCATCCAGTTGTAGAAAGCCGAGAGCACGGAGGTCGGGAGACAACATAACTTATCTCAAGCAGAATGCACTGATGATAACTGGCTGAGTTGTCCTCTAATACTCTCCAGTTTTGTATCCTCCGTACTAAGGACTCCGAGGTGAATGTCACGTCCGGTATGGTTCCCTCACAGCACATACGGTGGAAAGTCGGCGTTTTTCCAGAGTTTAGTACGACGAGCGCCGTCCTGGTCGCCATTTGCAGGACTCGTTTTCCCCGCTGATCCGTTTGAGGCATGCCGCATTCGATTGCTCTAGCGTTGAAGTCGCCCCCAACGAGCACTTTGCCCTCTGCGTTCGAGACAGCGCCCTCTAGAGCATTAAGCTTGGCTTGAAAAGATTATATTGATTCGTTAGGCGTTAGGTACACACTAAAGAAAGTGGCATCGAACCCACACGAAACCATCCAACTCTCCACTTGGAAATCACTCTTCCGAACCCAGATGGCAGCAGTACCAGTTTCGTCAATACCATAATTTAGAACTTTTATCATGGTGTTGCTCACTCAGCAGCAAGAAGTCGGCTTTCATGTCCCTCGCAAACTGCTCAAGCAGACTTTGGGCGGTTGAACTGCGGTGTAGGTTTAGCTGCAGGATGCAGGATGCAGGTCATCGAAGTTCTGATTTTGCCTTGGCTAGGGCTTCCTGGAGCACCCGGCATTTTCCTGATCCCAAGACGTGTCCAAAATCAGCTCTTGGATCAGCATCCTTGCAGAGAATACAGTATGACTCCTTCGCACACTGTTTTCTTTTATGTCCCATTTCACCGCATTTGTAACATACGGAACTCCTATCGGGTCTTTTGCATACTTGTGTTGTGCGACCATAGCCAAGGCATTTGAAACATTGAAAAGGCGTTGCTCTTCGCCGTATCCTACAGACAACCCACACTATTCGAGCGGGGCTATAGTTGCGCTTTTGCCGAGGACTTTCTTTACTGCGTCGCAGAATGCTTCTTTATTGCCTGCCTCTGCTCCGAATTCGACCAGTATGTGGCCCGACCGCGTTGGTCTTACTACTTTAATGGTAGTGTTGGTGTCTTCGGGCCTTACCTTTCTCCTGATGTCCCGCAGTACCTCCGCTTAGGATCGGCCATCTTAGGGCTTCACGAGCAGTGCCTGCTGCCGGGGTCTTCGTCGGGGCTTCTGCCTCTCCTGTTTTGCATCAGGTCCTTTTTCTGATTGGGCGTCCGTGCGAACTTTACTTTCTGGCACATTTTGAAGGAGTTTCTTTGCGGCTTTCTTCGCTCCTTTTGTAAGCACTGTCTGGAACTCGTGATCTGGTGCTCCACGCCAATCAAGTGCCTCTTCCTTCCTTCTTTTATCCCGATCTCCTTCGATTTAATGATTTTAAATGGTGGAGCTATCTGCATGTCGCCTTTAAATTTCGCCCACAGCGCCTTTTTAGCCTTCTACTTGTCTTCGACCCTTAACTAGCTCCTCCGATAGTGCCCTATGCGATCTAGGAGCTTCTCTAGTTCAAGGAGCCCAACCTTTACTGCTTTGGTGATGTTTGGCGAGTCGCATGCAGATTGTATTCTTTTCAGAACATCTCCCGCTTTTCGGAATAGCCTTTCTTCTTCGTATCGCCGGGCGGCATTCGTACTTTGCAACCATCCTTGGGAGAGGTTATCGCTTTCCGTTTCCGATTGCAGTACTTCCGCCACCTTTTCGACATTGGCGGTGCAATCACACAACGTCGCTTTATTTGTCTGGTCACTCGTTGGTTTGCGTGCCGTAATGTCCTCGTTGGCTTCAGGATGTTTCTTTACTATGAAGGGATTTACGACCCTTACATCGGTCGCTTCGGTAACGATCGCAGCAGTGACCATCGAATTTTCGTTGCTCTTTATATTATCTTCCACCGCTCGAACACCTGTAGCGTCCTGCAGAGTTTCCCGCTTTTCCTTAATAGGACGCTCTGGCCTTCGCATAATTTTTTTGCTGCGCCCGAACGCCGCAGGACTCAGTCTGAACCAGACTGTCTGCTAATATCCGTTGTTCGTCCGTCTTCACTTTCATTGTATTATTCGTCGTTTTTGTCATGGTTAGTACCGCTCTCGATGTACTGTTAACATCGTGGCTACAACCACTGGTTGCGTCGTCGTTGTTATTATTTTTTATTTCCTTTTTTGGATTTTTTTGATAATATTTTATATGTTTTTGGTTGCTCTAGTTTTATTAGGCCTTCCCTCGGAGCCGCTATCTCCGTTCGTGTGTGTAGTCGCCTTTTTGGTCCCATGGTTACCTTTGCAGAGCTGGGAGGCCGTGCGAGGATTGGCACTAGCCCTTATGGGGACAAGTGCTCAGAGCCAGACCAGCGCTAATCGGGAGTCTGTCTTAACCGAACCTACACCACCAACACAATGGTGCGAACTTCGAACGTACTCCGAGGCCTGCCAAGATTTTACCGGGACGGAGACGGTATGATAGTTGAATTGGAGCCGTTCCCACATGAGTGTCACCTCGGCGCTTCTGTGCAAAGCAGCTAAGTCCAAACCATCACATCCGCCAGCCCAAAGCATCAATTCCAGTTCGTTGTCCAAAGCGTAGTCCAGATTCAATCAGAGTTATTAACTGTCATCCCAGGAGGGAGCCTCACGGCGCCCCCATATCCTCGGGTCCGTGGGGGCGGCGCTCCCCAAAGAATGCTAGCCTCCAAGAGTATTCCTGTCGAACAGCATTCCCCCTGCGGGGCTGTGATTAACGGTCGAAAAATAAAATTTATTTTTTTATGAAAAAATCGTGAAGACTTAATTAATTTATATAAATCATAAAACTTTTGAGCATCTCTTCTCATCATGAGCTAATTCGGAAATTAAATAACTGGTCTCCTAATGATTGATATTCTAATTGGTTTAAATCAATTTATATAAAATAAACTAATTTAAAAATATTTTCCGATCCCCATAGAGTGTAAACATAAAAATAAAATTAAACAAATTCAATCTCATCTGATGCAATATTAAAATTTGTCTTGTCTGCCACACTGACCCTGACCTCGAAATTTAAATAAATTTTGCAATTTTTCTTTCGTTCTCAATATAATAAATTATTTTAATTTTCTATTCTAAAGCAATATCAAATCATTTAATAAAAATATTACGCGTAATCGTATTCTCTGACCCCATAACATTTTCCATCGTTGTCTCGTTTATTTTTCTTGAAATGTGCAAAAATTATGCGATGATGACAACATCTTAAGGCGCCAAGAAAAATCAGTGTATGAAATTTCTAGTCTAGTGACTAGATTTGATTTTCTTAGAGATTTGATGGTAGCGCTTTTAGCGTTTTTGATTGTTTTTGTCTTTGGTGGTGATTAAATGATTCATCTTAGCCAAGGTTATGGTTTGACGAAGTTGAAATAACTACTAGTTTTTATTGAGAGTGAAATTAAATACTATACGCAATACTGATAGTTTCTTTTCATGGATTTATTATATGTTACGTCGTAAGAAAAAATTTTAATTAGCAGAATTAATTGATAGTTAAATGTTTTATGATGTGACCTTTGAGTTTATAGAGCCAATTTCATTGTATTTCTAAGTCTAAATCTTCTTTAAAATAAATTTCATTGATGTTGGACTTATGTTGATGGGTGTAGAGTGTGGAATTGATGCCTTTCAACGGTTATAAAAATCGATAAATTGAAAAATTGTCACCAAAATAGTGAAGTAGTTAAAACTCTTCTTCTTCTTCGTAGCACAACAGCCCCTCTCGAGCCTTCGGTTCCTGCAAATAGCGGCTCCAACTGTCTCGGTCCATTAACCGCGTCCTCCAATTTCGAAATCCGAGCAGCGATGAACTGTCTTCGTCGACCGAGTCAAACCAGCGTTTCCTCGGTTCCCTCACTGGTTGTCTTTTGATCATACCTGATCTTCATGCGTTCAATAGCCAATTCGAGGTGCTTTTGCACTGTCCGATGTATCTGATTCAACAATTGTCTTAGCTCACTTGCGTACTCCGAGTTCGTTTGGGGTTTCTCAGAGGGTGTTCCGAACTTTATATCAGCCGGCAGACGAATAGTCTTTCCAAAAATTACTTTGGCTGGGGCTTGGCCCGTCGATGTGTGTTCGGCAGCTCTATACGCCATCAAGAATAATGGGATGTGCCGGTCCCAGTCCCTTTGGTTCTCGTCAACCATCTAGGCCAGGTGTTTACTGAGTTTGCCGTTGAAACGTTCGACTGTTCCATCGGATTCAGGATGCAGTGGTGTTATCCTCGTTTTCCGTATTCCTAGCAGCTCGCACATTTCGCCAAAAACTCGTGACTCAAAGTTTCGGCCTTGATCCGAATGTAGTTCACAAGGTACACCGTACCTACTGACCCAATTCAACACTAGCTGTTCGGCTACAGAAGTTGCTTCCTGGTTGGGAATGGGGTAGACCTCGGGCCACTTGCCGAAATAATCGGCCACAACCAGCGTGTATCGATTTTCCCATTCGGATTCAGGAAAGGGTCCTGCGATGTCAACTGCAATCCTTTCAAACGGTACCCCCGCGTTATAGCTTTGCATATGTCCCCTCAGTCGCCGCTTTGAACCTTTGACGGAAGCGCAAATTGTGCATCTGCGACACCAGTCCTCTACGTCTTCTCGAACGTGGAGCTAGTAGAACCTTTCTAGCAATTTCGCTAAGGTCTCGTTGACACCAAGGTGGCCTCCCGAGGATCCTTCGTGCATTTCCTTAACCATATCGTGGATTCGGCTTTTGGGAAGTTTAGTTTGCATCCTATAGAAGCTGCCATCTGCCGTTTTCCATTTCTGCTTGAGTATACCACCCTCCAATTGAAGGGAATTTCATTGTGCCCAATAACTTTTCAGGGTAGGGCCATGCATCGAAACGTCCTTCCACTCAGGCCGCCCAACTGTCTCTTTCTATACGAGTAATGGCCCGATGTCTTCATCGACTAACTGGACATTTCGAATATCCTCCGATGACCAACCGACATCGACTTCGACCGTTATCATTCGCAGATCAACGGTCGGCTCATTTTCTTCAATCCGTGGGCAATGCTTCTAGTTAGCTGGACATGGACGACGAGATAGGGCGTCAGCATTTCCATGAACTCCACCCTTCCGATGAACAATTTTATAATTGTATGACTGCAATCTTTCGATCCATCTCGCAACTTCTCCCTCGGGGTTTTTGAAGTTAACAAGCCATCTCAGCGATGCGTGGTCTGTTTGGAGAACAAATTTCTGGCCATATAGGTATTTGTGGAACTGCTTGGTGGCCTCTATCATAGCCAATATCTCCTTCCTGGTCACGCAGCGGTTCCCCTCACTTTTTGAGAGAACTCGACTGTAATACGAGAGGACTCTGTCTTCGCCATCGATTTGCTAGGAGAGTACAGCTCCAATCCCGCCGTTGCTTGCATCGGTGTCAACTACAAACATTTTTTCCGGGTTTTGGATATGCCAGCACGGGTGATTCACACAGCTTCCCCTTTATGGTCTCGAAGGCTGCCTTGCATTGTTCATTCTAGATATATAGCACGTATTCCATCAGGTGTTTGAAAGTGGCTGGAGCATCGCAAAGCCCAAATGGCATCACCACAAACTGCCACAAACCGGTCCCAACTGGAAATGCGGTCTTCCCTCGGTCCTTCTTGTCGATTTCTACCTGCCAATAGCCACTCTTGAGATCGAGTGTAGAAAACCGATTTGCTTCGGTCAAAGTGTCCATGATGTCATCGATGCGCGTAGAAGTGGGTAACTATCTTTCTTAGTGACGTCGTTAAGCTGCCTATAGTTGACACAAAAACGAGTGTTACCATCCTTTTTCTGTACTAGATCTACTGGCATGGCCCATGGACTAACAGAAGGCTCGATAACCCCTTGCTTTTCCATGTCCGAGATCAGTGCACTCACTTCTCCTTGTTTGGCAATAGGAAGACATCTCGGTGCTTGTCGAATCGGCTTGGCTCCCTGTGTATCTATGACGTGAGTTACCATACTCGTTCGACCTTTGTCATCCGGGCTTTTTGAGAAGATGTCACTGTACTTGGGGACCAGATCAGAGGCTCATTTAAATAGCTGCACTGGCAATTTGGTCTGCTTCAATATTGCAGACGTCAATTCCCGGGCTTTGTCTGTGCCTTGCCACCTTTTCCAATGATGGTCGTGAGTGGCTTCTAAAGAGGTTATGGAGGAAACAGGCTGGAAGCTGCCGATGACTTCTCCCGCTTTGATGCTCGTGGTTGAGTCTGCGGTTTTAAGGACTCTAAGCGACACGTCTCCGTTTCTTCGAGATCTTACAAGGCTTCGTCCCACAATCAAACTGCGCAATGCGGATGTCTTCGTTCGGTGGTCTTCAGAATCACCATCAAGCTTGGCCCATACAATGCTCTCGGAAGATTTCGGTACATCAGTGTCGGTACATACTACCACATTCATCTTGGGATTTGGACGCTAGGATCCTCCATCAATACTTCGATATTCCGCCATTTCAAAACCCGTTTGCCCAAATCCAACGTGATTCCATGTGGTCGTAGAAAATGTTCGCGACCAGAAAATTATGTCGGAATGCAAGGTCTCCCAACTGTATCTGGGGGTTGACCTCTCCATGGATAAGGTCAGTTTCTCCCGTAGCTGTACGTAGTGAAAAAATCCTGCCCTTGTGAAGTAGTTGTTATCTCACTAGGTCTGGTCGGAAAATCGATCGGGTTGCACCAGTGTCGATTGTTATGGTGAAATGTTCTTGACCCGGAAGGCATAAGTCCGCTTCTCCACGATGTCGTCATGACACGGTGATGGTGGTGCTGGGGACGTCGATCCTCCTAGCCAGCCTCTGCCCCACGATATTGGCCCTTACATGTTTCCCGACCCCTCAGTTTAAAGGGCATCCATTCTGGGCTACTGACTCGGTCTAGGTCTTCTCCTAGCTGCACACCCTGGACAATAGCTTGGTTTTCTTCACTTCTTGCAGTCTCTTTGCAGCTGTCCCTTCTTCCTGCAATTCCAGCATCTAGTCGCACAATTTATATGCTGGTCCCGCCCAATTTCCACGTGCTCCCACCTGCACTCATCTACCATTGCGTCGCGAACCCGGGCAGTGGTACGAGTCACATTTTTCGCTGCCTCAAAGTTCAGACGATAAGCCAATGCGTCCTTAACTGTATGCTTCTGGGCTAAATGCACGACTTGTTGCAATTCCTGGTCCTTTAATGCGCTGATGAATGCTTCTATTGCTGGGTCATCTCGATGTTCTGGGTCGTAAGCTGGGTAAGCCAAAAGTGCCAGTCGCTCAATGTCTTGGGCTAGCTGCTGTAAGGTTTCGCCAGACCTCTACTTCCGATACCGTAGCTGTAACCGATAAATCTGCTTCAGACGATCGTCTCCATAACGCATGTCGAGCGCATTCATTATAGCAGCCGGGTTTGAGTGCAACTAAACGGGGATAGTCTGCAAAAGCACGGCAGCTGGGCCTCTTAGAGCAAGAATCAATGCAGTTGCTCGTTCCTGCTAATTCAAGTGATTTATCCGAGCGGCGGCTTCAAACTGAGGTTTGTAAATACTCCAGACCGTTTGTACGTTGAATATTGATGCTTTCACATTTCTGGATGTGCTTTGCGCTGCGTTTATAAGCGGGGCTGGTGAGGTAGTTACTGCTGCCTTCGCTGCTTGCAATCTCTTTTTCACTTTTTCCATCTCATGGTTGACTCTCTCCTCGACCTGGCTGACCTTTTCCTCGACGCATTTAATTTGTTTGTTCAGACTACCGAGCTCCGCTTTTATTTCGTTTGACTCTTTTTGAAAGTCTGCCTTGATTTCGATCGCTTGTTGGTCCAGCTGCGCTGATTGTTCATTTTGCTTCGCAGTTAAACTGGATGACTGTTGTCGCTGCTCTTGCTGCATCAACAACATTTGCATCATCGCATTTTCTGGTTCCTTTGATTTTAATGCTTCTGCTTCTCCACTTTTTGCGCCTTTTCCCGCATCTGAGGGCTCACCCGAATCCAGATGCATGCCTTCCGATTCGATCGCGTCACGCAAGCGTGCAATCAGTGTAGCCTTCGTACCTTGCGTAGCCAGATTTCGCTGTTCCAACTCTTCTTTTAGCTCCGACATGGTCAATTCATTAATTTGTAAATGTAGGCCTCGCGAAATTTTTAATTGTTTTGGCTACTTTTCCACAAGCTTCCACGTTAAATTTTACTATTGTGCACTTTAAAAATGCTCAAATTTTCACTTTCAATGTTTTTTTTTCTCACTTCTCGATAACACTGTCGCGTGTTATGGTTCGCGGCCAATAATTTAAATGTTCCGGGAAAGTGAAAACGCACTGTCTTTTAAATTAAGTTAAAAGAGTTTATTTACTAAAAATCCACAATCATTAATTTAACTATATCACCAATTGCATTTTAATCTAACTTTCACTGTCTAACAATTTTTCTTTCAACTGTCTATTACTTAAATCACTTCACAATCAATCAATACCGCCTTTAATTCGCGCTCTACACTTATCGCAGTTTTACTATCGAGGTTTTACTATATCCCCCCATTCATTCAGCTCGGCTTTATATAGAGTCTTTAGTCATTCAATCCATTTCTCGTACATTGGCGAACTACCTGGGATATTCGAGCAATTCTGAATGGCCGCAGTGACGTCACTTTCAGATATTGATCATGCTTGGTGGGTTCTTGCGCTTTCGAGTGCATTCGTTTATTGATCATGATGTTCTTAATAGTTGCGAAAACAATTGCGACAGTAGCTCGCAGAATTATTTGCACATGTAATAATATTTACAACAGAGACGAGACGGTTGCACGGAAAAGATTTAAACAAATTGGACGTATAACCTCTGCTGAAATAGGAACATTGGTAACTCTCGCACCATGCGTTTCAGCAGGAGGAGCTGCAATTCCTCCTTTTTTCGCTTTCCCGCGAGTTAAATATAAGGACCACTTTGTCCAAGGTGCACCACCTGGCTCGAATGGTGATGCGAACAGTCAGGATGGATGATGGAAACGAATTTTATAAACTTTGTAAGACATTTCATTCATTTTACGAGATGCTCGAAGGAGCGACAAGTATACGGCACGCTCTTCGTCGTTCACATCTTCTCGGCCTTCTAAAAACATTTTGTACCACCGATAAACGTTGCTTCGGTCCAAGGTAGCTTCTCCGTATGCCACAGTCAACATTCGGAATGCATCCGCGCACTTATTTTCGTTTTTCACACAAAATTTGATACACGTTCTTTGATCCATTTTTTTGAATAAGTAAAAATCGAAGACGATTGAAAACACGTGCAAGTAAAGCAGCTATCACCAATTAAGTGAACATTCAAAATGGCCGAGCTTGTCGGCATAAGTGACAGACATGAGTACCAACATAACGCCACAAAAAAATCGAAATTCGAATATACGTAACCCGCGAAAATTCAAAATTCGTGATACTTTTTGAACACACCTCGTATATAATAATGTGATCCTGATGAGGAGAGCTTTCCTCTTTCCACATTCAATCGAAATCGGTGATCCACTCTTTGTGATTTGCTCTTGCTAGTCTGAAGCAATCATTAATGGGTTGGGTTGTTACTCGGTAGATAGTGTACTGTTCTGACTCAGTACATAGAATACCATTGCCGATAGTTCTGTTTCTAAAGTAATATTTCTAGATTGGATATAGATTATGCTAGAAAGAAGGTAAACCCAAGCACAGGATTGATCTCAGTTATTTTCATTGTACTTATATTCTGCTTCATCTATGACACCACAATTCTCATATCCTTTTTTACTCTATCTACCACTAACTTCAACAATAGAATACGAGAACGAGTATTGTAGATTCCCTGAAGCGTATGTGATTTATCGTTTGAAACTTGTCGCTTGGCACCAAATATATGCGACCAAATTAATTCACTGCTAGCCTCTCCTCAGATTCTGCAGCCTTGCATACTTCAATTTACTCTACTCAACTCTTCTTCGGTTTAGGTCTGATGAATAGTGAGAGGACTGATTTATTACGTCCTGTTGGCACAAAACTTTACCACTCGTATTCTACCACACTTGTGCACATATGTGAACAGAATGTAGTTTAAATTGCATGTACGAGTGTATGCAGGTGGTGATGAGTTCCGGTCATTCGTTTATACATCGATTCGATTATCAAGGGATAGCATTTGTATCCGCATCAGAGCTTAAATCGAGGAAATTGAAAAACTCTTTCAACAAATAGCCCAACTGGATACAAGGACACATACCAATTTCCTCACAATAATACAAGATGTCTAATATTTGATTTCATGTGAGTGGGAAGGACATATATGTGCTTCCACATTTAGTTTTGTTTAAATGACATTCTGTCAAAATTTTTGTGTGTTCTGGCTTTTGGAAAATAGTGTTTGCGATGGTGGAAATAAAAAATAAGGAAATTAAATACTTATACGCAATCGCAATTATATCTACTGTTGTGAATTATCTAACCCGAGCGGAATTAAAATTTGAAATACATACAAAAACCACAATCCAATGAAATATGATTAATTGAACTTTTGCAATAAATCTTTATTGCATCTAAATTTACACAATTCCTTTAAGATTTTGAACTTAATGAAAGTTTTATTACCTTAAGTATCTTTCATCATTTATTGTCTCCCACTAGCAAACTCGCTTTCACCTCTCAGCAGTATGAAAATTCATAGAAAAAGTATTAATAATTGAAAATTGATTAACCACCATCACGCAATTATCATCTTATGCGCACTTAACGGTTAATGCATCCCGTGATGCTCATGCTGGGGAGTCTGAAAAACTGCAATGATAGTCCTTCCTTTCAGCTACGCATCTACATCACAACTCATCAAGCAAAACAGTCTTTTTCATTCTCACATAAAACAATCAAATGTTCAATTGTTATCCATGCTAGATAAAAAGATACACAGTAAGCATAGTTTGTCGACCGCTTAAGCAACCTCACTGACTCAGCATCACTATCTTTAGGTTAACATTCAGATACTAGTGATATTTATACAACAACGGAATTAGAAAAGATGACCTCAACAAAATGAGTAGATTATAAAAGGCATTTAATGCATAAGCTTTAACTGCATCTTGTGGATTGTGGTTTTCTTGTATCTGATTTTTTTCTCCCTCAACGAATACAAGATTGATTCGGCACGGTAACATTCTTTTAACTCGTGAATACTTTGAATGCCATGAAAGATTGTGGTCAGGAAATTTAGGCAAAGTATAAAGACAAAAAGTTTCTTGATCGATTTTTAGACGCTGTTAAAAAGTTGATAACATTGAAATTTTATTTTATATACGCAAACCATGGAATCCGAACATTTCGTTGTTCCGGAAATGCATTTGCTGAAATCTTTTTCCGAGATTGTTTTTCGCTTGTCTAGAGGTAAACAAGTTGGGAAGACAGACCTATGCTCATGTCAGAAGGGTATTGTACTCAACTTACAAAATGCAGTAACCAGCAACGAATAAAATCAAGAAACACGTCATGTTCGAGAATCATACTATTATTAACAAAGTTAGAACAATTTTGACTTCTGAGGTATTTGTTATAGTTATACCCATAAATATCTCCCTTGATAATTTTTTCAGATTTTTTAGATCACGGGTGCCCATTCGCGAGGGAGGAAACACATTTTTCATGTATTTTCCCCCCTGTGCCCCACTAAAGCAAAAAGTGTCAGTTTAAGAACTGTTTTGAAAAGCTCTCATAGAGAACTTTCAGTTGATACTCATATCGGCTACCTTTCATGAAATTTTTTTCAGGGGCCACTCCTCTGTACTGTAATCATCGATTCATGGCCTATTTTTAGGGTTTTGTAAAATAATTTTACAAAACCCTTCTAAAATCGCGTCCTGTCTGTCCGTCTGTCTGTCTGTCCGTCCGTCCGTCCGTCCGTCCGTCCGTCCGTCCGTCCGTCCGTGTGTCACAGCAGTTTTTCTCGGAAACTGCTTAAGCTAGAAACATCAAATTTTGTATGTAGGTGTAAAGTGGTGATCTCTTCAAAGTTCAAATATGAAAAAAATGTATAAGGCATTTAAGGGGGGGTCTCCCCATATAGGGGAGTGACCCCCCAAAAAAAAAAATTTCATTGAAGGTGGCCGATATGGGTATCAAATGAAAGGTCTCGATGAGAACTTTTCAAAACAGGTCTAAGTTTGGCAAAGTTTGCTTCGAGGGGCGCACAGGGAGGGGAAATACACGAAAAATTTGTGTCCCCCCCCCCTCGCGATTGGACACCTGTGATCCGAAAAATCTGAAAAAAATCAAGAATGTAGGTCTTGATGAGTACAACAACAACAAATATGTTAGAAGTCGCAATTCACTCAACTTTGTTAGTAATAGTATGATTTATCGATTTTATGTTTTCTTGAATAAAATCTTAACGGTACCCTTAAATTCAATTAAATTCAGTACACTGATGACTATTTGAATTTTCCCGTATTACTATGGAACAATATGCGCTGCATTTATTACTATGGCAACATATGGCTATGGAACAACATGCGCTTTTTACCGACTCAGACATTACAGTTTTGCTAGGATTTGCATGAAGATTTCAGGAATGATAGGTGTCATGTATATCTTTGAGAATCGGTTAAGCTGGTGGTATCATTAATCGTAAAACAAGAAAGTGGCTGTTTTAAATGCGAAGATTGAATAATTTTGAGTTATTTTTTCCCAACTTCAACGTTTAAGGTGCATGCTTTGAACACTTGATTCAATTTAATGAATGACTGTAGATCAGTACCTACAATTAATGCTTATAAGTGAAACAAGTCAAGAAGGCGGGAGAGAGCTCCTAGCAAAAGGGTTTTGTAACCATTCTAGGATTCGAAAAAATTGCCCATTAATCGATGATAACAGTACAGGAGAGTGGCCCCTGAAAAAATAAATTCATCAAACGTAGCTGATATGAGTATGAAATAAAAGTTTACATGGAAGCTTTTCAAAACAGTTGTTAAACTGCCAGTTTTTGCTTCAGTGGGGCACAGGGGGTAAATACATGAAAAATGTGTTTCCTCCGTCGCGGCTGGACATGTGAAATAATTATCAAGGGAGATATTTATGAGTATACCAATACCAAAAACCTCAGAAGTCGAAATTCGTTCAACTTTGTTAATAATAGTATGATCTTCGTATTTCATATTTTCTCCAATAAAATCGTCTTTGACATGTTTCTTGATGTGATTCGATCTGGTGACTGCATTTTGTAAATTGAATACAAAACCCTTCTGACATGAGCGTAGGTCTGTTTACCCAACTTGTTTCGAATCCTAGAATGGTTACAAAGCCCTTTTGCTAGGAGCTCTCTCTTGCCTCTTCGAGTTGTTTCAATTGTATGTACTCATCTTCATGATACCTATCATCTCTGAAATTTTCATGCAAATCCTAGCAAAGCTGTAGTATCTAAGTCGGTAAAAAGCGCATATGGCTCCATAGCCATATGTTTCCATAGTAATACAGGGTTTATTGTTCCATAGTAATATAGGAAAATTCAAATCGCTATAACTTTGTCAAATACTATTCGATCTTTATGAAACTTTCAGAAAAGATCAATCTTATAAATAGTCATCTATTTGCTTTATTGAATTTAAGGGTACCGTTTGGATTTTATTCAAGAAAACATAAAATCGATAAATCATACTATTACTAACAAAGTTGAGTGGATCTCGACTTCCCATGGATTTGTTGTTGTTGTACTCGCTAAGGCCTACATTCATGATTTTTCTCAGATTTTTCGGATGGAAGGTGTCCATTCGCGTTTACGCGAAAAGTTCGTACATTTCCCCTTCTCCTGCCCCCCTCGGTACTCATAAGGCAATTCTAAGACATGTTTTAAAAAGATCTCATTGAGACCTTTCCAATGACACCCTACTCGACTACCAATGGTGAAAACTTTTTTTTGAGGGGTCACCTCCCTATATGGGGAGACCCCCCTTAAACCTTTTTGGGTATCCGTTGTTCGTCCATACGATTCATGTGGCCAGCCCATTGCAGCCTCCGCAGTCTTACAATTTTTTTTGGTCTTCGTAAAATTTTTTTTTACAAAGGCATACTAATTCCGTGACCTGTCTGTCCGTCTGTTTCCTCAAAAGCTATAGATGCTTAAAAGCTCAAACATTGTGAAAGGTCATAAGTTGTGGTCTCTTAAAAGTTTTGGGCATACCAAATATTTCAAAATTTTTTAAGGGGTCCCCCTTGCCCTCCCCTAAAACGATGGGGGCATTAACGTCTTTTTTAAATTAAAGCTAGTCGAGTGTCAAATGAAAGGTCTTGATTAGAACTTTAAGAATCTGGATTTAAAAAGTGATATTGTGTATCAGGGGATCCAGGGGGGGGGGGGCAAAATGTACCAACATTTTTCGAAATTCATTCAATTTTGTTAATAATAGTAGATTTTACGTTGTCCCCCATAAAATCATATTCGCCTATAAAATCAAAACGGTACCTTTAAACTTCTTGAAATTCAGCAATTATATAGATTGATATAAGATCTTCATGCTTACCAAATTTTATGGAAATCCAATCACAAGCAAGTGAGTTGTAACCGTTTCAATTGTATGGTATTACAACAACAATAACACGTGTTAATGGGTGAGACCTAACCTAGGCATTTTTATTTTCTTTCGATTTTCATGAAAATTTAAGGAATAATGTTTAATTTGAATATCTTCAATCGGCGGAGCATTCAGAAAAATTATTTAAGCTGGAATAAAATGGCGGTTGCAAAGTGCTTGTACAAATACATCACAATGAAAATCAGCCATCAGTTACTCAACTTCAATTTCATCTTGTAAACTCATAACTTTTACTCGCCCTGTAAATTCAAAATGCAATTCAAGTATATCGTTACAATGTATTTCAGTTTTGAGTAGAATTTAATGCGCCACTCTTGCATTGGGACGCATCATCAGCAGTTTTGTGCGTGATAAAGAATATCAAGTATCGCTTGGAATTGGTCTTTGCTCCACAAGCGTCAGCATTTTTTTCCTTTATGTGCACGTGCGCCTTAATGTGAGAGTCTTTATGTGTTGAGTTGGCCTTGGAGTACGTTCGAAGTTAGCATCATTGGGTTGGCGGTGTAGGTTCAGTTGAGACGGACTCCCGGTTAGCGCTGGTCTGACTCTGAGCACTTGTCCCCATAAGGGCTTATGCAAACCCTCGCATGGCCTCACTGCTCTGCAAAGATAACCATGGGATCAAAAAAGTGACTACACACATGAACGGAGATAGCGACTCCGAGGGGGGACCCAATAAAACTGGAGCAATCAAAAACCCTTAAAAAAGAAAAAAAACCCAAAAAAGAATGCAAAAATAACAATAACGACGACGCAACCAGCGGCTGCAACCACGATGTTAACAGCACAACGGGAGCGATACTAACGATGACAAAACTACGATTAATACGATGAAAGTGACGACGGACGATAACTGAGATTAACACACAGTCTGGTCCAGCCTGAGATTCCTGCGGCGTTCGGGCGCAGCAAAAAAATGATACGCACGCCAGAGCGTACCAAAAAGGAAAAGCGGGAAATTCTGTAGGACGCGTCAGATGTTCGAGCGGTGGAGGGAAATATAAAAAAATTCGAGAATTCGATGGTCACTGCTGCGATCGCTACCGAAGCGATTGAAGCAAGGTTTGTAAATCCCGAAATAATAAAGAACCATCCTGAAGTCAGCGAGGAGATAACGACAGGAAAAGAAACGAGTGACAAATAAAGCGGCGATGTGTGATTTTATCGCCAACGTCGAAAAGGTGGCGGAAGTACTGTATTCGAAAACAGAAGCCGATAACCTCTCCCAAGAACGATGGTCGCAAAGTACAATTGCCGCCCAGCGGCATGAAGAAGAAAGGCAATTTCGAAAATCGCAAGTTGTCCTAAAAAGAATACAATCTGCATGCGACTCGCCAAAAATCATCAAAGCCGTAAGATTGGGCTCCTTGAACTAGAGGAGCTCCTAGACCGCATAGGGTATTATCGGAGGAGCTGGTTAAAGACCGAAGAGGACCAGAAGGTGGCAACGCATGGCCATCATTGACTTGAACGAAAAAGACGCCGAACAATTTCTGAATAAGGGCAAAGTACGAATAGGGTGGGTTGTCTGAAGAGCAGCGCCTCTTCAATGTTTCAAATGCCTTGGCTATGGTCCCACCGCAAAAGTATACAAAGGATCCAAGAGGAGTTCTCTATGTTATAAATGCGGTGAAATGGGACATAAAAGAAAAAAGTGCAAGAATGGTGATCCGAGACCAGATCTTGGGCACGGCTTGAAATCAGAGATATGTCGGGCTTTAGAGGAGACCCTAGCCAAGGCAAAAACAGAACTTCGATGACCCGCGTCCTGCAACTAAACCTACACCGCAGTTCAACCGGCCAAAATCTGCTTGAAGAGTTTGCAAGGAACATGAAAGCCGACCTTATGCTGCTGAGTGGCCAACACCATAATAAACGTTTTGCTTTATGGTATTCTGATGAAACTGGTACTGCCGCCATCTGGGTTCGAAACAGTGATTTCGAGACGCGGAGAGCAGTTGGCGGCGGGATAGTTTTGCGTGGGTTTGGTGATCAGGGACCCCCTTTTTAGTGTGTATCTAACGCCGAATGAACCGGTATCATCTTTCCAAGCCAAGCTTAGTGCTTTGGAGGGCGCTGTTTCGAACGCAGACGGCAACGTACTCGTTGGGGGAGACTTCAACGCTAAAGCAGTCGAATGGGGCATGTCTTGAACAGATCCGCGGAGAAAACGAATCCTAGAAATGGCGCCCAGGACGGCGCTCGTCATACGAAACACCGGAAGTACACCGACTTTCCGCTGTATTGGGATTGAAGGAACCAAACGGAATAGGCGTTCGCCTGGGAGTCCTTAGTACGGAGGATACACAATCGGAGAGTATTAGAGAACTAAGCCAGTGATCACCAGTGCATTTTACTTAGGATCAGAGGTGTTGTCTCCCGAAGTTCCTGCTCTGGACTCTCTAGAATTGGGTGGAACATCGAAAGGATAAACGTCGAGAGGTTCGTCGTGGTGCTCATAGCAGATGCCCCGCGGAAGGGAGATTCGCAGGGGGGCGGAGGAACTGGCAGCTCAAGACGTGGTGAACTCTACTATGAGAATCACCACGACTGCTTGCTGTGCTTCTATGCCCCGTCAAAAAACCCCGACACGAAAAGCCCTCCTTGTACTGCTAGTCGACTGAAATCGCTGAAAAGCGAAGGGAGTGTCATAAGCTTCGGCGTGATGCTCAACGGACACGGAACCGTGACGAGGCATGCAACCGGGTAGCAACATATAAGTCGGCCAGTAAATTGCTTCGCAAACTGATTAACAACAGCAAGGCTCGCTGCTGGCAATGTGAACAAGGATCCATGGGGCCTTGGCTACAAGCTAGTTATGCGGAAGCTTGGTGCCCTACGGAAATCTTGTATACAAGATGCGGAATATATGGATGAGATAGTGCGGGAACTCTCCCGCCCATCCCGTCCTTGTTGACGCTATCCATGATAAAACGGAACTCGAGTACCCACTCTTCACACAGTCCGAACTAGAAGAGGCAGTCATTTCACTGAAAACAAGGTAGGTTCCAGCTCCAGATGTTTTCCGGCTGAGGTGTTGCTGCTGAGCACTTTCAACGCTTGCCTACGGGACGGGGTTTTCCCGGTACGATGGAAGGTGGCGAGACCGTGCTGATCAGCAAGGAGAAGGGAAATCCCGGATCGCCGTCTGCATACCGCCCGTTATGCATATACGCACTGCTGGGAAAGCACTAGAGAAAATCATCAAGGGAAAACTCAATGACGCGATGCGTGCTGCTGGGGACCCATCTCCTCGGCAGCACGGCTTTAGAGCAGGACGTTCTAGCGATTGTAGAGGTGGTGAGCGCGGTCCAAAGAGCAGAAGCATATAGCCGCACCAAGCGACGGATCGTCCTATTGGTGACACTTGACGTTAAGAACGCCTTCAACTTCGCTAGATGGGTGGATATTCTTGATACGCTGGAAACCCTTCTCAAGTTCCAGAGTATCGAATACGGCTTCTGGAGACTAGCTGAAGGCGTAAGCTTACTTTACGAAATGACACATGAACGAAGATTGGACGTTACATCGGGTGTTCTCCATGGATCTATCCTCGGTCCAGACCTGGAGAAAGTGTCTTACGACGAGTTACTGAGATTGGAGATGCCAGATGCGTCACGCTTGATCAGCTGTGCGGATGATGTTGCTGCTCTAGTCGTTGGTCACATCTTTGAACAAGCGTAACTTAGGCTAGGTATGCTAATGCGCCGAGTAACTGACTGCTCGCTGGTTCAGTCTAGCACTGGAGAAAGCAGAAGTGGTCATCTTGACTAAAAGGAGAACTCGTAGAGTAAGGATGATCAGTATTGGAGACATACCAATCGAATCGAAGCCAGTGGTGAAGTATCTGGGGCTACTGATCGACTCGAAAATGAGTTTCTCTGAGCAAATCAGGGCAATGGCTGTGAAGGCTGCTTTGGGTCGAGTCAACTTATGGCCAACGTAGGCGGACCCAGCCCATCAAGAAGACGCCTGTTGATGACTACCGTAGGGTCGCCGAAATATGGGGTGACGCTCGCAGTAAGAAGGTAGACCGAAAACGCTTGGCACAGGTACAGAGAAAAGGAGCACTGAGAATTGCATCTTCATATCCGCCAGTTTCTAATTCGGTGTTGAGAGTCATTGCAGGTGTGAAACTTGTTGCCGTCCTTGCTAGAGAGTGGCGCTCTGTTTACTTCCGTCGAAGCGATACGCAAGGGAGGCGGTTGCCGGCGAGGAGAGATAGCGCTCACTCATTTGCTGAATTGCACGGAGGGAAGGTGGACTGCGCGCTTCATTCCAGATGTGAGACCGTGGCTAAATCCAAGATATTATGAGACTGACTTCTATCTGACCCAACATTTGAGCAGGCATGAGTGTTTTCAGTCTTATCTGGACAAGATTGGTAAGTCACGGTCGCCTGGTTGTCGGTTTTGCCCAAGAGAGGAAGACCACACATTTTTTGCGTGCGAAAAATGGGACAGCCTGCCACGGGACCTTTATAGGAAGACGGGAGAGCTCATTGTGGCTAATATAGTTGCGTTAATGCTTGGATCGGTTGGCAAATGGAACCATGTGGCACATTATCTTCGGGTAGTCTTAAAAGATAAAGGGGACTCCCAGTAGCAGTAGTCGTCGGGGCTGGGGAATCGCTTGTCTGACGATCCCTCTTTCCTCCTGCTAGAAGAGGGATTCCCCAGCTTAAAAGCGCCTCACGGCGTTACAAACTCAATGGAAGAACGTGTCAAACGGCTCCAGGCTAGGTTCTCAGATTGACAGGGGAGGTGTTTAGTGGTTAGTCCAGTCGCTTGCGAGAATGGAAGTCTCACACGCAGTGCGTAAATGGCTTTCACCTTCCAACCACAAAAAGTATATATATCTTTGCTTACCGTGCTCTATCTCGATTCATAGTAAGCATCTACTGTCTTCGTTTTCGTCATTTTTTTATGGCATACGAGTATGTGTACATAATTATGTATAATAACTATTAACGCAGATCGCAACTTGTAACGTGTCCATTTTCTTGGCGTTTGAAACCGTGCTGAATAAACGAGAGTGTACAGGGTCACACTCCTCATACAACCTCTGGCCCGAATGTCCTTGGCGAGACATGGTGACAGCAATACAGCCGCCATGAAATAAACAAAGTACTGCCCTCGGTTCCAAGCTCAACCTCGCTCACTTGTTAGTGTTGTCTGGGTTCTGTCCGATTATGATTTCAAGCAATGATATAAAAACTTAAATTAATGCATTCACTTCTCTACTCAAAACTATAAGGGATGGTGTTATGTGAGTGCGTGGCAGGGTATGAAATAGGTTATTGCAGTTGCAGAGAAAACTGTCTAGTGTACCACCAAGTGAGGATTCTATGCCGGGCATGGATGCATCAATATTTCTACTGCTAGAGAAAATAAGGACGCTGGTGGGGATCTCGAAGCACTCTAGACTCCAGGTACCTAAATAACCTTGTTTATTTTAAGTGGTAGCAGTGAATATCAATAGCTGACATTGCTAAGGAGCCACCTGCAAAATGGAAAAATTTGTGATAAGAAATTATGTGGTATCAAAACTTCCAGCTTTTATTTCAAACTTTTGTACAAACCACAGCATTGCCTGGTGGATCCCAGGAATGCCTAGAGTGCGGTGAATCTTTTCAAGAATAACTGGATTTATTTCATATGCCAGGCACATTGAATAACAACAACTGAGAAACATCAGTACAACAAATTTAATTTTGCGCTCCGGGAAATTGCAGGACCTTCACGATTTACCTGTAAATTCTTAAATGCCCACTTTCAAAAAAGTCAATTCGAATGGAATAAAAATTTTCCTAGCATTATTTGTAAAGAGTTCAGGGCATCCCCGAGAAAATTCTAGTTTACTGAAGGTTTTCTTGGATATTTCGTCTATCCGACTGAAAAGCTCGTGAGACTTTTGTTTGATTCATTTCAAAAGGCGTCTAAACATACTGGGAA
The DNA here is from genome assembly GCA_963969285.1 of Odontomyia ornata. NCBI lineage: Eukaryota > Metazoa > Arthropoda > Insecta > Diptera > Stratiomyidae > Odontomyia > Odontomyia ornata. The sequence continues at coordinate 88,113,362 of OZ017742.1, forward strand.
GGCTCGCGCTTGTTGATTTCAAAAGTCTGGGTCACAATCGAAATTGGTGGTGTCATTCCTAACTTTCTTCGGAATAGGCATCGCTTTTGCCTGTCTCCATCATATTGGTATGCTTCACAAAAATTTAATATTTTTGTACAATATATCTGTATTGAATAGAACATGAGTGGATTCTACCCTTTTGAATGAGGATTGGATAAACTTTATCGTCGCCTAGTCATTCAAAGGGTATATGCTTTTTCGTACAGATGATGGTAGTCTCCTTCCTACTGGATTTATCTCTTGAATCCTTTCATTTACAGGGTTTCCCAATAAGAGGTGTTATTTTGATATTAAAAGAAAAATGCCATTTTTTAATATAATTGACCGGATGTTTATTTCATTATAAAGAGGAAGGTATGCCGTTTATAGTGGAAAATAACGTCAGGCTAATTACCACCACGACCGCGCTTACAGGACCATATCCTTTTCATGAAATTTTCCATAACCAAATCGCTGCCCTATGTCCTCGATAGCCTCACGAATTCCATCTTTGAGGTCTCGAATCGACGCTGGGCTGTTGATGTAGACCATCTCTTTCACGTGGCCCCAAAGGAAGAAGTCGCAAGGTGTTAAATCACAAGATCTCGGTGGCCAATTGTGATCACCTCTTCGAGAGATAACACGGTCCGGAAACTTTTCCCGTAAAAGATCAATGGTTTCGTTGCTTTTGTGGCACGCAGCGCCGTCTTGTTGAAAGCAAACGTTGTCCAGATCAATACCATCCAATTCCGGCTATAAAAAATCATTAATCATCTCTCGATAGCGCAATCCATTCACCGTAACTGTTGCTCCAGCCTCATTTTCGAAAAAGTAAGGTTCAATGACTCCGCCGGACCATAACCCGCACAAAACAGTCATACGTTGAGGACAGAGAGGCTTTTCAACAATAAATTTTGGGTTTCCGGAGCCCCAGATACGACAATTTTGCTTGTTGACGAAGCCACCGAGGTGGAAATGGGTCTCATCGCTCAAGATGATTTTTCGATGGAGTTCCGGATCATTTTCATGCATTTCAAGGACCCAATCAGCAAAGACACGACATTGTTGATGATCGAATGGCTTGAGTTCTTGTGTTAACTGAACTTTATAAGCCTCAAGACCCAAATCTTTATGCAAAATACGGTGTAATGACGTTTGTGGAATGCCTAATTCCAAAGAACAACGAGGAACACTTTCGGCTACAGCAGCAATATTCTCGGCTGTTCTTGAGTGACGTGCACGGGTATTATTCTTCACATCACGAAGTTGTCCCAACAGCTCGGATTTTTCCACGAATTTCTGTATTGCGGGCCAACAAGGTGCTTCACGATGACCCAAAAATGTTCCGAGTTTTACGAACTGTCTCTGCCAAATTTTCACCATTTTGATAGTGAATTTTAATAATTTCAATGCGTTGTTGAAGCGTGTATTGTTCCGTTTTTATTAATGGCGTAGTTTCTACTTGTCAAATGCCAAAAAATGACAGCTTCAAAAGTGACATCTACCGAAATAGCAGGCTATTCAAAATAACACCTCTTATTGGAAAACCCTTTATAGTTTTATTTCCTCAGAAGTGGATCTTCATTAGAAGATCTCTTGTTTCCTTGTTAGCTGACGACAGTCATCCTGAGTGCAATGTTTAGACTTCAATATTTCCCCACCTTGCCAAAATTTTCTTAAGCCTTGCTGCTAAAAAGATTTACGCAAGGGTTTGCCAAAGGCCCTAAAACTAGCAGCATGTATTTTGCTTGGCAAATTTCTTTGTCATATTTTGTTAGAGCCATACACTCCGGATTCATCCGGTTCTTTACGATATAGTGCGTATGGAACAGAATTGTTCATAGACGTTCTCTTACCGCAGGTTTCGGTTCGAGACGATATGTTAGAGTGGTGGAGTGATTTGCTGATTCTTCAGCGATACCTGAGTGGAATTTCATCTTTTGTCAGCCCTTTCAAACTGTACCTCATTTTGTGGTCTTACATACCTTATCACCCTACCAATGTAGAAGCAATGTTAGTAAAAGTAATATCCAGTACTTCCTCTCTTACTTTCATGATGAAAGTGGGTGTATTTCTCACTTTAAGGTCAATAAAATCCGACTTCAATATGTATTAATACATATCCCTACCTACATTGCTGGTATAATTTTCACCCTGCAATTGATTTTTTGCATTGAAGTCTACTAGAATAAGCAGATTCCTACTCTCACAATGATTCATAAGGTCTTAAATCTCTATATCTTTAGAGAAGGACTCCGATGCAATAAATATGAATATCAACGGTATATGCGTTCTGCCCGGTCCTGAATGGCACATGTTGTTTATTTTTCCCTGATCAGAATGTCTGCTTTAGGTGAATCCAGTTCCATACTAGAAATCAGCGTAGAGTTCTGGGTGTTCAAACCTTGGATTTGGTTTCTCTCAATCCAGAGTTTAGTGTTGTCTCTAAAAGTGAGGACATTCTTACTAATACCGGTCGTTTTTCTCTCTGTAGAGGCATTCTCCTTACGAGGTTTCCTTCTGAACAAAGGGCGTATACTCGTATGTTCCTCCAGGGAATTTATGTCGGTGCTTCCGCAAACACGGATTTGTGCTTTGAAAGGTCACAGAGACCTCTTCTTATTCAAATAGATTTGGGACTATCTAGTTTCAAATGAAATTTGCTAAATTTCCATGGTATAGCGCTTCGGAAGATTATTCGTGCGCCATTTTGAAACGGGAGAGCCAAATTTATTTTGTACCCTTGTCTAGTTGCTTTTAGTATCGAAAATTTCTATAAAAAGTTGTTGAATACTGAGGTTACCCGTTTCCATAATTTTGAGTAGCTGTTATTTTGAAATTGAGCGTCGTATTTAGCGTTTTTTTTAAATATACTTAATTGTAATTTGTTTTTGTACACCAAAGACGTACTTTAGTAAAGAGGAATATCACTGAATTTCATTTTGATTTTTGCCACGCCGATTTAACTGGCTTTCAAATTGAGCTGAGATTTTAACTCAGTCCAACTATGCTGGAAATTTAATGAAGACCAGAGCTTTAAATTTCATTTTGCTTTCTACAGCTACAAAACCCTTTATAAAACTGAAATTCTCTTTGTGATATTCACCCAAAATAGGTCAAGCGTTAAGCCTACAGTGTGATAAATTGTTAATACTACAAGCATGAAATCAACAATCAAAACGTGATGCAGCAGAGAGACAGACCGACAGGTTCAACAATGCACCAGAAACAATTTTTCCAACTTCATGTTGAGATCAAAAGTTCAGATACATACCAGACAGTACTGAATAATTTCCCAACCGAGCGAATCGAAATGCATACATTGAATAAAAAATTACAACCACATATCATGCGGTCATTTAAGCTCAATTTTCTTCTTCTTCCTCTACCTCAAAAAGAAAGAACAACTTGACTGACTTTTATGTATTTCCTCAACATATTTTTCAAGTGTTCTAGTCTGCTGACGAAATGCATCAACGTAATAGCACATAAACACATAAATAGTATTACAGCAATCACCTGAAGAAAAGTTACAGAAAAAGAAACCAAAAACTCTTTACCGGTATACGTAAATATTGTACCATCATCATCAGCGAACCGTAGCGTCCACAGTCGGTGAAGTCGTTTGTGGTGTAGTTTTTGAATGATGATGAATACTTTAATTGCTTTGAGAATACATTACTCTGTCAGTCTACCTTTGGATAGTTTCGGAATTGCAGCAGTCTTACTATTGACAAGGAAACTTATCGAAACAGTGCATGGTAAGTTCTGCGGAAATCTACAAACCAAAGATAAAATCTTTTAATTGTGTTGGATGGTAGAGATCCAATTTTTTGTGGCTCTTAAGTTAGTTCTTTGAGAATGCTTAATTAATTCTCTACCACTTGAATTTTTAGTAGCTGGAAGGACTTTTGAATATGTGCTCTATGAAAAACTGGCAGACCGTGTCAATACAGGTAGAAGGGTTTTCGTGTTTTATGAGGATTTGATTTTCAGCCAAGCATAGAAATTCACAAATCTTATCTCCCGTTGTTTGCGGTATGATTTGAGCTAAGTTTGGATAGTGAATTTCAGCGTAAGGCAAATATCTCAAGACTTTGATTCAGTTATTAGAGAGATCAGTTAAGCATTCACAAAACAATGATCTGATATCAAAATTAACCGTTGAAGGATTTTCAAGGTATTAAACCAAGTTTGTAATGGAAGAAGCTTAGAGGTATTTTTTGTAGCTGGGAAGTGAAGGTTATTTAAGCAGCTGAATGTGGGATTTCCAGACGTGCAAGGCTTCTGGATTACTCCCGAAATATCTCCCATACCGACATGAGAACCTACCCGAAGGCCGTTTTTGACATCCAACCTCGAGTTAGCCCTCGTTTTGCTACACTTTTCCGCCATCTCAGTGCTGAAATAGTTTTTCTAGCAGGATTGGAGGAAAGAAGAAAGGTTGTTTGAAAAGAAACCGCCACCCTCGACGTCTTTGGGTGCCCAAATAAGCCCTTTTAAAATGTCAACACTGCTCAATGCAATGTGTCACATGTTTGCCAGCTGATCTAAGCATGGACGAGTATATGATTTGGGGAGCTCCCCTGTCAAATTATATATTCTTGTTTTGAAGGCAAATACTGTGTGGCAGGTGCTTTTTTCCTTTACGCAATGTATTGTACGAGTTTATGGTAGGGAGACCGTGAACTAAAAGTTTTGTGCAGGTAAAATTGGAAAAATCCATGCTCGGTCAAGAACTAGGTCAAATAGAAGTCAGTCTTACCATGTCAGAAGCCTATGTATCAGATCAGGGATGAAGTGCGCGATCTTCCTCTGGTTAAGGTATGAAGGAGTCTCGCAGTTTCGTAGGAGGTGACCGATATACTCCTCCTGGAACCAGCTGAAGTCCATCGAGCGAATAATGCTATTATGTTGATAGCTAAAATGCTCGGGTGAAAGAACAATGTAGTTCTTTCACTTAGGACAACCAGCAATCCTCAAACAAAATTTTCTTATTGTATGAAGGAGTTTTACTGCTATATTCTTCTTCCATTCTTCTTCGTCTCCGTTTCTCTCTAGTTGGTTGGACTGAGATACCACTTTCACGTTAGTAGATGTTGAAATAGTGGTTTCGACAACCCTTGATTTATTCAAATGCGATTTTATCACGCAGAAGAAATTCCCTCTAAACAATTATTTTCAGTATTACGCATAGCCGTTGTTAAGAAGAACCATCCCGCATCACGTCTACCAAAGTTACTTTTGCTTGGCCAATATAAAACAACTATTTATCCTATTCAAGTAAGAAATGCTTTAACAGTGTGCACCGCATTGGCAGATATATATATATATATTTTTTTTTTGCTTCAGCACTACAGCGCCTCTCCAGCCTTTGCTTAGAGTATCGAATTATCTTGTTCGGATTTATTGGTGCTCTGCAGAGTGATATGGTCAGTACCACGTTTTTGGCCGTGTATCCGTCCACCCAGCTGCGATACGTTCTGATTTTTAAACCAGCACGTATCAACTGAACGGGCTTAAAGTCCGTCCGAAGAATCACTCGAACTTAATCCCGTTGTCTCCAAGAAAACTTGAACCAGGGACCTTTGGTTTACGGGGTGAGTGCTCTTACCACTACACCACGCAAACCATTGGCAGACATCTTATGCTGGTCGAATTTTCTTAACTCCCGGCTGGCATCTTAGGACAGCTCATGTTCAGTCGACGGGGTTTGTTTGGCAGGACATTACGCCCGTGCCAAGCTACCTACGTGCATGTAACAATTCAGGAAAAAAGAAAGATTGGTAGGATCGCTGCGACAAATTAAAGCCAGGGTTAATTGAGAACATGGTCTGGTCGGGGTTACTTATGCGAATTACAAATCAACCGAAAACCTTAAAAGCAAAAGAATTGGAACTTTTTAAAACGCCATAAATTGACAAATAAGAATTGATTAAAAGCTTCCAAAAAAAGATGAGGGAAACCTAAACAATGCTTTTAAACAAACCATTAGTTTAAAATCAGAAACTAAGAAGAAGAAAACTAGATAAATATTTCAAAATCAATAACTGATACCTTCTTGTTTCTGTGTGTGTGCTCAACAATTGAGGAAACGGGGGAAGGAACTGAAAAAAACCAACAATGTCAGTGATATCAATGTCGGGTGACTGAAGATTGGAAAAAGTCACCATTTCCTGATGAAATAGAAGAAAGCAAATTGATGGTCTCAGGAAAGTTTTGGTCTTATCCAAAATTTGGATAGTTTTTATGGGGGTACCTCTAATATTGAAGTGACCCCGAAATTCTTACTTCGGCAGTACGGACCAGCAAATTTTGTCTTTCTTTAGCTACGCTGGTCCCGAGCACCACATTCTGTGGCACCAACGCCGCAAGATACTGCATCTGCCGGGTTTTCCCGCGACCGGACGTGGTTTCACGTGGCGTTCCCAACTGTCTCCACATTCTCAGTTGTCCGATTGGACACGAACACTTTCCATTTAGATTGATGCCCTTTAAGCCAAGCTAAGACGATTTCGGAATCCGTTCACAAGTATAACTCTGAAAGTTTGACGTTCAAAGCACTTAGCGTTCTTTTTGCTAATTTGGCAGCAATGCGAGAAATACTGACGGGACAAATGTGCATCACTTTACGAGTAGTTTTTACAGCACCTAGGATGCGATACATATTACAGCTGCGTAAGGTTCATGCGAGGCTTCACGAGAAAAACATGCAGGGTGTAGTAAGTGGGTAATGTAAGATCCATCGCGGTCGTTTTATTCTTTAAATCGCAAGAAGGTCGGATCGGAGTTTAAACCACAGCACCTCAGTGTTCTTTGGTAGTGGTTGATCCTATTCTGTCCCGTGCAACCACAGTCATTGCATCCGAACTTTCGCTCTAATGATTAAAGAAGGCAGCCGACGCAAAGGGTCATCTAACTGCGCTATGTCTGATACCACACACAGCTTCTTGTACAGCGTCAACATGTCTCGTGGTTTCAAAATTTATATAAATCAATCGGCCTTCTGACGCCATAGTCCTAGAGACTTGTACTCTTGTTCTAGAGGGAATTAAACAGCAGGTTTCACTACCACATCTTCTGGTTGGATATTATGTAGCAAGCGAGGGTCGTTTGTCATCCCTTTATGCAGGCGGATGCCGGCTGATTGAGCATGCGACTATCATCTCGTTTCTTGATTGCCCCATCTATATTGAAAGCTCCAGAGAGCGCGTCGTCGACGCAGAAATCACACTGAACACAACGCCAAAAAAATTCGGTTTGTTCGTCCTCTACCAGTTGTCGTAGTGTACGGATTGTCAAGTACGGAGCACGTGTACACCACATGTGACCGTAGTCTGTCAATAATCCTTCATACTGTAATTCAGGCACTTTTTCAAGACAACCCGCTGGGCGTTTGAATCTGATGGAACAATGTTAATTTGCCGATACATCTGAGCAATGTCGGTGAGAAAGGCAAATTTAATTTAGAAATTTCGGAAGTAGTACAAAGTCCTAAAATTTCTCTGACTGCTTTGTCACGTCTTAACCCCTTTTTAAAACATAATTTTTCGCCGATGGATGTGCCCTCCACACTTAACGCCAAACAAATTCATTCTTAGTCAAATCTTGACTGCTTTCCAATATCAGTCATTCTGCGTGGATCTTATAGCAGATATCCTCCATGCTTTTGTTAGTATATTCTCATTTTTTCCAGCAAAAGGGCATGATCCATTGTTTCCTCGTCTGCTCGACATAAAAACATCAAAACGATCCACAGCTGTCCATCAGGTTAATTTATTCATGGTTTTGCTGATGGTAGAGTTCATTGCTATAGAAAGGAAATAATAAACCTGGCAGGAAAAATCGCTAGAAAAATCCAAAGATTTGAAATTATAATAATGACTTCTATCCGGAATCAAAATCTATACCCCAAGATTAAGCAGCACACATCACACAATCTAAGATCATAGAGCACAAACTCCACGCGCCAAGACAAGCTTCTCCAAATATGCGCGCTTGGTAAACTATAAGCCAAACCTTCAAAAATATGAACATGGTTAAATGTAAAAGATATTTTAATTCAGGTATTTGGAGTATATAATAGTGTATAAATTGCATGTAATTAACTGGAAAAAAGGGAACGAATATCATGCCATATGATATTTATGTTTTTTGGGGCTTAGAGGTGAAGGCTATTTACGACCTGTATGTGGGGCTCCAAGACCCTCGGGACTACCCAATAAACACCTTCCCTATCATCCTCAAAACCTAGCCTGAGACCGTTTGACACATTACCTCGGGCTAGGCCTCGTTTTTTCATGCCTTAAGGCGCCTTTGAATTGTAGGGATCTCTCTTGCAGCGGGAGGGGAGAAAGGGAGAGGCAGTGCTAGAAAGAGACCCCTCCATCCTCAACGCCTCCAGGCAGCAATTAAATCATCCCGAACGTAATATGCCACCTGGTTCCATATGTCAACTGTTCTGAGCATCTCTCCGACTAGAGAGCAATATTAATTGCTTAACAAAGTCACCGCGCAGCCTGTCCTATTCTTTTTTAAAGCAAACATGTGTGGCAAGTGTCATCGACCTCTTTCAGCGCAGAAGACACAGTAGACAGACAGTGACTTGCTAATCTTTTGCTGGTACCCGTTCAAGAGCTTCGGCAGATATAAATCAGTCTCACCATGACTACAATTGAGCCATCACTTCATGTCAGGAATGAGGCGCGCGTTCCTTTTTATCATTCACTCAGGATTGTTGTAAATTGCCGAGAGATTGTTGGCTCTCTTGAAGCTCAGCTGCCTTCTTATCACCTTCGTTTCTGTGCAAGTAACTTCTACCGAGCAATGGGTAGAACGCTTCCAGTAACCAGCACCATCGACTCAGATACTGTCCGGTGGGCAGATGCGATCGTCAGTGCTCTTCGTCGCTGCAAATGTGTGAAGCGTTTTCAGTACAGTTCCTGCTGAGAGCGCCACACCATATTTCTGATTCATACAGTTGCACAGACTATACGGCATTAACCAAAAAACGCCTTGTTGATGAGGTAAGGTCCGGCACATTAGTAATCAATCGACTTAGTGCTGGCACACCCACTGTCGCTTCATCCGCCATTACCCTGATTTGCTCAGAGGAACTCATCTTTGAGTTGACCCGAACGCGCAGATACTTCACAGCTAGTTTCGACACAACATTTACTTCCCCAATGCTGATTGTCCTTACTCTAGGGATTCTATTCTTTGTCAGGATGATTACTTCAGTTTTTCCAGCGCTAAGCTGAATGAACGAGCAGTCATCCAGCCCCTCACTCGGCGCTTATTCACTGAGCGCCCCGAAAATAGTGCCGTGACATCGTCCGCATAGCCGATCATCTTGCATCTCCGGTCCCAGTAGCCCATCGTACATGATGTTCCACGGGGCCTTGAGCAAAACACAAGGTAACTTCCATCCTTCGTGTCATAGAGCAAGCTCCGATCCGTCAGGTAGTCCATCAGATTCCGCATAAGATATTTTGAAACGGTAAAATTGGTTTCCAGTGCTTCTAGAATATCTGCCCATCTAGCAGAATTGAAGGCATTTCTTACATCTAGCGTCACCAGCAGTATAACCCGGCCCGGCTGTGAGCCTCCGCTCTCCGGACTGCACTCACCACCTCTGCAATTGCATTAACGATGGAGCTTTCTGCTCTAGAGCCGTACTGCCGGGTAGATAGGTCCACAGCAGCACGAGTCGCATCAGTAAGTCTTCCCTTGATGATGACTTTCGTGAACACTTTCCTTGCCGGGTCTAGCATGCATAACGGGCAGTATGCAGACGCTCAATCGAGATTCCCCTTCCTTTTAATTATCAGCATAAGCCTCTCTACCTTCTATCGTTCCAGAAAATCCCGTCGTGTAGGCAAGCATTGAACGTGCTGAGCAACAAGTTAGGGCAAAAATTGTAGATAAGCTGCAATATTTCAGCAGCAATGCCAGCTGGTGCTGATGGTTTTCTTGCTTTCATGGATAGAATTGCCTCTTCCAGTTGCATCTTCCACTGTTGTACTGTCGTGAGCTGCATTGACACGAAAGGGATAGGTAGGCAACAGAGCTCGTACAATCTCGTCCATTTTTTTCTGTTTCATGTAAGTAGAGCATCCGTAGGGCGCCGAGCCTCCGCGTCATCAGCTTGTACGCTAGGCCTCATGGGTCCCTTTTCGCATCGTCCATAAGCTCTTGCCAGCATCGGGCCTTTCGCTTGTTAATTAGCTAGCGAACGAGTTTCCTAGCCTATCTGTATGCTCTAGCCTTATGTCTGCTTTTTTTGCGTGCACGCCCGATGGGCTTCTCATAGAAGCTTATGACACTCTTTACACTTTTCAGGGATTTCCGTGGAGCACCAGTATATTGGCGACTTATCATGACGGGTTCTCCGAATATGATGTTAATCATAAGTGAGTTCATAGTTGAATTCGCTACGTCCTCGGTAATAGATCTTCCGCTTGCCGGTGGAGCTTCCAACACCAGTGAGCCCGCTGCGAGGACGTCAGCGAATCTCCTAACGTCAACTTTCCCAGTTTTCCATCCGATGGCTGGAGTCTGGGCGTATGTATGCTGAAGGACACCGCCGCGGATCTCAACCGTTATATACTGGTTATCACTGGCCGAGTAGTCCTCCAGTACCCACCAGCTGTGTACTCTTGGCATCAGAGACTCCGAAGTGAACGTCACATCAAGTATCGTTCCCACACGGCCCCAGAGGTGGAAGTTAGGGGTGTTATCAGTATTTAGAACTACAAGTGCTGTTCTGGTCGCCATTTCTATAACCTGCTTACCACTACGGTCAGTTTGGGGCATGCGTCATTTAATGGCTCTGGTATTGAAGTCTCTCGCGACCAGCACCCGCCCCACTATGTTCAACACTGTATCCTCCAGGGCATTGATGTTGGCCCAGAAAGATGGGATTGTCTCGTTCGGTGTTAGATAAACATTGAAAATGTTGTTCCTGAACACCTCATTAACCATCTCCTCGTCCATGGCCTTGCACCTGTTGGTGGGCGCTGCCTCGAGTTCAGATGGCACAAATGCCAGATTCGTCATGTATTAGGCTTGCGTGTTCTTGCCGTGTTGTTGCTCACTGAGACCGGTTTTCATATTCCTCGTAAACTGTCCAAGTAGATACTGGGCTTTTGTGCTTAGGTAGAAAATCACTTATAGGATTCAGTTCATCGGAGTACTGAATTGGCTTTGATTAAGGCTTTTTTGTAAATAGTGATAGAGATCACCGAGTTCTGGCTTAGCATCCTTGCGAAGTATGCATTATGCCTCAACCGTGCATTCCTTCCTTTTGTGCACCGTTAGACTATTAAAGAGCCTGCAGACATATGCTCCGTGTCTGTATTCGAGGCCTCTGAAATAGGGGCGAGGAATTGCTCTTCTCCATATCCTGCTGATAGTCCAACCTATTTTGATTTTGCCTTTCGCTAGGATTGGTATCTTTATCGGTCAAGTTGCCAATGGCAGTCAGTTTTACTTTGACTTCGCTTAAAATGGGGGATTCTCCTCTAATGCCCTCCCCTACGTCGGGTTTGTCCGTGGCATAGTTGATGTCCCTGATTTCGATGGTTGCCATCAGCTCAAGTGAGGTAATGGTTACTTTGGCTCCAAAAATCTTTTTAACCGCATCATGGAATGCGCCCTTGTTAGATGCCTCTGGTCCGAATCCCAGCAGTAAGCCTTTGAGCCGGGTTGATCGCACAACTCTAATGGCAGTTTTGGTATCACTTGGCTTGACCATCCTTCTATTTCACGAAACCCGTCTGCGTTGGATCTGCCTTCAGGCGGCTTAATAAGCAGCGCCTCTCGTAAGAGTTTGCGTAGAATTTGGTATTTTGGTTTCCGCGTTGTATCGGAAAAATCTTCATTCTTTTCTACGGAAGACTTTTGATCAGGTTTTGCAAGGAGAGGCTTTTTGACTGCTTTTTTTGGTTACCTTACTTAGCCCAACCTGAAATCCCTTTTCAGGATTAGTAGTTTCGTTTGGCACCTCGTTCTTCCTCCTCCGTGCTCACTTTCAATTGGGCTGCCTACCGTCTTTTTGCTACTGCCAGGCACTGGAGTTATTGGCGCTCGACTAGAGGGCTTAGCATTTTTGTCTTTTCCGTCTTAAGTCACCTCCGCTTGTAGTGCGTGATACGATCCATGAGTTCCAGAGACCAGTGGGGAAACCGAGAAACCACTAGTCTGATTCGGTCGACGAAGCCAGTTCATCGCTGCTCGGATTTTGTAATTGAAGGACGTGGTCAATGGAGCGAGACAGTTAGAGGCGCTTTTTGCAGGCAGCGAAGGCCCGAGAAGCTGTAACGCTACAAAGAAAAAACTTGGCTTCTATAATGTATATATCTACAAGTGATCTCTGGTCCAACGGAGAATATCTATTCAGGCGTAGACAGTTGTTGGCGCGTACACCATCAAAACAAGGTACCGAGCATGGGGAAGGCCAGCAAACTCCAGCAAATGTTTTTAAGGATAACGCAGACTCCGATAGGGCTACCAACAACCCTGGCATTATTTTCAAGGGCTACAACGTCGGCTAAAAAGCAGGGACAAATGGACGAATAAACGGAAGACGTTCTTCTTGCCGTCATCCTAGTGAATGAGGCACAAGATTCGGAAAACGGAAGCGTTACTTAAGAAGCCATGCCAGAAAGCACGATGGCTATTGACCACTCCAAAGAGAAGTGGCTTATTCGGAAAGCCCAGAAGTGTTGTCACACAATTAAAAGCCGCAGCAAAGTGCAAAACAAAAACATAAATGAACGGAGTTCTCGAGCTAGAGGAACTCATGGGTCGTATCACGCACTACAAGCGGAGGTGACTTAAGAATCAAGAAGAGAACTATGATAAGGCCTCTAGTAGAGCTCCATTAACACCAGCGCCTGGCAATAGAAAAAGGACGGCATGCAGCCCAATTGAAGATGACGACGTAGGAGGAAGGAGGAAGAACGAGGTGCCAACGAAGCAGCTAATCCTGAAAAGGAATTTCAGGTAGCGCTAAGTATGTTCCGTATGTTCGGTTTTGACGATGTACGCGCTAACAACTGTCTACACCGGAATAGATATTCTCTCTAGATATATATATTATAGAAGCAAAGCTTTTCTTTCGCGTAGCGCTACAGCCCCTCTCGAGCTTTTGCTTCCTGCAAAGCGCCTCCAACTGTCTCGGTCCATTGACCGCGTCATTCAATTACAAAATCCGAGTAGCGATGAACTGCGTTTCCTCGGTTTCCCCACTGGTCTCTGGCCTTCAGTGCTCCCAACGAATACCTTTTTGGGTATCCGTTGTTTGTCCATACGGTTCATGTGGCCAGCCCATTGCAGCTTCCCTAGTCTTACAATCCTTGAGACGTCCGGCTCGTCAAAAATTCCATACAGCTCAGGGTTGTATCGAATTCGTCATTGGTTCCCGTCAGTTATTCGCCTCAGAATCCGTATTTCGAAGGTGCTCAATATGCTTTTGGATGATTGGGTTAGCATAACACAGGTCTTATCACAGATTTGCTTACTTGGAGCTTTGTTTTCCTGTGTATGCAGCTGGTCTTCAAGATCGTCAAAACTGAATGAAATATTTAATTTGCGAGCTGTATTCTTCGGCGCCAAGTTCTCCATTTTTATAACACTGCAGTCACTGGATGACGGAGGCTGGGAATCTGTTGGCCCTCTACGCTCTGCCGCCGGTATTGGGTATCCGACCCTTTACACCGTAAGTTTTTCTCCTTCTCGGTTTTGATCTGGGTTCCTCCCCAACGGGCTTTGTCTACCGCCAGAGACTTTTGCATTCTCAAAGGCTCGCCAAGCCTTCAGGCCCCTGGCTGCCTTCCTTCGGTGGCCACGAGTCTCTAAACACCCCGAGGATCCAGGGCAAGTTGCATCAAAAGTAAGATATCCGCAGAGGAACCTTACAGAAACCTACACTTCCTCGGGTTCATGGTAACAGCATTCTGCAAAGAACGCAAGCCTCCTGCAAAGCAGCACTCTCCCTCCGCATGATGTCAGAACGACGGAAGAAAATTATGCAAAGAGCAATAAATTGTTTAGTTATAAAATAATTCAATATATTAAGTGAATGGAGCATCTTGAGAAGGCAAGAGAGTGCTCCTACTAGATGGGCTTTCTTATGGTTTTAAAACAACTTTTCTGATGACATTAATTCACGACTTGAATTATAAATTCATTGAACAAACAATAGACGCTCAATTACATACAATAGTTGGAGAGTTTTTTCATAAATACAAAAAACCGCCTTTCTATTCTATCTTAAATAAATTTCATGAATATTCGGCAAATCGAGCATATTCAAATAAAACGTCATTCTTGAAATTTTCATGAAATCCCAAACAAAATTGTAGCATCTAGGTCTATTGGAAATTTTCACCAACTTCCAGGACATGTTGTATTTTCGATTTAAGTGGTTATATTATGCTTGATTTGGTTACGTATGTGGGCACAAGGATCTTATGTTAGCCTATAGGGTTTTCCATTAGGGACATAACAATTTTGTATCTTTATGTGAACGCACCCTTAAACTTTTTTAATAAACTGTCAATGTCAAAACTTTAGTTAAAGTCAACATTTTCATCATCGTTTGAAAATTATTAAAAATTACTACTTAAATTCTGAGTCGGTGGTCGCAACTTTAAGAGCGCTTATTCCAATTTTCGGCCGTAATAATTGTCCCACCCAACAGTCTGTACGCGCTATAGTGGATAAGTGCGAGGCCAAATTTTCACAACGTTCCGGTGCCAAAAAGTCGTACCGCTTGAAGCGAAGGAAATATCACAGCGGTAAGTGCATTGATTCAAAATGAGCCAAATGACTCGATTCCACGTCGTTCTCAATAATTGGGCATCGCTCAAACGACACTGTGGCGTATTTTGCGAAAATACGACGGCCGTTCAAATATGATAGAGACGAACTTTTGAAGGTCGCGGCTTGAGTATGTGATAGCGGAGTACCTTACAAAGAGTGTGGCATAGTTTTCGCCGGGAGTGCCGACCGTCCTTATGCAACGTATTGTCATTCGTTTTTTTAGTGAGGGAAGGCGTTAAAAACACGGAAATTTTGCTGTATTTGCGAAATCGGTAGTGAGTGCCTGAGTAAGGCTGCTGTGTGTAAATGGGCCAAAGCATCCAAGGATGGTCGCGAAACCGTCGATAATGGGCCGTATGATCGTCAGCCGCGAACCAGCATCACACCAAACAACATTTGTCGCGTAGAACAACTCATTTTGGAGGACTGTAGGATGAATGTTCGAGACATTTCGGCTGAACTCGGCATCAGTTTTGATAGTGTAGAGTCTATCATCCACGAAAACCTTCAATATCGCAAAATAACGGCGCGATGGGTTCCTAAACTGTTGAACTTCGAGCAGAAATTCACGCGGTTGGAAGTTTGTCGCCGCTTGCTAACGCGATATGGGATGGAGGGGGACGGGTTTTATCTCGAAACTTCACTACAGACGAGACATGGGTACGCTATAACACTCCCGCAAGCAAGGTGCCGTTAAAGAGTGGAGGAAGAAGGAGGAAGGAGCGCCAGTCAAAACGAAGACAACCAGGTCTGCGGGGAAGGTTATGTATACTGTGTTCTGGGCCCGGCGGAGCGTGCTGTACGTCGATTTCCTGCGCACTCTAACCTTCTGAAAACACACGTGAAACCTGCTTATCGCTCGAAATCGCTCGAAATCGCTCGATTCTTCTCCAGGATAACGCACACCCTCATACCGCACGTCTGACGCTCGATACAATATCGAAATTGAGGTGGGAGGTACTGGAACACCCCCCCTAAACTCCGGATTTATCACCCTGCTACTACCACATGTTTGGACCACTGAAAGAAGCCCTCGGTGGTCAAAGATTGAACACCGACGAAGAGGTAGAGGAGTTCGTGCGCACATGGCTGTTCTTCAATACTGGCATCAAAAAGGTTCCGGAAAGGTAGCCAAAATTCGTAACTTGTAAGAGGGAGTACCAAGGAAAACTATCAATTTTTGTACATTTTTTCAATAGTAAATATACGTGACAGAGCATTTGTCTCGATCATATTTGAGCCGCCCTCGTATCTTGGCCTACATGGTTACAAGATGAAATTGACTCAAGAATTAAAGCCACTTGATCATTCGAAACGCTGAAACTTCTCCAATTGGGCTCTGGCAAAGCTTGAAGAAAATGAAGTATGTCATCGAAAAATCATCTTCCGCGATGAAGCTCATTTCTGGCTCAATGGCTTTGTTAATAAGCAAAATATGCGTTATTGGTCAGCAAAAACCCCACTTTTGCATCTTGAGACACCGTTGCATCCGCAAAAAATTACGGTATTCATGCGGGAGGTGATTGGGCCGTATTTTTCGTGGATGAAAACGACCGTCATGTCACTATCAATAGAGAGCGCTATCATGTTACGTTGGAGAATTATTTGTGGCCAGAATTGGATGAACTTTACATCATCGATATGTGGTTTCACCAAAACGTTGGCGCGAGCCACACAGCACCCCTCACAATCGATTTATTGAAAGGCAAATTTGATGAACGTGGTATCTCGAGAAATTGTCCGGTCGATGGCTGCCTCGTTCATGCGATCTAACTCCATTGGATTTATTTTTATGGGGTCATATCAAGTCACTGGTCTATGCCCACAAGCGAGCAACTTTAGAGGAGCTCAAAGACAACATCCAACGCGAAATTGCCAATGTATCGGTCGAAATGAGTGCCAGAGTGGTGGAAACTTGGATCCAAAGAATCGACCGCTGTAAACGGGCTCGTGGTGGTCATATGACCGAAATCATTCAGTCATAAAATGTAATGCTTGCACTACACCCACAACAAATTCGAACTCAATATGTCAAATATTTCTGTGTTATATTAATAGATAAAATTGTTGTATCCTTAACGGAAAACCCTTTACATAATTGTGAAAATTTGACGGTACTGTTTTATGGGACAGAGCGTAAAGTTCACAGACCATTGCTAAGAAAGTTGAGTGAATCTCAAAAGACATACCTACGTGATTTTTTGCAAATTTTTAGGGCTCAAAGCTATCCAATTGCAAGGGGACACGCGTTTTTCGTACGTTTTCCCTCCCCCTGGCCCCCTTGATTTAAAAATTGACTTTTGGATGTCAGATTCTAAAAGTTCTAATCAGGACCTTATATTTGATATCCCACTCGACTACCTTTGGTAAAACTTTTTTTTATGGCCAGGAGGAAACCCATTAAAACCCTTTGGAAATAGTGATAAAACCTGAATTTTTAAAATGCCACTACTATTTAATGATTGAAACTTCTATTGTTTCTAAGAAAACTTGATGTGACGACAGATAGGCAGCAGATCTTTGTGAAATACCTTTTGCAAGTTCTAAAAAGTAAATTAGTCAGAGAAAGAAAAATAAGTTTAGTAACGTAACTATAAGATACAATTTCTGTTCATTCATATCTTTTTAGGGGGAAAATGGAAGAGAAGATGGAAATGAATAAAATAAAAACAAGTTGGGTAAACAGACCTACGCTCATATCAGAAGGACTCTCAGAAATGCAATCACTAGCAATGAATAACGTCAAGAAATATGTCAGAGAGATGTGCAAGTTTAAAATAAAATCCATTGGTTTTCTACTTTCAACGGTCGCCATTTTGTTGTAAACCAACAAAAATCACTCAAATCATGAATTCTCAAAAATATTAATGTTATTGACCTTATTGGAAAATTTCAAGAAGATCAAGTCAAAACTGCAGTGACTGATTGGATGGAAAGTCCAGAAAATACCAAAATCATGTGTTATTGTTGTTGTAATTGGAGAAATTTCAAATGGCTATAACTTCCGTGTATATCATTCGATTTTCATCAAACTTACAAAGTTTAAGAACCCTTAGTAGGACTACGTACATATAGAATTTCGTTCAGTTTTTAAGGGTACCGATGCGATTTTATTGGGGAAAATGTAAAATTCGAATATCATACTATTATTAACAAACTTGAGCGAATTTCGACTTCAGAGGTATCCCTGCGCGTCCCTCGAAGCAAAAAGTATCAAATTAAGAGCTGTTTTGAAAAGTTCTCATCAACACCTTTCATTTGATACCCATATCGGCTACCTATGATGAAATTTTTTTTTCCGGGGCCACTCTCCTATATTGGAAAATTATTTTACAAAACCCTAAAAATGGACAGGATACAACTGAAGGAAATTCTTATATGCGAGAAGCTAGCTAATGAGTCCGACGCTACACGTCTGCAACACATGCCCATCAAAACAGGAGTTTTCGGTAAGGACTGCTTCTGGAATGCAAAGGCACTCCCTACCAAAGTCGAGCAGGTCATGAGAGCGACCGATGCCAAAAAATTGACGATTCTGTCAGCCGGGAATCCTCACATTACTTCAAGCATTCCTGCTTAATAGAAGCCGAGGTTATTTGCAAGTAGAAACAACAAATTGGATTGAAGTTAATAAGCTAATTTTACAAATTATTTATGTAAAGAAACGAATCTTGACACAATTATGTTAACTGCCAAAATTTATAACAACTACAGAGTTGTGTTTTTTTCACCACCGGGCCATATTAATTTGCTTCTGATAATTGATGAATCAATGCTCCCCAAAATTTTACAGAAAATAAAAAACCTGCTCCACGCAACACAACCTTATAGAAGCATTTTATTTCCAGAATAAAGCTGATTCACCAATCCTCAAAAAAACTAACCTATATTAGATTCATCAAGATTGGTCCCATATGTCTTAATTTCTTTTTACCTTTTTATTATTTCCGCATCTCTACCTCATTTTTCAGAAAAAATGACAAAGCAAAAATCAAAATAAACACGCAATATTCATAAAAGCATTAACCATCAATCAAAATACGTTAGGCAGGGTTTTTTTTTGAAGATCGTGCGTCAACATAAATAAAATATATATATCCAAGGTAGTAAAAAGTTGTTTAAAGGTTTGAGGTAGCTCTTAAAAGTTATCAACACATAATTTTCTAACGACAACGAAAAGATTCCAAGTTTCCAGTTACACGTCGTCATTAGATACTTGGACTCATTATGAAGTGAACACTTAAGGCCCTAAACGAGAACCCGGCGGCACGCAATTCCATTGACACAAATACATAATTCTAGATTTGGTTCTCTCTCAAGTAGTCACGGAAAGATTTTTGTCTTTAGAATGACTGTTAATAATTTTAAGTGTTCTAAATTTTAAAGACTATCACAAGTGGTGTGGAAATTTATTAGGTGCAACTTTATTGAAATGTTTCTGTTTAGCTCAGTTCGAATTTATCACTATCATCAAGTGACTAATGAAAACTTAATAGTATCCTCGCGTTAAACGATCCCTAATAACGGGAAAATGAAGAACAAGATAAAATTCAACTAATTTTTTTCCTGGACGTAATTAAAATCCTATTATCACCATTTCGTCTTGACCGGAATCGATAATTTAATAGCCAAAGGCAAAGCACGTTTTTTCTCAATCAACTTTAACTACTAGATTGATAGTTAGTCAGTCAACTTAGAGCTTTTCAGGTTGTTCTTATCTCACGTTTCAATCTGAAATCCAAATGTGACATTTTCGCTTCAGTTCTTGAGGAGCAGGTTGAGGAGGTTTGAACGCCGAATGAATGAGTGAAGATTACTCAAACTTCATTTAACGTTATTATGCAAATTGAATGCCAAGCCGCCACCGACTTTTACTTTTTTTCTTTCGTTGAAACACAAATCAAGGCGGGAAAAAATGTTGATAAGAAGAAATATTATGTGGTAAGGAATTTTACTGAGCCGGTAGCTTTTTTCACATGAAAAGTTACGTCATCGTCTTGAAAGAAGAATTTTTTTTTTACACAGATTTCAAGTAGAACTTGATACGGGTATTGAATAATTTTGAGAGAGTAAACAAGTTTAATCAATGGCGTTTGTTTTTTTTCCTAAAGATTGGTTCTGCCTTTTAATTAAAATTCTGATGGGCTACCGCTCTGGTTAGTAGCGTATTTGATTAGAATCAACGTTACTTTGCTTTTAATTTTGCATTCGAAAAAAGGAGAACAAAAACACTTTATGAAAATAGCGGAATATCAGAAGAGGGTTACAGGTAGCTAAGCAAAAAGTAAAATCCGCGCAAATTTTTTAATCGGCGCCCGCTGCGTTTGGAAGGCGTGATGTAAGCCTAAAATTTCGTTCGCTAGTTGACAGCACTTTGCAGGGATATGACTTTGATTGCATCTTTCTTTCTATCGTCTTTTAGCTTCCTTAGCCGACACCTTCCCTATACTCTATCCTTAAAGTTTGTCTTAGTCTGTGTGTTCATAAATGCACGACGCACATCATCCTATTATCAACAAAGTTGAGTTAATGTCAATTTCTATATATTGTTACATGTACAAAAAATTCTGCGAGCTACTGTCGCAATTGTTTTCACAACCATTAAGAACATCAACAAAATGAATTTACTCGAAACCACGAGAACCCACCAAGCATGATCAACATCTGAAAGTGACGTCACTCCATTCATTAATCTGCTCGAATATACCAGATACCTTTCGGCCGAACATTCGCCAATGTACGAGAAATGCATTGAACGGATGGAGACCCTATATAAAGGCGAGCTGAATGAATGAGGGGATCATTCATTACAACCGCGATAGAAAACTGCGATACGCGAAGTACAGGCGATATTGATTGTTTGAGTGTGAAGTGATTTTAGTAGACAATTGCGATAGAAATTTAATTGACAGGTAAAAGTTAGATTCTAATTAAAATTGTGAAATAGTTAAATGAGTGATTGTGCATTTTTTTAGTAAATAAATAAACTCTTTTAATTTAATTTGAAAGACATTGCGTTTTCACTTCCCTGGAACTTAAAAATTATTGGCCGCGAACCATAACACGCGACAATATTTTATTATATTGCGTAACTCGTCGAAATCTGGTTCAAAAACATATCTTTTCGAAATTTCTTCACGGACAATCCTATGAGATTAAATAATTTTTCGGCTTCTGTTTTACACTGTAGTGAAACGAGTAGATAAATTGTGGTTAGATAACAATGTCCGTAAAGGACTGCAGCGGTGGTCTGCTGCCTCGGCGAGAGAGGATGGTGGGTTTCGCCGATATTGGCCTCGTCTGCGGGTGCGTGAATGCGCTGGCAGGCATTGCGGTGTCGTGGGGTGGGTTCTTTTCCCCAGCACAAGGACCCACTACAAAAGAAATTTCACAACCACGAATTTCGAGCTTCAAATTAATATCGACCAAAGTCGAGAATGAGGTAACCTACTAATAGTAAAAAATTGCTGACTCAGAGGACAAACCGGGCCTTGAGAAAACACACGGACTTAAGAGGACTTCGTTGTTACCGACGATACTTATGACCCAAAATAAGAGTAGGGTATCCAGGTGGAAGCGGTGCCCTCTCGAATACATTCTTCCAGCGGACGAAAACGAACATGTGGCAGAACCCGTCGAGCAGCAACAGGACGAAAAATGCCAGGAAGCTCAGGAAGAACCTGAAAGAAACGAACAACCAGAAGATCCTCGAGAAGAAGATCAAAATCAACCGGATAATGACAGACAACTGCGGGATCGCGCAAACATCCGATGACCGATAAGGTATGAGGTCGACTTCGCTGAATATAATCCGCCAAACACATTTCAGGAGGCGATGAACAGTGCCGAGGCAGAAAATTGGGCCGAGGCGATTTAGGAAGAGTTCGACACGCACGAGCAGAACGAGACTTAGTCAATCGTACCAAGGAAAACGGATCGAAAGCCCATAGATTCGAAATGGGTGTTCAAGGTTATACGAGACACGGTGACGTATACCGGTACAAAGCGAGACTTTGTGCACGAATATTTCAACAAAAAAAGGGACTCGACTACACGGAGACTTTCTCGTCAGTCGTGAGACACGACTCGCCGAGAGTTCTATTAGCCATGGTGGCTGAACAGGACTTGGAACTCACACAGTTTGACGTGAGAACAACCTTTCTTCACGACGAGTGGAAGGAAGAGATCTACATAGAAATTCCAGAAGGACTCAACGTCAAGAAGGAAGAAAAACGTGGTTTCGTGTGTAAACTGAACAAGTCCTGTATGGCTTGAAACAACTACCCAGGCGCTGGTAGGAAAAGTTTCGTGAGTTCTTAGAAAAATATCAGTTTGGCGGAATGGAAGCCGACAAGTGTATCTTTCAAGGACGGGTAGATGTGTTTTTAGCGTTTAGACGTGTGCAATAAGAAGTTCCTTTATGTAAAACTCATATATATTCAAACTCATATATATTTAGCTCATATATATTCAAAGTTATCTTTCTCTTCAAACCTATCGTCCCTCTGTCCCTTCGATAATCTCTACAGTAAGTGTGTAATGTGAGTCGATCTTACTCATCATTAGTAATAGAAGATATTTTTTGAGTAATATGAATATTTTCTAAGATTCTTTCGTATTTGATTTTTATTTTAGTTAATACAGGGTTTTCCAATAAGAGGTGTTATTTTGATAATTGAGAAATATGCCTGTTTTTAGTATAAATGATCGGATGTTTATTTCATTATAAAGAAGGTATGCCGTTAATAGTACAAAATAACATTAGCCAAATGATCACCAAGACCCGCTTCCAGGACCATATCTTTTCATGAAATTTTCCATAACCAAATCGCAAAGTGGCTGCCCTATGTCCTCGATAGCCTCACGAATTCCATCTTTGAGGTCTTGAGCCGACGCTGGGCTGTTGGCGTAGACCTGCTCTTTCACGTGGCCCCAAAGGAAGAAGTTGCAAGGTGTTAAATGACAAGATCTCGGTGGCCAATTGTGATCACCTCTTCGAAAGATAACACGGTCTGGAAACTTTTCCCGTAAAAGATCAATGGTTTCGTTGCTTGTGTGGCACGTAGCGCCGTCTTGTTGAAAGTAAACGTTGTCCAGATCAATACCGCCCAATTCCGGCCATAAAAAATCATTCATCAACTCGATAGCGCAATCCATTCACCGTAACTGTTGCTCCGCCGGACCATAAACCGCACCAAATAGTCACACGTTGAGGATAGAGAGGCTTTTCAACATTAACTCTTGGGTTTCCCAAGCCCCAGATGCGACAATTTTGCTTGTTGACGAAGCCACCGAGGTGGAAATGGGCCTCATCACTCAAGATAATTTTTCGATGGAATTCCGGATCATTTTCATGCATTTCAAGGATCGATTCAGCAAAGACACGACGTTGTTCATGATCGACCGGCTTGAGTTCTTGTGTTAACTGAACTTTATAAGCCTTAAGACCCAAATCTTAATGCAAAATACGGTGTAATGACGTTTGTGGAATGCCTAACTCCAAAGAACGACGATGAATGGACAAACCTGGGTTTTCTTCAACACTCTTCTTTTTCGTTCTTTTTGACCCTAGCGGCGAGATACTGAAGTGACAGTTACTCAGAGTTTTTTTTGAATGCGTCGTGTTATATTGAATTTTTTTATCTCTGAGAGCTGATCATCATCACGAAAAGGACTAGTTCACATTATATTGTGTGCCCCCTTATACCGATGTGTTAAACATTGTCTGGGTGGCACAAAGGACCATGCGACGTAATGTGAATGCTGATCGCACGAGCGTTGTGCGACGAAGAAAGAGTGGTGGAGAGAATGGTAGGGAATGGAGGTATTTAAACAAAAAAAAAAAACTTTCGGCAGCAGCAGCAATATTCTCGACTGTTCTTGAGTGACGTGCACGGGTTTTATTCTTCACATCACTAAGTTGTCCCAACTGCTCGAATTTTTCCACCAATTTCCGTGTTGCGGTCCGACAAGGTGCTTCACGACAACCCAAAAATGTTCGAGTTACGAACCGTCTCTGCCAAATGTTCACCATTTTTATAGTGAATTTTAATAATTTTAATGAATTTTTGAAGCGTGTATTGTTCCAGTTTTATTAATGTCGTAGTTTTTACCTGTCAAATGTTAAAAAATTACAGCTTCAAAAGTGACATCTACCGAAATAGCGGGCTATTCAAAATAACACCTCTTATTGGTAAACCCTTTTGTACCTTCATTTCCCACGATGAGGGCTAAGCCGTCAAAAATCTACTAATGAAGCCCAATTGCCGTGTTGAAGCTTTACCGGTCTTTTGATTGAAGGCAAACGAAACGATCATGCTGCGGACATGCTTCATGATGCTGTATACGAGTATGGCTTGCAATTCCCGGTCATAAGTGCTGTGCTGGGTTTGTGTGGCAGTGAGCTTTTTAGAAAAGAACCCGAGAAGTTCTCACACGTTATTTCGTTCCAATTGGACGCGTCGCATTTAAGTGCTAATAGGCTGTCGTAGTAGCGTTGCAGTTGCAATTTGTTTTTCATGAAGGGGACTGATGCCATTTTCGTCAATGAGGTATAAAATATATTCAACTTCTGAGGTCCCAAAAACGCATTTTGAGACGTTAATTGACAATTCGTATTAAAGCCGTTCGAAAATAATTTGTAAATGCTGCTCATGTTCATCGATGTAAGCATGACAAAATCTTAATCCACGTAGCGCTGAGTCGATGTAGCGTTGGAACGTCCGAGCACCATTGCAGAGTCCAGATGGCATCACCTTAAACTCAAAAAGCTCAAATGGTTGATGAAAGATGTTCTCTAAACTGCCATCACATAGTTGAGAAAACATCTTTGGGAGCCACCGAAATCTGGTGGAATGCACGCGTCAAATCCAATGTGGTAAATATTTTACATGCATACAGATTATGCGTTAAAATCGCTCAGATGCGCGATCAGGCATTTATCTGGAATAGTGACAGTCTTCAGGTGACGTTAATCACCGCATGAGTGCCGTGCCAATGACCACTTTTCTTTGCCACAAGATGCAGTGGACTTGCCCATAGACTGATTGAAGGCTGACATATGAGTATTCAGAGTCCAAGCATAAGATCGAATTCTGCCTTAGCTTCCGGTGGTAGTCTCCTTGCCCGCTCAGCTACTGGTAGTCAATTTGTCAATATGACGCCGTAATTGATACTCTTTTTAATATTGCCAGGGAGGGCGACATCATTATATCTTTTTAAAAAATGATACGGTTCACATGATGTCGATTGATTACAGCAGGCATTTTTGAAATATCTCCGCTGGATTGAAATGCCATAGTCAGTTTGCTCCAATGATAGGCTGTTAAACATTTGCGATAATGAACCTCCAAGGAAATGGTCTTCTTAAACCGAGGTTCAGCAATAAAAATCGCTCACCATATGCATCTGCAGGTTTGTTGCTGGCAGCGTATAATCGATACTTCGATAGTACTTTGTGCTGTTTTGTTTTTTGGGAGCACAGAAACGTCAGCACCTGTATCGGCACAGAAACGCAGTTCAGTTTTTTTATCAGTTATGATGAGTCGGCGTAGATGGAATGAGTCGTCCTCGGCTGCCAAAACGCGGGACGACAAATTCAGTTTTCCGACGATGTTCCGGTATCTTTCCACTTGCAGGGTATCCTGCTCCCTTATACCGATGTGTTAAACATTGTCTGGGTGGCGCAAAGGACCAAGCAACGTAATGTGAATGCTGATCACACGAGCGTTGTGCGACGAACAAAGAGTGATGGAGAGAGTGGTATGGAATGGAGGTATTAAAAAAAAAAAATCTTTCTCTTGATCGCGATCTTCTCTTATTCGATTCGCTACGTTGTTTAGATCTTGATCGATTTTGCGTCCACAACTTCAATCGCTCAAGACGATCTCATTTTTTAATTTTTAGCATTACAAAATAAAAAAACAAATGTTATTTTATAAACATTCCGTTTACTCACTCGGAATGCCAATTTTTCTCCAATCTCGTCCCAAGCCCCTTTGCTTGCACTTTGGTTATGATATGCCCTGTATGTTGGGCCGTATAGAATCAGATTTCACGAACTAATTCGATTAATAATTCTTCCATACATTCAAAACTATCAAGAAACAAAAATTTACATACGTCTGATGCCTTCCCACGTTTGACGAAAAGTCAAAAGGTTTTGATTTGTTTCTGACGCTCATAAGGCATGCTATACAAGATTGTTTCATATTATGCATTACCTTACCGCTGTTTTTGAATTTTATAACCAACGCATTTTGACGTAGACCTACTTCTTACCACATCACGTCGGCACAATATGTATTCAGCGTAAGCCATATGTGTGCCTTCACATCTTGAAAAGAGTAAACGGGTTTCTGCGCTTAAAAGTTTTTTTTTCTTAAAACTTGGCAATATAGAATTTATTTCAAAATATTGGATAGTCTAAAAAGCATTGAGCCTTTTTTGTCACTAGATGGTGTTCGTTGTCATATCGGGCTATACTAACAGATTGAGTCAAACTTACATGCGTTTGAAAGGGGACATTCCCGTCTACAATTTTCATGTGGACAGTTTTGTATTTCGTCATTCGTGTCAAAAGTTGTATTCATTTAAAAATAAGTGAAATTTCTGAAAAAATCCGTTTTATTTTACAATATCACTACGATCAAGGTGAGATTGCATCGCAGGCTCGTGAAAAAATGTGTGGTGTCTACGGCCAAGATACTTTATCAAAAGCCACAGCCAAGAGATGGTTCGCTCGCTTTCGTTCTGGAAATTTTGATGTCAAAGATGCACCTCGCTCTGGTCGACCCATCATTGAAACAGTCGATGAAATCTTACAAAAAATTAAAGAAGACCCGCACTTAAGCAGCCATGACATTGCTAAGGAACTGAATATCCATCACCAAACAGTTGCGAACCATTTGCGTAAGGCTGGATACACAAAGAAGCTCGACGTTTTGGTGCCGCATGAATTAACAGAAAAAATTTGATCGACCGAATTTTCATTTGCGAAATGCTAATAAAACGCAACGAAATCGAGCCATTTTTGAAGCAAATCATTACAGGCAATGAAAATGGGTAAGATACGAGAATATCGTTCGAAGAAGATCATAGTCAAAAAAGGTGAATCATCACAAACGACTTCAAAGCTAGGATTGACACCAAATAAGGCTATGCTGTGTGTATGGTGGGATTGGAAGAGAATTGTTTATAATGAGGTGCTAGAACATGGTCAAACACTCAATTCGGCTCTGTACTGTCACCGGCCAGAATTGTTCAATAGAAAGGGCGTTGTCTTCCATCATGACAATGCCAGACCACACACATCTTTGATGACCCGGCAACAATTGACAGATCTTGGCTGGGAAGTTATGATGTATCCACCGTATAGTCCAGACCTTGCACCATCGGACTGCCATTTGTTTCGGTCTCTGCAAAACTGCCTAAATGAAAAGAAATTCACTTTAAAAAGGCACTGTGAAAATCACTTGGCTAAGTTTTTCACCGATAAACCACAGAAGTTCTACACAGATGGAATAATGGCAAAAGGTCATAGATAATAATGGAGAATATGCACTTAAATAAAATCCATTTTAAATAAAAGAAATATTCAATCGAAAAATGACCAAAAAGGCTCAATACTTTTTAGAATATCCAATATCATATAATAAAATTTAGAATCAAAGAATTTCAAATTTCAAACAAAGATTTCAACAAATGTTTCTTTTCCTTTTCAGGTATTGCTTAAATCGCGTTATGGTGCAGACTAAATTGATAGGCCAAAATTTTATCGGAGAATTAGCACATATTAATTGAAACCCAGCTCAAGCACCTTTTGAATGAAGCAGTAAGATTACGGTGGTTCACTATCGACTAAAATATGTACATATGTATATCAATTATATAATTGTGATACAACTAAAGAGTCTGAAAAGTGCTCAAAAACCATATAGTTTTTCTAAAAGTCATTAGCATTAAGTAAACCAATTCAATCATTTTATGTTGAAAGGACAGCTCTCCTTATTTTTTCTAATGGGGATTTTAAATTATTATAAGTTAAAACCTTTTTTCTACTTTAATCTGATTTTCTTTTAAAGCTAGTTGCATTTTAGTCTTCGCATGATCAAATTGTTCTGAAGTTGTACTGATTTCCTACAAGCATATGACAGCATCAATCGAAACGCTCTATACAATCTATTCTTCGAACAACGAACACCACCCAAATTGGTTCGCCTGATAAAAAAAGCGAACAAAACCTACTACTTCTTCTTCGTAGCACTGCAGCCCCTCTCGGGCGTAGCATTACAGCCCCTCTCGGGCCCTCGCTTCCTGCAAAAAGCGCCTCCAACTGTCTCGCCCCATTGACCGCGTCCTCCAATTTCTAAATCCAGGGAGTGATGAACTCGTCACAAATTTCAAACAGTTCATGGTTGTTTCGGATTCGCCATTGGTCCCCGTCTAGCTTCGCCTCGATTATTCGCCTCAGGACCCATCGCTCAGAGGAGTTCAGTATATTTGCGGATGTTTGGTGAGGGTCTATGTTTCACACCCATAGCATAACACAGACCTTATCACAGATTGGTATACCTAGAGCTTTGTCTTCCTATGCATGCAGCTGGTCTTCAAGATTGTCAAAGCTGAATAAAATACTTTATTTGCGAGCTGTATTCTTCGGCGTACTTCGTCTCTTCCATTGCTGATTTTCGTCATTTTGGCGCCTGAATACTGAAATTCGCTCATATTTTCGATAATGTATTCGCCTAGTGTGATATCTTGTGTACTTGAGGTATTTTTCCTCGACTGCGTCATGAGCTTTGTTTTATTCACATTGATTTGTAGCCCTACTAGCTTTGCATCGTTGTCGAGTTTCAGGAAGAGTTCCTAAGCAGTTGTTAATGACCGTGACAAAATGTTGATGTCGTCCGCATAGGCTACTTCTTGGCTCGACGTGTATAGTAATGTACCTCATGTATGGGGCCAGCCCATCTCCCTGCTTTAGTCCGATATCTGTGTCAAAGGAATCGATGAGTTGGTTATTGATGCTGACTTGGGAGGTTGTCGTCATCATTGTCATTTTGGGAAGATGGACTAATTTGGCTGGGGTGCCAAAGCAAAGCATTATTTGGTACAGTAGTTGAGTTACGATCAATACGGTTGTAAGCTTGCTTGAAGTCAATGAAAATTTGGTGTACGTCTATAAACTCCCAGCATTTTTCATGTATCTGCTTGACTGTGAACAATACCACCAACTTTCCAAGAAGTTAGTTTAGCGAATCACGCTAAATTAATATTAATAATATTACCTGCTAACCTAGGCTAGGCTGAGCTCTTATAAAAATTTTGAATAAAAAATTTACATTGTTATTTGGTGGATGATTGGATGCTTAAAATCTTCCCCCTGCTTTGTTAAGTTCGAAGGAACGCCACTGTACTAGTAGTCATCATCATCATTTATGGCGCAACAGCTCAAGGCGGGCCTTGGCCTCCAGGATTAATCTCCTCCTATCATCACGGTTCTGCGACCTCGTTCGCCAGTTGATCACTTCCAGCAAGGATCTGCTGTCAGCAGATGTGTCTTCCCATGAAGTCCTCAGTCTTCAGGCTGGACGTCTACCTTGTGCTTTACCCGTTAATGTTCTTTTAGGCGGCTTGTTTTCTTCCATTCTTTCTATATGGCCGGCCCATTACAATTTGCGTAACTTTACGCAAGCAGGTACAGGTGGTTCCTCAAATAGTTCATACAACTTATCGTTGTAACGTAGTCTCCACTCTGTTCCTTGTTTCACAAGGCCGTACGTTTTCGGAGCACTTTCCGTTCAGATACGTCCACTGCCTTTTCTGATTCGCTCATGAAGGCCCATGTCTCACTTCCATATGGCAGCACAGATTTGATTAGTGATTTGTAAATACGTTTATGCAGCTTAACTGACCCCTGTGGTTTTAATGAGTGGGTATAAAGAGGAGAGAAGTTCTATGCAGTGTCCTCGTTTATTTTGTATGTGTTATTTTTATGAAAGTTTATTGGTTAATGTTAGTCCAAGGTGTTTAGCTGTTTTAGTCCAGTCCATAGTATACTCACCTAGTATCCACGCTCAATCTACCCTCCGGATAAATCCGAACATAAGTCGAAGAGCGCACCATAAATCCTCGGCAGCAGGTAGGTGGTAAATGCTAAGACGAGGCGCGAATATAAACATGTGGTTTGATGAGAGATTTCAGATTTCTCAAAAAAGTAATAATTTTGCAGAAAAACAAAATCGGTCTATGCATTCTTTAATTTTCTATTAGGATCCTCAAGCACTCCCATGTTCAGAAATGCGTAAAAGAACACGTGCGTCAGAAATTTTATTTACCTTTTGAATATAACAGGCCGCAGCTCAGCTGATGTGCCCCGGATCTGCTGACCGGCACCTGGGAAAATTCAGAAAGTGTGCAACACAGGGTGATTGAAAGGTGTTGATACTATGTGAATGTACTATGGTCCAGTCTAATTCGTTGTTAATTATAAGCAGCTGTGGTATTTGTCATTTTTTTCTAGCCTAGCCTAGTGTGTAAGTTTTGTCAGGGTTAATTTTAATTTCCCATTTATGAATTTCGAAGTGACTCTTGCTTGCCGTGATGCAGTAAACATACAGGTGTCATCAGTGTATGACGATATTTTTACTTTTCGAGGCAGAGTGGAAAGGTCTGTATAAATATAATGTAAAGGAACGGTGAGATCGGTGAACCAGCTACAATTTGTCTCAGACTTGACAGGTGTTTGTCAATTCTGACACGGAATGCTCTGTCTTCCAAGAAGGAGCCAATAATTTGACTGAACAGGGTTCTACAAACCAGACTTTGTCGAAGATCTTAACTATGCCAAACATAACCGTTAAGTTCCTTCGGTTTAAGGCTGAATTAGGCAACTCTGACTAACTGGACGTCAGTTGAATGCGTAGCTTTAAGCCAAATTGTTTTCCCACAACTAGACATCTAAATACAACTCATTGAGTCGATGTAGAATCACCCTTTACGCAATTTTCGATAGCGGCAAGAGGAGACTAATAGGTCTTCAACTTTTTGGAAATTGTGGATCTTTTTGAGTTTTTGGAATCAAACTGCTTATTTCCATGCTGTAGGATACTTTTTCGAATTGGAAATTCAGTTAAGAATGTCCGTAAGTATTATGTCCGGTAACCAAAAAACCATTGCATTGGTATTGGCGTCATGCCCAGACGCTTCACGTTTATTAAGTGTCTGTATTACCTTTTTGATTTCGTCTAAGCTCGGTAGTTCAATCCTGTCTTCAAGTTCAATGTCATCTCTCAAGAGTCTGTCAACTGAAGAAAGAGCTCTATCGTCAGTTTGAACGTCCTTCTCGTCTGAAGAATTATATTTCCAGGGAATCTGCGAATGCTTCAGCCTTACCTACATCGTGGAATTGCATTCCATTCGGGGCCCGTATTGGTGGTACTACAGTTTTGTTATTTAGTCGAAAATATAATGACACGCTCCAGAAGCCACCACATTCAGGCTCGAGACTCTGCAAAAAGGTCTCCCATTGCTTGTTTCGGAATACCCTTATTTTATTACGGATTTCATTAGTCAGCTTTTGTGGTAGTGTAGAGCCATTTGTATACCTACCTCTTCTCCGAACTTGATTCCTTCTCCTTATCAGTTGTTTGATGTTCTGAGGTAGCACGTAGGGATTCGTTTCCCTTTTCAAAGTTATAACTGTATGGTTCTTTTACCTGCATGATATTTTCAATAAAGGCATCGATGATCTTGTTGATATCGTCGGCCATTTCAAGTGATTGATTATTTGTTTTTTTGGCCAATGCGACTTTAAGCGCCTTCCCGTTTGTTGTTTTCTCATCTCTCTAGGAATAAAAATAAAGATGTTTTCTATGAAGAAGAAGTCTGATATATGGTCGGAAGACAGTTCGTCGAGGACATTTTGCTGAACATTTTGTGAGAAATCTCATGATACTGCGATGCCCAGTGCAAAACTATTTCTTGTTCCATAATGGTGTTTGTTCATGGAGGATATGCAGGCTGAAGTGGTTGGCTGTGATGGAGCTTTTCAGCTCCGCCCCAGCATTATTAGTATATATGCCTTGATCTAACTGATGTTTCTTTAAGTAATTTTTTTGCATCTTCTTTGAATTCAAAATACACTTCTGCTAATACCAAAATCATTAAGCTATGAAATATGGGTGGTGCTGTTTGACCAGTTCTTGAATTTGTGAACCAATTCCTTGAGAAAACATTTTCCACAACTTCCTCCATCTGATTACGCCATGTGGTAAGATGCTCCCAAAGTTTTCCGCAAATCTGCGCTGTAACTCCTGGTTCGTCATATCTTGTTGAGTGGTCTGCTTGTTTGCTTTGCTCCGATTCTCTTACTTTTTAAGAGGCAGTAATATTGTACAAGCTCCGCCCCTCCGTTATCGGTCGGGGTTACCAATTATGTTATAAAGCAATTAGCTTTCAGCTCGTCGCCAGAGAAACAAACGCTTAGACAATGTAATTCTGTGAGCTTAAATCATTAAATCTAGGAACTTAAATCATTTTTCATCAATGCTACCGAATTGTATTCTATGAAGGAAGCAAAAGTAATATGCGAGCAGCTAGAATGGAATGTCATCTTAACCGCCTAAGCTTTCTTTTTCCTAGAAAGGATACTATATCTACTTCTGTTCATCCCATTGTATTATACAAATCATCTAATAAATTTAATGCTGGTATTTTCACATCAACCAATAAACAATTTACGACTTTTCATTTTCCCACAGATCATCTTTATAATCCTCTAGCCAAAGGAGTAGGAGCTAGACTTAGCATCACCGTCACTCCTTCAAAAAGTCTTTAAACTCGTTAAAATAGAACGTATCGTCTGATGAGGAATTTGAGAATGCTATGAAAATCGAAGACAGTCCTTTCATCATTCAACTCTATCCTTTCAGCTTTTAGTATCCTTCTTACGACTATGACGTTCGACGACAAAATTATCAACCGGGCGACAAACAAATCATAAAGCAACAAAAAGGACTTTTTTATGAGTCTCGCGAGACGTGTCGTGGAAAGTATTTCCTCAGAATTATACTCGCAGGTTCCGGTGACAACGATGGAATTCCTTGCAATAACTGGACTCGATTCAAGAGTTCAGTGATGCCAGGGTAGTAATGGAAGATAGCGTTGAAGAAGGAGTAACGACAAAAGGAAATTGGATACGATAAGTTTAGCGTCTTAAGAAATGTAATTGCTATTGGGAGTTCTCATCATTTGTAGGAGCTACGTTCATTAAAGAATGAAGTTTTCTTGTTGGTTATTCTCTTGTGTACTAAGGAAAAGGTAATTTATTAACTTTTTCTTTTAAATATGACTAAAATAATTGGTCTTATGGAAAGTTTAACGAAACGGGTTTTTGTTGATTAAAGAGGAAGATGTCATAGATCAACATGAACCTTAAAAACTCTACCGTATTTACCGCATTCGCGAAAATTAGTATATGGCAGAAGGATGCCTAACCCGGGGTGGCATATTGAGGCCGTGGGCCGTGAGATATACCCACTGCCCATGCTGGGCTATCTCAATTGTAATAATACATATGAAAATATGCTTTACCGCTGGGCTACAATCAAGCGTAAGAAACGTGACGAGCGCGTAAGTTTGCCCACATACGGTTCGCGCTTATGTAAATTTGACAAATTTGAAGAAGTGTCATTGTTTCAAAAGTTAGCAGACAAGTGTGCGTTTTTTTTGCGGTTTGGAGGTGAATCCCATTTACGCACAGAGTGTGGGACTCCCATGTTCGCAAGAAGGCGACTGGACTACCCACTGAACGTCTCCCCTGTCAACCTGAGAACCTAGCCTGGGACCCTTTAACACATGGCTTCAGGCCAGGTCTCGTTTTGTTACGCCGTGAGGCTCCTTCAAACTAACGGGTCCCTGTTCTAGTGCGAGGGAAAGGGAAGAGGAAGTGTCAGACAAGTGATCTCCCAGCCAGCCCAGGTCTCACATCCGGGATGAGGCGCGCAGTCCACCCTTCCCTTCGTGCAATTCACCCAAGACTGCTGCCAATTGTTGAGTGAGCGCTGTCACTCCTCGCGGACAACCACCTCTCTCGCATCCTCGTTTCGGCGCAGGTAAATAGCGTGGCGTTCTCTAGCAAAGAGAGCGACAGGAATCACGTCTGTAATAATCAGAGACTGTCGGATACGAAGATGCAATCCTCAGTGCTCCTCTTCTCTTAACCAGTCCCAAACGTTTTCGGTATACCTCCTTACTGAAAGCGTCGCCCCACACTTCTGCTCTGTACAGTAGCACTGCGCCTAAAACATTCATCAAAAGGCGTCTTCTTGATCGGCTGGGTCCGCCTATGTTGGCCATAAGTCGACTCAGACCCGATACTCCCGAAGCAGCCTTCTCAGTCGTTGCCCTGATTTGCTCAGAGAAAGTCATCTTCGAGTCGATCAGTAACCCCCGATACTTCACCCTCGTCTTCGATTCGATTAATGTCTCCAACAATAATCATCCTTACCCTAGGGATTCTCTTGTTTGTCAAAATGACCACTTCGGTTTTCTCCAGTGCTAAACAGAACCCACGAGCAATCATCCAGTCTCTCACTCGGCGCATAAGCATACCTAGCCTAAGTTGCGCTTGTTCAACCAGACGAGCGACCAGAGCAGCAACATCATCCGCATAGCCGATTAAGTGCGACTCATATAATATCTCCAGTTTCAGTAGCCCGTAAGGCACGTTGCACAGGTCTGGACGAAGGATAGATCCCTGAGCAACACCCGATGTAACTTCTATCCTTCGTTCGCCCTGTGTCGTGTCGTAAAGCCGGTTTCTGTCCTTTAGATAGTCCCTCAAAAGCCGCATTAGATATTCTGGAACTTGAAGAGGGACTTCCAGCGTATCCAGAATACCCAACCATCTAGCGGAGTTGAAGGCGTTGCTAACGTCGAATGTCGTCAACAGGACGATCCGCCGCTTGGTGTGACTGCCTCTTCCAGCTCCGGCTGTGTGAAGAGTTGACACTCGATTGCTGTTTCACCATGGTCAGTATCAATACGGACGGGATGGGTGGGAAAGAGTGCCCGCTTTATATCGTTCATCTTTCCTGCATCATGTATGCATATAGGTTACCACGGATCCTTGTTCACATTGTCCACTAGGTCTTGCCAGCAGTGACCCTTGCCATTGTTTATCAATTTGCGAAGGCATTTCCAAGCCAACTTATATGCTGCTGCCCGAACGCATGCATCATCACGATTCTGTGTCCGTTGAACGTCAAGCCGAAGCTTGTGACACTCTCTTCGAATTTCAGTGATTTCTTTCGACCACCAGTACACTAGGGGCTTGCCGTACCGGGGTTCTTGATGGGGCATAGAAGCGTTGCAAGCAGTCGTGATGATGCTCATAGTTAAGTTCACCACATCTTGAGCTGCCAGTCCTTCCGTCCCCTGCGAATCCTCCTGCAATTGGGCACATGCGGCGAGCACCTTCACGAACCTCTCGACGTCCATCCTTTCGATGTGCCAGCCAATTGTAGAAAGTCGAGAGCACGGGCATTGGGAGACAAAATCACTGATCTCAAGCAGAATGCACTGATGATCACTGGCTGAGTAGTCCTCTTAGACTCTCCAGTTGTGTATCTTCCGTATTAAGGACTCCGAGGTGAATGTCACATCCGATATGGTTCCTTCACAGCCAATACGGCGAAAATTCGGTATGTTTTGGGTGTTTATTACGACGAGTGCCCTCCTGGCCGCCATTTCTAGGATTGGTTTTCCTTGCGGATCTGTTTGTGGCATGCCCCATACGATTGCTTTAGCGTTAAAGTCTCCCCCAACGAGCACGTTACCATCTGCATTCGAGACAGCGCCCTTCAAAGCATTAAGCTTGACTTGGATTCATTCCGCGATAGGTACACACTAAAAGAACTCTTGAAAATCACTGTTCCGAACCCGAACGGCAGCAGTATACCGTGGTGCAGAACTTTTATCGTGGTGTTGCTCACTCACCAGCAAAAAGTCGGCATTCATGTCTCTCGCAAACTGCTCAGGCAAATTCACAGCTCTCCGCCCGGAAAGCATTGTTCCAAACCCAAATGGTGGCAGTACCAGTTTCATCAGGATACCATGATTCAGAACTTTTATCCTGATGTTGTGCACTCAGCAGAAAAAAGTCGGCTTTCATGTCCCTCGCAAACTTCTCGTGCAGATGTTGGGCGGTTGAACTGCAGTGAAGGTTTTGCTACCGGATGTGGGTCATTGACGTTCTGATTTTTCCTTGGC
Organism: Odontomyia ornata; assembly: GCA_963969285.1. Classification (NCBI taxonomy): domain Eukaryota; kingdom Metazoa; phylum Arthropoda; class Insecta; order Diptera; family Stratiomyidae; genus Odontomyia; species Odontomyia ornata. The sequence goes on from OZ017742.1 coordinate 88,149,482, forward strand.
TAGGGCTTCCTGAAAAACCTGAGATTTTCCTGATCCCAAGGCGTGCTCAAGACCCGGTCTTGGAATACAGTGTGCCTCCTTTTTACACTTTTTTCTTTTATGTCCAGTTTCACCGCAGTTGTGACATAGGGAACTCCTATCGGGTCCTTTGCATCCTTGTGCGGTGTGACCATAGTCAAGGCATTTGAAACATTGAAGAGGCGCTGCTCTTCGCCGTATCCTGCAGATAACCCACCCTATTCTCACTTTTCTCTTGTTCAGAAGTTGTTCGGTCAAGTTAATGATGACCATGCACTGTCCTTTTTTGGTATTCTGGCGTCAGTCTCGCGTCGATCCTGCCCACACTAGGGAACTTCCTTTTGATGGCCTCTTCTACCTCGGCCAGGTCCGTGACGCAGTCAATATCTCTTATTTGTATCATTGCCGTCGACTCAAGTGAGGCTATAGTTGCGCTTTTGCCGAGAACTTTCTTTACTGCGTCGCAGAATACTTTTTTATTGTCGGAATCTGCACCGAATTCGGCCATTATATGATCCGACCGCATTGGTCGTACTGCTTTAATGGCAGTGTTAATGTCTTCGGGCCTTACGTTTCCTCTGATATCCTGCAGCAAGTTTGCGTAGGATCGGCCATCTTGCGGCTTTACAAGCAGTGCCTGTGCCGGGGTCTTCGGCGTGGCTTCTTTGTCTCCTGTTTCGCATCAGGTCTTTTTTCTTGTTAGGCGTCCGTGCGAAGTTTATTGTCTGGCATTTTTTGAAGCCCTCAGCGCTTCATTAGCTTTCTGCTCTTCTTCGGCCTACTGTCCTCTTCGACCTTTAACCAGCTCCTCCGATAATGCCTTATGTGGCCTAGGAGCTCCTCTAGTTCAAAGAGCCCAATTTTTACTCCTTCGCTGATTTTCGTCGAGTCGCATGGAGCCTTTATACGTTTTAGAACATTTCCCGCTTTTCGGATTAGTCTTTGTTTTTTAAGTCGCTGGGCGGCAAATGTACTTTGCAACCACCTAAATCTCATAATGGCACTTTATTTGTCCGGTCACTTCTTTCCTTTCCTGCCATAATCTCTCTGTGGACTTCGAGGAAGGTCCTTATCTTTTCTTGATTAACGTCCGTTGTTTGCGATCGTAGCGGTAACCATCAAATTCTCTCACCGCTGAAACATTTCGCGCTTCCTGCAGAGTTTCCTGATCTTCCTTTTTAAGACGTTCTGGCGTTCGCATCATTTTTTTGCTGCGCCCGAACGCCGCAGAAATCTCAATCTGGACAAGACTGTCTGTTATACTCCGTTTTTCGTCCATCTTCGCTGTCATTGTATCGGTGCAGCCGCTGGTTGCGTCGTCGTTGTTTTTGGTTTTGCTTTCTTTTTTTTTGGTTTATTTTTTATCTGTTTTTAGGAATTTTGGTTGCGTCGGTTTGATGGAGTCCCCCCTCCGTTTGTGTTTGCTTTGGTGGTGGCCGCCATTTAGGTCCCATGATTATCTTTGCAGAACAGGGAGGCTATGCAAGGGTTGGCACAAGTTCTATTGGAGACAAGTGCTCAGAGCCAGACCAGCGCTAATCGGGAGTCCATCACAACCGAACCTACACCTTAACCTAATGGTTCGTACTTCGAACGTACTCCGTGGCCTGCCAAGCTTTTACCGGAACGGAGACGGTATAATAGTTGAACTGGAGCCGTTCACGCACGAGTGTCACCTCGGCGCTATCGTGCAAAGCATCATATTCGCCAGTCCAATGTATCAACTCCAGTTCGTTGTCCAAAGCGTAGTCCAGATTCAGTCAAGGTCGTTACTTGTCATCCCAGGAGGGAACCTCACGGCGCCCCTCATATCTTCGGGTCCGTAAGGGTGGCGCTACCCAAAGAATGATAGTCTCCAGGAGTACTCCTGTCTACCGGCATCCCCCCTGCGGGAGTTTCGCCGGGTACGTGAGGGTGGCACTCCCCAAAGAATGCTAGCCTCCAAGGGTATTCCTGTCGGCCAACATTCCCCCTGCTATCGCTAACATTTGTAGACAGCACGTTGTTTTCACGACCTTTATCATCATAGGTATCTAATTTCACTTGCCCTGAGCCTTGCACAGATAAATATTTGTTGTTTGCAACTCGTCAATTTTTTATAGAAGAAACAGTCTCATTCTGCAGCAAATTGTGTATCATGTGCGAGGATGTATCGGAGCTCACATACTAGGCGTCTTCTTGTGTACATGTCACTACAAATACAGCAGCATAAGATGAACTGTTTGATTTTTGTTGTGTTTCTTTAGCGTTGGACATGCATTTTGCACTTTCATTGACTATACTTGTTACAAGTGTAGCACCGCCGTCCTCTAGATTGTTTCTTCTAGTATCTGTGAAATTCTTGTTGACTGCGAATGCTTTGGATTCATTTTCGGGTTGTCTGACATCTTGTAACAATTTTGCCTTTAAAGAATCTGAAGTAATCTCCATGCTGGAGCTCTCAATGGTAATCATCATTGGTTGATAAGATGAGTAGCAGTATGCCCAGTCACTTGTCATCTACCCTAAAACCAATGTTTCTGTTTTGCAGGCTGTACTCATTATTCTTCCACATTTTGACATTCACTTAGCGAGGCAATATAGAGATCACTCAATAGGTCAACTTAGCGTGTCAGCCAGGAATCGTCAAATGCCGGCGACAACTTATCCCTTACTTCTTTCGCAGTGCGAACCAGTATACCCTATGTATACTGGTATGAACTGGGAGCACATTTGATGTGTATCCAATATACATCATCAAGGCTCCCGGCGAAAGAACTCACTCTACACCACTAACCTGCTACTCTGTCCGCTTAAACTAGAACAACAAAAGACGAGAGTTAATTTTTTAATGAATTACCTTCGTTTTATTGTTCATTCTTTTTAAATCACTAACATTACAATCAATTATTTAATTAAGTTAAACAACTATCCATACTGGGTGAAGCATTTACATTCACACTTCTTTAGTTATTTATAGCAACTATCCATACGGTGTCTACACGGACGGAGGATGCCTAGAAGTAAGTAAAGTAAGTTGATGGTGGCTACGCAGCGTAATACGCAAACAAGCCGAAGGAGGTTCGCGGCTCAAGCCTACACCTCACCATCTTACTAATTATCGAAGATACTCCGCATTTGCACCGGAACTATATGCACTGCCTCTTCGTTGTTGCCTTCACGGCGAAATACACTTCGCGTACAATACCGTAACCGCTGTTATCACTACTTCCCGTTTCTCGCTCGATCAGTTGCCTTTTAAACGATTCATGCGGCCTCAATTCGCCCTAAATTCGCTGAGTGGTTGAAACGTGCGCTCTCGTTCCACGAAAGCTTCTTCCTCCGCGCTCCGTCTCACTTGCCCGCATGGTGAAACTTTGCGGTGAATTGGAGAAACGGTTTGAAGGCAGGGTTTAGCACAGTGTCACTCTGCTGGAAACACACCCCGAAGCTTCTCATGTACATGGTCGTTGTCGTTGCTAATGTTATGGCCTATGTAGTATAACACTTGGCGTAGCTTGTCGATGTTTCTATAAGCACACCCCGAAGCTTCTTATGTACATTGTCGTCGTCGCTAATGTTATGAATTATGAAGACTTTTCGCTTGCCGTTGGTCGTCAGGTATATGATTCGACGACAATGGAGGTGTGTGCTTGGTTGGCTTATTGTATATCGCTCGTAACACGAGCCTCTTGAATGTGAACATAATTTATTGGATCAATTGAGAGTACGAATATTATCTTTGTGTTTGCTTTGGTGTCTGGTTTTGCATGTACTCAACACAATCCCACAGCTCTTCATGTTGAAGATAGGTTTGCATTGCAAACCGGAAAGTTGTGTAATTATCATGCTCGGATAGGTTTCGGATGAATGCCGTTTGACTGTTTAACGCCACTTTCAATGAATTTCTCATATAATACGAATACACTTTGCAAAAGTCCACAAGAAAAAGTCACGTTTTGTTGTTGAGGTTTTTTTAGGACCTTATGCACTGATTTTATTTTTTGGATTTTCTGGGCTCATACCTTGATAAATGAAGTTCCACTTAAATACACTGATAATTGCCTGTATTTCACAAAAACTACACTCGCTATGATGTACAAGAATACACTCGCTATAATGTCACAGGGTAGAGTAAGCAAAAAAATAGACAAGAAGGAATGGCTAAGTTGAGTCAGAGCATGTTGAGTTGGCTTTACAAGGCGCGAAAATTCAAATTATATTTAACAGCACTTGACGTCGTTGTATTGTAGTAATTGTCAACAGCTGTTTAATTTGTCTAAAAGAGTAGTTCAATAGATTTAACTGCTTAGTGCCTATTGTGACGTCATGCATCCGCTGGGCCGGTGTATGGGGGCATCGATCTGGCGCATAGATTCTGATGGTTAGGTTTCAATCTTTGTATATGGGAATCTATTGAACTTGAATTTTGATATCAGAAATATTTAGGTCAATTGAATATAAGCTCGCAAATACTGATATCACAATTCAGCTCAAAATCCATATACGTAAGGACCCGCGGTCGCCACAACCTACTTTAAATTTTTTATGAATAACTAAAAAATGGTATATTCTTATTTCTTTAAAAAAATCAATAAGGAGCCATTTAACAATCTAAAATCGTTAAGTGCTTTCATCTAAATATGACTTCCGGCGTCAAATAATCTCCTGCCCTTTTTCGGAATATAAAACGATTATCTGCCTATCATTTACAAATGCTTGCAAAATTTGAACTTATTATTATTTAGCTGCACAATATCTTTATCTTTTATTCTTTTCCGCCTCATCAAAACTTGATTGATGTAATATCATGTGTACGACCACTTTGAAATGAGAACAAATCTCAAGACGTCCGCGGCGGCGATGGCGAAGAAAAAAGCTTCACCATACTCGTAAGTAAATCAAACATCAAGTTGCTCCCGAAAATCACGTTCTTCATGTTTTCTGCTTCATGTGTTATTCATATTCCGCGCATTTTTCGGAACAGGTTCTTTTCGTTGCTGAAGTTGAAGATGAAGAACTGACAGGAAATTCAGTACAGCAGTTAAGTAACAAGATTGAAATCTTTTGATATTCAGTCGTTTGTTAGTTGAACGGCTTTTGTTTGCTCACACGTGGTCGGTTGTCTTGTTTTTAGATGGTGAAGTAACATATAAAGGTTCTTGAATATGTAATGTTGCGAATAGTAGGAATGGTGGAAGAATCTGAAAATAACTATGATGTCAACTTTAGGTAAAATCTAAATGGACCTTCCGGACAGCGTGTTGTAGCCAAAAATAAATTTATCATAATTTGACCTTAAATCAGGTTCACGTTGAGTTACTGTATTTGAATTTTCTCGGCAGGAATTTTTCAAAGCTTCAAATCTGGACACCTATAACGTTGCTTTAAGAATTGTTAAAACGATACCATTGAATTGATTCTTCACTTGACTATTCTCAGTAAAAAGGGTTCTTTCAATACGACATATTCAGAAACCTACCTTAAAATCCTCTAGAAGCTCTTTATTTCGTGTATGTAGTTGCTATTTGATCCGTCCAGCGAATTAAATGTTTACCTTTATCAATAACACTTCTTGCATTTTTTCATTATTTATTATTATATATAAAGATACTCAAATGAGCGTCGTTCAGATCATCGAGTATTTATCAATGTGCATGGGTTATTTCAAACGGTCGATTCCCTTGTCAAATGGTTAGTGAGAGAAGACCTGTCATGCCCTACGGAAAAGTCTTCCAAGCAATTGAGCACGACCCAAGTATCTCGTATCGTATTTTAAAAAAAAAAAAATCACTTTCATCCATACCATGTACAACGAGTACAAAGTCTACTACCCAGAGAGAGAAAGAGAGAGAGAGCGATTTCGTCGAATGATGTTGCAGAAGTACGGAGACGATCCTCGATTCTTTGAATTCTATGGTTTGAATCAACATTTAAAAAAGATCGTTACATGAATCTCCACAAATTGCAGGAATGGCATTTATCAAATTCCATTTCATTCAGGAAGACAGTTCCGGTACCAGTTTAAGGCAAACATGTGGACGGGAATTTTATATATAAGAGTTATTGGTATATTCAAGCTGTCGGAGAACTTTACCCACGTTGCTCCTAAGTTAACAAACTTGCTCCTAAAATTAACAAATTACTTGCTAACCCGTGGTACACTTTTGTCAGGGTGGCGTCTCTATATCTTTCACTCACATTGTCGAAATGGCATCTACTTGTACCTTGAAAGTAGTAATACATTTGTAAAATTTTTCATTCCTAAATGATTAAGTAATCTAGCGAGTGTCATGCTATTTTGGAGTCCAGGCTAAATGTGCCATCTTTAAAAGTCACTTGCCAAAATAGCGTACTATTTTTACAGTACAGTCGGTTAAAGTTAGCCGATGTGATTATTTTAAGTTCAATTTTCGCAAGAACTTAACATTTTATTTAAAACTAAAGCAGTTGTGTTTTAATTTCAAACTGGACAGAAGAAAAAAAATCGAAGAAAAGTTAAGATTTGGAACCACAGGACTTTAAAAATCATCCCAGGGTGTCACTTCATCCGATTTATATTTCGATACTTATAATTTGAAGGTACATAACCAAGATTTTTTATTATATTTTTCTGGTAACTGTCAAGGCTTGGCCTATCACGCATTACCGGCTTGACGTTGATTTCTGAGACACACTGTATGTATGTATATTTTTATGTATGCATGTATTTGTATATAAACCAATTTAGACTATTAAGAATGTAGGGATGTTAATGAAAAGAACCGTATATAGTGGCTTATATTCTCATTTTTTTACTGGTTATCAGCCTCGGAGTCCTCATGACGTTCTTCATAGTGATATTTGATAATCCTACCTAAATTATTGTGTTATTATTAATTTATCAAATATTAATATTTTATGATCATATTATCGATTCGATCTAAATTATTATATTATCAATTCTGTTTATATTATCCTATAGGGTGTACTAGGCAAGGCATTCCCATATCTGCCACTTTCTCCAAAACATACCTACATATTCCTCGTCAACAAGTAACGGCTTCGTTACACCTAAACATTTTCAGATCATCAGTAAAAAATGTTCACCGCTAATAATCAACAACTTACGAAACATCATCTGCCTTCGCCATCGATGAAAGATGGCTACTCTCAATTTATCATGCATTTGCCCATGATCATCAATCACCCATAAACCATCGTCCGCCATCGCTACTTCAATCCATTTTGCATTGGCGAGATCAGTGTACAACCAAGGACGAATAACGTCGAATCATCATACACTCACTTATCACACAAAAACCATTATCGGCCGTCACTACTTCAATCCATTGCACATCGGCAGAATCAGTGTTGGGATCAAAGACAGCTATCGCCAAACTATCATACAATCGCTTAAGATAAAGCCGGTGACCGCTTGAATGCGTCCAACTACTTACCAGTTTCACTCCTGTCATGCTTTGGCAAAATCCTAGAAGACGTTGTTCACCGCAAATCTGATAATGCTTTCCGGCTTGACCTATGCGAAAATCAACATGGGTTCGTAAAACGACGTTCTACCGCTACTTGAATTTATCAACACCCATTGCCCATTGCCCACACCCTTGACTGATCGGGCTAAGTTTATCTAATCCCCACAGACTTTGCTAAAGCTTTTGATAAAATAGATCATAACATCCCTATTGCCAAGCTCCATTTATTTGGTATCTAAATATCTTTACTCACGGATCGCTTCTTTTATCTTTCAACGTTCCTAAACGATTATTTTTAACGGATGGATTGTGTTTTTCCTACCTCAAATGTGCCTCAGGAATCTATTTCAAGCTCACTCCTATTCAACCTCTCTATAAACGATATCCCGGCTAGCTTTGTATCCAATGTTTCGTTATATTCAGGCGATTTAAAAATATTCGACGTGATAAACTCAACCCAAAACTTCCGAGCCTTTCAAATTGATTTAAATCTTCTGTCCTGTTGGTACGAGAGGAACTGTCTTCCATTCAATATCTCCAAATGTGTTTTCCTGACCTTCTCTATAAAACTTATCCCATAACGTTTTCTTACTCGATCAAATAGTCAGTTCTCTCTCCTAGCACTCAAGTGTAACATTTGATTCCCATTTGCAATTCGAGGGTCACGTTCTTGAATTAACTGAAAAAGCCTCTTGAATCGTGGGCTTCGTTTTCCGTTGCTCTCATAAATTGCTCAGTGTCCTAGCCTGTGTACGTCTTTTCATCATGTTTGCTCGCCCGATCCCTGAATATACATGCCAGGTCCGGTCCCCTTATCAAAAATATCTTGTGGTGGTTGCTGAATCTGTGCAGGTTATGTTTTCCGCACAGGAACAAAATTCCATATCGCCCTTATAACGATCGCCTGAATCTTTTGGGGCTGTCTTCCGTCCAGGAAAAAAGGTAATTTCTTGACCAGTGCTTCCTTTTCAAACTGGTGACGGGTTTGTTATTAACTAACCTGGTGAACGCTGTAACCATACTGCCTCCTTTGCGTACTACATCATCGCAATATTTTGTAATTCCGTTCGCCACCATTAGTTCGCATGGTAAGAGAACAGCACAGTCTCCAAGTTGTTTCCTGCTTCGATTGTTTTGCCTACTTCAAATGCAGGCTCGACAATAAGGTATTTCTTGAAATTCAATTGAATTTTAACTTTCTTCTTCTTCGCAACACTGAAGCCCTTCTCGAGCCTTCGCTTCCTGCAAAAGGAGCCTCCAACTGTCTGGGTCAATTGAACTCGTCCTTTAATTTCGAGATCCGAGCAGCGATGAACTGTCTTCGTCGACCGAGTCAAACCAGCGTTTCCTCGGTTTCCCCACTAGTCTCCGCCCTTCAACTGTCTCGGTCCATTGACCTCGTCCTCAATTTCGAAATCCAAGCAACGATGAACTGTCTTCGTCGACCGAGTCAGGTCAGCGTTTCCACTGGTCTCCGGCCTTCAGTTCTTCCAATGAATGCATTTTTAGGTATCCATTATTCGTCCATACGATTCATGTGGCCAGCCCATTGCAATGTTCCCAGTTTTATTATGGAAAAAGTTCATACAGCTCATGGCTGTATCGAATTCTCCATTAGTTCCAGTCTAGCTTCGCTCCGATTATTCGCCTCAGGACCCGCAGCTCAAAGGCGTTCAATATATTTGTGGATGCTTGGGTTAGGGTCTATGTTTCACACCCATAGCATAACACAGGTCTTATCACCGATTTATATGGTTGGAGCTTTGTTTTCCTGTGCACGCAGCTGGTCTTAAAGATTGCCAAAACTGAATAAAATATTTTATTTGCGAGCTGTATTCTTTTGCGTATTTCTTCTCTTTCACTACTCGTCTTCGTTACTTTGGCGCCTAGATACACAAGTTCGCCCACATTTTCAAAACTGTATTCCCCAAGTGAGATATTTTGGGCATTTAAGATATTTTTTCTCGACTGCGTCATGATCTTTGCTGTATTCTCATTGATTTATAGCTCTGCTGGTTTTGCTTCGCTGCTGAGTTCAGGAAAAGTTCTTTGGCACTTGTTCACGACCGTGACAAAATGTTGACGGCGTCTGCATAGGCCACCCCTTGGCTCGACTTGTATAATAACGTACCTTATGTAGCGACAGGTAGCTTTCTGATAACATATTTCAGAGCCAAATTGAATAGCGATAGGGTCTGCCCATCTCCATGCTTAAGTCTGATATTTGTGTCAAAGGCGTCAGTGAGTGGGTTATTGATGCGGACTTGGGAGGTCGTTGACGTCACTGTTATTTTGGTAAGACGGACTAACTTGGCTGGGGTACCAAAGCAAAGCGTTATTTGGTACAGTGCATTACGATCAATATTGCCGTATACTTGCTTTAAGTCTATGCAAATTTGGTGTTGGTCAATGTTTAGCACCCAAAATTTCAAGTAACTGCTTCACTGTAAACAATTGGTCTATCGTCGGTCTACCTGCTGTTAAGCCACCTTTATAATACTCCCAAATCATGCTGTTGGCGTATGATCTGATTTTATTTTCTAAGATCCTTGAAAATATTTTGTACACCAGACAAAGTCATGATATGCCTCTATAGATTTCGCACTGTAGCTTGTCACCTTTTTTGTAAATAGGGAATATAATTGATTGGCTTCACTCGTTCGGCATGTATTCTTGTTGCCAAATGTGCTGGATGATGTTATGGATGGCTTCCTGAACACCGCTGCCACCATATTTGATGAGCTCTACCGGAATCTCATCGGTGCCCGGCGCTTCATTAATCTATTGGGTTTTGATGGAGGAACAAACTTCATCCAAAATAGGTTAGGCCAATAGAAGCTCTTCGGGAATATCTATAAGCTCCGATGTTCTGGAGCTGTGCGGAGGATTAAGATAGTTCTTGAAATATGATGGGCATCTTTCCTTTATCTTGTTATTATCAGCGATGATGTTGCCGATGCCATCACGGCAGAGCATGGTCTTGGGTTGATAACCATGTTTCAGGCTTTTCCCTACTTTGTATGCTTGTCTTGTGTTGTTGCTCGCTAGACTTACAGCGGTCGCCATAGTATTTTCTTCTGAGATTTTCATAATGTTCTCTCTTCGTCCTGGTTTTCATACCTACGTATTCTCTGTACGCCTGATTCTTTTTGGCTAATGGATTCTGGCACTAATCATCGAACCAATCATTTCTCTGCGCCGGGCTTGATGTGTGATCGTCTATTCTACAACGGTCTAAATTGTCGCTTTGACTTCCATCCATAGCTCGTTGCTTGTTTTCAGCGATATATCAAATAAGATGGGAGCTAACTGGTTCTCGAGGGTCTCCGTGAAATTTTTGGCCACAGACGCCGTTAGGAGCCTTTCGATGTAAAATTTTTGTAAAGGACTGGTCTTCGCCGAATACACCTTTGGCATACGACATCGATACGTTAATTTTATCAAGTAATGATCTGAGTTGCAGTTGGCTCCTCAGTATATACTGACGTTAAGTATACTCTAGGCCCAACGTTGTTGGATCGGAACATGGTCGATTTGGTTTTGTGTGTTGCCATCCGGTGATACCCAGATCATGTTATATATGCGACAATGTGGGAATCAAGTCGAACGTATGACTAGATTTCTGTTTCATGCAAAGTCAATCAGGCGCTGACCGTTGTCATCCGATTCATCGTGAAGGCTATATCCTCCAGCCGTTTCCCGATGAAATACCTCGTTGCCAACTTTAGCGTTGAAATCACCCAGAATTGCATGTACTACCATTTGGTCGTGGGATTTAGGATGAGGAATCATGGCAGCAGTGGGTTGAGGAAACAAGGGGATCCTCCCTCCTCCTTTCTCAATTAGACTTGGGGCCGTCTACGGCATAGTTGAATTTTAACTTTACCGATTCAATATAACTTTTATATACGAGTACAGTAGAGCCCCGATTATCCCCGAGCGGATGATCCGCGGTGCGCATTATTCACGATTATCGGAAAAGGGCCTAAAATTATAATTTTATTCTGCGCAGATGGCTCGAATGTTCGCGCATGAAGCAGAAAGCCGTCATCTTACCGCCAGCGTTCCTCTGTTGCTCCGACAACGTTGCGCCTGGGTGATTAGTTGTGTTTTAGCTTCTTTTTCAGTGCAGTACTAAAGCTTTGTTTGTTTCGATAGTTTCTAAAATTTTCTTTTTGTGCTGTAAAACATAATGGCTGAAAAACGAAATAAAGTTGTTTTGATGATTGCAAAACTTGAAATGGTTTCGAAGATGAAAGCAGATGGGTTTGAATTACGGGATCGGGGAAACAACCGTGCGAGATGTACTGAAGCAAAAAGACAAACTATTGGCATTTGCATCAGCATCGGAAAGTGCTTCTGGGATGAAAAACCGAAAAACCATGAAAAAATCGACATATGAGGATCTGGAAACAGTCGCAAAACGAGGGCACTCCTTTACCTGGTCCTATCATTACAGTTAAGGCAAAAATATTTTTTAATTTATTGGGTTTGGAGGGAGATTTTGATGCATCGTCCGGTTGGCTAAATCGATTTCAAAAATGCCATAGAATCAAAGAGATTGGACTACACGGAGAGAAACTGAGTAGTGATCAACAAGCAGCTGATGATTTTCAACGTGATTTGATAAGTTTATGTTATCCAAGGGTCGGTCATATGACCAAATTTATACCGCTGATGAATCAAGACCTTTTTGAAGTGTCTCCCTGCTCGTACATCAGCATTTGAAAGTGAACAGAAAGCGGCAGGCCAAAAACTAATGTTAAGGAAAGTACAATTTCGAATAAAGAAAAAATCCTTTCAAAGTAAGAAGCAAAAACTGGTGACTGATTTTTTTAAAAAAGTTTAACAGAACACATTAGTTATTATATTAATCATAGAGCAAAGGTATGTGCTGAACTGAATTACAAAGTATGTATATTTGAATGTTTTAAGTTTTTTGTGCAATGAAACATAGTTTCGGTGTTGATATTTTTTTTTGTGTTTGCACCTTATTTTTAATCTTATGCCAGGTTATCCGCCACGCAATTTCGCGTATGTTATATGTATTTTCTTCACTATAATATAATTGGACTTAAAATTCTATTAAATAGCTTAATTTCATAAAAAAATCATTGTGCCCGGTTGGCACTACAGTCCATTGCACATCCACAATCCTTCTTAGGATCAAAGACGGCTACCGTTGAATCATCATGCATTCTCGAATAATCATCTACCAACAATGACCCAGCGCCGCTTGTTCTATTCATTGCAAATCTTGCAAGTTATCTTACCCATCCCAAAAAGGATTCTAGCAGAATGTGATAGTTTAGTCGAAAACCGTCGCAAATTTATGTGGGATTCGTTTCAACGGAAACACGAGTTGAAGTTTTAATACTGTATTTTAAACGAAAAAGCAGATGCAAAAATATAATATACAGCAAAATCAGTTCTCCGTCGCGTGTCGTCTTCTTCCTCTGTTGTTGTTTTTACCTCTGCAGCGAATTCAAAAAATCCGCGACTAGCTCCACAACTCGGCCATCCTATTCTAAGCGTCGTCCTCGGCGCTATCACTGCTATCACCTATATCGTTCTCAAAATATACGAGTAGCTCGTCTTCTTCACCCGAATCTTGATGACTCGTATACCTCTTCATATAATCGGCTGCTGTTGTTGTTTCTCCGGGCCCTTCACCATATGCGATCCTTTCGACACCATAGCGATCGTTTTGTTTAACAGTTGTGACCCGATAGGGCCTAGGAACTTTTTGTTCACCTTCAAGCCTCCGCCAAATTGCGTCCTCCGGATAGCAACGATATCTCCAATGTCGTAAGCGCTCGCTGGCTTGCGTCCCGATCAAACGCTTTAATATTCTCGTTCTGAATGTGCTGGATGTGTCTAATTGCATCGTCTCGCAGGCTTGACCGTTTCTCGACAACGGCGTACGGACTAATACCGCGCAAAGGCAAGTCATCCGTCAACCGCATCTTCGTTCCCATTAAGAGTTCGAACTGTGCGGTACCAATGCTGCGACTATACGACGAGTCGACGTGTTGCTGCAGCCTCTCGACATATTTAAACCACTCGGCAGGATTGTCGATAGAAAGTTTCGGTGATACTGGAACAATGGTCCCATTCATTCGCTCAATTTTTCCGTTACCCGCGTCGTCAATAAAACGTGTTCGATACCTTCATTCTCACAATAATCGCTGAAGACGTTTGAGGTATACGCTGAACCTCGGTCTAAATGATCCGTTGGGTTTTCCAAAAACCGTCATCTGGTTTTTAAGTCTAGTGATGACTTCTTCAGCTGTTGTAGACTTCGTACGATGTACCCATATGCACTTCGTGAAGCCGTCGGTAACTGCAAAAACATGTTAATAATTTTTCCTCGTTGAAGCCATCGGTCCTTAATGATAGATGTGGTACGTGTCCAGCGGACGATCTCCTTTGTCAATAGGACTAAGTCATCCCTCTCCTTTTTCCTTTCTGCCAGGATACGCGTCACCCAAATTTCGATGAACTTCTTGATGCGTGCTTGCATGCATGGGAACCAGAAGTCAAATTTCAGCAGGTGCTCAACTTTTTTCAGCCCGGTGACTGCGTTCGTAGGCTCGTCTGATCACGTCGTATTGCATTGCCTTGGGAACGACTGATCGCAAGGCTCCGCCGACACCATGCTGCACTACGAAAGTGGCATCAGTACCTCGTCCTACGACGTCGTTTCTCCAACTCTGGATCATCTTTCTGTGCGAGTTGAACTCGCTCAGTTAAAGCGCATTGGTCCCGTCTTCTCAAGTAGACCGATACTGGGCTACGGCTTAGACCGTCGGCGTGCTTCATTGACCGACCTAGTTTATGTTTGTCTTATTCATCAATTAACATCGCCCTTCGTGTTACTTGTTCACAGGTTTCCTTCTTCACCATTGTTAGAGCCAAGGCTTGACAGAATGTCACAATCTTCACCGAATTTCTCAAAAGATAGACTTGGAACTTCTTGAGTGACTTGACCACTGCCAGTATTTCCAGTTCGTAACCCGTATACTTTTGTCCTGCTGGCGTCGTTTCCCAACTGGCGTAATACTCGTATATCGGATGCAAGTTTCCATCCTCGTGATCGCGTTGCAGAAGAATGGCTCCTTAACCATACATGGAAGCGTCCGTGTGATGTTCTGTCTCAGCTCAGTTTAAGAACTGGGGTCTCGGTCAAAGTGGCTTTTAACTCGTTTAAAGCGTGTAATTGGGTAATTCCAAATTCGAAAGGAGCTTCGTCTTTCAATAAGTCCAATAACGGACGAGAAATCTAAGCGAAGTTTGTGATAAACGTCTGGAAATAGCCTATTATGCCCAAAAAGCTCTGCATATTATTCGGTGACTTCGGCTAACTAAAGTGTTCAACAGCTAGCGTCTTGTCATGATTTGGTTTCACAGTCCCATGCTCGACAATATTTCCAAGGTATTCAACTTTTCGCACAAGCATTTTACATTTTTTTCAATTAAAATGAACGTTGTATTTACTAGCTGTCTCCATGACTCGTCCAAGCTTTGCGCAGCCTTCAGCTTCATTTCTGCCTTAAGGTATGCTAACATCGTCTCATCAGCCAAAAGATCTCTGAACACGGCTCTTATGTGTCTTTGGAAGAACGCTATGCATTGCAGATGCCAAATGGGGACCCACATGAACTCAAACTGCCCGTCTGGCGTTATAAAGGACGTGTACTTGATACTGCCCTCTACGACCGGAACATGATAGAATCCGTTCTCCAAATCCAATACGCTGAATGCCCTCGCACTCAGCGTTCGACCAGCAGATCCTCTATAATCGGCAGTGGGAATCGGTCTCGAACCATCTTTTGATTTAGTAGCCGATAGTTGACGGACATTCTTATACTACCATTTTTCTTTTTCGTCAACACAATATGACTACCATATTTAGATATGCTAGGACGAACAACGTCTTCCTTCATCAGCTGTTCCGTGGTCTTCTTGACTATCCTACGTTGTTCAGCTCATAACCATTTAGGACTTTGATGAACTGGCATGTCGTCTTACAAACGTATCTTCATTTCAAAGTGATTACGTCTTTCATCCGTCGGTGAATACTGTTGAATGAGCTTCTTCACTTCGTCGTTAATCGTCGCGTCGTGGATGCTTTCTACACCTGCCGGCTACTTGTCAATATGTACGCAGGTATTTAGTATGCTCTGAACGTTATTTTCTTCGTCGTTCTGGGGTTTAGAAAATACGGCCTTTCTGTGCGACTTCTGACAATCCACCACCCAACAAAACCTCACTGGCCAGAATTTTGTGTGCAACGACATGGGATCGAAGAATAACGCGGGAGTTCCGGCTCCGTGAAATGGAACTTTTTCTGTGTCCAACTTCGGTGCTCCAAGTCGAACGTACATTGCCACAGTCCTTAAGTTTTTTTGTGGTAGGGAGGTGAATGCCATTTGTACACAGAGTGTATGACTACCATGCTCGAAAAAAAGCGACTGGACTACCCACTAAACACCTCTCCTGTCAACCTGAGAACCCAGCCTGGAACTGTTTGACACATTACTTCGGGCTAGGGCTTGTTTTGTTACACCGCGAGGCACCTTCAAGCTGGGGGATTGCTCTTCTAGCGGGAGGGGGAGGGGATGAGGAATTGCTCAGCCCCAACGCCCCTGGCTGCTGTGAGTCCCTTTCATATTTTAGGACTGCCCGAGCATAATGTGCCACCTGGTTCCATTTGTCAACCGGTTCGAGCATCACCGCGACTATATTATCCGCGGTGAGCTCTCCCGTCTCCCTGTAGAGGTTCCTTCGCAGCTTGACCCATTTTTTGCACGCAAAAATATGTAACAGGCTTTGTCCTCCTCTCCTGGGCAATATCGACAATCGGGGGACCGTGACTTACCAATCTTGTGCAATTAAGACTGGAAACAGCCTTGTCCGAAGTCAGTCTCACCATGCCTTCGATTTAGCCACGGTCTGACATCCGGGATGAGGTGCGCAGTCCACCTTGCCTTTGTGCAGTTCACCCAAGACTGCTGCCAATCGTTGAGCGAGCGCTGTCTCTCCTCGCGGACACAGACCCGGACCAAGGATAGATCCCTGGGCAACACCCGATGTAATTTCCATTCTTCGTTTGCCCTGTTTCGGGTCGTAGAGCAGGCTTCGGTCCTTTAGGTAGTCCCTCAAAAGCCGCACTAGAACTTGAAAAGCGTTTTCCAGCGTATTCAGAATATCCTCTCATCTAGAAGGCGTTCCTGACGTCATGTGTCACCAACAGGACGATCCGTCGTTTGGTGCGACCATACGCCTCTGCCTTTTGGACAATCGCATCAATGGTAGAACGTCCTGCTCTAAAGACGTACTGCCCAGGAGATAGATCCCCAGCAGCACGAATCGCGTCAGTGAGTCTTCCTTTGATGAGTTTCTCTAGCACTGTCCCAGCCGTGTCTAGCATGCATAACGGGCGGTATGCAGACGGCGATTCGAGATTCCCCTTCGCCTTGCTGATCAGCACGAGCCTCGCCACCTTCCGTCGTATCGGGAAAACCCCGCCCCGAAGGCCTTAGGTTTGAGTCGCTTCTTGAGTCTATAATCGCTTCGACCTCGACGCCATGGATTACAATGACTTTGTAGACCTTCTTGTCCGTCGGCTGTGAGGTGTTGACACGTCTCTTAGGCGGCCCCAATGGCGAAAGTTTTTTGCAAGCAGACGCGATGTGCCCGTACTCGTTACAACGAAAACACTTTGCCCCTTTCGACTTAATAGGGCAATTTCTGCTGATATGCGAAGACGCTCCGCAGTTGAAACACTTCTGCCAGTCGCTGTTTGGTTTCGGCTGTGGCCTCTCGCTCTTCACCATTTATTTTGCTGCCATCTTACTTCTCATCACCTGGTACTGGCTCCACTTCCTCCTCAGCTCTACGATCGTCGAAGCACCGTTCAAGATAACTTTACTCGACTCGGCGTCAGAGATGCCATCAATGATGTACTGGATTTTGGCCTCGACTTCGATTTCCGCATGGCTGACCATTTCAAACATTCGTTACACATACTCTTGGTATGATTTGTCTCCTTTTTTCTTCGTCTGACTTAGCCGTCTATGAACGTCTTTACTCTGATAACAGCGTTTTTTTCAACGTTGTCCAGCATTTAGAATGCGATTCAAAATTTACAAAGAGCTTAGCGGAGCCACGAAGCAGCTTTTTCGTCTAAACAACTTTTTGGTAACTATTCCAACGGCAAAGATCGGCGGTCTCCTCAAATGACGTGAGCCACCTTTCGACATTTTCTATGCCGTCTCCGGTAAACGTTTCCAAAGACTCTTCGACGTCCTTGAACGATGACTGTGGGGTTAAACGCTCTTGTAGCTCGTCGTCAATTTGATTTCGTTCATCGCGCCCGGCCCCTGTCCATCATAGACTTCGACTTTCGTCGACATGGCTTCTTTTAGGCGTGCCCGCTGCTTGTCCTTTGTACTTGTGGTCGTTAGGCCTAACTTATGCAACTAACTCTGCAATTGGAAGATTTGTAATTCGCGCAGCTCATCAGCGACATTTATCTTTGTTTCGGTGTCATCATCCACGCTTACGTCATCGGCCGACGTCGTCATTTCTCCGCCCGTCTGCACTTCTCGTCGTTTTTGCGCCCCAGCTTGGGAAGGGCTTGTTGCCATAAGCTGTTACCGCGCCCCGCTTCCACACGACGTCGACGTCTGAGTGCCCCAAAAGCAAAGCGGTCTGTTTACTTCGTCGTCGTCGCCTGTGTGCCCAAAAAGTCAAAGCGCTAGTCGTCACGCCATTAAATACAGCGTTTCGTTTGTGTGCCCTAAATTGTAAGGCACTCGTCGTAACACATTATTATCGCCTATATGCTTCCACTCACTGTCGTCTATGCGCCCCAAAATGCAAGGCGCCCCGCTTTACCCCGTCGTCGCCTATGCACCACAAAAGTAAGGGGCTCGTCGTTCTCCTCGTATGTGCGCCCCTAAATGAAAGGCACCTGCCGTTGATACATGGTGTCGTCGTATGTGCGCCCCAAAATGAAAGGCATTCGTCGTTGATACACGGTATCGTCGTATGTGCGCCCTAAAATGAAAGACACTCCGCAGTCACACACCGTCGTCGTCTACGCGCCTCAAAATTCAAGACACTCGTCGTACACACTTCATGCACCGTCTTCGTCTATCCAAATCGAACAAAAGCGTGCACCGTCTTAACGATTTACTTCTAAAAGCAAACGCACACCGCTTCAGCATCACACATTGTCATCGTTTATTACCTGCCAAACCGAAAGTGCCGCGCTGCGGTATACACTATTTTCGTGTGTGTGCAAAAACAAGCCGAGACACGATATCTCCTGCTTTTCTTTGTGGTGCTCCGTTGTATATGCCTCATGCCGTCGTCTGTGCTCGAAACAAGACACGCTACGTTGCTCTGCGTCGTCGTCGTAAAACTAGGCGCCCCGCTGAGACGAACAGTAATCGAATTTCATACTCGCGAACCGAATCCCGGTTGAGCTCCCAATTTGTGGGATTCGTTTTAACGGAAACACGAGTTGAAGCTTTAATACTGTATTTTAAACGAAAATCAGATACAAAAATATACTATTCAGCAAAACAGTTCTGCAGTCGCGCGTGTCGTCTTCTTCCTCTGTGCTCGTTCTCACCTCAGCAGCGAATTAAAAAAAAATCCGTAATTCGCCCCACATTTATCTGGCACAGAAAAGAAAATAACCACTTGCAACAGTTTGTCCTTATCTGGTATGTAAATAGGTTCTGCTTTTTCTTTACATCTGAAAGTTTTCACTCTGCCAGTAAAGAATTCCTTTATACTCGTATGTGCCTTGTTACTTAACTTCCATTTGCATTGCGCTTTCGATAACCACCAATCCCCATTTCCCATAGAGGGATCGACTCTGGTGGCTTAAAAATTTGCACGACTTATGATGTACTGTCGTAGATGTTAACTGAACTAAAAGGGTCGCTGGTAACCAACTTTAAATTATTGTGTACAACTGTCTGACGCAACATATCTAAATATATCGGTCAAGGCGTAAGAAAAAGCTTATCTGGAATCAATAAAATCGCTCCTACAGAATCGTGGAATAGGTAAGGTGCCTGGAAACAAGCATCCAACATTTCCATTAAATTTTCTCTTTGAAAACTTTATAAGTTCGGATTCGGTTTCATATAATACCATTAATTTCTTTTCATGCCCCCCTTGCAATCATTCACTATTAAAAATACATTAAATTATGCGATCTAAAATCAAAGAAGAATTTAATCAAATTATTTTCCCTAAAAGCTCAATTGATCCAATATTCTCATCAATTTGATTTTTCCTGCTCAACAAATGCCTAACCTACTCTCTCTGTCTCTCTTTAGTTCCAATCACTTAACTTTTAAGAAAACAAAATGGAATTCATGTCAAAGAAATTATTTCCGACAAGTTACGATTCCGATCAAGTGGAAAATGAAGAAGGCACGAAAAGAACAAAAGGTGAAGTGTAGATGCCAAGACGAGTAAGAAAGGTGTTGAATTGTGTACGAGAAAAGCTGTTCCACAGTCATTTCACTGTGAAAATGATATGACAGGGAAATTCCGTTGGTTGAAGTGAATTCCTTTACCCTCCTCTATTCTTCTACGCCTTAGAGGAGGGCATGAAATCTTATGAATGAACGACATGTGTGTAAATCCCTTGGAGATTTTCATTAAAATTTAATTTGCTCGTTGAACGAACGATTAAGGTCAAATATTTCAGCCTTGTCGTAGTCCCAGATAATTCCTTGCTGAGAGCTATTATCCTTGAAAGATGAGTGGCACGTGAAGTCTCGCCTTCAGCAATAAACTCGCAGTTTGACGCATCACAGTCATATTTGCCAATTCATATAAAAATTATTACGCAACTCCTCACTCTCATGTCCTTTTGCCAGCTTGCATAAATAGCCTAAAGTGTGCCACCACCCCCAAAAAAATATATATTGAGTCCTTCTCAATTACTCATTCGCATTTTTATTTGCAAAATGATAATGCTGAATTCATCTTCCTCCTTAACACATTCTCGATTTTGCCAACTTTCCACCACCCGAGAGAATTGCGTTAGTCAGCAATAGCAACAGCAAAAACAGCAACAAAAGGACACAGAGCAGCGAAGAGAAGAAGAAATGTGTTAAGTTCAAATAGCTTAGCATAGTTGTTATATCGATTTATCCATAAAAAAGTTGTTTCGAAAACAAGACCAAGTGGCGCCATGTTACAGGAGAATGTTGTTGAAAGGCGGCCAACGACTCAAAGGGGGGAGGGAGGATATTGTAGTTGAGGGTGTGTGTGTGGAGGGTTTTTAATGTGCGTGCATGTGGATCTAATGCCAAGCAACTGTCCGCTAGAATTCTAATCAATAAGACAATGTGTTTAGGACAAATGCTGCTTTTGTAAGGATTCGAAAGGATTCATGGACTATCTGACGACTTACATCACATCATCGTTTCAAAGTAATTGTCCATGAAGTTGATATTCCTTCAAAGGATTCCAATAGAATGAAGAGTTTGTTGTGTGGGACGTAAGAAAGGTATTAAGTCATTTTCCAGAAATATCGATTGTCATTTGTTTTGTGAGCACAATTCTTCGGAAGTCATTTAATATTACTTCTCGCAGATATTTGGAAACAATCACAAAAGCTCTTCAAATTAATTTTTTAAACTTTGAACATAAAATATTTTATTGTATTAATTTGTAAGCGTTGAATTTGAAAGAAGAGCGAAATATTTGAAATTTAATCAAAGTTTGATGAAACTCCCTCGTTTCCTGTTATCAACTTTCTGAGAGTTGGAAAGCTTCAAGCGGTTGCACAGATTGTCTAAGTTATTAAATGGGAATTATCAATGCTAGTTGAAGTTTGATGCCCATGATAAAATCTAGGAAAGTTTCCCAATATAATAATTGCTTTGTGTTATACATTCTGCTCGTGCATAAGGACTTGATCTTGTGTAATTTCAAGGAGTATAAGCAATTTTTTAGAGGAAGAAGCAGTTTATACTCTAGAAGGTTCTTTAAAAGTTATGTATAATTGGAATATTGTATGAAAGGCGTCGACTGCGGTACATGCTTGATATTTTTAGAGTCATAGAATATGATAGGAGCAGACTGATGCACTTTGATGAATTATGTTCGTTCAAATAGAAATAGGGAAGGACTTTCCTTATCTACAAAGTTATACGAGTATTGTCTTGCTTTTCCAGCCCTGCAGGAGTTTTTTTAAATGAATAACATTGTAGGCACCACTTTTCATCTGGTATCCTACTTTTTGAAGGGTTCGATATACACCAAGGAAAAACGTATTTTATGGTAACCAAGCGGCCTCAAAGAACACTCTTCCGACCATAATCACTTGAATCGAAAGAGGATTGTAAAAGTTGTATCAGAGGGCGGTCGGATAAGTACGAGCGCTTAGCCTATAAAACAAAAACGAAAATAATTAGAATTTTGAAAGGATCTTATAGGAAACGAGTATGTTTTGTATGTTACAGAGTTCAAATTTATGATTAAGATACGTGTAAGCGCACAGGCGAACTGAACGTGTCGACGGTCGTAGTGGGACTGATTGGTTTCAAAACAGGTTTCTCGTTGCGACTGGGCAATCGTATGTAGTGAAATGGGTATCTGAATTGTCCGTGAAGGACTACAGCGATGGTCTGCTGCCTCGGGAAAGAGGATGGTCAGATCCGCCGAGAATGGCCATGTCTGGGGACGCGTGAATGCGGTGGCAGGCGAGCGTTGCGGTGTCGTTCTTTCCCCCTGGCACAAGGACCCACTACAAAAAAATTTCGCATTCACGAACTCTTGGGTCACAGAAAGAAGTCGACCGAAGTCGAAAAATGGGACTAACCAGCTAAGGGTTGGAATCGCTTGTTCAGAGAACAAGTTAGGACGAGCAAAAACGGACGGACTTGCGGAGTTTTCGTCGTTACCCGACGCTTCTTATGGCCCACAAATAAGAGTAAGGCATCCAAATGGAGGTGGTTGAAGCTGAGTACAGACGAACTAAACAGACGTATATATATATAACCATCGGCGCAGGTCCTTTGCGTGGTTTACCCCGACTTCTTTCCCCGATAGATCAGTTAGCAGGTAACGATTGGGTCCTACCACCTTCTGTACGCGGCTTTTCAGGAAACGCCGGTCGAGCTTGGCATTGTTATGCCCACCGGCGTCACTTTGGCAAAAATTAGGCCGAAAAACCTCATCTCCTTCTTTAAAATTGGAAGGTCGTGACCTGAGGTTGTACTGCGCCTCATTTGCACGTCCTTTATCTTCCATCCGATTTGTTGGCGGAGGTCTCCTAAACGCTCGTGGGGCTCCAGCGCAACGACGTGATCTCCCAAGCACTTCAATGTCCGTAATAGTCTGTATGATTTACCATGGCAAATCATGTGCTGTCCGGAGGTGGCATAGTAAGGTGAGACGCCAGTGACGGAATGATAAGATGACCGCAGAGCGCGAGTGATGGCGGACAATCTGTGGTCCCAATCCTTCTGAGTTGGATGAACATAAGAACGGATCGCGGCTAACAGTGTGCGATTCAAACGTTCAGATGGGTTAGACTGAGGAGAGTATATGGGCGTCAGTTGGTGTTGGACGCCGTACTGTTCGAGTATACCCTTAAACTGCCGAGATTTGAACTGTACTCCGTTGTCCGAGTACACACTTTCTGGTACCCCGAACACGTGGTATACTCGACTCTCTAAAAATTTCAAGATGGGTGGAGTCGTGAACTTGCGAATAGGTTCCACCGGTGGGAATTTCGAGAGCTGGTCTAACACCACGATAGCTCCGATGTGTCCCATAGAAGAACGAGGATATTGACCGAGTAGATCTATGTACAGACGTTGGAGTACGCGTTCTGGGACGTTGAGTTGACCCATAGGAGGTCGAAGAGGCTGGTCAATGGGGTCCTCGTCGTTCACTGTCAATTCTAGGTGAAAACATTCGCGAGAGATTATCGGGCGCGATGTTCTGGGTCCCTTTCCGGTGTTTGATGAAAAACTTGAACCCTTGCAGTTTAAGAGCACATCGGGCCAGGCGTTCATGTAATTCGGCTTGGTTCATCAACCATTGTAGCGAAGCGTGGTCTGTGAGGACTTCAAACTGGTGGCCTTTGATGTAGACTGGGAATTTCTTTGCAGCCATCACCACTGCCAAACATTCCTGCTCGGATGCGGTGTAGTTCCTTTGGGCCGAGCTCAGCTTATTGGACATGAAGGCAATGGGAGCTTCCTCCCCCTCTTCGGTAAATTGCATAAAAACGGCTCCCACTCCATGTTGACTTGCATCACAATGAATGGAGAAGGGCTTCTTAAAGTCGGGGCTGTGCAAGACTGGAGCTGATGTTAAGGCTTGCTTTAGCTCCTCAAATGCCTTTCGACTGAGCTCGGTCCAAATGAACTTCCCTTTCTGAAGCATGTCGGACAGGGGCGCTGAAACTGTTGCGTGATTCCGAACGAACCTTCGGTACCAACTACACGCACCAAGGAAACGTCATAGCTGCTTAACAGTTTTTGGTAAGGGGAACTCGTCAATCGCCCGAGTTTTGTCCGGATCCGTTTTGGTGGTGCCATGTCCGATGACATATCCTAGGTATCGGACTTCGTTCATGACAAACTTATTTTTTTGGGCGTTGATGGTGAGTCCCGCCTTACTGATGTGCAGGGCTACTTCTTGCAGGAGTAGGAGGTGTTGGTCGAACGTTTCCGTGATGAGTAGCAGATCATCCAGGTACATGAACACTTGGTGTTTCAGATGAGGCGGAATTACTTTGTCCATTAGCCGGGTCATCGTTTGCGGAGCGTTACAAAGGATAAAAGGCATTGTGACAAACTGGTATAATGGTCGGCCGGCTGTGAAGGCGGTCTTATCCCTCGACCCCTCATCGAGTGGAATTTGCCAGAATGCATCTTTCAGGACGGGACTGGTAATGTAATTTGCTTTCGACGGTCTCCCCAATATTCCATCGATGAGCGGATGAGGGTAAGCGTCTTTGATGGTCACTGCGTTTACTTTCCGGGCATCTAGACAAAGACGGACTTTACCTGGCTTCACCACCAAGGTTACCGGTGAGGACCAGGCACGTTGGGACTGATCTACAACCCCCAACTCGAGCATCCTGTCCAACTCTGCGTACACTAACTTTTCCATGGCCGGTGAGATGTCATAGTGTCTCTGCTTAATTAACTTACTATCGCCAACATCGATGACATGCGAGACCAGTGTGGTGCGGCCAAGGCCTTGCATAGCTTAAGATGGAAGAGCAGCGATGGATGCTTCCAGACGTTAATTCATGCCTATCGGGTACAGAAGCGAGTTCGTTGACATATCTAGTACTTAAGGGTGCATCGGTGAATAAATCGGGCCCAAACAAAATTGGAGGACGAAATCGACGCCAAGATACACGTTCTGGGTCAGAGAAGGGATAATGAAGAATGTAATATCCTTAGCCTGACCTCGGAACGTCACGGGCGTGGTTAATCTACCCTGGATAGAATGCTTGGTGCCATCCGCGGTGCTGATTTCAGAGCGCCAAGGCTTAATCAAGGTAGAATGTTGATGGAGTACCTTTGAGCCAAGGCTCGAGGCAAGGCAGCTGATACTTGCACCCGTGTCAATCAGTGCAATCGCGATTTCGCCCAACACTTTGATTGGACGTAAGATCTGGTATAACTCTCAGAAACCTCCGAGATGTTACAAAATTTTAATGTTTGATGGCAGGTGCGCTCTCTCTTGCGGAAACTCCGCCAACAACGGGTTGACCATTTTGTTTTGCGCTGGCGAGAGGTGACTTCTTCGGAAGCAAATATTGGCTCTCGAGCCGCCCGATATTCCTGCAGTTGAACATGGTATAACTTTAGTACGCGAATTCGGGGCTGCCG
Source organism: Odontomyia ornata (assembly GCA_963969285.1). Classification (NCBI taxonomy): domain Eukaryota; kingdom Metazoa; phylum Arthropoda; class Insecta; order Diptera; family Stratiomyidae; genus Odontomyia; species Odontomyia ornata. Next base: position 88,174,851 of record OZ017742.1, read on the forward strand.
AGGTTCTTCAAGCAGTAACTGCGGTGGTTGCTTCAACACTGTCGTTGGCGAGGCTTCCGCGGGAGAGGGCACATCCGCAGTCGTAGTTGTCACGGCTGGTGGGTTATCGTCAATGTTGTTGGGGTTGGCAGCTGGCTGGCAACATAGTGTGGGGTTGTGGAGAACCGCTGAGGTGGTCGGGTACTCACTCGGCCGTAGCAGAAAACCATACGCTCCGGTTTGCTTTCAGTTCCAGCCGATCGTGAGGTCCCCCACCGCGGCTACAGTAAGCTTATCCGACTCCAAGTTTTCCTACAGATCTGTGGTGTTGTATTCTGCTGCCACTTCCGCGATTCCACGCCGCGGACTCGTCCTCGCTAGCAAGTAGGGTCGTTCCCGGAGGTCTTCCTCGATCCCCCCCCAGTCGACTCACGGCCCTCAGCAGCAATTCCATACTCTGCGGGTCTGAGGTTGCGACATGAGGACGAAATTCCGGCCTTAAGTTCCGTTTCAACACCCGCAACAGTTGTGTGGATGTCATCGGCTCGGACAGCTGGTCGTTCAGCCGAAGGATGTCGGCCCGGTGTTGCTTCCAGGGGCTCTTGCCGGGTAGAGTGGCCTTCCGCTCGCGCACCCTTTTATGGTGTAGGGTTATGTGATTCGATCACATAATTCTATAACATAAATCGGTCACGTCTATATTTCTCTTTTGATGGGAAAGTTCATGCAAATTATGTTTGTATGAGTTTTCCACTCAAATGTGAAATGTATGGCCACGTCTACGTTTGGATCTTGATCCGGTTGGAAGGGTGCGAGGGGGTACCACCTCCATCTGGATGCCCCACTCTTATTTGTGGGCCATAAGGATCGTCGGGCAACGACGAAGTCTCCGCCAGTCCGTCCGTTTTTGCTCGTCCCAACTTGTTCTCTGAACAAGCACTTTCAACCCTTAGCTGGTTACCTCCTTTTTTGTTCGACTTCGGTCGACTTTTTCTGTGACCCAACAATTCGTGAATACGAAATTCTTTCTGTAGTGGGTCCTTGTGCTGGAGGGAAAACCCGCCCCACGACACCGCAACGCTAGCCTATCGGCGGATCTAACCATCCTCTTTCGCCGAGGTAGCAGACCATCGCTGCAGTCCTGCACGGACATTTTTATACCTATTTCACTACAGGTAATAGTAGTGGTAGGTAAATCTCCAACATTCTGCCCGCCTCATGTGAAGCATGAAAAAATGCGAAATGCGAAGAATCTGCCCGCCGTGAGGGATGCTGATTTTTCTAGTTAACTGAAGGTGCGATATCATTTAGTGAAACTTTCGTCTGTTCGGCTGAAGTATCGACGGGAAGTACGCAAACCTTGGCGACTACGCGTTTCGTGCTACTACCCGCGTATTTTACCGTAACTGCACGTGTTAGACCATCAACTCCGGGGTATACGTTTGTGATTCTGCCCAGAGCCCAGTGAGTGGGCGGTAGATTTGCGTCCTTTAATATAACTAGATCGTTGATTTTGACTTCTTCTTTCACATTTCGTCACTTATGCCGCAGTTGCAAATGATTCATGTACTCGTGTTGCCAACGGTACCATATATTGTATTTTCTTGCATGTGCTGAACTAGCTACCACCGCCCGAGTCGATTAATCGGGCACTCAATGGTAGAAGGTGACGAAATGGCCAATAGGCTCTCCTCGACCAAGAACTGTCCTTGTGCTAAGGTATTCATATCTTCGGGGTCGTCCGTGATGGAATAAAGCGGACGTGAGTTGAGGCATGCCTCTATCTGGCAGATCAGAGTCAGCATCTCCTCTACATCAAGAATGTGGGTCCCGACGAGCCGCTTAAAGTGGTGTTTGAAGGACTTCACACCAGCCTCCAAAAGACCACCGAAATGTGGTGATCACTGGAATGAAGCTCCATTTAGTACCTTCCCTTAATAGAGCCTCCGACGTCTTGGGCGCTTTGATTAGCTCTTTGATATTTTCAGTGAGTTGCTTGTCGGAGGCCACGAAGTTACGTCCGTTGTCGCTTTAAAGCTTAGCGCACCATCCTCGGCTGCTGCTGTGAAGACATCTGCGGTGAGGTCGAAAACTAACTCCAAGTGCACAAAAGAGACGAAGATGCATACGTAAGTTTTGAAGACCATTCGGTTACTACCCTTGCGTGGTGGCTAGTATAGTCTGCGTCTGAGTGAAGACAAAGCTTGACAGGAATCACTCGATCGATTAGAAGATCAGCCATGAGCTGATGCTTCGTATCGGCTCGTAGACGACAGCACACTATACAATGCCGTATAGTTTGCTTAACTAAACTACATACGTTCTCCAATAATCCAGTATCTCGAGCGAAGATATTGCATAGTCAGCTGTACGCCACCGTGTAATGTGACGTTATGTACTTGTCGAACTAGCAATCGCGTAAAGTTGCTCCGCTTCGGAAGAATAGTCGGAGGACGACTCATCGTCCTCCGACCCTTAACACCTGATGCTGATCCATGAATGGCCTGAGTTTCAAGAGTTTGTTGGTATTCGGTACAGCCCTTTGCTTGGTAACGTGGGATATTAAAGTTGCAAAGAATGAAGACTGAATAATTTTCGTCAAAGTAGTACGAGCGGCATCGGCCTCTGTCATACTGAGCGGACCGATTTGTTTGTTCTTAGCTCGTTCGTTGTAGAATCGCATGCAGTGAGCTGTTATTCGAACTAGTTTCGAAAACGAGGAGTAGTTCTCCAGTAGCCTGGTGTCCGGATCCGTGGGGTAGCTAGTAGTTGTTTGGAACACTCGCAATTCATGTTTAGTCAGCGACCAAATGTGATGACTTTGGCCAGAAATTAGAATGTTTTTTGAGCCAGACAGGTCCAAACCACCAAGACTCGCAGGCAATGAGTTCAGTTGCCGAAATTTCTCTAGTTATGCGATCAGCTTGATTTTCCTTGGACGGAATGTGATGCCAGATACCGTGAGGTAGCTTCTCGTGTATCATTGAGACTCGATAGGCAACGAAGACTGTCCACTTGCTCGGATGCTCCTTTAGCTAGTACAGGGCGAAAGTAGAGTCGGACCAAAGGTGTATTTGTACGTTGCTGAAGTTCAGTTTGTCGCGAACTGTGACTACGAGATCAGCTAGGAGGGCCGCCCCGCATAATTCCATTCTGGCTAGTGAAATTGTTTTCAGTGCGCTCACTTTTGTTTTAGCGGTGAACAGATGCGCCAAGATCTTCTGCATGTCGGTTACGACTCGCAGGTATACAGCAGCTCTGTACGCGCCCAAAAAAGCGTCGTAAAACCCATCTAGTTCTAGGCTCGATTGCCACTTGGTAGTGCCAACCCAGCAGTTGACCTTAACAGTGTGCAAGTCTGCAAAATCTTCGCGCAGTTTTACCCATTGTTTTTCTAATTCCTTGGGCAAACTATCATCCCAGTCTATTTTCTTCAGCCACAAGCATTGAATGAAGCTTAATGGTAACTGCTTCTAACCATCCGAATGGGTCAAATATTCGACTGACATCCCAGGCTATGCCTAGAGCCTTGATGTCGCTTTCGTGAACAACTTTTGGATTCGCACGCTTTTGGGCAATGTTAGCTAGAATCTTCTCGGAATTGGCCAACCACTTCCGAAGTTTGACTCCCCCTTCCATTATTAGAGCCATAACTTGAACTTGAACTTGAACACAAAGAATGAACGGAAATAATCTCCAAAGTATGAAGATTGCGAAAATATCGTTCAGAAGCTTGGAACCGGTGTGAAGAATATCGTTCAAGGATTTTCCCGACGTGGTTTTTTGCGACGCGTTGTACACAACCCGTAGTTTGGAAGTTGTGCTGGTTTGTCTTAAAACCGCTTGATGCGGAAGGTAGTAGGCTGGAAACGAAGCTACTTCATTCGCATGAACGAGCTCCATATGTTTCGGTTCGATGTATTACTCAATAACATCGTCGTAAGAACGTTTCAACTGCTCGCTCTTCTGGAAACGTTTTTTTAGGCGCAGCAACGAGTAAGTAGCGGCCCCTTGGATGATCATAGTCCCTCTGGAGGCTCTTGAGCGGAAGCTGGACCACGTATCGGCCGTCGTCGGAACGTCGATGAATTCTCATTAAAAATTTCTTCGCAGTTGACTTCGTCAGGGGTGAGTGTCGTAGACTTAGGCAGCTCCTCTATCTCCCAGAATACGTAGCCGACGCTAGTCGCCTGTGCAACAGGTGTTCCGGGAGGGCCTCTCCGGATGTCGTTTTTGGTTATTCTCGCGTAAACTTCCACTCCAATTATCAAGTCGATGCTGGACGGCTTTCCGATTTCCGGGTCTGCTAATTTCAGGCCCTTGATGTGACGCCAGTTGTGTTTCTCGACAAACATTAGCGGAATTAATTAGCTAAGCGACGGCAGCACTAACGACCGCCTAGAAAAACGCACTGACGGATCATGCATCGAAGCGATTTCGTGTATCATTATGGAACTTGAAGTGCCTGCTTTCACTTGCCCGACACCGTACATGTTTACCTTAACTGTTTTCTTAGAGGATGGCAAAGAATTCGCCATTGATTGTGACATGAAGTTTGACTCTGGGCTTTGGTAGAGTAGCAGTACGACACCCGTCGCTGTCACCAGCAGTGCTTCACCCGTCAGCATCGGACTCGACAACAGATCGGCTGATGCAGTTGGTGCTGAATGTGGAAAAGTTATTCTTCCTGGTGTATGTATCATAGTGTGATGACGTTGTTGACATTGTTGGCAATGTTTATCTGACGGACAGTTTGTCGCGTTATGACCAGCTTTCAAGCAATTTAAGCAAAGGCCTCTTCGCTTAACTAGAGCGGTACGTTGGTCGACTGTTTTTGCTCGAAATCGCGGACAGAATAGCATAGATTGCCTTGGCAGCAGTGGCAACTTCTAGTCGTCCTAGCGGTACTCGTCAGAGCAGCTTGTTGTGTAGATGTTGTTTGAGATGAGTGCGAGATCGAGCAATGCGCCCTGCCCATTTACGGATAGTGCCTCCATGCGGCATTCAAGAAACTTTTTGAGTCCATTATAGCCAGGTACTTTAGTATTATGCGCCAACAATGTTTCACAGTCTTGTGTGTGTTGGCATCTAATTTATCCAACATTACGTACACTAGCCAGCTGCCCCAATGATCAACTGGCTGAGAGAGATTTCCGAGTGAATTTACAAGTTGACTGAAGTTGTCTAATACACGTCTTATCTCATCGGCGGATTCAGTTTTCATGATAGGCACAGGCACAAGTGCATGTAAAATGGCATTGACCAAACCTCTTGTGTTGTCGAAACGAGACAGCATCGAATCCCAAGCTGACGCATAGTTGTTCGCCGTTACTGCTACATGTTTGAATAGAAGTTTCGCTTCACCGGGAACACTCGACTTCAAATAATGAAGTTTCTGCACATCGTATAATGACGAGTTCGTATGGACCAATGACTCGAATAAGTCCTTGAAAAAAGGCCAATTTAGAAACTCGCCATCGAAGGTTGGGAGTTCTATTTCGGGCAGCATTATCCCGGCTTAGGTACCTAGTGGTATTGGGTTATGGAAGCCCTCGTTCGGTGTGGTCGGCTGTTGAGTGGCGATTTCTTGCAAGCACCAAGATTTCGCTTCGATGTACGCCGCCTCAACTGCAAAAACAAAAAACGATCGCCGCTTTGAAGTTCCTCCGCACTAATTTCTTCAGGTGTAGCCTCTTGTACTAACTGCTCGTACGCGCCACTGACAACTCAATTCGTGCTCGCAAAAAATTCACCGTTCGACTCACTTTCGCGGTTTTCCCGGCATTCGCGACGAACTTCACGACACGTGTCGCCCACATATCCGATTGTCGTATAAGTTTTCCCATAGCGTAATTCAGCTCGACGGACCAATAATTAGGAGTTTGAAATGATCTTATAGGAAACGAGTACGTTTTGTATTACAGAGTTCAAATTTATGATTAAGAAGCGTGCAAGCGAACAGGTGAACCGAACGTGTCGAAGGTCGTAGTGAGACTGACTGGTTTGAAAACTGGTTTCTCGTTGCGACTGGGCAATGATAATAGTGGTGATAAATAAATCTCCAACAGAAAATTTTGTGGTGATTTATTACTCAACATAATTTCGTCTTAGCTCGATACACGACCCAGCGACGCTCCAACTTCTTTAAACCGTCTGAAAAATACGTTTTCTCCAGGCCTGCAAAGTAGGCCTCTGTGGCGGCATTGACCTCCTCATTCTGGAAATCACACCCAACAAAAAAAAGTTGCAGAAACGATCCCGTCGGAATCATAAAAACCAGGCACAATGGACCTCACACTGAAAAGCTAGCTTTTGCCTTCAAAATTTTATTGCTATCACAAGAACATCGTGCTGCGGTTTTCGTCCAGTCTAACAATTTTCCTTAATCTGTTAGACGCTTGGCATAGAATAGTACTCGGAGCTTTGTGGTTTTCTCAGCTAGACGAATTTAAGATAGTAGCTTGCTGAATCTTGCAAATTTAACGTCCCTATCATATGTCCAAACTGTTCTATGGATTTTTTTTATATTTTTTTGTAAGATTAATCGTATCAATGCAATGCTCATGAAACTCTTAGTTTCTCTGCTTCTTTCGCCAGCGTAACCGTAGGCACAAAGTATCTATGAGAGTTGGGCTATTCCTTTGTCTAAGAACTTGTATTTCCTGCTCTACTTCAGTCTTTATTGGTTGGGTATTCACGTTTCACATTCCGCAATGGAGAGCTTCTAATTTTTTTACTATCTATATGTAGAAGACATTTTTAAGATACAACCGTATCGAAAGCTGCTACAGCAAAAGAAACTTTGACCAAGTATGTGTAAAATGAGGTCAGGATTATTTATTGAAAAAAAACCTTTTCACAGATGAGAGAGTAAGTCGGGTCGGCCCATGAACTATTATGAAGCGACCGAATAGCTTGACAGACGCAAAAAGAATAAAAATCCTAGAAGAACCGATTGCCATTTGAAGTTTCATGCCTGAGCGACTAAGCTCTTAGCAATAAGTGCCGTTTTTTTGCTGTCTAGATGTGAAGGTTGCTTACATCCTGAGTGTGGGCTTTCCAAACACACAAGGCTTCTAGACTACCCACTATCAGCCTGAGAATCTAGTATGAGCCATTTGACACACTGCTTCGGGAGAGGCCTCATTTTATTTCACGTCATCCAATTGTAAAACTCCCTTTTCTGGCTCTCTCATTTTCATTTAGAGGTCACTGTGCTACCGAGCTCTTTTTTTTCAATGCGTGGCGGGCGTTCTCTTTCCCTACTGCGCAAAATATACTGCCGGTAGGCCGTGGCTTAGCGATCTTTTGTAGGTAAGACTGAAAACATCCCGCTCAAGGTCTGGTTCAGGTAGTAGACTGTCTCACCATGGTTTCAACTGAGCCACGGCGTCATTCGCCCAGGACTGCCACCAATCGTTGAGTGAGCGTTGCTTTTCCTTGTGAGTAACTATCTCCCTTCGCCTTCGCTTTGGCGCAGGTAAATTTTGCTGCCTCCTCAAGCAAAAAGATTGATGAATATCACTCCTGCGATGTACAGAACCGCTGACTTAGAAATCGTCCAATATGCGGATGCAATCTTCAGTGCTAACTGTCTCTGTATTTATGCCAGGGATTTCCAGTACAGCTCCGTCTTGAGACCATCGTGCCGAATTTCCGTGATCAGTCGTTCAGTCCTCCACTTGGCGCATCAGCATACCCAGCCTAAGTTGCAACTGTGCAACTGCTCTTTTCTTTTCTTTTCTTTTGTGAGTCGTTCTACCTTAATTGTAATACGGGAAACATCTGTTGAGCCACTTTCAACCCTGTTGAAAAGGCGTAGCGAGAGTGCTTTACGCCATATCCTGAAGATAATATAGCCGATTAGAATTTTGCTCTTAATCAAAAGTTGAGTTGCTTCCGTCTCTGGCATTTCAATGCTCGTGACTTTCTGCCCTTTGCGCTCTCTGGTATCAGCCTTGTCTACATGCGAGTAGCACAAACTTTAGCAAGATGCGTCCCAGTGTATCTTTTATTTCAACTGCTTCCCCTATGCTGTCAATATCCCTTATTTCTAGGTTCAGCACAGGCTCCCAGGTGGCGTTTGACCCAAGTAAGCCTCTTTATGGCTTGTAGAAGGAATCCTTATTTATGGTTGGTGCCTCAACCTCAATAAGGAGACCATCAGATTGGGTTGACTTGTTTGATTTTATATCACTGTTCATATCCTCTGGGTCGATCCCATTGTGAATATCGCGTACCTAATATGTGTGCGTACGGACGTTCGTTGGTTTTTGAACAAGTAACGGGCCTGCAAGAGCTTTACGTCTGCTTTTTGCATTTATTTTCCTTTCTCACCGTTGTATTCTTGTTTGTAATTTTTCTTTTCTTTTGTCAGGGACAGGATTAAAATCGTCGCTAGGAACTGATGTTGTTTGCTGTGTTGGGGAACATATGTGTTTGACCTTTTTTCCTATCGCTTACATGCCATTTGCTTCATACTTCATACTTCATACTCATGTTATCTTCTGAGGAGGCATCAAAACTTTTTCCAATGGATTTCTCATGGCTGGGAGGGAACCGAATATCTTTCGTTCAAGATTGGTTAATTGAGATAGTAGTTTAGTTAGTTAAGAATAAAGAGATTTGTCCTTGTGCTAAGACTTACTAATTCACGTCTTGTAGTGGCGTATCACAAATTACAAACTTCCTCTCAACGGCACTATCAAGAATGTCTCAACTTCCATTGTGATTTGTAACGAATAATTGAACACATATTCAATCACCCATTACTTTCATCCAACCAATTTTTCAATTCCTCACAATAATTGCAGAAATATTATTACAACTACCGTAATCGAAATGGGCAAAATCTCAATTCCTATTATTCAGGAATTGACATTTTTATTACTCAATTACATTTTTTTGTAATGGGAATTGAAAAGTAGTTCTAATAGATTTTCCCAGCTGTGGCTGTCTATATGGCAACAAGTATTTCGGAAAAGAAAATTAGTACAAGGGTGAAGTAGTTGAGTGAATATAATAGGAATGTAAAACTAATTTAAATGTATTATTGTGCTAAAAAATTTCTATTTTCCCTGAATTTTTTCCGGTTTATTTTATATTCAATTAGTTACAAAATTTTTTCAATTCTATGAAAGATTTTATTATTTTATGTTTCAAATTATTTTTCCCATGAAATTTGTGTATTTGAATTTTTTTTATTTTCTCAGTAAACAATCCAACACATCATATATTTGATTTATGATTGGCTTAAGGATTTACCACTCTGAATCTTCTATTCTACCTTAGCCACCTCACTATTCATTATTTTTACGTTTTTATTTATTCCACCGGAAATGGTAGGTGTCTTAATTATTTTAATGCTATTTTCGTTTCAACCAAATAAAAACGCAAAGTAATCGTGTTTCCAAGTTGCTCTCATTTTCCATTTCTTTTCAGGTAAACATAAGAGTGGCTATATTTCCGTTTCCTGTCTCCTTACATACATTCCGTTACAAATTCAAGAGGGCTGTGATTTGATATATGGTCCCTCACATGAAAGTTAAGCATAATCAGCTGCACTGCGCTGTTGAATGGGTTTGAAAGAAGGGGATGGTGAGCAAAGTAAGTACTAGTGCTAGAATATAAAGTTTTATTGTTGTTCCAGTTAAGACGTATGAATCTAATTAAGTGAATCATGCTCTTACCACCACAATAGAGTGGCTCCGTCGAGAGCGTTAATCCTCCATTGTACATTCACCAGACTGGATAGATGCCTTTTTCATTTACTCGTTCTACCAAGTAGGTCCTTCTGTGCATGTACAAGTACGCTACGCGAGCAGCAAGGGAAAATAAAAGAAAATTAATAGGTTTGTTGGGGTAGGTAACGGACAAACACAAGTTAGATCCAACCGTGCTGACTCCATTTTCTTCATCGTCCTGATATAATAATGCACATTGTATAATTTATTGCTGAAAAACGTTGTTGGCGCCCTCGTATCGTCGATGTCGTGTTAGAATAGCGTACTGGGGGTGAGATTGGTTGGGTAACATTCCAGCTGGAAAATTGCAATATTTTAAGTGATTGGGTGGCAGTGGGGCGTTGTTTATGCAAGGGAAATAGTTGGTGGGTAGACCGTGGTTTGGTGGGTGATATAATGGCAAACAGCTGGAGTTTGTCTCACTTTATGGTGTTTTCTTTAAGATTTGCTAATTTATTTGCGAAATGCAGAGTTGATGAGCAAAGCTTTGTTCAGGACTAGGGAGCGGTTGTTTACTTACAGTCGCGACTAGAAGTTATTTTGATTCAGCAAGGATGGCATACGTAAGTTTTGTTCTATGGTGGTGGTGGTATTTGCTGCAAATATTGAAATTACCACTCATGTGAATTTACTTTGTTTTTCTACTTTTGAAATAAAAAGAAATAGTCGGGGTATAACCGAAAAAGCTAGCTTATGTGTCAATCGTTTCAAAGAATTCCTGAATATTGGGTTAATAAATCAAAGGAAACCGTAGGACTTCAAAACTGATATAAATAGTTTAACCCTTGACAGAGCTGGGAATCCCTGACAAAATTCAATTCCTGAGTAATGGGAAAAGAACTTTTGTCCATTTCAATATCAGTAATTGTAATGTTTAATGACTTTCCTTCAATTACTCTGAGGAATTGAAGAACTAACGAGATAAAAGTAATGAGTTGTTGGTAATATATTCAACTACCCATTACGCTTTTGATTCTGCCACTGAATTTAATAATTTTTCGGTGAGTGCATACCGATGTGGCAATAGGTCAGCTAGTTCTTTGTACATGTGATGAAGAATGATGAAAGAAGAAATATTTTTTGTGTAGTAGAAGAGGGTATTGCTAAGACAAATCTCCACTTATAAAAAAATGTAAGTGTAAAATTAAAACTGAATATTTATGTTATTGTATATATATTATTTATGCTCACGACTCTGAATTATCAATTTCTCTGGCTTAGTAATCCTATTGTTTTTTTGTTAAAAAAAAGAAAGAAACTTGTTCTAAATTGACAAGACAAACACGAAGGATATCGTGAAAAATTGTTTGTTAAATTAATTAAAGACCTAAAAAATGTGTAATACTCATCTTCATTGTCGAAAAAAGTGTTGAATGAAAAATCAAAGATTTCTTTTCAAATCATGGGCTGGAAAAATAAAAAATTAAAGTATTAATTGCAACCAAAACGCAATATCTAAAAATGACTTGTTTGCTTTTAAGACAATCAGCCGCTTAAAGTTTACGCTTGAAAGTGCGAATCGATGCGACAAATTTACAATCGTTGTGAAGGAGAACAGTTACTCGCCTGGACTTGAAGATGCAAGAGCTGAGTCCACCCTCTTGTTATCAACCTGATTCCATTTTCAAGCTGTCTGTTAATTCACCATTTACCTTGATCTCTATCGTTTTCATAGTAAGGGAATCAATTATCTTCTTCTGAATCCTCCAATATGAAATCGAGGGAAGTACCAAATTTTTTGAATGCTCGCAAAAAACTTGATGCATTGTGTGCGATTATAGCTACAATTTTTTTAAGAGGAATTTAATATTCCTGATGAACTTGGAGTATCATATTAGCTAAGCTATACGGTCGTTACTATGTGCTGTTTCTTCTTCATTACACGACAGCCGCTCTGGGACTTTCGCTCTCTGGAAAAAGTGTCCCAACTGTCTTGGTCCATTAACCGAATCCTCCAATTTCGAAATCCGAGCATGTCTTCGTGGACCGAGTCAGATCAGCGTTTCCTCGGTTTCCTTTGCCCTTCAGTTCTCCCAACGGATACCGTTCCGCGTCCATACGACTCATGTGGCCAGCCTATTGCTGCTTCCGCAGTCTTACATTCATTAACACCTCCGACTCGTCAAGAATTTCATACAGCTCATGGCTCTGTCGAATTCGTTATTGGTCCCCGTCTACTTGTAGCTTCGCTCGAATTATTCTCCAAGGCGCTCAATGTGCTTGTGGATACTTGGGTAAGGGTTCATGTTTCAAACCTGTAAGCATAGCACAGGTCTTATCACAGATTTGTATACTTGAAGCTTTGTTTTCCTGTGGATGCAGCTGGTCTGCAAGATCGTCAAAAATTAACAAAATATTTTATTGAAAGCTGTATTCTTCGGCGTATTTAGTGTCGTCCGTTACCGATGCTGCTTATTTTAGAGCCTTAATACACAAATTCGCCTACATATTTGATACTGTATTCGCCAAGGGAATCAATAGATTTTGTGACCATCAATTCAATTGAAATAAAATAGTTTATTACCCTGATTTCACTGAATATGAATTTTGCTTCAATTGTATTTTTTTACTGCGAATTCGTTCGCGCAGTGTCACACGTGTCACTTTTAACGCGAATTTCAAATTCATTTATGGTGGCGTCTAGTGTGAAGATGATTTATCAATGCTTTTCGTTGTTGTCTGTTGTCGTTGATGATGTCGTCATGATTTGATCAAGACGTTTGCGATAATTGTTGACCAATATAATTCACGTTGATTTTTTGGATGAAGTAATTGTTTTGATTTATTGCCAGGTATTTGTTGTTGTTGTTGTTTTGGATGATGTCATTGATGTTGATGTAGACATTGGCGACAGTTTTTCTTGCGATTGCGTTGACATGTAGCAAAATCCTTATGACACCATTCAGTTAATGTGAGTTGTGCAATAAAATAGCGGCCAGATAAAATAGAGTAGCAATAGTTGGAGTGTTTCTTGAGTTTATTTTTTATTGGTGTCTGCATATTATAGATTAGAAGCTAAACCATTCTTTCAGGAGCATTTTTTCTATCTTTTCATCCTGTTGTAGCTGAAATGCTCAATAAATCCAGTCCGTGAATTCATTATTAAGATTATTTTCCCTAACTCTGTGGTAATTTGTGATCAACTGTAAATTAAATTTTTCATTGAACTTTGACAAACAAAAATGCAGTAGTACAAATGAATTTTAAATGTTTAATCACTAGTGCCAATTAGTTAGCATAAAAGCTAGTCGCTTCCAGGACAAAAGTTGATAGCCGCGTGGCTAGGTCTGAAAAGCTGCTTGCCTCAACTCTTGAATAAGATTTGTGCTTCAATTAATTTGTTTTACAAAAGACTGTAGAGCAAATTAATTAGATGTGATGCAGCAAAGCCACTGCCGTTCTTTAGCTTAGACCAGGAAGTTGTTTCTTATATCTTGTCCCGTTTCGGAAATATAATAGATTGCAAATGAGGCTGTTATCCGTATAGTTTAGAATCGGAACGCCAAATGAGAAATTGGAAGATATGCACAAATTTTTTCAGCTTTCCCACTCTACTTGTTTGCTATTTATTTTGTTGTCTTGCTGGGGCCAAAATTAGGTATAACTTGGCAATCCTTCGAGCCTTATTTAGCCTTGTATGACATTTGAATACAAGTATTGAAGAATCTTAGACCCCTAAGTTGTAACAGTAACAAATTACGGACTGGCATTGTGAATAGGCGGAAGCCAATAGTTCGCAATAATTTAAGCTTACTATAGGAGGTTTTCTGTGTAAATAGTCATCAGTGCTTCTAAAGTCAACGGCATCTTGCTTCCAAATGTCTTTTTCATTAAATTGCAACCCCATATCTGATGTCCATCGTGTTTGAAGGGGTTTGATATCGATTTGGCGTATCGGCCTTAAATTGCCATTCCTATGGATTCGAGATGGGGCTACCAATTAGGAAATGATTTTCGATTTGATAGTCATAATAAAAGGGTGCCAAATCCCCACCTCCTACATTGCTATGTACGGCAGGAACGTGATAATCGATTAAGTAGTTTATGAACGCGATACATGATGACTTTTTTTATTGGTTTGGAGAAGAACTCCGAGCTAACATCAGTTACCGCTCATCCAGTCTGAAAAGGAGGAACTAGAAACGACAATTGATGCATTGTATCACTTCTTATCTATGATGATATAAAGGTTACATCCAGATATTCACGTTAATGCCCGTCAACTTTTGGAGGTGTTGTTATGCGGGTGTCCAATAGTTCAATGTACGTCTCTCTTGACTTCCTTTGTTTCCCTTATAGCACCACACAGAAACAATATGAAAGGATATGAGACGCTACCCAAGGTTGGGAAGTGAAGGCGTATTATGACCTAAGTGTGGGGCTCCCAGACTGCTATTAAACATTGAACCTGTCCTTTTTCAACCTGAAAAAATAGCCTGGAACCGTTTGATACATTACTTCGGGCTGGATCTCGTTTTTTTGTGTCTTAAAGTTGTAGGGATCTCTTCTACTAGGAGGGTATGAAGGGAAAAGGAGTGCGCGCTCAATGCCTCCCAAACGTCATACGCCACCTGGCTCCATTTGTCAACTGTTCTGAACATTTCATCTAAAAAAAACCTCTCCTAATTCTTCAACGAGGTCACGGCGCAGCCTGATTCTTTGCGAGCAGGAAAATGAGCGCGAGGAGTCTTCGACCATTCTAGCACAGAACACGCAATCAGGACATCGTGACTTGGCAGCTGTGTGTAGGTAAGACTGAAAACATCCATGCCCGCTCAAGAGCTGGGTCAAATAGAAGTCAGTCTCATCATGACTCTGATTGAGCCACGGCCTCAGTTCAGGAGTGAAGGGAGTGGTCCATCTACCCTTCCTGGCATCCACCCAGGGTTCTAGCCAATGGCTTAGTAAGCGTTATCTTTCTTCGAGCGCAACTGTCTCCCTACCACATATTATCTATGCAAGTAAGTTTTACGACGCTCTCTAGCAAGGAGAGCGATGGGTATTACGCTTGCGATGACCAGCACCGCTGAATCAGAAACTGTTCGATATGCAGATGAAATGGCTCCTCATCGCTGCATATGAGCCAGACATTTTTGATACAGCACCTTGCCAAGAGTGTCGCTCCATATTCCAGATCCGTACAAGCGCATAGACTCATTAAAAGTCACTTTCTTGATGAGGTAGGTCCCCTTGCGTTGGGTATCAATCGACTGAGTGCCGACACACTCGCCGTAGCCTTATCCGTCATTGCGTTGATTCTATCAAAGAAACTCATCTCTGAGTCGATCATAACACCTAGGTAATTTACAGCTAGTTTGAACTCAACTTAGACATCTCCAATGTCGATCGTCCTTACTTCGGGATTTCTTCTCTTTGTCAGAATGACCATTTCAGTTTTCTCCAGTTCCAGGGCTTTAACCACAAACAGTTATCCAGCCCCTCACTCGGCGCATTAGCCTACCTAGTCTATGTTAAGTTACCCGTTTTCAACACTGCGCCTAGTGACTAGCGCCGCAAAAGCATCTGCGTAGCCAATTAGGTGCAACTCATCTGGCAGCTGCAGTTTTAGTAGCCTATCATAGAAGATGCTCTACATATCAAGGCTGAGGATGAGCCCCTGAGGGATACCCGAAGTGACTTCCATCCTTCGTCGACCTTCTTTCGTATCATAGAACAGACTCCGGGTTTTCAGGTGATCTCACAAGATCCGTATCAAATATTCCAAAAGTTGTTTCCCGAATATCCGCCAATCTAGCGGAATTGAAGGTATTTCTGATATCAAGCGTCACCAGCAGCACCACTTCCAAGATATCTTCAATAGTTGAGCGCCTTGCTCTAAAGCCGTACTGCCGTGGAGATTGGTCCGAAGTAGAACGGACCCCGTATGTAAGCTTACTCTTGATGAGATCCTCGAGCATTTTCCCTGCCGTGTCTTGCATATATAACAGGTGGTATGCAGACGCTGATACCAGAGTTTCCGTTCCCCTTGCTAATCGGTACGAGCCTTGGAACCTTCCAGCGTTTTAAAATTCCCCTGTACGCAGGCAAGCGTTGAATGCACTATGCCGCAAGTCAGGGTAAAACTGGTAGCCCATCTTAAATACCTCTGCTGAAACGCCATATGGACCTCACGTCTTCCTAGCCTTCATGCCTCTTCTAGTTCCATCCTCGTAAAAGGTAGATTCTTCACTGGTGTTGTTGTGTTAACGACATCAACAAAGACAAGACGAGCAGGGGGAAAAGCTTGTACAATCTGAACCATCTTTTCCACTTCAAGTATGCTGGGCGTCCGTAGAGTGCCGAGCTTGCGCGTCACTAAGTTTTACCCAGGGGGGCCTGTTTATGTTTTCGACGAGCTTCTGAACGTCCTTCTTGGCCGATCTGGATGGTGCAAGCCTGCCGTCCGTGCCCGCTGGGCCTCTCATTAAAGCTTGAGGCACTAGCTTACCGTGTTGGGATCTCCGATGGGGCATGGAAAGCTGAAAAGTAAATGTAATGATACATATTGTTGAGTTCACTACTTCTCCAGCTGCCAGTTGTCTGCTCCTCCGAGAAACTGCCAACCGCAGCGTGCCAGCTGTGAGCACGTCAAGGAGAATCTCCACGTTCATTTTCCTGGGTCTGGGTGTGTTCATGCCGAGGCACCGTTGAGGCTTTCGAGCACAACGCACTGGTCACTGGCCGAGTAGTCCTCTAGTACTCGTCAATTGTGTACTCTTGGAACTGGGGGCTCTTCAGCACAAAAGTCTGGATGACAATGACTTGAACATTTTTAATCATTGGCTTGCAACCAGGTCCATTCGAGCAACTCGAAGATTTTGGGTTTTTTCATGTGGTAGGGAGGTGAGTGCCCCTTTACGCACAGAGTGTGGGACTTCCATGTTCGCAAGAAGGCGGCTGGACTACCTACTAAAAACCTCCCCTGTCAACCTGAGAACCTAGCCTGGAACCGTTTGACATATTACTTCGGCCAAGTCTCGTTTTGTTCCGCCGTGAGGCGCCTTCAAGCTGCGGGATCCCTCTTCTAGTGGCTAAAAAGAGCGGAAGAGGAAGTGGTAGACAAGCAATCCCCCAGCCCGAATACCCCCGGCTGCTGTGAGTCCCTTTTAGCTTTTAGGACTGCCCGAACATGACGTGCCACCTAATTTCATTTGTCAACCGATTCGAGCGTCACCGCGACTATACTATCCGGGGTGAGCTCTTGTAGAGGTCCTTTCGCAGCCCGTCCCATTTCGTGTACGCAAACAATGTGTGGCAGGAATTGTCTAACTCTCCCGGGCAAACCCGAACATTGGAAGACCGTGACTTACCAATCTTCTACTGATAAGACTGAATACACCCATGCCCGCTCAAAAGCTGCGTCAACTAGAAGTCAGTCTCACCATGATTTCGATTTAGCTACGGTCTCACATCCAGTATGAGGCGCGTAGTCCACCTTCCCCTCGTGCAATTCGTATAAGACTGCTGCCAATCGTTGAGTGAGCGCTGCCTCTTCTCGCGGACAACCATTTCCCTCGCATCCTTGTTTCGACGCAGGTAAATAGTGCGGCGCTCTTTAGCAAGGAGGGCAACAGGTATCACGCCTGCAATAACTCTCCTCGCCGAATCAGAGACTGTGCTACTGTTCTCTGTACCTGTGCCAATTGTTTTCGGTATCCTCCTTACTGAGAGCGGCGCCCTATACTTCTGCTCCGTACAGTAGCACTGACCCTACAGCACTCATCAAGGGGCGTCTTTTTGATGGGCTGGGTGCCCCTGCGTTGGCCATAAGTCGATTCAGAGCCGATACTCCTGAAGCAGCCTTCTCAGCCATTGCCCTAATTTGCTCAGGGAAACTCATCTTCGAGTCGATCAGTAGCCCCAGGTGCTTCACCGCTGGCTTCGATTCGATTCGTATGTCTCCAATACTGATCATCCTTGCTCTAAAGGTTCTCTTTTTTGTCAAGATGACCACTTCGGTTCTCTCCAGTGCTAAACTCAACCCGCGAGCAATCATTCAGTCTCTCACACAGCGCATTAGCATATCTAGCCTAAGTTCCGCTTGTTCAACGGTGCGTCCAGCGACCAGAGCTGCAACATCATCCGCATAACCCATCAAGCGCGGCTCATAGGGCATCTCCAGTCTTAGTACCCCGTTGTAATACAGGTTCCATTGGTCCGGACCAAGAATAGGTCCCTGAGCAACACACAATGAAGCTTCCACCCTTCGTTGACCCCGTGTCGTGTTGTAGAGCAGGCTTCGGTCCTTCAGGTAGTCCCTCAAAAGCCGTATTAGATATTCTGGAACTTGAAAAGGGGTTTCTATCACATCCAGAATATCCACTTATGTAGAGGATTTGAAGGCGTTCCTGACGTCGAGTGTCACCAACAGGACGATCCGTCACTTGGTGCGACTATATGCCTCTGCCTTATGGACCGCGCTCACCACCTCTGCAATCGCATCAATGGTAGAACGTCCTGCTCTAAACCCGAATTGCCGAGGAGATAGGTCCACAGCAGCACGCATTGTGTCAGTGAGTCTTCCCTTGATGAGTTCCTCTACCACTTTCCCAGCAGTGCCTACATGCATAACATGCGGTATGCAAACGGCGATTCGAGATTTCCTTTCCCCTTGCTGATCAGCACGAGCCTCGCCACCTTCTATCGTACCGGGAAAACCCCGTCCCATAGGCAAGCACTGAATGTGCTGAGCAGCAAGTCAAGACAATGGTGATAAAAAAGCTGCAACACCTCAGCTGGAACACCATCTGGATCTAGAGTCTTCTTCGCTTTCAGTGAAAGGATTGGGGAAGAGTGCCCGCACTATCTTCTCCGCATCATGTATACAAGGTTTCCGTAGAGCACCAAGCTTCCGCATAACTAGCTTGTAGCCAAGGCCCCACGGATCCATTTTGAGCCTTGCTGTTGTTGATCTACTTGCGAAGGCATTTCCTAGCTGTCTTCTATGCTCCGCGCCCGTTGAGCCTCACGTAGACGCTTGTGACACTCCCTTCGCTTTTCAACAATTTCAGTTGACCACCAGTACACTGGTGGCTTGCCGTGCCGGGGTTTCCTACGGGGCGTAAAAGCTTTGCAAGCAGTCGCAATGATGCTCATAGATGGGTTCACCACGTCTTGAGCCGCCAGTTCTTCCGTTTCCTGCGAATCTCGCTGCAGTGGAGCGCTTGCTGTGCGCGACTCCGCGAAACTCTCTACGTCCTCTTTCCGATGTCCCACCCAATTGCAGAAAGCCGAGAGCATGGAAGTCAGGAGACAACATCACTGATCTCAAGCAGAATGCACTGATGATCACTAGCTGAATAGTCTCTAATACTCGTACTCTCCAACTTTGTATTATCCGTACTAAGGACACCGAGGCGAACGCCACGTCCGGTATGGTTCCTTCACAGCCAATCCGGCTGAAAGTCGGCGTATTTCCGGTATTCAGTACCACGAGTGCCATCCTGTCCGCTATTTCTAGGATTCGTTTTACCCGCTGATCTGTTTGAGGCATGCCTCATTCGATCGCTTTAGCGTTGAAGTCTCCCCCAACGAGCACGTTGCCGTCTGCATTCGAGACAGCGCCGTCCAACTCTGGATATTTTTTATACTTCCTCCACCGCTCGAACATCTGGTGCGTCCTGCAGAGTTTTCCGCTTTTCCTTTTTAGGACGCTCTGTCGTTCGCTCCATTTTTTTGCTGCGCTCAAACGCCGCAGGAGTTTCAGTTTGAACAAGACTATGTTAATCTCCGTTTTTCCTCCGGCTTCACTGTCATTGTATTAATCGTCGTTTTCGTCATCGTTAGTATCGCTCCCGATGTGCTGTTAACATCGTGGCTGCAGCCGCTGGTTGCGTCGTCTTTGTTGTTATTTTTGCTTTCTTTTTTTGGGGTTTCGTTGATCTTTTTGTGGGGTTTGGTTGCTGCAGTTTTATTGGGTTCCCCCTTGGAGCCGCTATCTCCGTTCGTATGTTTAGTCGCTTTTTCGGTCCCATGGTTATCTTTGCAGAGCAGGGAGGCCATGCGAGGGTGTGAACTTCGAACACACTCCGAGGCCTGCCAAGGTTTTATCTTGATGGAGACGGTATGTTAGCTGAATTGGAGCCGTTCACACACGAGTGTCACCTCGGCAACTGGGTCCAAACGATGATACCCGGCAGAACAAAGCATCAACTCCAGTTCGTTGTCTAAAGCGTAGTACAGATTCAGTTGGCGTCGTTACATGTCATCCCAGGAGGGAACCTCACGGCGCCCCCAATATCCTCGGGTCCGCGGGACCGGCGCTCAAAGAAGACTAGCCTCCAAGAATGTTCTTGTCGGCTGGCATTCCCCCTGCTGGAATTTCTCTCGGGTACGTGGGGCGGAACTGTCCAAAGAATGCTAGCCTCCAAGGGTATTCTTGGCGGCCAGGATTCCCCCTGCGGGGATTTTTTTTCTTAGTCGTTATTCGCAATCTTTTGAACGGCTTCTATTTAAACGTATCAGCAGCACGATGATTAATGGCATTTTCTGATGATCAGTTTATCTACATGCCAGAAAGAAAAGCATCCGTAGATCAAAAGAATCTTCAAGAAATGTTCAATGACGCTCAGTTCTACACAAACAACTGGCGCATGAAGTTCAATGCGTAGAAATGCAAAACAATTTTGTTTCGACGGAAGTTGTTGTTAAAGAGTGAAGACCGAAAATGCAGTGTAAGGGTTTCCACGTTATGGCTGTCTAAAGTAGTTCAGAACGAGTGTCTCTTAAATTATGTGTTCGGTAACTCGGTATTCATTTGGATCATCATCTATACTATGATGAGCATGTTAAAACCATGCTTAGTAAAGCGCGCAAAGTGTTCATGTCCCTACGATGACACTTTCATTACAGATATATTGATCAAAACGTTAAAGATATGGGTTACAAGACTTTGGTTGGACCAATTTTGACAGTTGGGTCTCAGATCTGGTTTAATCTAAGCGTTCTTGAAAGGAAATGTCTTCGTCCTTGTACTGGTTTGTATAGAGAGCCCGAAACAGATTAGATACACTATGTATTCCACCGAAGAGTTTATCAAGGTGCAAAGGTACAGCGAGCCGATAAATTTGTATTGAGGCTTATTCGAATCAACGTTGCAAATTCTGTAACTGCATGCGAAAATCTTTGGACTTCGCAGCCATTCCACCCTATTGACGGATACATTGAGAAATGTTTCACATCTGGCTTCATTCCAACTGAAACGTTTATGTATCTAGATAAGAATCATTTTTTTTGATTCAGCCGGTGTTCCGATTATAATATCAAGGACTTGTATATCGTATGCATTTCAGGACTATGTTGAGAATCTTAATCTTAGGCACACAATTTAAATCGCAAATTGCTTCAATTCATAATAGCTCAATATTCGCCTCGATTCTCTCCAATTTCGGGTAATTAATTAAGTAGGATATGCTACTCCATTTTAATTACCATTCATTCATACTTCGCCAAACACATCGTAAACCGAAAAAAAAATTTGAAAAGAATAAACTTGGACACTTGACTAGTGTGGACATATCATTGACTCTAATTTAAGATCATGTGTCGCTCGGTCAATTCAGTGCTATGAGGGTTCATCCCAACAACAAACATTTGGCGCTTTATAGCTCCAAACGCTCCAAGTGAGTATGTGTATCTCCGTTCAATAGTTCCGACATCTTCTCGTCATGTCTGCACGACTTTAGTTTTCCTTCCTCTCCAACAACTGCCAGATCTGCAAACTGGCCGACAAAAAAGCGCCAGAACATGACTAAAGATGTTACGTATGAATGGAGTCGAAGAGCACTCAAAAACAGGAATGAAAGTTTCAGTACTTGCATGAGTACATGTGTGTACAACACAAAACAGGATAACAAGGCAAAAAACAAACTTTCGTTTAGGCCGAGAAGTTGCTGTGTTGTGTCGTTCGGGGACATCTTTTCAACGTCATTGTCAAGGCAAGCCAGAAGCAAATATTACCAGTCATTGCCACGAAGGAAGTTTGGAAAAGTTGATAGTACATTCTGACGGTTGAAGTACCGTACACATTTTTAATGATGAGTAGCTTTTAACGATCTGTTCAAAGTTCAAAAGATTTTTTTTTTTCTTTCGGCCGGCTTAGTTGTGATATTTTCTGCTACCGGCGAAGAAAGTTGGAAAGTTATTTTGGTTTAGACCTCCGTAAACTAATTTGAATACTCCCTTCACATTGAATTGGATCTTAGGTCATTCATAGTCCAAGACGTTCTCCATTTAAATTCCATCCCAATTTGACCGTCATCCAACGCACTCAAATCTCAGCACAAAGAGCTTCAAATTGATTGTACTAAATAAATAGAAAGAAAGAAAAAAATCATAAAAAGCATCTTCTGAGATTTTTTGGACAATCATTTCTTGCGATTTATATGCATGTGTGCACAATCTTTCACCCTCTCGTTTCGTCATACATTCTTAGCCGCAAGAAAAAAGTTTCTGCAAGTGAATTTTCTTCTTCCATGGATGTAGGGAGATTCGCCTTTGTGCAATTTATTCAATGTTTGCACAAACTGTTTACATGTTTGGATTCTTACATATACTCGTATGTGAGTAAGTGCAAGCTTATATGGTATAGAAATTGACATGGATCAGAAAAATTCACCAAAGAATGTCTTGCATACTTTTGAGTGAGACTGAAGAAAAGGTTTTTACGTCTTGGCCTGTTCAATTGCTGCTCGTGGGCATATTTGGTACAAGTGCACACATTTGAATATGCTTTTATACATACTCGTACATATCTGAACATAATTGAATATGTACAAAAGTTAAGAATGACGTTAAAGTACAGTTGTTTGTCGTTTGCGTTTTTATTGAATTGTAAGATGTGTATCTTAACAACTTGGCGACTCATTTGTCGAGTCGTTTGAGTGCGTTCAACAATAAAACGACAATTGTTTCTCTTGCTAGTTAGGATTACGATTAAAATGTAAGGGGGAGTATGCAAATGCTTTTTGAAACTTTAAAAAAAATTCTCAATAGAAATATTGAATTACCAATCGAATAATTATACCTTCATCAATAAATCTTTATAGGAATTTAAGCTATGAAACATAATTTTCTTTGTAGATTTGATATACTATTTATGATTTTATATTGCATGAAAATCACGCCGGTTTACAGTCTCATATATAATTGTGATATATGGCGAGATCATTAATTGCATAATCCTAAGTTCTTTTTGCATGAAAAACTTGTTTGATTGCTGATCAACGAGTGCAGTATGGTTCTTCCTTTTAATCCATGTCCAAAGAACCTCACGATTAACTATCGTTACTGTTCGCGTTAATATGAATTACATCATCCAAAACCAAGACAACAAACACCTTGCAATAAAACAAAACTATTACATCATCCATAAAAATCATTATCAATCATCATGATAAACAATCATTATGAAATTGCTCTCGTTAATCATAATGTCGTCATCAACAACAAACAACAATAGCTGAAGAGTCATCTTTGATTGAGTAAATTTGAGTTTAATCTGGACCCGTATTTTTTGTGTTGTTGTTTTTTTATGTATGTTTACGCATAACTGATGAACGGTATAGTCCTGTTTCCAGAAAATGATATGTGCTTAAATCAAAGATTCCGAAAAACGAGAATGATCAGAAGTAGATTAAAACAAACTTTGAAGTCGAATGTCTATTTAATTAACTTAAAAGCTATTTATACAAATTTACAATTTTACATTTTTGATGACTCGATATAAAACAAATCGATTTGTTGATAGGTAGCTCATGAACATAGCTGTCCCATAATGCTAAGTATTGGAAAGCATATTTCATAGTCCAAGCTTTTCTTTAATACTTTAGAGTTCATTTACATTTGGAAGAATTTATTTTTGTTTGCTATGCGATTTAATTAATGACAATTTTGCGTTATTGCAGAAAATTTTAAAATGAACTTTAGCAATGGAAATTTTATTAAAGGAAATGAAGTATGCGAGTAAACAAATTAAGTTTAAAGTAAGTTCACTGACATGAACATTATATTGGTGAAATAACATGGATGTTTTAATGTTTCATTGGCATGAACATTGCCGCCTCCCCTAAAGTGATCTAATTCTAAATCTGATGTTCGTCGAACCAGTTGCTTCGTGATGGCGTGTTTTCCACCTGGATCGTTCTGCGCAATCGCTTTCGCGTGTAGTAGGCAACCAGAGCAATGCCTAGTAGAAAAATTGTAGGCGAAATTGTGACGCCTGCAGTCGTCCCATGGTGTTGGATCACCTGCCAATAGGAATTTTCGATGGATGCGACGACGTCTTGTTGTTCGTTTACTAGTGCTGAGAATTCATTTGTCATTGGGACTATAGTTGAAATGTTGAGGTGAAATGTAATTTTTGGAGTTTCTGTTATATTTCGAGCGGGAATAAATGGTGTGACGTAAACTGGGAATTCGACATCGTGGTAAAGTTGTGGAGTGAGGATGTATTCTGCTGTTGAGATGGTGCATTCTGGTGTCACTCGTAGTATTTCGGTTCCGTTTAGTATAATGTTTGTTCTCGTACCGTGGCATACACTTTGTGCTGGTGTTGGATTGGGTGTAGCAAAGATCTATGAATTCGGGCTTGTTATTGTTTCCAAACGGTTTTCAACAGCTTGAAGGTCTTAGTTGGACATCGGTTCCCTGTGTAGGAATTGTAGATTTCACAGATCATACAATTTGGTCGTATCTTGATGTCGATGAGCGGGACTGCTGAAAGCAAGTAGTGGTTAGCATTGATTTTCATTGCGTTGAATACGTCGTTTTCTGTAATGTCGAAATAAAGTTCGTCATCGCAGTTGATTCTGAGCATAGTAGATTTAATATCGAAAATGGTAAAGATGTCTGCATGTTCTTGGATAGGAATTGCTGAAGCCTTGACAAGGTCGTATTTACGGTTGTCAATTATTGGAAGTTGACCGTGAGTTGGAGATAATCTTCTTCATAAGTGGTTGTGACTTTTGTTGATGCGGTGTGCACTATTTCTAAATGTGTTGCAGGTTGTAGATAGCTGATTCTAGGTCTGATAGTTTTACGCATTCCCATATTCCGGACTTTGTGTAAATTGTTCTCAGAATGCTGTCGTACTTGTGGAATACGTCGGAAATATAGTTTCCGGCGTGTTGATAGAGCGCTAAAAAACGGATGTTGAGCTGATTGCGGTCAATCTTAGTGAACCATTCTTTCGATCTATTAATTTCATTCAATCCTTGTTGTAGTTGTTCAGAAAATCGTGACAGCTTCTTGTTGATTCTAGAAGCGGTCGAATTCAATGTGGCTGTTGCTTTAAGCACAACTTTCCCTTGTTTTAGAACCAGCTGTTTTAATTTTTCTTGGTTCTCGTTAAGGTTGTTAATGTCCATAATGACTTCGTCATTCACACCAAATAATGAAGTCAGCATTTGTCCAAGTAGCCCTTGGGTTTTCCGAGTGTGTAGGAAACGAAGTGTGTTTATGCCGTCTATGGATTCTTGACATAACTCAGAAAGGTGCTGATACAGATCCCAACAGTGAATTTGGTCATTTGAGCGGACTTACACATTGTTTGCACGCTTTCGTTGACTTTCTCAATGTTTTGCTCGTCGAGTTTGAGGTCAGTCAATGGCACTTTGAAATGTAGCTGTAGTGCCCCTCGCAGAAGGTTAGCTATTCCAACATGTTCGAAGTATAGTCCTCCCTTTAAAGATGAGGTAGTGACGGCAGATGATCTTGGTGATATGCAGCTTCCTAGTGCGAGCAGGGTGGAAAGTACGACAGTGGCCAGGCTGACCGACTTTGATCTTGCTTTTTTATGCATGGGTTCACTTTGGTTCTTGTATGCTGAGCCTCTTTTGCATGATGAAGAAGGTGCCTTTTCTGTAGGTGCATTGGGTGATGAGACATCCACTGCCGGTTGAGATGATGAGATTGTAGTAGTGGCTATTTCGTTTGATGTATCGTTGAAAGGAAGACTGTAGATTTTGGTTATTGCTCGTTTGGTCAATTTTCCATTCAGCTTCAGAGTTACAACTCTCACTAAACCATCCACTCCAGGGTGAGTAGCGACTACCTTTGCAAGTGGCCACTGCATCGATGGTATGTTGGCAGTTTTTACCAGCACGATATCACCTTCCTTGATATTGGGCCGCGGAGTAAGCCACTTTGGTCTTTGCTGGAGACGATTCAAGTAATCGCGTGACCATCTGTACCAAAACGAGTGCTTCATAATTGTACCAGCTTCCATCTTTTGAGTAGAGTAGCGTCACATTCACTTGGATCGCTTTTAATTTCAAACATGTTGCTTCCCGTAAGGAAGTAACCTGGTGTTAAAGCGCTCACATCCGATGGGTCTGAACTTATGTCGGTTAAGGGTCTAGAATTCAAACACGCTTCTATCTGAACCAGAAGGGTGCTGAATTCTTCGACCGTCAAAATCTGCTGGCCAATTGTCTTGTACAGGTGTCGCTTCATTGATTTGACGCCGGCTTCCCAGAGCCCACCAAAGTGCGGACTACCGGGAGGGATGAACTTCCACTCAATGTTTTCTTGGGCTAGCTCAGTGCCAGCTTGGCGTGTTACCTTTTCGTATTCTTCTTTGAGCTGCTTCTCTGCACCCCGAAAATTGGTGCCACAATCGCTGAATAGTGTGCGACATTTACCTCTCCTGGCGATGAAGCGGCGAATCGCTGCCAGGCACGTAGGGGTCGACAGATCCGATGCCAGCTCCAAGTGGAAAGCTTTGGTAGGCATGCAGACAAATATAGCCACATACGCTTTAGTTGTCTTTGAACCTCGTCCTGCATTCCAGGGTATGTTGATCGGACCTGCATAATCCACACCTGTCTCTAGGAATGGTTTTTCAAAACGGACTCGAGCTGGTGGTAATAGTCCCATGAGTTGTTCATTCGGTTTACCTGTCATCTTGAAGCATGCTATGCAGTTTTTTAGAATGCTTCGTGTTATCGTGTGGCCAGAGATGATCCAGTACTTCAAGCGTAATGTACTTATCGTTAGTAAGACCCCTCTATGAAGTGTTTGTAGATGTGCTTCTTTAATGAGAAGCTGAGCTAATGCTCCCTTTGGAATAATGACTGGATGCTTCCTTTCTTCGCCGATGAGTGCGTGATATATTCGGCCGCCTACTCGTAGGACACAGTTTGTATCAAGCCACGGAGCTAGATATCTTAATTTGCTACTGTCTGGTACTGTATTTGATCGCTGAAGATGTTGGATTTCTTCGTGGAGTACATGGGTCTGTGCTAGTCGAATGCAGAGTATTTCTGCATCTTTAAGTTCTCCACTGGTGAGGTCCCCTGTTCGTTTGAGCGATGTGTTTCGCGTGTTGTGGCTAAAGCGTTGACACAATGCAAGTATCCTTTTCAGTTTTCTGATGCATGAGAAGCGGCTTAGGATTTCGGGATCCAAGATAGATTTATCGATCGCTAGTGTAACCTAATGGATGGATCCGTTTTCCGCATCGTCTGTGGTGAGACAACAAGATCCTATAGTAAACGTCTAAAGCCAGCTTGGACCATTCCACCATTGATTTAAGTTCAGGAGATCTTTCGGGAAGACACCTCGAGACGCAAAATCGGCTGGATTATCCTTAGTTGGAACGTGGTGCCATTGTTGTGAACTACTCTTTCGTTGAATACCACCTACTCGATTAACAACAAATACCTTCCACTTAGTACAGGGCTGCGAATCCAATCTAGAACGGTGGAAGAGTCTGTCCAGTAGAATTTCGGAACATGCTTCCTCTTATGTGCTTGTATCACTTGATCCATCAGATCTACTAATACCTGGGCTCCACATAACTCTAGGGGGGGTATGGAGCGTGTTTTCGAGGGTGCTACTTTTGCCTTTGATGTTACCAGGCTGATACTCGAAGCACTTGCCGATTCTACCTTGATGTAGATGACGGCGGCGTAGGCCATAGAAGAGGCATCGCAAAATCCATGTAATTCAATGCGATTTTGATTAGAGCAGCCAATCCATCGTGGAATTTTTAGTTTGTTCAAAACTGGTAGTTGTTTATGAACAGTAAGCCAGTCTTCTACATCCTCTTCTCGCAGAGTATCATCCCAGTTACACTTCATTAGCCATAGTTTTTGTACAGTTATTTTCCCAATGACTAATGGCTGGATCCACCCAAGTGGATCAAATAGCTTGAATACTTCGGACAGAATATTTCGCTTGGTAATTTCCTTGGGAATGTTGCGATTAAAAGTGAAAGTAAAATGGTCTGTGCCCGGATGCCATTGCAGTCCCAGTGCTTTAACGGCTCCTTTAAAGTTGATGTCAAATGACATTTGTGTCTCTCTGTCCTCTGGTGGAATGTGTTTCAGCAGATCGGGATGGTTGGATGTCCATTTTCGTAAGTAAAATCCTCCACGTTGCATGATGTTCCGCAAATCAGCTTGCGGTTTAACTAATATCTTCAGCTCATCCCCGCCTGTTAACACATCGTCAACATAGAAATCTCTGAGAATCACGGCAGCTGCTTCAGGGTATCCTGCCAGCTCATTTGATGCTAATTGTTGAACTTTTCTAATGGCTAAGAATGGTGCACTTGACGTTCCGTATGTAACGGTTTTGAGATGATAATGTTGGATAGGTTCCTCTGGGTTAAAACGCCAGAGTATCCGTTGGCAATCCATATCTTCCTCATTGATCCAAATTTGACGGTACATTTTCTCAATGTCCGCCGCGAATACGTATCGATGCTGCCTCCAGCGCATAAGCACATGTATAATGTGTTGCCGAATGGGTGGCCCAGTTAGCGAAATATCATTCAAAGCCTTTCCACCCTTTCCTTTTTGAGATGCGTTGAAAACAGCTCAAAGCTTGGTAGTCGAACTACTTTTTTTCACGACTGCGTGGTGTGGCAAATAATAGCTTGGTTTTGTATCAACACCTTTTGACGGTACTAGCTGCATGTGGCCTAGCCTGAGGTATTCCTCCATAAACTCTTCATACTGAGCGTATAGGTCAGGATTTCGGATGAGCGCCTGTTCCAGTCTGCGAAACTGTATTTGAGCAATCTTAGTGGTTTCACAGGACGGCAGTTCTTCTTTGGCTTTAAACGGAAGACTTACTATGTATCGACCAGAATCCGTACGTTGATAATGCTTGGTATAATGTTTCTCTGCTAGTATTTCGTCTGGTGTCAAGAATTTTCTTCCGTAATATCTTCAATTTCCCAAAACTGTTTTAGGTGGTTGTCAAATTCTTCAAAAGAAATCAGAGCGTTGATTGGTTGTGTTTTGGATGGAGCCGCAGTAGGTCCGAAAAGAACCCAACCAAACTTTGTATTCTGAGCGCACGGGTTCCCAGTACGAAACCCTGGTAGTAGAATGCGACCATACACATCCGCGCCGATCAGTATGTCGATTTCAGCCGGTATATTAAATGATGCATCTCTAAGTCTGATTGTTTTATCCCATCTGGAAGTGTGTAAGCTACTTGAAGCGCAGGTATTAAGGCTGTGATTTTTTCTAGTACTAGGGGCTTGAATTTGATGCTCTCTGATATTCCATTTTCGTTTTCTACCAAAGCAGTGATTGAAGCTAGACCGTTAGCTGCGTGTTTCTGATTTCCTCCAACCCCAAGAATTGATGCGTTCACCTTCTGGATACCAAGATGTTTAACTGGCTAAGTGGTAATAAATGATCGTTGTGCGCCCGTATCGAGCAAAGCACGTAGCCATGCTATTTCACCTGTACGTCTTTGAACCCGAATAATTGCTGTTGACAGCAACACGTTCGTCTGCTTATGAGCGTGGTTTGCTTGTGCACACTGTGCCTTCACTTCGACCGTTGTGCTTACTACTTTCTTAGCCTCATCAGTGTGTAACAACGAATGATGGCGCTTTCCACAAGTTCCACACTTATGTTTCGATGTGCATCCAGTTACTTTGTGCTTGTCGCTCAGGCAGTTGTAGCAAAGCTGTTTTGACGAAACGAAATTGCGCCTTGCTGGAAGTTCAAGTTGCTTGAAAGAGTCACAAATTAGAATACGATGGCTTGCCTTGCTTTTGGACAACTCTGCTTGACCTCAACATGGGATGTGTGCACGCTAACTGTCCTTTTGTTCCATGGTTTTGAACTCCCAGATAATGCTTCAAGCATCATTGACCGTTTTTGTATGAACTCCAAAAACCTTGAAAGTGTTGGCATAGTCGAGATTCCACGAATCTCTTTTTGCCAATCCTTGCGAGTTTCTTCATCCAATTTTTGGTTAAGAATGAAGATTGTCACAATATCAAAAGATTCGCCTTCAACTGACTGTAGACATGCTTCCAGTTAATGGGTCACGTCCAGGACTCGTTTAAAACCATTGATGTCGTTGTTACCACATCTCTGGATATCCCAGAATCTTTGCAATACTTCTTGCGCTATGGCTCGATGATTGTCATAGCGTTCAGACAATAGCTTCCAAGCGATACTGATGCTTAAATGGCTGATTAGCTTTTCTGCGTCGTCTTTCACCTCATTCCGGAGATACTGTAATTTTTGCACTGAATTCAACTGTGAATTATCGTGCACCATAGTTTTATACAGATCTCGGAACATGACGCGTATTGCCCTTTGAAAGTAGGGATACGGATCCTTTCTAGCTTTACAGGTTCGACTGTGGTAGATTCCATGGATCCCCTGTATTCGTACATCTTTGAACGAAACAGCGTCACATACTCCAGTACTAAGGCCTCTAACGACTCATACTCCTCGTTATACACCTTGAGTTGCTCTGGAGTTTTTCCAAAGCTTGATGTGCAGCTGCATGCGTTTCCTCACGCTTCTCCACTGTCGCTGTAGCTTCTCCAAGCGTGTCTCGAAATAAGCTACTCCCTACCGCTTTTCGCTGTCTTTTTTAAAGTTGGAGATGATACTCTTCGCCGCTGCAATATTTAAACTTTGGATTCTGTCCGCTTGATTTGCCATCTTCTAGTTACTCGTGAGAAGCCTGAATTGAACTCGAAAAGAATATGTATGAGAATATTATAAAATATATATAAAAATATTATATTTTAATTTGTGCTCGACAGACCAAATGTTTAAATCAAAGATTTCGAGAAACGAGAATGATCAGAAGTAGATTAAAACAAACTTTGAAGTCGAATATCTATTTAATTAACTTAAAAGCTATTTATACAAATTTACAATTTAACATTTTTGATGACTCGATATAAAACAAATTGATTTGTTGATAGGTAGCTTATGAACATAGCTATCCCATAATGCTAAGTATTGGAAAGCATATTTCATAGTCCAAGCTATTCTTTAATGCTTTAGAGTTCATTTACATTTGGAAGAATTTATTTTTTGTTTGCTATGCGATTTAATTAATGACAATTTTGAGTTATTGCAGAAAATTTTAAAATGAACTTTAGCAATGGAAATTTTATTAAAGGAAATGAAGTATGCGAGTAAACAAATTAAGTTTAAAGTAAGTTCACTGACATGAACATTATATTGGTGAAATAATATGGATGTTTTAATGTTTCAATGGCATGAACAATATGGCTTATTTTCTATTAGGTCTCATTTAAAGGACATGAAAATCAAATAACGGTAAAGGACCTTTATCGTTGAAACTAACATTTCCAACTTTCACCTAGATTTTTCAACATAACTGATCGATGCATATAAGTATTTTGATTGTAGGGTTTTCAAACGAAAGCTAAAATGCCTCGGCATAGAATAGTAGTCCTTTTAAGGGCTCTGCAGATATTACATTAACAGTTAGATATTGTACGCTGATGTAGAGAAATTGAATTTTAATGCACTTTCATACGGAGTACGCCAATTATTTTGCGAATCTTCATGGATTTGATGGAGTACAGAATCTTTTGGTCATAGACGATAACGATCAGAGTTCTTAATTTTCTCAATAACCAGTACTTTCAGCAATCATTCCTATTGAAAATGACCAGTAAATTAATTCTAAATGCAGCGTAAGTGCTACAATTCAAGATGGTTTAGAGCAATGTCAATGTTTCATGATTACTTTCCTCTTCCGCATACGTCCTTCGCCTACTGATGAAATTAATAAAAGATCTTTCTCACAATGCTTAGATGAAGTTGTTATACGCATAAGATTTGCAAAATTTCTCCAAGAAATAATAAGCCATGAATTTTGTCATTTGTTACCCGTGCTGCGAAAAATCCGGAAGGGCTAGTATTGCTCGTACTACCATCAAATTAATATTCTTGTAATTAACGTTCATGTCGTATCTTTGAATAAATGTTGTAAACCGTTTAAGCCCGCTTCATGATTATTAGTGCGAAAATACGCGAACAAACGCAATTTTTACAGTGGTGGCTGCTCTTAATGTGCGCGCAGTGATTTGGCCCACCTTTTTCTTGTGAGGGTACGTTAGGAGTGCAGTGTCCGGGGTCTCATAGTGAATAAGGCCACACTCCACTTGTTCCACGGGGACAAGCTTACACGCCGCTATTTTCGCTTGCTATGAACGGTACAACCGAAGCCCAGGCATCACACACCGGCTTTGTCGACTGCTGTTCAGGCACGCCGCCATCTTGCCAACCGCAGTGTACTTATGACAGTCGATACACTACCTCACTACGCTCGGCTTGGTACTCGGAAGAGACAGCGATGATGATACGTGCATCGGAACGCAAGGCAAAACTCCATTGCCTTCAAGATCGACCTTCACCACCGCCTGCGGGTAACTAGCGAGCGGCTAATCAAAACTGTACGCCTCTGCCTCAAAGCTAGGCACCGTTCGAGCTGTTCCAGCCGCCACCGGCCTAAGAAGCCAACGTAATTGTCCAATCCAGGTTGCCTTCCTTTTGGCGCACTAGCCCTGTGCTATGCTTCTTCGAGATTTAGTCCCAATTTCAGCTGCACAGGTTCACAGGAGACAATCAAGTACGGTCTCACAGCCTCCCGACTGGACCACAACATCTGATCTTTCGTCACCAAGACCAGATCGCAGTCGAGCTAGCTGCTCTGCGCCTAAAGATTACGTAGTTGACTAGTTTGATCCGCGAGGCGCTCCCGCAAGTACACCCCAATGCCAACGCGCAGCGTGGGCGCCCCTCGCCACGAGAGGGCTACCAAAACAGAGCATGCTCCACCACTCCAGGGCTAGGCCCGCGCACAGGATATTGCTGGTATCACAGGAAACACGGAGTCTTAGCGATCTGCTGCAAGCAGTCTTGCTGCTTTCCAGCTTAAGGTACCACCACTAGGTGCCCGAAAATCTAAGGGTGCTGGCGCTGTTCGCGATAGACACTGCCGGCAATACCTCGGAGAAACCCTTACGTCTCCGAACGCTGCGCAAAAACTCGGTTCCTGGTAGACTGCTGCCTCGCTTTCTCCACCATTCCAAGGCATCTCATCGCCAGGTCTCTGGAAGCAGTTTACCTTAGACTTCGGGTTATGCCGTCCATTTTACTGGCTGTTGTCAAAGCAGACGCCGAGATGGGTATCGTGGAAGCCGATATACACAATTACCACGGTTAGCTCATAGACTTAAATAACCGAAGCTTCTTGTAAGATCACATCAGCGTCTTCAATGCATGTGTCCTCAGGCAGCTCCACCACTATATAGCATTAGGGCCCTGGCCAAGTCATCGACCTTGGAGGGCACCGTTGGAGAGCTGTGTAGGCAGATTCTCGCCAAGTACGCAAAGACGGCTCTATGGGCCGTTGAGTTGGCCTCGATTGCAAACCTTCCCGTCCACCACCAAATAGTCACGCATGGTCTACCTGTCCTCACAAGCCCTCGTCACCATGGGGAAGAACGTCTTACTGCAGCAAAAGTCGAGTTCGATTTTCTATGGAACGAGGCGGCATTCCACCTTCATCAAGCCAATATGCTACTCCCCTGCACATGGTGCCCAAGGACAGTGGCCGTTGGCGAGCTACTGGGGATTGCCACCAACTCAATTCCCACACCCAACCAGATCATTACCCTTTGATTACTATCGAGATCTGATCCAAGAGGCCAGTGGCTCACTATTTTCAGTTATCGACCACCAGCGTTATCAAATCGCGAGTCTCGAGGGCAATTCCAAAATGGGTGTTTGCATTTGTGGGGATGCCTCTTGCTCTATGTAACGCGGACAGTCAATCATCTACTGAAGATATTCAATTCATCCGCGTTTACCAGGGCGACTATCTAAAGCACCACCTCATGCAGTTCGTCTCAGTACAACAAGCTGCGAAGCCTCAGGCTAATTGTGATAAATGCCAAGTCGGACCAGCCGAGGTTATTTTTGCTGGGTACCACGTCTGAGAGACAGGATTTCGACCACCAGCTCCCAAGACGCAAGTCATCGTAGATTTTCCCAGACCGGCCAACTTTTTATAGCTAAGCGCTTCCTCGATATGCTCAGCTTCTATCACTCCTGCACACCACACGCCACTCTCAGAGCAACTGACGTACAACCAAGCAAGCGCCATTCACTTGGACACCCGATGCTGAAGCTGCTTTTGAACGGTGCAAAGAGCGCATCGCCGCGGCGGCCATGTCAGCTTTTCTTTCGTCTTCACGTCGACGTGTCCAGTAGCGGAATGATGTTACTTGGGTATCCACCCCTAGGGCTCTTCTTGAGGTAGCTATCCGAGACTGAGCAGCGCTACTCCACACATGCTGCCATCAAGATTTTCCAGTGCGTACTTCGTCGTCTACACCGACCATTCATCTTTGCTCTGATGATCGCACCAACGCTCGGAAAAGCCTCGCTTTGCCAAAGTAGATAATTGGACTTAATCGACCAATTCGACACGTGATTAGAGTACACACCAGGTGAAAACAACATCCTCGCCGACGTGTAAAGACGGTTGCAGTACTATTCGCACTTACTGATCGAGCCATCAGCGAAGCCCAGGCTACAGACTACCAGTTGCCACACCTCCTGGCGAGCCCCATCTTCAGTGCACTACGTCGAATTCAATGATGCTATTAAGTCATGCTTGCTAGCCGCGCTCTACCGCCAAGCGAACTCTGTCCACCGCCTCTCACAACCCAGCGGGTGTGCCATTGCAAAGCGCTTTTATGGCTGAAATTCTTCTGGCCGAGTTTGCGAAAGGGTGAGTTTCATCGGGCCAAGCAATGTGTACCGCGTCAGCTGTCAAAGGTCCATCGCCACAGCTGCGTTGAGCTTGGTAGTTTGGAGACGTCGGATAGGCATTTCTACCACATCCACTCTGACTTGCTACCGCAATGTGAGGACTACGAGAACTGCCTCACCATCATCGGCCGTTACATGCGCTGGCCTTAAACAATACTAGTGCGCGAAATCAAGGTAGGACATTTGAGGCTGACTAACTCGGTCGCCTCATGGGGGCCAACCACGTCCATGACACTTTGTACCACCCACAGTCGAATGGCTTGGTGGAACGAATGCATTGCACTCTCAAGGGTGCTTTGAAGTGCGTTCGTGAGACTGATAATCTTCGGAACGTCACTACGGATCCCGGGCGAATTCATCGCACCTCACAGAGCACCAGCCAGCTGCCCACGGGACTTCGTTACCGACTTACGCCGCCTGTTAAGAACGAGTCGTCCGGTTCTGCCAGTCAGACACACCGCACACCATCCGTTGGTGTTCGAAGAACTGGCCACTTGCGAGTGTGTGTTTCGCTGCATCGAAGCGGTCAAGAAACCGGGTGATAAGCAGTGCACTGGGCCTCACCGTTCCATCAAAAGGGTCAACGACAGCAGCTACATCATGACAAAAACGGCGTCACCAAGACCCTTTCCACCGACCACCCGAAACTATCCTACTTGGAGCAACCCAATGCCAATTATATACTCCATCGGCTACTATCGCTTCATCGCAGCCGCCTGTTGCCCCGCAAGTGGTTCAACCAGCCATCAGCATACGGCAACAGCTGTACCAACCGTCTGTCGCCACCAAGAAGAGGATAACATTTTCACTCCTTCGCTGCACACAAAAGTCATTGGGGAGGGAGTGACAGTAGCGTCTCGTAATTTCCTGACGCTGGCGCATCTTTCACGGCGCAAGTAAATTTGTTTACTATACCCTATCAATATCGGTACCTATCCCTCCGCCCGTCTGTCAATCAGTGCGTAATAGCTAGTTTTCTTAGGAACTACAGAAGCTAGAAGTATCAAATTTGTTGAGCGGATCAGAAATTTTTGGTTGATGAAATTTTCATAGGCGAAAAAAATTTTAAAGGATTTTAAGAGGGTCTCTATATAAGCAGGTGATCCCTAAAATTTTTTTTTTCACCGAACATAATCAAATAGGGTATCAAAAGAACGGTTGTGTTGAGATCTTTTAATATCTAGTGTTGTGACTGCAATACCGATAACGAGGTAGTCAGAAAAAGTAGAAAAACACGAACACGTTAGACACTTCTGACTGAAACGCAGGTCAGCATTCCTAATGGTATCGATTTCTGGATTTCTTGGTTGAAGCATCAGCTCCCTCTTTGGTCATAGAGCCGTCCGCGTAGGTCATGTCTGCCTTACCGAATAGTGACTCAACTCTGACATGAAATTCTGCAAAAGTTCGGAACAGCACTTACTGTCAGGTGGTATAACTGTCTCTGGGACATATTCCGCCAATAACTTGCAGGTGTTATATGTCTTCCAGAGAATCTTCCTGTGTATACTGCAACCGTAAGTCTCAGTGTGAATTTCCGAGCCTTAGCCTTTATATAATTCAAGGAGAAGCAAGTTTATGCTAAACAACCCGGTAATTCTCACCCATACCATTCTTTGTAGTTTGGCCAAGCAAGGCGATGACCAAGAGCTGCCTGCTTTGTGCCGCCTGACTACAGATTCGTAGCAAAACAGTGGTGTGCTTGGACATCAAGCCCCATGATTTACCGAAAGCATTCCTGTATTTCAAAATAGTCTGCTAGCCTGCTTGGTTGTTGAAAGAATATGCTCATTATAATGAATTTTGTCTATCTTAGGTCACCCCAAGATAATTTTCTTTTGATTGCAGCTGGATGATGACAACATCCAGTTGGGGAAGAATTAGATCATCAGTTTTCCTTTTTCTCGCGAAGACATCAACTATGGCTTACCGCACTACTTCTGCAGCGTGCCTAGAGCACTGTGCATATTCCTGCAAAAAACTCTAAGATGCTTGCCTGTGACACGCAAGACTATGTTGTTCATATATGCTAACGAATAGACCTCCAGTTCAAGAAAGGGGGTGTTAATCAATATACTCGATAGCGGCGGTGGTAGGACACCACCTTGAGGGTATCTTTACTCCGCTTTGGCTACAACACATTGTACATCCTCTGTTGTTGCGGAGAGCAGTCTGTGCTCAAGCTCAAAATCTCTGGTTCATTCCTATGAGCTCTTGTTGCTTCACACAAAGAATTGTATGGTGCCTGATCAAAGGCTCCTTCAGTGTCAATATATATATACACTCATGGTGCATATCCCTTCCCTTCCACCTTTTTCTCTAATTCTGCCACTTAGAAATGAAAGGCGTCACGTTCGCTTAAGAGTATCAGTTATACATTCCTCACACGGGTGATAAAATATTTGTTTCAGTAGGTTTGAAGTTTCAAATTATAAAGTATTCAATTTCCAAGATGAAAAGTATTCAAAAACTTTGCGTTGACAAATTATCGCTGTAAAAATGTGATCAGAGACCTATAATTCATACTGTTTATAATTTGGAAGGAAAAACTTCGAAATCATATAGCCAATCAATTTAACACAATGTTGCACGATGTCTAAGCTATAAGCTTAGGAAATCTATTAATGAAAAGTTTTTAATAAAATTACAGATACATAGATAGCGTTCGGGTGTTCAACACCAAAGGTGTGCTATTCGACACAGCCGTCGCCAAGTTAGATTTAACAGCTTTGAATCACGTTGCCGATATTTTGCGTATACCACCAGAGTCGAATAAATATCTTGCCCTTCAAAATCGTTTTCTCGTAACATTCGAGACACCAGACTACGAAAGAAATTACGAACTGGTCATGGATTTGAGTCTGGTGACCAAAAGCCTTCTCAATTTCTTCAACAGCTGCGCTGCCAAGCTGGGCGCGAATTACCGGAAGGGTACCTGGAAGTTTTATGGTTCCAACATCTACCGAGCCACATACAGACTGTACAGGCAGCATCAAATGCCCTAACACTGGATAGCCTTGCAGACGTCGCCGACTACGTTGTCAGCATCCCTGACACGAGTCGCGTTACCGCAGTGTCTTCAGCTGCAACACATGGACTCTCTTTCGCAAAAAGTGGCGGAGCTGCACACTGCAGTAAGAAAGTTACGAACCAGTGAATGTGCGAGTGCCAAACAACCAGCGATAACGAAAGTTAAGTTCGGCGTTAGGGCAAAACCCTGCCGTGCAGTTAACGAAAATTGTCGGGAAACAGGTCGGGTTGCATAGACCGCAAGATCCTCAGAGTGAATGTACCAATGCCTGCAAGTATATGATTCCGACACGACATTAAGCTTCCTAGTCGACACCGGGGCCGATGTGTCCATGTTACCATTTGAAGAACCAGCGAAACTGAAGAAAATACGACCATTCAAATTAGTCGCTAGAAATGGAAGAGTTTACGTAAGCACAAGGTGATTAAAGGTATCCTTGGGCTTGAAGCGTGCAGTGTGGTAGAGATTCATCGTTGCTAACATTGCAAAACCTTTTTAAGGAGCCGAACTTTTGTTGTATCACGTATTGATCATCGATGTTAAAAACAGGAAGCTTAAGGAACCTTTTGCAGACAATACCATCTCTTGTATCTTTAACGAAAAGCAGCTGAATGCAGATACGTATACGAGCAACATAGCTTATCTCGATTTTCTTAACGAATTCCCGAGGTTTACTATTCCCTCCACCACTAAACCAGGCCCAGCCTACGGTACGAGGCATCATATTGTCACAGAAGGCTCACCGGTAGCTGATCGCCCCCGCCGACTAACTCTTGAAAAACTGAAGGTACTCACGAACGAAAATGGACAAGGGATATTGCCTTCCTCCAGCCCCTTGTCAAGCCCACTTCACCTGACACCAAAAAAGATGGCTCTTGGCACCCATGTGGGACTATAGTAAGCTGAATAGGATCTTCGACGTGGCAAATCATCTATCAAGTAAAACCATCTTTTCAAAGGTTGATTTCCTGAGGGCTTTTCACCAAATACCGGTTGCCGAGGAAGACATTCCCAAGACAGCCGTAACAACGCCTAATGGGATGTTAGCGGCCCAGATCTTCCAATGATTCATGGGTAAGGTTCTCAGGGAGTCTTGAGTTCTGCACCTGTTATCTGATGAAATTCTCATCGCGTCAGAATTGTAGGCACAGCATTTGTACCACCTACGACAGGTTTTCACAAGGTTGAATCATTATGGTGTGGTTATGAATACTGAAAAGTGCGCTTTCTGTTTTTCCCGTGAAATATATGTCGCGCACATAGTCAGCAAAGATGAAATTTTACTGTCAGCATCGATTAGACGGTTTCTCTTTCCGAAGACGGTACAGCAGATAAGGTGTTTCCTCGGCACACTTAATCTTTATCGCCACTTTATATGCGATCCAACCAGTATGTTAGCACCACTTAATACGCTTTTGTGGGGTACAAAGAAGGTAGATAAAACAGTGTTACGATGGACTGCAGAAGCGGCGAAAGCATTTACGGACAGCAAGAACAGTTTGACTGACCAGTCTCCTAGTATACTACCAATCCGGATACAGCTTGGCGTTAATTGGTTATACGTCTGATGTGGCTATCAGTGTGGTGTTGCAACAAAAGCTGCGTAGCAGCTAGTTACCGCTCACGTTTTTCCAAAGGTGGTTAAACTCGGCCGAATCTAACTATAGTGCATACGACCGTAAACTTTAGACTATATATTGCGGTACACGGTATTACCAGCACTTCCTGGAAAGCAAAACTTTCCATATTGAAACTGATCATCAGTCACTAGTCTATGGTTTCCAACAAAAAGCTGATTGTGCCAATCCTCGACAATCACACCAGTTAAGCTTCATATTACAATATTCTATCGATATACCATATATTCGCGGACCGCAAAATATTGCTCACGCATTGTCGCATGTGAATGTAATTTTGATGACCTCAAGCAATTCGTGAATGAGCAGGCCACCGATGTCGAACTGCAGAGAATAATGACTGACGATGAAATTTCGTTGGTGCTGAGAGCAGTTACCGTAGATAGCACGAGAAAACTTTTCTGTGATATTTCTGGCAATCGAATTCGTTCATTCGCTCCAGTGGCGCTGCGAAAAAAGATCATCGATACCTTCCACGACCCATCGCATTCCAAGGAGTGTGCTACAAGCAAGATGATATGTCAAAGGTTCTTGTAGACGGGTATGCGAAAGGATATCACCACGTGTGCGCGTTCTTGCGTTTTTTGTCAGCGTTCCAAGGTAGGGCGTCTTCAGCGAAACGAGGTTCGAGCATATCTATCTAGACATTATTGGCCCGCTGGTGCCTTTGCAGGGGCGTAGGTACTGTTTTATGGTGATTGATCGATTCATCAGATGGTCCGAGGCCATTCCTCATCAATACTTTCTACATTAATTGGGTGGGATAGTTTGGAACTCCCCGCACATTTACAACTGATCAGGAAGTCCGATTCGAGTCCCAGTTCTTTCGGTACATTAATTGGTTGTGCACGAATCTGTACATCGCCTTTCGACCCCACCTCAAGCAGACCAGTTAAGCGGTGACACCGCTCACTAAAAGCAGCGATAATGTGCCATGAACCGATCATTAAAGACAGCGATCATGTGCCATGAGTGAAACTGGGATAAGGTGGATGTTGTTCCTACAGTGCTGCTTGGTCTGCATCTTAGGCACTACACTTACCTTGTCAGGGGAATTCCTTGTTCCCGTTCTAAACCATGCCGAACCGAGGTGCATTCTTGGACATTATTCGTGAGACGGTGGATCGACTCCGTCCGACTCCAATAAGTAAGCATGGTTGGTTGGACTTAGTACCCACTTCTTTTTGTGCAAAGATGTAATCACTTGTACATCCGTTCTCGAGTCTCACAAGGTTTTCAAACGCACTTCCGAACAGCTGTACGCTATTCAAGCTATCGACCTAGTGATCAATATTTCAACAGAACGTTTAAAGCCTGCCTTCCCGGAGACGGTGCCATCCGATTACGTATTCTGTCAAATATCATCGACTACCGAAGTCAACCGAGCCTCCTCAGCGGCATTCATGCTACCGCAAACGAGCTCATCGAACCCGGCCTCTGACGGCGACTCACGAAGCCAACTATCGTTTACTTGTGTTCCTCATCCAGAACACGTCGTCAAGACATACCCACCGGCGAAACGATATTGCGCAAACTGACGTCTTCGCTCAGCAGGGAGCACTGTAACGTTCGCGTGTCAGCGTTGCCAGACTCTCAAGAAAGAATTGTGGGTAGTTTAGCCAAAAATTACCGTACGTTTACCGTACAAGTGCAGACTTATAAGGTATAAGTGCTTAGATTTAATTTTATACAACATAAAATGTACTATGAATAATTATGTGAAATAAATGCTTTGAATAAAATTATTTAAATAAAATTATATATATAAAATTATATATATATATATATATATATATATATATATATATATATATATATATATATATTTATATATATATGGTTATTTATTCTAGTTAACTCTGTGTCCTTTTCCAATTATAGAATAGAGTTCTCCATTGCTATTAAGAGAGTATCTAGTGCGATTGATTCTTGTCGACTACGCAGGCAAGAAGGTAAGGTTTTGAAAATGAAAACTTCTGATTTCGAATGAAACGGATGTGTAGTCTTATAGGTGAAGTACTAAGTTATCTAGCAAAATGACGCAAACTCCTCAAATGAAGTACCATACGACCCAGTGCGGTTTTTGTTGAAGTGTTGAGTCATCCATACTGGTCGTTTCTTGTATTAAGAGGCTTTAGAATTTTCGCATGTTCCGATATAATTTTTTGAAGTCCTGAATGGATAAATTGAGTTTG
Organism: Odontomyia ornata; assembly: GCA_963969285.1. Classification (NCBI taxonomy): domain Eukaryota; kingdom Metazoa; phylum Arthropoda; class Insecta; order Diptera; family Stratiomyidae; genus Odontomyia; species Odontomyia ornata. Next base: position 88,216,521 of record OZ017742.1, read on the forward strand.
AAAAATATTTTATCACGTCAAAGTCCTTACCATTTTTTTTATCGAACGAAGAATTAACGATTTGACGTTGCTTTTATCTGAACGAAAGTTTCATGAATAGATGATCAATATTTATCAGCATTCATTTAATTTTGAGACATGAATGAAGTGAAAGTAATTGAGAGAGCAATGTTTAAATGTTTATGTCATTGATTAATCACTATCCAAACTTAGCTCCATAAATACATCATCTTCGGGAACAAAGATCTCTTGTCTGGTCGTATCAGAACCCGTGTTCTTGCCTTCACCATATAGATTTGAACTTGTCATCGATTTCAGCATATAAGATGTCGGTTCAAAACTAAAGCATCCTTCAGTCTTCACTCGTTGGTCAGTATGGATTAAACCATTTAATACAGGTGTCTGTAGCTTGTTTCTGGATTTAGTTTTCATCAGGCTCACTTTTGAAAATACTCTTTCACAACTCGCTGATGAATGTGGAAGGATCAAAACATCCAAGGCAAATTGAGCTAGCTCTTTAAACTCGTAACCCCATTGTGGTTTTTTATCTCCGAAATTTTTGCCCAAAAAAGATCCGGACTTGAGTCTTCCATTTCTTCTGGGATTGAAACTGGTAATTTCCGCCATTGGTCATCTATTTTCTGATGGTTCTCACTGTCGCAACATCTTGGCAAAAGTCTCATTAGGGGCAACAAGGATGTTAATCTTGTCGCTTCGTTGGATTGGGCATACTTTTGATTTAGAATATGAAGCTTGGAAAAAACAGGGTCGTTGAAGTTGTACCTTTTTTAAATTTCTTGGCACGCTATAACTAGGAACGATCTACATCTTGCGAAGAAGTCATTAAGTTTTTCCTTTTTGTTCATAATAGTTTTATCTTGTAGTGCATCGAGTACATTTACACCCAAGTACATTGCTGAAGGAGATAAAAATTGAGATTCATTTCCAGAATTTAGCTGATTCAAATCACTTTTCATGACATAATCTCGGTTCAGATAGCAGCACAATAGATCTTTATAATCTCGTTCCATACGTGAGTGCATGCAGGTTATCAAAACCTTTTCACCTTGGAAAAGTTTGTTCAAGTCATTAAACTTTGGAAGCACCCAGCTTAAAAAGAAATAAAACATTTTCATAAATGGATCCTGAAGTGATACAAAAATAAGCTCAGCTGCGTTTAACCTTTCTTCAACCCAAATCTTGCTAAAAAAACAGCTTTAGGGCATCCCATTGTTCGAGAATTCGTTCAACTACAGACTGTAGGCTCAGCCATCTTGTTTGAGAAAGGCGAAGTATTTTGTGTGGACCGACTTCGCAGAATTGTTGAAACTCTTTAAGAACTGCGATCCTTTTATTTGAATTTTTGAAGACGGCGTAAATGTTCCTAGCCGGGTCTTCACAGCTTCTTGATAAGGCACGACATGCAGCACTGGCGCAAAGGTGGATAGAGTGGCAGATACATTTTTGAATTATAATTCCAGGGATCTTTTCAGCTAATTTCTACTGAAAGGAGTTGAACTCTCCCATCATTGTGTTGCAGCCATCACTAGCAAAACCAACAATATTACAAAAAGATATGTTTGCATGATTTAAGTTCTCAATTAATAAATCGTAAATACGTTGAGCGCAAGCACCTTTGCGGGCAACCTCTGGATCTGAACCATCGTACACATCGATCAGTTTCCAAAACTTTGACACAACTTTTTTTTCTGCATTATCAAAATATATTAAACAAATGCACAAAGATTTCGTTCTTAAAATGTCGGTGGACTCATCAATCACCAAACTAAATTTTCGAGTTTGCATGTGTTTACTGAAATCTTCGAAACTACATTGCCCTATCACATTTTTCACCACGCTCGTAGCTTTTGTGCGTCCTAATGATATAGCTTTGACTATTTCGAATCAGGAAAAGGGGATTTTAAAACTTTAACGAGATGATCAGTAGACGTTAAAGAAATATTGTGCTCTGTCAAAAATGCTGATAGTTTTAATTCAGCTGTCTTTATGTTATTCTCGTGAGCTTTCTCAATACTGTTAGGGTTAACAAATTTTTCCAGACTGCAAACAACAGAAGCCTTTGTACTAGAACTTACACCTTTAACTAATCTGACATGTTTTTTACTTAATGCATGTCTTTTTAACACTGTTACTTCTTCCAACATTGTTGTCTTACAAAACCTACACTCTGCTTTAGATCTATTGTCCTTTGTGGGAGCAATCCAATCTGCAAATATTGCATCCTTTTCCCATTCTATTCGGTAGCTCTGAGCCCTATGTGTCATTTTTTAGAGCTTTCACAACGGATTCTTTTCTTTTTTTCAGGAGTCACGTCACGACTACATATTTTTTTTGCTAGAACTACCTGCACTCTGAGAATCATCTGAATCCACATCTAAATCACTGTTCTGGTCTAAACTTAGGTGTCGTTCACTTGAGGAAGGGGTTTTCGAAAAGAATGATTTGATGTTTTTACTCATTTCGCAGAAAGATTTTTATAAAAAACTTAATTCGTTAAATTATTTCCTAGTTAATTAATGAAACAACTTTAGTTTTGCCTAAGTTTGTTTATGTTGTATTCATTAACACTCACTTTGCCTGAGCAAAAATGTACGTGAGGGGAAGCTAATACAAATAATTGTAATCACTTTACTTAAAGTAATAAAATTGTCACTAAACGAAAAGTACCTGAATCAAAAAGGTGAACTGATAAGGCTAAGCTTAGCTGTATTCAAACTATTTGCACACAACACTACTCAAAAGTTCCAAATTCAACAAAGTATTTCACAGTCGACTAGATAATTTCGCTGCAGCGATATTGACGTTTTGGTGTGATTTCAACGGATTTGTTGACATTTTAGTAAGATCAGTTTACAGTCGCTTAAAAAACCAACGTTGGTACTGATGCTGATATTGCTTACATGAAAGTTGAGTAACTAACCAAATTGAATGCATGTAAAATTTAAATATTTTGAAAGTTACCCAAAATTACCGTACATTTTCCCATTACGGCAGACTCATTACCGTATACCGTACAATGGTCTAAATTGCCGTACGCCCCACAGTGGTGCAAATGCGGAAAAAACCCCAAAAATTGAAATGCTTGATTTCAATTCGAACTCATTAAAACCTAGTACCTGAAGGTTTAATTTGTCACATTCAGCAGAAAAAGCTGCAATATTTCAATTTGCGTAGCCTATACAAACTGATATTTCCATGAATCTTACAGTGGTGGTATTTATTGCTTCACTGTACTTGTTGTTATAATTGTTCTCCTCGTGAAATATAAGTGAAATTAATTTAATTGAAAACTTTGACTTTGCATTTCAGACGTTTTTTGAGTGATTTTCCCAATATTGAGTAATAAATGATTTATATTGGTATGTTTATAATTAAATATAAAAATAGTAAAAAGTTGCATTAGAGAATTTTCTTAACTTAGTGAAACAAAAAAAGCTCCGCTTACCTCCGCGTAGTTGAAGTAAAACTGAAAAAATAAAACTCTAATCTAACTGTTCAAACAGTTTTTAGCTGCGACTACATGCGAATCTGGCAGTTTTTTACATATTAGTCGAGCAAAAATAGCTAATAATAACTAGAGTAAATTCCCTTAATGATGATTCTGACTGTATCTCAATGCAATTTCGCTTACAAATATTCAATAGGATGTTACAGTTAAGGCGTAAGTAATTAGTTATGCAAGTAGACGTACATCTCATCTACACGTACATCTCAACCCAAATTCTTGGTAAGGCAATAAATCGAAAAAACACGGGTTTTCGCTTTTTAAATAACTCTCGGTAAAACCCGGGACATTCGAATCATACATTTTATGATGAGATAGAGTTAAGATTTTATGTCTCAGATAGGGAAAATCCTCAAGCCATAAAATACTTAGGATAAGGAAAATCCTCGAAAATTATGAATGTATGTTATGTAATTCAAGTTGGTAAGATACATATAGTTAAGAATAGTTCGTAAGGTATAAAGAGGATTGTTAGGCTGATAAGAGTTCAGTTGAGTTCTCGTGTATCTTAATTGTTACTAGAGAAATTTTAAATCTGTTCAATGTTAACGGTCCGTGTAAAAAAATCATAATTTCAAATATTGTGATTCCTTATTCTCTATTGTGCGACTTTTTTTTTGAGTTTAGGCAATGATTTCGAGGGCCTGGTAAACTTAATCAAAATTAATTTTCCCTTATTTAAAGATGATAGTGTTTCTTTTGTTGCATCAGCAATACAAAAACGATTTTTGCCTCATTTTAGACAGAAATTAAATTCCGTATGTAGAAATCGGGAAAAGTTTTTCAAAAAATATAAAGACTGGCTTGAAAACGATTTCAAGTGCACAATTGAAGATTTTGGTGAAGGTTCATCAACTTCAACGAGTACAAGTGGAAGACCAAAAAAAGACTTTGAATTCTGCAGTGACCGAGCAAAGCGATACAAAGTCAAAGAATTAAAACAGAACTATTCTCAAGATATTATTGAGGCTGCATCAGCACCTGTGGTACGCAAAAAAGACAGTTTTTCTTCGGATTCCGCTTAAGCTTTAATCACTCAGGCCAAACTTTCGAAATACCAATATGAGGTAATTCGACAAGCCAGTAAATCAATAGGCCATGATATATTCCCGGGATATAAAGAAGTCATCGCAGCAAAAAAAGACTGCTATCCTGAAGACATTTCAGTGACAGAAACCTCTGCTTATGTGCCGCTGCAAAAACTCCTAGACCACACTACTCAAAGAATATTTAAAACGATTCCTGAAGATGACATAACCGAAACTGATTTCGTGCTGCAGACCAAATGGGGTTGCGATGGTGCATCTGGTCAAAGTGAGTACGCACAAAAATTTCATAGCTCTGATACGACCGACATATCTGACTCACATTTATTTATGACATCAATGGTCATCCTCAGACTTATTAGTAAAAAAAATTCTTCGCGTACTTTCTGGGAAAATACACGGCCTTCATCAACAAGGTTTTGCAGAGCCATCAAATTCCAATTTGCAAAAGAAACTCCAGCTTTAATTCTAGAAGAAAAAAACCGCGTTGAAAGGTAATTCAAAAACTCAGGGAAACCAAAATCATTATTAAGGGACAAGAGATATTGGTAAAACATGACCTATTCTTTACCATGATAGATGGCAAGGTTGCCCAAGTTGTAACCGGAACAGCCTCATCTATGAACTGCGTCATTTGCGGTGCGAAGCCATCCGAGATGAATGAGTTAGAGTCCATAAGCTCGAAGAATATCAACGACGAAGCTTTAAAATTGGGAATGTCCACCTTACATGCTCGAATTAGATTTATGGAGTATGTTTTACACTTAGGATACAACCTTTCCTTTAAATCATGGAAAACAAATCCAGACACTAAACCAATAAAAGAGGAGAATAAAAAAAGAATTCAAAAAGAATTTAAAGAACGAATGGGCATCAATGTCGATGTTGTAAAACAAGGTTCAGGAACGACAAATGACGGAAACACTTCAAGGAGATTTTTCAGCGATGCAAAACTGGCTGCCGAAATCACAAAGGTTGACGAATCTCTAATCAAACGGCTTGCTGTCATTTTGGAGGTGATTACATGCAGTGCCCAGATTGATGAATCGAAATTTGGAAAATATGCTCAGCAGACGGCAGAAATGGCCGTGTCCTTATACCCTTGGTATTATATGCCGTCTTCTGTGCACAAAATTTTAATTCATGGAAAAGAAATTATAAAATGTGCAGTACTCCCAATAGGATCATTATCAGAAGAAGCACAAGAAAGTCGAAACAAAGATTATAAATATAGGTATGCAACGATTTTTATTTATAGCTTAGAGGAAATTTTAATGATTGTTATAAATTATTTTGAAGGACTCATCACTCTAGAAAGTGCACCCGAGTGGCAACAAATGAAGATGTTTTTCATGCAATTTTAATTTCTTCTGATCCTTATATTAACTTTTGCCGACCAGAACCAAATACTAAAACACTATCTTTAAGCGAAGAAGCAAATCAATTGTTAATTTAATAAAAATTTTAATGTTCATTCATACGAAGTGTACTTATTGTTTGAAAATCCTTTAGCTCTAAATAATTTGTAATGTGGAATGTTCCTTTATTCATGTTTTGCATTTAAAAATTGTCATTAAATAGAAATATTGAAGTGCCTTACCTTACAACTAATGGATTCAAATGTATCAACATTGAAAAATTCTTAATTCACTATTCATTAATAAACTGAATAACATTTTCCAATGTAATTTTTCATTCTGAATCCAATGAACCCAATTTCGTGTTGATACGACCATCCATTCTCAAGATATCCGCTTTTTCGACCATTTTGTCCCACTGTGTGCCCCCACAATTACCGTACCGTCTGGCCACATACAGAGCTAACTTTTAGACAAAGAATGTTGACATTCACCAAAGATCACCCAGAACAGACGAAATCATGCAAACATTGTCGCCAGTTGCTTGACACTATCGATCGCATTCGCAATGTAAGCCGTTTAAATCTGATTTGTCAGAAACGTACCCTTTTAGTTAAGGTCGCTTATGCACAATCTTTTAAAAGCCTACTTTTCTGTAAACTCTATCCAAGTAAAAAGAAATATTAGAACGTATCGCAGCTGGGTAGATGGACACACGGCCAAAGCGCGGTACCGACCATATCACCTTCTCGAGTGCCAATACAATATAAAAAGATACAATAACTATCTCTAGTTGAAGACTCAAAAGTGGCTATAATACAAAAGCACAAAATAAAAAAAAAAGTAAAAAGACCCGCTACCTTGTTTAAACTTGTTGAATTTTTCAAATATATAGCATTAGTCTTAATAGTAAAAATAACAAAGGAGTAAAAAACCATTTTCGTTACTACACCAACAATATTGTGAAACTTTTTTCCTGCACCGTAAACATTGAAATTCTTATAATTTTTTGGCAAATGGCATCACATTTCTCAACAGTGAGACATTCCTTTCCTCATAATGCCTTAATTTCAACGATAAGGATATACAAATTGAATAACTTCCGGATGCCACAGCTGCAGAAGCACAAGCAGTTTGCATGTCTAGACGCATTTATATCATTTTTTTTCTGGCGGAAACCATAATCTTCATGTTATTGCTTACAATTGAAGCCAGCATAGTGAACGAAGAATGAGAATAAGAAAAGGGTACCAAACTTGCCTGTAGGAAACAATCTATTTTGGATGATTTATTTTTAGGGATGACACGTTTGCAATCTGCACCCTTTCCAACAATTAAGTCCACAATCAACCATCATAAAAACCAAAATCAATTACAATAAAACGCGTGTGTCCTTCATATTGTCACAATAAATTTATTGGAAAAGTATCAAGTGTTCATGTCTACTCTTCCTCAAATCCTGTTACCATCAACCATCAAACCTATATGTCAATAACTACTAGCTATAGCAAACTGTGTATGACGCACCAATCAATATTCAAAACCGATCAAATTGACTTGCCTGGACGGTTTTTTTCTTTTCTCTCCTGTGACAACTTTGCGATGGCTTCGATATTTCCTCGTGCCTCTTTCAACAACACTCAGGCCGACCAAAACCTTGAAAAATTGTCGTTAAAACGATTTTCATCAAACACATGTCAGTCAGTTTATTGATACATCTATGAGTAACTTCTCACTCACCAGTGTTTTCTGACCTTATTTTTCGATTGAAAAGCTTTCAACCACTGATAGATGGAGAAAGAGAGAGAGAGAGAGAGAGAACGCTGGAAAGGGTGACATACGGGAGACATTCGTCAAATGAATTGGCTATGACACCAAGCAACCTTATCATTGTGACATCTCAAGGACGTATGACTACCTATTTTGTGTCGCTTAGTGAGTTAGATGTTCGTCGTTGGTTAAGGCGGTGAGAGTGGTAAAGGGTCGAATGAATGACAAGTAAGCCAGAAATCGATGCCTGGAACAAAGAAACATTTCACTTCATTGCCTCAGTGTGGATGAAAGAAGTCAATCCAGTACAATGTGACGAAGAAACGAATCAAAAGAAATTGATAATCTGATTTGAAATTAAATTTTGTGATTTGGAGGTTATGAAAGGATATTCTATGAATTGAAAGAATTATAAGAGAAGGATTTTATCAAAATTTTAGTGAAACGCTTTGGATAAAAGGGATATGTTGGGACTGGAATCAGATTTAGATGAATTTTTTGATTATATTTCTGCGAACTGAGAATAAATGACTTAGAGTATCTTTCATATAGTCTGCCAAACGAGATGCAGGATTTAAAAGATAGATTTCTGAAAAGGTTCCTTCATGTTTGTCAGAGTTTGATTGATGAATATTTGTTAAGAAGAAATGCTGAAATTGAAACTTACACAACCACCCAATCATCACTTCAAAAATGAGATCAATCATTCTTTCAATCTTCTGGAAATTACCAACAAATATGCCGTCACCTTGAAAATTCAATCCAAATTTATAATAATATAAAAAAGGTCACATCGAATCTATCATCTACCTCCAGTTCAAATCCTAAGTGTCCAAATTAGGCCGCAAAATTTACACATAATTTTCATTTTCACATACCGAACAAAAGAACGTGAAAGATTTGAAAATGCTTCATCTTCCACCGAGCAAAATTATGTCCGGCATAAACACTCAACCCGAACCTTACCAACTTTTATTCTTCTGCAACCATTTACGGAAATCATCATCTTCAAGTCGTGCCAACATTATAATCAACTCAATATTTTTATGTTCACATTGAAACCAATTGACAGCCTTCAATTAACTGCGGGTATAAACTAGCAACACAAATTGCTTCAGATTGTGGATAATGAGAATGGTATGCAGTTTTTAAGGGTGGGAGATCACTGAAATTTTTTTATGAGAGAAATATTAAAAATAATTGAAATTATTTTTTCAGGACGAACATATTTGAATTATCAAAATCTTTTTTAATGAGCCCATACTGCGCCACTAACGAAACTTATTGAAAAAGTCTGCTAAGCAGGAGCTCGCTTCTACCAGAAGTGTTTTTTATCCAAACAATAAAATTTATGTATATACACTACCGACAAAAAGCTTGAAGCACTCCTGTTATCAATAATTATTCAAAAAATAGTAAAGGAAACAATATTATTTTACCATTCGTGATTATATATTTTATCAAATCAGTAACTAGACTATAAAATCAAACCAAATTTTTCTTTATTACACTGGGAGAAATGCCCGAAAAATTATTTTTGAGATTTCGTCATCGAAGTAACCATCAGAGACTAACTCAAGGCAGTGTTAGCATCTGATGAGTATTTGGAAGTAAAACTTTTGGTCATTAGCTTTTACTCTATATTTATATTTAACTCTTTAGAAATGACAGAATTTATTACTCCCATCTGTTTACGACGAGGTAGGCGGCTACGATGATGAAGATGATGAATGATGATGTCGTTGTTGTTGAAAGTAGTCGCGTTTGCCTAGGTTCTCTCATTTATGTTAACTCACGAGAAGCAAGAAGAGCGGCTCAAGCAAATTTCAATTGCTTGCGTCACTGATATGCGGAATCGGCCGGCAGGCGAAGATTTCTCGTGAGACGAGGGTATGTTGGCGCCGTGAAGCATGCGCTGACGTTGGGACGTTCTGAGTCGCCACAGTCACTCCCTCCCCAATGACCTTCGTATGCGTCGAAAGGAGTGAAAACGTGACTCTTCTTGGATGGCTGGAGTGGTTGTTCCGGCAAAATCTGCGCTGGTTGAGCCGTTTCCGAGGGTAGCAGAGGTGGTGTTGTAGGCGCCTGTGGAGGTATTAAGTATGACTGCTGTGTCGCTGGATGGGCATCCGACTGCTCCAGGTAGGCTGGTTTGAGTTGTTCGGTGGAGAGAGTTTTTGTGACGCCGTTTATATCTATAACGTAAGTGTTGGCGTTGATCCTTCTGATGATAAGCTCCTGAGTATGGCTGATCGATGTGGCGAAACATGTAGTCACAGCTGGCCAGGTCTGGCTGGCAGGACAGGACGAATCGATTTGAAAAGGCAGCGTAAGTCGGTGACAAAACCTTGTGGGCCGCTAGCTGGTGTGTTTTGCGGCGTAATGAACTCACCCGGGATCCGGAGCGATGTGCCGAAAACCATTTCTACAGGAGAGGCTTGCAGGTTCTCCTTGAATGCGTTTCGTAGGCCCAGACAGATCGGTGGCAGGTCGGCTTCAAACTTGCATCCTTGGTCCGATGTGATCTCTAGTGGCCGGCCAAATATTGATATCCAATGGTCAAATAGTGCCCTGAAGACGGTGCTGGCTCTGACGTCACACACTGGCACCACTTGAGGCCACCGTGTATAGCGGTCGATAATGGTGAAGCAGTTCTCGTAGCCGTCACACAGTGGCAGCTTTATCAAGTCGCCATCGATGTGGTCGAAGCGCCTATCTGGCGTCTTAAAATTTCCTAACTCGGCGCGGTTATGGTGGTGGACCTTCGACAGTTGACAAGGTATGCATTGCTTGGCCGACCGGAATACGTCTTTCTACAGATTCGGCCTGAAGTATTTAAGCGCTACGCGCTTCGAGGTGGCACGTCCACTCGGATGAGACAGTTGATGGACGATGTCGCTGCATCATTTGCGTAGACCCAAAGGCACCCCCAGGAATTCATACAGTCCAAAGGGCGTGGTGACTGCCGTCTTCCATACGTCTTCAGGAGCAACCGGTGGTCGATTTGAGAAAACAGTACCGCTGGCCTCCTGAATCAAATCCTCGATGATGGGCGGTGGGTAACGGTCCGGTCGAGTTTGAGTGTTGAGTTTATGGTAAACCCCTTGAGCACCATGTGCAGAAGACTGGCCCACTGGCTCGATGATGCTTCGTTCCAGCAAAAAAGCGAACTCGGCCTTGGCTGCGGTGAGGCGTTCTCGATGGGCCATTTGTGACTTTCTGGGTAGGTCAGCGATCGAGGCTAATTTCCCGGGTTTTGCGGGTTCATCTGCGTATTGGGCGATTGTCCCTTTGTACCGGTCTCCAATGGTGTTCTTCACTTTAGTGACGGGGCTAATAATGTGTATAGATTGAGCTGGGTCGAGGACGCAGGCTATGGAGAGGTTAATGAGATCGTCCAAGAGGCGCTGGTTGCGCAGATCGATGAGTAGACCATGATGCTTTAGTGCATCGGCTCCTAGAATGGCTGTCTGGATATCTGCTATCACAAACAACCAGTGGAGTGGTTGGCGTAGCTGAGATTCAAAGTGGTTGGCGCTGCTGAGATTCAAAGGTTGTGATAGGCAGCCCATTGGCTGCCTGTAGCACGAGGCTCTGCTTACGAAGAGGCCTGTCGATGGAATGCCTCAGGATGATGGAAAGGGTGGAGCCGGAGTCTACCAAGAACCTGGTTTTTGTGGTGCGGTCGGAGACATAAAAGCGTCTCTCCAAAGTATTGCCGTACAAAATAGTGATATGTCTCTATAATTTGCGCATTGTAACTTTTCACCTTTTTTGTGGATAGGGAATATAATTGATTGGCTCCACTCTGTCGGCCTATGTTCATGTTGCCAAATGTGCTGGATGACTTTATGAATAGCTTGCTGAACACTGCTGCCACCATATTTGATGAGCTCCACTGGAATCCCATCGATGCCCGGCGTTTTATTATTCTTTCGGGCTTTGATGGTGGAACAAACTACATCCAAAGTTGGTGAGGCCAATGAAAGCTCTCCGGAAATATCTTTAGGCTCCGATGTTCTGTAGCTGTGTGGAGGTTCTTGAAATATGATGCCCAACTTTCCTTAATTTTGGTTTCATCAGCGATTATATTACCGATGTCTTCACAATAAAGCATGGTTTCGGGCTGACATCCACGCTTCAGACTTTTCACTGCTTTGTTGCTCGCTAGACTAACATCGAAATTTCTCAATTGGTCGTCACAGTATTTTCTTTTTTAGGGTTTTGTAAAATAATTTTACAAAACCCTACTAAAATCGCGACCTTTCTGTCCTTCTGTCCGTCCGTCCGTCCGTCCGTGTGTCACAGCACTTTCTCGCAAACTACTGAAGCTAGAAATATTAAATTTTGTATGCCGGTGTAAAGTGGTGCTCTCTTCAAAATTCAACTTCAAAAAATTTTATAAGGTATTTAAGGGAGGGTTCCCCCATATAGGGGAGTGGCCCCAAAAAAAAAATCATCAAAGGTAGCCGATATGGGTATCAAATGAAAGGTATTGATAAAAACTTTTCAAAACAGGTAATTTGATACGTTTTGCTTCTAGGGACGCGCAGGGAGGGGAAATACACGAAAACTTCGTGTCCCCCCTCGTGGTTGGACACCTGTGATCCGAAAAATCTGAAAAAATTACGGTGGTAGGTGTTTATGAGTACAACAGCAACAAATACCTTAGAAGTCGAAATTCGCTCAACTTTGTTAATGATAGTATGATATTCGAATTTCACATTTTCCCCTACAAAATCGCATCGGTACCCTTAAACTGATCGAAGTTCGATATTTGCGTCTACGTAGTCCTACTAAGGATTCTTAAAATCTAATGATATACACGGAAGTTATACCATTTGAAATTTCTCCAATTGCAAAGCAACAACAACACATGATTTTGGTATTTTATGGACTTTCCATCGAATCAGTCACTGCAGTTTGGACTTGATCTTCTTGAAATTTTCTAATAAGGTCAATAACATTAATATTTTTGGGAATTCATGATTTGAGTGATTTTTGTCACTTTGCAACAAAATGGCGACCGTTGAAAGTAGAAAAGCCATAGATTTTCTTTTGAACTTGCGCATCTCTGACATATTTCTTGACGTTATTCATTGCTGGTGACTGCACTTCTGAGAAGTTGGGTACAAAACCCTTCTGACATGAGCGTTGGTCCATCTACCCAACTTGTTTAGCTCTAATTATCTTATTCGCTACTCTTCTGAGATTTTCATAGTGCTTTCTTCACGTCCTGGTTTTCACGCCTATATATTCTTTGTATGCCTGATTGTTTTTGTCGAACGCATTCTGGCACTCATCGTCGAACCAATCTTTTCTCTTGCGTCAGGCTTGATGTCCGATCGTCTGCTCTGCCATAGTCTAAATAGCCCCTCCAGAGCTCACTGCTTGTCTGTAACGATGCGTCTGATAAGATGGGAGCCAGATGGTTGTCGAGGGTCTCCGTGAAATTTTTAGCCACAGACACCGTTTCGATGTCAAATTTTTGCAGCGTACTGGTCTTTGCCGAATATGCTTTTGACATACTTCATCGATATGTTCATTTGGTCAAGTAAGTTGTTTGTTACCATCCGGTGATACCCAGGTCATTTTATGAATGCATTGATGTGGGAAGCAAATCGAACGTATGAATGGATTTCTGCTGCATGCAATATCAATTAGGCACTGGCCGGTGTCATTTGTTTCATGGTGGAGCCTACATCCTCCAGTCGTTCTCCGAAGAGAAAGCTCTTTGCTTACCGTAGCGTTCAAATCACCCAGAATAATTTTTGTGCAGGCAATCAGTCGACTATTCTTTTTAGATGATTGTAGAACGTTACCTCCATTTCTTCGTCCTTATCTTCGGCCGTGGCGTGAACCTTTATTAGCCAGATTTTGAAGAGTTTCGCTTTTATACGGATTGCAAACAAATGTTCGTTTATTGCCTTGAAATCAATATCATACGATTTGAACTCCGAGCTCTCGTTTTCCAGTGGGCTTCCCACTTTTGAATATTGTGTGCGATCTCATGTCTAGAAAATCATCACCAGTTCAGTTCGTTACCTGGATTGCCAGTATTTTTAATTTATATTGACTAGCCTATTGTAAAAGGTCCTTAACAGCGCTAGGGTGACTGAGGGTTCGGACATCCTAGGATCAAATGCCATAGTCCTTTTTTCCATTTGCGAGGTCGTTGCCGTGAGTCGATTCCATTCCGAGTCCCTTCTACAGGTTTCGAAACATTTTAGGGTTTTCCAGGGACGGGGAGTTAGTTCGTCGCCCAACCTCCGTTTCGGCGGCATGGTTATTACTTCGATTCCGTTATCCGGCGCGAAAGACTCGCCCTCTTGCGTCTCCACAAAGGAAGTTAACACAATTACGAAACCACATTTCGCGAGAATGGCTTATATCGAAAGTACTATTACGAGGGCGGTTCAAATATGATCGGGACAAATGCTCTGACACGTTTATTAATAATCGAAAAAATTTACAAAAATTCACAGCTTTCTAGGTACTCCCCCTTACAAGTTACGTATTTTGTCGACCTTTCCGAAAGCTTTTTGATACCGGTATCGAATAATTCCTTGGGCAACTCGGACAGCCATGCGCGCACGAACTCCTCTACCTCGTCGTCGGTGTTGGATCGTTGACCTCCGATGGCTTCTTTCAGCGGTCCAAATATGTGGTAGTCGCAGGATGATAAACCCGGACTGTAGGCGAGGGGTGTCCCAGTACCAACGGGCCCAATCCCAATATTATATCGAGCGTGACACGCGCGGTATGAGGGCGCACGTTATCCTGGAGAAGAATCGCTCCGCCATTTCGAGCCTTATTTTGCGATATGGAAGGTGTTTGTTGATAATAGACTCCACACTTCCAATACTGATGCCGAGTTCAGCCGAAATGTCTCGAACATTCATCCTACGGTCCTCCAAAATGATTTTCTGGCGTAATGCTGGTTCGCGGTCGACGATCATGCGGCTCATTCTTGACGGTTTCGCGACCATGCTTGAATGCTTTCACCCATTTAAACACAGTAGCCCTACTCAGGCACTCACTACCGAACTGATTCCGCAAACGCAGAAAAATTTTCGTGTTAACGCCACACTAAAAAACGAATGAAAATACATTGCGCAACGGCGATCGACACTTGACGTTCACTCATGGTCGAAGCACGCGCGTGAAATACTCCCGACGAAAACTATGCCACACTATCTGTAAGGGACTCAGCTGTCACATTCACCCATGGCCGAAAAATCGCCACTATTAGCATTTCATTGCTCATGCAAAATTTAATAAAAAAAGGACAGCTACCTGTACGGTTTTATTTTTTTTCAATATTATTTGATCCCTATAGCCTCTACCTGTAAAAAACTCTTTAAGAAAAAGTGCCAGGGTTGGCAGGCAGGTAGATTTCCGCTAAAAAGGTGGAAAACCCCAAGATCTAATTTTTTGACCTTTGTTAAAAAAAGGGTAGTAAAATAAAAAAATTGCTGGGTTTTGTTTTGGTTTCTGTTATTTTTATTATGCTCAGATATTCTTAGAACTCAAAAAATTTCTGTATACTCTTCTTCTTTTCTTTTAGTTTTTTTCCAGCATTTCGTTGATCCTTCTTTGGCCTTCAGAACAGCTTCGATTCTTCTGGGCATTGAATCATAGAGATTTTGGATCTGATTCATGATTTCTTGGTTGTACCACACTTCATTCAATGTTTTTGCTGACTCCTCGATGGATTTCGGAGGCTTCTCTTGAATTTTTCGCTGCATAGTTCCCCATACATTTTCAATGATATTAAGCCCTTGGCAGTTTCCTGGCCAGGACACCGATACTTTCCCCAGATATTCTTTTAATTGTGTTACCTGTGAATACACAATGACCATAAGAATGCATTTTTAGACAAAACCTAGCTTACTTACAGAGCGATTTCGGTGGTAAGGTGCACTATCGTCTTGAAAAAGTGGGTTTTCATCATGGCAGCTCAGCTCCACGATTTTTGGAACCACGCCTTCTTTGATGAAATTTGTATATTTTTCTGCATTCACTACAACAAAATTTGTCCAACTCCATAATATGTTATGCATCCCCATACCATAACATAAGGTGGATGTTTGACTGTTTGAAGAGTCCACTCATCGGAATATCGTTCATTCGATCTCCTTCGAACTTTGGCTTTTCCATCAGAAACCGTCCATTTCTTATGCTCCTTGGCCCATTCTAATCGTTTTTTCGTTATCAGGTCGGTGAGCTCGAAAACCCATATTCGTTAGGGGTCTGGAGACAGTTCTTCTGCTGATTTGCATTCTCAGCTTTTCCTGAAGGCCTCTCCTCAGTTCCCTAGCAGTTTGGAACCGGTTTCGAAGGCACATTCATTCCAACGATCGATCTTCCCGCGGTGTAGTGATTCTTGGTCTCCCACTTCCGGTTTTCCTCCGTTTACTTCCGGTTTCTTGAATTTTTTGTAAAAAACGTCGCACTGTGCTTTCGTTGCACCTAATTATTTGAGAAATCCTTCTTTTCGAATAGTTTTATCCACTCAGTACTATAATACGGTGTTTTTGTTCTTGACTTAGCACCATATTTAAAACTTCTAAAAAACTACTTCCGATGGACGTTCTCTGATTTCTGAAATGTTAATGGACAACCTTTGACCGATTGTGTCTTTTTATAGCAGAAAAATATATGTATAAACAGGTAAAAAGAACATTAATTATCAGTCGAAACCAAAACTGACGTTAGATAGGAAGCCATATGGCAGCAGCGCTTACTACCCACACATGACCATTAGTAGGCCGACTTTGCAGGCTAACTTACATGGCGGTATATGGAGAATTATGGAGGTGCCAACGAAAATTCGAATCTTTGTACGGTTTTGAGACGAATTTCTACAGTGAAATTCAGATAGTCCGCGGAGAACAATATAGCGCTCCTAGTGACGTGAAAATTATTTCAGTTTTTATTCCCGTTTAATTTTGATCGCCCTCCAAAGTGAATTTATATGAGTTTGTTTACTTCTCAACGCTGAGCTATCAGTGGAAGGTGCATACTTCATTTGCTCGTCTTGAAGAGTTTAGGAGTACAGTGGACAGTACAAAGTGAATTTATAACATGCGCGGAAAGCGTTTCATACGTTTTCACTCGGAAAATAATATATATTACGCAATATAAGCAATTGCTAATGCCGCAGTTGGCTGACAGCTCACGGAAGCTTGTCCAAAGTAGGCCGACTCATATGCAAATTGCTACCATATGGCTTCTTATCTAACCTCAGTTTTGGTCGAAACCCTTGCCTTACATTTTTTACCTGCCAAGTGGAAAATTTGCGAATTTTCGAGGTGCGGCTTTTTTGGCCACGGGTATAGTCAAGCCACGCCCTTCAAACCAGACATGCGCGCCATCTACAGCATCTGTCTTGATCATATTTGAACCATCCTCGTATTATCTTCCAAACTAAATATCATCATTTCTTATTGATTGGTAGTCAATGTAAACCTTTTCGAACTGGTCGAGTTGTTACGACCAGAGAAGATAATATTAGGGAATTACCCTGCTAGTTTTTCAGTATTGCCATCTTGCGTGTAGTGCGGTGTAAAACATAATTTTTGGTATGACTAGCAGATAAAAGTTTAAATTTTAGTTTTTATTGAGGCAATTATTTTCTTTATACTAAAAATTGTGGCTACGTTGATTCGAAAAAATATTTTGACACTTCAATCTAATCTAAATACAGGGTTTTCCAATAAGAGGTGTTATTTTGATATTAAAAAAAAGAATGGCATTTAAAGGTCTTCGTAAAAAATTTTTTATAAAGACCTACTAGTTTTGCGACGTGTCTGTCCGGGCGTCACAGCTAGTTTCCTCAGATACTTTAGAAGCTAGAATCCTTAAAGTTTGTGAAAAGGTCAGAAGTGGTGATCTCTCAAAATTTAAGGTCTTTTCAAAAATTTAGAAAATTTTTGTGTGTCCTCCCCCAATAACGAATTAGCTCTTAAAAATTGTTTTTAACCAAAGGTAGTCGAGTGGGGTATCAAATGAAAGGTCTTGATTAGAACTTTTAGAATCTGAAATAAACAAATAATTTTATGAATTAGGGAGTCCAGGGGAACAAATTGTACCAAAAATTTTCATGAAATTTTCCATAACCAAATCGCAAAGTGGCTGCCTATGTCCTCGATAGCCTCACGAATTTCATCTTTGAGGTCTTGAATCGACGCTGGGCTGTTGGCGTAGACCTCCTCTTTCACGTGGCCCCAAAGGAAGAATTCGCAAGGTATTAAAGCACAAGATCTCGATAGCCAATTTTGATCACCTCTTCGAGAGATAACACGGTCCCGAAACTTTTCCCGTAAAATATCAAAATATCAATGGTTTCGTTGCTTGTGTGGCACATAGCGCCGTCTTGTTGAAAGTAAACGTTGTTCAGATCAATACCATCCAATTCCGGCCATAAAAAATCATTAATCATCTCTCGATAGCCCAATCCATTCATTGTAACTGTTGCTCCAGCCTCATTTTCGAAAAAGTAAGGTCCAATGACTCCGCTGGACCATAAACCGCACCAACCAGTGACACGTTGAAGATAGAGAGGCTTTTCAACAATAACTCTTGGGTTTTCCGAGCCCCAGATACGACAATTTTGCTTGTTGACGAAACCACCGAGTAGGAAATGCGCCTCATCACTTAAGATGATTTTTCGATGGAACTCGGGATCATTTTCATGCATTTCAAGGACCCAATCAGCAAAGACACGACGTTGTTGATGATCGACCGGCTTGAGTTGTTGTGTTAACTGAACTTCATAAGGCTTCAGACCCAAATCTTTATGCAAAATACGGTTTGAGGACGTTTGTGGAATGCCTAATTCCAAAGAACGACGAGGAGTGGACAAACCTGGGTTTTCTTCAACACTTTCGGCTACAGCAGCAATATTCTCGGCTGTTCTTGAGTGACGTGCACGGGTTTTATTCTTCACATCACTAAGTTGTCCCAACAGCTCGAATTTTTCCACCAATGTCTGTATTGCGGTCCGACAAGGTACTTCACGACGACCCAATAATGTTCGAGTTTGACGAACCGTCTCTGCCAAATTTTCACCGATTTTATAGTGAATTTCTTTATTAATGGCGTAGTTTCTACTTGTCAAACGTCAAAAAATGACAGCTTGAAAAGTGACATCTACGGAAATAGAGCTATTCAAAATAACACCTCTTATTGGAAAACTCTACGTATTTTCTTACAGTCTCAATTCTGAAGTTTTTGTATACGTACACATGGAAAAAGGAGAGCTTTCCCCGTATAGTCTAACCGGAGAGATGCTTGCATCGGTTAACTAATGGAACCATGTGGCTCAATACGCTTGGGCAATCGTGAAAGATAAAAAAAGCGCAGCACCCGGAAATGCCGGGGTCGGGGGAAGGTGTCTCACGACTGAACAAAATGAGGCTTAGCCCGAAATAATGTGTCAAACGGTTCCAAGCTAGGCTTTCAGGTTGACTGGAGAAGTGTTTAGTGATTAGTCCAGACGTTTTGCGCGCCTAGGGGCCCCACACTCAGGGCTTGAATGACCCATAAGAAAACTTTCGTGCTTTTCGGAGCCTCTTCTATTCACGTTGGCTCCAAGATATGCAAAGTTGTTCAAAATTACATGATTAAAGTCTCCTACGGTCAGGTTTTGTCGGACTGGAGCTTTCTTTCTCATTTGAGCCGTGAGTTTAGTTTTTGTTTCATTAACTCGTAGGCCAGTTTGGTTTGCTTTAGATTCTAGGCTCAGCACTGCTCCTTTGGAATCCTGATTGAACGTACCATAATATTGACTTTATCAGCATATGCTACCAATTGTTTTGACCTGAACATTAGTTTACCAGTGGTTTCAGCTGATGTCTTCTTGATGGGGTGTTCCAGCGCAATATTAAAGAGCATTGAGGCAAGACTATCCCCTTGTTTTAAGCCTGATGCCATTATAAAGCTATCCGCTAATTCACTGTTCACCTCGACCTGAGATACTATGTTTAATATCTTGACTTTGCCCACACCCAAGCATTATTTTATACAGCGCATTTCTGTCGACACAGACGTAATCTTGCTTGAAGGCCACGAAGAGTTGGTCCACGTATACGTACAAATCATACACGGTCCAAATTGCTCTCGAGCGTTCTGAGCTTTGATTGCTCTTGACTTCACCGTGAACTTCATTCTCTGATATATTATAGGTTACGTTGCACTGTTACTCACGCGCACGAGTTCGGGTCAACTCGATGACCCCAAGTGACACTGGTAAACTCGAGGAATTGGCTGATTTTCTCAATTTATTCAGAATCATCGATGGAATGGCACGTCATACTTTTCCGGTCCTTGATCCTAGGACAGAACTCACAACGAACTTTTACCGTATTAACAAGAATGGAAGTTTGATGTGACAGAGGTTTTTTTAATAATTGCTCCAATGGACTCCTTTACATCCCTCCTCAAAGTCAGCTTATGGAAGCGCTCTTCTAAATATTCTCTTATAAGCTCATATCCTATTTATTTCAAGTATGTTCTTCGAAACTTTATATCAACCTTGGATTTTGCTTTGAAGCATTTATAACGAATCCAGGAATACCTACTGCATACATAAAACAGGCACACTGGCCATTGTTTTGTTTTTCTTTTTGCCATTGCATCAAAAACGTCCACACCGACTTTCGTTTGGTTATAAAAGCGAATTATTTCTGGGAGTTTAAGTTCATCGCTTTTATCTGCAGTATCATGAAGTGTTGACAGCACGATCACAGGTTTCTTTTGAGATGTTTTTGGTGGACAATAGGATAAAAGTGTCAGTAGTACATCGAATGCGTACAAGGCACTGTCTTTTTGTCAATCTTTTAATTTTAACAAGTTGGGTAGACAGACCTACGCTCATGTCAGAAGGGTTTTGTACTCAACTTACAAAATGCAGTAACCAGCAATGAATAAAATCAAGAAATATGTCAAAGACGATTTTATTGGAGAAAATGTGAAATTCGAGGACCATACTATTATTAACAAAGGTGAACAAATTTTAACTTCTGAAGTATTTATTATTATCCCCATAAATATCTCCCTTGATAATTTTTTCAGATTTTTTAAATCAAAGGTGTCCATTCGCTAGGGAGGAAACATATTTTTCATGTATTCCCGCGCCCCCTATGCCCCCACTGAAGCAAAAACTATCAGCTTAAGAACTGTTTTGAAAAGCTCTCATAAAGACCTTTCATTTGATACTCATAACGGCTACCTTTGACGCAATTTTTTTTTTCAGGGGCCACTCCCCTGTACTGTAATCATCGATTCGATTTTTTCGAATCCTAGAATGGTTACAAAGCCCTTTTGCTAGGAGCTCTCTCCTGCCTCTTCGACTTGTTTCACATCTGAGTATTAATTGTAGGTACTCATCTTCAGTCATTCATTAAATTGAATCAGGTGTTCAAAGCATGCACCTTAAACGTTGAAATTGGGGGAAAATAACTCAAAAGTACTCAATCTTCGCATTAAAAACAGCCACCATTTTGTTTTACGATTACTGATACCACTAACCGATTCTCAAAGATATTCATGATACCTATCATTCCTGAAATTTGCATGCAAATCCTAGCAAAGCTGTAGTGTCTAAGTCGGTAAAAAGCTCATATGGCTCCATAGCCATAGGTTTCCATAGTAATACAGCGCATATTGTTCCATAGTAATGCAGGAAAATTCAAATCGCTCTACCTTTGTTAAATCGATCTTTATGAAACTTTCAGAAAAGATCAATTTTATTAATAGCCATCTGTATGCCTAAATTTATTGGATTTAAGGGTACCGTTAAGATTTTATTCAAGAAAACATAAAATCGATAAATCAAACTATTACTAAGAAAGTTGAGTGAATTTCGACTTTTCATGTATTTGTTGTTGTTGTACTCATAAAGGCCTACATTCATGATTTTTCGGATGGAAGGTGTCCAATCGCGAGGAGGGGGACGCGAAAAGTTCGTACATTTCCCCTTCCCCTGCCCCCCTCGGTACTCATAAGGCAATTTTAAGACTTGTTTTGAGAAGATCTCACTAAGGCCTTTCCAATGACACCCTACTCGACTACCAACGATGAAATTTTTTTTTTTTTGAGAGGTCACCTCCCTATATGGGGAGACCCCCCTTAAACCCCTTTGAAACATTTTTCCACCCTTGAACTTTCAAGTAGTCACCACTTCTGACCTTTCCTCAAAGTTTCATTCCTGTTGCTTCTATAGTTTCGGAGAAAAAGTGCTGTGACATACAGACGGACGGATAGACGGACACAGGCGTGATTGCAATAGGGTTTGTACTTTAGTACAAAACATCTTAAAAATGGCAAAGGCATTTCACCCTTGTTTTCACGCGAGGTTCCCATCATTGTCAAATCGTTTTGCTGCAAGTTTTTGGTTAAAGCGATGCTGGTAAACCAATTGTCATCGTTGATGTTTCGATGAAATCCTCATATGGGCTTAGCAAGTTCCACAATATAGTACTCTGGGACTGATTAATTTGGTGGTGGATCTATTTGACTCACATACACTATTGGCTTCAACATATAAGCAGGTTTGACATCACATATTATTGAAATTTTAATTCCATACTTAGCTATCTTCGAAGTAATGTACATTGTAAATAAATATCGACCACGAAATCTTAATAGTTACTCATCCACAGTGCAACACATTGTACTATAATTTGGTTAAAAATCTCGTGGATTGGAGGCGAACAACAGTTTTTACGCCAATCTGCAACGGCTCAGATATAACACCTCCTAAATAATAAAGTCAGAATAAGGCTATAGGTTCCTTTAATGTAACCGGACTCACAAATGACGGTAAATTTGATTTTCTTTATCTTGGAGTCCAGTGTATTTCCTTTGCTGAATTGCGATCTCCACATTCGTATAACTGAAAATTTTGTCCAAAAGTTCAGTCGCAAAAAAAATACCATCTTTGACTAGGCTTAGTAATATCATTTGCTGGGTCTCTATTGCCCACTACGTGGTGTATGATGTTGCGTTGAGCAGTCCGACATCTGATTTAATGCTAACCGCTCTATTTGAGCCTATAGTTTTTACCTTCTCCGTAAAGATTTTTTACTACTGGTAAAACTTTCACTGTTCTAAGCCATCTCAAGTCCTGTAATGTTTCTAAGGAATGCATGCCTGGTGTTTCCCCCCACATTTGAATCGGAACACTCATCCTCTTCTTCTTCTTCTTCGTAGCACTACAGCCCCTTTCGGGCCTTCGCTTCCTGTTTTTTTTTCGGTGAGTCCAATCCATTCCGCAGCCCATCTGCAGGTTTCGAAACAATTAAAGGTTTTCCAGGGACGGGGAGTTAGCCCGTCGCCCAACCTCCATTCCAGCGGCATGGTTATTACATCGATTCCGTTATCAGGCGCGGAAGATTCGCCTCCACCCTCCTACGTCCTCATAAAGGAGGTGTAAGGAAGATTTAGTAGCAGAGCTGTAGATGTATTTACAGTTATTAGCATTTCTCGACATTTAATGTTACAATATTGGGGAACCAGTAAACCCAAAGCGCACCCCGAGAGCATTTACTACCATTTATTTGGGGGGTTTGGGATGAGGAATCATGGAAGCTATGGGTTGGGGAAACAAGGGGTTCCCTCCTCCTTTCTCAAACGGGCTTGGGACCGTCTATGGCGGAGTTCAAATGGGCTTGGGACCGTCTATGGCGGCTCACTCACACCCTTATCAGTTTTTAAAAAGTCTTTAGGCTCTTCTTCAGATTCTTCTATGAGAGACATTCCGTTTTTAGGAGATCCCTGTATTTCTTCATTGCCAAAATCGTTTTTAAGTATTGACAATTTTATTCTGAGTCAGACTTTTGCAGGCAGCTTTTTTTAAACAATAGATATATTATACCTTCAAAACAGGTCTTTCAAAAGGTTTAAAAATATTTTGATCATAAATATTATTTACTTTGTTTACGTTTCCAAAGGAATACTTTCAGTACACAACAATTCACGAAAGAACTTTTCAAAACTTTTATGGGAAAGAATGAAAACGTTTACAGTCTTCCTACACTGGGGTACTCAGGTACCCCACAACCCTAACAGACACGTGCTAACAAATCGATTATCACCAAAAAAACTGACTAATTAGTAGCAGCTAGCTCTAAACTAAATTACAGGAATACTCAAGTCCACCGGCACCGTACAAACAGAAGAAATTCGAAAACATTTAACCCTGGGGTACTCCAGTTCCACATGTAAGGTTTAAGGGTTAACCACATTCCTACTCATGTCGGTTGGCTCAAGTTTCGTCTTGCCACACGAGTTGAAAAAAGCTGTGTTAAATTTCTAGAATAATTTTATTGCTTTTTATTTTGGTATTTAGCACTACTTGCCCTTTCGGGATTTCGCTTAGAGATAGTTAGAGTATCTCCTTATCTTGATTGAGAAGTTGATATAGTCGGTACAACGCTTTGGCCGTTGATCCGTCACCCAGCTGTGTAACGTTCGGATTTGAAACCAGCACGTATCATAACTGGACAGACTTATAGTCTGTAGAAATTTCAAGCGTTTTTGAAATTTGTTTCGAGAATTTATTGAAAGTTAAATTGATAATGCAAGCGGAACAATGGCCGAGAAAAAAGCTACAAACGAAAAGGGTAAATTGCCAATGTCCGCACTATGATAACGACAAATTTGAACAGAGCGGAAGACTAATCGCAGTATTAGCATCACTCCCGATAGAAAGAAGATTTACTGTTGTCGTAAGTATGTACTGGGGTGATGCCAGTACTGAGAGTAGCTTGTACATTATGCAAAATTATATGTATGTGTGTATGTGTATGAGGCTGGAACTATAATAGTATTATCATGAGAAGACTGAACATCTTCCCCACCATGAAAACTTCTGTTTTCATCCAATTATTCGATAGGCAATGGACATAGCTTCACAATGGCCCGGTTGAAGATTCCCGAAGCTGTACGTACTGTAGCAACTCGAACCTTATCATCTTCGCCGCGTGTCACATCGATAATTCTGGCGAGAGGCCACTTCATAGGTGGATGATTTTCATCTTTCATTAATACAAGTTGGTTAACCTTGGCATTGCTATTGACTGAGGTCCACTTAGGTCGCGACTGCAATAGGTGATGATAGTCGTTGCGCCGTCGAGTCCAAAAGGATTGCTGGATGAAGGATATTTTTCGAAAGTTGTCCAAGGAATCAAATTTAAGTTGTGTGATGATTGGTTCGGGTAAGCTTGTAATTGGTCGTCCAATCAAGAAATGTCCGGGTGGGAGGGCTTCCAAATCAGTCTGATCTGATGACATCTCCGTGATGGGTCGAGAATTAACGATCGCCTCCGCTTGATAGATAACCGTAAGCATTTGTTCGTGGGTTAGCAATGCATTGGCGACTGCTCTGGTAAGGTGAAATTTTACCTTCTTCACCGCCGCCTCCCACAAGCCACCAAAATGTATCGAGCGCGGTGGGATGAAACACCATCCAATGCCTTCCAGAAGGCAAGCTTGCTAGACTTGTTCAATATGTGATTGAGTTGAGAAAAGTTTTCTTAATTCTCGCAACTGGTTATTGGCACCGATAAAATTAGTAGCGTTGTCCGAGTATAGCTTGTTGCATTTTCCCCTGCGAGCGAAGAATCGTTTAGGGCATAAAATGAATGCTGCTGTCGATAAATCTGAAACGAGTTCAAAATGTACAGCCTTGGTAGCGAAACATATAAAAACCGATAAGTAGCCTTTGATTGGAGATCTTCCTCGCAGTTGAGTTCGCATTTAAAACGGTCCACAAAAATCTACACCGGTAACCGCAAAGGGATGTGATACTTTCAGCCTATCTGATGGGAGGTTTCCCATTATTTGCTGAAAGAAGTGAGGCTTCGCTCGAAAGCATATCGTGCACTGAGACTTGAATAACTCGTTAAGCCTCCGACTTTACGTTGATCAACCAAAACCTTTGCCGAAAAATGTTTACCAAGGTATGGCAGCCAGCATGTGAGTTTTTAACATGCAAGAAGGTTAACAATGCGTTTGTAAAGATATGCGCTTGCGGAAGAAGCAATTGATGGCGCGCATCAAAGGGTAGATCAGATTTTGTAATACGTCCACCGACTCGAATAACTCCATTTCCATCAAGGAAAGGACGTAGAGGTAAAATTCGACTTCTCGCATTTACGGATGCACCCTTAAGGAGGTCAGTATAGTCACGATTAAAATATACTCGTTGTATGCAACGAACGATAACCTTGACTGCTTCTTCTTACTCTGACACCATAAAGCTTCGTAACGCAAAGCTAGGTTTCGTTGAACTACGTGCTCGCAACCGCAATGATTTGAGATATCGATTAACGTATCCAAATACTCGAAGAGTTTTCTAGTATGAGTTTATATATTTTGTGTCCTTAACTAGGTCTTCCACTGCATAAGACGACAAGACTGTGAAGTTCAGCTTGCGATATTCTGGAATATCGATTTGATCTGGAACCTTTCCATGATATGGCCATTGTGATGACGATGCGGATAAAAGGCTTGGACCATGCAGCCATAAGTTGGACCCTTGTAGACTTTCTGATTTAGCGCCTCGCGAGATCAAATCTGCCGGGTTATGCTGCGTTGGAACATAGCGCCATGTAACGGATGTAACAGCATGAATTTTGGACACACGATTGGCTACAAATGTGGACCATTGGTACGAAGGTGCACTTAGCCAGGCTAACACGATTTGTAAGTCACTCCAACACACGACATCCGTGAGGTCACGGGGAATAATCTTCGTAGCACGTTCTATGAGCTCGCAAAGTATTAGGGCTGCACAGAGCTCTAAACGCGGTATCGTAGTAGTTTTCAATGGAGCTATACGGGATTTCGAACAAAGCAGGTTCGTCGATACTTTCTTATCAGGAGTTTCACTTCGAATATATACACAAGCTCCATAAGCGCGTAGACTGGCATTAGCGAATCCATGGATTTGAACGCTGGAATTCGACAAACAAACATGTCGTGGGATACTAAAGTTGTTGACCTTGGCCATATCCGAGCGAAAAGACTGCCATCTTGTTTGCATCTCGATGGGTAAGCTTTCGTCCCAATCAATATTAAGCTTCCACAACTCCTTTAGAAAGAGTTTGGCGGTAACAATCACTGGGCTGAAAAATCCTAATGGATCGAAGAATCGAGCAGTTTCCGACAACACTATTCTTTTGGTCACAGAACCTCGTATTTCTGGCGAGTGATATGTAATCAGAAATTCATCGGCAGTTGGGTTCCAGGCTAGGCCAAGAGTTTTGATGAAATCCTTGTCATCTAGTCGAGTCATTACTTCCTTGTCATTTTCATCGATTTTTTCTAGCAACGATGGTTCATTTGATGCCCATTTTTTGATAGTAGAATATCGGTAACTTCGTTTCTGATCTTTGCAGCTTCATCCAATGCTCCTACTGGAAACTTACCCCTAGCATCTTCTGCCGCTTGACGAATAGATTCTACTGCGTGATATTGAGCAGACCCAGTGCCATAAGTAACTGTTTTTAATCGATAGAGCTTCACACGATCATGACTTGAATTACGAAAAACTATTAGTTGTAGGTCTCTATCACTGGGATGCACTATGACTTGCCGATACATTTTTTCTATGTCAGCTGATATTACATAAAGATGGAAACGAAATCGAAGTGAGATCGAAAAAAGGTCATCTTGAACTGTGGGTCCTACCATTAGAATATCGTTTAAGGATACACCACTGGAGGATTTCGCAGAACCATCAAAGACTACGCGTAATTTAGTGCTGTTGCCATAATTCTTTACAACACAATGATGGGGGAGAACATAATGAGGTTTGTGTAACACACTGTGAATCAATTACTTCCTCCATATGTCCCAACGATAATATTGAATCATAAAATCGTAGTAACTGACGCGTAACTCACGGCATTTCTCAAGTTTTCTTTCAAGGCTATAAAATCGTTTTAATGCGATTTCGTATGTGTCACCAAGCACTGACGCATCTTGCCTTAAGGGTAATCTCACAACGAACCGACCGTTTGCATCACGAATTGTATTGACACGAAAGTGTTCTTCACAAGCAATCTCCTCAGCTGACCTAGCTCCCAAAACTTAGCGACGATATTATTTAAATTTTGTTCGCACGGTTCACTGTTACTGTCGGCACTAATGTTTACACTGAGTGAGTTGTATGAAGTACTGGATAGCCCCGAAACCACCCAGCCGAAAAGAGTTTTCTGCACGATAGGCCGATTAACACCTAAATCAATCTGTCCAACAGCAAGTAATTTGAAAAACAAGGCAGCACCAATCAAAATATCAACTTTCCGAGGTATGTCGAATTGAGGGTCCGCTAGTGGAGTGTTCTTAGGAATATTCCAGTCTGATGTATTGATCCTTTGCAATGGCTGCAATCCGACGAAATTTGGTACGATGAAAAACTCTAGCAATGAACTGAAATCGTTTTGTAGTGATTGCACGGTGGCAACGGTTTTCGAAATACATCGGGATGTCGTCATACAAATTCCACTAATAGCCACATCAGTTTTTTCTCGTTGTAAACGAAGTTGCTGGGCGAGTCTCTCTGTCATGAAGTGCAACTGGGAACCGCTGTCCAATATCCCTCGGCATTCGATTGAAGCTCCATCAGGTGATTTGACTCTGATAATAGCAGTACCCAAAATAACGTTGTTGGGTTGAGTATCTTCTTCCAGGCGGGACAATTGATGTCTAGATCTCGTTTGACCGATCAGCGACGAATGTTCGCCGGTTGTTGGAGTTTCAATTCCAGTCGACTGATGAGATCTTTGAGAGATGTCTGAATTCTTTACGTTACCGTGGAGTAGAGTATGATGGCTACGCTTACATGTACGACACTTGCTTGATCAACAACTTTTCAATGAATGCCCCTTTCGAAGGCAATTGTAACACAAATTCAATTGCTTAGCTCTTTGGTAAATTTGGTCGGGTGGCATGTTCTTTAACCCATTGCAGTCGAATAATGTGTGTCCGCTGCGTGAATCACAAAAATTGCACTTCGCTCTCGTATCACAGTTACTAGCAATAAAACTAGTCCTAGGTTTGTTGTTGGATTTTGTTTCTTCTACGAATTCTAGCGCTGAGCATCGTAGATTCAAGGAATCAGTAAACTTTTCCCAAGTTGGAAATTGAGCGCTAGATTCTATGGATGATCGAGAACAGCTAGTAATTAATTCTTGCCATTTGAGCTGGGACTCAGCACCAAGCTTTGATACGAGAATGTGCAACAAGAATCCATCTGCGATATTTTCCTTTGTACCGATATGCGAAGCGAAAATGTATGGCTTGTTGTCGAATCTCCTTTTTAAAAGCTTCTTTGCCTTAGAATAATTTTCTTCGGTAAGCTCAATCCCCTCTATCACTGAAGCAGCTGTACCGGTTAGTGCAGAACGAAGATATTGGAATTTTTCCAAAGACGATAAGAGGGTATTGGAGTCGATCAATTTCTCGAACATCCCAGGAAAACCTAACCACTCACTGTACAAACCCGAAAACTTGGTCAAATTCAGTTTCTGCAAGTGAAGTCTGGTTGATGAGGTTTCGGAGGCATCGGTCGAATTCCAAGTGGCAGATGCATCGACTGATTGCCTCGGGCGAAGCTTCTCGATAATTGATAGTAAATTAGCCTTGAGTTAGCATTAACTGTCTTAATATAAGCCCCGTTTCCCAGATGATGGCTCTTCTGCGTCTAAAACCTCGAGTTGGCACTGAACAGTTTCAAAGTTTTTGAACTGTGCCTCAAGTAGACCGAGTTTGCTTTTGGCCTCACGGATATATTCTCCACTTTGCCAACGAGAAAGGTTTTCATCCGAGTTTGCTGGGCCAAGATGACGCCACGTTGTATACGCAATTTCGATATTGCCTTTGCACTTGAGGTGACCTTGGGGTCGAGTTTTGGATTATCGTCACCGGCCATTTTGCACAATTGAATTCACTGATAGCGCGATGAATTTTCACGAAAAGTTTCAAAGATGATCACGCAAATCACAAGGGGAAATGAAAACTATGCGATTACTGATAATTGTCAAGCGAAAAACGATGAGCGATAAATGCTTTAGATAATTGATTTCGAGAACGAAAACTGCATTGCGACAATTATCCGGCTCGACGGACCATGTAGAAATTTCAAGCGTTTTTGAAATTTGTTACGAGAATTTATTGAAAGTTAAATTGATAATGCAAGCGGAACAAAGGCCGAGAAAAAGGCTACAAACGAAAAGGGTAAATTGCCAATGTCCGCACTATGATAACGACAAATTTGAACAGAGCGGAAGACTAATCGCAGTATTAACATCACTCCCGATAGAAAGAAGATTTACTGTTGTCGTAAGTAAAGTCAAAGTCAAAAGCGCTTTATTTAATACTAATCGTTATAAATTTTTAAAAGAACATAAAGCAAATTCCAAACAATAAAACTATAAAAAACTTAATGGCCCGAATGGCTCTCTAAATTTATACGTTATCAGTTAAACACATTTAATGAAAAAAATACACTTGCAAATTTAAATTAATTAAGATTATTTCATATTTTTTGATTCAATTGGAAAAAGGAGAAAAAAACCAACCAGCATTATTCAAAAATTACTTATATTACTAACACAACAATGAACTTATATCCTATACCTAATATGTTACACCCTAATTCTAAATAAGTTCAATCAAAAAAAAAAAACGTTACCTTATATTGAAACCTATACCTAAATTATAATACAAATAAACAACAACACTAGATGTAGCAATAATGAGATGAATCTAAAAAACTAAGTAACGAGAAAAAGCACAAAAACAGAAAATAAACACGAATAATTTAGACATTGTCATTCAGCCACCAATACCTAGATTGCTCCATCTCAGCTCGACCAGCCTCAACGAATCTAGCAAATGAGTATCTCCATTGGAATTGTTGGTCTCGTGAACTCAGATTCGGAGGATATTTTATCTTCTTATCGGTGGCCCGTCGGTATATGTGATATATGATTGGGACGCCGTCAGAATCAAAGACATATCGATTCATGTCCAAATACACGAATGCTTCTGGAGGAACGAAGCCAGTAGTGAGGCAAGTCACAATATACCCGTCTGTAGGGTAGAACGGCAGTGAAATCCAAGGGTTTTCACTCACAGTTACAGATCTTGCGATATGATTCCGAAGAAGTTTCAATATGAAGATATCGACTCTTGGCACTTGAGCGGTTTGATAAATTTTTCTATTCGATATATAGTGCTTCCAATCCGTCTCAGGCTTTCTGTACAAACCAGTACATGCACGAAGACATTTCCTTTCCAAAACTCTTAATCTTTCCATTGTACTAGCACTCTGGTTGTACCAGATCTGGCATCCGTATGTCAAAACTGGCCTAACCAGGGTCTTGTAAGAAATAACTTTGACTTTTTGATCAATGTATCTGGAATGAAAGAGTCGCCGAAGGGCCATGACTACTTTTAGTGCCTTACTGAGCATGATTTTGACATATTCAGTGTAGTACAGATACTGATCGAGATGAACACCGAGGTATCGAACACAGGATTTATGTGGAACCCGTTCTGAACTACCCTCACCAGCCATAATGTGGAAATCCTTCCAATTACGTTTCAAGTCTTGACTGGCCCCTGCAGCGTTGTCCGGAACAAGATTGTTTCACACTTCTGCGCATTGATTTTCATTCGCCAATTGTCGGTGTAGAGCTGCACATCATTAAACATTTTTTGAAGATTGCTCTGAACTATTATAGCTTTTCGGTCTGCCGTATAGATGATCAGATCATCAGCAAACGCTACCAATGATCGCGTTGGCGAGACATTAAAATCAAAGCTGTTCAATAGCTTGCGAATGAATATTGAGAAAAGCAGGGGCGCAGTAACTGTTCCCTGCTGTAGACCATTCAAGACCTTGAATTCGCGCATTGTTGTCAGATTTCCATCAGTTACAACAAACGATTTCCCGTATAACATATTACACATCATGGCGACAAGGTGTCTGGGGAACCTATCCTGAAGAAGTTTGAAAACTAGTCCATCTAACCACACCGTATCGAAGGCTTTCTCCATATCAATGAGACATGCTCCAACACATTCTTTGTTGTTTAGTTTCCAACGGATGTCTGAGGTTACTTTCGTTATTGCATGTATGGTCGAATGCCTGGCACGAAAACCAAATTGGCAATTCGGCATCAACTCATATTTCTCAATGTGGGCGTTTAATGCTCTGTTGAGTATCACTTCAAACACCTTGCTGATGTTAGGCAGCAAGCTGATTGGGCGATAGCTTTTAGGGCATGAAGATTCTTTTCCTTTCTTCAAGATCGGAAATACCTTAGCCTTTTTCCACTCATTTGGGAAATATGAATTGTTCAACATGTTGTTGAACAATATGCAATAATTCCTAATAGCAACCTCAGGCAAATGTCGGAGAACTATATTTGGAATACCGTCAGTACCACATGATTTTTTGTTGTTTATTCTGCGAAATATGAAACACAAGTCTTCATAGCTGACAAAATAATCAATAAGATTCAAGCTCGGTATGAGGTCAGATGTTAATGTTTCATCGAAATGAAGAATTGATTGGCCGTTCAGGCTTGATTTGAAGTCGGAAACTTATGCTTCAACGACCTCCGAAAATATTTCATTCCTTCTCTCTGGGTTTGGCAGATGAACCAATTCTAAATGTGTTCCAATCAGGGCAAGTTTCTGCAATCCATCACATATAATCCTGTTTCCATTTCTATCCGGAGTCGTACTATCAATTTCGATACCAGCTCTATCGAGAAGATTTATCTCATCACTAGCGACTTCAAGATTCGATACCTTCACTCGAGACTTCCTGCGGAATAAGCTATTCACTTTCGCGAAAACGCCATCTGGGTCCTGTGGGCTAATACCCCTCAGTTTTTCCGCCCATTGATTGCTGACCTCACTCCTGAAGTATGAACGGATTAAGTTCCGGACATTCTTCAGGTGTAATTTCAGCAAAGCCAACGAGGGATGGTTGTAGTCCAAAAATCGTCGATAAATATTGTTGACGCGTGTGAGAAGAAGGTTTTTCAATCTTTTCAACCTTGCGATGGTTGGTGTTTCATATCCTTCCATATTGTTTCGATGTTTAATCTTGGGAACTACTTTCTCAATAGTTTCCAACGTCAGCTTCTCTAACTTCGACAAATAGAGATCTATTTCATCGTCAGTTAGATTTCTGTTGTTAGGAACCATTGAGCAAGCGTTGCCATCATCAAAAGG
Organism: Odontomyia ornata; assembly: GCA_963969285.1. Classification (NCBI taxonomy): domain Eukaryota; kingdom Metazoa; phylum Arthropoda; class Insecta; order Diptera; family Stratiomyidae; genus Odontomyia; species Odontomyia ornata. The sequence goes on from OZ017742.1 coordinate 88,249,484, forward strand.
AGGACATTGCTTCTGATACTCCCGATTAAACTTCTTTTGAAACTTACCCCAGTCTGTTTTTGTTTTTAAATTCAACCGATGGTTTTGATGTTGAACTGGAATGAGGAAGAAATCATCCCTTTGATGATTGATTTCCATTACGATTGCGTTATGGTCGCTATCGTAAGGAAGCACCTGCAGTTTCCGTTGAGGACTATTAAAGCTGAATTCAAGTCTTGCGTCAGCAATGCAGAGGTCCAAATATAAATTTGTCCTAGGGTATGTTGGGAACTCCGACCCATATAGGTTGCACCTGTATTCAATTTGGTTCTCTGTTATCCATGATTTCAGGAATACACCTCTTGGATTATTGGTGGCGTTTAGCCATGATGTATGCTTGGCGTTCACGTCACCGGCAAAAATATAATAACTATGCAGCCTGTTCAATTCGAGTATTTCAAACAAGGAATTGAGTTCCTCCTTGAACTTGAGAACATTTTGACCAGTTGCATAGGCAGAGAGAACGAAGAGGTTATCCCCACCTGGCAGTGAAATTTTGATGACGGACACTTCAAGAAATTCAAAGTTTTTGAATTCGACTTTTTCAATATTTTGGAAACAATCGGGTCTTCTAACCAATATCCCGGTGCCACCTCCCCCATCACCTATTACCCTATCGTTTCTTACGAATGCAAAATCTTCGAATTCCATGGAATGCCATGAATTGAGGTGGGTTTCAGTGAGAAGTATGATGTCAGGCTTTTGCTTAACAACAAATTCAAGGAGATAATCACGTCGATGTATAGCAACGATAGAGTTGACGTTGATCGATATTAGGCGAAGCCTATCCATGGGAATATGACTGGATGACAAGTTATTATTAGGCATTTGAAAGACCTAAACGCTGAAAAGCAAAGTTAATTTTTGAATCTTGTTTGTCGATTCTCTCCGATGAAGAATTAAGTTGCTGGTAAATTTTGAGAAGCAGCTCATTATTGCCACTTACATTATTTCCAGCATTTTCTGCTGGTCCTCTAGCGGCGAGTGCAAATGATCCTCCGGGCTTGACGAAGTTGGAAGGTATGATATTACGGTGTACTTGTGTTTGCTTTGGAGCAAATTTAACTTTTGCATCTTGATATCGGAAGCATCCTCGATTTGATGCTAGGTGACCAAAAACACCGCAGTTAACGCAGTATAATTTTTCTTTAGGCTCCGTCTGAGCCAATTTGCACTCACCGGGAGCATGAACGTCTTTGCATTTAACGCAACGATAGTGCATGGCACAATTGGCAGCCGAATGTCCAAATCTTTGACACCGGTAACACTGGTTGACTTCTCTTTTCTGGAGGCGCTCCCACCTCACCACTCTGAAATTCAAGTACCTTATTTGTTGAGGGGCACTTGGACTGCTCTTATTTGCAATTTGTACCAGGTAAAGTGGTAAATTCTTCCTTTCTATGGTCGGCCTTCTTGTCGCAAAGGCTTTGACTGAAACAAAATCAATATCTGGTGCAGCCTCCTTGAGCACCTGAAGAAGATCGACCGTATCCTCTCCGCTGTCCAAACCCTTCAACAAGAAGGTCTGATTCTTTTCACTTTTTGGGGTATAGGTGAAGTGTGGAACCTCCCCAGAAATCAACGCATCTTTGGCTGACTTGAAATCAACCAGTGATTTCGTCCTTATAGTTAATTTTTCGGCATTAACTCTTTTGATTTCGAAATTGGCCAGTTTATTTTCGGCTGCCAATAGCCGAACCATATCTTCCCCGGTTTGTCCGAACACGTTGATTGGCGGAACTTTTTCTGTCTTGTTGGAAGCTTTTTCAGAGGAACCAGCAGAACTGCGGGCTGGTTTTTTCTCCTTATTTTTGTTCTTTAAATATTGAATGAAATTAACGTCATTATCTTGATTAAAATTACCTCTGATGTTTTCTTCGATTTCCATATCTTCGGTTAATCTCTCCAGCGCTGCAAAATAATTTTGGCTCTCGTTGGTGCCACCAGCACTTAGAACTTCCTCTGGAATTGCTTGCTTTGTACTTTTCTTCGGCTTTGTTACCTGTTGCCATTGATTTTGTGGCTGCGTCTTTTGAGACTTCATCCCTTTCTTGAAAAGATCCTTGAGAGACTGTATCTCTTGCCTTAGTTCATCATTTTCTTTCTGCAATTTGGCCATTTGTTGATTGTCCGCTATAATTTGCAGCTTGCACCCTCCATCTACGGAGTTTTCCTCGTTATGTTTTCTTTTGGTGATTGTCGCCAGTTTCGTATTCGTCGTTTCCCCAGGTTGCCCCAACGGTGGGAAGCCGTCGGGCTCCTCCATACCAGCAGCGAAATTTTCTTTGTGAATTTGTTTTTCGTTACCAATCGAAGTAAAAATATTCGATAGAAATTTCCTGAGTCGATTACTTCGACAATATAAGATTTTTTCCGACAAAAATTAACTTCGGACTAACGTTTTTAAAAAATTAATTTAATTTTTGAAAACTTTTGACAGGAGCGATTTAAAAGACGTCTATACGCAAAGACTACTACGATCCAATTTTGTTGTTGTCGTAAGTATGTACTGGGGTGATGCCAGTACTGAGAGTAGCTTGTACATGATGCAAAATTATATGTATGTGTGCATGTGTATGAGGCTGGAACTATAATAGTATTGCTCGCCGCTGCTTTGTCATGAGAAGACTGAACATAGTCAATCCCAAGAATCACTCGAAACAAATCTTGTCGCCAATAGGTTTCGATCCAGGGACGTTCGGCTTACGCAGCAAGCGCTCTAACCACTACACCACGGGGACTACAAAATAAGAATACATATAAGTAAGGCACGATTGCTTTGCAGATGGATTTACGAAATCGTCTCCCCGATTTTTCCATGCGAATTGATCTTACTGTCTTTAGAACTTAATATTGCCTTGGTAAGGTGATTTCTTAACACAACCAACCATATCTGTACTAGAATCTCATGAATTACTTATGCGAAAAACTATTCTAAGTATGCACTAGCGTTGGTTGAAACTATTTAATCTTCTCCTCCACAAATCACCAACACGGAATAATTTTTATTATGCTGTCCATTCCGTTCAATTAAACCACAACATATTTGGCTAAGCAAAACATTAATTTTCATTGCAAACAAAACACACGCTCGATAATTTTTATGTTTATCTTGTGGAACATTACATAATAACTATCATCTTCGCGCGAGACCTTGTTATTCTGAAAAACAAGAAAATAACACACTTCCGAGGTCATCCAAGCACATACGCTGAGTACTTAGAATTAGAACCGCAAACAGCAAACATTTGAAAGAAGACACACGACCATCATCCATACGACACTCCATCTCGGTTGTTAGTTTAAACTGAAAATCCACATCATCTATTTTTGGCAATTTGCATCACTGCCATGTTAAATGATTTAATGATGTCAAAATTTTTGTTTGAGTAAATTCAAAGATATCCGTCTCCGCGACCCTTTCGCAAGCTGTTCCTTATCTAGATTTAGATCATAGTAGCAATAGTAAACAAGAAGTTCGGAGTATGAAAACAAGCAGGCAAAGCCATAGTACGAGTGTACAATTCCAGCAATCCATCATTCACAAAACAAAACGGTAGCTGCGCGGCTAACATTACACACCAACGTCCATCATACTCTAATTGAAGATCATTTTGCTTAATTTCCAATGCAAATGATGTCACGCGAGTTGGTATAGTGTTTTATTGAGCAGCTTTTAATCTGTATTTCGTGCTTTCACACTGTCCAGAAATTAAGATGGATTGGACTGTTTGCCGAGCGCGAGTAAAGAAACGGAGAATTCGTGGACAAGGACGTGCTAATGGATGGTGGTTGAGTTGATTGAGTTATTGTTAGATACGTGGTTTAGGTACAATTCCCGTATCACGATGCACGAATAAAATGAAATTCAAATAAACAAATTAAACCTTAAAAAAGTGCTAAAAAAGTTGCATTGAGTTTTTAAAGTAGTTTGTAAATAGCAATTATACCATACAAGGAGACTTTTTAATTAAAAGCCAAATTTAAATTAGAGACGCATACGTGCCGTTTCGATTTTTATGCCACTAAACTTTTTCCAGAATGGTGAATCGACAAACATTCTTGTTTAATTACCAACAAATGCAAAGACTAATTTGTTGACGAATCTCACGTTGCTGGATGTGCTTGTAGACAGACGCGCATCATGCGAGTTTGAATGTTTGAATAACTGAATCTGGCTGAAATGGGTAGACAAACCTAATAATGCATAGAGTATCAAACACACATTGTAGGCTTTATTGACTGTTGAGTATTTTGTTCGGATTGAGGTGTCTATAGATGGTATGAAATTGTGGTTGGAAGAAGAAAATGCATAGTTTTATTGACCGTACATCCTGTTAGAACGCCGGATTAGCAGTAACGATTAGGTTTGAGATACTTTGTAGTATCTAATTGCTATTAAATGCGGCTGAAGTTTCCAAACCGATCTCTACTGCTTCTGTGAAAAATCTTCTGTTGATTCCTTCTTATAATTACACCTGGACACAATTAAAGAGTCCTAAACACGTTGAACAAAGCAGAGACTTTTCTTGAATCAGATATGAAAACAAGTTTGATAGTCGAGTCATTGAAGGCGGAATAAAGTGAAAGCTTCCAATTTTTTCGGATGGCATGGATTATTATACACTGTTTTAAAGATAGACCTTAGATTATCTTCAGTTAAAAACTGAGCGTCATTAGTAAACAATAATTTGGTTAAAAATAAACTTGAAAATGGACAATCAAAGAGAGCATTATCGGCATATTTAATCCTTTTCCTTCATGAAAGCCTATCCCAACCCCGATCAGAAAAAACTCCACACCATCATTGGTGGCGACTTATATGCCCGAGGCCCAGAATTCCTTGACTCCCAAACCAATCAAAATGGCAACTCACTGGCACTGTAGAAGACCAACTGCGCAATCCCTCTACAGATGGTTATCTTGAGTCCAGCACGTCCTCTCTTCCAACGAGGTCCAACCTTTCCTAGACTCATTCATCACAAACGATAACCTTCCCGTTCAGTTCAGCAACAGCAATATCCTCCTGTACCTCGAGACCGTCCCTGGAGTCAGTGACCACGGTGCAGTAGTACACTGCTCTTGCATACATAATCGCCCGATCCATGCTCCACGTCTCGTTACTAAAGACTATTCTCGTGTTAACTGGCGATCTGATAATGAATTCCTTGCCTCAACCCTCTCCCAGATTCCATTACCAGTTGATTGTCGCGTATCGGACACTGAGGTGTGTCAGGATATACTTATTCGGTACAGAAATGTATCGAATCTTGTGTACCTCTGCGCACACTCGGATACCATGACGTGATATCTCTTCCCATAGATATCATAACCGACATCAACCAGAAAAAAATCCTTTGCAGACATCTTGTCCGCCATCGGTACGACGAGATTAAATTAACTATCTCAGCTCAAAAATACGAAACGATATCGATGTGCTGTGCACCTGAAGGGCAAGCTTGACAATTCCACAAATATCGCTGACACCTTCAGAGAGCTGCGGAAGACCTGTCCGAGCCTCGGAAAGCTTCCCAGAACTTCAGCTAAATACTGTCTCTAAAACCAATCACCACACGAGAGAGTAAATTCGTTGGAAAATCACTTTGCAAAAGCTCATACTCTGACCCAACACCTTTACAACCCAAAAACTGACCTGTGTGCTCAAACCTCTATCTCAATTCTTCTCACTGTATCCACATTCCAAATATCCATATATGAAGCCGATTCCCTGTTTTCACAACCTCTTCGAACGCCAAACACATGCTCATCCAATGCACCCGATATCCAATTCGTCACTCCAAAGATCCTTCAATCTATAATCTCAAACTTAAAAAATAAAAAGTCCTGTGGACTTGACGACATCCCTAGCAAATTCCTTAAAAAATCCAGCAAATCCTTGTTACCCTTCTTCTCGAACCTTATTAATCACTGCATCCTCAATGCCTACTTTCCCAAGCTATGCCACCTTTCCATTATCGTCCCGATCCCTAAGAAAGGCGAAAGTCTACTACTCCCAAGCAGCTACCGTCTCATTTCCTTGCTTCCCACCACAAGAAAGATCTTCGAACTTGCCTTATCATCCCTTACTTCCAGTTCGCCAATCGTCCAAAGCAGTCCGTTGAGCACCCCCTCATCATCCTTAAATCACACAGCCATAAATGAAGCGAAAAATACTCCCACCACTGCCTATCATTTTGACATCCAGGAAGCCTTCGATACTATCTGGCAACATGATCTCATCCACAAACTCCTCTCCACATTTAACCTCCATCCTCATCTATGTAAACTCTTACTTTTTCTTCTTAACAAATCGCTCTGCACGGATCAAACTCAACGGCACCCTTTCCGATACCTTTCCTCTCATAGCTTCTGTTCTCCCTCTACACAAGCGACATTCAACCACCCCCGACCCCAATAAGAATCCTTCAGTATACATTATCTCGCCACTTAAAGCTCATCCCGCATCCTGCAGCTAAACCTACACCACAGTTCAACCGCCCAAAATCTGCTTGAGCAGTTTGCGAGGGACATGAAAGCCGACTTCTTGCTGCTGAGTGAGCAACACCATGATAAAAGTTCAGCATCACGGTATCCGGACGAAACTGGTATTGCCGCCATCTGGGTTCGGAACAGTGATTTCCAAGCGGAGAATTGTGGATGGAGGGAAGGTTTCGTGTAGGTTCGGTGTTCAGGGACCACCTTCTTTAGTGTGTACCTAACGCCGAACGAATCGGTACCATCTTTCCAAGCCAAGCTTAATGTTCTGGAGGGCGCTGTGTCGAACGCAGAAGATGAAGTGCTTGTTGGGGGGGATTTTAACGCTAAAGCAATCGTATAAGGCACGCCTCACACAGATCCGCGGGAAAACGAATCCTAGAAATGGCGGTCAGGACGGCGCTCGTCGTACTAAGCATTGGAATTACGCCGATTTTCCGCCGTATTGGCTGCGCGGGAACCATACCGGACGTGACATTCACCTCGGAGTCCTTAGTCGGGAGGATACACAATTGGAAAATATTAGAGGACTACTCAGCCAGTGATCATCAGTGCATTCTGCTTGAGATAAGTGATGTTGTCTCCCGACGTCTGTGCTCTCGGCCTTCTACAACTGGATGGAACATCGGAAGGATGGACGTCGAGAGGTTCGTCGAGGTGCTCACAGCAGGTGCACCGGTGCAGGGAGCTTCGGAGGGGACCAACGAATTGGCAGCTCAAGACGTGGTGAACTCAACTATGAGCATCATTACGACTGCTTGCTGCACTTCTATGCCCCGCCAAAAACCCTGGCACGGTAAGCCCCCAGTGTACTGGTCAACTGAAAGCTCGTGACGAGGCATACAACCGGGTGGCAGCATATAAGTCGTCCAGGAAATGCCTTTGCAAATTGATTAACGATAGCGAGGCTCACCGCTGGCAAGACCTAGTGGACAATGTGAACAATATCCGTGGGGCCTTGGCTACAAGCTAGTTATGCGGAAGCTTGGCGCCCTACGGAAGCCTTGCATACAGGATGCGGGAAAGGTGGATGAAATAGTGCGGGCACTTTTCCCCGCCCATCATGTCCGTGTTGACGCTGTCCATGGTGAAACAACAGTCAAGTGTTCACTCTTCACACAGCCGGAACTGGAGGAGGCAGTCCTTTCGGTGAAAGCGAGGAAGGGTCCAGGTCCAGATGGTGTTCCAGCTGAGATGTTGCGGCTTGTCTATCACCATTGTCCTGATTTTCTGCTCAGCACATTCAACGCTTGCCTATGGGATGGGGTTTTCCCGGTACGATGGAAGGTGGCGAGGCTCGTGCTGATTAGCAAGGGGAAGAGAAATCCCGAATCACCGTCTGCATACCATCCGCTATGCATGCTAGACACGGCTGGAAAAGTGCTAGAGAAACTCGTCAAGGGAAGACTCACTGACGTGATTCGTGCTGCTGTGGACCTATCTCCTCGGCAGTGCGGCTTTAGAGCCGGACGTTCTACTATTGATGCGATTGCAGAGGTGGTGAGCACGGCCCAAAAGGCAGAGGCATACAGTCGCACCAAGCGATGGATCGTCCTGTTGATGACGCTCGATGTCAGGAACGCCTTCAACTCCGCTAGATGGTTGGATGTTCTGGATACCCTGGAAAACCCTTTTCAAGTTCCAGAATATCTAATGCTGCTTTTGAGGGACTACCTAAAAGATGGAAACCTGCTCTACGACACGACACGGGGCCAACGAAGGACGGCTGGTACATCGGGTAGTGCCCAGGGATTTATCCTTGGTCCGGACCTGTGGAACGTGTCTTTCGACGGGTTACTGAAACTGGAGATGCCAGATGAGTCGCGCTTGATCGGCTATGCGGATGATGTTGCGGCTCTGGTTGCTGGACGCACCGTTGAACAAGCGCACCTTAGGCTAGGTATGCTAATGCGCCGAGTGAGGGACTGGATGACTGCTCGCGGGTTCAGTTTAGCACTGGAGAAAACCGAAGTGGTCATCTTGACAAAAAAGAGAATCCCAAGAGTAAGGATGATCAGTATTGGAGACATACAAACCGACTCGAAGCCAGCGGTGAAGTACCTGGGGCTACTGATAGACTCGAAGATGAATTTCTATGAGCGAATCAGAGCAACGGCTGAGAAGGCTGCTTCGGGAGTATCGGCTCTGAGTCGATTTATGGCCAACGAAGTGGGACCCATCCCATCAAGAAGACGCCTCTTGATGAGTGCTGTAGGGTCAGGGATACTGTACGGAGCAGAAATATGGGGCGACGCTCTCAGCAAGGAGGTTTACCGAAAACGTTTGGCACAGGTGCATAGAAGAGGAGCGCTGAAGATTGCATCTTCGTATCCGACAGTGTCTGATTCGGCGGTGAAAGTCATTGCAGACGTGATACCTGTCGGCCTCCTTGCTAGAGAGCGCCGCTTTATTTATCTGCGTCGAAACGAGGATGCGAGGCAGATGGTTGTCCGCGAAAAGAGACAGCGCTCACTCAACGATTGGCAGCAGTATTGAGTCAATTGCACGAAGGCAAGGTGGACTGCGTGCCCCATCCCGGTTGTGAGACCGTGGCTAAATCGAAGGCATGGTGAGACTGACTTCTATCTGACCCAGCTTTTAAGCGGGCATGAGTGTTTTCAGTGCTGCCTGCACAAGATTGGTAAGTCACGGTCTCCCGATCGTCGTTATTGCCCAGAAGCGGAACACAATGCCTGCCACACATTTTTTGCGGGCACAAAATGGGACAGGTTGCGAAGGGCCCTCTACAGGGAGACGGGACAGCTCACCCCGGATAATATAGTCGCGGTGATGCTCGAATCGGTTGTCAAATGGAACCATGTGGCACATTATGTTCGGGCAGTCCTAAAAAATAAAAGGGACTCACAGCAGCCGGCGGGTGTTGGGGCTGTAGGATCGCTTGTTTGGCACTTCCTATTCTCCCTGACTTTGGCGCTATATCCGCGTGCCTTCAATCGATTAATTGGTCGTCTTTTTTCGAAGATCTTGGCTGCGAAGAGCCTGCAAAAAATTTTTATATTTGCCTTAATAAGTTCATTAGGCAGTATATACAACTCAAACGTAACCGTAAGGTCAAAGATAAACCTTAGTTTATGCAGCGAGTGCTAAGAGTCTTCAAAGGGAAAGACATAGGACTCCGCCGCTTCAAATTTACTCGCACTCTGGAAGCTCGATTGAAGTATGCTCAGTGAAGGGCTACTGCAAAAAAAGAAATAAAATTGGCACTGAAAATGTACTTTTGTAACCTGGAGAGCCCTTGCTTGCCAATAACGTAAGGCCTTTCTCGTCTTTTATTCCGCATGGCATTGGGATCATGTTATATGTTAGCTTCAACGCCTCCAGTAATCTCGTACTTATTTTTACGGTTTTTTTCTTCTACCTTCTATACGCCTGCGCCCACTAATCGGTCCAAGAACACATCTACAAAGCACCCTCCATTTCTTTATTCTCTTTCTACTCATTACACAGAAGTTGAAGCCTTAATCAATTCCCTTAATCCTAATCTAAGTCCTGGTCCAGATAGACTGCCCAATATATTTGTTAAGTCACTTGCATCCTCTTTAAGTGTTTCTCTATCCTATCTCTTTAATCTTAGCCTTTGTTCTGGAACCGTTCCCTCTTGTTGGAAGGAAGCAAACATTATCCCGATTGCCAAAAGTGGTGATCCTGCATCTCTGACTACTGACTTTAATTTTAAACTGTAATTTACAGAAGGGTTGTTCTTGGTTGAATTGCAGAAAAAAAAATCGAAGAAAAGCTAATATTTGTAGTCACAGATTTGAAAGACAATCACAGGGTGTCACTTTTCCCGCTTTAGTTTTTTATACTTATAATTTGAAAAGTACAGGACCAACATTTTTTTCGTATGTTTCTGATAACTATCATGATTTGGCCTATTATCCGTTAACGGCTTGACAGTTGACATATGAGAGACCATGCGGTGGTATCTATTTCTTTGACATACAAACGAGCATTTTTTGGCTAAAGGGCATTATAGACAACTATGAATTTTTCAGGAACCTGAGTGAAGCATAGTACACCTTTTGTTCTTCGAAACCAATTCCATATTCTGTCGTAAATTAGGACACTACTCACTGAGTAGGTTAAATCTTAAGCCCAATAAGCTGTATTTCCAGGAGGAAAGGGGGAGCAACCAGAGCAGGTTTTGACTAAAAGTTTAGCAATAACTGCGCAATAAATTAGCAATAAAATATGCACCTATAACGAATGCTCCCTAATAAAGTGGATGATGTAGCTTAATATGGAGGAAGAGTGAGATACACGGTAGGGGATGAAGGAGTAGTATCGGGAACTCGTTTGCCAGCAATAAAATATGCTACCTTGAAAAAGTCTCTGCCTGCATTGGTTCTTGGGATACAGGGCTTAAGTCTTAAGCCACATTTCCCGCTTTTCTAGAGAAGCGAAGAGTAATAAAATTTTTTTCTGCGTATTAAATTAGCAATAAATCAGTAATAAAATATCGACTTATAATGAATCAACAAAATCAACTTCTCAACCACCAACTATTCCTGTTCCTTTTACTTTTTACCACGACACACACTGTATCTTTTCAGTTTTCAAAAAAAGAGAACAATTTTTTTCTCAAAGGTTTCCCTAATTTTGTCTTTATTTTATGCCAAAATACAGGGTATGTATAATAAGTAACCGGACTGATCCTGCCCCGCGCCGTCAAAGCGACTGCTAACCGGTATCTGGTGCTGTAGTGGTGGTGGGGGTCTAGGTAAAAGGAAAACGGGCTGCAACAGTTGCCTCCAAGCGCTTGGAGAGATAGCATCGAGCGAGAGCGGAGAGCGTGTTCAGTTACGTCCTCGGAAATGAAAATGGAGCGTACGATCGAGCAACGTGTTAGCTTTAAATTTTGTGTCAAACTCAAGAAAACGGCCACGGAAACTCTTCAAATGATTCAAGAGGCTTACGGTGAGGATGCTTTGTCCAGAACTCAAGTGTTTCAGTGGCACAGAAATTTCCGGGAGGGCCGCGATGACGTCCATGACAAACAGCGCGTCGATCCTCCATCAACGAGTCACACGGACACAAATGTGCTAAAAGTGCGTGATGTGTTGAACAGTGATCGTCGTCTGAGCATTCCGGCTATTGCAGATGAGGTTGGAATTGATAAGATGACTGTTCACAACATTATTAAGAACGATCTGGGCATGAGGAAGATCTGCGCGAAGCTGGTACCCAAACACCTGACTGATGAGCAAAAGGAGCGTCGTGTTGCTGTCGCTTCGGAAATCCTTGATCGACTGCAAACCGAACCAGAGTTTTTACAGCCCGGATATGGCACCAGCGGACTTCTTTCGGTTCCCCAAGATCAAGAGACACCTTAAGGGGACGCGGTTCGGGGCTCTGGAAAACGTTCAACGTGCTACGGCGAGGGCTCTAGACAGCATCGAGGTTGCCGACTTCCAGGGAGCGTTCGGGGATTGGAAAATCCGGTATCAGCGTGTTATCGACTCCAATGGGGACTACTTTGAAGATTTCTAAAGAAAAATTGTACATATTTTGCCAATAAAAAATTTCCTGAGGTCAGTCCGGTTACTTATTATTCAGACCCTGTATTTGAACAATATCAAAGTGTATTTCAGATTTTTAGTTAAGACAAATTTCTTCCAACTACTTAAAAACAACTTGAAACTATTTCTATCAGCTAAGAAAGCTCAATTCATTATAGTTAGTTCGGAAAAACCAGTCTTGCTGCGTGCTGATTACGATTTAAGATTTAGTCATTACTTTGTCCTCTTTAATTTTTCATAAATAACATTTTCCTTCATTTTATTGCAGGTTTGTAATCATGCCACAAACGTTCACAAGGAAATTCATGTAAACTTCTTCCTAATCCAATCTTTTATTTTCTATAACGTAAGTAAAATATTGCTACATGCACTAGGTATTTTGCATAAAATTTAGATTTTCCATTGAAAGCAAAAAACTGTCTTTTAACTTGAATAAGAATGTTCTTAATTGAAAAATTCACTTTTAAGTCATTAAATTCATCGAAATTCATTTATGCTTACCTCTAATATCACTTCGAAAATAGCTTAAAACTTTTCTTCGCGCACTGTTGCAAGTTCGATGTAATTGTTTTGCTTTACTATAAAGTGTTTGTTGCCATTATTTTGGATGTTGTAATTCACGCTGACAATTAACTCGTGCGATTGTTTGGGAATATAAAAAAATATATATATATATTTTTTTATTATTTTACAAGAAAAATTGAGATTTTTAAAAAATTGATGCCATGAGTTAATCTATGGAGAGTTAATTTAATAACAAAAATCCTTTGAGTAGTTGCTTTTTAATAACGCTATTTAACAGCAAAATGTCAATTATTAAAGAAATTTGTGCAAGTTACCCGATAACTTCTATTTATTTATTTAATTATTTACACTATTTAACAGATCCATGAACCCAATTACAAAATAGGTAATGAAATATAATATAATACATGCGAATAAACAAAGTTATATTAAGAAAAAAAGAACAAGAATATAAATAAACTAAAAAACTATTGAAAGCTAAGCAGAATATTATGCAATATGCTTTTAAAAGCGTTTAAGGAATGTGGCAGAGGACCCAGCTGGAGCTCATTGTAACGACGTGATACGCGTACTAAAAATGAATAAAAATAAATATCGGTACGAGCAAAGGGTACAAAGAATATGTCAGTTGAATGTGTTCTTGAGGTGGGACGTATATAAAGCCTTTCACGAAGGTTGGATGAAAGAATACCGTGATATAATTTAAATAAGTAGCATAGGTCTAAGAATTCTCTCCTATTTTTGAGTGATGGAATGTTTAGGATCTGTAAGCGCTCATCGTAGGAGCTGTAAGTGAAGTTATATTTGTAGAATAGAGATCGTATGAATTTACGCTGCACAGTTTTAACAGCATCCGATAGATTTGTATAGTGAGGAGACCATACTTGGGAGGCATACTCAAGGATTGACCGGGCTAGAAGTACGAATAGATGGACGCTGGTTGAAATGCTAAAAGACTTGCAAGAGGATCGTAAAATAAAACCAGCGACACGTGAAGCTCTAGTGGTTATGCATGAAACATGGATGTTAAATTTCAAACCTGAGTCAAATACTACTCCCAAATCTTTAAATTTGTCCACAAGTGCGAGCCCCGATCCATCAATCTGGTATTCATATAAAACTGGATCAATTTTGTTGGTGAATCTCATGTGACGACATTTAGAAATGTTAAGAGGAAGTAAATTACCTTGACACCAATTTTGGAGATTGGTAAGATCATTTTGAAGGTATAAGCAGTCTTTGCTGGAGTTAATGGGGCGATAAATTTTTATATCATCAGCGTAAAGAAGACAATTAAAAGACAGGCATTGGGGAAGATCATTAATGAAAATGTTGAATAGCAAAGGGCCTAAAATTGATCCTTGAGGAACACCAGATTTTGGGCTAAATGAGTCCGACGAAAAAAAATTATTCCATATAACGGTGCAGGAGTAATGGGATAAGAAGGATAAGATCCAAGAGAGGATAGAGTCAGAAACGCGGAACGATCGGAGTTTGTTAGCCAAAAGGCCATGATCAACAATGTCAAAGGCTTTAGCAAAATTGGTGTATATCACATCGACTTGTTGACTCTTGTCGAAAGCAAGAGAGATGGTATTCGTAAGTTCTAACAAATTAGTTACTGTCGAACGGCCTTTAATGAAGCCATGTTGTTCATTTGCAAACAGGATACTGATATCATCGTACATTCTGTCATGCACAATTCTCTCAAGGAGCTTGCCAAAACAAGACAGCAAAGAAATCGGACGGTAGTTAGAGATTTCACTTCGATCTCCGGACTTATGGATTGGAAAGATGTTAGCATGCTTCCAGACGTCAGGGAAGCAGAAGGAAGAAAGGCTAATATTGAAAATAATTGATAGTGGGGTAGATAATGAAGAAGATAATGACTTAACGAACAAATTTGGTATTCCATCAAGACCTGGACCACCATTAATGTCAAAGGTAAGCAGCACATTTTCAATTTCCGATAGAGAGGTCACGATAGAATGCATAATAGGCGAAGGAGAATGACACGATGAGTACATAGTGGGGTTCGAAACCTTAAATGTGGAGGAAAAAAGTTGAGCAAAAAGGTCACAGATAGCTTGCCCATCAGAAGCTTGGCAATTACGCCATGAGAAGATATTAGGAATATGGGATGTTGTTTTCAGAGAATGTATGTATGTCCAAAAGGGCTTAGGACTATTAGATTGCAGTGATGTTTCAATCATATTATAATAAGGTTGCATTGCGGTCTTAACCGCTTTTTTGGCTTCAGTAGTTGGTGAGGTCAGTGTTAGAGTTGGAATAATGAAGTTTTTTGCGCGCCTGGTCCTTCAAATAGAGAGCGTCTGAGACTTCAGCGGAAAACCAGTTGGGGCTCTTTTTCCGAGGGGATCGGCAGATAGGTACATGGTTTGCAATTATGCTACTGAGGTTCTCATAGAAAGTTGATAGCGCTGAATTGACATCTAGCTTCTGTAGCATTCAATTCCAGTCAAAACTATCCAGCTCGAGCTGAATGACTGCATAGTTGGCTTTGCAGAAATTAAATCTTGGGGAGAAAGGAGTGCGTTTGGACGAAGGTGCAAGAAAAGATAAACGAACCTCAAGCGGAGGATGATGGGGATCAGGTTTTACATATTCAGAGGGGGATTTTCTGATCGAGGGGAAAGAGGAAGGATTGGTAATAAAGATGAAATCGAAAAGTTGATTTTAATTGCGATAGGGAGCAAAGCGATACAAAAGCAGAAAACTGGATAGAGAGATCATTGAAGGATGAGAGGGTATGAGAGCTTGAGTCCCACTTTAAGCAAGGCATGTTAAAGTCACCACAGATTAAAATATTGTATAGAGGGTTTATGCTGCAGAAATACGAAGATAATTCAGAGACAAAACGGTTGTAAACGCGGAAAGGAGCATTGCAAGGGATATACACGCAAAGCAATACTATAAACTCACGACTTGAGAGATATTGATTAAGACAGTGATGCATTCTACTGGAAGAGACGGTGAAAAGTCAGAGCAGAGTTTGCTGTCTAAGGCTTTATGAGTAGCAATAAGTACACCACCACCGTCAAATTTACCTGAAATCAAACGATCTCTATCAGCTCGGTAGACATCATATAGTGGAAAAGTTTCACTGCTGGCGATATCAAGAGTTAGCCAGGTTTCTGTAAAACAAATGAAATCATCGCCGGAAATGGAAGAGGCAATTTTAATAGCTTCCAGCTTGGTTCGCATGCCATGTACATTTTGATAATAAAGATTGAAGCTACGAAAAGTGTTTTGAATATCAAAATTTAAATTCATATTTGAAGAAGTTGTAGAGTGACCAGTTGTTAAAGTTACGGAAGAGAGCTTACCACACGACGAAAATTTCTTCTTTTGGTTGCCTTGAACGGTTTGATTAGTGTTCCAGGAGGCCAGTATTCTGGTTGAAGAACAATGCTGCAGTTTGACGGTACAGTAAGCTTAAAGGAAGCTACAGCTCTTCCCTCAATGTTGTCTTTTGTCAGTTTGTGGCAGCTGATGATCTTTACTGAAGGTCCAAATTTCGTTGAGACATAATCACAAATGTCATTCGTTGATGTCTCATAAGCTAGACGAGATATAAATATTTGGTTCGGCGGCACCACGACATGAAGAGATGGAACTTTCTGTGGTGCTTGCAGATTAAGAGCGGAAAAAGAAACATCAGCCACTGGCGTTGGTTGAATATCCGTTACAAGAGTGTTTGGTGAAGTGGGCCGATTTTTCGATATAGCACCAAGACGAGAAGATGAGGGCCCAGGTGATGATTGAAATACAACGCCTGAATCATTGCTGGTCGACAGTTTAGCGCTGTTTTTTGTTACAGGTTTAGCTTGCGTTTTACTTCTCGTTATTATGGCAGGAGCAGTATCATCTGTTATTCTCGTATTCTCCCCCGATGAAGAAAGATCTTCTAAGAGCATGGGAGCCCTACACTCGATGCGTGAATGCCATTCACTTCCAAAATTCTCCAAAAAAACGACAACCTTCTCTATAAATTTTTCAAAAATGTGGTTTAGTCCTCTCATAACAATCCTTGCACATTTTACCTCAGTAACATTTTCACCCGTCCAGTAAGAAAACTGCGTTAATTCAAGATAAATTATTTAAATTATCAAAGAGACACAATCAATTAAGACTAAGACGACTAGAATAAAACGCCAGTTCATTTACAAGATCACTAACATCTTAAGCTCATATAACATGTGTACCCCCCATATTCAGGGAAATTTACGTATCATACATTTAATGAAAAGTGCAGCACACACATCACGTTTTTAAATGCCAGCATTTTATCATAACGATGCAGACTACGAGATAAACAGTAGATGAGATGTAATAACATCGATAAACACTATTAATTAAAATCATCAACTGCGGCCAATTGCAAAAAATTGTTGCATTAATTAATAATAATTTCCAGCAATAAGAATGAATAATTGCTTAGGAACGCATACTCCGGACCAGTGAGAACTCTGGCGGTTAGCAGTAGTGAAGTAGTTGCACGGTTGCTGTAATTGCTTATGTAAATGTTAAAATTAGAGAGTTCAGTCTGCTCTAGATAGGAGGAAGATTATAATGATTCTTTGCTTGTAGAATTATCTTTAATTAAAGAGCAGGTGATGTGTGGAAAAAATGCAAAAAAAAATGTTTTTGCTTCCATTTGCAATTAATAAGTGGTCAGTGAGAAATAGCGACTATGTGCTTGGAGTTTTTGCAATAATTTTAGCACTTCTTATACAAGGGGTGTTTGAAATATAAACAACAGGAGCTTTGTTCTGACAGATTCCAGTTTGATTATTCAAAATAGTCTCCTCCGGCCTCAATACACTGTTTTGCGCGATCCAAACGCTTTTCGAAAGAGTGTTTCAAGTCATTGACTGGAATGTCCTTCAGGATGTCGGTACAAGCCTTTTGGATGCCCTCTACGGATGCAAAGCGTTTTCCTTTCATGGCTAAACGCAATTTTCCGGATAGGTAGAAGTCACAGGGAGCCATGTCAGGTGAAAACGGTGAGTGATTGATGATTAAAATACGATTTCTAGTCAAAAAATCAGTCGCAAGAGTGGATCGATGATATGGTGCATTATCATGCAATAAGCGCCGGCTTCCTTCTTCACGGTATTCAGGCTGAATTCGACGAATGCCATGCAACAAACGCTTTAAAACGCCAAAATAGAAAATTGGATTGACGGTTTGGCTCGTTGGCATGAACTCCTTGTGGACAATTCCCTTGGAATCGTAAAAAGAAATGAGCATCGACTTGATTTCTGACTTCTCCAAACGCGATTTTTTGGGTGGTGGGTCATCTGGGGCCTTCCATTCGGCACCTTGACGCTTGGTTTCGAGTTCATATTGCAAACACCATGTTTCATCACCAGTTACAATGTTGTGAATTAAGTTCTCGTCTTTTCTCGCCGCTTTAATGATGTCTTTCGAATGTTGAACTCTGAGCAATTTTTGGTCATCAGTTAACTTGTGCGAAACAAAACGTGCACAGACCTTTTGTAAGCCCAAATGATCGGTTTAAATGCGATAAATCGATTTTTCAACTTCGATTCCATGAATTTTAACGATGATTTCCGCTCACTTTTGATAAATTCACGCACAATTTCGATGGAGTTTTCGGTGATGACTAATTTTGGGCGGCCCGTATGTACATCGTCATTTATGTCCTCACGACCATCTCTGAAATGTGTAAACCACTCATGGACTCTGGCACGAGATAGACAATCATCACCATAAACTTTTTTCATCAATTCAAACGTTTCGGTAAACGTTTTACCAATTTTAAAACAAAATTTTATATTAGATCTTTGTTCGAGACTCATTTTTGTAACGATGACACAAAAATACTGCCACTTTACACGCAATAACTTCGCTTCCACTGAATCGAATGTCACCAAACTTTCACTGGAAGTCAGGGAGGGATGTAACTTCCCAATACACTATCTCATTCACAGATGGTGCCACAAAAAAAAATTTATGACAAAAGTCTCGTTTATTTTGGAAAACACCTTGTAGATATGAATCAGTTGCCAAAATAATAGAAAACTTGTTTATGACTTCCCGATTCAGAGTAACATTACTGTTCAATCTTTGTTATCGAAAATAAACGCAGGCGCCATAGGCCAATTCACTTGTATCAGCAAAACCGTGGAGCTGAACTGGATCAGAATGATAGAAGCATCGTATATTTCTTGTAATGTGAATATTTTCGAGCATTGGTAATTGACTTCTGTACATTTTCCATCTTTGCTGTAGGTCATCTGAGAGAGGCGTATCCCAATCAAGTTTAAGCTCCCATATTTGCTGCATAAAAATTTTGGCCCCCACAATAACTGGATTTACCAAACCAAGAGGATCAAACAGTTGTGACATCTCTGAAAGCACTATTCGTTTGGTCACGGGTCGTTGGTTGAAAAAGCGAGTGATCTTGATGTTGAACTCGTCGGTGCTTGCATTCCAGATCATACCCTTCATTTTTAATAATGTTTGGTGTTTCAAGATGTGTCATATCAAACTCAGATGCTTGATCTGTTGCACGTATTTTGCGTAATAACTTCCAATTGTTTGAACACCTCTTGGGTAGATGAAATCCTCCCTTTACCGGCATCTTTCTGAGCTGTCGTTGCAACGCTAATTGACGTAAGCACCTTATCGCGAAATATGGAGCATATCTAGTTCCGTTAGTAACTATCTTTAGCCTGTACGTTTTTACACGATCGCCGGGCATTTGCCATGCTATGAGTTGAAGATCATGATCATCCTCTTGCAGAATCACTTGTCGATACATTTTTTGAATGAATGTCGGCAGTGATCACGTACTGATGAGAACGGAACCTGACCAAAACATTGAAAAGGTTCTGCTGTAAATTTGCGCCAGTCCTCAAGATATCATTTAATGATTTGTTGCGGGATGTCTTCACTCAGCCATCAAAAACAACTCACAGTTTTGCTGTCGTTCTTTCTGGACGAAAGTGAGTTTTTACGAGCGAATCGGGGCAACAGCTAAAAAGTTTGCAACGGGTGTGATGGCACTTATTCGACAGATGGCCAACATAAGGGGACCGACCTTATCAAAGGAATGACTCCTGATGGACGTCATGCAGTTTGTATGACTCTGTGGATCAAAAGGGTGACGCTCTCATCAAGGAGCTGTACCGAAAGCCATTCGCTTCGGTGCAGTAGAAATTTAATTTTATTAAATTGATTCGAAATCGGTATTAGAACCTAATGTGTAATCTGATTACCACATCACCTAAATTAAAAACTAATGGGGCTTGCCTAAATAGTTCCTAATTTAGGCAGTTCTGGGGCTCGCCTAAACAGTTTTTAATTTATGCAGTAATGCGACTTGCCTAAAAATTCTGAACTTAGGCACTGATGGGGCTTGCCTAAACAGTTTCTAATTTATACGGTGATGGGGCTTGCCTTAAAAGCTCCTAATTTAGGCAGTAATGGGGCTTGCCTAAACAGCTCCTAATTTAAGCAGCTCATCTAAACAGTTCCTAATTTAGGCAGTGCTGATGTTTGATTAAAGAGCTACTGTTTCGGGCATTAATAGGACGTGCCTAACAGTTCTTACTAATGAAAAAATTTTCATGGAAAAGTCTACACAAAAGCTGTTATTTGCTGGTCATACACACCATTCTTTCACTTCGCGGAAACATTACCGCGTTTAAAATTTTCCGTGAGAATCCATATTTTCGAAAAACCTATATACATGAGTCCAACAACACGGCTCTGGTGCAAATTATATGCAGTGAAATGTTTTGATTTGATCCATTTTAAGTTAGGCATACCGCATCAAGGCCCCATTTGGCCAGCATTAAAGATCCATTGAGCCTGGAATAGGCATGCTCAACTTGGGAAAAAGTGAGAAACTGCTCACTACATTCGACCTTGAAAATATTTAAAGCTGCGCATTTTCGTCTTCCTCATTTTAATTGTAATTTATTGCTAAGAAATTTTGTTTTACTGAAATTTTACACACTAAAAATTTTTTGTTCAGAATCTGCTTAAATTTGAAAAAAAAATTTTATGCTGATGAAAATGATGAATAACATATATTAAATTTTTTACCATGTTTAGTTTTGCTTTTCCGCTAAAAATTTGCGATACATTAACGCTTCATTTAAGCGATTCTTTCTTGGGTAGGTTAGTTGTCCAAAGAACCATTATATCACACTGTATCGTAAACTTTTGTAAAACTAGTGTAAAACTACCATACAACTATCGTAGCACTATTTCAAACCAATTATAACTCCACCGTTAAACTTTTTTAAAACATCTTAAAAACTATTGCAAAACTATCGTTTTTAACGAATGCTCGTAAAATAGTACTCGTAAGTCCATAACAAAAAATGTTTGGTGTAGTTCTGATTTTCCACAACAAAAATTTTTCTTTTTAGGAATTGTTTGGGGAAACCCCATTAAGCCCTAATGCGGAAAGCCCCATCAGTGGTCTGTTTAAGAATTGATGAGGTAATGCATTACGTTCAGCATTAGGGCCAAGTGGCGTTTTCCTAAACAAATCTAAAACAAAACAAGTTAAGTATGTCTGACTTAGGCGTGCCGTATTAAGGGCCCCATTTGGTCTGCGTTAGGCATGCCAAAACAGCAAAAAATGTGAAAGAATCTCATTTTCAATCACCAAGTTTTTATTTGAAGATTTTTTTTCACTTCAAATTGCACTAGAATGCGAATTTTTTGGAATTTATGAAGTTTGGCATGCCTATCATAGGCGTGTCCCATTAAGACCGAATTCGACATGCCTAATTCTGGTAAGCCCCGTTGTTAGAATCTAATGTCCATTTAGGGATGCCTAAACTGATATCTGTTCGTGTCCCATTAAGACCGAATTAGACATGCCTAATTCTGGTAAGCCCCGTTGTTAGAATCTAATGTCCATTTAGGTATGCCTAAACTGATATCTGTTCCAGGACAAGGAGCGCTGTAACTTGCACGCGTATATGAAATATTTTCCAGATCGGCAATGTTGGTGTTCACAGTGATGATACCTATCGGCCTCCTTGTTACCTGAGCCAAATCGAAGGTGTTTTGTTGACTTGCCCATAGAAAAAGACCCTACACACCGCACTCATCGTCTTGTTAAATAAAAACGATGTTGTTGAAACAATTTCGATGAGACTCCGAACCAAGGTGTTAGCTACATTTTGCATAAAATTTCAAGTAATAACTAGACGATAAGATCGTAAATGTAGACATATAGCTTGTAAATACGTGCGCCAATGCTTCAAGTTCAAATGCGGACATTTTGCACTCGCGTTTTACATTTCCCCGGGCGCTCGGCAGCCAAATCTGATTTTTGGCCCTGTACAAACCTTTTCTTGCGTGTCCCTGGACATGGGCAAATAAAACTTGTGGCCGAGCCAAGGTACACGTCCGAACCATAGGTCGTGCGTATACATATGAAACATGCACGGAGCCGGCACACAGAAGTCGCAAGCCTGTCCCTTGACCTAAAATACACTTTTGGACACTGCCTTTTGCGAAAACGTTCGTGTTCCAAGAGCGATTGTTTTTTTTTTTTCTAGTGTGAAAATCTAAATCAACGCCGGTCCGACTCGGCTGGCGATAACAGGAAGACTCCCCGCCTCAACGGTTGTTTCATTCGCACGTCAACCGTTGTTTTCATTGCGAGATAACGCAATTCATGTTTATAAATTGCGTTACGAAACGGTTGCCGTCATCGAATTTTAATTGTAATTTAAAATATATTTTTATTTTAAATTTACAATAAAAATTGGTTGATCTGTAATGGTGTTTTTCGAGCAGTTTGCCTGGGCGACTGGTCGTTTACTACAAAAGTAGGCGGCAAAAAACGATCCCGGACGGAATAAATAAATACGTTTCGAATTGCTTCGTGACGACGGCCGTAAGTGGTATATATAAACATTAACTTATGTCAACCATCGCAGTTGAAATTTGTCACACAGTAAAAGGAAAGCGAAAAGTACTCCAAAGTGCAACATCTGCACGAAAACGCTTCAAACAGTATGAACACCTACTGGTTTGCGCCAAAGCGTAAGGCATTGCCTTTAGCAACCACTGATGATTGCACGCGCAATACTTGACGAAACGAAAGTTCAATTCCCCCGGGACGGCCGTTCATTATGATTCCCGGTAGAAACGAGGTATAGTGGAATCTCGGAGTGATGGATGGGGCCTCATTTTACGAACGGAGCGATCAGAGGTGGTAAGGCCTAAAGTGAATCTCAAGTAAAGCCGATATTTTTTTCCCTTTCAATAGTGGCGAACTCAACGATTGTCGACAAAACGAAAAAAAAATGGAGGAAGCTGACTCACACTGAGCGATTGAATACAAGCGAAGGAAATTGGAGGAAGCTGACATGCACTCAGTGATTGAAGACAAAGCAGAACATTTCTTTTCGGACGGTGAAATATTCGGCGGCAACGGGGGAAGTTTACGGCAGTGACAAACCCTCGGGAGGCGCCCAATTGATATAAGTAGTTCTAAGTTTCTATTCCAATTATAATTTTATGTGTACAGTTTGATAAATTAAACAAGTGAAGTGTAAACCTTGGTGTTAGACTTTTCTCAAAGAGTGGGCATTTTAGGTATTAAAACTATGAACCTTGGTTCGGCTGGTGGTTCCACGCGGGCATACTCGTAATTCCACACGGGGAATACAATTGTCTGACTACTTGGCGGAATTTGTCCGTAGGTATATTGCGAGTGTTTTCGCGAGATTGGAATTCTTTGGTTGCGTTCTGGAGTGTTCCTCTAGGCAATAGTTCGCACTTAGGTATCGCAGTGAAGTAAGGATCCGCGGGTAGGAAGAAAGTGAATTACAGTGTTGCGCTCGTCTCTGGACGAGCTTCCCGGGTCCGTAGACCAAGCCGCTCGTGTAGGGGGTAACAAGGTGGTTGCTATGAGGAGCGACAACGGTCTCTCAGCGATTGACAACAGTCCTGCTAGAGCAGCGCACAAGGCAGATGAACTACGCCCTGACCTGAGGCCATAGCTAAATCGAAAGCCTAGTAAGAGTGGTTTCTACCTGACCCAGCTATTGAGTAGGCATTCATATTTTCGGTTTTACCTTCACAAGTGATTAGTCTTGGCGAGAAAGACGACGCCTGCGGTACATATATTGCCTTCAAAACGTGGGACAAGCCACGTGGTGATCTCTTCAGCAAACTTGGAGGGATCTCCTTGGAAACTATTAACGGGAAGATGCTTACATCCGACAAATGGAACCCCGCGGCACATAATGCTCGGGCAGTCTTGATGGTTGCAAAAGGCATACCGTGGCTTCGGAATAATCTGTAACTTGAGGCAATTTAGGTGCAGGAAAACGAAGCCCAGCCCGAGGAAGTGTGTCAATCGGTTTAAGGCTAGCTTCCTAGATTGACAGGGGAGGTGTTCAGTGGGTAGTCCAGAAGTATTGCGTGCTAGGGATCACTCATAGCAAGAAACAGCAGTTTTTTGGCTCCTGCCAGCGATTGATTTCGCGCTGAATACGTGCTTTTTTAGAAGCTTGTGTTTGGTTCGTTCGGTGATTTTTTTTTGTGGTAGGGAGGTTAATGCCCATTTACGCGCAGAGTGTCGGACTCCCATCCTCGCAAGAAGGCGACTGGACTACCAACTAAACACCTCCCTTGTCAACCTGAGAACCTAGCCTGGAACCGTTTGACACATTACTTCGGGCCAGGTCTCGTTTTGTTACGCCATGAGGCGCCTTTAAGCTAGGGGACCGCTGTTTTGTCGGGAGGGGAGAGGGGAAGACGAAATGCCAGACAAGCGATCCCCAGCCCCCAATACCCCCAGCTGCTGTGAGTCCCTTTTATCTTTTAGGACTACCCGAACATAATGTGCCACCTGGTTCCATTTGTCAACTTGTAGAGGGCCCTTCTCTAGCAAGGAGGCCGACATGCCTGCAATGACAATGATGAAGATGCAATCCTCAGTGCTCCTCTTCTCTGTAACTGTACCAGGCGTTTTCGTTAGACCTCCTTACTGAGAGCGTCGCCCCATATCTCTGCTCCATACGGTAGCACTGATCCTACAGTACTCATCAAGAGGCGTCTTCTTGATGTGTTGGGTCCCCCACGTTGGCCATAAGTCGACTCATAGCCGATACTCCCGAAGCAGCCTTCTCAGCCGTCGCCCTGATTTGCTCAGAGAAACTCATCTTCGAGTCGATCAGTAGCCCCAGGTACTTCACCGCTGGTCTCGATTCGATAAGAATGTCTCCAATACTGATCATCCTAACTCTAGGGATTCTCTGTTTTGTCAAGATGACCACTTCGATTTTCTCCAGTGCTAAACTGAGCCCGCGAGCAGTAATTCAATCTCTCACGCGGCGCATAAGAATACCTAGCCTAAGTTGCGCTTGTTCAACGGTGCATCCAGCGACCAGAGCCGGAACATCATCCGCATAGCCGATCAAGCGCGACTCATCTGGCATCTTCAGTCTCAGTAGCCCGTCGTAAGACACGTTCCGCAGGTCTGGACCAAGGATAGATCCCTGCGCAACACCATCATCCTTCGTTGGCCCTGTGTCATGTTATGACAGGTTTCGGTCCTTTAGGTAGTCCCTCAAAAGCCGCATTAGATATTCTGGAACTTGAAAAGCGTTTTCCAGCGTATCCAGAATATCCACCCATCTAGCGGGGTTGAAGGCGTTCCTGACGTCGAGTGTAACCAACAGGACGATCCGTCGCTTGGTGCGACTATATGCCTCTGCCTTTTGGACGGCGCTCACCTCCTCTGCAATCGCATCAATGGTAGAACGTCCTGCTCTAAAGCCATACTGCCGAGGAGATAGGTCCTCAGCAGCACGAATCGCGTCAGTGAGTCTTCCCTTGATGAGTTGCTCTAGCACTTTCCTAGCCGTGGTTAGCCTGCATAACGGGCGATATGCAGACGGCGATTCAGGATTTCCCTTCCCCTTGCTGTACAGCACGAGCTTCCGTAAGCAAGCGTTGAATGTGCTGAGCAGCAAGTCAGGGCAATGGTGATAGACACGCCGCAACATCTCAGCCGGAACACCATCTAGACCTGGAGCCTTCATCGCTTTAAATGAAAGGACTGCCTCCTCCAGTTCCGGCTGAGTGAAGAGTGGACACTCGGGTGTGTTTCACCATCGACAGCGTCAGCACAGGCAGGATGGGCGGGGAAGAGTCCCCGCACTATTGCGTCCATTTTTTCCGCATCATGTATGCAAGGCTTCCGTAAGGCGCCAAGCTTCCGCATAACTAGCTTGTAGCCCACGGATCCTTGTTCACAGTGTCCACTAGATCTTGCTAGCAGCGACCCGTCCTATTGTTAATCAATTCGTGAAAGGATTTCCTGGCCGACTTATATGCTGCCACCCGGTTGCATGTCTCGTCAGGTTCCGTGCCCGTTGAGCCTCACGTCGAAGCTTGTGACACTCCCTTCGTTTTTGAGCGATTTGAGATGACCACCAGTACACTGAGGGCTTGCCCTGCCGGGGTTTTCGACGAAACAGAGAAGCACAGCAAGCAGTCGTAATGATGCTCATAGCAGAGTTCACCACGTCTTCAGCTGCCAATTCTTCCGTCCCCTCCGAAGCTCCCTGCAGCGGCTCACTTGCTGTTAGCACCTCGACGTACCTCTTGGCGTCCATCTTTCCGGTGTCCCATCCAGTTGCAGAAAGCCGAGAGCACGGACGTCGGGAGACAACATCACTGATCTCAAGCAGAATGCACTGATGATCACTGGCTGATAAGTCGTTTAAAACTTTCCAATTGTGTACCCTCCGTACTAAGCACTCCGAGGCGAATGTCACGTCCCGTATGGTTCCTTCACAGCCAATACGGCGGAAGGTCGGCGTATTTCCGTTGTTTAGTACGACGAGCGCCGTCCTGACCGCCATTTCTAGGATTCGTTTGCCCCGCGGATCTGTGTGAGGCATGCCTTATACGATTGCTTTAGCGTTGAAGTCTCCCCCAACTAGCATTTTGCGTCTGCGTTCGACACAGCGCCCTCCAAAACATTAAGCTTGGCTTGGAAAGATGATATCGATTTGTTCGGCGTGAGATACACACTATAGAAGGTGGTCCCTGGGCCCTGAACCCACACAAAACCTTTCCCTCGTCTACAGCTATCCGCCTGGAAATCACTGTTCTGAACCCAGATGGCGGTAGTACCAGTTTCATGAGGATAGCATGATGCCGAACTTTCATCATGGTGTTGCTCACTCAGCAGCATAAAGTCGGCTTTCATGTCCCTCGCAAACAGCTCAAACAGATTTGGCGTGGTTGAACTGTGGTGTAGGTCTGGCTGTAGGATGTGGGTCATTTAAGTTCTGATTTTGCCTTGGCTAGGGCTTCTTGGAAAACCCGACATTTTCCTGGATCAACATCCTTGCAAAGAATACAGTGTGTCTTTTTCGTGCACTCTTTTCTTTTATGTCCCATTTCACCGCATTTGTAACATAGAGAATTTCTAGCGGGTTCATTGCATACTTGTGCGGTGTGACCATAGCCAAGGCATTTGAAATATTGAAGAGGCGTTACACTTCGCCGTATCCTAGAGACAACCCATCCTATTCGCACTTTGCCCTTGTTCAGGAATTAATCGGCGTCCTTTTCGGTTAAGTCAATTATGGCCATGCGTTGTCCCCTGTTGTTTTCTGGTGTCAGTTTCGCTTTGATTCTTCCCACGCTAAGGAACTCCCTTTTGATGGCTTCTTCTACCACGACCAATTCCGCAGTCAATGTTTCTTATCGATCGTTTCCATCGGCTCAAGAGAGGACATAGTTGCGCTTTTGCCGAGAACTTTCTTTACTACTTCGCAGAATGCTTCCTTATTGTCGGCCTCTGCTCCGAATTCGACCAGTATGTGGCCCGACCGCGATGGTCGTACTGCTTTAATGGTAGTGTTAGTGTCTTCGGGCCTTACGTTTCTCCTGATGTCCCGTAGCACCTCCGCGTAGGATCGGCCATCTTGGGGCTTGACGAGCAGTGCCTGCTGCCGGTGCTTCTGTCTCTTCTGTTTTACATCGTCGTTTTTCTTGTTTGGGGCCCCTGCGAACTTTACATTCTGACACTTTTTGAAGGAGTTTCTTAGCGGCTTTCTGCGCTCCTTTTGTAAGTACTGTCTGGACCAGGCTGTCTGCTAGTCTCCGTTTTTGGTGCGTCTTCACTGTCATTGCATTAATCGTTGTTTTTGTCATCGTTAGTACCGACCTCGATGTACTGTTAACATCGTGGCTGCAACCGCTGGTTGCGTTGTCGTTATTATTTTTTATTTTAGGTTTTTTGATCTTTTTTAAGTGTTTTTGTTGGCTCCAGTTTTATTAGGTCCTCCCTCGGAGCCGCTGTCTCCGTTCGTGTGTATAGTCGCCTTTTTGGTCCCATGGATATCTTTGCAGAGCAGGGAGGCCATGCGAGGGTTGGCACAAGCCCTTATGGGGACAAGTGCTCAGAGCCAGACCAACGCTAATCGGGGGGCCGTCTCAACCGAACCTACACCACCAACCCAATGGTGCGAACGTACGGCGAGGCCTGTCAGCATTTTGCCGAGACGGAGACGGTATGATAGTTACCTGTCATCTCAGGAGGAAGCCTCACGGCAAACCCCCCTCCCATATCCTCGGGTCCGTGGGGGTGGCGCTCACCAAAGAATGCTACCTGCCAAGAGTGCTCTTGTCGACCGGCATTCCCTCTGCTGGAATTTCCTCGGGTACGTGAGGGCGGAACTCCCCAAAGAATGCTAGCCTCGAAGAGTATTTCTGTCGGCCAGTACTCTCCCTGGATGATAAACATGGTAGCTAGGATCACGCACGGATTCGTGAATCAGTTGTCACGGCAAATAATCATCGATCAACTAAGCTTGTTCTTTTAGCTGATTGTTTACAGGTGTAACTGGCTTTTTGAGTGCAACACGAGCTTGATTATGTTCTTTAATCGATACTTTTATA
Source organism: Odontomyia ornata (assembly GCA_963969285.1). NCBI lineage: Eukaryota > Metazoa > Arthropoda > Insecta > Diptera > Stratiomyidae > Odontomyia > Odontomyia ornata. The sequence continues at coordinate 88,278,034 of OZ017742.1, forward strand.
ACATTTTTCCCGCCACTTTCCACGTTGATTATACAACTCTGTCAGATTACCGATTTTCTTCAGATACAAAGCCATTAATAAATAATGTTTTGTATCCTTTCTTTGACCGAAATGTCATCTTGACAGAGGGCAAAATTTAGCAGTAACTATACTTGTACTAAATTTACTTTAAGAGAGGTATTCATTCTACTTTCACAGAAAAAAAAAACTGTTTTTCTTATTAAAAATAAACTGTTCTTTGATTTCGTGAATCCTGTTTTATGAATTTTGGACATATGAATTTTGTTAAGTGTTATTTCGTAGATGTAGATCATAGAAATATTGCGGAAAAACTTTCTTTGTAACGTCAACTTCTGGTCGTTTCCATCCAGGTGATGTGCCTCATGTCATTGATAACGCACTTGAAGGTGAAGTTGTCTTAAATCAAAAGTGAGATTAGTACAGAAAGTGCATACAGAATCTTGGATGTTTTTTGTTACAAATATTGAGCTTGTGCCGATATCTTTCAAAACAAAAATAATAATATAAATTGAATGGAACCGGCAAATGGTAGTTATTCATAATCAATTCCCTTAATTCTTTTTTTTGGGTTGTCGCTAACTGGCAGTACCTGATTAAAACTTCAATTTATGAAATAATAATATTGAATATGCAACATATCTTGTGCGCAACAGAGCCGGCATTATTTTTACAATGCCGGCAACGAGCTTTCATTTCCTTGTGGGGTTGTTGTAATATAGCCATGCTAGTGATTGAGCGGCTGACCATATAATCTTTTACAGTACCATTAGGGTGAGGAAATGGGATGCTCAAAAAAATTTCAATAGCAATGTCCGACTTGGAGTACTGGCCTATCAATATTTTTTCCAAGGATAGAAAGAGCTTATAGTACTACAATTACTATACATCCATGAATAATTATTTCTTTAACCCTATTTCTACGAATTAGTTTGAATTTGGTTAACCCACTGACTATCGATCAGCAAAAGTTACATAAATATGCTAAAAAAATACACCTTAAACATGCATCCATTTTTTCATACTCATAACATCCTCCTCCTGGGAGAAATGAAAAGATCACGGAAGCGAAATTGAAGTCACACGACAGGATAATGCATAGTTGGTGGCAGCAACGCCAGCCATATCTCCATCCAGACAACTTGTCGTGTCTGGCGTTTCTAAACAGACATCCGTGACAAAACTCTTATCTAAGCGAAAATAAGGAAGGGAAGGTGGAGCCCCAGATGATTCGAACAAGAAAAAGCGTACGTTGAAATGTTTCGTTATTTCGAGCAAGGTAAGCGTAAAATTGCAAGCTGGCGCCTGTATTACGTGAGAATCGTACATTACACACATAACATACAATTTATGGCGTGAACTCCGACATTTTCACAACAACAAAAACATACTCGAAAACAAGACAAAAGAAACTCAAAACAATTCACAAAGGAGAACTAAACTTCAACAACTGCAATTATTGTTCGAATCTAAGGAGGTGGATGACAAGGATGCTGCCAGGTGTATTGAATTTTTCTCTCTCTATTTAATATCCTGAATTTTTTCCGTTTTTGCATTCTATTGTATATACTCGCTCTTTGTTACAACAAAAAGCAGGAATGTAGGTTTCTATTGAGTGAATAATAAAGGATAAAAGTGTGTCCCTAAATTGTGGTTAGTATGTCATCCACATTTGATTGTTTAGTCCGTGGTGTTCGGTGCAATCTATTGTCCTCAGATACGCTTTCTACATAGTAAAACTGTTGAAAAGGAACTTCGAGTGGAGGATGCGTAGGTTTATTTTTCCGATGTGGGTGATTGACAGGATGAAATGATGAAGAGTGGTTGCAGATACTTGACTACATCAGGGGAAACTGTCGGTTGCAGAAAGGATAATCGTTTTCCAAGCAATCCATCAATCACTACCCACACACTGCAAAGGATTAATTGATTAGTTTAGCAAGATGTGTATTTGATTTGTGGAAAGGTAAGTTCGATTAAGTCCGAAGGTTTTTCTTGTGGCAGGTGATGAAACTTTGTACGGAAACACATTATTCCCGGAATCGATTTGCGTTTCATCGTTATTTAACCTTGATTAAGATGTTTTGTAATGACTAATGCGCGGTTCGTGCTTATGAACACTAAATTTGATTCATAAAAGATGACTAACCACGTCTTCATCTTATGCTGAAATCTAGATGCCAAATCATCTTTTAAGATACCATTTGACATGCTTAGAAATTCAAATAAATATCAATTGGAATCATTCTATAATTTAATACATATCTCTGACTCACGATGTTTTGTGATTTTCTCCTTGTCGAGAATTTACCTAAATATCTAAAATCATTTCTATTTAAATTTTAAACATTTTCTGATCTCAGTCCAAACCAAGAGTATCTTTTCTACTTCGCGGCGACTTTGCAACACTTCTTAGATCAACTCTTAAGATTGAACGCGAACGTACAAACAATAATTGTTGGCTGGCAGGGGCAGTCTTCGCTAGATAGGCCCAGCTGGACGATTCATTCGCTCCTTATTCTATGATTTATGCTCATAAACCAACAACATAAGATCAATCTTTCTTTTATGCTCGATTGCGTGGTGGCGTCGTGCGCATAATGTACCACTTGAAAGTTTGAAAAGATAAAGTACAATTTATGCACGCAACATATCTTTTTCGTTTTCTCAAGTGTTGTTTGTCTGACGGTGGAGTGTGGAAGATGGAGTTAAGCGCGGTCCAGCGGATCAAGCTGGGCGAGATTTGTGTTGATCTTTACGGGAATAGCTGGGAAATGAAGGTTGATTATGAAATCATGATAATGTCTCTCCACTTCATTCTCACGTTTTTGACCCACAGCGGCTTAGCATGCAAAGAGGTGGTCCGTGCATTGTAGTCGTAAAATATGCAGAGAAAGAAATCTACATGAGTACGTATCTCTAGTTTCCGTTTACGGAAATATTATCTCTAGCTCTAGGACGTTGCTGTTGTTGGAGCTCTTGTGTTTTCTTCAATTGCTGCCGAAGAAATTCCTTAACAATTGCAGCGACAAACGAGTTAATGCACAATAATGGAGTGTACAGTGAATTTGTTAACGTGGTAATTGGGGTCAGCAGAGATGTGAGTTAGGTGGAGTTTGAATGGGTAGAGGGCATGAAATAAAGAAAATAGGAGTGTTTATTTAGATGAATAGCAATTCAGACGATCATAAGCAAGGAAAACCTACCTAGAGGGAAATGGATAAGTACTCGTAAAGCAAGAAATCTTCCTCCATATGTTGCTTCTACCCCGTCATTATGACTGGTTTCTAGCTGTTAATTTTGAAAATTAAGTTTGCAAATAAAGCTGCTACAAAAATCTGTTTTTCATTTGCCTCCAGTCTTAAACGGAAACATAACTGGTAGGCTTAAGTCTTGCTCTTAACCCTACAGTGCGTGTTTTTTTTTATTGTCTTGAGAGTACATATGGTTCTCAATATGTCCTAGTCATCCGAAAAATTGTAAAAAAAAATCAAAATCCAGTGTAAGAGGAGATATTTTATTTTTTAGTGTTTTGTACTGAAATAAAAAACCCTATTGCAATCACGACCTGTGTCCGTCTGTCCGTCCGTCCGTTCGTCTGTATGTCACACCACTTTTTCTCCGAAGCTATTGTCGCGTGTTTTGGTTCGCGGCCAATAATTTTAATGTTCCGGGAAAGTGAATACGCAATGTATTTTCATTTAAGTTAAAAGAGTTTATTTAATTCGTCAAAAAAAAATGCACAATCACTTCAATAACAATTTCACAACTTTAATTTTAACTATTACAATTCTACCTTCCACTTGTCCATAAATTTCTATCGCAATTGTCTACTTAAAATCAATTCACACTCAAACAATCAATATCGCCTGTACTTCGCGTATCGCAGTTTTCTATCGCGGTTGTAATGAATAATGATCCCCCCCATTCATTCAGCTCGCCTTTATATAGGGTGTCTAATCATTCAACTTAGTTCTTGTACATTGGTGAATTAGCGGGAACATTCCAGCATGAATGAATGGAGCAGTGACTCACTTTCAGATGTTGTTCATGCTGGTTGGGTTCTCGTGGTTTCGAGTAAATTCATTTGTTGATGTTCTTAATGATTGTGAAAACAACTGCGACAGCAGCTTGTAGAATTATTTGTACATGTAACACTGCCCCAACCTCAGTTCTTTTCGCCCCGAAAAGATGTGTCGCTATTTGTAGTCAATTCTCCCTGGGTGTAATATGGGGCAAGACGGTCCAGATGCACGATTTTCATTTTAGCTCTCGGCTTACGATGTTCCTGTATTCGGTATACGACCTTGTTGATTCGCTTTGTAACTCGGTATGGTCCCTCCCAATTATGTTGCAACTTTGGAGACCTACCCTTTCGCCGTTGCGGGTTATATAGCCACACTAAGTCATCTTGCTGGAAGCCAGTAGAATTAGCCTTTAGATCATACCTGGTCTTCATGCGGTCAGTAACCGATTCGAGGTGTTTTCGCACTGTCCGATGTATCTGGTTCAACCGTTGTCTTAGATCACTTGCGTACTCCGAGATCGTTTGGGGTTTCTCAGGGGGTGTTCCGAACTTTATATCGGCTGCCAGACGAATAGTCTTTCCAAAAATGACTTTGGCTGGGGCTTGGCCCGTCGATGCATGTTCGGCAGCTCTGTACGCCATCAAAAATAGTGGAATGTGTCGGCCCCAGTCCCTTTGGTTCTCGTCAACCATCTTGGCCAGGTGTTTATTGAGTGCCGATGAAACGTTCGATCATTCCATCGGATTGGGGATGCAGTGGTGTCGTCCTCGTTTTCCGTATTCCCAGCAGCTCGCACATCTCGCTAAAAATTAGTGATTCGAAGTTTCGACCTTGATCTGAATGTAGTTCACAAGGTACGCCGTACCTACTGACCCAATTGAACACTAGCTGTTCGGCCACAGTAGTTGCTTCCTGGTTGGGAATGGGGTAGACCTCGGGCCACTTGCTGAAATAATCGGCTACAACCAGCGTGTATCGATTTCCCCATTCAGATTCAGGAAAGGGTCCTGCAATGTCAACAGCAATCCTTTCAAACGGTACCCCCACGTTATAGGTTTGCATTTGTCCTCTCAGTCGTCGCTTTGGGCCTTTAACGGAAGCGCAAATTGTGCATCTGCGGCACCAGTCCTCTACGTCTTCTCGAGCGTGGAGCCAGTAGAATCTTTCTCGCAATTTCGCTAAGGTCTTGTTAACACCAAGGTGGCCTCCCGAGGATCCTTCATGCATTTCCTTAACCACATCGTGGATTCGGCTTTTGGGTAGTATAGTTTGCATCCTATAGGAGCTGCCATCCGCCGTTTCCCATTTCCGCTTGAGTACGCCACCCTCCACCTGAAGGGAGTTCCATTGTGCCCAATAGCTTTTCAGGGTTGCGCCATGCGTTGAAACGTCCTTCCACTCAGGTCGCCCAGTCGTCTCCTTCCATATGAGCAATGGTCCGGTGTCTTCATCGGCTAACTGGGCGTTTCGAATCTCCTCCGATGACCAACCTTCATCGAATTCGGCCGTTATCAATCGCAGATCAACGGGCGGTTCCTTTTCCTCAATCCGTTGGCAATGCTTGCAGTTAGCTGGACATGGACGACGAGATAGGGCGTCAGCATTTCCATGAACTCCGCCCTTTCGATGAACAATTTCGTAGTCGTATGACTGCAATCTTTCGATCCATCTCGCAACTTGTCCCTCGGGGTTTTTGAAGTTGAGCAGCCATCTCAGCGATGCATGGTCCGTTCGAAGAACAAATTTCTGGCCATAAAGGTACTTGTGGAACTGCTTGGTGGCCTCTATTATAGCCAATAGCTCCTTCCTTGTCACGCAGTAGTTCCTCTCACTTTTTGAGAGAACACGACTGTAATAAGAGAGGACTCTTTCTTCGCCATTGATCTGTTGGGAGAGTACAGCTCCAATACCGCCGTTGCTTGCATCGGTGTCAACTACAAACATTTTTCCGGGTTTCGGATACGCCAGCACGGGTGATTCACACAGCTTTTCCTTCAGGGTCTCAAAGGCTGTCTGGCATTGTTCATTCCAGACATACGGACGATTTTTCTCGGTTAGCTGATGGAGACACTTAGCTAGTTTTGCAAAGTCTTTGACGAATCTTCGATAGTAGGTTGCCAGACCCAGAAAACTTCGTAGTTGGCGCTTGTTGTTTGGTGTTGGCCAGCTTTTCACGGCTTCAATTTCCTCAGGGTCTGTTTTGACCGCTTCTGCTGATACGACGTGTCCCAGGTATTTTACATCAGCTGCGAAAAGGGTACACTTGCCGGGACTAAGTTTCAAATTTGCCAGTCGCAATCGGGAGAAAACCTCTTCTAAGTTCCGCACATGATGTGATCACGATGACGATGATGTCATCTAGGTACACCAAGCAGGTTTTCCAGGTTAGACCACGTACCACATATTCCATCAAGCGTTCGAAAGTGGCTGGAGCATTGCAAAGCCCAAACGGCATCAAAACAAATTGCCACAATTCGGTCCCAACTGAAGATGCGGTCTTCTTTCGGTCCTTCTTGTCAATTTCTACCTGCCAGTAGCCACTCTTGAGATCGAGTGTAGAAAACCATTTTGCGTCGGCTAAAGTGTCCATGACGTCATCGATGCGTGGGAGCGGGTAACTTTCTTTCTTAGTGACGTCGTTAAGCTGCCTATAGTCGACACAAAAGCGAGTGCTACCATCCTTTTTCTTTACTAGAACTACAGGCGCGGCCCATGGACTGACAGAAGGTTCAATAACGCCTTGTTTTTCATGTCCGAGATCAGCACGCTCACTTCTCCTCATTTGGCTATAGGGAGACGTCTCGGTGCTTGTCGAATCGGCTTGGCTCCCTGTGTATCTATGACGTGAGTTACCAGACTCGTTCGGCCTTGGTCATCCGGGCTTGTTGAGAAGATGTCACTGTACTTGGTGACCAGATCAGAAGCTCGTTTGAATAGCTGCACTGGCAATTTGACTTGCTTCAATATTGCAGACGTGGATTCCCGGGCTTTGTCTGTGTCTTGGCTCCTTTTCCAATGATGGTCGTGAGTCACTTCCAAAGAGGTGATGGTGGAAACAGGCTGGCAGCTGCCGATGACTTCTCCCGCTTTGATGCTCGTGGTTGAGTCTGCGGTGTTAAGGACTCTAACCGGCACATATCCGTTCTTTAAAGATCTTACAAGGCTTCGTCCTACAATCAAACTGCGCAATGCGGACGTCTTCGTTGGCTCTATCAGATAAGATCGGTGATCTCCAGAATCACCATCAAGCTTGGCCCATACAATGCTTTCGGAAAAATTCGGTACATCAGTGTCAGTACATACCACTACATTCATCTTGGGGATTTGGACGCTGGGATCCTCCATCAGTACTTCGACATTCTGCCATTTCAATACACGTTTGCCCAAATGCAACGTGATTCCATGTGGTGGCGGAAAATCCATTCCGAGAATGCAGTCATCCATAATGTTCGCGAGCAGAAAATTATGTCGGAACACAAGGTCTCCCAACTGTATCTGGAGGTTGACCTCTCCATGAACAGGTGCAGTTTCTCCCGTAGCTGTCCGTAGTGAGACAATTCTGCCCTTGTGATGTTGTTGCTGTCTAAGTAGGTCTGATCGGATAATCGATCGGATTGCACCAGTGTCGATTGTTATGGTGCAGTGTTCTCCGTCAACTTGACCCGGAAGGCATAAGTCCGCTTCTCCACGATGTAGTCTTGACACGGTGATGGTGGTGCTGGGGACGTCAATCCTCCTAGCCAACCTCTGCCCCACGAAGTTGGCCCTTGCAGTTTGATGGGCCTCCATTCTAGGCGCCTGACTCGGTCTGGATCTCCACCATCCTGGACAATAGCTCGGTTTTCTTCGCTTCTTGCAGTCTCTTTGCAGGTGCCCCTTCTCACCGCAATCCCAGCATCTAGGCGCACCATTTAACTGCCGCTCTCGCTCATTTTCCACGCGCTCACACCTGCACTTTTCGCTGCTCACACCTGCACTTTTCGCTGCCTCATAGTTGAGACTATAAATCAATGCGTCCTTAACCGTTTGTTTTTGAGCTAATCGCACAGCTTGTTGCAATTTCTGGTCCTTTAAGACGCTGATCAATGCTTCTGTCGCTGCATCATCTCGATGTTCTGGGTCGTAAGCTGGATAAGCCAAAAGTGCCAGTCGCTCAATGTCTTGGGCTAGCTGCTGTAAGGTTTCACTAGACTTCTGCATCCGATTCCGTAGCTGTGCCCAATAAATCTGCTTCAGATGGTCGCCTCCATAACGCATGTCGAGCGCATTCAATATAGCAGCCGGGTTTGAGTGTAAATCAATGGGGATCGTCTGCAAAAGCTCGGCAGCTGGGCCTCTAAGAGCAAGAATCAGTGCAGTTGCTCGTTCCTGCTCATTCCAGTGATTTGCCCTTGCGGCGGCTTCAAACTGGGTCTTGTAAATACTCCAGACCGTTTGCCCATCGAATATTGGTGCTTGCACGTTTCTGGATGTGCTTTGCGCTGCGGTTATAAGCGGGGCTGGGGCTGGTGAGGTGGTTACTACTGCCTTCGCTGCTTCCGATTCTTTTTTCACTTTTTCCATCTCATGGTTCATTCTCTCTTCGACCTGGCTGATCTCATAGTTGATTCTCTCCTCAACCTGGCTGACCTTCTCCTCGACCTGGTAAACCTTTTCCTCGACGCATTTAATTTGATTGTTCAGGCGACCGAGCTCCGCTTTTATTTCGGTTGACTGTTTTTACACTCCCTTGATTTCGATCGCTTGTTGGTGCAGCTGGTCTGATTGTTCATTTAACTTCGCTGATTGTTCATTTAACTTCGCTGATTGTTCATCTAGCTTCGTAGTTAAATTGGACGACTGTTTATTGAGCTTCGTTGATTGTTCATCTAGCTTCGTAGTTAAATTGGACGACTGTTCATTGAGCTTCGCTGATTGTTCATCTAGCTTCGCAGTTAAACTGGATGACATCAGCATTAACATTTGCATCAGCGCATCTTCTGGCTCTTTTGATTTTGGTGTTTCTGCTTCACCACCTTCTGTGCCTTTTTCTGCATCTGAGAGCTCACCCGAATCCAGATACGCGCCTTCCGATTCAATTGCGTCACGCAAGCGTGCAATCAGTGTGGCCTTTGTCCTTGCGTAGCCAGGTTTCGCTGTTCCAACTCTTCCTTTAGCTCCGACATGGTCAGTTCATTAATTTTTAAGTTTAGGCTTCGTGGCTTTTTTAATGTTTCTTTAAATTTTACTATTGTGCACTATAAAAATGTTCAAATTTTCACTTTCAAAATTTTTAATCTGACTACTCGAGACCATTGTCGCGTGTTTTGGTTCGCGGCCAATAATTTTAATGTTCCGGAAAAGTGAAAACGCAATGTCTTTTCATTTAAGTTAAAAGAGTTTATTTAATTCGTCAAAAAATGCACAATCACTTCAATAACAATTTCACAACTTTAATTTTCACTATTACAATTCTACCTTCCACTTGTCCATAAATTTCTATCGCAATTGTCTACTTAAAATCACTTCACACTCAAACAATCAATATCGCCTGTACTTCGCGTATCGCAGTTTTCTATCGCGGTTGTAATGAATAATGATCCCCCCATTCATTCAGCTCGCCTTTATATAGGGTGTCTAATCATTCAACTCAGTTCTCGTACATTGGTGAATTAGCGGGATCATTCCAGCATGAATGAATGGAGCAGTGACTCACTTTCAGATGTTGTTCATGCTTGTTAGGTTCTCGTGGTTTCGAGTAAATTCATTTGTTGATGTTCTTAATGATTGTGAAAACAACTGCGACAGTAGCTCGTAGAATTATTTGTACATGTAACACTATAAAGGCTGCAGCCATGAAACTTTGTGGAAAGGTCAGAAGTGGTGACTTCTTGAAAGTTCGAGGGTGGAAAATTTTTTCAAAGGGATTTAAGGGGGTCTCCCCATATAGGGAGGTGACCCCTCAAAAAATATTTTTCACCATTGATAGTCGAGTAGGGTGTCATTGGAAAGGTCTCAATGAGACCTTTTCAAAACAAGTCTTAAAATTACCTTGTGAGTATCGAGGGGGGCAGGGGAAGGGGAAATGTACGAACTTTTCGCGTACTTCCCCTCGCGATTGGACACCTTCCATCCGGGAAACCTGAAAAAAATCATGAATCTGAAATCAGTAAAATACATGAGAAGTCGAAATTCACTCAACTTTGTTAGTAATAGTATGATTTATCGATTTTATGTTTTCTTGAATAAAATCTTAACGGTACCCTTAAATTCAATAAAATTTAGCAAGCAGATTGATCTGTTTTGAGAGTTTCATAAAGATCGAATCGTATTTAACGAAGTTACAGCGATTTGAATTTTCCTGTTTTACTATGGAACAATATACCTTGTAGTACTATGGAAACATATGGCTATGGAGCCATATGCGCTTTTTACCGACTTTGACACTACAGCTTTGCTAGGATTTGCATGAAAATTTCAGGAATGATAGATGTCATGAAGATGAGTACATAAAATTGAACCAAAGCGGAGAGGCGGCAGAGGGCTCCTAGCAAAAGGGCTTTGTAACCATTCTAGGATTCGAAAAAATTAGGCCATGAATCGATGATTACAGTACAGAGGAGTGGCCCCTGAAAAAAAAAATTCATAAAATGTAGCCGATATGAGTATCAACCGAAAGTTCTCTATGAGAGCTTTTCAAAACAGTTCTTAAGCTGACAGTTTTTGCTTGAGTGGGGGCACAGAGGGGAAATACATGAAAAATGTGTTTCCTCCCTCGCACCCGTGATCTAAAAAATCTGAAAAAATTATCAAAGGAGATATTTATGGGTATAACTATAACAAATACCTCAGAAGTCAAAATTCTTTCAACTTTGTTAATAATAGTATGTTCCTCGAGCATGACGTGTTTCTTGATTTTATTCGTTGCTGGTTACTGCATTTTGTAAGTTAGGTACAAAACCCTTCTGACATGTGCATAGGTCTGTCTACCCAACTTGTTTTTCTCTGTTCCATATGTGGTACATTATGCAGGTACTTACACAGGTATAAAAATCAAGTATTTCAAGTTTTATATTGAAAACAGAAATCAAGTTTGCCTATTAATGGTGAAATTTATAAAAGCAATTGTTATTTTTGTTCAAACATAACCCAACACGACACTTTTCGCGGTATATATATGTTTTTCCTTCACATTGAGGATACTAGCAGCGCTGTCTATTCGAATTCCATTTAGGAAAGTGATCAAATCCATCCCGCCTTACATCTCGAGGGGGAGAGAATTGCTACATTCGACTTTTTCTTCTTCATCTCAATCATACTATATGCTGCAGATGACGGTTGCCTATTTTTTTGTGGCAATGGACCCTACATGCGGACAATTTTAGCAATTTCTAATTTAAAACCTTTTAGTTTAATTGGAGTTGAGTTTTTCTTCTGTTCCCCGACTCTTCTGTATAATAACCAGCAATTTATGACGGCAACATCAAGGAGATGGTAAAATAAACGTAGATACTATTTTTTTATTTTGTACTTTCCAAGAAATGAATCGAACAGATCTACTTACCACATAAGCTGATTGTAACTTCGTACCATTTTGGGAAAATCTTCTTCTATATATATTTTTTGTTTTACAATATCGTCTTACCTTTTCAGTCGTGTGTTGTCCAACAAATGATGATAATAGCACGACGGATTTATTGTCGTACCACATTACTGTATTGACTTCTGTCCCATCTACATCAGCAACCCATTCCTCTGAAAAGCCCCTCTCTGTCTTAATACTTTTCAATTCTTGCAGCGATGGAATTTTCAGATCTTTACCATGACGATTTTTATTGATCGTTCCCAATGACTGAATTCCTCGTTTTGCCAGGTAAGAAATTAGTTCAGGTGAAGTTTAGTAGTTATCCAAGAATAATTTATATTGTTTTCCGGAATAGATCTTACTAGGCAAACTACTATATTCCTACTTGCGCCCAAGTCAGGCTCATGAGAATATCTCAGCTCAGGGTTATTCTCCATTCCAGAGTATACTTCAAAGTCGTACGCAAACCCCCGATCGTCACACAGCACAACAAGTTTACAGCCCCATTTATGTGGCTTATTTGGAAGCTTGTTGCAACGGCGGAATTCACCGCAGTTGCAGACATTAAGTTTCGATAGACTGCAACTAAAAAAAAGGGGGAGTTAGAAAAATTAAGTTAGCTATAATTAATTTCAATTTCCGATGAACGCATACACGAACGAATCTTCTTTGTTTTTTCCACTTTTGGAACTCCGACACTGGCTTGACTAAATATTAGGCTATCGAACCGAACTTTTAATTTACTCCACTTTTATTTTCAGGCACTGTACATTTATCCCTCTTCATTTTAAACTATCATATACGTCTTGGTATTCAATTCAATTCAGTTTTTTCATAAACAGTTTTTGTTTATTTGTTTATTATCGACGCCGAAATCGCTTGACGACACACTTCAATTTGTAATCGTGCATCCTAATTTAAAATTAAAATCGTCCGCTTTGAACTTTCCTCCACTAAAACTTTACCCCCGAAATCCAAATTAAAAACTCTTATCATCAAATTCCCATTCAAGAACCACTACGGGATCCCACTGTTCCACTTTCGTCTTGCCGTCACTCAATCTTCCTTCACAAAGTCAAGGTATTTTTCCCCGTATTCATCTCAAAACTTTTTCCCGACACTGCCAGAGAACTTTCTCTTCCCTTCAAGACTACTCGGCAAACCATTAATCAGCAAATCACTCCACAAAAACGCGAAAACTCTCTCGCCAAAAACAAACCCTCTTATCTTACCAAAGTCCAAAACTGACTGCCTTTCCCAACCCTGAATTTCACTCCACAATCCCGCAATCCTTTCATTCTCAATAACCGCTGCCGCATCTGGGTAACGTAATCGAGCATATCGACAACCGCAACAATTTCCATTTTGCATATATAGCGATTTGTATAACCATAATAGCGTTTGGTTTGATACAAATCATCATATATGCACGGAAATAATTGCTTTTGGCAATATTCCAAAAAGAGTGTTTTTCTGTACTCGTGGAACTTGAACCCAGGGTCCCAGCAGACCCCCGGTCGAGAATCCACGATGCTACCAACAGAGCCACCGTCTGTTGATTTCCCATTCATTGTATTAGTAACTTCAACTATGCTACTTTCTTAGTGGGCATTGAGATGAAATTCCCTACTAGGGAAACGTGAATGAATTTTTGTTGGTATGAAAAATAAAATTTGTTAGTGGGAGCTAATGAATAAAATTAGTTAACATGAAGGAAGGAATCAGGGTTTCTCAGGGAAAATTTATCGAATGAAATTTTGTTAATGGGAATTAATAAATGGAGTTTTGTTCGTGGAAAAATTAAAATTATTATTATATTCCTATTTTTTTGTAATTGAAAATATGGGAAAAGGGTAAATAAATTTACTGAGGAAAAGGGTATATGTGCCCAAAAGACGGTGGAGATGTTACGGTGGCAATTTGAAGTTGCGAATGGGAGAATGCCGGTACGCCGGAATTCGCAACAAGATACTATCAAAAGATATTCGTTGCTTTCGTGGCCATCAGTTTCTCGTCTACTGACAATGCTTCTCTTGTAGGGATATTTTTGCATTTCTTGCTGAAGCTTTCTAATATTGGCCTTAATTTGTGGAGACGGTCGTGCCCGGGAGACCTTGAAAGTACTTGTAATTTGTTGTCGTTAAAGTGTAAGAGCTAACAAATTTTCTCGAACTTATTCAGGAACATCGTTTCTCTTACTAAAGGTAAACCTAACTCAGATTCCCAGTACATCCAAATATTTGGCAATGGAGCAAGGCTCATGACCAAACATATACCAAGAAACTTTTTTAATTCACCCGTGCTGATGATTCAGGGTTTTGATGGGTCTCTCTGGGTACAACATTTGTGCATTTGATCGACAATATTGCAACGGAGTATCTAGTTCCAAAAAAAAAATTGACTCCAAAATTATATTGCCAGTGTATTGAGGATGGTTCGTATTCAGAGATTTCCTTTTTCAGATCTTCTCTTTCTTTTTCGTGATATTTGTATTTCCCGAAACTCTTTTTCTTGTGGCAGGGAAAGTGAAAGTGAACTTCTGCTTTTACATGATAACCTGACTGCTCTAGAAGTTCTGAGCTGAGGATCTGATGCTACATACCTAGTCGATGGCGAATCGATTGCTGAGTCACTAAGAGAGTCATCCACTCCATCCAAGTTTTCTTTTATTTTCGTAATGTCATCGTCACTTTCGGCGTCCGTAAAGTCTATCTTCACTCCCCGAAGGTATATTTAGCAACCGCTCAATCTCCGAGTCAGACAACTTCTTCTTAACCATAATCCGAAATAAAATGAAAACCACTGGAATATGCAAATGTGAACTAATGCATGGTGTTCCATAACTGGCTCATTTAAGCAAATCGATTTTTTGATACATCTAGTGACATTTGCTGGTGTTGAGTAATTGCTTAATTTGTAAATATTCTTCCATCACCCAATACGTGTCGCTAGATGTACTTTTTCAATAAATGTACAAAATAAAATTGGTGTACCACATATGGCACTGTATGCATTGTACGGTTAAATTCATCGACAAGAGAATCGATGCCAGTCAACAGTGAATCTTCCAAACGTTTCATCTGTTTTAGGCCTTTCATTTGAGATCCTTTGCCTGCAAAGAGCGTAATCTTTCACTTCACATACTATTTTATTTTAAATTTTTAGCGGCCCGAAAATTGTAGGCCACACTGTACACCTTACCATGTACAAGAACCGTTTATGCAGTGTGTTTCGATTTGGAAGGATTGAGCAGTGGGATGGATAATAGTATTCAATTACTTTCAGTTAATGAGAGTACGAGTACACATGGGCATACATGGACTGATAAGCCCCAGGATTTTTCAATAGGTGGCAACACTGGAAAACCAACATGACTCATTTCGAGAGGTTTATCCATCACTAATTTTGTATGAAGTTTCATGACATTTCGTCCATTCATTTACAAACTACGCTCGCTAAGAGTGTCAACTCCAATTTTGGAACACCGTAGCGAGGTACTCAGTTAGTCGAGTTGAGTCGCACCAAGCAAGCGGTTGGTAGGAATAACGTATCCTATGATATGAGAGAAAAAGGATATTTTAACGTGAATTTGTGAAGGACAGTTAATATTCATTATTGAAACAAAGCGGTGCTATCTTTTAATTAAAGCAATTCCGTAACATCCACAGTCCTTTTATTCCTGACAGTTTTCGGAAGTGGGATGCTACGGAGATTTCGTTTTATTGGGTATTGTGTGCTTTTAATAACAGTTAGCCGTCCCGTAACTGCTCGCTGCGTATTTTCGATTGATTAGCCGACATTTTATCAATGAATTATTAACGCAATTGCCGAGTCAAATTTTTAATCGTGTGTGGCCGCCATATTTCTTAGTTGAAAATGCCGGACACCATAGTTCGTATTGATTCGCTCACAATCAACGAACTCAAACACGAGCTACGTTGTTACACCCGCTTTTTATTCCACGGGAGCCACTATGGCCCTCAGGGAAATTGGGGTGCTCCGGCGGGGCTTATGGGACCCGGATAAGCTCGTCCGGAGACGGGCGTGGGACGCCACTCGCTTGTCCCTCAAGGCCCCAATAAGCCGCCAAGCGAGAATGCGGCTTGCCGGAATAACCACCGTCGCGATTCGGCTGAACCCCGCCTACACACGGACTACCACTCAAACCTTACAACTGCACAACCTTACCGCCCTTATGCGACCCTGCAATACTCCTTTCTATCACTAACCCTCGCCGGGATCACTACGCCAACCCCGAACACTTTGATACTATATATCACTAATTTCACTTTGTTTTATTGAACTTTTACATCGACTTGCCACTCAAGCCGCACCCGTCACAATCTGTAATCTGAAAGAAGTCTTTACCTGTTTTGCCACCCACGATGAGAAAGAAAAAGAGGAGGCGCGTCATTCTTCGCGCGCTTTTATAGCCTCCTCCTAACGGCCAATGTTCCGCTCTTCGACCGAATGTCATTGTCTCCGGTCATCCACCTCTTCAGCGTGGTAATTTCTTTCTGCCGCCACTTGGTTTCCGCTCCCCTCTGGTGGTGATCACTCCAAGTGCGGCTGAATTAGCTGAACATAATTCACTGACAGTTTGGCCTGTCAGTGGTGTTTGTTTACTTTTTCGAATTAATTTATTACCAATTGAAGATTTCACTACATCCGTATTTAATGCCATTTCCAAAGCTTCTTCGTAAGTCATTGAATCTAGATTTGCTCGTGGAATTTTCAAAGCTTTTTTTTTCAATTCCATTTATCTTAACTATTAAATCCAAGTTGTATTCCATATCAACACTTGGCCATAATTGTTCGAGGACATCATGTGACCATTTTATGCCTTGTGAGTCTACATTAATTGCATTTGGAGTTATTGCGAACTTTGACCACAATTCAGACGCGAAATGTGGTGCCATAGGTGCTAACATTATCAGCTGCGAGGCCAGGGCACGCTCGTAGTATTTTCCATATTTTATTACATCTTTTGGTGATCGCCGTAGAGCATTGGTAAGTCCTTGCATTTTCGAAATAGCCACACTTAGTTGATGAGTGTGTTTATAGTGAAACGTTGCCCCCTTGATGTAATAATTTCGAGCATCGTATATTTTATAGTCACTGGTTTCGAAAGATTCTGATCTTGGTATATCAACATCAGGAGCGGTACGTGCATTGTAGAAATCATTTATTGTCAGCCACAATCGCTTTTGCCAATTTAATACTCCCGGAAATGTTGTTGTTGACCAATTCCGATGTGACATCGGAGCTTCATCCGCTAATATTATCAGTCGAGATATATCACATCCATATTCAGCTATTATTTCAGTCGGATCCACTCCATTCATTTTGGACTTTGACATTTTCTCCCAAGCAACTATTACTGGCTCTCCCGTTGATTTCTCTACCATTTTATTCCTTTTTGCATCAATGACTTCTACCTCGGCTTCTTTCAAGTACTTTCCCAAGCCTTTTACGCGATAGGATCTTCCTCTAACCATTCCCTGAACCAGCAATCTTTTGAATGGTTCCAGGTGAGGTGCTAAACCTTTGCTATACAAAAAGTGATCTATAAATCGTGCATAGTACAAATGTAAAACCGCATGTTCTTCGCCGCCGATATACAAGTCTACTGGCATAAATCTGTGCATCTTTCGCTTATCAAATAATTCTCCGTCGTTCTTAGGATCAAGATATCGAAGGAAGTACCAGGAACTATCCACAAAAGTATCCATTGTATTTGTTTCTCTTTCCGCTTCAGTATTCCCACATTTAGGACATATTACATGATTATCCACTTCATCGCCCTCATCCAATTGTGTCCTTCTCGGTAATAAAACAGGCAAGTCCCGTTCATTCACTGGAACAGAACCACATGATTCGCAATATGGGATGGGAATTGGTGTACCCCAATATCTTTGACGTGAAATTAGCCAGTCTTGCAATTTTGAACTCACAGGGTATCCACCAATTTTGAGATCTTGGGCTCTGTGTATAACATATTTTCGATTTTCTCTTACTGTGTTCAAATCTTGACTAGATCTTTCGGCTGACATGGAAAGAAAATTCGGTAAATCATAATCTCTCTGATTCATATTTGGTGCGGCAAAATATACATCGCGGAAATCGGGGAAGTAAACATCATCATGTGAAATTATTTTAAGAGATTTTCCGAAATATTTCTGGGAAACATTCCAATTTCAAACATGCGTTGATTCTGCCCTTCGCTCGATGACAGTTATGTTTGCTTAAAACTACAAATAATCGTACTTAAACTACTATCATGATTACAATTTGGAGTGGCAAACAAACCCTAGTCGAGTGCGGCTTAGCTTTCTGAATATACCGAGTCACGCGAATGCTACGATAGTGTTCGGGATGAGGTAATACTGGTGCCCTTCTGTTTTATCCGTAATAACGTTCGCGAAATTTACCAACAAGTGGCAACAAACCCGAATCAACGTTACGTCTGGAGACGACGTTGAAATTTTAACCGAGAACTCTCTTGCATCCAACGAAGCGATAAAGTTGCAAGAAAGCGTGCAAATCTCACAACTTTAGTTCAAGCATTAAATTTTCAGATACAGAGTATTGCTGGCGGGTTTGTAAACTCTGTTTCAGGCATAACCTATGGCGTGTCGCCAAACTTGAATATGGCATCAACCTCTAGTCTTGGTTTTCCGACAGACGATACGCAAAACGTGTCGAATGAGGCTGTTGTGATGGAATAAACACCGAATTTATATCTACCGCAGACAGATGAAGATCAGTTGCCGTATCAGACACGACAACCAGTCCCAGTATGCCAAAGCATATTCCGCAATTTGCGCGACGTCATTGAAATAATGCCAGAATTTGATCCAAGGTTAAGCACAGGGGAGGTGCTTAGTGGGTAGTCCAGTCGCGCATGGGAGTCCCACACTCTGTGCGTAAATAGCACTCACCTCCCTACCACAAAAAAAAGGTTAAGCACATCATTGACGGCGCAACAATTTGTTCATCGTGTGAAATCACTAGCATCCATATTTTCATGGGATAAAAACATTGTTCTGTTTGCAGTGCAAACGAAAGTTTGAGGGCCAGAAAAATTGTGGCTAGATGCAAGAAGCGGCATTTTCAAAAGCATCGATGAATTTGCAAGCACTTTAGAAGAGGAATTCGTGTCTACTGCAAATGAAGCCGAGGTACATCTTCGTATGAAAGAAACGTTAGACGTTCAAATGAGCCATGTACGGATTATTATTATCGAATGTGGGCGGAAGGTAGACGTACGGGGATTAGTGACGCAGCCATTATAAGATATATGCGTGAAGGTTTAAACGACGTTCAAATGCAAACCGCTATCGCGTGCTTTACATTCAAAACAACTGAGGAATTTTTGTGTTGTTTTAAAACTTATTCAACAAACCAAAGTAAAATAAACATACCGGTCACGCGGAAATTACATAATGATCAGGAGCGACGACCGTTGCCAATACAAACGGCGTGTCAAAGCGTGTTCGTTATAATTGTTATAAACCGGGGCACATTTCCGTGAATTGTTCTTTGCCCCAACGACGACAGCGATGTGTTACATGCCGAAAGATGGGACACAGTGCGGATACATGCATAAGTCGAGATAAACGGGAATATGTGAATAACGCGAATATTCGTCAGTTACATTCAAAATATTCCGTACAAAACCAAATAGTGAAAAACATTCAGATGGATGGAAAAATTTTGGAGGCGTTTATAGATTCGGGTAGTAATCGATTTCGCATGCGAGAATCATGTGCGTACAACTTAATAAAGTGTCCGCCGATAGAGCTGAACGGATTTGCAGGTGGATGCTTAGAATGTACTAGCAAAATGATAGCGACATTAAAAATAGACGATACAAACGTACGCGTGGACTTATATGTTATAGCGGATCACCTCATACCAAATACATAGTTTGCTTTTGGGATTGGATGCGTTGAACGGAGCTTCACATCGAATAATTATTGAAAATGGCGAGTGCCACGTTGAAAGTAAATGACCTTAAAATACCCGACATGGAAAGAAATTTAGCTGGAGCCGAAACAACCGAACTGTGGGTACTACTTGATGATTTCCGTTATTGTTTTGCAAAGACTACGGCCGAAATGGGTCGATGCAGGACAAAATCAATGAGTATCGAGTTGACGTCCGGCACGCCTATCCATGCTCGACCATATCGTATACCGTTGGCTAAAAGAGAAGATTGAGCAGATTGTGAATGAATTGTTGAACACAAACGTAATTTGTCCAAATAATACATTATACTCTTCTCCTATTCTTTTGGTTCCCAAGCAACGTGGGAAGGATCATCTTTGTATTGACTTTCATGTGATAAACGCTATCACCAAGAAGAAGCCGTACCTAATGCCAACTGTTGAGGAACAGCTCTCACGACTCGCGGGAAAGCAGTTGTTCACCACACTAGATTTATTCTCTGGATACTACCCAATTCCTATGGATGTAAAATCACGTCAGTACACCGGATTTGTGACGCATCTTGGTCATTTTGAGTGTAACGTAATGTCTTTTGGCCTCATTAATGCGCCGATGATTTTCCAAGAGGTCATGATCGACTTAATTCGTCGTATGAAATCAAGAAATATCGTAAGCTATATTGATGAAGTCATTATCCCCAGTGTGACGGCGACTGAGGGCCTCAAAACTCTGAAGGAAGTTCTGGAAATTTTACGGTGTGTTATTTTGCATCCGAGTTAGCCTTCTTGGTCCCTCGCATACATAGAGACGGAATAAAGCCTGGAAGCAAGAAAATTTATTCTATTCAAAAATTTCCAACGCCTGAAAATGTGGCCGATGTCAGAAGATTCCTTGGATTAGCGGGGTTTTTTCGCAAATTTATTGAAGGATTCTCAAAAATTTCTGAGCCGCTAATGAATTTGTTAAAAACGAAGGAACAGAAATCCTTCGTATGGGACAAGACCGCAGACATGAGCTTCAACGAGTTGAAAAATCCTCACTGTAGCGAACCCGTTCTGGCGCTTTATGATCCACGGGCTGAAAACACGAGGTACCCATCGAGGCCAGTTCTATTGGTCTCGCCGGAGTCGTGATGAAATCTACGCAGGAGAAACCATTCCGGCCAGTAATATATTTCAGTAGACATTGCACCGATGCTGAAACGAAGTACATTAGCCACGAATTAGAGGAATAGAATACAAGAACCATTCTTCTTCTTCTTCTTCTTCTTAGCACTACAGCCCCTTTCGGGCCTTCGGTTCCTGCAAACAGCGCCTTCAACTGTCTCGGTCCATTGACCGCGTCCTCCAATTTCGAAATTCGAGCAGCGATGAACTGTCTTCGTCGACCGAGTCAGACCAGCGTTTCCTCGGTTTCCCCACTGGCCGCCAGTCTTCAGTTCCTTCTTGAGTATCCGTTGTTCGTCCGTACGATTCATGTGTCCAGCCCATTGCAGCTTCCGCAGTCTTACAATCGTTGAGACCTCCGGCTCGTCAAAAATTGCATACAGCTCATGGTTGTATCAAATTCGCCATTGGTCCCCGTCTAGCTTCGCTCCGATTATTCGCCTCAGGACCCGTTGCTCAAAGGCGTTCAATACATTGGTGAATGCTTGGGTTAGGGTCCATGTTTCACACCCATAGCATAACACAGGTCTTATCACAGATTTGTATACTTGGAGCTTTGTTTTCCTGTGTATGCAGCTGGTCTTCAAGATCGTTAATACTGAAAAAAATATTTTATTTTCGAGCTGTATTCTTCGGCGTATTTCGTCTCTTTCATTGCCCGTTTTCGTTATTTTGGCGCCTAAATACACAAATTCGCTAACATTTTCGATACTGTATTCGCCAAATGTGATATTTTGTGTATTTGGGGTATTTTTCCTCGACTGCGTCATGAGCTTTATTTTATTTTCGTTGATTTGTAGCCTTACTAGTTTTGCTTCGCTGTCGAGTTTCAGGAAGAGTTCTTTGGCAGTTGTTAGTGACCGTGACAGCATGTTGATGTCGTCTACATAGGCCACTACCTGGCTCGACTTGTATAGTAATGTACTTCGCGTATCGACAGGTAGCTTCCGCATGACGTACTCCAGAGCCAAATTGAATAGCAATGGGACCAGCCTATCTCCCTGCTTTAGTCCGATCTTTGTGTCAAAGGCATCGGTGAGTTGATTATTGATGCGGACTTAAGAAGTTGTTGACGTCATTGTCATTTTTGTAGGACGGACTAATTTGGCTGGGATGCCAAAACCAAGCATTATTTGGTACAGTACGCTACGGTCAATACTGTCGTATGCTTGCTTGAAGTCAATGAAAATTTAATGTACGTCTATGTTGAACTCCCAGCATTTTTCAAGTACCTGCTTGACTGTGAACACTTGCTCTGTTGTTGGTCTACCTGCCCTAAAACCACCTTGATACTCCCCAATAATACTGTTGGCGTATGATCCGATTTTATTTTCTAAGATTTCAGAAAATGTTTTGTACGCCGTACAAAGTAGTGATATGCCTCTTTAATTTTCGCACTGGAGCGTTTCACCTTTTTTGTGGATAGGGAATAAAATTGATTGGTTCCACTCTTTTGGCATATGTTCTTGTTGCCAAATGTACTGGATGACTTTGTGAATAGCTTGATGAACACTACTGCCACCATATTTGATGAGCTCCACTGGAATCTCATCAATGCCCGGTGCTTTATTATTCTTTTGGGCTTTGATGATGGAACAAACTTCATCCAGAGTTGGTGGGGCCAATGTAAGCTCTCCGCAGACATCTATAGGCTCCGATGTTCTGGAGCTGTGCGGAGGATTGAGGAGGTTCTTGAAATATGATGCCCATCTTTCCTTAATCTTGAATTCATCAGCGATTATATTGCCGCTGTCATCACGATAGAGCGTGGTTTTGGGCTGATAACCACGTTTCAGGCTTTTCACTACTTTGTATGCTTGTCTTGTGTTATTGCTCGTTAAACTTACATCTATACTTCTCAATTGGTCGTCATAGTATTGTCTTTTCTTAATCCTAATTATCTTATTCGCTACTCTTCCGAGATTTTCATAGTGTTCTCTCTTCGTCCTGGTTTTCCTACCTACATATTCTTTGTACGCCTGATTCTTTTTATCTAACGCATTCTGGCACTCATCATCGAACCAATCATTCCTGTTGTGCCGGGCTTGATGTTTGATCGTCTATTCTGATAGCCGCTTTCACTTTCATCCAGAGCTCGTTGCTCGTCTTTAACGATGCGTCTGATAAGATGGGAGCGAGTTGGTTGTCGAGGGTCTCCGTGAAATTTCCGGCCACAGATGCCGTTTGGAGCCTTTCGATTTCAAATTTTTGAAGCGGGCTGGTCTTCGCTGAATATGCCTTTCACAGACGATATCGATAGTTTAATTTGATCAAGTAATGATCTGAGTACAATTGGCTCCTCGGTATGTACGGACGTCAAGTATGCTCGAGGCCCAACGTTGTTGGATCAGAACATGATCGATCTCGTTTTGTGTGTTGCCATCCGGTGATACCCAGGTCATTTTATGAATGCGTTGATGTGGGAAGCAAGTCGAACGTATGACTAGAATCTGCTACATGCAAAGTCAATCAGGCGCTGGCCGTTGTCATTTGTTTCATCGTGGAGGCTATATTTTCCAGTCGTTTCCCGATGAGATAGCTCATTGCCAATCTTAGCGTAGAAATCACCCAGAATTATTTTTGTCTCGTTTTTGGGCAATGAGTCGACCAGCCTTTCCAGGTGATTGTAAAACGATTCCTTCGCTTCTTCGTCTTTTTCTTCGGTCGGGGCGTGAACATTAATCAGCCAGATTATGAAGAATTTCGCCTTTATACGGATCGCACACAACCGTTCACTCCCTTAAAATCAATAACGTGCGATTTGAACTCCCTATCCACAATGAAGGCCACTCCAAATTCTCGTTTTCCAGTAGGCTTCCCACTTTTAAATATTGTGTGCGATCTCATGTCTTGAATGTCGTTTCCAGTCCAGTTCGTTTCCTGGACTGCCAGTATTTTTAATTGATATTGAATGGTCTGTTGTAAAAGCTCCTTAACAGCGCCAGGGTAACAAGAACTGTTCTGGTTTACTTAAATGCGCAACTACGTGAAGTCGCACATTGCTTCATGTCCGGAATGTTGAACCGAAGGTCGCTTGTTTCATGAACGGATTGAACCTTAACCTTCACGAGATAGGAATATCGGGGGGACCAGATAACAGAACAGTATTCAAGCAAAGGGCGAACAAGACAAGCAAATAGGCGGACAGAAGAAGAGATGCTATTGACTTTATGTACATGTCTAAGGATAAACCCGGAAACTCTAGACGCTTTAGTAATCACATTTAAAATATGTGCATCAAATTTGAGTTTTAGATCAAAAGTTGCTCCAAGGTCTTTATGACTGAACACTTCAGAGAGCAAAGCATCATTTAATATATAATTAAAATTAATAGGAGAGTCCTTGAGAGAAAAATTCATTTTATGACATTTAGTAGTGTTAAGACATAAATAGTTTGAAGCACACCATTCATTTAGAGCATTCAAATCATTTTGGAGGAGCGACAGTCTAAATGGGATTTGACTGCTCGAAATACTTTGAAGTCATCTGCATACAAAAGGCACGAGGAATTAATTACAAAGGGAAGATCATTTATGAACAACAGAAAGAGAAGAGGCCCAAGAATTGAACCTTGTGGAACGCCAGATGAAGGACAAAAAGGACTAGACGTA
This sequence comes from Odontomyia ornata, assembly GCA_963969285.1. Classification (NCBI taxonomy): domain Eukaryota; kingdom Metazoa; phylum Arthropoda; class Insecta; order Diptera; family Stratiomyidae; genus Odontomyia; species Odontomyia ornata. The sequence goes on from OZ017742.1 coordinate 88,302,371, forward strand.
GTACCAGAGAGACTCACTCGACAGGGACGACACGATAGATAAGATGACATCCAAGATAGAAGAGCGCCCGAGATACCAAGAGCTTCAAGCTTACGACAAAGAAGTAAATGATTCACAGTGTCGAAGGCCTTGGAGAAATCTGTGTAGATCACATCAACTTGCAGTTGGTTATCCAAAGCTCTTGCAATACTGATTGTGAACTCCATTAAATTAGAGGTAGTGGAGTATCCTTTGAGAAAGCCATGCTGCTCTGGAGCAATAATAGGAGCTAATGAGTTTGAGAGTCGATTATGAACCAACCGTCCAAGTAACTTTGGAAAGCAGGACAGTAAAGAAATAGGGCGATAATTGGAAACTGACGTAGGATTACCACTTTAAAAAATAGGCACAATATTAGCTGTTTTCCAAGGGTTTGGGAATGTACCAGTACTCAAACTTAGATTGAAGAGGAGAGATAAAGGAAAACTAAGCGATCAGCCTAACGACTTTACAAATATGTTTAGCATACCATCCGGCCCAGGGCTAATATTAGGATCAAGAGCATTGATCAAAGCTTCGACTTCAGATGCATCTGTACAAATAAAGGAAATTGGGAAGGGAAGATGATTAGGTAAGACAACAGGATGCACAGCTGCAGCGGGAGAAGAGAAAGTTGAAGAGAAAAATTGGGCAAATGAGTCAGTAACTTCTTGAGGAGAAGAAACCTCCGCACCATTCCAACGGACCTTACTAGGAATGGAAGAAGAGGATTTCAGCGACCTTATATAAGACCAAAAAGGCTTTGTATTATTAGCCACAAGAGAGCTATCCAGACTGCTGAAATAAGCCTTCAGAGCATATCTGATCTCTTTTTTGGCAATAGCACGCAGCCTGCTAAAATTACATCTTGCTTCAATAGTGCCGAGTGTTTTAAAGACACGATGTGCCTTATCCTTTTCTCGTAGGGCACTAAGCACTCGCTTTGGTTAAACAGAACATACCAATAGCAACCGGTGAGTCCCATAAATTGGAGCCAAAGTATCGAGAGCCATGTGAAGTGGCCAAAGTTTTGCAAACGATCGCTATGTTATCAAAAGCCTCGAGGATGATCAGAAACGAAAATTTAGTACCGTGTTCACGAGTGATAAAATGAAACCATTGGGCCGACTCAGCCCAGATTTGGATACCTACGACTTTAATGACAATGACGAATACTACGAACGAATCGGGCCGATTTCTGGCCAGGCGGGCTGAGCTGTAAACTCCAACTTGGCAACATCGTAGCGAGGTACTCAGTCGATTCGAGTCGAACCAAGCAAGCGGTTGGTAGGAACAACGTTTCCTATGATGTGATGGAAAAATATATTTTTAACGTGAATTTGTGAAGAATAATCAGTATTCATTACTGAAACAAAGCGGTGCTATCTTTTAATTAAAACCATTCCGTAACATCCACAGTCCTTTTATTCCTGACAAGAGTAAGGCTACTTACGCCTTCGTAACAAATGGAAAAACAAGAAAATCACATCCTGATTAATCATTGTTTTTTGATGGGAAACACTTCTGAACAATCATTGGAATGGTCGCAGAAATGGGTCAAGGATGGCTGAAATGGTAGATGGCTAATTGAAATACGATATATTATATAATGTGCTTATGTTATTTGCAAATCATGCAAGACAAGAGATAATACGACCACTCGCGACGACGACTCGTTACTCAGTGTTTTTTTGCCAGATCGGCTGAAATTGACAGCTCGGCCACTTCTGACCCGTAATTGTCGCGATGATCGTTATCGTCTTTGAGATTAATACAGTCAATTTCTCGGTTGAGGGGACGCCACGGCTTGAGTCGGTCGGAGTTACATACTTCGCTGTATTTTCATCCTCCGTTTCGCATATCGGGTAGACCTTCCACTATGTACCTATCGTGGCGAAGAACCTTCGTGATTTGAAACAGTCTTTTAGACTTCGGCTCGCGTTTCAAGGAATTGCCACAAGCGGTAGGAACGTTGTCGACTACGACGAGGTCTCGTTCTTGGTACTGGTACGGTTGCTTGTGTTTTTCGTCGAAACGCTATTTCGCGTGAAGGATACGTTCGGCTGCGATATATCAAATTTCCGATGTGGAAGTAGTCTCATCGTCGACATTCAGAGCTAACATCACTCGATTGGCTGTTACATCACGTTGAAAGTCGAACAATAACTGGTTCGGCGTAAATCCCGTGGTGGAATGCGGTTGCGAATTCAGAGTCCACTGGATCATCAGTAGATGTTGGTCCCAATCCTTACAGTTGAATACGCTCCACCTGCCATTAGCACGTGGAGTACGTACAGGTACTTGGACATGCTGAATGTCATGAAGACTGCCGAATTCGGAAAACTCTTTCGATGTGTAAGCGGATCCTCTATCGGATATAATGCGCGTCGGCAACCCAAAGAAGTTGTTACGTCTCGTCGCATTGTCATTACGTGTTTGGCGCTCGTGTCTCGAACAGCTCGGAGTATCGTGTATTTGGTAAACGGATCAACCAGTGCTATTATATGAACATTTCCACGTTTGCTTCTCAGAAAAGGACCCAAATGATCCACCTGTGCGACAAAAAAAGGTATAGGGACGACTTCCTCGATGAACATTCGCCCTCCTTTCGCTTACCGGCTGGTATTTTGTTGAGACAACAGTCGATGCAAGTGCTGATGTAAGACTTAACGTAGTGACGTATTCGGGGAAATCAGAAAAGTTTCTGGGACTGTTGGATTGTACCCTCGCAACCTGGATTTCCCGATTCATCGTGGCAACTTCGTGAAATCCTCCATCCAAAGCGGCAGGTACAACGAACTTCGGACCGTCCTCACAATTTCGCATGAGTAGTCCTTCCTTTATGACGTAGTCCTTTTTAATTTGTTTAGCTTGCAGACTAGTTTTCTGGTCTCGTAAGATGTTGATAATATCATTTATTTAGTTATCACGTTTTTGCATTGATAGCAACTAATCGTCTTCGTTCGTACCATTCACCGACATATTTTCAGCAACGGATTTCGGCTCTACAGATTCGTCGGTCGGGCTTCGGCTTAAAGCGTCTACGTGAGACATACGTATGATTACCTGCTCGGTGTGTGATTTCAAAGTCAAACTCCTGAAGTTTAAGCCACCAGCGTGCAATACGGTTGTTCAACGGAGTCAACAGCTTGGTTGTCGATACGGTTTGTCAATCTGACACTACTTGAAAATGTTTACCCAGCAAGGAAAATTTAAACCGTTGCAAGTGCCTCGACAATTGGCGAATCTTCCAATTCGTGACTACTGTATCGTTATTCTGCTTCGTTACATTGGCAGCTGTAGTAAAAGATGGGTTTCTACATCACCTGGTCTGGTGATTGACACTACACGGTGGCAAGTCCAACAATGCTGGCGTATAGTGCTTAAAATCAGTTGAGCACTAAGCAGAGTCTTCAATTTTTCAAAGGCTCTATCGCAATCCGGAGTCCAGTCAAATTTCGGTTGATTTTTCGTTTTTAACAACGCAGTTAAAGGCCAGGCGATGATGGTGTACTCCCGGATGAATTTCCGAAGGAAGCCAAATAATTGCAAGAATCCTTCGACTTCTCTTGCGTTCGTCGGTGTCGGGAAGCTGACAACGGCGTTGTCTTTGACATTTCCTGGTTTGATTCCGGAACATGATATGGTGTGGCCCAAGAACAACACCTCGGTTGCAAAAAAAATGCACTTTGTTGTTCGTTAAGTCAATCCTTCCTCTTCGAGTACTGGGAGGAATTCTGTTAAATGCTCGATTCTTTCGACAATGATATCGCTTGCAATAATCAATTCGTCCATATAGCTGACGATTATTATTATTTTTTGAACGAAGCTTATGGATGATCGTCGTTATCATCTGCTGAAATACCAACGGCGCGTTCACTAACCCAATTGGCATGATGGTTTACTCGTAGTGACCACTGATGTCACAAAGGCTGTGTATCGCATAGAGTTTTCGTCCAACGGTATTTGGTGATAGCCTGAGAACAATTCCAGTGTCATGTAAAACTTGTTCCCAGCTATTTGCGAGAGTATCTCTTTGATTATCGCCTTCGGGAACGGAGTCTTTTGCATGACTGCGTTGACGGCTCGGAAATCTACACATAGTCGATCCTCTTCTTCAAAAGCACAATCGAAGGCGAATATGTAGATTCGCTGGAACGGATGATATCGTCTGTCAGTAGTTCGTCGATTATTGAATCTACAGCAACTCGTTTGGCAAATGGAATCCGGTACGGGCGGCTTTGAATCGGCTTCTCAGATGCTAGCTGAGCTGAATCATCACCGATGACTTCGGCCCATCGCGGATGTTTTGTCGGCAAAACAAGATCAAAATTTGGACAACTGCTGTCCAAATTCGAATGACTCGGATTCCATGAGCTCGGACTTTACGGTAACGATCGGCTTACGTATAACCTCGATCAAACCATTTTAGATTGCAAGATAACTCGCCTCGAATCGTGAATGAGCACATAGGTTCCCCATAATATCGGCGAGGGAATCAAATCATTCTCGACAACAAGTAGTTCGGCTGGTAGTGTGCAACTATCCACCTTTAGTCGTGTTCGCATTTTCCGCGTGCACGTATAAGTACCTCCTCCAAAACCTTCGAGTGTGATTGGAGTCCACTCGATTACGCTGGAGTAGTCGCTTTAACGGATCAACGAGCGGCTACTTCCCGGATCGATCAGTGCATCGATATGCTTATTATTCAAAAATACCTTCTTAACGACACGATCGGATTGATGTGAACTCGGCAAAGCGTCTACTTTGTTGATTTATCTATCACGGCGCGTAGGACAACTATCCACGGAATGTCCGACTTTCTGAAACTTCGAACAATGAGCTCGACGCTGCGGGATTGGGCAATTAATTGATATGTGCCCCGGTTCGAAATAATTGTAGCACAATCCGTTTGTCGGGCTTATGCGTTTTTGTCCTTCGACCGATTGTTGGAGTGCAGATGGGACTGTTGGCGGAAGTTTCACTAGTTTAACTTCGGGTGGTTTATTAACCTTCGCGAGAAATCGTGAAATGGACATAATATATATAGTTCGTTTGTTTCCTGGAAATTCAAAGAGGCTATCGAGTTTTGTAGCGTCGGATAATTTAGTCCGCAGCGAACATACCGTATGACGGATCGTTCTAAGAATCCACCCCTTTTACCCTCGGCACTCACTCGGAAGTGATAGTCCAATACGGGTTCACCGATTTTTCTCACGTCAGCAGTCATACGTAAATGAACGTCTGACTCGTCGTCATTATCCGGGAATGTTCTCAAGAATTCAATTGTAAACTGTTCGAAGTTTACAAACACGTCACTGTTGTCCCATTGGTACGCGCACATTAACTTTCGAATCCGATGAAGAAAGCACTAGCGGGTAAAAAGCTGTTTTTTCGCGGATCAAAGTCCGGAAGCAAGTCAATTACTTCTCTCACGTTGTGAAACATTGATCGGCCGTCGGTTTGCTCGCCAAAAGACAAATTCGATGCGGCGCGTGCATTTTCGGGGAGTGGAGTTAACATTTGAGCGGCTCCCTGATTTCGACTCGAAATACGGACGTCGGCGCTAAATCGTTCAACAATTGCGATTGACGGCATTTCCGACATTTCGGGGACATCCACCTCGTCAACTTCGATTTTAGTACCTCCCACGGCCTCGGTGAACCGCAATACAAGTGCAGCCTTGTTGCCGGAGTCATTGAGTCCACGTGACTTTAGTTGATCCTCTATCGATGACACTGAGAGCGAATTGATTTTCACTAGAGTCATGATCGGTGGAAAACATTACGTCAAAATACGAAGTAATCGAAGATCGATGTCAAGCGCATATCAACAAAATACCAAACGCTGGTGTGGCGGGATTCACAGACAACAAACGAATAAACAAGGGGTGACGGTGTGTACAAGCAACAGCTGGATACGGACGAACGCAGCAACAAGATGAAAAGCACGGCGGTGATGATTCACGCGACCATCAGTGGCGGTGCGGTGTTACACACACTTGACGTTCCACACGGTGACACGATGCGGCAAATGGATGCGATTGTTGCACACCGGTATCAACAACGACATCAACTTGATGAAAACAGCGCGGTGTGCAGCTTAAAACGATGACTACACAAAACGATGATTGCTATCGGTGACATGCAGGTGTAGCTGGTACAGCGCTACGATGAAATAGGGGCGTGCGCAGCTTGAAACGATAGCTGCAGAGAACGATGTGCATACAGACAATCTATGTGGTTTCGGGATCAGGAAAATATCGGGTTTTCCAGGAAGCCCTAGTCATGAACAAATCAGAACTTCGATGACCCGTATCCTGCAGGCAAACCTCCACCGCAGTTCAACCGTACAAAACCTGCTTGAATATGTTATGAGGGACATGAAAGCCGACGTTTTTCTGCTGATCTGGGATCGGAACAGTGATTTCTAGGCGAAACAGTGATTTCTAGTGTGTACCTGATGCCAAACGAGTGAAGATCATCTTGCCAAGCCAACCTCAATGTTTAAGGGTTCTGCCTCGAGGCAGATGGTGACGTGCTCATTGGGGGAGACTCCAACGCTAAACCAATCAAATGGAGCATGACTTTAACAGATCGGCGGCGAAAACAAATCCTAGAAATGACGGCCAGGACGGCGCTCGTTGTACCAAACACCGGGAATGCGCTGACTCTCCGCCGTATTGGCTGCGAAGGAACCATACCGGATGTGTCGTTCGTCTTGGATTCCTTAGTATGGAGGATACACAATTAGAGAGTACTAGAGAACTACTTAGCTAGTGATCATCAGTACATTCTGCTTTAGATCCGTGATGTTGTCTTTTGATGTCCGCGCAATGGACCTTCTACGATTTGTTGGGAAGAACTGGCAGCTCAAGACGTGGGAGATCAACATTGAGCATCATCACGACTGCTTGCAAGCTTCTATGCCCTGTCGAAAACACCGGTATTGCCAGTCCCCAGTTTACTGGTGGTCGACTGAAATCGTTGAAAAGCGAACGGAGTGTCACAAGCTTTGGTGTGAGGCTCTACATGCACGGAACCGTGGCGAGGCATGGAACCGGGTAGCAGCATATAAGTCGGCCAGGAAATGCCTTTCCACACTAATTAATCTCAGCAAAGCTCGCTGCTGGCAAGATCTAGTAGATAATATGAACAAGGATCCATGGGGGCCTTGGCTACCAGCTAGTTATGCGGAAGCTTGGTGCCCTACAGACGCCTTGCATATATGGAGCGAAATAGCTAGACGAAACAGGGCGGGCACTTTTTCCCGGCCATCCCGTTCGTGTTGACGCTGTCCATGGTGAAACAGCAATCGACTCTCCACACAGTCGGAACAAGAAGAGGCAGTCGTATCATTGAAATCAAGGAAGGCTCCAGGTGTAGATGACGTTCCAGCTAAGGTGTTGCAACTTGTCTATCACCATTGTCCAGCCTTGGTGCTCAGCATAAACGCTTGCCTACGGGATGCGGTTTTCCCCGATCGATGGCTGGTGGCAAGGCTACTTTTGATCAACAAAGGAAGGAAAATTCTGAATCGCCGTCTAGATATCACTCTTTATGCATGCTAGACATGTTTGGGAAAGTGCTAGAGAAACTCATCAAGGGAAGACTCATTGATGCGATTCGTGTTGCTGGGGACCTATTTCCTCGGCAGTACGGCCTTAGAGGAGGACGCTCCATCATTGATGCGATTGTACAGGCGTTGAGCGGGGTCCAAATGACAGAGGCATATAGTCACATTAAGCGATGGATAGTTCTGTTGGTGACACTCGTCTTTAGGAACGCCTTCAACTCCCCTAGATGGGTGGATATTTTGGATACGTTTAAAACCCTTTTCAAGTTCTAGAATATCTGATGCGGCTTTTGAGGGACTACCTGAAGGACCAAAGCCTACTTTATGACACGACGCAGGGCCAGCCAAATTACATCGGATGTTGCCCAGAGATTTATCCTTGGTCCAGAGCTGTGGAGTGGGTCTTACGATGGGCCACTGAGAATATCGATGCCAGATGAGTCGCACTTGATCGGCTGTGCGGATGATGTTGCGGTGCTAGTCGCTGGACGCACTGTTGAACAAGCGCAACTTAGGCTATGTATGCTAATACGCCGAACAAGAGGCTGGATGACTGTTCGTAGTCATCTTGACAAAAAAGAGAGTCCCTAGCGTAACGATGATCAGTATTGGAGACACTAATCGGATCGAAGTCAGCGGTCAAGTACCTGGGTTACTGATCTACTCAAAGATGAGTTTTTCTTAGCCAATCAGGGCAACGGCTGCTTGGGACGTTTCGGCTCTGAATCGCCTTATGGCCAACGTAAGGGGACCCATCCCTCAAGAAGACGCTTCTTGACGAGTGCTGTAGGATAAATGCTACTGTGCGGTGCAGAAACATTGGGCGGTGCTTTCAGTAAGGAGGTCTATCGAAAGCGCTTAGCAAAGGCACCGAGAAGAGGAGCACTGAAGATAACGTCTTTCAGGCGTGATACCTGTTGCCCTTATTGCTAGAAGGTACCCTGGTTTTCACTTGCATCGAAGCAAGGACGCAAGGGAGACACTTGCCCACGAGGAGAGACAGCGTTCACGGAACGATTGGCAGCAGTCTTGGGACGGCGGACTGCATTGCTCATCCCGGATCGGAGACGGTGGCTAAATCGAAGGCATAGAGAGACTCACTTCTATCTGACCCAACTTTTGAGTGAGCGTGGATGCTTGCATTCTTTCCTGCACAGAATTGGTAAGTCACGGTTGTCCGATTGTCGATTTTGCTAAGGAAAGGAAGACGATGCCTGCCACACATTTTTTGTATACTATATTCGCGGTGATGCTTGGACCGGTTGACAAATGGAACGATGTGGCACATTATGCTTGGGCAGTGCGTAATATATAAGGGGCTCATAGTAGCCGGGGACGTCGAGGCTGGGCGATCTCCCAGCTTGAAGGTGCCTCACGTCGTAGCAAAAGCAAGACCTGGCCCGAAGTAATGTGTCAAACGATTTCAGGTGCGGCTCTCAGGCAGGCTGGGAAGGTGTTTAGTGAGTAGTCTGGTCGCCTTCGAGTCTAGGAGCTTCACATTCAGTGAGTAAATGGCATTCACCTCCCAACCACAAAAATAAAAACTCTAAGGGGGTTAAGCTAATTCGTCCAGGTCCCTCGTTTCTCCTTCCTAATAAGTTCGCGTCGCTCGCTCAGTTTCACGTCTCCCTTCCAGCCACCATGTTTCTAGGTCCATCATCTCCTTTTTCTACTAGGCTTACTCCATTCCTCCAATTAAACTTCGCTCTTCGGCCTGCATGCACCACCTATCCATCAACGCTTCCAGATCCCTCGCTTCCTCTGCCTACTAAGCTTACGCCATTCGGTCAGTTTTCTTTTCTCCCTTCCAACCATCACGCCTCCAGATCCAGCGCTTCCTGCCCCTGCTAGGTTCACTACTCCTTTCGTTTGGTCTCACTTCTCCCGTTCGGTTACCATGCCTCCACCGCCCCCTTTTGCTACTAGGCTTCTGTGGTTTGTCCAGTTCAACTTCACCCTTGGGCATCCATGTACTACCAAACCCTCAATGCTTCCAGGCCCATCGATTCTCATTCCTACTAAGCTTAAGCCTTTCGTCCAATTCCATTTCCCTCTTCCAGCCACAACTCCTGGAGGTCCTTCGCTTCCTCCCACTACTCGATTCACTTCGTTTTTCGTTTGGTTTCACTTCTGCCTCCGGGTTCTTCGCACTCCCGCTTGTACCATTCGGCCTGTGCTTTCTCTTTGATACATCGGTGTACCCTTAACAACGCAGAAATGCTTCGCTTTCAGTTTGATTACACTTTCAGCCTTCCTTCCTCCTTTGAGCTGGGTTGAGACAGTCATCACGGATGTATCAGAGGCACATCCGCTTAGCGATGTTTATTCAAATATGCAAAAAGCTTCCTCTTAATTTTGAATTTTAATTTTATTGAAGCTACACTCCCTATGGGATGTTCTAGACGACGGAGTGAAAGCAAAAAACAAACGACATAATATTCGATATAAAAGAACGACATGAAAATCGATATATATAAGCCCTCCACTACTTTCTTATAATACTTTGTGGAAAGGTCAGAAGTGGTGACCTTTTAACCTTATCACTTTATCGAAATAATTGTCAAAGGATCTCAAAGAGATATGACTCCTTTATTTGAGATCTGTAGGCCAATTCTCTTTTATTCTTGAAAATCCGTCGGGCTTCGCTTTTTAAGAGAGCCAACGCGTTTCGACAACTTTGAGTCATCTGCAGTGATTCTGCTCATTTAAAGAAGGAAGACTCGACGGCTTTTCATTTTTTCTATCTAAATCGATTTTTGGCTGTAATCGTTTGTTGTTTTAGCACTCACTGCCCTTCTCTGTATTTAGAAGAGTTCTAGTTGGAAAGAATAAATCATGTTTCATTGACAATCGTTTGGGATCACACAGTTCAAAAACAACTTCAAATTCTAGTACACATGATTTCTAGCTGCATTTAACTACATTTATAAAATTACTGGTACTAAGTTAAAATTGATGAAATTTTCTTTTTTATTTTCAGGTGGGAAATTGTTAATTAGAAAATATCTTCTCTAAAGTAGTAAGTACAGTCCTAAATTAAAAATAAAACTTATTCCTTCTTGGAGTAAAAATACATTTCTCATTCATATCTACTGAGTTAATTAGAGAAAAGATAAAAGCTCTGAATAATTGCATTTAAAATTCATTCTTCTTCATTATCCAGATTTATCTGACTTCCAAATAAAATTTATAATCACAAAAGTTCCCTCTTCTTGGATAACCATTTCCTTTTCTTCCACCAAGAACTTGGACTTAATCCGCTTTATGCCACAAATTAACTTTGCATATTTGGAATAACTTCAAAAGTAAAAATCGCATAAAAATTTCGAAACAAGCTGAAAACAATAGAAAAACATCCCTATGCGCCCTAAAAGACCCGGTCCGCCTATTATTGTGTGGCGTTTGATGGTGGCGACGATGGCGATAAAGTGGAAAAGGTTTACGGTAAACCATTCCCTACTCCCATATAATCTCATCTACATAGGATTTGCTTCCTAGTTGATTGCGAAATGGTTGTATGGGTCGTGCATTGCCCAACTGTGTAAGGCAAGACCCACTTCCAACCCCTAAACAGCTCGAAAGCAAGCAACAAACAAATATTATAAAATGGATCCCGGAACAGATGGACCTTGTGCACTTGGGTCCTGTTGTTGGTTGGATTCGTCCAAATGATGATGGTGAGGAAAAACAGCGAGTAGTGGAAGTGTTTGGACTGATTATCATCATTTTAAGGATAAAAAATCCTTATAAAGAAAAAAATGATGCAGCTTACGTTTCCTTAAATTTCAAAATTGAGCTATTTATCCTTTATCTCCTGGAGTTCCTCTTGAAAACTCCCAAACAAAATTGGCAATTTAGTGTCTTTATTCCGGCAACCTCTCGACCATATGTGTCCTTAAATTAATAAATCTTTCACACCTTCCAAAATCCCTATCACTGACATCCTTTGTTGGGAAGCAGGAACACTTCACTTATCTCCAACAAAAAATCAATAGAATTGGAAACTTATTTATACGATATACTATAAAATCTGTATAAGACATAAAACCATGTGCTACAGCTTCCCTTCTAGCATACCAAGCGGATAGTAGTATCCTCGTCGCCATAGCAACTCCCTCTGAAAAGACGTCCAACATCCTGCCGTATATGGCCATACCATGGTTCGCCTTCACGTTCCTGTCGGAATATCTAACACAAAAAAAAAGAACTTTTCCACCAAAGCGAAGACTTTTCTGGATTCCGTACAAGTCTACTTAATTTTGTCCTTTTTTCCAACGTTTTCACCATCTCCAATGCCATATCCCAGCTGGAGTCGTATTCCTTTAATTCGCAAACTTCCCGACAAGAATACTCTGGTCCTTGCCGTCGTCATCCTTTGATAAAAGTACACAGGATATACGCGTCACAATGTAGAGGTGGCATCGAGTTATTGGATGGTGGAATTCAAGGTGCAGTTACCTCCACCTTTTTAATACCTGAGGGATGCCATTAAGCACGCTCCTGCATCACCTTAGTTGGCATTTTTATCGTGATCCATGTTCCCGGGGAAGCCACAGCTGTATGTGATGTGGTAATGCTTGTGTTGTTTCCTGCCAGCTCCAATGCCGACGCTAGACAAGGACGCGTCGCGACGACAAGGCTAGGGTGCAACTTAGAAGGATAAAGGCAATGCAAACGAACACATAAAGGGGTTTGTTTTGCTTGTTTTACGCCGATTGAGGCAGTTTTATGTGGTGCAATTGTGGCCCCTTTTGCTGCTATTTCATTGAATGGTGCAGTTCAAGGGTGGCTGTGCACTAGTGTTTCACAACCAATTGAATTTAATGGGAATTGTACTTCATTGTGAACGTCTTGCAAAATATTTCAGCTGATATAGAAAATAGTAATTCAAAATGCATTAAAAGGATGCCAAGAAGTCAAGATAAGACCCCAAATGATTCTATCCTTAAAGTTTATGGTAGTTTATGTCGCTGCAAAACGATTTCCGCAAAAGATACATCCTATCTCTTATCATATCGTCTATGTCCTTCCGTTAACTTATCTCCCCCAAAGGTTTAGTACCGCTGTTCATCTTGTTCAGAACCATAATTTACAGTATATAGTATATTCTGGATGCACTCGGTCATTAGGTGGCTCTTTTTTGTGCCATTATGTTGTTATTCCGTGTTGTAATACATGGATCTGTTTGGCCTATTCGCACAATTGGTTCGCTCTTGAACTTTCGGTTTGCTGGTGTCCCGTAGCCTTGTTACGAGTATGCTTGCCAAGTGGATAACAGACAAGAAAATACGCTTTTAAAGGGGGACGAAACGGTTAATTGACGCTGAGTTGTTAAATAGTCAAATCAAGTCGAAAGTTTGTGTCAATCAATCTTCGTGGGATGACAGTTATTGCGTTTTTGTTAAGTTTTAGGACATCTGGAAGGGAAAGAAACGTAGAATTAAAGTCTTAAAAATTGGGGATCATTTAAGGACTTAAATTATTGTTTAACTTTGATGCAGATAAGATTTTCTGTTTGGTAAATTTTACTGAGAGCTAGATGATTAGGACTATTCTTTCACGTTTTGTTTTTTCTATGCATGGATTTGTAGAATTCGTTTTTCGGATGGAATATATCAGCTGATAAACTTAGATGAAGTAAACTAAAGTTTGGTCGAATCTTTTCTATTTTCTACCCAAATCATTTTATATAACATAAGTAGCTTCTCAGCAAAAATCTCAGTTAGGTCCTTTCTGAGCATTCAGACGTTAATTTATTGTACCCGGGAAAGTTGTCGTCTCCTTTGTAAACTCTATTCCTTACATTGGAAAGTGAGCACGAAAAGGGAGACAGCAACGCTAGTTTCTAAATAGATTTTCTAGCCTGTTTTCCCGAAGGCCGCTAAAAAGGCTGCAAAATGAGAGGAAATGCAAATCTGATCAATCTCGGCACGAAGAAAACTACGATAATGGTTCCTTGCAGGTGCGTTACCAACAAAGTTAACAAATGGAAGGATATATATTGACAGTTTACTTGTTGAATTTGGTACCAACAACTAGTCAAGATCTCTTCTGTAAGGCATTCTTAGGCCTACTCAATTTGTCACTATGGTGTTGGACACATGGGAAGAGACTCAAGTCAATTTTGGCTAGACAAATTCTTTTCAGAACAAGAATCCGCACTTGGTTTTCAGTCACGAAGGTAGAAACCAGACAGCTGCTCTAGGGTCTACGTATCAACAACTCAAATATACCCATCGATGACTGGGAAGTCCTCAAGGATGAAAAACTCAGAGCATCCAGGTCTTTGTTTATTCGCATAAACCAAGATAGTAAAGGAGCTCTTGAGAGAGAAAAACCTACGTATCCATAACGTATGGGGTAAAGTATGATAAACTCGAGAGTTTTTCATCCTATGATCTGCAGGATCAGATCAAGCAAACAAACGGATTGCTGAAAAATGTGACGATTGACGAAAATCTGCCGAATAGGAGACTAACTTGCAGCTTTCTAAATGTACTTCCGACAACCTGAAAATCCTCAAAGAGAAAGATATTCACCTTGCCGTAACAAATCCGTAAAAGGACTCTCTGACAAAAATTATAACTTTTGTTACAACTCGGGCACTCTGATCGGCAGGATTAGCCCTTGTACCCTGGCTAACAGGAATATAAACAATTTTTTTCTTTTCTGATTTCAGCTCTTGAGGTTTAACTGTGGTTAAAATGTGTGGTAATACCATAGATATAGAGAGTACTGGATCCGCAACCGGTCGTGAGAGCCGAAGCAATTGGCAACCTTCACTAAAGTTGTGTGAAGTTGAGGTTTGAGGTGATATGCTTTTAATTTAGCACTTTATTCACGGCGAAACACGTTCACATTTAAAAAGTTTTTAATTTTAAAGATCGCGCGTACGTAATCGGAACTTTAATTCACTGTTTTAATTAAAAATTTACGAAATTTCCATCCGCTTTGACACATGAGTTTCCCCGCGTGTTTCGCGCTCTTTTCGATTTTCTTTTGCTTTGACGTTCGAGTTTTCCGTGAGAGTCGTTTGTTGTTTGTACTCAAACTGTTTTCCGAATGATAACGAAGGCGCGATCGTGTGCACGTGAAATGAAATTTCGTTTGGTGTGCGCGGGTGTCAGTGGGGAAGTGATTCTTCTGAAGAGAGAAAAAAAAACCTGTTTGGAAAAAAATGGGGAAGGAGAAGCAGAGGGAATCATATAGCTCCGAGAGCGTAAGTTATTTATAACTTATTTATGTGGCAAATTTGCTTCTCACATGGACGAGTACACAGATGCTCGTTGCTCGTCCATTTGTTTATATGTCTTTGGGTAATACTGATAACACAAATGAATGTGTAAATATAGTATAAGGAAATGTAAACATGAATATATAAACCTAGCATTAAGAAAAAAAAAAGAAAGAGACTCCTGGATAGAGATCAGAAAGAATGTGGACAGGACACAGTCTTCTGTTGTCGGTCATATCGTGTGTAGTCGAAAAATTGTGCACGTAATAAAATAAACATTCGAAAGTGAATATCATTTTTTTGTTTTTAATTTAAAATTGCTGCTTACAAATGGGAAGTTGTATAGGAAAGTCCTTCCTCTATTTATTCAGTCCATAAAATTAATAAATATTCTGTGTCGACTCGCCGTGTCGTTTATCTTGAAATTTGTAATATTAATAATTGTGTTTCTCGATTGAATAACATTAAGGCGTTGTCAATTGTATGATTCCAACTTACCCTCATCTGCACCTCCTGATATCTCAGAAGTGGGATATATGGTGTGTGCAACATAAAAGGCGGAAAAATCGAAAATGTTAAATCTTATTGAATTAACTGTACAGCAATTGCGCGAGAAGTGTCATTTCGTGGAGCTAGCGAGAACAGGAAACGAGTTTGTTCTTGTCGAACGGTTAAAAAACGCACCCACAAACGAGACAGCTAACATATTGCGCAAACTTTAACTAGCCATTTGAGTGAGTTAGAGGAAACATCGATGCTATCGCACGACAGTGTGTGTATCACTTCGCCACTACCACACGTACAGCCGTCTAATGTTTATGCAATATCCCACCAGCCACCGGAAAGTATAGTGTTTGATATTTCACCAGTTCTACTACCACAATCACCGCCGCTTAGTTGCGTTTACATTTCGCCTCCGCCGCCGCCAATAACTCAGCCCGTCAAACACACGATGGCGCCGATCGTGACATCTGTTTCTCCGAATTTGCCCTTTGTCATGTCTCCTTATGCCGTAACTCAGTCTGCCGCCATGCAAGCCTCGTTCTCTGATGGGCCAGTAAATTGCCAGAATCTCTGTGCTCCATCACCGCCTTATATTGTGTACTCAAATCCTTCGTACAACGCGAGTGTTCGTGAGGTCATTGACATCTTGCTGGAATTTAACACTTTGGTTGATAGGCCTCTCAGTTCCAAACAATTTATTACATGAATGTCAAACTTAAAAACCGCGTATGGTTGAAACGAAAAGATTGTATTGTTGGCAGTATGTTCTAAATTGGAGGGGCCTGTCAAAAAGTGGCTGATAGTTTGCCTGTCTTTGATTCGTGGACCGGTTTTGTACGTCAGTTGCTGCTAGATTTTTACGCCACGGAAAATATTGCTGACATGCACGTACAAATTGCGGACGCCAAATGTCAGCCATCAGAGTAATTGGAACGGTTCTACTACCGATTATTTTCATTAGGCCGCCGTTGTCAATTGCCGGACATGACAATCGTGCCATGTCATTCGTCGGTGTCAATTGCCGGGCATGACAATCGTGCGATATGTCATTCGTGGATGTAATGAACCGCATAACCTCGACGCAGCAATTACGACAGTGTTCCGAATTGTTAATTGCAATTAAATAGTACAGTTCATGTTATATCGTGAAATACGCTAGTGTTAATAAATCTTGATACACGGACATATCACAGGTAAACTCCAGAGGACATGAGCCACCATCTTCGTCCTTTTGGAAACCGGCACAACGCGACAAAACTGTATGCTAGAATTGTTTTAAACTGGGACATATATCAATCCGTTGTCCGCTTCCTCAACGCCACGGGCAGTGTTCCGTATACTCCATAGTATACTCAACTAGTACCAACACTCCATCAACCCTCCGGAAAAATCCCAACATAAGCCGAACAGCGAGCCATAAATCTTCGGTAGCAGGTAGGTAGGTAAATGCTGACGCGAGGATTGGTGCGAATATAAACATATGCTTCGATGAGAGATTTCAGGATTACCATATCTCAAAAAATCAATAACTTTGCAGAACAACAAATTTGTTCCATGCAATCTTTTAGTTTTTTTATTAGGATCTGGCAACACTCCTATGTTCTGAAATGCGTAAAAGAACACGTGCGTCGGAAATTTTATTTGCATTTCGCTTTGTTTCTTGAGCGCGCCAAACATGGGATCAGCTGTCATGCCCCGGATCAGCTGACGTGCCCCTGGGAAAATTCAAAAAGTGTGCAACACAGGGTAAATGAAAGGTTTGGATACTAGTTGAGTATACTATGGTATACTCCCGTACCATGCACAAAGCTGTTGATTGTCCCGGGCAGTCTACCAAACCAGTACTGCAAACAAAACCCTTTGAAATTAAAACGGGGAATAGCGAAACTTCAGAAATCGTTAAAAGCATCGATGTGAATGGTCGTGAAGTGGTAGCGATGGTCGATCCCGGTAGCAACCGCATATTGTTCCGAGAAACATTCGCGTACAGGATCGGCGGGAATGGATTTGCAGGTGGAAGATATCGACGCAAAAACAAAACTAATGTGATCCTGAAAATCGACGGCGAGAATTGCGACACCGATGCTTTAGTGGTGGACGACGATTATTTGCAACACGACGTTTTATTGGGTTGTAACGTGCTTTGCCGCCAGTGAAGTTGTCTGGTCATTCGTGGCGAACAGTGTTGGCTGGAGAACGAAAAGCATGTAAATGTAGGTCAGTCGTTAAGCGGGTACGAACGGCAAGAATTGCAACGACTTGTCACTAAATATCGAGGCAGGTTTGCCACAAATATGTATGAGCTCGGAAAATGTTCGAAGTTTTAGATGCCGACTTCGCACTTAAACCGTATCGCATCCCATACGCTAAACGTGAGATCTTGGAGAAACTGAACGCTTATGCCTCTCCAATCGTATTAGTCGAAAAGAAAAGTGGAGCCGTTTAAATAGCGTTATCATCAAACAAATATTTCCGGGGCCCAATATAGAGGACTAGCTGATGCATCCGTCCGGGAATAAATACTTTACAGTACTGGATTTGAGGACGGGATATCACCAGGTACAAGTGGGCGATGATTCAAAGACCCTCACTGCATTCGTTACGCATAATGGACATTACGAAAATAAGCGTATGCGTATGTCAATGCACCTGGATTATTTCTGCAGCTGATGAACGAAATGATCTCCCTAATGGATCCCGGAAAAGCGATAGCATACCTTGGCGATATTAGTTTACTGAGCCGGGAAGTAGGCAGTTGGAGCTGGGGGGTCGCTTGTCGGGCAATTCCTCTTCCTCTCTTTCCTCCCGCTAGAAGAGGGCGTAACAAAACGAGACCTGGCTCGAAGTAATGTGTCAAACGGTCCCAGGCTATGTTCTCAGGTTGACATGGGAGGTGTTAAGTGGATAGCCCAGTCGCCTTCTTGCGAGCATGGGAATCCCACACTGCGTACAAAAACGCGGACAGTATCCGACCTGAAACCGAGAAAGTATCTGATATTCAAGCAGCCGTCCAACGTCACCGAAGTTAGACGGTTCCTGGGAATCACCGGATTCTTCCGGAAATTTGTCGAGGACTGGTGCTGAGCTGCTGACCAAGTAGCTTTGCAAGTCCAAAAAGGAAAGCAAAGTGTTTTTATGGGGCGAAAAACAACAGCACTCATTCGAGTGACAAACTTATCCTGTGTAACGAGTCGGTTTTAGCATTATTCGACATTCTGATGCAACATGAAATCCATACGGATGCTAGCACTATTGGTCTTGCCGGAGTCCTCTTACAATCGGTCAACGGTTAGAACTGGAGGTCGATTTTCTCCTGTAGTCGCTATTGTACAGCAGCCCTAAGCGTGTACCACAGCTATGAGCTGGAAGTGCTCGCCGTCATTGAAACGTTGGATCGATTCCGAGTTTATGTCTTGGGTAGGCAGCGTCCTATAGTCACTGATTGTTCTGCTATTGCTAAGTTCAAGTCGAAAACTGAATTGAAGCCGCGCGTGGCGAGATGGATGCTCCGATTAACGGGATATGACCTTGAGATCGTGCACCGTGCTGGAAGATGCCTTAGTCACGTCGACGCACTTAGTCGTGCCCCTCATTCACCACCCCGAGAACCTGATGTAGCTGGTTTAGTCTTTGCAATCTCGGTTGGTATTGACGATTGGATTTATATAATGCAGATAAAACACTATCAGCTTCAACATATTATCAGTATACTTAAAAAACGAAGCAAAAGATGAGCGCATTAGACGAATAAAACACGATTTCGAACTTAAACAAAACCGTTTGTTTTGGGAAACTGGCAAGGGTTCTGAACTAGTAGTGCCTAAACCCATCCGATTTCACATAATGCAATACTGTCACGACAATTGCGGACATTTTGATGTCGAAAACAGCATCAACGTATTGAACAGTGTTACTGGTTTCCAAAAATCTGAACGTACGTCTAAGACTATATCGCAGCTTGCGTAAAATGCTTTCATTACAAAGCGCTGTTGCGAATCCCGGCGTACCGGCATTCTCCGATTCGCAATTCAAATTGCCTCGGTAACTTACTTTTTCCTCTGTATATGTATTTATATTTTTTCTACATTTAAACCATTACCTTCAATTATTTCACAGTTGAAGTTGCTAAATGCATGAATGGGAGATCAACAGAAGGTGGCTCCGGTGGTAGCGACGTAGATTCTCGCCCGGGGTCTGTTGGGACCCTGGGTTCAAGTTCTTCCGAGCGCAGGAAAACAATCTTTTTGGGATATCGGTAAAAGCAATTATTTCCGTGTGTATGACGATTTGCATACAACCAAACGCTATCATGGTTAAGAAAATCGCCATGCATGCAAAATGGAAATAGTTGCATTTGCTGATATGGAAAAGATGTGTGGGTAACGGATTCGAAGTGTATTGAACTTCGATTACGTTACCTCAAACGGCAGCGGGAATCGGGGAAGGAAAGGATTGCGGGATTTGTTTTTCGGGTTGTTTATTCGGTATTTGGTTTTGAAAAGAAGATGAAATTTTTGCGGTGTCGTGATTGATAATTTAAAGAACAGAGTTTTGATTGGGAATTAGTAGAGGGAAAAATAGCTTTTGGTTTGGGTTTGGTGATGACGAATTTTGAAGAAAAAGAAAGAAGTTCTGCGAATTTGAGAATGAAACGAAGTTTTGCTTGCGACACTAGTGAATAAAAGTAGAAGACGAGTTTTAAACTTCAAAGAAGAAAGTTCGAAAATTTAAATAATGAAATCAAATTTCGGTTGTGGCATTAGTGAATAAAAGTGGAGGACGAGTGTTAAAAGAAAGAAAAGTGAATGTCGTATGTTCTAATGTTTTTGCGCTCAGCAGAATCAACAGGGGTGAGTAATTTGTCTTTTTTTTCGTTTTTTTTTTATTTTTCGCACCATATTCCGAATTTATATTGTTTTTGCTTTGCCATATAGTACTTCTGTTTTAAAGCAACATATTTTGAATTTATTTTATTTTTCTTTGCCATAAAGTAGTTATTTTGATAACAAATCTCATTTAACTATTGTATCAACATTGTTTTTGAATTAATTCATTTTAAGAAGGGGATGGGTTTATATTTTTGAATCTTCCATTGAACTGTTATTTTCCTTATTTACAGAAATAAATCGGCCATGAAGTATTGAGAAAACTATATTTTTCATTTCTCAAAATGATCTCCTCCCCTCCTGTCTTTCCTCTTTGTGACAATTTTTTTTGTGTATAGTGGCTCAGCACGAGCAGAGAGTGTCCCGGAAAGCCCGCGACACGACTGAGCGCTAGCCAGCATCAGAATGCCACCCCGGGTTACGCACCCCTCTGCTGAAACTTAATGTCTGCAACTGCGGTGCCAAGCTGTCAGGTAATCTGGCAACACCGTCCAACGAGCCAGCAATGCCGACTCCATAATGATGGGCAAATGGTCGATGACCATCCATCAGCTGCACCGTATGGAATTAATAAATATTCCGTATCCACTCGCCGTGTCTTTTATCTTTAAATTTATAATAATAATTGTGTTTCTCAGTTGAATAACATTAAACTCAATAACTTGAATGAATCAAGTGTTTTTCTGCATGCTTGATGTCTTTTCGATTCGTGTTGTCAATTGCATG
Organism: Odontomyia ornata; assembly: GCA_963969285.1. Lineage (NCBI taxonomy): Eukaryota > Metazoa > Arthropoda > Insecta > Diptera > Stratiomyidae > Odontomyia > Odontomyia ornata. The sequence goes on from OZ017742.1 coordinate 88,323,314, forward strand.
ATTCCACCTTCCCCTCATCTGCATCCCCTGGCACAAAGGAGACGCATCATGCTAGCTGGTTCCGATGCCAACGAAAGACATGCACTTTGCGGGACTACCGAATTAACGAAAGGGGTGAATTCTTCTATGACTTACGAGTAATTATTGGACATTGGACATGTAATAAAGGCAAAACTCCAACTAATACTGTTCCAGGCTTGGGAAACTGTAGAATGTGGGAAGAAGCATTTGACATTACACTTATGAAAAGTAGCAAAGTTACTCGGGTAGAGAATTGTTAAGTTTCCAGTCTGCAGTCTTTTCTGGATCAAAACTGGATACTTCTCAACTTTAACTTTTTACTAGAAGTACCACAGCCCTTCAGGTATCCTAACGGAGTTTACTGAAGGAATTATAGTCAGATTCTTAGCGTTAAAATATCAAAAATACCCAATATGAATGTCGTAACGACTGAAGACCTGGAAAACAGGATATAGACATTCCCAGCCCAGCCTCATTCCAGTAAATAAATTAGTATCTAAATAACGTCAAACAGCTAACGAAAGAAATCTTCGTCATCTCCTATAAACGTAAATGATGGCAACCTTACAGAGACTGCCTAAGGCGTCACAAACAATCTATTAAATCAATCAAGAAAGATGTTTGTTTGGCTTACTGCCAATCTATTAAGAGTCTCAAGTGTTATGCAGTGAGATTTCTCCCTGGCAGCTTTGATAGTGTATATAGGATACAAATAAAATCCAGTTCCCAGTTCATTCCAGTATACATAGAAATCTTACTGCATGACACTTGCCTGCTACTATTTTCCGTTTCAGACAAGATCAACAAAGGCGAGAGTTAATTTGATTGAGTAATTTCATTCTTAATTTTGTTGTACATTTACACGTTGCGTAAGTTTTTAATGTTTGGAATTTCTTTGTATTCTTTGAAGACTTATAACGATCGATGTTAAATGAGGTGCCCTTAATTTGAAATTCCTTGGGGTCGGCGAGAATCGTCGCGCTTCTCTTGTGAGCCTTAGTCTGTAGAGGGAACCAAGAAAACGAGCAATTGGATCGGGGCGGCCACGCGGTGTGAAACGTCAAAAGGCGGGCTTAAGCCATCCCCTCACCATTTATTTCGACTGTTAACACCTTGGTCTGTACACGGAAACCGACTTGATTTGAACACGATCTCGTATATTAATATTGCTCGATAATTACTGTTTAATCGACACGTGGGTAGCAATCCCCTCCTCTATAGAGTAAAATTCCAACTGATCTGCCAGTGCTCAACCAAGCGCTTATGTTTAGTAGCGCAGTGAGGTTTTGCTCCAACTGCCGAATGCGCGATCACGTGAATTCCCATTCCCTACAAGCTCTTCCTTCCGGTTTCATCTCGTTTGCACATAAACGGAGAGAGCCAATAAACGATATTCTCTTAGGGAAACAGACTTTGCGGAAGAGCGAGGAGAGCTTTTGAGCTGATTACAGCATTCTTCTCTCTGGAGCTTTCGCCTGGCTGATCTACGCTCGCTCGCAAGATAAGTTCTGCTGCTGTCTCTTTCTTCTTCTTCTTTCTGCGCTCGTTGATGGTTCCCGCTGGCTGGCTCGTATTTGTGTTCTGCCACCGCATACCTGCTATATGAGGTAACACGGCTTGATCGCAATTTGATAATTCTTATCATGCGAATGAACGTAAAGCGGAAAGCGACGTGGTTGCCCGCTCATACCTTTTAGTATTGATGCCATTGGCTGGCGAAGGCATGAGGCGGTGTGTTTGCAAGTTCACAACAGCCTTTATTCCCAAGTATAATTCACACAGTTTTCTTGTTCAATTTTAATCTCACATAAGCCATGCATGGTTCTGGGGGGATTTTCATAGGTCTATTCAAAATAATTTTACCAAATCTCGGTGGACAATTAAAGATTGTTCCTTTATCAGTTAGTCTTGACTGCTATTGTCATACATGGTAGAATGCCTACCGGTGTAACATGTGCTATTCTTTTCATTCCTCCCCGAGGTGTCCATAATTCAATGTTAAATTCCATAGTTAGAAGGCAGTCTAAACTTAATGTATCTTCGAATCTCGGGTGTGAAACATGAGTGCTCTTTTGATTTAACGATCTGCTCCTTGTAGGATGATATCATCATTGGATCTAACATCATCATCAAATGTCTCACTTTATAGCAACTCACACCTCATCATCCAACAGAGTTCAAAAGTATAGTAAATGATGTCACTTTTAAATATCACAAAACTCTAATGGCACTGTCAAAGCATAAGCATCGAAGTTTTACCACGTTTTATCTACTGCACAAATCTATGTCAAACCAGCACCAGCATCAACTGTGATAAATTGCAATTCATTTCGCTCGGAGTAAACCCAACCATCAACTAACTTCGCTCCATTGCAGTTGCCATGAGAAGATGAATGAAGTCAATTTGCATTTGCATTAGGTTGGAAGGTCATGCGAAAAATATTATAGATTTATTGTTCAGTTTCAATTCAGATACTATGGTGAACGTTTGTAAACAAAAACAAATGACACTCATTCCAGTTAACGACTAACCAACATTTTACGAGTATGCTTACGTAATGGTCGTTTGATCACTTTTACTTCAGAGGATATTAAATGCATTAATGCAGTTTATATTGAACTTGGATGTTGGAAGGTTACACATATGAAGGGTGTGGCATTCTGCAATAGTTGTAAGGTATTTAGATTTATTAGAGTGGAAAATTCAAGTTTGATAGAAGACTAGATTTTATATAGTACATACGAGTACATATGTTTAAGCTCGAGATACTGTCGCCGCATTGATTTTTTTGTAACGATTCTACTCTCATTTCGAATTGAAAATTAATATCAATGAAAACGAATAGAATAAACACTGACTTCATATTTAATGGCAATGATTACAGATTTGTTGTAAGTAGTACTTATTCGTGATTTTCACGTTCGGGTCAATTGCATATTGAGAGTAAATATAGAAATCTCTTCGATTTCAACACTTGATCACGTTCAAATAATTTTAATCGTATTCGAGAGATTTTAAGTCGTGCACTGTCAATAGCCTACTCAATTTTCAGCAGCTACCCTTGACTATAAATTTTTAGAAACCTTACACGCCAGAGAACCAAGAGTCTAGTTTTCTGGAGGCCAGTAAAATTTCAAGAGTGTTGTGCTTCAGAAAACGTTCTCCTCTAAATTTTAAACGTTTTTTTTAATGGCTTTCAATTTTGTTTGGCATTAATTTTTCGTTAGCAGCGTTTTTCTAATCAAAGTAATTTTTCTTTGATTATTCAAAAGCTATTGCTTTTCTAATATAAAGAGGTCATTCAATATGTCCGTAGGATGAGTAAGAAAAAAACAAAATTTAAGCAATTCAAAGCCCAATTCATTCAATTTTGCCATCGTTTTCATCGATTTGTTACACGGTGCATTATCTTGGTGAAACAACACTTATGTCTTTTGCAAATGCGACCGTTTCTTTGCTTTTTCAGCCTTCAATCGATCCAAAAGTGCACAGTAATAGTCGCTGTTGATGGTGGTTCCTCCAAAATACAGATGCCATCACCTTACTGGCCGACTGTTGCGTCTTTGCTCGCTTTGGATTCGGTTCGCCGACTGCTGTCCACTCAGCCGACTGTCTTTTGGAGTCTTGTGTATAAGCTTGTGAAGCCATGTTCGATCCATTGTCACATATCGACGATAGAATTTGATTTTGTTGCTGTTTAACAGCGCCAAACACTCCTCTGAAGCATCAATGCGTTGTTGTTTTTGGTCGACTGTGAGCTACCGCGGCACCCTCTTTGCACAGAGCTTTCGCATACCCAATTATTCGTGCAAAATGGTAAAAACACTACCATCTGATATCTTTACCATGTCAGCTAGCTCGTGCACCTTCAATTTGCGATCGTTCAGAACCAATTTGTAGATTTTTTTAGTATTCTGGAATAATAGCCTCATTTGAGCGTCTCCACTGCGCTCTGCATCATTTGTGCTGGTACGACCACGTTTAAATTCAGCAATCCACGTCTCTACCATTTGCCTTGATGGAGCAGAGTCCGGATAATGTTTGGTTTCCACTATACTTTTTTCATCAAAAAGCAATGCTTTATCAAAACTCAAAATTCGCATTTTTCCATTTTTTTTTCAATAACAAAAGTTGCTTCGCACAAAATGCTAAAACTCACGAATAAATAGTCCGATTGCTGTCAAATTTATAAACGTGTTATTTGAAGGTTTACACTAATGAGAAATCGTCTGGAAAAAATTCTAGTAACGCAATCTAGGTGTCATCCTACGGACTTATTGAATGGACTATTACACGGTTACCATAAAGTCATTTTCATACCGGAGTATAAACCATATTTCTTCTTCTTTTCATAAGCTGTTGGAGTGAAAGGTTATTGTGGCTTTAAATGGTTGCAACTGTCCGTAAAGGACTGCAGCGGTGTCATGTTGCATCAGCCAACCACAGATATATGTTCAACTGAAAATGACCTGCTGTAAGGACACGTGCATCCGCTTGGAAGCTAGCTTCTGTGGTGTCACGGGACAGGTTCTTTCCCCTAGCACCAAGTCTCACTGGAGAACAAAATTGGGCATATACGAATTTGTAGACCTCACATAACTGTAATAAGAAAAAAACAAGGGCCAAGAGCAGAACCAAAGGTTATTATCTGTTTCCTAGCTACTCTACTCATTTCCCCGCATGTATTCAGATGTGCGGCCTCGTCTTTGACGAGAGAATGCAATGATTTTAAGTGATTAAGTTTGCGCAGGGCAAGGGTGCTGACTTGACCTCGTGTTGTTTATTTTTCTTTACCGCTTCTATCTCCTTTATGTGCTTTTCGTATTGTACCCCTACTAGCCTTTTCGTTTGCCCGATATATGACTGCTGCACAAAATCCTGTATATCCTGCTCTTTTCATGTTCTTCCAACTTATCTTTCTCTTTGCACAGCCAATTTCGTAGTTAATTCTCGCTTCTTGGTACAACCTCTATGTTGAATTTGTTAAATGTTCATATCGGAAAAGATGACCCCCATTGGGTTTTTTTACACGCGGCGATAAAAGTCTGGGAGTTAAATCTGTTTTCCGCCAACGCTCTCATTTTTAGACGCTCCCAAAGTTCACCCAGCCTGTTCTTGCGTACGAGACACATCGTACGTATGTGTGTGTGTAATAATTCTCATACTATCTCTAGCCGTCTTCTGGAACGCGTAGAACTGACATGCCCAGTTGAAGGTATGTCTTTGCTAGGAATACATATGCTCCGTTTTGTTTGAGACAATTACTAGGAATTTAGATATGGCAAACACACAAAGAGTGGCGGCATTATTGTTACTAAGGCAAAAGAAAAAAATCAATTGCTTCCATGCATGCCAGCAAATGATGTGCGCCTGTGCGAGTACCTCAAAAACTTGCGGCCCAAAAATTATCATGCCTATTAAATTGGTTTTAGGAAAAATCGCAAACCCTTTCGACAATCGACATTTTAGAAATGCCACAAAGTTTCAGTGTGCGCGTTTCCATTTAAGTATGTGTAAATTATGATTGTCGCGCGACTATCTCCTCGTCGTCTCTTCTGCCCTTATACCGCAATGTATGTTCATCCGGGCATCGTATATTGCACTCATGGACTAACTTATCCTACATTTTTATCTGCTATTGAGCATACTCAAGCAATGGAGGAAGAAGAGGCGTAATATATACGTGGCAACGTATAATCTTTTGCGCACGTATCTACTGCACTCATCGCTGTCGTTGCTAGAGACCCAACTTATGTCCCTTAATGTTCGATATGAAATGCCCAAAAACTTTCCTGGCCGAAAGATATATGACATGCGTTTGTGTGTGTGTATCGCGCCGGTTCACCCTAGAAAGCTTTGGAATGTTTTACCATCAAGTTTCCTCGATATCTCTCTCTCTCTTCTTGCCCATATAATCTGTTTCGCGCTTACTTTTCAAGCTGCATGTAAAAACGTCCGTTCGTTTCTGTTGTCTTGGTTCCCTTATTCGCGTACTTTTTGAATTGTAGACATCTTCCTTTCTTGTTGATAAGCTTTACGATCGTTTTTTGTTGTAACCGTTTTTCAATGCCGTATCGATGATGTAGTCTCGCTCTTTTTTAAAGTTTGCTGGACTCATAGGTATTGTTAGTAGTTTGTGGACTATGTTATGATATTCTGTCATCTCATGCTAGTATGCATGGTTTGAAATACTTATTATTGTCCTTCTTGTTCTCGTCTCTCATCAAGAGGCGTCTTCTTGATGCGCTGGGTCCCCCTACGTTGGCCATGAGTCGACTCAGAGCCGATACTCCCGAAGCAGCCTTCTCAGCCATTGCTCTGATTTGCTCAGAGAAACACATCTTCGAGTCGATCAGTAGCCCCAGATACTTCACCGCAGGCTTTGATTCGATTAGTATGTCTCCAATACTGATGATCTTTACTCTAGGGATTCTCTTTTTTGTCAAGATGATCACTTCGGTTTTCTTCACTACTGACCTGCACCCGCGAGCAGTCATCCAATCTCTCACTCGCCTCATTAGTATACCTTGCCTAAGTAACACTTCTTCAACGGTGCGTCCAGCGACCAGAGCCGCAACATCAGCCGCATAGTCGATCAAACGGTACTCATCTGGCATCTTCAGTCTCAGTAGCCCGTTGCAAGAAACGGTCCACAGGTCTGGACCAAGGATAGATCCACACCCGATGTAACCGCCATCTTTCGTTGGCCCTCTGTCGTGTCGTAGAGCAGGCTTCGGTCTTTTAGGTAGTCCCGCAAAAGCCGCATTAGATATTCTGGAACTTGAAAAGGGTTTTCCAGCGTATCCAGAATATCCACTCATCTAGCAGGGTTGAAGGCTTTCCTGATGCCGTGTCACCAACAGGACGATCCATCGGTTGGTGCGACTATGTGCCTCTGCCTTTTGGACCGCGCTCATCACCTCTGCAATCGCATCGATAGTAGAACGTCCTGCTCTAAAGCCTTACTGCCGAGGAGATACGTCCCCAGCAGCACGAATCTTCCCTTGATGAGTTTCTCTAGCACTTTCCCAACCGTGTCTAGCATGCATAACAGGCGGTATGCAGATGGCAATTCGGGATTTCCCTTCCCCTTGCTGACCAGCACGAGCCTCGCCACCTTCCATTGTACCGGGAAAACTCCGTCCCGTTGGCAAGCGTTGAATGTGCTGAGCAGCAAGTCCGGACAATCGTGATAGATAAGCCGCAATACCTTAGCCGGAACCCAATCTGGACCTGGAGCCTTCCTCGCTTTCAGAGTAAGGACTGCCTTTTCCAGCTCCGGCTATGTGAAGAGTGGATACTCGACTGTTGTTTCACCGAGGACTGCGTCAACACGGACAGAATGGGCCGGGAGAGCCCCCGCACTATCTCATCCATCTTTTCCGCATCATGTATGCAAGGCTTCCGTAAGGCGCCAAGCTTCCGCATAATAAGCTTGTAGCCAAGGCCCCACGGATCCTTGCTCACATTGTCCACTGGGTGTTGCCAGCAGCGAGCCTTGCTATTGTTAATCAACTTGCCAACGTATTTCCTAGCCGACTTATATGCTGCCACCAGGTTGCATGCCTTGTCACAGATCCGCACCCGTTGAGCCTCACGTCGAAGCTTGTGACACTCCCTTCGCTTTTCAGCGTTTTAGTTGATCACCAGTACACTAGGGGTTAGCCGTGCCGGGGTTTTCGACGGGGCATGGAAGCGCAGCAAGCAGTCGTTATGATGCTCATAGTTGAGTTCGCCACGTCTTGAGCTGCCAATTCTTCCGTCCCCTCCGAAGCTCCCTGCAGCAGCTCGACGAACCTCTCGATGTCCATCCTTCCGATGTTTCATCCAGTTGGAGAAAGCCGCAAGTACGGACATTCGGAGACTGCACTGATGATCACTGGCTGAGTAGTCCTCTAATTAATACTTTCGAATTGTGTATCCTCCCTACTAAGGACTCCGAGGCAAATGTCAGTCAATACGGCGGAAAGTCGGCATATTTTCGGTGTTTCGTACGACGAGCGCCGTCCTGGCCGCCATTTTCAGGATACGTTATCCCCGCGGATCTGTTTGAGGCATGTCCCATTCGATTGCTTTCGCGTTAAAGTCTCCCCCAACGAGCACGTTGCCCTCTGTGTTCGAGGCAGCGCCCTCCAGAGCATTAAGCTTAGCTTGGAAAGATGATGTCGATTCGTTCGGCGTTAGGTACACACTATAGAAGGTGGTCCCTGAGCACCGAACCCACACCAAGCCATCCCCCCGTCCACAACCCTCCGCTTGGAAATCACTTTTTCCGAACCCAGATGGTAGCAGTACCAGTTTCATCAGAATACCATAATGCAGGACTATTTATTATGGTGTTGCTCACTGAGCAGCAAGAAGTCGGCTTTCATGTCCCTCGCAAACTGCTCAAGCAGATTTTGGGCGGTTGAACTGCGGTGTAGGTTTAGCTGCAGGATGTGGGTCATCGAAGTTCTGATTTTGCCTTGGCTAGGGCTTCCTGGAAAACCCGGCATTTTCCTGATGCCAAGACGTGTCCAAAATTAGGTCTTGGATCAGCATCCTTGCAAAGAATACAGTGCGCCACCTCCGTACACTCGTTTCGTTAATGTCTCATTTCACCGCATTTGTAACATAGGGAGCTCCTATTGCGTCCTTTGCATACTTGTGTGGTGTGACCATAGCCAAGGCATTTGAAACATTGAAGAGGCATTGCTCTTCACCGTATCCTACAGACAACCTACCCTATTTGTGCTTTGCCCTTGTTCAGGAATTGTTCGGCGTCCTTTTCAGTCAAGTCAATGATGGCCATGCGTTGTCCCCTATTATTTTCTGGTGTCAGTCTCGCGTTGATCCTTCCCACGCTAGGGAGTTCCCTTCGGATGGTCTCTTCTATATCAGCTAGGTCTCTTATTTCGATCGTTGCCATAGGCTCGAGTGAGGGTAGAGTTACCCTTTTGCCGACGAGCTTCTTTACTGCATCCTAGAATGTTACTTTATTGTCGGCTTCTGGTCCGGGTTCGACCTGTATGTGGCCTCACTGGGCTAGTCGTACTGCTTTAATACTAATGTTTATATCTCCGGGCCTTATATCTTCCCTGATATTCTTCTGCGTAGGGTCGGCCTTCTTGGGGTTTTACAAGCACTGCTGCCGGAGTCTTCGTCGTGGCTTTTTCTCCACTGCTCCGTGTTAGGTCTTTCTTTTTGGTTGGCGTCCGTGTAAATTTTATTTTGTAGTACGTTTTGAAGTATTTTCCTTGGGACTTGCTTCGTTCCTTTTGTCAGCACTGACTGGAAGCCGTTGTCTAGCGTGCCACGCCCATTAAATGCCTCATCCTTTCTCCTTTTATCCCAATCTTGTTCAATTGGGCTAGACGCTATTCTTTCATTAATTTTTGATGGTTGGGCTATCTGTGGCTTAGCCTTCAGCGCTTCTTCAACCTTCTGCTCTTCTTTGGCCTTAACCCGGCTCCTCCTGTAGTAATCTCCGATACGATCTAGGAGCTCTTCTAGTTCAAGGAGCCCATTCTTTACAAGTTTGCTGATTTTTGGCGAGTGGCATGCTGGTTTTTTCTGTTTGGAACGTCTCCTGCTTTTCGGACTAGCTTTTCTTTTTGGTATAACCTTTGGGCATCAAACTTGCGCATGACTAGTTTGTAGCACAAGCCTCACACGCCCCTGCTTATGTCGTCCACCAGGTCTAGCGTTACTGCGGCTGTGGATGTTTCAGCAAAGGAGTTCCCCAGTCGACTTGGAAGCTGTTAATCTCGTGCATTCCTCTCCTCGGGTCCGAGTGGCATGCTGGTTTTTTCTGTTTGGAACGTCTCCTGCTTTTCGGACTAGCTTTTCTTTTTGGTATAACCTTTGGGCATCGAACTTGCGCATGACTAGTTTGTAGCCCAAGCCTCACACGCCCCTGCTTATGACGTCCACCAGGTCTAGCGTTACTGCGGCTGTGGATGTGTCAGCAAAGGAGTTCCCCAGTCGACTTGGAAGCTGTTAATCTCGTGCATTCCTCTCCTCGGGTCCGTGCCCGCTAGGCCTCTCATACGAGATTTTAATACGCCCTTTCGTTTTTCGGGGGACCACCAGTACACTGTGGGCTTGCCTTGCCAGTGTCTGTGGTGTATGCAGATGTCATGACTCATTAGTGAAGCTACCGTCGGCGGCTGGTTTGCCGTTACCTCTTCTGCAAACTTCTTAACGTCCTTGTCAATATTCCAACTGAATACTGAAAACTGAGCGTATATGCGTTGAGAAGCACCGTCATGGATCTGAAGTGCTATGCACTGGGGATCACTAGGGAAATTGTCCTCTGAAATTCTCTAATTTTTTATCCTTGGTACTATGTACCATGTTTGCTTACAAAAAAAAACAGGCAGCAGTACGGGACCTCGAAAAAAATAAGGCTTCTGGAATAGATGGAATACCAACAGAATTGTTTCCGAGCAGGGTCCACATCTAAATAATTTTCTACATGGACTGATATGCAGAACATGGCGAAAGGAGCAGTTACCAGAGGACTGGCGAAAAAGTATAATAAATATGTCTTGTACACAAAAAGGGGGACAAATTAAGGTGTGAAAATTATAGAGGCATCGCTCTACTGCGTACATCTTGTAAAGTGCTCTTCAACATCACAGAAAAAAAATAAAGCCGTACTATGAAAGTATTCTAGAAGAGTATCAGGGAGTATCAGGGAGGCTTTCGAATTGTACGGTCTGCAATATACCAAACATACTCAGTTAAGCAGGTGCTCAAAAAGTGTTGGGAATATAACATCGATGTGCATTAAATCTTTGTAGACTTCAATCAAGCATACGATAGGGTCGACAGAAATGCGCTGTACAAAATAATGCTTGACTTTGGCGTCCCAACAAAACTGGTCCGCATGGTCAAAATCACGAAGCGAAATATAGAGGCCCAGGTCAAGGTAAACGGTGAACTAACGGGCATCTTTATAATGAAATCAGGCTTAAAACAAGCGGATGGACTTGCCCTAATACTCTTTAATATTGCGCTGGAATATGTCGTTAGGTAGACATCAGCTGAAACCCCGGGTAGACTAATGTTCAAGTCCACACAATTGGTAGTGTTATGCTGATGACGTCAATATTATGGCACGTTCAATCTTAGATACAAAAGGAGCATTTCTGAACCTAGAATCTGAAGCAAACCAAATTGGCCTACAAGCTAATGACACTAAAACTAAATTCATGACTGAAACGAGGAAGAAAACTCCAGCTTGATGAAGTCTGAATGTCGGCGACTGCAACCTTGAAAGTGTGGATAATTTTATATATTGGAGCCAACCTGAATAGAAAAAGCGCTAAAAAGAACGAGGTTCGACACCGCATAAACACCGCAAACAAAGCCTATTACTCCATACTTACGATTCTTAGGTCCAGAGTTGTGCACAAACAAAATAAGCTCCGTATTTACAAAACATTAGTCAAACATATGCTGTTATTTGTAATCGAATTCATTTTCGCCTTCACAAAATACTCCAACTGAAAATAGAAAAAGGCAGCTTCCTTTTAATTTTGTGTATTTTATTTAATTTTATTCTCGAAATCGATTTTCGACCGTAATCGTTCGGTCTTCTTCAGCGATTAATTTATTTTTACTCACATTCCTGCTTATATACTAGCTATGTTTAAGGAAATTTACTCTAGATCATTAAAAAGTAATTAGGGAAATTTGCTTAAGCTAATAAAAGGTACGAAAGGTAATTTACAAAAGGGGTAGTTATAAAAATATTATTTTTACATGATTCAGAAAAGATATTATTATTTAATTAATTTAAATAGCCATGATCTGCAGTTTCCGTCATCCTGATTCATCAACTTTTTCCTTTCCCGGGTAATTGCCAGGCTTTCCATCACATCCAATTCACGTGTATCTCTAGCTTCCTTGATGACTACAGCGTCCTCCATTGTTATCTCGTGTCCCTTCGTGATAATATGTTCCGCTACCGCTGACTTGAAATTCGAAGTTCTTTCTTTCTTTCTTGCTGCTGCTGCTTCGTCTAGATGCTCCTTGATTCGCGTGCCGATGAGCCTCCTCGTTTGACCTATGTACACTTCTTCACAAGTGGGACATTCGATGCGATAGATACCAGATTTCTCGTGTGGTTCGCGCTTGTCTTTCGTTGATCCGAGAACGTTTTTGAGCTGGTTCTTGCTGCTTGATTCGATTAACCGTACAGAATTGAGCTGATTTATTCGCCGCTTGATCCGATTGCTGATGCCTTTGTGATAAGTTAGAGCCTTCCAGTACGTATTCGCATTTGATAATGTTGATCGTCCCTGACGCTGTCTATTAATCTGGATCTTCTGTGCCATTCTCCTAATCGTCGAGCCCTTGAAGCCGTTTAGTTTAGCTGTCTCAACAATGTACCTCATCTCCTTTTCCTTAGCTTCCTTGCTTAGCGGCAAATCGAGCATCCTGTGGATCATGGCCCTGTACGGAGAAGCCTTGATTTGCTGCGAATGATTTGCTGTATTTGGAATCGTTCTTTGTGTGTGAGTTGCTTTCCGGTATACATCGAAAGTTATATTTGTTTGAGTCCTCCTTACTACTATATCTAGGAACGATAGTTTACCGTCTTTCTCTTCCTCCATCGTGAATACTATATTTTTGTGGGCTCCATTCAGGTCAGCAAGGACCTTCTCCACGTTACTCCTTTTCACATATGCAAACACATCGTCCACATATGCTGCGACTGCAGGAGAAAGGCCAGTTACCAAAACATTGGGTCCGATATGTGGACGATGTGTTTGCATATGTGAAAAGGAGTAACGTGGAGAAGGTCCTTGCTGACCTGAATGGAGCCCACAAAAATACAGTATTCACGATGGAGGAAGAGAAAGACGGTAAACTATCGTTCCTAGATATAGTAGTAAGGAGGACTCAAACAAATATAACTTTCGATGTATACCGGAAAGCAACTCACACACAAAGAACGATTCCAAATACATCAAATCATTCGCAGCAAATCAAGGCTTCTCCGTACAGAGCCATGATCCACAGGATGCTCGATTTGCCGCTAAGCAAGGAAGCTAAGGAAAAGGAGATGAGGTACATTGTTGAGACAGCTAAACTAAACGGCTTCAAGGGCTCGACGATTAGGAGAATGGCACAGAAGATCCAGATTAATAGACAGCGTCAGGGACGATCAACATTATCAAATGCGAATACCGAAAGAACGTACTGGAAGGCTCTAACTTATCACGAAGGCATCAGCAATCGGATCAAGCGGCGAATAAATCAGCTCAATTATGTACGGTTAATCGAATCAAGCAGCAAGAACCAGCTCAAAAACGTTCTCGGATCAACGAAAGACAAGCGCGAACCACACGAGAAATCTGGTATCTATCGCATCGAATGTCCCACTTATGAAGAAGTGTACATAGGTCAAACGAGGAGGCTCATCGGCACGCGAATCAAGGAGCATCTAGACGAAGCAGCAGCAGCAAGAAAGAAAGAAAGAACTTCGAATTTCAAGTCAGCGGTAGCGGAACATATTATCACGAAGGGACACGAGATAACAATGGAGGACGCTGTAGTCATCAAGGAAGCTAGAGATACACGTGAATTGGATGTGATGGAAAGCCTGGCAATTACCCGGGAAAGGAAAAAGTTGATGAATCAGGATGACGGAAACTGCAGATCATGGCTATTTAAATTAATTAAATAATAATATCTTTTCTGAATCATGTAAAAATAATATTTTTATAACTACCCCTTTTGTAAATTACCTTTCGTACCTTTTATTAGCTTAAGCAAATTTCCCTAATTACTTTTTAATGATCTAGAGTAAATTTCCTTAAACATAGCTAGTATATAAGCAGGAATGTGAGTAAAAATAAATTAATCGCTGAAGAAGACCGAAAGATTACGGTCGAAAATCGATTTCGAGAATAAAATTAAATAAAATACACAAAATTAAAAGGAAGCTGTCTTTTTCTATTTTCAGATGTGCTGTTAGATGAAAGTGAAACATTAATCCTGAGGAGCGAATCCGAAAAGCAGTGGGTGTATTTGGATGCAAAGTGCTCCGGGAAATCGACGGCCCAGTGAAACAAGGAAGAGAGTGGGGACTACGTTACAACGATGAGTTGTATGAACTATTTGACGATCCACCTGCTTTCTCTTGTGTTAAGATGCGTAAGTTACAAAGGGCGGGTCATGTAGAAAGAATGGAAGAAAACCAGCTACCCAAAAGAACACTAAAGTATAGAGCACAAGGTAGACACCCAGCGAGAAGACCGTAAGTTCGATGGGAAGACACGATAGAAGCTGACAGTAGATCCTCGTTAGGAGTGAACAACTGGCGGACAAGGTCGGGGAACCGTGATGATTGTAGGAGATTAATCCTGTAGGCGGCCGGGCTAGGGCTGTCGCACAGTAGATGATGATGTACTGGTGATGAACTCGAACTTCCCAATTTTTGACCTTTGGTACTAGGCAGTCCAAAGTGAATATTATGTCCGGTATGATTGCAACGCAGCCGCATCGGGGAATAGTAAGGGTTTGGTCTATTTTTGGTAGTATGAGGCCAGTTTCAGTCGCCATATCCCGGATCCGTTATTCCCGAAGATTGGATTGAAGTTTGCCCTATTTAATCGCTCTAGGTTTGAAATCGCCTTTAACGAACACCTGACCCTTTGTGCTCGAAACAGCATTCTCCAAAGCAAAGGCTGGATTGAAAAGATGGTGACGCTTCGCTCGACATTGGGTGCACTAGAGAGTGTAGATCACGAACATTAAACCCAACCAAAAGCATCTCGATCGCTCCTGGCCCTGCACTCAGTAGTGAGCGCTATGTCGAACCCAGGTGACGGCAGTATCAGATTCGTCAGGATACAATATTGGTAAACTTAGGTTATGGTGTCACTTGCTGAGTAGTAGTAAGTCAGCTTGCCTGTCTTTCGCAAAGTGTTCATGTCGATCTTGGGCGTGTGTCCTCTGATGTAAATAACACCGGTCATCACATAAATGCTTTGGCTTTGGTTGGGGTTTCCTGGAAAATGCCGCATTTATCCGTACCTGAAACGTGTTTTTGAGTCAACGTCCTGGCGAAGGAGACAGTGAGTCTCCTCTGCGCACTCCTTCCTTTATGTCCTGCCTTGCCGCAATTGTAGCCCAAGAAGCTGCTATCGATCCCTTACAGCCCTGGGTGGCATGCCGGTATCCGAGGCGCTTGAAGCACTGTTGACGAATTGCTCTACGCCGGATCCTAAAGATAACCCAGCCTATTTTGATTTTCCCCTTGCTAGAAGCTTTTCGGTTTCCTTGTGGTGATTTCAACAAATTACATGCAGTAACCCCTCTTATTTGGTTTAACGAGCCTCCCTTTCGTTTTAAGATGTCTTCTATCTCGGGCAAGTTCATAATACAGCCATCGTCCCTATGTTTGAGAGTGGCCATTGATACGCATGCTTTTTGTCCAAGCATTTTTTGACTGTATCATGGATTGCATGTTTGTTTGTTGCCTCTATTCTGAATTCTACCAGGAAGTTGCCTCAAAGGATCGACCGTACAGCTTGAAAGCAGTTTGTATGTCCGCCGGTGTTTCTGCTTCTCTACCTTCTATATCCTATCTGCGTAAGATCCAGATTTGACCAGCAGTATCCGCTCAATTGTTTTGTGCCACTTCTTGTTCTTGCTTTCTTGGGCCGCATACGATGATCCTTTGTGTTTGAGTTCTTGTAGAGGTTTATTGTTTTTTGCTTGCGAGGCCACTTTTTTGGATGTTATTTCAGCTGCCTTAGATAGCGCTGTCAGAAATTCCTCTTCCAATGAAGCATGATCCTTCGTTGATTCGCCCTCGTCGTATCTAAAGATGATTTCCTTTAAACCTAGCATTTAACATGCATATTATGTATTTCTTGAATGGATTTTGTTTAGGGAGTGCTGGTGTCCTAAGCGAAAGAACTAAATTGTTCTTCACCCGAGCGTTTTGGCTATCAACTTAATAGCACTTAGAGATTCCAGCATATGGCTGGTGCCATTAAAAAATCACGCAGTTTCGTCGAGGCAACTGATACTCATCAAAAGCTGCCGCAACCGGTCACCACAGGGCAGCTCGGCTGCATGGATTCCAGATATCTTCAAACACATACATGACAGTTCCTGATGAGTATCAGTCGCCTCGGTGAACTGCGTCGCCTTGACGAACCTGCGTGGTATTTTTTTGAGTTTTTACATTAGCTACGTAACATAAATGTCCGCATTTCAGTTAAGTTTAAAACGCTTCTGACAAGAGCATTCATCTATATTATCTGATTTTTTTTTTTTTATTTTTCGACTCAATTGTTTCAAATTGCAAAGGAGACAGCCAAGTTTCAAACATTTTGCTTTGCCACGAGCCCATCAGATCAGTTAACGTAGTTTTAATATCTAGTATGAAAAGTACTCCCCAAAAGAACAATAAAAGATGGAGCACAAAATAGACGTTCAACAGAAAGACCGAGGACTCGATGGGAAGACAGCAGATCCTTGCAGGAAGTGATCACCTGACGAACGAGGTGGCAGAACCGTATAAATTGGCGGAGATCAACCCTGGATACCCATGTCATCTATCTGCTGCAAAAAACTGTTTCCTTCTAGATCACCTCAACCCTTTGACAACCTTATAAACTATTTCCATTCAAAATGATGTAGAGGTCATTACCTATTGAAATTTCACGGATACAACTTTTGAAGGTTCCGCTAAAACTTATTGTGGCACATGCCTTGACAGACTTGTTGCGATTTTATAAAAAAAAACACAGGCCAAATTGTTTGGAATTACCTGCAAAAACTAACATAGGCCACCAAAGAATATAAGCATGACCAACCCTAATTTCACCCTAGTCGCCTAGTCTAAATTAACCAACTGTAAACCTCATTGCTTTCCTTCACTCCCCCAAAACTCACTCAGGAAGACATGATCAAAACGATCGCAACAATAATGATGATGATCATCATCATGATAATCATGATGTTGACAAAGATCAAGTTGATTGTTCAAAGAGTAGATTAAGATCTTCCGGTGTAGTGTTCTTGTTCAATTTTCAAGTGACGTTTCTTTTCCTTGAGTTGCGTCGAGATGATGTGTCGCTCGCTATTGTCTGCACATTTTTCGGGTCACTTTCCAGCCAACCAACAACAGCAAACTGATCAAACAGCCCCAGATCAACAGACCCAAACAGACGTGACTGTAATGTGGAATGAATGAATGAATCGAGTGAATGATCCAAGCCGGAGGGCGGTCAATAAATTGTAGACGAAGAAGCGAGAAATTAACATACTTACGAGTATACTCGAATAGACATTATTCTTTTATTCTTCCCTCGTGGCCATTAAGAAAAGTTGATTATGGTGAATGATACAGAACTTATCGAGCATGCTTAACCGATAGATGTTTTGTCTACATTAACATAAATTTAAGTAGAAATGCCTGAAATGATTACGAGGAGTATTTCCAGTTTGCAGAAATTAAATCGAGTTGATGATTCAGATGTTAACTTGTTGAGTCTGTGGAATTCGCTTAAAATGAGTAAGGCTTGAGAAATCAATGAGTATTGTGCATCCCAGAGAACTTTTATTGATTAGGTCGATGATGTCATTACATGATTAAAATTATAGAAAATTTCAGGACAAATTAATTTTCAAACCATTCGATTTTCATCATTATAAAACTTTTCAACCATCAACGTAAAATCCATCTCAACGAAACGTAATATTAGAATCCTTAGGGAGGAATTTCATCCAGAAAATTTTACGTTGATTAAATAGCAAAACTTTTAAACCCTTGAGCCCGAATGGCGTGGCAAATTGGATGTATTGAAATCGATTGATTTTACATTAAAATGCAACCAACATTGAACCATTTTTCAGCTTAATTATCCTCTCAGCTTAATTTGATTATGCATATTTTAATGCTCTTTTTTTGGACTACGTGTTGTTAAATGGCTTTAATGAAATCGTTATAAAAGTAAGAGAGTTTGTCCTGTCGCTTATTAATACACATTTTTCTCCTGCCTAATGCTCTGAAATGAGGCTCAGTGAAACAAGGGACGGAGCTGAGACTACGTTACAACAATGAGTTGTATGAACTATTAGAGGAACCAGGTCTGTATATTTTGGGATACTTTCGCAAACGAAATATCGCATTAATAATGTCCGTAAGTGTTTGTAAAATATTGTCTGGTAGCCAAGAAATCATAGTGTTTGTAAAAGTGTCGTTTCCAGGTGATTTATGTTTGTCGAGTGTCTGTATAATGTTTTTGATTTCATCTAAGTCCGTTGGTTTAATCCTGTCTTCGTGTTGAATGCTATCCATCAGGAGTCTGTTGACAGAAGATTCAACTCTCTCCTCAGTTTCCAAGTCCTCCTCATCCGAAGAATTTTCGCGGAATTGTGATTCTAGAGAATCTGCAAATTCCTCTGCCTTACCTGCATCGTAGAATTGTATCCCATTCGGACCATGAGTAGGCGGTACCACAATCTTACAGTTTTTCCGAAAGTATTTGGTCATTCTCCAGAAACTGGCACACCCAGGCTCGAGACTCTGTAAAAAGCTCTCCCATTGCTCGTCTCGGAATACCCTTTTTTTTTTGTGGTAGGGAGGTGAAGGCATTGACGCCCGCCGAGTCTGGCAGTGTGGGACTCCCATGAAGGATACCCTTGGACTACCCACTAAACACCTCCCCTGTCAATCTGAGAACCTAGCCTGGAACCGTTCGACACATTACTTCGGGCCAGGTCTCGTTTTGTTACGCCGTGGGGCGCCTTCAAGCTGGGGAGTCCCTTTCCTAGCGGGAGGGGAGAGGGGAAGAGGAAATGCCAGAAGAGCGATCCCCCAGCCCCAGCGGCTCCGGCTGCTGTGAGTCCCTTTTATATTTCAGGACTGCCCGAGCATAATGTGCCACCTGGTTCCACTTGTCAACCGATTCGAGCATCACCGCAACTATATTATCCGGGGTAAGCTCTCCCGTCTCCCTGTGGAGTTCCCTTCGCAGCCTGACCCATTTTGTACACGCAAAAAATGTGTGACAGGCATTGTCCTCCTCTCCTGGGCAAAACCGACCATCGGGAGACCGTGACTTACCGATCTTGTGCAGGTAAGACTGAAAACACCCGTGCCCGCTCAAAAGCTGGGTCAGATAGAAGTCAGTCTCACCATGCCTTCGATTTAGCCACGGTCTCACGTCCGGGATGAGGCGCGCAGTCCACCTTCTCTGCGTGCAATTCCCCCAAGACTGCTGCCAATCGTTGAGCGAGCGTTGTCTCTCCTCGCGGACAACCATCTCCCTCGCATCCTCGTTTCGGCGCAGGTAAATAGCGCGGCGTTCTCTAGCAAGGAGGGCGACAGGTATCACGCCTGCAATCACTCTCACCGCCGAGTCGGAGACTGTTGGATACGAAGATGCAATTCTCAGTGCTCCTCTTCTCTGTACCTGTGCCAATCGTTTTCGGTATACCTCCTTGTTGAGAGCGTCGCCCCATACCTCTGCTCCGTACAGTAGCACTGACCCTACAGCACTCATCAAGGGGCGTCTTCTTGATGGGCTGGGTCCCCCTACGTTGGCCATAAGTCGTCTCAGGGCCGATAATCCCGAAGCAGCCTTCTCAGCCGTTGCCCTAATTTGCTCAGAGAAACTCATCTTCGAGTCGATCAGTAGCCCCAGGTACTTCACCGCTGGCTTCGATTCGATTTGTATACCTCCAATACTGATCATCCTAACTCTAGGGATTCTCTTTTTTGTCAAGATGACCACTTCGGTTTTCTCCAGTGCCAAACTGAGCCCGCGAGCAGTCATCCAGTCCCTCACTCGGCGCATTAGCATACCTAGCCTAAGTTGCGCTTGTTCAACGGTGCGTCCAGCGACCAGAGCCGCAACATCATCCGCATAGCCGACCAAGCGCGACTCATCTGGCATCTCAAGTCTCAGTAGACACGTTCCACAGGTCCGGACCAAGGATAGATCCCTGGGCAACACCCGATGTAATTTCCATCCTTCGTTGGCCCTGTGTCGTGTCGTGGAGCAGGCTTCGGTCCTTTAGGTAGTTCCTCAAAAGCCGCATTAGATATTCTGGAACTTGAAAAGAGTTTTCCAGCTTGTCCAGAATATCCACCCATCTAGCGGAGTTGAAGGCATTCCTGACGTCGAGTGTCACCAACAGGACGATCCGTCGCTTGGTGCGACTATATGCCTCTGCCTTTTGGACTGCGTTCACCACCTCTGCAATCGCATCAATGGTAGAACGTCGTGCTCTAAAGCCGTACTGCCGAGGAGATAGGTCCCCAGCAGCACGAATCGCGTCAGTGAGTCTTCCCTTGATGAGTTTCTCTAGCACTTTTCCAGCCGTGTCTAGCATGCATAACGGGCGGTATGCAGACGGCGATTCGGGATTTCCCTTCCCCTTGCTGACCAGCACGAGCCTCGCCACCTTCCATCGTACCGGGAAAACCCCGTCCCGTAGGCAAGCGTTGAATGTGCTGAGCAGCAAGTCAGGACAATGGTGATAGACGAGCCGCAACACCTCAGCTGGAACACCATCTGGACCTGGAGCCTTCCTCGCTTTCAAGGAGAGGACTGCCTCCTCCAGTTCCAGCTGTGTGAAGAGTGGGCACTCTACTGCTGTTTCACCATGGACAGCGTCAACACGGACGGGATGGGCAGGGAAGAGTCCCCGCACTATCGCGTCCATGTTTTCCGCGTCATGTATACAAGGCTTCCGTAGGCCACCAAGTTTCCCCATGACCAGCTTGTAGCCAAGGCCCCACGGATCCTTGTTCACATTGTCCACTAGGTCTTGCCAGCAGCGAGCCTTGCTACTGTTGATCAGTTTGCGAAGGCATTTCCTGGCTGACTTATGTGCTGCCACCTGGTTGCATGCCTCGTCACGGTTCCGCGCCCGTTGAGCTTCACGCCGAAGCTTGTGACACTCCCTCCGCTTTTCAGCGATTTCAGTAGACCACCAGTACACTGGGGGCTAGCCGTGCCGGGGTCTTCGGCGGGGCATAGAAGCGCAGCAAGCAGTCGTGATTATGCTCATGGTAGAGTTCACCACGTCTTGAGCTGCCAGTTCTTCCGTCCCCTCCGGAGCTCCCTGCAGCGGCTCACCTGCTGTGAGAACCTTGACGAACCTCTCGACGTCCATTCTTCCAATGTTCCATCCAGTTGTAGAAGGCCGAGAGCACGGACGTCGGGAGACAGCATCACTTATCTCAAGCAGAATGCACTGGTGATCACTGGCTGAGTAGTCCTCTAATACTTTCCAGTTGTGTATCCTCCGTACTAAGGACTCCATGGCGAATGTCACGGCCGGTATGGTTCCCTCACAGCCAATACGGGGGAAAGTCGGCGTATTTCCGGAGTTTAGTACGACGAGGGCCGTCCTGGCCGCCATTTCCAGGATTCGTTTTCCCCGCGGATCCGTCCGAGGCATGCCCCATTCGATTGCTTTAGCATTGAAGTCGCCCCCAACGAGCACTTTACCCTCTGCGTTCGAGACAGCGCCCTCCAGAGCATTAAGCTTGGCTTGGAAAGATGATATCGGCTCGTTAAGCGTTAGGTACACACTAAAGAAGGTGATCCCTGAGCACCGAACCCACACGAAATCAGCCCCCGTCCACAACTCTCCGTTTGAAAGTCACTGTTCCGAACCTAGATAGCGGTAGTACCAGTTTCATCAGAGTACCACAATGCATGACTTTTACTATGGTCTTGCTCACTCAGCAGCAAGAAGTCGGCTTTCCTGTCCCTCGCAAACTGCTCGAGCAGATTTTGGGCGGTTGAACTGCGGTGTAGGTTTAGCTGCAGGATGCGGGTCATCGAAGCTCTGATTTGGCCTTGGCTAGGGCTTCCTGGAACACTCGGCATTTTCCTGATCCCAAGATGTGTCCAAAATCAGGTTTTGGATCAGCATCCTTGCAAAGAATACAGTGTGCCTCCTTCGTACACTCTTTTCTTTTATGTCCCATTTCACCGCATTTGTAACATAGGGAACTCCTATCGGGTCCTTTGCATACTTGTGTGGTGTGACCATAACCAAGGCATTTGAAACATTGAAGAGGCGAGGCGTTGCTCTTCGCCGTATCCTACAGACAACCCACCCAATTCGTACTTTGCCCTTGTTCAGGAATTGTTCGGCGTCCTTTTCGGTCAAGTCAACTATGGCCATGCGTTGTCCCCTGTTGTTTTCTGGTGTCAGTCTCACTTTGATCCTTCCCACGCTAGGGAACTCCCTTTTGATGGCCTCTTCTACCTCGGCCAGATCCGTCACGCAGTCAATGTCCCGTATTTCGATCGTTGCCATCGGCTCGAGCGGGGCTATAGTTGCGCTTTTGCCGAGGACTTTCTTTACTGCGTCACAGAATGCTTCTTTATTGCCGGCCTCTGCTCCGAATTCGACTAGTATGTGGCCCGACCGCGTTGATCGTACTACTTTAATGGTAGTATTGGTGTCTTCGGGCCTTACGTTTCCCCTGATGTCCCGCAGCACCTCCGCGTAGGATCGGCCATCTTGGGGCTTTACAAGCAGTGCCTGCTGCCGGGGTCTTCGTCGGGGCTTCTGCCTCTCCTGTTTTGCATCAGGTCCTTTTTCTAATTGGGCGTCCGTGCGAATTTTATTTTCTGGCTTTTTTTGAAGGAGTTTCTTAGCGGCTTTCTTCGCTCCTTTTGTAAGCACTGTCTGGAACCCCCGATCTGGTGCTCCACGCCCGTCAAGTGCCTCTTCCTTCCTTCTTTTATCCCGATCTCCTTCGATTGGGCTAGACGCCATTCTTTTGTTGACTTTTAATGATGGAGCTCTCTGCATGTCGCCTTTAGATTTCGCCCTAAGCGCCTCTTTAGCCTTCTGTTCATCTTCGGCCCTTAACCAGCTCCGCCGATAGTGCCCTATGCGATCTAGGAGCTCCTCTAGTTCAAGGAGCCCTGCCTTTGCTACTTTGCTAATTTTTGGGGAGTCGCATGCAGCTTGTATTCTTTTCAGAACATCTCCCGCTTTTCGAAGTAGTCTTTCCTCTTCGTATCGCTGGTTCGCAATTGTACCTTGCAACCATCCTTGGCAGAGGTTTTTGCGTTCCGTTTCCGAGTGCAGTACTTCCGCCACATTTTCAACGGTGGCGGTACAATCACGCGGTGTCTGGTCACTCTTTGCTTTTAGTACCGTAATCTCCTCGTTTGCTTCTGGATTTTTCGTTGCAATGTCGGGATTTGTGACCCTTGCATCGGTCGCTTTAGTAACGATCGCAGCCGTGACAATCGAATTTTCGGTGCTCTTTACGTTATCTTCCACTGCTCGAACACCTGAAGCATCTTGCTGAGTCTCCCGCTTCTCCTTAATAGGACGCTCGGGCGTTCGCATAATTTTTTTGCTGCGCCCAAACGCCGCTGGAATCTCAGTCTGCACCAGACTGTCTGCTGTTCTCCGTTTTTCGTCTACCGTCACTGTCATCGTGTTAATCTTCGTTTTTTTCGTGGTTAGTACAGCTCTCGATGTACTGTTGACATCGTGGCTGCAACCGCTGGTTGCGTCGTCGTTATTATTTTTGGTTTCATTTGTTGGATGTTTTTGATCTTTTGATTTTGTTTGCTCCATTTTATTGGGTCCCCCCTCGGAGCCGCTATCTCCGTTCGTGTGTGTAGTCGCCTTTTTGGTCCCATGGTTATCTTTGCAGAGCAGGGAGGCTATGCGAGGGTTGGCACAAGCCCTTATGGGGACAAGTGCTCAGAGCTAGACCAACGCTAATCGGGAGTCCGTCTCAACCGAACCTACACCACCAACACAATGGTGCGAACTTCGAACGTACTCCGAGGCCTGCCAAGATTTTACCGGGACGGAGACGGTATGATAGTTGAATTGGAGCCATTCACACACGAGTTTCACCTCGGCGCTACTGTGCAAAGCAACTAGGTCCAAACCATCACATCCGCCAGCCCAGAGCGTCAATTCCAGTTCGTTGTCCAAAGCGTAGTCCAGATACAATAAGAGTCGTTACCTGTCATCCCAGGAGGGAACCTCACGGCACCCCCCATATCCTCGGGTCCGTGGGGGCGGCACTCCCCAAAGAATGCTAGCCTCCAAGAATGTTCTTGTCGACCGGCTTTCTCCCTGCGGGAATTTCCTCGGGTACATGGGGGCGGAACTCCCCAAAGAATGCTAGCCTCCAAGAGTGGGCTTGTCGACCGGCATTCCCCCTGCGGAGTTTCCTCGGGTACGTGGGGGCGGAACTCCCCAAAGAATGCTAGCCTCCAAGAGTGCTCTTGTCGACCGGCATTCCCCCTGCGGGGGGAATACCCTTATTTTATCACGGATTTCATTCGTCATCCGAGTAGCGTTTATGCGTAGCGTAGGGTCACCTGTAAACCTAGCTCTCCCCCGAACTTTATTCCTTCTCCTGATCAGTTGTTTGATATTCTGAGGGAGTTCATAGGGATTCGTTTCCCTTCTCGGAGTTATGACCGTGTGGTCCTCTTTTGCCTGTACAATTTTCTGAGTTATGTTCGCAATGATATTGTCGATGTCGTCGGCCGTTTCTGGTGATTGAAAATTAGTTTCATTGGCCAATGCGACTTTAAACGCTTTCCAGTTGGTAGTTTTCTTTACCTGCATAGGAACATCTATATAGATGTTTTCTATGAGGAAAAGGACTGGTTTGTGGTCGGAAGACAGTTCGTCGAGGACATTTAATCGAACATTTTGTGTGAAATCTCGTGATATTCCGATGTCCAGTACAGAGCCTTTTCTTGACCCGTAATGTGTTGGTTCATTGGGGATATGCAGGCTGAAGTGTTTGGCTGTGATGAATTTATTGAGCTCGGTCCCAGCTTTATTGCTTCTCACAGTTCCCCAAAGGCGGTGTGTGGCATTCAGATCTCCTGCAATGAATATAGGGCCATCAAATGCAGTAAGTACTCTGAGATCATCTGAAAGATTTCTATTTGACGGAGGATTGTAAACAGAAATCACAATGAACTCCAGAAAATCAGTTCGCGCCTTGATTATTGTGGCCTCTAGTTTTTCAAGGGTGGGTGTATTGATGAGATAATGACTCACGTTTCTTCTCACGAGAATGGCCGTTTCGCCTCCCCTACCCGTCATTCTATCATTTCTGTACATGATGTAGTTGGGGATGCGGAATCGTCTTCCAGGCTTCAGAAAGGTTTCTTGGATCATGATGATATCGTATTTATGATCAGAAATAAATTATTGAAATTCACCTGTATTCTGAGGCAAAGAATTCGCATTCCACGTCCGAATTGAAACGTGATTCATTAAACTCATTAGTGTTTAGTGTTGATGACATTTTGAGATGCAGCGAACATGGTTTGAATCATGTTTGCCATCATCTCTTGCATCATGTTTTTGAACTGTGTCTGTATTTTGGCAAACATTTGGTCCATATTGTGACTTTGATTTTGTATGCGTGGGGGAGCCTGTGTCGTGGTTGTTTGTTTTTGTTCTGGTTGTGTGGGTTGGGCCGCAGCAACCTGTGCGAACGATCTTCTCACGTTCTTTGAATTCCTGGGACAACCCCCGTACCTTGCTGGATGTTCTCCGCCACAGTTAACACATTTTGCCTTCTCTTCTATTTTCTTCGGACAGTTCGAGAAATGGTGAAGCGAATCGCATTTGACACATCGAGACTGTGCATGACAGTTGCTAGCAGAATGTCCAAATTGTTGACAATTGTGGCACATATCCTGCCCCGTACGAGGACGCTGTGCTTCCACGATGCACATAAGATGGCATACAGATTTTATATTGTAAATATTTGTTACGGTTTTTGGGAGGAGAACCTTGACGACTTTAGAGAGACCTTCCCTCATTTTAATGTAAAAGACTTCAAATGGGTTGAAGCCCTGAGACTGTAAGTCTTCTTTGATCTCTTCTGCTGAAAGGCCATACAAACCCCTGATGACAACACTCAGCTGTCTATCTTCTGGAAGTATACAAGTGTGGTATTGCAATTCCTTTTTTTTTAGTGCTTTGGTCAGTCGTCTGTGATCTGTGGGTGTAGTTGGTATAATTTGTATTCCCAGGTAGACCCTTTTCGCGGATGTGTAAGAAATGTTTTGTGTTTTCATTATGTTTAGTGTTTGGGACCATTTTGAGGGCTCTCGTAAAATGATCGGAAATGTTTTTGATTCTTGTGTTTGTGTTGCGGGTTGTGTGTTTGTAGTGTTTGGAACTGTTGGCTTTGGTTTCGGTGTGATGGCCATTTCTTTGAATATCGTAGCTGGTTTTGGTGGTGGAAGGGCAGGGAAAATCTCATCCTCTTTATGTTTGTTATTATCGCAGTCAACTTCCATCTCACTCTGTAGTTTCATATGAGGAACATGACTTGGGAGGTGAAGACGCCCTCACCTTTCGCTTTTTCATCCGAGGGCTGTCTTTTTGGATTTTCCGTTTACCTTAGCCTGGTTCTTGAGCATTAACACTAGTTCTGCATTTTTCGCAGCAAGCAGCTCATTTTTGTTTCGCTGGTCG
Organism: Odontomyia ornata; assembly: GCA_963969285.1. Lineage (NCBI taxonomy): Eukaryota > Metazoa > Arthropoda > Insecta > Diptera > Stratiomyidae > Odontomyia > Odontomyia ornata. The sequence goes on from OZ017742.1 coordinate 88,349,805, forward strand.
GCCAGCTCGTCATTAGTTTTAGCGAGAGTTTCTTGTGTTTGTAACAGCGTTACAAACACTTGATCCAACTTCAGCGTTATATTGTCAAGCTGGGCGACCAACGAAACAATTTGTTCTTCTTTGTCAGCAGGTATGTCACGTCCGGCAACCACGCCACCGTCCGTCGACATCCTGTCCACCAAAAGGGAACTATCTATATGCTATAATTTGTAGAAAGTCCGCCAAATAACTAATTTTCAATATTAAATAAAATTCAGAATTTAGAAAGTATATAACAAGTAAAATTGACTGAGGCTGACCCAGGTCAGTAAAGGAATACCAAGTACTCACCCAGAGGGCCGGTATTATCTCTTCTATCTTCTTATTCGCTCTATCTTATATTTCTTTCTATCTCCTTATTCACTCTATCTTCTTCTCTTTCGCTCTATCTTCTTCTATTTCGCTCTACCTATCTGATGTCTCGCTCTACCTTCTTCCCTCCTATCTTCCCTCTCACTCTGCTTCTCTCCTATTCGCTATCTCCCTCTGCATTCGACTTCCTCCTCTACCAATCTTTTGTCTCCTTCTTATCTTCCTTCTTCTTATCTTCTGTCTCCTTCTTATCTTCCTTCTTCTACCTCCTTTTTCTTCTATCTTGCATGCACTTTACTTTCAACTTTCACTATCCGTCAGCACGTCGACTACATAACTTGACTTATTTATTTATTTATTTATTTATTGATTTATTTATTTATTTATTTATTTATGTTGCCATTAACTGAGTTACCTCTAATACAAATGGTGAAGTATATACTAAGAAACACACAAAATTAACAAATTAGTAAACTAATAAGTTTTTGTTTAAGTAAATAAAGAGGACGAGGAAAAGGACCAATTTGTAGACAATCATGATTGCGAGGTAGCCTTAGCAGTGGAGAATGGAAGTACGGGTTAATCCGAGCAAAGGGTACAAGAAAGATACTAGCATTTCTACCCGAGCGCAGATTTAGCCTATAATAAATTCGAGAATCAAGATTTGTATCCGTAAGGCGGTTACATATTTTAAAGAGAAGACATTCATCAAGTATCAATCTGCGAATTTCAAGAGAAGGAATCTGAAGGAAGGACAGGCGATTTTCTTAGGTCGCATAAGGGATTTTGAATTTGAAAAATAGAAAACGGGTGAACTTCCTCTGGACAGATTCAAGGAGAACAATCAGATAATCATTGTGAGGTGACCAAATTTGAGAACAGTATTCAAGAAGGGAACGTACGATACAGATAAATAGTTTGATAGCAGACTTAGGGTTAGAAAAAATAGAAGTATGCCTAAGAACAAAACCCGAAACACGGGAAGCTCTAGTGACTAAGTTTATAATGTGAAGGTTAAATTTGAGCTTTGGGTCGAAGATAACCTCTAAGTCTTTCACCTGATCCACTACTGTTAGACGAGTTTGATTCAGTAAATAGGAATGGGATATTGATGAACTTTTCAACGGAAACGATATTTTGTGACATTTAAATTCAAAAGGTTAGCCTTACACCAAGAAGACAGAGATAACAGATCGTTTTGGAGAATATGACAGTCAGCAGGCGAGTTGATTACTCTGTAGATCTTCAAATCATCCGCAAATAAGAGACAGGAAGAGTTAAACACTGATGGGAGATCATTGATAAACATGGTGAAAAGGAACGGACCTAAGATGGAACCTTGTGGAACTCCAGAGCAGGGATGAAATGACTTAGAAACCGAGTCATCAATGACAACTTGGCATGTTCTAGAAGCTAGGTATGAAGTTAACCATGACAAAACGGAGCCACTCACACCATAATGCTGCAATTTGCAAATAAGAATGTCATGGTTGACAGTGTCAAATGCCTTAGAGAAATCAGTGTAGATAGTATCCACTTGAAGACTGTCATTTAAGGCTACCGCCACAGTGTCCGTAAATTCCAAGAGATTGGTTATGGTAGAACGATTTGGCACAAAACCATGCTGCTCAGGAGCTATTTGGCAACAAAGAGAAGAATAGAGCTCTAGGTGGACAATTCGTTCTAAAATTTTAGAAAAGGATGAAAGTTTTGAGATAGGGCGGTAATTCTCCACCATGGTCGGGTCACCACTTTTGTGTATTGGAGTAACATTAGCAATCTTCCAGCAATCTGGCATGTGACCTGTTGTCAAACTTAGATTGAAAAGCAATGAAAGTGGAAAGCTAATGGTAGATGCTAATGCTTTAATAAAGAAATTGGGAATGCCATCCGGCCCAGGTCCAACGTTAGGATCAATAGAGTTGATAATAAGTTCAACTTGAAGAGGATTCGTGACTATCGAGGTGATAATAGGCGAAGGCAATACGGAAAAAGAGGAAGGTATAGAAGTCTTGTTATATGAAGAAAATGTAGAGGAGAAAAAGGTGGAGAACAAGTTAGAAATTTCAGAAGGGGAAGAAGCAGTCTTGCTATTCCACTGAAAAAAATTTGGGAATGCACTTGAAGATCTTTGAGCTTAAACAAAAGACCAAAAGGGCTTAGTTTGGTTGGAATGAAGAGACTTTTCGATATTATCATAATATGCTCTTTTGGCTGTCAGAACCTCCATATTGGCAATTGACCGATACCTAACAAACTCTTGACGATAATCAATTGTTCCATGAGATTTCCACAATTTATGAGCTTTATCCTTATTTTTAATGGCTTCCTTAACATGCCTCGTAAACCAAAGAGGATTAGCGCCTGCTGAGGAGGCATAAAGTGGAGTGAAGTTATGGATACTAATAAATAGAAAGGAATAGAATTTTGATATTGCTTTTTCACAATCCAAGTCAGCAAAGAAACTTTGCCAGTCAATGGTAGAAATATGCGTGGAAATTGAATGGAAATCGGATTTGTAAAAATTGAACCTAGGCCGCGTACGAGTTTTGCAACGTGCTAGATATTTCAAAGAAAGGACCATAGAGAGGGGAGGGTGAAATGAGTCCGTGTCTACATACGGAACCGCCGACCGAGATACAGAAAGATGTTGATCAGCAACGTTGGAAAGCACTAGATCCAGCAGTTTATCGTTAACATGATGTACAGAATTAAATTGAGAGAGGGAGCAGCGACTTAAAAAAGAGGAAAGAACGATGGATAGATTATTCGTAGAAGACGGAACTGATGCAGGAAAAGATGACCAAGAAACCAAGGGCGAGTTGAAATCTCCACAAATTAATAAAGGGGAGTCTGGGAAGAAGGAGTCAATGTAAGATGAAAGCTCATCAAAGAACGTTTCATATGTAGGAATTGAAGAGTTACAAGGAACGTAAGTAGAGGCAACAAGAAGAAACTTATTGTGTGACGTTTGGACTTTTACAAGAATACATTCTATAGGAGAAGATGGAGAGAAATTCGAACAGGCTGAAGCTGAAAAAGTCTTCTTAGTGGCTATCAAGACACCCCCGCCATCGATTTTAGATGAAGCTGTGACGTCTCGATCTCGTCTAAAGATATTGTGTTCAGTCGAAAGTTCATTATTAAGGATACTTCCATTCAACCACGTCTCTGTAATACAGATGATATCATCCGACGCGGTAAAGCAAGACGTATTAAAAATATTTAATTTGGTCCTTAGTCCCCTAACATTTTGATAATAAATTTTAATGTTATTAAAGCTATTATGTACTATTTTCTTGCGTGAACCGTAGGATTGCGGAAAAAATTTGTCTTTTTAACAGGTACGAATGGTTTCACTAGTGTACCAGGAAGCCAGAACTCGGGACGACATACAGAATCAATGCTTGGTAGAGCTATAAGTTTAAAGGAGGATACTACTCGATCCGGCAGATTTTCCTTTGTAATCTTAGTACAGCTTATGATTCCATTTAGATTTCCAAGTTTCGCTTTAATAAAGTTGAGAATGTCGTCTACCGAAGTCTCATATGCTAGCCTCGAGATGAAAATTTGATTCGGTGGAGCAACAACACGGTATAGTTGATTATTATTAACACCTGCAGGAGACGTTGAACGACCAGGGTCACTGTTATCGATAATTGGAATTACGATTGGATCGCTTCCAGGACCATCAAAAGCAGGTTTACCAATAGGAAGAATGTAGTCAGCATGGCTATTGCTTGGGTTATTAGATCCTGCAGGAGATGGATACATATTTTTAGAATATTACCTGCTTCTGGTTTGAATTGTTGAGATGACTGGTGACGTATTCTGCACGGCATTGAACTTAGCACTAGCTGTAAATTTCTTCTTGACTGGTCTATTAAAAAAAAAGTGTAAGGGATCGTTCATATAAAGATACGAAATTGTTATGTCCCTAATGGAAATTCCTATATTATTGTCAACAAAGCACTGGCACTGAGAGTTGAAACGTCTGAGTTCTTAGCTATTAAGTTTCATGATTAGGTGCTGCAACACTATCTCAATTATGTTTATACAACACCGGCATAACCTCACGCTACTTGCTAAATAATAAGCAATCAAGCATTACTTTCCTAACTTAAAAATTCCTCTCAAATATTTGTCGAAAATTCTCTCAAATTAAATTAGCAACATAGTCACGTTGATAACAAATCTCTTAGTCCCAGCTGCGCTAAGAATTCAAAAACGAAATTGATTAATGCTAACCAAGTACTGATGATATGCAAATTCGAACAACGTCGTGAAACCTGTTATCACATCCTCACACCATCACTATCGATTTTCACACGTCTTGTGTTGAAAATTCTAGAATTCACTAGACAACGCCAATAGTAGACCATCATCAATGGCCAATTCATTTTCGCTTCGGGCGGTTTTAAGACATGTTCTTCCTTCGCCAGCATCACCCAAACAACACCGTGACGAGGACGCCATTGCATAATCTCTCGATTTAAATTCACATTGGATATCGTGTTTTTGTCCATGTCGTTACATTTCGCAGCTTATTATTCATCGTTTTACTTAATTCCATGTTCCGGCGATGGAACAAGCGCGGAAAATGACTTGGCCTAGTGTTTTTCCGTTAAACTCGTTTATTCTGCTCAATGGGTTCGCAAAGGATAAAGAGGATCTTATTTCCGACAAAGAAAAGGGTGGAGGAAGCGTTCAAAGCTTTGGCACAATGGAAAGGATTTCCCTTGGACAAAGAATTTCATTAGAGATCCCTAACAATTTCTATTAGGTAAGAAGAAAGTAATAAGCAAACATCTACTGTTTCCTCTAATAAAGTCTCCAATATCGATTTGTTGTCCTAATCGACTAAGTCAACACTCTCCAAACAAGGTTAGAAATAAGTAACGCGACAACGTTGTCAGCGAAAACAACATAACGACATCACTAATGTCAATGAATAGACGACGTACGTAGGCTAAGCTGAAGCGGGAACCTGATAGTCATTGGTAGCGCGGAGATGCCTAGATACAATGGCAAGGTAGGTAGGTAGTTAGGTCTAGGGCCCAGCCAAGAAACCCGTCCATTAGTGTCAGGGTATCACCTTTCATGGTTACCGTAACTGCTCTCCAGCTGCCGTGCAAAACCCCTTCAACAAGACGCGATGTTCTAGCGTGCGGTTATTAGACTCAACGCTTAACAATAGTTTGCACGTGTACTTACCATCTTTGACTTTTACCTCAAGCAATTGGTAAACGTGATACCCCGCAGAGTATGGAAGCAGCCGAGCAACGGAACTGCAGTGTGATAACGTAACTGGCGTTTTCTTAAATAATCGGAGGAGCGTTAGACACAGGGAAGACTGAACTAGTAACTTTGTCGCTGCTTGCGTTGTCAGGGCTCATGAACTTTAGGAGTTTATTGAAAACCGCATAGCAAAGAAAGAGAACTATTAAGAACTGCTAGCATGGCTGGAAGTCGTCTTCGACGGTTATTCAGTTGGATGAGTGAGCTATCAACGGGATAAATAGGAACTGGATCATGTTGCAAAATTGAATGTGACGACAAGCAGAGCGTGGATTTGTGCATCTTTCAAAGGAAACAAAGATGCTTTTCTTGCGGTTACAAACGTATTAAGGAAATAACCGTTTTGATATATAAATTTAATGAATATATTACATTTGATGGCTATACAAAATTCATCCATGAATTATGTAAAAAATTGAGTAGGTAGGAGCTTGCTCCTAACAGAATAGGTTCTTCCTTTTCCTTACGCATCTCGACATCGTTAAAATATTTGCAAAATCTGATGTTGGAAGATTTCGTCAATACTTTTAATTTGATATTACATGACTATCATCGTTGAAAAAAATGTTTAGGGGTCACATCCTAACATGGGGGGACGTCCTCAATATCATCCGATATTTTATTGCCAAAAAAACATACATCAGACCATTAAGATTTCCCCAAAATTTGGTTCTATATTCTATAATTCCTGAGAAAACTTATGAATCACCGGCAAGCAAACGGATAGACAGACAAGTAGCGATTTTAATAGGGAATTGATTAATTTTAAATAAACTATAAACAAGTTGGGTAGACAGACCTATGCTCTTGTCAGAAGGGTTTTGTACTCAACTTACAAAATGCAGTAACCAGCAACGAATACCTGTAAAATCAAGAAACACGTCATGTTCGAGGATCATACTATTATTAACAAAGTTGAAAGAATTTTGACTTCTGAGGTATTTGTTAAAGTTATACCCATAAATATCTCGCTTGATCATTTTTTCAGGTTATTTAGATCACGGGTGCCCATTCGCGAGGGAGCAAACACCTTTTTCATGTATTTTCGATACGCGGCGGTCAAGACGCTAAAAAACTATTTATTCTCTAATTTCCCACTGGCCACGATACTTTTATTCGAAGCGTACGGGTGGCCGGATCTTACGCCCACTGCGCGTTGTTGTTGTCGGTTCGCTAGTGAGAGGCCTCGCCTTCGTAGTAGATTCTTGCGTGAGGAATGCGCGTTTGAGCCTGCCGACCGAAATCAAGGCGGGGTGTCCATTAATGTTGATGCGGAAATACTTGTCCTTGAGGGAACCAGGTATGGACCGTCGTATGGTGGTGTGACCGATGATTTCACTTTGTCGTTCCGTATGAAGACGTGTGAGCTGCTGCCTTATGCTCGGTGTACGAACGTTGGGGTGATGGTGTGCTGTGCCGTGTCTCGAGGTCGCAGTTTTGTCATGCGTGACCTGAGATCACGTAAGAAGTCCGTTTCGTTGATGTTTGGCTGGGATGCGGTGAAGAATTTTCCTGGAAGCCGTAGGCTGGTGCCGTAGACAATGTCTGCGGGTGTAGCGTTAATATCTTCCTTCAATGCGGCGCGTAGTCTTAGGAGCACAAGAGGAAGCACCTTCGTCCATTCGGCTGTGTCGTAGCAGCGGATGGCGGCTTTGACTGTGCGATGCCATCTCTCAATGATTCCGTTGGCAGCAGGATGGTACGGAGTTGTCCGCAGGTGGTTGATTCCCAGAATACGATTTGGCTCTCGAACTGGTGTCCCAGGTCAGTAGTTATTCCTGCCGGCACTCCAAAGCTTATCCCTGCATTGATAAGCGCCTCGGCGACTGTTGTTGCGGTGATATTCTGGAGCGGAACGGCTACGGGCCAACGTGTGAACCTGTCAGCAATTGTTAGGCAATAGCGGTAATCATCGTTCGGGGATAGTGGTCCGATGAGGTCGATGTTGATATGCTCGAACCTGATGTCCGGCGGGGCGTATCGTTGGAGCGGTGACTTGACGTGGGGTCCGACCTTGTTGCGCTGGCAGGCCATGCAGCTTCGTACGAAGCTATTGATGAGTCGTCTAGTTGCTCGTATGCCCGGGTGGGCTAGGCCATGCATCATATGCATGATTGCTGACCTAGTCAGCTGCAGTGCGTAGGGTCGAACCTTGTTGTCAGTGACTATGCAATGCAGTGGCGTGGCGGAATCAGCAAGCTCCTGCTTCTTCCACTCGAGTTTATTCGTTCGGTCCTCTAACAAAGCCTTGAGCTCTGTATCGATTTGTTGAGCTGAAGCGAGAGAAAGAAGGTCGGTCTTGGAAATCGTTCTTACCCAAGATAAGTAATCCGCGATGGGGTTATTCCTGCCCGGAATGTGGCGGATTCAACTGTGAATTGGGAGATAAAATCCAGCTGACGTTGTTGCATCGGTGATGCTTTCTCCGGTCGTTGCTGGAACGCAAACTGTAATGGCTTGTGGTCGGAGAAGACCGTAAAGACTCTGCCTTCCAATATGTACCGGAAGTGCTTGATGGCTTCGTGAATGGCTGGCAACTCCCGGTCGTAGGTGCTGTAGCGTCGCTGGGTGTCGTTCAGCTTGCGTGAGAAAAATCCCAGATGCTCTGCCCGAGAGCTCGTCGTCTGGTGCAAGACAGCTCCGAGTCCATCATCCGATGCGTCCACAGTTAAGGACCATGTAGCGGAACCTTGGTTAGTTCCGACTTGCACCTCTCGAATGCTGCCGATGCCTCGTCGGTCCACTTAAGCTCCGTTTTATCGCACTTTTTGTTTCCCTCTATCGGTTGTTGAAGCGAGCGTTGGTTTTGAGCAACATGCGGCAGGAACCATCTGTAGAAGTTAATCATTCCTAGGAATGACTTTAACTGCAGTGCTGTCCTGGGCCTCGAAGTCGCGAATATGCCTTGCATCTTCTCAGGCAAAGGTTTCGATCCACCAGATGAAATCGTATGCCCCAAAAATCGAGCCTCGTCTGGTCCAAATTGGCACTTGTCTTTGCTGATCGCAAGTCCGTATTGGCGTAGACGGCTCAACACCTCAGACACATGCTGTTGGTGTATCTGCGGGTCCAGTGAAAACACCAATATGTCGTCTATGTAGACGAATACATTATTGAGTCCCCTTAGCACCTCGTGCATGAAGCGTTGGAAGGTCTGGCCCGCGTTGCATAGGCCAAAGGTCATGTAGATGAACTCAAATAATCCAAATGGCGTGATAATCGCCGTCTTCGGGACATCAGTCGGCTCGACTGGAATCTGATGAAACGCCTTTTGTAGATCGATCACAGTAAAGACCTTCATCCCGTGTAAAGTAGCGGTGCAGTCCTGTAGGAATCCGATTGGATATCGATCCGGAACAGTGCATGCGTTGAGGGCTCGGTAGTCTCCGCATGGACGCCAGTCTCCGTTGGCATTACGTACCATATGTAGAGGACTGCCCCATGCACTCTTGGATGGTCGACAGATTCCCAGTTGAATCATGCTGTCGAACTCGGCTTTCGCAGCGGCGAGTTTGTCGGAAGGAAGTCGGCGTGCTTTCACGTTGACAGGAGGGCCTTTTGTCACAATGTGATGCGTCGTCGTGCACTTAACGTTGTGACGAGGTGTTGTTGATGTGATTTCGGGATACTCTGCCAGAATTGCAGCGTATTTACTTGCGATTGTTGCGGATGTCGATGATTGTACCAGTGGTTGGTTCTTTGATGTGGCCTTCACCTCAGCTGTGGTCGCAATTTGTCGCTCGATGAGTTTTCGTCCTCTGATATCCACGAGTAGTCCATGATGCTCGAACAGATCAGCTCCGATGATTGGGGAGCTGACGTCCGCTATGATAAAAGTCCAAGTAACAGGCCTCGGAAGGCCGAGATTTAAAGTCAGCTTCCTCTTCCCGTAGGTGCGAATAACAGAACCGTTAGCAGCTAACAAGCGGAAGCCAGATTCTGGGTTACCTCGATCTCGGATGGTAGGTGGGATCACGGATACGTCTGCGCCGGTCTCGATTAAAAGCGCGCCAGTGCCATTGTTGTCGCGAATGTATAAGCGATGCACTGATCGCGCGCCGGTCAGTTTTTGCGGAGAGGACGGTTTTAGTTTTTTTTGCTGTTTGCCGAACTTGCATGGCGAACGGCATTTCGTGGCGTCTGATCCATAATGGGTGTGGTACCAGCAAGCTTCGGTTGGAAGTTTGGGTGACAGTGGGCGTGATTGCGATGGTAATCGTGGTTTCCCTGAATTACCGGCACATGAGCACGTGCACTCGGTCCTTTGTGCTATGTTCCTGTGGTCTTCGTCGATTCGGCGTGCCAGCCTCACAACCTCTGCCGTCAGCTTGGAGAGCTCTGACAAGATTCTCGTTGTTGGCAGAGTGGTTTCCGCAGAGTCGTGATGCGAGATCGATCCGATGGTGTAAGGTTTGGACACTTTCGTCACTTCATGGACCCTATCGGCAATCGTTGCTAGATTCTGCAGCGGGGCGTCGTTTGCAGACAGAATGCTGCGCAACGTGACGGCCAGTCTGTTGAGCCACATCCGTTTTAGCCTCGCCTCCGAAATGCTGTCAGCGGCGAGTGTTCGCATTTGGTTCAGCAGCTGTGACGGTCGCTGATCGCCCAATTCGACCTCCGACAACAGTTTCTGGATACGCTGCTGGGCGGACTCCGCAAAGGCTCTAATAATGTCTCGCTTGAGGTTGTCATATTTTCCTTCCGCTGGTGGCTTGGACACGGTACTACGCACCTGCTTCACGACTCTAATGTCCAGGCTGGCGATGATCAGCTGGAAACGCGTTGTGTCTCCTGTTGTGCGGCTCGCCCCAAAGTAAGCCTCGATCTGCTCGAACCACAGCTCGACGTCCTCCTCCCAGAATGGCGGAATCCGGAAGGTGGCATTTTTCACACCGCTTATCTCTCCGGCTTCGGGGTCCGCCCTACCGTGCGTGGCTGCCGGGATGTTGTTTTTGTCTTCGTCTGACATTTCAATTGTTACGGTCGAGCTTGGGGGGTGTTCGCTTGCGCGCGTCGCTTTACGCCGCGGACGTGGTCCCTGTACAATATGTACAGTAGAGACGCGATATTTACGATGAGCACGCACAAAAGTGTCGCCTCAAGACGGTCACTTTGCACTGAGAGCGCCGAATTTACCACTAAGGTGTTCGTTACTTCACCCGTCACCTCTTTTACCGGCTTATTTCCCATTCACGTTAACGTGGGAAGACGAGCACCACACACGTGAGATTGTTCATTATGCAACGCCGGGCACTATGTTCCACTCGCGAGAGGCAGGATCGCCAGTTATGGTCCTCAAATTCAAAACGCGAGAGGAACTATCAAGAAAACTATTTATTGGCTAATAATTGTACAAATTGTGACAGATTTATATCAATACTCGATGACAAAAACTGATCTTAATCAATATGTCGTTCGTAGTTGACTCTCCTAATGCTTGAGATGAAGTGGTTATCGTATCGTCGACGTGATAACAAATTTCCAACAGAGTGTTTCCATCTATATCATAATCGCTGAACATGCACACGCGCAACTCGTCGACGCGATAACAATCTCCACAAGAGCTTTCCTATTCACATCATAATCGCTGACCATGCACACGCGCAACCACCAGACTTGCTGAGTGGAGCTCTGGTCGAGTAAGTTGATATGGCATGATTATCCCGCTGCACTGCGTACAAAGTTGCAGCCAAAGTGAAGCTTTGGGCGATGTTGCAATGCTTACGTTGTCGCCACAGCTCTATTTAACATAACGTCAAATAACCCATGATCTTGGAGATTGAGTCATGCTTATTATGTAAAACTAGTAGGCAGGAAAGTGCTCGTACCATAAGGACCTGTAGTGATCGAGCAGCCCGCCTGGACAAACTGCTCGAAGGACCTTCACGAAACAGGACAATAAAAGGAAAGAATAGATTATGGGAACCTGGAAACAACGAAGCTATGTAGCTAATCCATAAACATAATCGCCATGTAAAAATTCCGGCGATGGGCTTCTCAGACTGCTTCATACAAAATGCCTCGAATACACCAGAATCAAGACCAGCCGAACGTAAACCCAAGAAATATTAGCGACCTACCGGAAGCGAGAATTAAAAACACCTGTGCCTGTTAGTACCCACTTTTTTTTCATACCTATCCAAAAGTACTCGCCATAATTTAGTTAAGATTTATTTTTGTTTTAAAAGTTAAGGATTTTTAATGTCCACAATATTATTTAGGACTTGACGCTATGTCAATTTATTTTCTTCTCTGGCTTTCCGTTTTGTTCCCAACTCACAAATCTATTCAATAATATACATATCATGTAAATTTGATTAAAGGTGGGAATTATAAAAATCAAATATTTACACGAATTATCTTTAACTAGCTCTACTAAAATAAACAAAACCAAAAGCAACAAAAAACGATTATCGGACGGTCAGACCGACGCAAATACTTTCGGCTTGCTGCAGATGAGAAAACCAAAGTATGTGATTGAAACTAACTACAGAAAGAATAACAAACATATTTGCTTAAACTATCGACGCAGGTCTTTTGTGTGGTATACACCCACTTCTTAATTAACACAAAAAAGATACCGATTTTTTCCTTTATACATTGAGTTATTTAAAAAAAAACTTTATTCAGTAAAATAGCTACTTTCCACGCCTATTTGACGTTTTCTTCAGTACAATTGATCTTATTCTAGGTTCCTGAAATTTATACGTTTTACTTTTTCAATAATCTTATCTCAACAGTTTTATTGCTTTGTTACTTACATATTACTTAATTACTATTCGTCTCCTTTAAATAGTCTTAGCAGGATAGAATTGCAATTTCCTTCGTCTTCATTCAGTCGTAGGTGCGCAGGTACTCGGATTATCTCCATTGATTAAATAGCGTCTAATTTTCTTGGGTTAATTACGTTTTTAAGGACACCATCCATGGGATGGTTTTCTTCCACGATGTGCTTTGCTCTCGCTGACCATATCTGCGTATTCGGGCATTTTGTTGCAACTATCGCTTTCCTGATATGCTCGCTATATCTTACCGGTATGGTTCGCTTGGTTTGTCCAACGTACAGAGTCACTATAATAAGTAACCGGACTGAGCCTGCCCCGCGCCGTCAAAGCGTCTGCTAACCGGTATCTGGTGCTGTGGTGGTGGTGGGGGTCTAGGTAAAGGAAACCGGGCTGCAGCAGTTGCCTCCAAGCCCTTGGAGAGATAGCATCGAGCGAGAGCGGAGTGCGTGTTCAGTCACGTCGTTGGAGTGAAAATGGAGCGTACGATCGAGCAACGTGTTAGCATCAAATTTTGTGTCAAACTCAAGAAAACGGCCACGGAAACTCTTCAAATGTTTCAAGAGGCTTACGGTGAGGTTGCTCTGTCCAGAACTCAAGTGTTTCAGTGGCACAGAAATTTTCGGGAGGGCCGCGATGACGTCCATTACAAACAGCGCGTCGGTCCTCCATCAACGAATAACACGAACACAAATGTGCAAAAAGTGCGTGATGTGTTGAACAGTGATCGTCGTCTGAGCATTCGGGCTATCGCAGATGAGGTTGGAATTGATAAGATGACCGTTCAAAACGTTATTAAGAATGACCTGGGCATGAGGAAGATCTGCGCAAAGCTGGTACCCAAACACCTGACTGATGAGCAAAAGGAGCGTCGTGTTGCTGTCGCTTCGGAAATCCTTGATGGACTGCAAACCGAACCAGAGCCCGGATATGGCACCAGCGGACTTCTTTCTGTTCCCTAAGATCAAGAGACACCTTAAGGGGACGCAGTTCGGGACTCTGAAAAACGTTCAACGTGCTACGACGCGGGCTCTAGACAGCATCGAGGTTGCCGACTTCCAGGGAGCGTTCGGAGATTTGAAAATCCGGTATCAGCATGTTATCGACTCCAATGGAGACTACTTTGAAGATTTCTAAAGAAAAATTGTACATATTTTGCCAATAAAAAATTTCCTGAGGTCAGTCCGATTACTTATTATTCAGACCCTGTACTTAAGCGAGGGGACAGATGATAACTCAGATCGCAACCTAGCTGATCTGAGGGCACGCGCAGCCTCCGCCATTCAGAAGTCGTAAGACTATTACTTCCAGAAACACAGCAATCCGCCCCAAACTTATAAGTAGGAGAATATGTCGTCATTCGTAACGTGGGCACCACCGTTGGCACGAAAAAGAAACTAATCCCTAAGTATCGCGGACCGTACCATATACACAAAATATTACGAAATGACCGATACGTTATTAAAGACATCGAAAATTGTCAACTGACTCAGTTCCCTTATGACGGAATTGTAGAAACCTTGCGAATACGTAGGAGGCTCTCGCAGGGATCTGTACCACAAACCACAGAAGTACAAAGCAACACAAACCCTTTTGAAACCGAATTGTCACTTTAGATTTGCTTTTCATATTGTAACCTCAGAAAAGAGAGAGAAAACACGAGTTTTCACTTCAGATTTGCTTTTCGTATTTTGACAATTTGTCGTGGTCGACTAACTAGTCAGGTTAGCCGAGTTGTAATGGAAATTTAGTTTGTATAAAAACCACCAGTTAATGTTTGCATAAGAACTATTAGTCAGCGCATGAATCATTCTACTGCTGTAATCCGAAATGAATTGTACAGGGATAGGTAAAAGAAAAAAGAGGAGACGGAGAAAAACGCTGATGACTAGATGGTTTTTTTATTTGTCCGCAAGTTTGTAAAGTTTTTAAAAAAAGGCGATATAGAATCAGTTATGAAATTGCTGATATCAAAATTTACATGAAGAATTTTGAAATTCCTACTGTAAAGAACACCATGGTCGCAACAAAACCTCTATTCGACTATATACTCTACGTTAGAAATAAATGTAATCAAACATTTTCGTTGCTTTTTCTAAGGATATACAATAATAGCAGAAGAACATACCGACAAAGAAACTCCCGCACTCTTCAAAACTTCTCAGCAAATCGATGCGTTGAAAAATTTGACAGTAATTTCATCTAAATCCATGATAAATCAACATAATTTGCCATATTTTCCCCCACTCGCTACTTTAATAGCCATCATTCAAAAAAAGCCATTTTGATAGCTACTTAAATATTATCTTTTATCTCCAACTATTCATGCTAATTTCCTCTCCCTTAAAAAGAAACTCAACTGGCAAAAAGAAAAAAATTCACGAAATTCGATTATGCAAATCAGCAGAATATTATCGAATCGAATCGTTTACAATTTCATGTATGCATTTTACTACGGAATTTGTGGACTTGTCGCAAGGGATTGAAATGAAAATCAATGAACTTACTACGAGTATCTACAATTCGAGTATCTTTTGTTGGAAGTGTCTACACTTGAAGCAGCAGAATAAGATAAGTTCCACTCCCACTAGTAATCAATATTTATTTATGGAGCTTGTAGAATCATTTCGCGTAGTACGCACAAATAGTATATAGTTTGCAAATTGCTACAACTTGGGATTTGATAGAAAAGATACAATAAACATTTTTATACGTGGGAACTTGGATTGTAGTTTCAATGACTTGTTTGGTTCGAGGAACATTTATGGATTATTCAGTAACATATGGAAACATAGATCAAATGTTTTACTACGAAAATAGTATGGAATAATACTCGTATGAGTTTGAATTGAAGAAGTAGATCAATAGCTATGGTTAAAATTTAGATTGAGCGCTTGAGTATCTTTCATTTGAAAAAAGCATATTTTCTAGTATATGAGCTTATATTTTTTGATCAGCATTTTTTTTCGCTTTATGTCTGATTGGCAACGATAAAATATTTACAGTTTCATGTTTCATATCGTCAAATTGAAAATGCTTTCATATAATTCAAAAGAATCCCTATCTGATTTAGCAAATCTTACCCAACATTTTATTAACCCAAAAAATCATAAACTCTACCTTAAATTAAAACGACTCGATTTCACGTACCATTTAAAGCTTAAATTCAACCATAATTACCTAAGACACCTTCTTATGTTACACCTTAAATAAAACTCAAACTCAATCATCAGCTTTTCTCCCCCAGGATATTTTTTTTCTTCATTCCTTGACATTTTTGTCATCTTTATATTTCCTACTTTCTTATCACATCGTTGCACAAGGAATGTCTTCAATTGGCGCCTCCATCCCTCGCCATTTGCCACCTTCAGTTAATTAGCATGGTCGCGTGATACCGTAGAAAAGCTGGAAAATTCCTAAGGTGCTTCCATGTCTTAACAATCTTTCCTTCATGCAGCACACAACAAACTTTTTCACCATTATGTCTTGCCGCTTAAAGAAAATCTTTTCAACGGGACAAAGTTCATTATGACACCTTAAGAATTTTACTAGCTAGGCATGATGGAGTTTGAGGTTGTTGTTGCTGTTGCTGCCACCTTTGCTGGTGCTCCGAGAAAATTGGAAAAAGAGACGCTGAGAAAGTTTGTTGGTATGAAGCTAAGACAGATAATTATTAGGAAGTAGAGCAGAAGTTCTGTTGAGGATTATTTTGGTCCGTGTTAAGGTCAGATGGTTGAGGGTTGGGTTCTTATTTAAATTGTTTAGGCTGTTTGGTGGGATCTCCCGTGGTGATACGAATTGTTACAGGATAATTAGCTAATCGAAATAGAAATTGGTTTTTATTTCAGTTGAAATGGTTTCCCCGTGAAATGGAAGTACGTTTCGTTTAATTGTGATGCTGAGTTTCTTAATTTGTGGTCTAGTCTACAGTAATAGGTAATCAATTCAAAAGAATTGTTTTCACATTGTCACGGAAGGATTTTACCCTAAATCAGATGCAACAAAGGCTAAAATGGGACCAATTAACAAATCGATAGTAGAAGGGTCTTAGCTAAATCGGCTCATCGTGTGAATGAAGTTCAACAGTTGATTCTTGCTGAGACCCAGCATCTTATGCGTTATGAAGTAAATAGGGAAGGAAAAAACTGTGTACTATAGGAAAACAATTAAGTATTTCTCGGTCTTTTGGCGTGATATGTGCCACCACAGCCTACTCTGAGACGCAGTTCGAAGTTGCGGAAGCACAGGCGTAACCCTGTGCAAGTCAACTCTCCCCATGAATTACCACTCCGATAACGTCAGGTATGCTGTCTTTCAGTTTGTCTGTTTGTCGTAGGTTTTGTACGGTTTGCCTCTTGTCGACGAAAAGAATTTTGTCTTCATGATTGAACACGACTTTTTTCTTAAATCGAAGGATTTGTTTAGCGGATGACGCATCTGCTTTTAAGTCTTTGACTGTGCTGAAAGCAGGTTTCACTTTATCAATGGAAACTTTTGCATACAGACCATTCTAATAGATGATAAAAAATTCCACGAACCTACAGATTACTTCGTATAACCCTTCGTAAGGCGCTTCAGGTGGTCTGGACTGGACTGCCCACTAAACACATTCCCTGTATACCTGAGAACCTAACCTGGAACCATATGACACAGTACTTCGTTTTCCTATGCCGTAGGGTACCTTCAATTTGGGAAATCCCTCCTCTAGTGGGAGGGTAGGGAGGAAGAGAGATTGCTAGAAAAATGAATCTGCAACTTCAAAGCTCCTGGCTACGTTCAGCCCTTTTTATCTTTTAGGACTAAATGAGCATAATATGCTACATGGTTCCATTTATCAAGTTTCGCCCCGATTAAACTATTCAGGGAGAGCTCTCCTGTTTCCTTGTAGCGATCCACACGCAGCCAGTCCCACCTGTTGCATGCAAAAAATGCGTGGTAGACACCATCTTCCTCTCCTGCGAAAAACCTACAGTCAGAGAACCGTGACTAACCAATCCTGTGCAAGTAAGACTGAAAACAGCGAAAAACACGATCTCAAATCAGTGATGAGGCGTGCAGCCCACTTACCTTCATGCCATTTACCAAGGATTGCTGCCAATCATTGAGTGAGCAATATCTCTCCTCGCAGCCAACTGTCTCTCTTGTGTTTTTGTTTCAACGCATGTAGATAGTACAGCGCTCTTTAGCGAGGAAGGCGGTAGGTATCACGCCTACGATAACCGCTGAATTAGAGACTGTCGGATATGCTTCTGTACCTGTGCCAAGCGTTTACGGTATAGCACCTTGCTGGGAGCATTGCCATATATTACTAGCTCGTACAGCAGCACCGACTCCACGGATGGCCGTAAGTTGATTCAGAGCCGGTAGGCCAGAAACAGCTTTATCAGCCATTGCCCTAATTTTTTCAGGGAAATTATCTCCGAATTGATCAGTAACCCCAGGTATTTTACTGATGGTTTCAATTCATCCAGTACTTTCCCAATACTGATCGTCCTATTTCTGTAAGTATGACCACTTCGGTTTTCTGTAGTGCTAGACTGAATCCGCAAGCAGTCATCCAGTCTCTCATCCGGCGCATTAGTACATCTAGTCAAAGGAGGAAATCTCCAGCAGCACGAATCGCGTTAGTGAGTCTAACCTTGATAAGTTGTTCTAGTACTTTCCGAGCCATATCTAGCATGCATAACAAGTGATATGCAGATGGTGACCCGGAGATCCCCTTCCCCTTACTGATCAGTACGAGCCTCACTATCTTTCCACGTTTCTGAAGAACCTCTTCCCACGGGCAAGCGTTGAATGCATTGAGCAGTAATTCAGGACAATAGTTAAAGATGAGCTGCAACACCTCAGCTGCGATGCTGCCAGAACCTGGAGCCTTCCTTGGTTTCCGTGATAGGATTGCCTTTTCCAGTTATAGCCGCGTCAAGAATGGGCATTCGACTGCTTTTTCGCCTTGGACAGGGTCAACACTGGCGGGATGGGCGAGGCGTCCATGTTTTCCGCTTCATATATGGAAGGCTTGAGTGGGGCATCAATCTTCCGCATAACTAGCGTGAAGCCAAGGCCCCAAGGATCCTTCTCCACATTGCCCACAAGATCTTGACCACAACGAGCCTTACTGCTGTTAACCATTTTGCCAAGGAGCGAAGTAAGCCGAAAATAAATTCCTTCAAAAAGTGCCAGAAAGTAAAGTTCGCACGGACGCCCAATCGGAAAAAGGACCCGATGCAAAACAGGAGAGGCAGAAGCCCCGACGTAGACCCCGGCAGCAGGCACTGCTCGTAAAGCCCCAAGATGGCAGGTCCTACTCGGAGGTACTGCGGGGCATCAGGGGAAACGTAAAGCCCGAAAACACCAATACTACCATTAAAGTAGTACGACCAACGTGGTCGGGCCACATACTGGTCGAATTCGGAGCAGAGGCCGGCAATCAGGAAGCATTCTGCGACGCAGTAAAGAAAGTCTTCGGCAAAAGCGCAACTATAGCCTCGCTCGAACCGATGGCAACGATCGAAATAAGAAACATTGACTGCGTCACGGATCTGGCCGAGGTAGAAGAGGCCATCAAAAGGGAGTTCCCTAGCGTGGGAAGGATCGAAGCGAGACTGACACCAGAGAACAACAGGGGACAACGCATGGCCATAGTTGACTTGACCGAAAAGGACGCCGAACAATTCCTGAACAAGGGCGAAGTACGAATAGGGTGGGTTGTCTGTAGGATATGGTGACCAGCAACGCCTCTTCCATGTTTCAAATGCCTTGGTTATGGTCACTCCATACAAGTAAGCAAAGGACCCGATAGGAGTTTCCTATGTTACAAATGCGGTGAAATGGGACATGAAAGAAAAGAATGTACGAAGGAGGCACACTGTATTCTTTGCAAAGATGCTGATCCAAAACCTGATTTTAGCCACGCCTTGGGATGGACAACATGCCGGGTGCTCCAGGAAGCCCTAGCCAAGGCTAAATCAGAACTCCGATGACCCGCATCCTGCAGCTAAGCCTACACCGCAGTTCAATCGCCCAAAATCTGCTTGAGCAGTTTGCGAGGGACATGAAAGCCGACTTCTTGCTGCTGAGTGAGCAACACCATAAAAAAAGTCCTGCATTATGGTATTCTGACGAAACTGGTCCTGCCGCAATCTGGGTTCGGAACAGTGACTTTCAAGCGGAGAGTTGTGGACGGGGGGATGGTTTCATGTGAGTTCGGTGCCAGGGACCACCTTCTTAAGTGTGCACCTAACACTTAACGAATCGATATTATCTTTCTAAGCCAAGCTTAATGCTCTGGAGAGCGCTGTCTCGAACACAGAGGGCAAAGTGCTCGTTGGGGGCGACTTCAACGCTAAAGCAATCGAATTGGACATGCCTCAAACAGATCCGCGGGGAATACGAATCCTGGAAATGGTGGCCAGGACGACCGTCGTCGTACTAAACTCCAAAAATATGCCGACATTCCACCGTATTGGCTGTGAGGGCACCGTACCGGACGTGACATTTGCCTCGGAGTCCTTAGTATGGGGAATACACAATTGGAAATTAGAGGACTACTCAGCCAGTGATCATCAGTGCTTTCTGCTTGAGATCAGTGATGTTGTCTTCCGATATCCGTGCTCTTGGCTTTCTTCAACTGGATGGAACATCGGAAGGATGGACGTCGAGAGGTTCGTCGTGGTGCTCACAGCAGGTGAGCCGCTGCAGGGAGCTTCGGAGGGGACGGAAGAATTGGCAGCTGAAGACGTGGTGAACTCTACTATGTGCATCATTACGGCTGCTTGCTGCGCTTCTATGCCCCGTCGGAAACCCCGGCCCGGCAAGCGCCCAGTGTACTGGGTGGTCAACTGAAATCGTTGGAAAGCGAAGGGAGTGTCACAAGCTTCGACGTGAAGCTCAACAGGCGTGGAACCGTGACGAGGCATGAAACTGGGTGGCAGCATATAAGTCGACCAGGAAATGCCTTCGCAAATTGATCAACAGTAGCAAGGCTCGCTGTTGGCAAGATCTAGTGGACAATGTGAACAAGGATCCGTGGGGCCTTGGCTACAAGCTAGTTATGCTGAAGCTTGGTGCTCTACGGAAACCTTGTATACATGACGCGGAAAAGATGGACGCGATAGTACGGGGACACTTCCTCGCCCATCTCGTCCGTGTTGACGCTGTCCATGGTGAAATAGCAGTCGAGTGTCCACTCTTCACACAGCTGGAACTGGAGGAGGCAGTCCCCTCATTGAAAGCGGGGAAGGCTCCAGGTCCAGATGGTGTTCCGACTCAGGTGTTGCGGCTCGTCTATCCCCATTGTCCTGACTTGCTGTTCAGCACATTCAACGCTTGCGATGGAAGGTGGCGAGACTCGCGCTGATCAGCAAGGGGAAGGGAAATCCCGAATCGCCGTCTGCATACCGCCCGTTATGCATGCTAGACACGGCTGGGAAAGTGCTAGAGAAACTCATCAAGGGAAGACTCACTGACGCGATTGGTGCTGCTGCGGACCTATCTCCTCGGCAGTACGGCTTTAGAGCAGGACGTTCCATCATTGATGCGATTGCAGAGATGGTGAATGTGGTTCAAAAGCCAGAGGCATATAGTCGCACCAAGCGACGGATCGTCCCGTTGATGACACTCGACGTCAGGAACGCCTTCAACTCCGCTAGATGGGTGGATATTCTGGATATGCTGGGAAATTCTTTTCAAGTTCCAGAATATCTAATGCGGCTTTTGAGGAACTACGTAAAGGACCAAAGCCTGCTCTACGACACGACACAGGGCCAACGAAGGATGGAAATTACATCGGGTGTTGCCCAGGGATCTATCCTTGGTTCGGACCTGTGGAACGTGTCTTACGACGGGCTACTGAGACTTGAGATGCCAGATGAGTCGCGCTTGGTCGGCTATGCGGAGGATGTTGCGGCCCTGGTCGCTGGATGCACCGTTGAACAAGCGCAACTTATGCTAGGTATGCTAATGCGCCGAGTGAGGGACTGGATGACTGCTCGCGGGCTCAGTTTAGCACTGGAGAAAACTGAAGTGGTCATCTTGACAAAAAAGAGAATCCATAGAGTAAGGATGATCAGTATTGGAGACATACGAATCGAATCGAAGCCATCGGTGAAGTACCTGGGGCTACTGATCAACTCGAAGATGAGTTTCTCTGAGCAAATCAGGGCAACGGCTGAGAAGGCTGCTTCGGGAATATCGGCTCTGAGTCGACTTATGGCCAACGTGGTGGGACCCAGCCCATCAAGAAGACGCCTCTTGATGAGTGCTGTAGGGTCAGTGCTACTGTCCGGAGTAGAGGTATGGGGCGACGCTCTCAGCAAGGAGGTATACCGGAAACGTTTGGCGCAGGTACAGAGAAGAGGAGCCCTGCGAATTGCATCTTCGTATCTGACAGTCTCGGATCCGGCGGTGAGAGTTATTGCAGGCGTGATACCTGTTGCCCTCCTTGCTAGAGAGCGCCGCGCTATTTACCTGCGCCGAAACGAGGACGCGAGGGAGATGGTTGTCCGCGAGGAGAGACAGCGCTCGCTCGACCATTGGCGGCAGTCTTGGGTGAATTGCACCAAGGGAAGGTGGACTGCGCGCCTCATCCCGGATGTGAGACCGTGGCTAAATCGAACGCATGGTGAGACTGATTTCTATGTGACCCAGCTTTTGAGTGGGCATGGGTGTTTTCAGTCTTACCTGCACAAGATCGGTAAGTCACGGTCCCCCAATTGTCGGTTTTGCCCAAGAAAGGAGGACAATGCCTGCCACACATGTTTTGCGTGTACAAAATGGGTCAGGCTGCGAAGGGAACTCTACAGGGAGATGGGAGAGCTCATCACGGAAAATATAGTTGTGGTGATGCTCGAATCGGTTGACAAATGGTACCAGGTGGCACATTATGCTCGGGCAGTCCTAAAATATAAAAGGGACTCACAGCAGCCGCTGGGGCTTGGGGATCGCTTTTCTGGCACTTTCTCTTCCCCTTATCTCTCCCGCTAGGAAAGGGATCCCCCACCTTGAAGGCGCCTCACGGCGTAACAAAACGAGACCTGGCCCGAAGTAATGTGTCAAACGGCTCCAGGCTAGGTTTTCAGGTTGACAGGGGAGGTGTTTAGTGGGTAGTCCAGTCGCCTTCTCTCGAGCATGGGAGTCCCACACTCTGTACGTAAATGGGCATTCACCTCCCTACCAGAAAAAAGGCATTTCCTGGCGGACTTGTATGCTTGTAACTGTCACATCGGAATCGCATACTTTCGCTCGATTCCCAATCTTAGTTGTCATTTTTAGCCAAAAGATGATTTGAGATATCGGTCGGAGTGTGCTTCGGACACCTGGATGTGAGAAGTTGTGTAACGTGTCGAAGATTTCTTAACGTATTGGCTCGAGTGTGGAAGAACGATTTCTCCCTACTGATGTTTCACATCAAAAGCTATGGGTGGATCCTGGTAGATTTAAATTTTCGAATTTAATCGAAGAGCCTGATTTCGTAGTTACGAAAACATATTGTGCTCGCTTAAGTACAATGGAATAAATTAAATTAGAAAAATTCTCTTACCTCTAAGCATGGTGATCACCATCACCCGTTTGCGTCTAATGTGTGATGGCCTGATGAGACTTTATGTAGTGCACACTTTGAAGGTACCTTCTTGAAACGTTTCTCTTCTTTAATATTTTTTTTCGAAAAAATTATTTATGCAATTCAATTAGGTAGCGAAATACAAAACATTTTCTTAAGTAATGTGAAGCTATCGCAGCCATCCAAAAAACAAAATCGATGCGCATACGATGTAATGAAAATCTCAATGTAGAACACATTGACGTATAGATTTACATTAAATTGGTGTAAAAAGGGTCAAGTGGTCAATAAAAAAAAGTTTAGCACAGACAAGTCTAGAGCCGGTTTATTGTGAATCGTGAACAGCTCAGAGCTGTTGGATCATGCCTCACTGATGTCGTCAACGGTTGAAGTGTGAAAGTCAATGTTACATACACCTGGTCGTGAAAGCCACCAGGTGTATGTAACGTGAATGTCGTCGGTGAATTGAGGAATGTGGTCAAGAGGCCTAGCTTGTCTACGTCCTGGTGCTAAAATAGGTGTCAGTGGATTAAATTAAATTCTTTAATTTGGACGAACTGCCGAAATGCTGCCTGTTGAAGGCTTTATATTTCGTCTGAGTGATTGCCGGTTTGCAGCAGAAAAAACCCAATGGTCCCCCAACTGACCTCAACTTTTTGCTTCAGTATTGCGCTAATAGCTACGTCTGATGCGTCGTTACAAATTCGAAATTTTGCATTTTCACATAGACACCGGAGTAAAGTTGCGTTTGCCAGCAAGGTCTTTATTTTTCGAATGCTTGCTGACATTGATCGTTCCACGTAAATGAAAGTGACTTCGATTTTGATTTTTTCAGGTTCGCTTGACAGCTGTATAGCTTTTTTGGCATTGTTCTGGAGGTACGTAACGTTATTGTATAATAGACCAAGATAAGCAGCAAGATTCGAAATGGATGTCCTAAATAGTTTACTATCCCTCGAAACGTTCAATTTGACAGATGGATGTTGATGCAGGAATGCCGAGTATTTCCTCAACACGACTGGTGAACGTGAAATTCCATCTTTGGTGCCATTCATCACCATCTATGGGGCGACAGCCCAAGCTGGGCCTTGGCCTCTAGGATCGGTCTCCTCTAATCATCACGGTTCTGCGATCTTGTCCGTCAGTTGATCACTGCCAGTAAGGATCTGCAATCAGCTTCTATCGTGTCTCCCTATAGAGTCCTCGGTCTTCCCGCCGCTGGATGTCTACCTTGGGCTCTATACATTAATGTTCTTCTGGGTGGCCGGTTTTCTCCCATTCTTTCAACAAAGCCCGCCCATTACAATTTGCGTAACTTTTCGGAAGTAGATATAGGAAGCTTTTTATACAATACGTTGTAACGTAGGCTCCACGCTGTTCCTTGATTCACCGAGCCGTCGATTTTTTGGAGCACTTTGTGTTCAAATATTATACATCCACTTCCTTTTCGGACTCGCTCGTCATCGCCCTTGTTTCACTTCCATATGACAGCAATGTTTGACTAATAAATTGCAAAGACGAACCATGCGAAGGCGGTCCGATAAGTTCTTAGCCTACAAAAGAACAAATTGAGTAAGCAGGAGAGTGCTCCTACCTGAAGATCTTTTTATCCATCCTAGAGTTTGAAAAAAATTTTCTAGTGAATGGATGATTTCAATTATTCATTCAATGCTTGGATAAGAAGTCGATCAAATTTTGGTACATTGTGCCTGTAACAATTTTTTTACAAATCCCTAAAAATGATAATTTTGAAAAAGTGGCGATTTATTTCTCAATATACAAGTGGTAGTAAGGTACATGCCCACCTTTGATCTTATTCGCAGTGTACACACGGATTCCCTTTTAAGGGTTTTGTTAAAATAATTTTACAAAACCCTACTAAAATCCCGCCCGTCCGTCCGTCTGTGTGTCATAGCACTTTTTCTCCAAAGCTGGAAACATCAAATTTTGAATGCAGGTGCAAAGTGGTGCTCTCATCAAAGTTCAATCACAAAAAAATTTTGCAAGGTATTTAAGGGGGTCTCCCCATATAGGGGAGTAGCCCCCGAAAAGAATTTCCTTAAAGGTAGCCGATATGGGTACCAAATGAAAGGTCTTGATGAGAACTTTTGAAATGAAATGAAATTTGATACTTTTTTCTTCGCGGGGTGCACAAGGAGGGGAAATACGCTAAAAATTTGTGTCCCCACCCTCGCGATTGGACACCTGTGATCCGAAAAATCTGAAAAAAATTATGGAGGTAGGTGTTTATGAGTACAACAACAGCAAATACCTTAGAAGTCGAAATTCGCTCAACTTTGTTAATAATAGTATGATATTCGATTTTTGCATTTTCGCCAATAAAATCCTATACGTACCCTTGAACTCAAAGAAATTCAATATTTAAGTAGTTCCATAGAAGGTCCTTAAACCATCTAAGTTTCATAAAAATCGAATGATAATTTTCCATCGAATCAGTCACTGCAATTTTGATTTGATTTTCTTGAAATTTTCAAATAAGGTCAATAAGATTGATATATATCGTTGGTTTGCAACAAAATGGACCGTTGAAAATGGAAAAACAATGGAAACGTGCACATCTCTTTGACATATTTCTTGACTTTATTCGTTGTTGGTGACTGCATTTCTGACAAGTTGGGTACAAAATCCTTCTGACATGAGCGTAGGTCTGTCTACCCAACTTGTTTGAGCCGAAAATCGATAGCATAGATTTATGGTCCGTTTGCAATATAAATTTGCGGCCATATATCATTCGATGAAATTTCGTACTTGCAAAAACTAATCCCAAAGCCTCCTTCTCGTTTTGTCCATACCCTTTCTCGGCTTTTGTAAGTGATCGCCATGAATGACTTATTGCCTTTACCGAACCATCTTTATATCGGTGATATATACAAGCACCAATACCTGTTTAACAAGCATTTGCAGATACCACTATCTGCTCATTTGGATCATAATGAGTGATCAAAAATTCGGAATTAGGAATTTGTTTGAAATCTTCAAATGATTTTGGCAATCATCTGTCCAGTTCTATTTGGCATCATTTTTGAGTAGATCTTCTAACGGGCGCCCAAGCTTATGCATACTTTCTATGAACTTCAAATAATAGTTGACTGCTCCCAGGTATGACTTTAATGTTTGAATATTACAGGTTGGAGGCATGGCCGTGATTGCTTCCACTTTAGCTGGATCTGGACGCGTCCAATATTGGTCAATTATTCGTCCCAGGTACTTGATTGACTTCATGAAAAAGTTGCATTTACTGATTTGAATGGTGAACCTGAAGTCTTGTATTCAGTGAAGTGTTTGGTATAGTCGATTCTGATGTTTTGCTTCTGCTCTGCCACAGATGAGTAAATCATACATGTACGCTGCTACTCCTTCCACGCCTGCTACCATAGTGCTGCTTTGACACCCGGTGATAATCGATTAAATTTGTATAACCCACAATGCGTGTTGATTGTGAGTAATCTCATGATGCCTCTTCGACTTCTACTTAAAAAAAAAACATCGGGTAAGTCTATTTGATTGAAAATTTTGCCGTTGGCCAGCTTAGAAAAAAAATTTCGTCGGGTAGTGGGAGCGGGAATTGATGGGACTCCAGAGCGTCGTTAAGACCTGTTAAGTAGTCTGCACTTATTTGAATTTGACCACTACTTTTCCTTACACAGACAATCGGTGCATCCTAGTTTGAAAAAGCCACAGGTGTAATGATACTGAGATTTACGAGACGGTCCAGTTTTTCATTAATTTGGTTGAGTGCTGCATACACTACTGGTCATTTTGCTCTGAATACTGGCTTTTTATTAGATTTGATGGGCAAAGTGACTTGCATTTTTGTACACAGCCCTATCTTTAAAGAAAGTTGAAACTAATGTTGTCAGCTCTGTACTGATGCTGTTGATGGACGCGCTGTTACAAATGAAACTGAGTGGCAGACCCCAAATGTGAAGTTTGTCGATCCAATCTATTCCAAATAGATTCAGATTGTTGTGATCTGCTACAAAACATTTCCCTGACAAGACAGTACCATCGAATTCCATCTCGCATTGAAATTCTGCAACTGATTTAAGCTGCTGCCCAGATGCACTTGTTGTTGATTGCTTAGTGTGAGTGGATGAAGGTTTACCGGTCCGCAACCAAACTGATCTGGATATTATTGTGATATCCGAGGCTGTGTCCATCTGCATTTTCACTGGAATTTTGTTCGCTTTCACATTGATGAATTTCCGCTTTGATACCATCTCGCCGCTTAGTGAAAAAATACCTTTTGAGTGCGGCAAATGTCTGCTATCATGATGGCTACTTCCCTGTTTGCTGTGTGGGGCACTACTGCAGCCGCTGTACCCTTCCTTGTGCCCCATCTTGTTGCACACCCTGCATCAATACTGTTTGTATGAGCAGACGACTACAAAGTGCCTGCCACCGCACTGCCAGCATGGCTTTCGGCGTTACTTGATTTCTCCGTAATTCTCATCGCCAAATATGTTGTGGTTCCAAAGTTAAACACAATTGTTTTACTAACTGAACTAATGTATGTTATTGATCAATGACTTAATATAATGATTAGTAGCTCGTGGAATCATTTTACCTCGTTGGCCACACAGTTGCAAGAGAGAGAGAGAGAGAGAGAGAGAAATTGGCTTCCTGTTTCCAGCTGTCAAAGTGTAACCAACACGAAGTTGGTAACTTTTGTTCAGGGGTGCAACAATTTATAACGTAGGGTACAAGTGTCTATGTTATTGTACTTATCGTAGGTTGTGTCCAAAAACTTTCTGACAGCAGCATATCTCTGTGTACTCAACTATTGTTTTTAATTAACTGCAAAAGCAAAAACTTCAATCAGAATTGTTTCCCTATTAGTAATATGACTTTCGAATAACATAAAATTATTATTTTTAATCAATAAATGCTTCATTATGGGACCGCATACAAAGTTTCAAAAAGAAGGCAAATCAATGCAATTTTATAAATTACAATTTATCTCAATAAGCAATATACAGAGAAAAAATTGGATTATAAATGCAGCTGAATCCATTCTGGGTTACACTTTCAATAAACCAAACTCTGTCCTTAAATGGAGATGGTACTTTCGACATTAACTTCTGTAATAGACAACTGCCCCCATTCGCGTAAAATTTATTGATTCATAATTCTAAAATAAATTTAATGCTATTCTTGCTCCTACATATCGATCCATTTAAAGCTCATTGATAGCGCCATCGAGGCGCCAGTGGTCAGCAAACAAATGGGCAATTACAGCAACCATAATTACCTTCCGCTAACCAATAATCTGTATGTTAAAGACAACCGTTTCGGATACAGAGTTCCAGCTTTAGAGAGTTGATAAACCATCCTACATATCACGACCAATTGACACGGCAATAATGCACCTACCAAACAGCGATTAATCTTTTCTGCACATTCGCGTTCTATGGAAAACCGTTCATACTCGTCGATGCCACTCACTGCAGATACATTTTATTCATTCGCCGAACCAGCTCATTACATAAATGGATACCTCACATTACGAGGATTTTGTTCATAAATATTTTTTTCCGTTTCGCTTTTATAAAACTTCTATCGCTGTGTAAGTATCTAACACACGTTGTTGTCATCATCATATGGTTGGTATTGTAATTTAACTCTTATAATACCTTCATCTATTCCACGTATCTGTAAAGTATGTCTAACTAATATATTCACTTTCCACATGGTGAACATTATTTAAGCGGCTTTATATATCCTCTCGCTATTATTTTATCTTATGGAATTTCTACAATATCTAAGTAGTGTAACGGGCAGAGTTAGTTGAACACCTATCCTCCGCGTGGTTACAGTTTACAGCGACCTCAAGAACGACGTACAACGCGTTTGAGGTTGCACTGGAAGACTAGCGTATATCGAGCATGAATTAATTAAATACGACGTTCAATAAAAGATAATAAAGGCTACACTGTAATTAGCGCTGGCTTGTGTGCTGCTGCTTCAGCTAAAAGATCGGAAAGGTTTTGTGTAACATCATTCGCGAACTGTTGGCATATATGATACAAATTTATGTTCATTGAATGCGGATGTGTAGTGGAATCAGGAAATCCGATTATCTGTTAATTTAAAGATTGGGTTAGAAATTACAGACGGTTTTCCTCCTTCCTTTCTGTTAAGGCAAATAATTTCTCTCCATCTTGCATTAGATTAGATAAATTATTAAAATTTTAGATTTTTTTCACGTAATTCTCAATTTGAAATGATCAATTATAAAATACCATTCGCAGTATTACAGTATATCTTGATTTTTATCGGATAAATTTATAGTAGCTAAAAACACCAAACGTGTTTGGTTAATGTAAGGCTATGGCCTCATAAAAATTTGAGTATCAAAAACTAAAAAGCAGTCGTTGAGGATCACCTACAGAAACGAAAATTTCAAATTAGGAAACAATTGTGCTATTTTTACAGACCGTCAGCCGCCAGCCTCTCTACCATCCGCCATCTGCCACCAAGCTATCATTAGCATACATATTAGCCACTTTCATCTGGCATCATCAGTTATTATCCGGCATAATATTGCATTATGTCTCCCAACCAGCTATCATTCACCATTATAAGACATCGCCCACCATTATCAATGAGCATCCACAATCATCAGCTTTTACCTGAAGTCATACACCATCATCCGTCCTCTTCCGCCATCATCAGCCATCACACGCCTTCCTGAGCTTTTATCCGCCATCACGATCCATTACCCACCCTCATGCGCCCATCTGCCATTACCTGA
Source organism: Odontomyia ornata (assembly GCA_963969285.1). Classification (NCBI taxonomy): domain Eukaryota; kingdom Metazoa; phylum Arthropoda; class Insecta; order Diptera; family Stratiomyidae; genus Odontomyia; species Odontomyia ornata. The sequence continues at coordinate 88,379,575 of OZ017742.1, forward strand.
TTCCATATCATAGCATTCACATCCACGATAGGCGAATATCAGCGTATCAACAGCCATCACCCAGCATCATCTGTCATCATTTGCCATCATCAGCTATCACAAACTATAATCTGCTCTAATGTTCCACCATTATTGTATTGAAATAAAAGTCATAAGAAAAGCTTTTTTACAGTTAAGTATACCGAGTATAACAATATTGCGAAAAGCTCTTGTAACAACTATGTACTCATCTCGAGCCAGTCTCTAGCAATAACGCATAAAGTATATAACAACCATCTGCTATTATTCTTCACCATCAACCATCACATGCCCTCATCCGACAACATAAGCCAACAATCATCCGCCGTCACCCGAAATCATCCTCTATAATCAGTAATAATGCGATATTATAAGGTATCACCCACCAATATCAGTCATCATCTACCCTCAAACACCATCTTACGCTATCATCCACCATCACTAGCTATCGACAGCCATCATCCGCCATGGCGCTCCATCATCCAACCTCTTTCATCAGCATCCACCATCATAAGCAAGCATCAGCCAGCAGATGCACATCCGCATCATACACCATCAGAACCGTCCATCATCCAGCATAATCTGATCTCTTTCGCCATCAACAGCCACCACCAGCCATTATGCGATATCATCCACCATCAGCCATCATCATCTGCCACGTGGGTCATTAAGTTTTTTGAGTAATACGAGTATAATGCTTTAGAATTTGCTTAATGTTTTTATAAAATTTATAACAATGGAATCTAGAAAAAGAATTTAAATCAAAGGAAAAAAATCCGACCTCATACGCCATTGTTCATTATCATCGCTCATTATCAGCCATCACCAAACCTCACTCGCCATCAACAGCAATTCCTAGCCATCATCTGCCTTGTGTAATAATCGAGCAGGCGCCTAGGCAAACTGATCGAAAAACACTCTCGGGCGAAAACACCAAGTTTTCTCTATTCAAAATTCCTTAAATATTAATTTTTATTTATAAATTGAAATTAAAAAAAATTAATGTAAAAATGTTTTTATAATAAAATAATTTTCGAATGATGTCTTACTATTCATAATAAATCTAATAAAAAGTTCTAATAATAATTTATTAAATTTAATCTTCATTCTAAAGTTTCATAATCTATAATATAAAAAACAAAGTAAACAAAAGTTACAATCAAAAAATTTGATGACTTCCTTTGCAACGTAATTTACAAAAAGAATTGCAGTCTTATCTCGTCGGAAAAAAACCATCTTTATCGGCATGCAGAGGGCTCACCAAGTAAACCCCCATTGCCGCCATGTGGGAGTCTCGTCGAGATAAGCATCGAGGGTGCATCACCTGCGGGAGAATTGTCGACGTCGTCGTGGTTGTATGCCGTGATTTGCCGTTCTAACTGAAATTTAATTTTTTGCTACAAAAGTTCAATGAATTCGACATTCGTTTCGTATCCTGTCTGTGATTTGCTAATTTCGAGAGCTTCTCCCGTCGGGTTAAGGCAAATCGTGTGTACGTTTCGCACATAGAACGGGGTCTCGGAGAAATCGATTTTGATTGCATTTTGCACCGTGCTCATGGTTCACGATTCGCATCTGGAACAACGGGCGTTGGTTAGTGCTACAAGTTCCAAAAAGTTCTTCTACGCATAAAATTTCAAATTTTCCAAAGTGGAAAATTATACAAATTAAAACTAGAGTAATATCATTCGAATGGTGATTCATGTTCTGGTATTGCGCCTTTTTCACTCAGTGTCTGCAGAATAAACTGAGGAGGCAGCAATTAACTACTGGGAAATAAAAATCAGACCGTCTTCCTCCTTTCATATTATTCTTCAAAAATATTTTACTTATATTTTTGCTTATAAAACCAATGTTTTGTTGGTTTGGCGCGTGAAGGCACAGCTCCTACCTGGACGCCCCACGCTTACTTGGGGGCCGTAAAAATACATAGTAAAAACGAGATCCTTTCGAGTCTCGCCCGCGTTTGCCAAGCAGTAAGTTACCTCGATGCCTGTCGATCCGAACACAACGAGCTGGTGATTCGTGAATGCGAAATTCTTTTGTAGTGGGCCCTTGTGCTGGAGAAAACAACCCGCCCCACAACGCCGCAACACTAGCCTGCCAGCGCATTCACGCGTCCTCAGACAACGCCAATTCCGCAGAGCACCAACATCCTTGCTCGCCGAGGCAGCAGACCATCGCTGCAGTCTTTAACGGACATTTAATATTCATAAGGCATCATCGACTATCATTTGGCATCATACGCTATCATGAGTCGTACGATCCGCCATTATTGGTCATCATCAGCTGTCAACTGGCATTATCCGCCCTCAACCAACATTATAAACCGTCGCCTACAATCTTTACTCATCAACTGCCCTCGTGTATCATCATCAGCCATTGGCAAATGTCACCCGGGAACAATGGCCATAATGAGTTGTTGTCAGCCATCATCCAGCATAGTTTGTCCTCACTCACCATTATCGGTCATTATCAGCCATCATCCACCATCATTAGCTATCATCCGTCATTATGCTACATCATTCATCAAAATCCGCCATCACCCAACATTATCGGCCATCAGCCATCACGAGCAATTATCACCTATCCTCTGCATCATCCGCCCCCGTTAGCCGTCACCGGCCATCATCCACCATCATCAGCCATCACCAAACGTCATCCTTCGTCGTACGTCATCATCCTCACTCATCATTTGGCATCATCAATTGACTTCATCCGCCATCACTTGTCATTCGGCATCATTCTTCATCATAAGCGATCATCCACCATCGCCAGCTATGATTGGCCATCATCCTCCAACATTCATCCTCAGGAGCCATCATTCGATGTCATCATACAATATCATAAGGCATCATCAGGCATCACACGCCATTATTCGCACTCATTTGCCATCAACCACTATCATCGGCCAGCACTGCCACAATCATTGCGTGTAAAAATGGCCTGGATTGTTGGATTCGTTCTGCTTGCAAATCTCCCATAAGATGGGTCAGAATTTTCGGTTGTAATCGAGCAAATAGCATACACTGCCGGACTGTTTTGGTAGGCAGCCCCTTCCCATTGATACAGCAGAATGTTTGCTATGAGGTATATAGAAGAGATTGTTATCCTGCATGTAAATGCTTATAATAAAGACATGTAGAAATTAGTGGAGTGAGTTTATGCGTGGATGAGATCAACATTGGGTGTTTCGCATTGAATGGAAGTAGACTATTCCTTAGTCGACCACCTACCCACACAATCCCGTGTTGGTCTAAGAAGGTTGCTAGCTAGCAGATATTGCTATTATGGGCAATAGAATCTTTCTTCATGAGATGTTTGATGTCATTTGTGAAACCTTCTTGCTTTATTTCAGATACATGATTTATAATGCACCTTTCATGTCAGGTTTGGTTTGTAGCTTAAATTCCTTTCCTCTTTAGGCTGTTTGCAGTTTCTAATAAAGCGTAGCATGAAAGCAGTTACTTCTTGTAATCTCTAAAAATTATTCTTTTGCTCCATGCTTCGAATGACTGATATTGGGTAGCTGGGTATGGGTACCAATCAACACCATTTTTCGCTTTCGCCATTCAGGGAGTTCGACCACAAACTCTCGTTTATAGTTGCCATTTTTGGTATAGGCTGTAACAGGAAAAGTAGTCCTTTGAACGAAATAGCGTGCTTGAGCTTGGTTGAGGAGGAATGCTGGCCGACTGGAATTCTCTTCGAAGCTAGCATTCTTTGGGGAGTTCCGCTCCCATGTACCCGAGGAAGTTGCCGCAGGGGGAATGCCAGTCGACAAGAGCACTCTTGGAGGCTAGCATTCTTTGAGGAGCCCCGCCTCCACCCAAGGATACGGGGGTGCCGTGAGCTTCCCGCCTGGGATGAAAGGTAACGATCCTGACTGGATCTGGACTAAGTTTTGGACAACGAACTGGAATTGATGCTTTGGGCTGGTGGATATGATGGTTTTGATCTAGTTGCCTTGCATGGTAGCTTCGAAGTGACACTCGTATGTGAACGGCTTCTATTCAACAATCATACCGTCCCTGTCCCGTTAAACCTTGGCAGGCCTCGGAGTACGTTCGAAGCTCGCACTATTGGGTTAGTGGTGTAGGTTCGGTTGAGACGGACTCCCGATTAGCGCTGGTCTGGCTCTGAGTACTTGTCCCCATAAGGGCTTGTGCCAACCCTCGCATGGCCTCATTGCTCTGAAAAGGTAACCATGGCACCAAAAAGCCGACTACACACACGAGCGGAGATAGCGGCTCCGAGGGGGCACCCAATAAAACTGGAGCAACCAAAAAACCACAAAAAATATCAAAAAACCCAAAAAAAAGAAAGTAAAACAACAACAACGACGACGCAACAAGCGGATGCAGCCACGATGTTAACAGCACATCGGGAGCGGTACTAAAGACGACAAAAACGACGATTAATACAGTGACACTGAAAACGGACGACAAACGAAGATCAACAGACAGTCTTGTCCAGACTGCGATTCCTGCGGCGTTCGGGTACAGCAAAAAATTGATGCGAACGCCAGAGCGTCCTAAAAAGGAAAAGCCGGAAACTCTGCAGGACGCGGCAGATGTTCGAGCGGTGGAGGAAAATATCAAGAACATCGAAAATTCGATGGTCACTGCTGCGATCGTTACCAAAGCGACTGTAACAAGGGTCGTAAATCTAGAAATAATGACCAACCATCTTGAAATCCACGAGAAGATTACGGTAGGAAAGGACAGGATTGACTAGACAAATAAAGATGCATTGTGTGATTTCATCGCCAACGTCGAAAATGAGGCGGAAGTACCGTATTTACAAACGGAAGCCGATAACCTTTCCCAAGAATGATGGTCACGAAGTGCAATTGCAGCCCAGCGACATCAGAAGAAAGGCTATTCCGAAAAGCGGGAGATGTTCTGAAAAGAATACAATCTAAATGCGATTCGCCAAAAATCAACAAAACAGTAAAGATTGAGCTTCTTGAACTAGAGGAGCTCCTAGACCGCATAGGTCATTATTGCAGGAGCTGGTTAAAGGCCAAAGAGGACCAGAAGGCTGAAAAAGAGCAGAAGGCTAAAGAAGCGCGGGGGGCTAAATCTAAAGGGTACGTGCAGATGGCTCCACCATTAAAAATCAATAAAAGAAGCCCGATCGACGGAGGTCGGGATAAAAGAAGAAGGAAGAGGCACTTGATAGGCGCGGGACACCAGATCAGTGGTTTCAGACAGTGCTGATAACACAAGGGGCGAAGAAAGCCGTAAAGAAACTCCTTCAAAAAGTGCCAGAAAATAAAGGCCGCATGCACACCTAACAAAAAAAACTGATGCGAAATAGGCGAGAAAGAATCCCCGGTGAAGACCCCACCATCAGGCACTGCTCGTAAAACCCCAAGATGGTCGATCCTACGCGAAGGTGCTGCGAGATATCACGGAACACCTAAGGCCCAAAAACACCTACACTGTCCTTAAAGCAGTACAACCAACGCGGTCGGGCCACATACTGGTCGAATTCGGAGCGGAGGCCGAGGATAGGGAAGGATTCTGCGACGAAGTAAAGAAAGTCCTCGGCAAAAGCGCAACTATATCCATATACATATAGACATTGATTGCGTCACGGATCTGGCCGAAGTAGAAGAGGCCATCAAAAGGGAGTTCCCTAGCGTGGGAAGGATCAAGGTGAGGCTAACAACCGAAACCCATAGGGGACAACGCATGGCTATAATTGACTTGACCGAAAAGTACGCCAAACAATTTCTGAATAAGGGCAAAGAAAGAGTAGGGTGAGTTGTCTGTAGGATACGGCGAAGAGCAACGCCTCTTCAATGTTTCAAATGCCTTGCCTATGGTCACACCGCACAAGTATGCAAAGGAACCGATGGGAGTTCCCTATGTTAAAAATGCGGTGAATTGGGACATAAAAGAGAAGAGTGTATCAAGGAGACACACTGTATTCTTTGCAAGGATGCTGATCCAAGACCGGATTTTGGGCACGTCTTAGGATCAGGAAAATGCCGAGTTTTCCAGAAAGCCCCAGCCAAGGTCAAATCAGAACTCCGATGACCCGCATCTTGCAGCTAAACCCAAATCGCAGTTCAATCGCCCAAAATCTGCTTGAGTAGTTTGCGAGGCACATGAAAGCCGAGTTTTTGCTGCTGAATGAGCAACACCATGATAAAAGTTCGGTATCCTGATGAAACTGGTACTACCGCCATCTGGGTTCGAAGTAGTGATATCCAAGCGGAGAGCGTTGGACTGAGGGATGGTTTTGTGTGGGTTCGTTGCTCAGGGACCACCTTCTTTGCTGTGTACCTAACGCCGAACGAATCGATATCATCTTTCCAAGCCAAGCTTAATGCTCTGGAGAGTGCTGTCTCGAACGCAGATGGGAACGTGCTCGTTGGGAGAGAATTCAAGGCTAAAATAATCGAATGGGGCATGCCTCAAACAGATCCGCAGAAAAACGAATCCTCGAAATGGTGGCCAGGACGGTGCTCGTGGAGCCTTGGCTACAAGCTAGTTATGTGCAACCTTGGTGCCTTACGGATGCCTTAAAACATGAAGCGGAAAAATGGACGAGATAGTGCGGGCGATTTTCCCGTGCATCCCCTCCGTGTTGATGCTGAACAGGGTGAAACAGCAATCGAGTACCCACTCTTCACACAGCCGGAACTGGAAAAGGCAGTCCTTTCACTGACAGCGAGTAAGCGTCCAGGTCGAGATGGTGTTGCAGCTTGTCTATCACCATTGTTCTGACTTGCTGCTCAGCATATTCAACGCTTGGCGAGGGACGGGGTTTTCCCGATACGATGGAAGATGGCGAGGTTTCGTGTTGATCAGCAAGGGGAAGGTAAATCCCGGATCGCCGTCTGCATACCGCCCGTTATGCATGTTAGACACGGCTGGGAAAGTGATAGAGAAACTCAACAAGGGAAGACTGACTGGGGCGTTTTGTTCAGCTCGGCAGTACGACTTTAGAAAGGACGTTCACCATTGATGCGATTACAGAGGTGGCGAGCACAGTCAGAAATGCAGAGGCATATTGTTGCACCAAGCAACGGATCGTCTAGTTGGTCACTTGACGTCAGGAACGTCTTCAACACTTTAAGATGGCTGGATGTTCTGGATACGCTGGAAAACCCTTTTCAAGTTCCAGAATATCTAATGCGGCTTTTAAGGGACTACCTGAAGGACCGAAGCCTGCTTTACGACACGACACAGGTTCAACGAAGGATGGTAGTTACATCGGGTGTTACCCATGGATCTATCCTTGGTCTGGACCTGTGGAACGTGTCTTACGATGGGCTACTGAAACTGGAGATGCCAGATGAGTCGCGCTTGATTGGCTCTGCGGATGATGATGTGGCTCTGGTTGCTGGATGCACCGTTGAACAAGCGCAACTTAGGCTGAGTATGCTAATAGGCCGAGTGAGCAGGCTCAGTTTAGCACCGGGGAAAACCGAAGTGGTCATCTTGACAAAAAAGAGAATTGCTAGCGTAAGGATGATCAGTACTGGAGACATACGAATCGAATCGAAGCCAGCGGTGAAGCACCTGAGGCTACTGATCGACTCGAAGACGAGTTTCTCGGAGCAAATCAGGGCAACGGCTGAGAAGGCTTCTTCGGGAGTATCGGCTCTGAGTCAACTTATGGCCAACGTAGGGGGACCCAGTCCATCGAGTAGACTTCTCTTGATGAGTGGTGTAGGATTAGTGGTAGTGTGCGGAGCAGACGCTCTCAGTAAGGAGGTATATCGAAAACGCTTGGTACAGGTACAGAGACAGTCCGGCCGTAGCCGACAGTCAGCTATTAAAATTCTAAAACTATTGCTTGTCCTTGTTTCCGTATAGTATGTCATTCTGAAACTACTCCTGTATTAATTAAGGCCGTTATGGCATGCGCACAGTAAAAAACAGAAACACCAATTGTGGCGCTGGGTCTCTAACACCCCTTCTATACGAGGGTCATTCAGAAGAAGAAAAACGAAAATTTTGGAAAGGTGGCAATTTACTTTTCCACATAATCTCCTTCAAGCTTGATACACCTGGCCCAACGATGCTCTAACTTTTTCAACCCGTCCAAAAACTACATTTATCGAGGGCTGCAAAATAGGCCTCCGTGGTGGCGATGACCTCCTCATTCGACCCAAATCTATTCCCGGTGACTGATTGTTTCAGGTTTGGAAACAAAAAGTAGTCACAGGGGGCCAAATCTAGAGAGTACGGTGGATGGGGCAGCAATTCGAAGCGCAATTCGACAAATTTGGCCGTGGCGACGCCGGAGGTGTGAGCCGGCGCGTTGTCGTGGTGGAACAGCACTTTTTTCTTCGCCAAGCGGGGCCGCTTTTCTTTCAATTCGACGTCAAATCGGCCCAATAAGTCTACATAGTAGCGCCGCGTGATTGATTTACCCTTCTCGAGGTAATCGATGTGGATCACACCTTGTGAATCCCAGAAAACGGTGGCCATCACGTTTCCGGCCGATCGAACAGTCTTCTCCTTCTTTGGAGCACGTCCGCCGGGTGAAGTCCACTGTTTCGACTGTTCCTTGGTCTCTGGTGTGTACCAGTGAATCCCTGTTTCGTGGACGGTCACGAAACGATACAAGAACTCCGCTGAATTGCGCTGAAACAGCGCCAAACACGTCGCCAATGTGGTCTCACTGTTGCGTTTGTTTTCCGTTGTGAGCAAACGCGGGACACATCGCGCCGACAGCTTTCTCATGCCCAGTTCTTCGTGTAGAATATGATGCACCATTCCTTCTGCGATGCCCACAGTCTCAGCTATCTCGCGAACCTTCAATCGTCGGTCTGCCAACACGAGATCATGGATTTTTTTAACGTTTTCCTCCGTAGCAGCCGTTTTCGGGACACCTGGACGTGGCTCATCAAAAACCGACGTGCAGCCACGAACAAACTCGTTGAACCAATTCTTGACGGTCGCCATCAAAGGAGAAGAGTCACCGTACATAGCATCCAAGCGATCTTTTCCCTTCCGAAAACAAGAATCTAATCACTGAACGATATTGTTCTGTTTCCATTTTTGTACAACCGACCGACACGCTCGCTTCCAAAGGCTATCAAAACAAAACTAATGAAGGGAATTGACTGAAACTTTGACAGTAGGCTACTCAAAGAATGTATTGCACGATGGTAAAACTCTTTTGTAATAGCAGCGCCATCGGGCGGTGAGGCTAAGTACTTGTTGAATGACCCTCGTAAATGAGTATATTTCAATATCTAAAGACATATCTAGAAGCTAACCTGGTTCAGAGTTTTCTGAATAAATACTATTTTATATAAACACACGTAATTAATGGTTCTCGTAGAGTCCGATGATTCTTTTACTTCTGCCACTCTTGTCTTTTAAAGTTGTCCAATCGCTTAAGAACGCCCTCGTTTTGTTAGGTGCTGTTCTTTCAATCGAAGGCCCCCCAAGCGCTTGCGCAGCGAGCAAAATTGTTTAAATGGCTGACGAAGGAAAAACAATCACCAGCATAAGGCCACTAATTGAATACTGACACTGATTACTTAAACGAAAGCACTTTGTAGCCTTGCGGTCGATTCATATGCTTGAATTATAGCGCTCAACATAAATTACTTACAATTTCATGTCACATTGCAAAATATCTACTACACACCTGCGTAAGTCGTATTGATCACCGCTTTCCTCGCCGAGGATAGAATCCTCATGATACCCTGCCACAATTAATTACTTTGTTATTTCACTTTAAATATAACAATGTACTTTACACTTAAATGCAAAGTGGACTTCTTCAGATTCTAGAACACTCGCAACGAATACATTTTCTATCGACCGGTCGTTATCCACACCTCAGCGACGTCAAGCCCCGGTCCCGTCGCAGTGATTTGTCATCCAAACTTATCAGCTGGTTGGGAAATTTGTATAGGGATGACTGATCTCTACGGAGTATCGATCTGCGGGATCGGCGGTCATAACAGTGCCCGTCGAGTCAGTTGTGATTCAGTTGTTACGTGCTGAATATCAAGCCTAGTGAGTTGCGGTTTCATAATTATCGAGGGGGGCTAGAAATTTATTTTTGTTGCATGACAGGAGACGTTTTGAAAAATTAAGTAATATTAAAAATTATAACATAGAGGTATCTTCCAATAAAAATCCATTTCCTTAAAAAGAAATCGAAACGCATCAATAGAGTCATAACATAAATACATAAATACAATGAAAGATTGAAATCATAAAAATTATCAACCATTCATATCTCCCCTAATCCGGTCATATCCTAGCCAATTAAATTGTTACAAATTACTCTATTCCTAATTCTTATTAAGAAATATTGCTAGGCTTATAGTCATCATAAAATCTCCATGCATACACATAAAAACCAGCAGACTGTTGCTCCGCCGAAATCGCAGGCCAATTTCATAATGAGAGCATAGTGCGTCATGCTACCGTTACAAATCCCTTCCTCCCACGAACAACGACAATAGCTCCGAACTTTGAACCCTTATGAGTCCCACTCAAATATTTATTCAGCCGTTATATTATAACCGATGCTCATTTGTCATCATCTTCCATTTCTCCCCAAAGCAGATGATAGGCAGACACGAAGACACTATGCTCCTTTAGATCCTTTAGATCGAAGACATAAAAAGTTAGAGGAAATCTAATCCCGAACGGATTGGGATGGGATGTAAAGTCTATTATACTATAATGCATACACTCTGCAAAAAGAGGGTGGTAGATTTTATGAGGATAGTTTGAAAATATCGCAGACTTTGTATTAAAAATATCCTTGCGCTTTTTCAACCTTGTCCTCATGTTGCAAGGATATAATCTCTGTGGGCAAGCTGTGGGGTGGCGGTGAGATGCGAAGATACGTCACGTGGCAAATTTAATTCTTTTAAGACCATACGACCGGAAGATTGTCAATAATATTGGCACATCCTGAAATAACGTAGGCATGACTCCCACAAGGGACAGTCAAGCAGACATGGAAGGGTGGGAGAGTGATTAAATTGTCCGCAAGGATAACTATTATTGATTGATTGTGGTTTGATTAGATTGCTGCGTAGAAAGTATACAACCCAAGGCACTTTAAAGCTGAATTTAATTACTTCAACGCATCCTGTGAAAAGGATAATTATCTGCCGAACCCAATTAATTCCTTGGCAAACTCAATCGATCAGCCATTACTATTTTGTATGTTTTTATTTGCTGTACATAGACCAAAAGAGTATAGTTTAACCTAGTTTGGAGTGCTGCTGGCTCGACTGCATTGCAGGCTAACTTAAAAGGACTCCATTTCATCTGCTCGGCTAAATATTTATCGCTATAAAAATACAGTCAATTTATTTTTTCAAACTGGAATCCCATCTGTACGTTGCGGATTTTCCACTCAAAAACGTTTTAATTTTGTCAAGTGAAAATTTACGATTATTGTCCTTGGATGGATTATTTTCTTGGTGGAACGGGATGAAACGCCAGCACACAAGAGCTGGCTTGGGATTTTTTCGTGTTTCTCCAAATGTGACACGTAAATGACAATGAGAATTACTGCTTTCGCTTGGATCATACTACATGGAGGATACATACGAGCATATTATACATACGAGTACATACGTAGAATGTGAAACAGTCGTGAACTTAACACTGCTATCAAGTCTGTACGTAGCAATGGGTACCATTCATTCTGGTGTAACATTTTGCTACCATTCAAACGTGCAATTGTTCCCTCTTACTCTTCTGTACTGGTACACGATTGTGATTTGTCACACTTTGTCACGGGCAATTAATTACAGAAATTGAGGAATTGTGGCAAAATGTTCCGGACACATTTCCCGTCTGAGTGGCAGAGCCGTGTTAAATGCTGAACAATGTTAGCGTGAATTGCATATACTCGTATGTATTTGATGATGGAATGTGTTAAGGTTTACTGTTGAAGTTAGTAGCATTGGAAATGCAAAGGACACGTATCCGTTCGAAATCATCACTCATATTTGAGAGGGAATAAGTCAGCACAATGATAAAATGTGGTGTTGGAAATGAAATATGATAATGGAAAAAATAAAAGTTAATAAAGTGTTACAATTTAACAGGATGACGATTTTTTTCATCTTTTTCAGATAGCCGATGGTGGATTTGATAACTTCAAAATCCATATAATGATACAAGTAAAAACAAGTGTCTGGCTTTGCTACTAACCACTGAAGAAAATCCTTATTTCAATTTGTCGAATTTAAAGGACAATGACGCAAACAAAGTCATTTCATATTAGCTGCTTACTTTCAAAACTGTAACTCCGTTACAATCACCTGAGCAAAGTTCAATAAAAGGCAAAAAATATGCCTAATATGCACAAATGCTCGTACCCAATATTTCAATTACTTAGGGGGGTCCTCTAGTTTCTCGGCTGTTTTTTATGGCTTTTACAATAATTTGTTACGAGCAAACCATTGAAATAATTAATCTCATTGTTTTTGCATAATCTTTATTAACATTTAAATAACCTTTACAAATTTTTTGAAGTCAAAATATATAATAGAATAAAAGTTATACTGGCCGACAGGAAGACATCAAGTAAAAGAGATTCTTGACGGTGACCAAGATTGCGGCTGTTCTGCTTATCTGAAATCAACAAACCAAACGGCATTATAATCTTCATATTTAAGACTAGCGATTGAACTAGAGTGAAATTGACTTTTTTATACATTTTTGAAAATTACATTCTATTTTTTACATATTTTTTCTTGTTTTTCGCTCGTAGAAAAAAAATTATCGAAGCAATCACAGTATTCCTATTTCAATCGTTGGCATATAACATATTAAACATGATGTTTAAATTTGAACAAAATCGATGCAGTAGTTTCTGAAATATCGTGCTCACCGTTTCGAAAAATGGTGTTTCGAGAAAAACGCGTTTGAAAGTTCGCGCATGTGATTTATACAAAAAATTTCATCTCACCGTCAATCTGCTATGTCTGGACCATACAATAGGCCTTCCTCTTCTTCTTGGAAGTCACGCAGAGCTGCTCCGTCCTCCCTTTTCGCGATTCGGGCCTGTTTTATAACATCACTCGTGCGCCATTCTGAACGGTCGCTCCGAGAGCTATCGCGCTGTTGAACATATCCTGTAGCTTCTGGGCCGATTTTCACTCCCATGGTTTCCAAGGTCTTCAGGATAGATTTGAATCCTTCGTTGAAGATTATGACAGCGAGAAACGTGGCAATTTCACCCACTTTTGACCCAGAATGGAGGTGCTTCGGAGCAAAAGTCCAGATTAACGAATTTAGCGACTGGTTATTATTTTGTGTTTCCGCTTCCAGGTATCTGTTAAACAATTCTTCTTTGGATAAATCCCTATAAATTGGCTTTATAACTTTTTGAACTGCTTCAGAAAGAGGCGGTTTATTGTGTTTGAATTGCTCAGCCTCTCCGAGAAACTCAGCTCTGCGCCATTTGCACCAACTAGATTCGCCAGCAGGACAATTTTAATGTTGTGGATTGCTGTCTGTGGAAATCTTGTGAAAGAATGTTGCCCAAATTTCCTTCCTCATTTCCTCGATAGAATCTGGATGTCTCCGAATAGCTAATCCATAATACGTTGTCATCTCACCAATCAATTTATTAGTGAGTTTTCCTGCACCTTTCCCACCAATGCTTTTATTAGATTTTTTTGCATTTCGGAGCCGAGCCCCCATCCTCTTTTCAACGTGTCCAACACACTCTTTTTTTTACAACAACAACATCTTCTCCATATGGTTCTGCCTTCAAAATACCGTTGAATGTCTTGCTGTCACCATCTCCAATTTATGTCGTATATCGAACTTGATGTTTATCTACTGAACGGGAAAATATTTTCACAACTGCATCTATTTCCATCTTCCCGGAACTTCCAGTATGATTTCGAGTACGATTTTCTTCATGATCAGCGAGCCATCCTGCATATCCAACTGGATCACTATTTTTTTATTTTTCCACAAAATGCATCCAGCACAAAAACTACTCATTACACACGCATCATCCACTTTACCGGTGTACTTGGTAATTAAAGTTGAAACTCCGAATAAAGATGTAAATTCTCTTTTTTTCCATGTGCCATCTCCAGATACGGTGAATTCATTTTCTGCTTTTCCTTGTTCTTGAAGGATTTCCTTTTCTTCATTAACCGCAGTAGACAACACTGCATCAAAAACGGCCGAAGAAGCTGAGTGAATATTTTCTAATATGGAATAGTACGTGTTCAAAGCAAAACCTTGTCCCATATCCATCAGTCCACAGAAAATTCTATAGCCTTCATAACCGACTCCCAACAAAAGCATCACGAAAACTAAGCGACGATTCATTTACCGATTTTTTGGCATGAATCTATTCCTTTATTTTTCTCACACTTGCATGCCATAGAAATTTTAAAGCCCAATCTCGTACATCACGTTGATGGAAAGTCACCGTACTTTTGCACTCTTCACAAATAACAACCGAAGAAATGGTTGAAAATACACTCACAAAATTCAAAATACAATACAAAACAGTCTGTTTAACGTTCACTTCTAAATTTTTATTTTGACGAAGTTTTTTCGCTGACGCCGATGTAAACGACTTGTCTTGTTCAAAAGAGTCGGTTGCCTGCAAATTTTCGCTTTTAAGGTCGATCGTAGCGAGCCGGGGCGTCTCTATTTCCTTTTTTAAACATTTTGATAATTATTTTCAAAAAATCAGCTACGTGCGACTCGCAATAGAAAATATAGTACGCTTCGCAACTATCACAGCAAAACTGAACTAACCGACGCTTCACCGCGTCTTACGTTGCTTACATAAAGAGACAGGTTTCCGGTGCGAACAAGTCTATTCAGGTAGCAGTTAGATTTAGGGATAACAATACAATTGTCTGCGCCGCTCGGCTTTCGGACTAGCCCGGCGCGCGCTCCGTATGCCTGCTCCGTTCCAGGGCCGTAACTTGTGAACCACTTCAAATATCGAAAAATCCTTTGGCACAAATTTTCTACACATGTTGTAAATGTGATTAATGAAACAAAAAATCGATTTTTTTCGACCCGAGAAACTAGAGGACCCCCTTTAAATCAAACTCAATGAAACAAACGAAAAGTGCTTTCTATCAAAAAATGGAAATGCCACAAATTACGCCGACCAATAAATTTCATAAAATGCTTTAATGCCTTTTCTATTGCTACGTTCATTAGATGAGAATCAATGGATCAATCCTGTATTAAATTCTAACAAAAAAATCCTCGACCTCATTTTATCAAATAATCAATCTTCCGTCAGTCCGATTTCTGTGTCGCCGTTGTCGACGTATATTATACCGGATATTCATCATCCTCTACTAGAAACAAAATTAACGGTGCATACAATACATTTGCACCGGAAAACAAACCCTCATTGTTTTAACTTTTTTAAAGCAAACTACGGAAGAATAGCATCAACGCTTGCAAACATTGATTGGGTTTCTCTTTTGGATCCAATTAACCCCGACCTTGCTGTACAATCTTTCTACTTTACGCTGTGCAACATTATTGTTCAGTTCACGCCATTAACTCGTACACCAAGTTATAAGCTGGTTCAATGCTGAAGTTTTACAAGTACTGCGAGTTTGAAACAAATCCCGTAAAATCTACCTTCGATCCGGATCCAATATAGATCTTTTAAGGTACAAACTTCTTCAAGCTGATGCCAGAAAAGCTATTTCTCAAGCTTTACTTGCCTATTACCAGTCCATTGTAGCCTCCTTCTGCTCCAATAACCCTAAATCCTTTTGGTCATATGTTCATTCACTTGGATCTTCCAACACTCTTCCTAATTCACTATCATTGCTTAATAGAACGTCCTCTAATGATCAAGACATATGCGATCTCTTTGCCGACTTTTTTCATCCAATTTCAGATCCTGCTCGCCTTGTTCCATAAATTTCTGTAGTCCAGCTCACTTCGATTTTGGCTTTATCTCTACCAATTCTGTAGAAGTGGAAGATATCATCGCCTCGATAGATGCAAGCGGATCGATGGGACCTGATGGACCTAAAGCTTTGACTATTCGATTAGTGGCTCGTTACTTTTATCAGTTGACCAATTTAAAGATCTTGGTGACGTTGAACCAACATCTCAAATTCGACCGTCACATCGCTCATATGACATCTAGAGCAGCGCTTTGTTCTGCGCTATTCCCACACTTCTTTTAGCAAGCGTTCAAACATGTTTCCGTCTATTTATTTCGCTCGCTCGCTCTTTTCTAGAATACGCATGTCAAATACGGAGAAAATATAACTATCCTACCGTCCATATGGTGAACGTCTCATTTACCTTGACATCATTTCCTTGGAGATGAGGCGACAATACCTTGACCGATGTTTGCTCGAGGCTTTTTATCATCTAATATTCAAAACGCGATTTGCACACCCCCTCCATCCATGAGGGTAATTTGAAAAATTTCCGGCCTTTTAAACAAAAATACATCGTTCAAGCCAAACAAAAATTTATATTTGGTCAAACGGTTTTCCCAACCCTTCAGGTCATCAGAAAAAAATTCTTTAGGTAAACCTGAAAAATACATGTTTACTGCCTCTTTAACCTCAGTATTTGACCCATATTTTTCCCACCAAGAAATTTTTTCAAGTTGGGGAAAAAAAGTCACTCTGAGCTAGTTCTGGTGAGTAGCGTGGGTGCTGACGCAATTCGAACTTCAATTCGTCCGATTTCGCCATTGCGACCTTGCATCTGTGGACTACGCGCTTTTGGTCGATCGTCAACAAACGCGGCACCCATCGCGCGTGTAATTTTCTCATGCATAAATCTTCATGTAAAATCTTAAGCACCCATCGCGTCTGTCTGTCCATCTGTTCGTCCGTGTGTCACCGTTTTTCCTCGCAACCCATATAAATTGGTGGCCTTTTCAAAGTTCCATTACAAAAAAAATTTTGAAGGGTTCTTAAGGGGGTCTCCCCAAATAGGGGAGTGGCCACCAAAAAAAAATTTCATCTAAGGTAGCCGGTATGAGTATCAAATGAAAGGACTTCATGAGGATTTTTCAAAACAGGTCTTAAACTGAAATTTTTTGTTTTGAGAGGTGCACGAGGAGGGGAAATACACGAAAAATTTGTGTCCCCCCCGCTCGAGATTGGACACCCGTGATCTGAAAAAAATTATGGAGGTAGGTGTTTATGAGTGAAACAACAATAAATACGTCAGAAGTCGAAATTTGCTTGACTTTGTTAAAAATAGCGAAGATCACTTCGAATTTTACATTTTTCACCAATAAAAGCGTATGGATACCCTTAAACTCAACGAAATAAAATATTCAAGTAGTCTAACAAAAGTCTCTCATAACATGTAAGTTTGATGAATATCCAATCATATTCACGGAAGTTTGAAGTTTCTCTAATCACAAAAATAATAACACACAATTTTGGCACTTTGTGGACTATCCACAGAATCAGACAATGCAGTTTTGATTTGATTTTCGTAGCATTTTCAGATAAGATCAATAACATAAATATTTTTGGAAATTCATTGTATGAGTGATTTTTGTTACTTTGCAACAAAATGGCGACCGTTAAAAATGGAGAGACAATGGATTTTCTTTTAAACGTGCACATCTGTTTGACGTGTTTCTTCACTTTATTCGTTGTTGGTGACTGCATATCATAAGATGGGTACAAAATCGTTCTAACATGAGCGTAGGTCTGGCTACCTAACTTGTTTCCCCTTTCAAAAAAAGGTACTTTATCACCGCGCGATACTTGATTTTATCGATTGCTCTTAACAAACGTCACCTGTCAACTTTTGAAGGGTGCCATGTGTTCGCACACGTCGGAATGACTTGAAATTTTTATGGCATACAAATGTAAAGGCCATCTATTGGTTGGCAAGAGAACTTGAATAGACCATGACTTTTCACCGATAAGGCCGGAAACTTTTCAAATGATCTTCGTAGAACTAGATCTACTCAATTTTACTCGATTCCTTTCGCCCGGACATATATTTATTTACATTTCCCATTAGTCCGACTCGTCCGTGACCATGAATACCTTCAGCTTGGTCCTCCTTTGAAGTCACTCGCAGTGTTCAAGTCCAAGCTACGTAGGATTCTTAATTTTTAATTTTATTGCGTTATCTCGTTTAAATTTATCCAATTATCTTTCGTTCACATCTTTTGTAATAATGTTTATTTTGCCTTAAATTGCAGTTTTTTTAAGGTAACTTTCTGTCTATCTATTTAGTAATCGGAATTTATTCTGTAAAATAGATCTGAAATAAAAAAAAATGCATTTTAAGATCTTTTAACTACGCAATACAATCATAATTCTTAAAGAACCGCTGGTTCTTCGAAATAAGCGTAGTCTGCTATTGTTCATAACATCTTGTAACATCTGATGCCAAGTAATGGCCAAACCTCGGATCGCAGAAAGGCTTCTTGCTGTTGACCACCAGTACACCGGCGGCTTGTTGCGCCGGGGTTTCGGACGGGCCATAGAAGTGCTGCAAGCAGTCGTGATGATGCTAAAAGTTGAGGTCACCACGTCTTTTGCTGCCAGTTGTTCTACCCTCCCTCCAAACCACCCTGCAGCGGAGTACCTGCCGTGAATACCTCGACGCTCGTTCTTCCGATGTTCCACTCAATTATAGAAAGTCGAGAGCACGGACATCGAGAGACAACACAATGGATCACTGTATGAGTAGTTCTCTAATGCTCTCTAATTGTATATCGTCCGTACTAAAGATTCCGAGTCGAATGTCACGTACGGTATGTTTCCTTCACAGCCAATGCAGCGAAAAGTCTATATATTTCCGGTGTTTAGTAAGGCGATCGCGGTCCTGGCTGCCATTTTTAGGATTCTTTTTCTCCGCGGATCTGTTAAAGGCGTTCCCCATTTGATTGTTTAGCGTTGAAATCTCTCCATTGAGCATGTTGCCATCTGCGTTCGAGACAGCGCCCTCCAAAGCATTTGGCTTGGCTTAGAAAGACGATATCGGTTTGTTCAGTGTAAGGTACACACTAAAGAAGGTGGTCCTAAGCACCGAACTTACACGAAACCAACCTTTCACCCGCAACTCTCCGCCTGGAAATCTCGTTTCAAACCCAGATGGCGGGAGCACGAGTTTCATGGGCATATCATGATGAACTATTATCGTGATGTTACTCACTCAACAAGAAGTCGGCTTTCATGTCCCTCGGAAACTGCTGAAACAGGTTTTGACAGTTGATTTGCGGTGTAGATCGACCTGCAGAAGCTCTGATTTTGACCTGGCTAGGGTTTCCTGGAAACTCCGATATTTCTTTGATCCCAACACGTGCTCAAGATCCGGTCTTGGATCAGTTCCTTACAAAGGCTCCAGTGTGCCTCCTTTGTATACTCTCTTCTTTTATCATTCATTTCATCGCATTTATTACATTGGGAAAACGACTCGCCACTATAAAAAAGCTGCATAGGTCTTTGGAAACTTTAAACAATCACCGTCTATTTATCCCGAAAGCAACTAACCTTCAAACACCTTTAAATGATTTACTAGGAAATCCTAAAACCAAAGGCTTTGTCTGGTCCAGCGTAACTGACGAACCATTCAATAAATGCAGGGATTCGATCGCAGAAGTAACATTCCTCGTTTATATTCGACCTGATTTTCCCGTAGCTCTTGTTACTGACGCTTCCAGTGTACCATTTGGCACAGTGCCGCGGGGAAAATACGATAACATGCAAGTATTCGGCATTTTCAACACATCCTCTAAAGTACTGAGTTCAGGGTGAAAACTAACCATAAAACACTAATTTATGCCTTTCACCAAAAGACGGACAAAGGCTCACCTACATAAAGCAGAAAGTTGTCGTTTATTTCGAAATTCACGTCAAGAATTGAACACGTCAACGCTGAATACAATATAGTCGCTGAGGCACTATCCAGGTTGGAATTCCCGCACGGAAAATACCGGTCAACCGTAATACTCTTGGAGGCTAACATTCTTTGGGGAGAGCCGCCCCCACAGACCCGAGAATATTTAGGTCGCTGTGATGTTCCTCCTGCGATGACAGGTAACGACCCTCACCGCATCTGGACTACGCTTTAGACAACGAACTGGAATTGATGCTTTGAGCTGTCGGATATGATGGTTTGGACCTAGTTGCTTTGCACGGTAGCGCCGAGGTGAAAATCATGCGTGATCGGCTCCAATTGTACTATCATACCGTCTCCGTCCCGGTAAAACCTTGGCAGGCCTCGGGGTACGTTTGAAGTTTGCACCATTGGGTTGGTGGTATAGGCTCGGTTGAGACGGCGAATGCGCTGACGTTGGTATGTTCCGTGGTGCCACAGTCACTTCCTCCCTAATGACCTTCTTGTTCGTCGAAGGAATTGAAAATGTGACCTTCCTCCTGGCAGTAGTAGGCGGTGGTTGCTGTATCAGTATGCCATCGGCCGGTTGAATCGTCTGTGATGGCAGCAAGGGCGTTGGTGTGGGCGACTGTGGTGAGGCTGGCTGAGTCAGTGGTAATGTTGGTGTTGATGGCTGGGCATCGAAATGCTTGAAGAATGCTGGCTTCTAGTGGTCGGTGGAGAGAGTCTTGGCGACGCTTTTTACGTCTATGCCGTAGGTGCGGTCGTGAACCCTTTCGATGACTCGGTGTGGTCCGGAGTACGGTTGGTTTAGCGACTTTTAGACTACCTCGATGCGGTGGAAGACATATTCACAGCTGGCCAGGTCTTTGAATATGAAAGGATGATGCTCTTTGTGTGGCTGGCAGAATCGGACGAATCGCATTGAATAGTCGACGTAGCTCATTGGTGAAGCTCTGCGGGTCGCTAGCTGGTGCTGAGCCGCGATGAACTCGCCAGGGGTTCGTAGTGACGAGCCGAGAACCATTTCTGCTGGAGAGGCTTGCAGATCTTCCTTAAATGTGGTGCGCAGGCCCAACAAGGTAGCTAAATGTGCTTCCAGCCAAGGTGTCCCGGTAGCGCATTTTAGTGCAGCCATGAGAGTGCGCTGCATTTGTTCTACCATACCATTGGCCTGTGGGTGGTATGAATTTAGTTGACCCTCCAGGAGGCAGCCGAGTTACTTAAGTAGTTCGGCTTCAAATTGACGGCCCTGGTCTGACGTGATTTCCAGTTGTGTGCCAAATATGGGGGTCCAATAGTCGAATAACGATCTGGCGATGGTGCTGGCTTTGCTATCGCGCAATGGTATTGCCTGTGGCCAGCGCGTATAACGATCAATGAAAGTGAGGCAGCTTTCGTAGCCCTCAAACAGCGGAAGCTTGATCAGGTCAACGTGGATGTGGTCAAAACGCCCGTCCGGTGTCTTGAATCTACCTAGCTCGGCGGTGGCACGCCCGCTGGGGTGCGAGAGCTGATGAACGATGTCATATACTTGGCGGCGAAGCGCGACTGGGAAGTAGGGCTTGATGATACCGTTTAATTCAATGTAGTTTGTTGTGTAGCGTTCTAAAGCCAATTGATGCAGCTTGAGGCTGGAGTCTGCCAGGATGTGCGGTAGCCGAGTGTCTGTGGTCTGGGCTCCGCTGATTGCTCGGGCGGAAAGTGCGGTGGGCACTGTGACTGTCTCTACCCGTGAAAGCGTGTTAGCAACGATGTTGTCTTCGCCTCGGGTGTACTCCAGCCGTGTGTCGAACTGGCTGATGATATCTAGTTGTCTGCTTTGGCGGAGTGAAGCTTTATCCGAGCGCTGTATCAAAGCAAAAGACAGTGTTCGGTGTAGACGACGAAGTGCCTCCCTTCCAGCATACGTTGGAAAAATTTGATGGTGGCGGAGTGAAGCTTTGTCCGAGCGCTGTATCAAAGCAAAAGACAGTGTTCGGTGTAGACGACGAAGTGCCTCCCTTCCAGCATACGTTGGAAAAATTTGATGGTGGCGAAGATAGCCAGAAGCTGGCGGTCGTAGGTGGAGTAACGCTGTTCTGTCTCGGAAAGTTTCCTCGTGAAGAAATCGAGGGGTGGCCAAGTACCGTGGTCGCGTTGCTGGTCCAAGGCTGCGCTAATGGCGGTGTTGGACGCTTCGGTGCGTAGTGCCAACGGATGTGAGGGCAAAAGGAAGGCCGACGTGGCTGCCTGGGCGATTCCTTGTTTGCAGGGTAGAAAGGCGGCTTCAGCATGCGATGACCAAGTAAATGGTGCTCTCTTGGTTGTACAGCCTTTTAGCAGTTCCGAAAACGGTACTTGGGACTCGTCAGCGTGTGGCATGCAGCGGCGATAAAAACTCAGCAACCCGATAAAATGCCTCAGCTGGGATGAATTGGCCGATTTGGGAAAAGATGTAATGACTTCTGTCTTGGGGGCTGGTGGTTGAAGTCCTGTTTCGCAAATATGGTATTCGGCAAATATGACTTCGGACAGGCAGACCTGGTATTTCTCCCAGTTGACCTGGAGCTTAGCAGCTTGCAGCACAGAGAAAAGCTGCTCAAGGTGAAGTTGGTGGCGGTCGTGGCTGACTGAAAAAACTAGGATGTCATCTGGATAAATGCGGACGAAGTCGAGCTTCCTCAGCAGATGGTTGAGTGTCCGCTGAATTGTTTGGACCGCAATGCGTAGGCCGAGAGGCATCGCTACAAATTCAGAAAGGCCGAAGGGCGTAGTGCCTGACATTTTGCAGATATCCTCCGGCGTGACCGGGATTTGATAAAATATCCGCTGGAGGTCGACGACCGAGACGACCACTGGCCTCTTGGACCAGATCCTCGATGATAGGTAACGGGTAGTGGTCGGCTGGGTGTGGGCGTTGAGTTGCCGGTAGTCCCCAGTATCTCGCCAAAGGCCTCCGCCCTTGGGAACCATGTGCAGGGGGCTAGCCCATTGGCTCGATTAAGGTTTTGGATAACACTTGTTCTGACAGGAGATCGAATTTGGCTTTCGCTGCGATGAGACGTTCTCCCGCAAGGCGGCGCGGTGGTGCGAAGATAGGTAGGCCGTGTGTCACTATTTGATGATGAACGGGTGGGTCAGCGATAGAAGTGAACTCGCCGAGCTGGATGAATGTATCTTCGTGTTTGGTGATGCTCCGCTTGTTCGGGACTCCGACGGTGCGCACCACGGTAGAGGCTTTGGCCACAACACCTGCGCTTATGCTTTTCACAGCTGGAGCAGGGCAAAGTTCGCAGGCCGTTGAAGGGTTAGTGCGATCGTCCAAGAGGCGGCGGTTTCGAAGGTCGATAAGCAGGCCATGGTGATTGAGCGCATCGGCTCCCAGGATGGATGTCTGGACATCTGCAATGACGAAAGGCCACTGGAATGGGCGGCGTAACCCAAGGTCCGTGAGTTGCTGGGTGCTGAAAGTGTTGATAGGCATACCATTGGCTGCCTGTAACACGAGCTTTTGCTTCTAAAGAGGCTTGGCAATGAGGTACCTCGGAATGGTGGACAGAGCTGAGCCGGAGTCCACTAGAAACCGAGCCTTGGTGCTACGGTCGGAAGTATAGAGGCGTTTCTCCGAGATATTGCCGGCAGTGTCCGCCGAGTACAGTTACAAGTTAGTTTTCCGAGTGTCTTGCGGTGGTGCCTTGCGCGGTGCAGGGCTGCCTGCAACGGATAGCTAAGGCTCCATGCTTACTGTGGTACCAGCAATATCCCGTGCGTGGATCTGGACTGGAGTGGTGGAGCGTGCCCTTCTTTGATAGCCGTCTCGTAACGAGGAGCGCCCGCGCTGCATGTTGGTTGCTGAAGTGCATCACGAGTCAAACTTGCCAGCTGCGTTATTGCTAAGTGCAAGGCGGCTAACTCAACGGTGACCTGGTCCGTGGAACTGCGCGTTGAGGCGAGGCCAGATGAGCACGTGGTTGGGTCCATGGACGTGGCCATTACAGCCGAGCCCATGCCTCGTTCGCAACCGCGTCGAGTTTCTCCAGCGTCTGATTCCTTATTAACAGCAGCATGCGCTACGTTTGCTGTGGCAGGAGGCCGAGTTAATTGACCTGCAGTACGTCGTCGGTGACTCGCGTACCACCAAAAGAGCGCATGTAACACAGCAGCTACGGTCGTCTATCCCTTAGCTCGACGCCTGTGAGGAGCTTGTGTAACTGGGCGTCGGGAGAATCCGTGAAGCGCGAGGTGATAGCCGTCTTGATGCTCTTGTATTTGTCGAGCTCAGGCGGCGCGCAGATGATGCCGGCCACCTCGGCGATGGTATCGTGGTGTAGTTAGGAGACCGTGAGGTGGTATCTGATTAAGTCCCTTGTGACCTGATGCACTTGAAACTCAACCTGGAAGAACCACAACTCTGGGCTAGCGCGCCAGAAGGATAGCAGCTTGCAAAAAAGAAACATCGTTGGCCTGTTGAGCTAATGGCTATTGTAATAGATCGAACGTTGACCTGCTGTTGCTGGCTGGTTGAGCGGCTGTTCCAGTGAGAGCAAAAGCTCTGGGTTGTGCAGCGTCTCTTCCAAGGATCATGTTCTTGCTTGACGTCGGGGTCACCACTTTAAAAGTCTAGCTTTAACTTTTAATAATGCATATTTTACTCTTTGACAATATTTTACTCTTTGGTATAGCAAGGAGTGGGATGACGACGAGGGTGATGAATGATGATGTCGTTGTTGTTGATGATGATGTTATTGATGATGAAAATGAGGTTTATGTTAACCCTAATGATGATGTTGTTGTTGATACTGTTGTTGATGATGACGTTTCGATACGAACCAGTAGTGAGTTTGACCAGGTTCGCTCATGTATGTTAATTAATGAGAACCTAGAAGAGCGGTTCAAGCAAATTTCCCTTTTTTCGAGGGAACTGCTTGCGCCGCTAATATGTCAAAATCGGCCGGCAGGCGAAAATTTCTCGGGGGACGAGGGCCTGCTTGCGCCGTGAAGGATGCGCTAACGTTGGAATGTTCCGTGGGGCCGTAGATATAAGTAATTGTCGCTTTTGAATTTAACTTTAAAAATAAAGACGATTGTTATCTGTAAGTGCTACAGTACGAAAGTATATTTTTGTTTCAACATACAAGTTTATAGTTCATAGACATTGCCCTATACTATCTTTAGTTTAGTTTTCCGTATTCTGACACTATAAACACGATAATCATAATAAATTCAAATTTAATTTCGTCGCGACAACGTCGCCTGTTGATGACGAACGACTCGTCGAGAAAGGAAAGAATAGTGACACATTACAATCATGTCTTTTAGACGACGGCAGCGCCAGTAGCAACGTGGTGGCGAAACTTTGGAAGTTGCCCGGATAGTCTATAATCAGGGACATGCTTGCATCGATTGACAAATGGAACCATGTGGCACTTTATGTTCGGTCAGTCATAAAAGATAAAAATAGCTTATAGCGTCCGGGAATGTCGGAGTTGGGGGGATCATTTATTTAGCAATCCCTCCTCCCTCCCCTTCAGCTAGAGGAGGGATTACCAAACTTGAAGGTGCACCTCGGCGTAGCAAAACGAAGCTTCGCCCGAACTAATATGTCAAACAGTTCCAGGCTAGGTTCTTAGGTTGACAGGAGAGGTGTTTGTTCGGTAGTCCAGACATCTTGCGCTTCAGGGAGCCCCACACTCAGGGCGTAGATAGCCTTCGCCTACCAATCACAAAAAACAACAATATTGTTTCATGCACGAATAATTTTGCGAGTTACTGTCGCAATTGTTTTCACAACCATTAAGAACATCAACAAGCGAATGTACTCGAAAACCCACCAAGCATAATCAGCATCTGAAAGTGAGTCACTGCCCCATTCATTAAGCTGCTCGAATATTCCAGGTAATTCACCAATTTACGAGAAATGAATTGAATGACTAGAGACCCTATATAAAGCCGAGCTGAATGAATGGGGGGGATTCATAACAACCGCGATAATAAAAACTGCGATAGAGTGGAGCGCGAGGTAAAAGCGATATTGATTCATTGATAGTGGAGTGATTTTCGTGAAACAGTTGATGTACAACTTGATAGACTAGTAAAAAGAAAAATTGTAAAATAGTGAAATTGATGATTGT
The DNA here is from genome assembly GCA_963969285.1 of Odontomyia ornata. Lineage (NCBI taxonomy): Eukaryota > Metazoa > Arthropoda > Insecta > Diptera > Stratiomyidae > Odontomyia > Odontomyia ornata. The sequence continues at coordinate 88,405,511 of OZ017742.1, forward strand.
GCATTTTTAGTAATAAACGCTTTTAACTTAATTTAAAAGACAGTGCGTTTTCACTTTCCCGGAACATTAAAATTATTGGCCGCGAACCATAAAACGCGACAATATGTTTATGGCGATTGCAATAATGTTTGATAGTTTTTTGACCGTATGCAGAAACGTTGAGGACACTTGAACAGTGATCCCTGGAAAATGTTGGCGTACATTTTCGGGCATGAAAGAATTATATATAATAAACCTACCCTGAAAATAATCAAAAGCTTGTCGTTTACGTTGCAATTAATTGATATTATATAGTACTCGACAAACAAATATTCACAATGTTTAATCAAACAACCGTGTGTTGTTCAAATATTTATTTGATAGAGAATATGACTAGCCAATTTTATTTCTTCAGAATTCTTTGTTTCATTCCGATATGAATTTGTAAAAAAACCGATAGTAAATCATTCCTTTCTTTTCGAAATAAGTCACAACTCACTCATAATTTATAATAAAATTCAACCTATCGTTTACAATCAAGCTGAGTGTTAATATTCACGTAAAGTGCGTTTCCATAAACAAATGGTATCGCTTTCATATGTGTAAATATTTAGTTTGAATTGCATATAAAATGTGCATATGGTACGAAATTTTTACGATGTCAAGAGTAATTGCAATTTATTAGCGTGTCGACCGTGAGTGATAGGGTAAACAAAAGATATGGATAATAAACACAATGTAAAACCGAAAATTATTTTCTGAAACTTACGCTGCAGTCATTTCAAATAAGATTGAAAAAATTATCAATAAAGGATTAAGTGAGATTTATGCAGATTGATTTGAATAAAGTCATCATTTTTTAAGGAATAATAGATAATAATCTGTTGCTGCGAGGATAAATTTCTTTATTCAGGAAGGAAGCTGTGATTGAAATATCGAAGACAAGGACAAGCTCCGTAAAACATCCCATAATCTAGCCTTCCTTTGAAAAAAGTCCTTGTAACTTAGGTCCGTGTTTTCGATTGAATTTCCTGCTTACAAATTATTCACCCTTGACAACCAAATAAGCTCCTTTCACATTTTCGCAATTTATTTCATTTTTTTCCATTCAATTCCTCCCCATTTTATTCGTCTTCAATCAAAATATTATTCTTCCAATAATGGTTAGGCGCGTACGTACGTCATGGAACTGTTTGCCTTCCTAATGTGGCGTCTTCGTCATCTCGAACCGTCCCCATACCAGCCTATAAGGATATACATAAATCAAGAATAAATTGTTCACTTATTTGAAAAATCTTTAAGTTGTTATTATTTTTCTATTTGCGCATTTCCTGTTGCCAATATATCGTACAATAAGTAATTCACCTTGTGCAAATAATCGTTTTTTCGCTAAACCATTTGCTTGTTTGAACATAAACTAGATTTCACTCAAGAACTTCCTTGCTCGTCCTGCGAAGAAGGGTAAGAAAGCCGAAATTGGCATTCTGCCTCAGGCATCCTTAAGAAAATTACAATTTGATTTTTTCCATTCGCTTGACTTTGAGTGGAAGGTAAAAGGAACAAAGGTATAAAGACGATGGTTGGTAAGTTTCGGTGGATACTTCAAGGAGCTTATCCTTTAAATCATAAAGCGATGTTCAAAAGTGGCTTAAGTCAGTATGCTGGTCGGAAGGACTTTGAACATTGGGAAATATTCTTCCAAAGTTTTTAGCGTAGAGTGCTGTCCATGATATTCAGCTTTTGATGCTTTTGTCCTTTTTACTTCGGCTGAAGTTACCTTGAAGCAATTTCTATGAAATTTTGAATGTTTAAATACTAGAACAAATTGTGTTCCTTTGATTACAGTAATGTTGATGAATAAATAATTTCAGAATAAAAGCTAAGAAGGACTCGTAACTATCAAAGTCCTATCGTGATTATTTAATTCACCTTGTATATTCGCAATTACGTTATCCTTTCGATTTACTTTAAAAATTTATTTTCACAAACCATATGTCCCTCAATGAATCCTCATCGCCGTTCTATCATATTCACTCATCCCTTTATCTATGCCCTGAAGCTATCCTTGAAATTAATCACGAATGACTGGAATGCTAGGGCAAAAGTTTTCGAACGTGATCAACAAAACATTTGAGTCAAGTATTTGTTTAGTAAAGTGATTCTAAGCTAATAGATGGGGGCTCATCTTTTCCTAGAATTTCATCTCTGGCGTAGGATCTATTTGACAGTGAGCATTTATTATATTTAAATTTAATAGCTGTCTTTCTATTCGGAATGGTTTTGTGGAGGTTTGATATTACTGTAAACAATTCGAAAGGAATAAAACAAAAGATATATTTGCTTAACATTAAGATTGTAATTAAAATTGTGTTTGGCAACTAAGGGAAAGCTATTATCTAGGATGTTTAATTGAATTCTGGATTATGTAGATAAGTATTGTATTAAGTGATTCAATCTTTATCACATTAATTAAGTAATAGTTCTTTAAACATTAAATAACGAATTAATATCTCAACCTATTCTTCTCTTTGCTTCCAGGTGAGCGATATCAATATATCATCAAAGACAAAACATTTGGATGCAAACTGACAAACTGCATATCATTTTATTGCCATTCATCTACAGAGACGCGGAATCGATTTAGTATTCATTGCCATAGGTAAAAAGATAATCTCTAATAAAATACTCTTAATAGCGTCAAAATATTTCAACGCAAGAAGTGATCATCTATTTTCACTCTAGACGTAAATATTCCATTGGATTAATGGAATGCTGATATTAACTTCCAGATAGTGTCAGCATATATTAACACTCATTTCAAGACTTGCATCTTAATGCAAGCCAACCGTTGTGATTAGATCTTTAATGCCAATCAAATAATATCGATTTGATCTTTTAGCGTATTCAAGGAAATGCATTGGAGAAACCTTCTGTGTAGAGTAGTATTCATTCCAATTCTACGCAGATAAAGAGTTTTTTGCAGCGTTTTAAAATTATTTATTTTTAATTCAATATCAAAGATTTTAATTTTATTTACTTATTCATAAAACTTCTTTCGTCATTTTGTCTAAGCACTAAAAATTGATTATGCCTTCCGATAAGGAACTACTTAGTCAAGAATATATCGAAGCATCTTTTCTTATTTGGTAGAAAGAATCTACTCATCTGCAGAAATTACTATACTAGTATATACGAGGTGTGTTCAAAAAATATCGCGAATTTTGTTTTTTTTCAAAAATTATTTATTTATTCATGAATATCTATTTTGTCCCCCTCAAAGTAATCCCCATGAGATATTATACACTTGTGCCAACGATTTTTCCAATCTTCGAAGGACTTCAAAAAATCATTTTTTTAAATCTTGTTCAGCTCCTCCTTCGATACCGTCTTTATCTCGTCAAGCGTAGCGTAACGTCGTCCTTTCATGGGCCTCTTCAGTTTAGGAAACAAGAAAAAGTCACAGGGGGCCAGATCTGGGGAATACGGTGGCTGCGGCATCATTAGTGTGTTGTTTTTGGCCAAAATGTCGCGCACAAGCAACGATGTGTGAGCAGGGGCGTTATCGTGGTGCAAAAGCCAATTTTTGTTCTCCCACAAATCCGGGCGTTTCTGGCGAATTGCTTCGCGCAAATTGCACATAACTTGCAGGTAATATTCCTTATTGACCGTTCTTCCCTGTGGCAAGAACTCATGATGCACCACGCCCCTGCAATCGAAGAAAACTGTCAGCAAAACTTTCACATTCGACCGAACTTGGCGCGCTTTTTTCGGTCTTGGTTCATGCGGCAGCTTCCATTGAGATGATTGAGCTTTGGTTTCCACGTCATAACCATAAACCCACGATTCATCACCAGTTATGACCCTCTGGAGCAAATTTGGTTCGTCGCGGACAGAGTTTAACATCTCATTAGCAATGTTCACGCGTTGCTGTTTTTGGTCGCAATTGAGCAATTTTGGTACGAATTTCGCGGCGACCCGTCTCATGCCCAAATCGTTGATAAAAATCGAATGGCACGAGCCAATCGATATGTTTAGGTCCTCAGCAACTTCTCTAACGGTGATTCGACGATTGGTCAATACCATTTTCTCCACTTCATTAATTTTTTCGTCTGTTGTTGAAGTGCTCGGGCGTCCGGCACGCTCTTCGTCGTTCACATCTTCTCGGCCTTCTAAAAACATTTTGTACCACCGATAAACGTTGCTTCGGTCCAAGGTAGCTTCTCCGTATGCCACAGTCAACATTCGGAATGCATCCGCGCACTTAATTTCGTTTTTCACACAAAATTTGATACACGTTCTTTGATCCATTTTTTTGAATAAGTAAAAATCGAAGACGATTGAAAACACGTGCAAGTAAAGCAGCTATCACCAATCAAGTGAACATTCAAAATGGCTGAGCTTGTCGGCATAAGTGACAGACATGAGTACCAACATAACGCCACAAAAAAATCGAAATCCGAATATACGTAACCCGCGAAAATTCAAAATTCGTGATACTTTTTGAACATACCTCGTATACTATTTTAAACACTTAAAGTCAAATTACAAAATGTAACAAGTTGGGTAGACAGATCTGCACTTTGTCAGAAGTGTAGTGTTTTTAGAGTTGGCAAAAGCCCGTGAAGGACAGCGATGGAATGCTACCCCAGCGAGCTCTAGCAACCGAGATCCCTGGAAATAGCTATGTCTAGGGACGCGTGCTTGTACTGGCAACTAGCTGACTGCACTGTCACGGGTGGTTCCGTTTCTTTAGCGCAATGTCCACTACAAAAAATTTATCAAATCTGCGAATTGAGGATAACTTAAAAGGCCAAGGCTAGTGCTGAGGGGCAGCTACCACGTTTCCTAAAATCTTCCAATATCCTATTTCAGACCCGCACACGACAAGAGACGATACCGTCCCAGAAAAAAAAACATATGGAAAGTGCCTAGAAAAAAACCAGAACAGCGTAACGATTCAATATCAGTAGCTGCTTGCAGCGGTGGACTAGCTAAAGGTGAATCTTCAGGTGAGGTATGTGCCTTTTATTGTGGTTGGGAGGTGAATGTCATTTACGCATTAAATGTGGGGCTACCATGCTCGCCAGCGACTGGACCATAGTGAATTCACATAGTATCCACACCTTCCATTTACCCTATGCTGTACGCCTTCTGAATTTTCCCAGGGGCCGGTCAGCTGAGCCGAGGCCTCACGTATTCAAAAAACAAAACAAAAAGCAAATAAAACTTTCGTCGCACGTGCTCTTTTGCGCATTTCAGAACATGTGAGAGCTGCCACATCCTAATAAAAAACTAAAAGATAGCATAGAACGAATTTGTTTTTCTGCAGTCGTGAAATTTCTCATCACAGCACATGTTTATATTCGCGCCAATCCTCGCATCAGCATTTACCTACCTGCCTGCTGCCGAAGCCTTATGGTTCGCTCTTTGGCTTGTGTTCAAATTTTTCCGGAGGCTGGATTGAGTGTGGATACTATGTGAGTATACTTTGGACTGAACTACCCAGTAAACACCTCTCCTGTCAACCCGAGAACCCAATCTGGAACCGTTTGACGCATTACTTCGAGGAAGAAGAACTGCGAGACAAGCGATCCCCCGACTGCTGTGAGTCCCTTTCATCTTTAAGGACTGCCCAGACATAATGTGCTACCTAGTTCCATTCGTCAAGGGATTCAAGCATCACCGCGACTATACTATCCGGGGTGAGCTCTCCCGTCTCCCATTTCTTGGACGCAAAAAATGTGGTGCAGACATCGTCTTTCTCTTCTGGGCAAAACCGACAATCGGGGGACCGTGACTTACCAATCTTGTGCAGGTAAGCCTGAAATAACCCATGCCCACTCAAAAGCTGGGTCAATTCAATCTCACTATCTCTTCGATCGACAACGGTTTTACATCCGCGCAGTCTACCTTCCCTTCGTACCATTCATCCAAGATTTCTGCTAATCGTTGAGTAAGCGCTGTTCCTCCTCGTGAGCAACCGTCTCCATCGCACCCTCGTTTCGACGCATGTAAAAAGCACGGAGCTCTCTAACAAGGAGGGCAACTATGATCAAACCTGCAATAACCTTCATCCCCGAATCAGAGACTGTCAGATATGGAGATGCAATTCTCAGTGCTCCTCTTCTCTGTACCTGTGACAAGCGTTGTCGGTATACGTCCTTACTGAGAGCGTCGTCCTATATTTCTGCTCCGTACATTAGCACTGACCCTAAAACGCTCATCAAGAGGTATATTTTTTTTCGTGGTAGGAAAATGAATGCCCATTTACGCACAGAGTGTGGGACTCCCATGCTCGCAAGAAGGCGACTAGACTACCCACTAAACACCTCCCCTGTCAACCTCAGAACCTAGCCTGGGACCGTTTGACACATTACTTCGGGCCAGGTCTCGTTTTGTTACAAGCTGGGGATCCATCTTCTAACGGGTGAGACAAGCGATTCCCGAACATAATGTTCCACCTGGTTCCATTTGTCAACCGATTCGAACACCACCGCGACTATATTATCCGGGGTGAGCTCTCTCGTCTACCTGTAGAGGTCCCTTCACAGCCTGTCCCATTTTTTGCACGCAAAAAATGTGTGGCAGGCATTGTCTTCCTCTCCTGGGCAAAACCTTCAATCGAGAGAACGTGACTTACCTATCTTGTGCAGGTAAGACTGAAAACACCCATGCCCGCTCAAAAGCTGGGTCAGATAGTAGTCAGTCTCATCATGCCTTCGATTTAGTCATGGTCTCACGTCTGGAATGAGTCGCGCAGTCCACCTTCCCTGGGTGCAATTCGCCCAAGAATACTGCCAGTCATTGAGTGAGCACTGTCTCTCCTCGCGGATAACCATCTCCCTCTCATCCTCGTTTCGACGCAGATAAATAGCGCGGAGCTCTCTAGCAAGGAGGGCAACAGGTATCACGCCTGCAAAAACCCAAATCGGCGCATCAGAGACTGTCAGATATGAAGATGCAATTCTCAGTGCACCTCTTCTCTATACCTATGACAAGCTTTTTCGGTACACCTTACTGACAGTGTCGCCCTATATCTCTGCTCCGTACAGTAGCACTGACCCTACAGCACTCATCAAGAGGCATCTATTTGATGGATTTGTTGCTCCTACGTTGGTCATAAGTCGACTCAGAGCCGATACGCTCGAAGCAGCCTCCTCAACCGTTGCCCTGATTTGCTCAGAGAAACTCATCTTCGAGTCGATCAGTAGCCCCAGGTATTTTACCGCTGGCTTCAATTCGATTCGTATGTCTCCAATAATGATCATCCTTACTCTAGGGATTCTCTTTTTTGTCAATTTGACCACTTCGGTTTTCTCCAGTGCTAAACGGAACCTACGAGCAGTTACCAAGTCTCTCACTCGGCGCATTAGTCTACCTAGCCTAAGTTGCGCTTGTTCAACGGTACGTCCAGCGACCAGAGCCGCAACATCATCCGCATAGCCGATCAAGCGCGACTAATCTGGCATCTCCAGCCTCGAAAGTCCGTCGTAAGACACATTGCCCAGGCCCGGACCAAGGATAGATCCCTAGGTTACACCCGATGCAACTTCCGTCCTTCGTTGGCCCTGTGTCGTGTCGTAGAGCAAGCTTCAGTCCTTCGGGTAGTCCCACAGAAGCCGCATTATAAATTCGAGAACTTGAAAAATGGTTTCCAGCATATCCTTCCATCTAGCGGAGTTGAAGGCGTTCCTAACGTCGTGTCACTAACAGAACGATCGTTCGCTTGGTGCGGCTATATGCCTCTGTCTTTTGGAACATCCTCACCACGTCTGCAATCGCATCAATGGTAGAACGTCCTGCTCTAAAGCGATACTGAGAGGAGATAGGTCCTCAGCAGCACGAATCGTGTCAGTGAGTCTTCCCTTGATGAGTTTCTCTAGGACATTTTCAGTAGTGTCTAGCATGCATAACGAGCGGTATGCAGGCGGTGATCCGAGATTTCCCTTCCCCTTGCTGATCAGTACGAGCCTCGGCACCTTCCATCCTAGCAGGAAGATCCCGTCTCATAGGCAAGCGTTGAATATGCTGAGCAGCAAGTCAGAACAATGGACAAGTTGCAACACCTCAGCTGGAACACCATCTGGACCTGGAGCCTTCCTTGCTATCAGTTAAGGGACTGCCTCTTCTAGTTCCGGCTTTGTGGGGAGTGAAGACAGATGGGATGGGCGGGGAAGAGTGCCCGAATTTTATCGTGCATCTTTTCCGCATCATGCATTCAAGGTTTCCGTAGAGCACAAAGCTTCCGCATAACTAGCTTGTAGCCAAGGCCCCATGGATCCTTGTTTACATTGTCGACTAGATTTTGCCAGTGGCGAGCCTTGCTGGCGGACTTATATGCTGCTACCTGTTTGCATGCCTCGTTAGAGTTCTGTGCCTCGCGCTGAAGCTTGTGACACTTTGTTCGCATGCTCAGCGGACCACCAGCACACTGGGGCTTCAGTCGACCACCAGCACACTGGGGCCTGTCGTGCCGGGGTTTTCGACGGGGCATAAAAGCGTTTCAAGCAGTCGTGATGATACTCATAGTTGAGTTTACCACGCCTCAAGCTGCCAGCTTTTCGGTTCAGTGTGAATCTCCCTGCACCGCGGCCCCTGCTGTGAGCACCTCGACGAACTTCTCGACGTGCATCCTTCTGACGTTCCACCTAATTGTAGAAAGCCAGGAGCGTCATTGATCTAAAGCAGAATGCTCTGATAATGACTGGCTGAGTCGTCCTCTCATACTCTCAAATTATGTATCCCCCGTACTAAAGACTTCGAGGCGAATATCACATCCGGTATGGTTCCTCCACAGCAAATACGGCGACATGTCGGCGTACTTCCGGTGTTTAGTACGACGAGCACCATCTTAGCTGCCATTTTTCGGATTCGTTTGCACCGTGGATCTGTTTGAGACATGCCCCATTCGAGTGCTTTAGCGTTGAAGTCTCCCCCAACGAGCATTAAGCTTGGCTTGGAAAGATTATATTGATTCGTTCGGCGTTAGGTACACACTAGAGAAGGTTTCCCCTAAGCACCGAACCCACACGTAATCACACGTCCACAGCTATCCTCCTGGAAATTACTGATCGAAAACCAGATGGCGGCAGTACCAATTTCATCAGGATACCATGATGCAGAATTTTTATCCTGGTTTTGGTCACACAGCAGCATGAAGTCAGCTTTCATGTTTCTTGCAAACTGTTCAAGCAACTTTTTTTCTGACACTTTCTGAAGGAGTTTCTTTTCGGCTCTCTTTGCTCCTTTCGTCAGCACTATCTGGAACCCCTGATCTGGTGTTCCGCGCCCACAAGTGCCTCTTCCTTCCTTCTTATATCGCGATCCCCTTCGATTGGGCCAGACACAATCCTGTTATTGATTTTTGATGATAGAGCTATCTGCGCTCGCCCTTCAGACTTAGCCTTCAGCGCTTCTTGAACCTTTTGCTCCTCTTCAGCCTTCTGGTCCTCTCCCTATGTGGTCTAGGAGCTCTTCTAGTTCAAGGAGCCCAATGCTTCCTGCTTTGTTGATTTTTGGCGAGTCGCTTGCAGCTTGTAACCCTTTCTTGGGAGAGGTTATCGGCCTCCGTTTCCGAATACGGTACTTCCGCTACATTTCTGGCGGTAGCGATGAAATCACACAATGTCGCTTTATATGTATGGCCTTTCCTGTCCTTTCATGCCGTAATCTCTTTGTGAACTTTAGGGTGGTTCTCTCTTATTTCGGGACTTACAACCCTTGCTTCGGTTAATTTGGTAGCGACCGCAGCAGTGACCATTGAATTCGCGCGCCCTGCAGAGTTTCCTGATTTTCCTTTTTAGGATGGTGTGGCATTCGCATCTGTTTTTTTTGCTACGCCAGAACGCCGTAGGAATTTCAGTCTTGACAAGACTATCTGTTAATCTCCGCTTTTCGTCCATCTTCACTGTCCTGGTATTACTCGTCGTTTTTGGTATCGCTAGTACCGCTCGCAATGTGCTGTCAGCGTCATGGCTGCAACTGCTTGTTGCGGCGTCATTGATGTTATTTTTGCTTTATGTTGGGTTTTTTAAAATATTTTTTTTAGGGTTTTTTGTTGCTCCAGTTTTATTGGTTCCCCCCTCGGAGCCGCTATCTCCGTTCGTGTGTGTAGTCGTCGTTTTGGTCAAATGGTTATCTTTGCAAAGCAGGGAGGCCATGCGAGGGTTGGCACAAGCCTTTATGAGGACAAGTGCTCAGAGCCAAACCAGCACTAATCGGGAGTCCGTCTCAAGCGAACCTACATCACCAACCCAATGGTGCGAACTTCGAACGTACTCCGAGGCCTGGCAAGGTTTTACAGGGATGGAGGCGGTATGATAATTAAATTGGAGCCGTTCACGCACGTGTGTCACCTTGGCCCTACCGTGCAAAGCAACTAGATCTACCGATAAAAAAAAATTGAAGTCGATATTACTTACAGATCGCAATCTATGCTAGACACCCTCTTACTTAACAGACTGTAGTATTATGTGATGGAATCACATAACACTATATCATAAAAGGGCACGCGACCGGAAGACCACTCTACCCGGGCAAGAGCAACTGAAACACATCATAAGGGGAAGTTCGCCCGATAGCCAGCTCATTATAGTGAAGGGGGCGGCCATCGTTGCGGGTCCCATACCTGGTAAGGTTCCCAACGAAAGAAAAGACGGAGTTTTAAATTTAATTACAAAACGTTTTTATTTCTTGACTTTCCGATGATAAACTTACTTTAATATTTTATGTTAATTCACCAAAAATCACAAACATACGTTTCTCTTTCAGTTACGAGAAGAAGAGAAATGAATCAGGAATAGGGCATAAATCTGATCAAAGACACAAGCGGTTTAAATGAGTGATTGTGTAAAATCTATTCTATTTTCCGACAACAACCTGCTAGAAATGGTATGCCATCATTATGGTCGGTTATTGAATAGTAAACGAATATTCAAAACTACAATACACAATGCATTGACAGGAAAAAAAAGAACCAAAAGAGTACTTACCCATCATCCTCGACGGGCGCCTGCTGACGATGTGGGTGATGCCTGCAACCTTCGGTGGTGCCTTACGCGCGCTTGAAAAAAAATCTTTATTTGCATACACTGAATTAGATGATGAGTAGGCAACATTACTCTGAATGAAAATAATGATTCTATTCATGCAAACTTTCATGCAACGAGTCTCATACAAGATAAGTAGAAACGCGTCAGCATCAAATGAGTAAAAGTTGTTCGCTGATTGCTCGGGAAGTGTGTATTCATGTAGCGCGATTACCAGGAATCAAAATTTCTTACTTCACACGCATTTAAACCAGGCAGGTAGTTGCATACGTTCGCCGATGATTTACAATACCAAATTACAAATTTAAACAACTACGCTTTGTTTATTGATTATTGAAAAACTAAAAAACACGTTCATCATCATTTTCAAAATTTCGCAATTGTCACTTTAATTTCAGTACTTCACTGCTGATTTCATTATTATTCTACATGTATTTAAAAATTACAAGCAATGGCAGTTGCTGAGAAGTGCTCATATCGCTACTAAAAAGATAATTTCACTTTTAACTGGTTATTGTTACGATTTGCATTTCGGCAGTAATAATAATAATAAATAATCTTTTTAACCAGATACCGGTATTTCGAGGACAGTTATCCTCTTCATCAGCGGCGGTATTCTGAAGCTCTTCTTATAATTATCCGAGTATTTAAACCTTTCACATTTAATGGTAATAAACATGAATATCCTTAAGTACTACTACGAGAAATAACAAACAATTATAATGCAATTAATGATATAAAATTAACAAAGAGCTTAAAGGTAAATTTATTACAGGGAATAAGGAAAATTGTAAAGTAATTACGGGTTAGCTAAGGCAAGTAACATAACTGTGGAGATTTAATTACAAACAAATTATTAGTTAGTTGATGATTTTCATTAGGTCACTGTATCCGTTCCCTAGATCCGTATTTAAACGTTGTTCACTGGGGACTCTCGAGATCCATAAGGATTCGCAAGCATCCAACTTTTTCCAGTCCCGGACTTCCTGTACTATGTCAAGATTAGCCCATTGAATAGTATGAGATTCCTCAATAATATGTCTGGCTAATGATGATCTTGCTGTATCTATTCCACCTCTTCTGATGATTTGTTCAGCCTCCTTAATATGTTCTTGGAATCTAGTTTTTGCCAAGCGTTTCGTCTGTCCAATATATACTTTATTACATTCTGGGCAACTGATCCTATAGATTCCACTCTTTTCCTCTTTTTTCTTGCCATCCTTAGTTGATCCAAGGATTGTTTCAATGCTGTATTTTCTGTTCGTGCTAGCAGTATTGCATCCTGTCTGTCTCAAAATGCGTTCCAATCTTTTGGTAGAAGATGAATGAGTGATTGGCATCCATTTTCGTACTTGTCGTCGTTCTTGTAGAAATAGTGAAGTGAGCCCATTTGTTCTATGTTGTTTCTCCATTTTTCGAATACGTTGCTCGATCAAACTCCTCCTATACCCATTTTTGCTAGCCGTGGCCACGATGTACTGTTTTTCTCGTTCCAGACGCTGGTTATTCAATGGTACTGTTAACATCCGGTGGATCAAACAATTGTATGCAGCCATTTTCTGTGCATAAGAATGGTTAGAAGAACAGGGGATTGTTCTCTGGGTACTTGTGCTCTTCCTGTAGATATCAAATTCTAATCCACCTTTGGCCTTTATGATCAAAACATCCAGGAACGGTAATTGGCCCTCACTCTCTTTTTCCATCGTGAATATTATTTTAGGGTGTATCCCATTGAGTACATGTAGTAACTCATCTGCCTGATTTGCTTTAACCATCGCGAAAATGTCGTCCACATATCTGGCCCATATCTTAGGCATCATTCCTTTTTTCTCCACCTCGAACTCTAGCCAATCCATGAAAATATCACTCAAAAGAGGTGAAAGAGGGTTACCCATAGCTGCTCCTATCGTCCCTTTGAAGAAGTTGTCCCTGAAAATGAAATAGTTTTCATTCATACATACAGCTGCTAATTTGCTATAGCATTTAACCCGTCTCCTCCATTCCATTGAATCACTGTGTTTCAACAGCCAGTCCTCGAACAGTGCCAAGGACTGCTTAACTGGCAAGCTAGGAAACAGTGATTTGACATCATAGGAAATCAATAAATAGCCCTCCTCAACTTTCACATTTCGAAGCTTCTCCACCAGTTCGTCCCTATTCTTCACTGATCGCGTGCTAAGTTTGTAAGGAAGTTGTGCGCATTCCTTTAAAAGCCATTGGGCTATATTCCTAGTAGGTGCATTAGTGGCTGCGATAATTTCCCTCAGTTCATTCCCCTCCTTATGGATTTTGGGCAGACACTTAATTCTAGGTAGGCAGGGGTTAGACACTCTAAGTTTTTTGATGTCACCAATTACTGGTTTTGATTCTTTCAGGACTTTTTCCACTCTATTTATCAAGTCCGGTAGGGTGTCTGCTCTTAATTGGTGGTAGTTTCCGCTATTCAATTTCTCAAGCACCATATCATCATACTGCTTCTTGTCTATATTTACGACAGAATTCCCTTTGTCTGCCCTTACATAATATACTGGTTTTTCTTTGAGTTCTTTAAGCAGCTTCCATTCAGTATTTCCGTTGATCCCTCCTACTCGACTTGCTCCAATTATCTCCGACGTTCTCTTCCGTATAAATTGCTTTTCGTCAGAGTCCATGAATCGTATTCCAGCCTCAATATCTATGACAATGTCCTCCGCTGGAAATTTGTTGCTAGCGACTGCGTATTTTAAGCCTTTATTTAAAAGGCTCATTTGGTCCTGTGTGAAGGTTTCTGATGATTTATTTATGATAAAGTTTTGGATAAAGTCAATCTTTTCCCGTTGATCGCGTTTCGTATGAATTTTCTTCTGCAAAATAGCCAACTTTTTGTCTAAGATCTTCCTTTTTCTCGCCTTTTCACACTCCTTGGCCCGTTGTATTTTGTCTACGATGTCCAATATATCTCCTTTTCTTCCAATTACGCTCTTCGTTATCTTCAGGTGCAGGGAGTAGCTTTCCAAACTAGCAGAATCCAGTTTTGAAAACAACCGGTTGATACTTTTTTTAACCAGGATTCTTTCAATGGCTAAAGTCTCCCTTTCCGTTTCAAATATTGATGATTTTAACAAAACCTTGTGACTCTTCGGTGTCACGTTAAACTTAAGGCACAGTCTCAGAAACCTGATGTCTTCTGTCAACCCCCCTATAGACTTGTTGAGCTTCAAGAATCTGTTGAATTCCGAATTGGACCTGGTCGTCTCATCTACGATTTGCATTTCGACAGTAATAGCACCTGTAATGATACTGAACTACTCATTCATCTTCTACCAAAAGATTGGAACGCATTTTGAGACCGACAGGATGCAATACGGCTAGCACGAGCAGAAAATACAGCATTGAAACAATCCTTGGATCAACTAAGGATGGCAAGAAAAAAGAGGAAAAGAGTGGAATCTATAGGATCAGTTGCCCAGAATGTAATAAAGTATATATTGGACAGACGAAACGCTTGGCAAAAACTAGATTCCAAGAACATATTAAGGAGGCTGAACAAATCATCAGAAGAGGTGGAATAGATACAGCAAGATTATCATTAGCCAGACATATTGTTACATGTACAAATAATTACATGTACAAATAATTCTGCGAGCTACTGTCGCAATTGTTTTCACAACAATGAAGAACACGAATTCACTCGAAACTACGAGAACCCAACAAGCATGATCAACATCTGCAAGTGACGTCACTCCATTGATGAATTTGCTCGAATCTACCAGGTAGAACGTTCGCCAATGTGCGAGAAATGGGTGAATAGGTAGAGACCCTATATAAAGGCGAGCTGAATGAATGGGGGGAATCATTCATTCGACCGCGATAAGAACTGCGAAAGTGTGTGGGAAGTGTGTTTCGTAATAGTGAAGTGATTTAGAAGACAATTGCGATAAGAAATTTATGGACAAGTGTTAGATTTTATTTTAATAGTGAAAATTAAAATTAGTGAAAGTGTTAAACTGATTATTGTGCATTTTCTTGAATTAAATAAACTCTTTTAACCTAAATTAAAAGACATTGCGTTTTCACTTTTCCGGAACGTTAAAATTATAGGCCGCGAACCAATAACACGCGACAGTGGTATCAAGAAGTGCGAAAGAAAAATTTTGAAAGTGAAAATTTGAACATTTTTATAGTGCACAATAGTAAAATTTAAAGAAACATTAAAAATGCCACGAAGCTTAAACTTAAAAATAAATGAATTGACCATATCGGAGCTCAAGGAGGAGTTGGAACAGCGGAATCTGGCCACACAAGGTACAAAGGCCATACTGATTGCACGCTTGCGTGACGCGATCGAGTCGGAAGGCGTGAATCTGGATTCGGGTGAGCTCTCAGATGCGGAAAAAGGCGCAGAAGGTGGAGAAGTGGACACACCAAAATCAAAGGAGTCAGAAAATGCGCTGATGCAAATGTTGATGCTAATGTCATCCAGTCTGACTGCGAAGCTTGATGAACAATCAGCGAAGTTAAATGAACAATCAGTGAAGCTGGACCAACAAGCGTTCGAAATCAAGGCAGACATCACACAGAAGCTGGAGAAACAGTCAACCGAAATAAAAGCGGAGCTCGGCCATCTGAACAAACAAATAAAAGGCGTCGAGGAAAAGGTTGACCAGGTCGAGGAAAAGGTTTACCAGGTCGAGGAAAAGGTCAGCCAGGTCGAGGGAAAGGTCAGCCAGGTCGAAGAGAGAATAAACCGTGAGATGGAAAAAGTGAAAAAAGAATTAGAAGCAGCGAAGGCAGTAGTAACCGCCTCACCAGCCCCAATTATAACCGCAGCGCAAAGCTCATCCAGAAATGTGCAAGCACCAATATTCGATGGGCAAACGGTCTGGACTATTTACAAAACCCAGTTCGAAGCAGCCGCTCGCATAAATCACTGGAATGAGCAGGAACGAGCAACTGCATTGATTCTTGCTCTAAGAGGCCCAGCTGCCGAGCTGTTGCAGACGATCCCCGTTGAATTGCACTCAAACCCGAATGCTATAATGAATGCGCTCGACATGCGTTATGGAGACGATCATCTAAAGCAGATTTATCGGTCACAGCTAAGGCATCGAATGCAGAAGTCTGGTGAAACCCTACAGCAGCTAGCCCAAGACATTGAGCGACTGGCACTTTTGGCTTACCCAGCCTACGACCCAGAACATCGAGATGATGCAGCGACAGAAGCATTCATCAGCGCACTAAAGGACCCGGAATTGCGACAAGCCGTGCGTTTAGCTCAAAAGCAAACGGTTAAGGACGCATTGGCTTATAGTCTGAACTTTGAGGCAGCGAAAAATGTGACTCGTACCACTGCCCGGGTTCGTGAGGTAGTGACAGACGAGTGCAGGTGCGAGCGCGTGCAAATTGAGCGAGACCCGCATGTAAATGGTGCGCCTAGATGCTGGAATTGTGGAGAGAAGGGGCACCTACAAAGAGACTGCAAGAAGCGAAGAAAACCGAGCTATTGTCCAGGGTGTGCAGCTAGGAGGAGATCCAGACCGAGTCAGGAGCCCAGAATGGAAGCCCTTCAAACAGAGGGGTCGGGAAACATGTAAGAGCCAACTTCGTGGGGCAGAGGTTGGCTAGGAGGATCGACGTCCCCAGCACCACCATCACCGTGTCAAGACTACATCGTGGAGAAGCGGACTTATGTCTTCCGGGTCAAATTGACGGAGAACACTGCACCATAACAATCGACACTGGTGCAACCCGATCGATTATCCGACCAGACCTAGTTAGACAGCAACAACTTCACAAGGGCAGAATTTTCTCACTACGGACAGCTACGGGAGAAACTGCACCTGTTCATGGAGAGGTCAACCTCCAGATACAGTTGGGAGACCTTGTGTTCCGACACAATTTTCTGGTCGCGAACATTATGGATGACTGCATTCTCGGAATGGATTTTCTGCGACCACATGGAATCACGTTGGACTTGGGCCAACGTGTAGTGAAATGGCAGAATGTCGAA
Source organism: Odontomyia ornata (assembly GCA_963969285.1). Taxonomy (NCBI): domain Eukaryota; kingdom Metazoa; phylum Arthropoda; class Insecta; order Diptera; family Stratiomyidae; genus Odontomyia; species Odontomyia ornata. The sequence goes on from OZ017742.1 coordinate 88,422,527, forward strand.
GTACTGATGGAGGATCCCAGCGTCCAAGTCCCCAAGATGAATGTAGTGGTATGTACTGACACTGATGTACCGAATTCTTCCGAAAGCATTGTATGGGCCAAGCTTGATGGTGATTCTGGAGACCACCGATCTTATCTGATAGAGCCAACGAAGACATCTGCATTGCGCAGTTTGATTGTAGGACGAAGCCTTGTAAGTTCTTTAAGGAACGGATATGTGCCGGTTAGAGTCCTTAACACCGCAGACTCAACCACGAGCATCAAAGCGGGAGAAGTCATCGGCAGCTGCCAGCCTGTTTCCACCATCACCTCTTTGGAAGCTACTCACGGCCATCATTGGAAAAGGAGGCAAGACACAGACAAAGCCCGGGAATCCACGTCTGCAATATTGAAGCAAGCCAAATTGCCGGTGCAGCTATTCAAGCGAGCCTCTGATCTGGTCACCAAGTACAGTGACATCTTCTCAACAAGCCCGGATGACCAAGGCCGAACGAGTTTGGTAACTCACGTCATAGATACACAGGGAGCCAAGCCGATTCGACAAGCACCAAGACGTCTCCCTATAGCCAAACAGGGAGAAGTGAGCGCGCTGATCTCGGACATGGAAAAACAAGGCATTATTGAACCTTCTGTAAGTCCATGGGCCGCGCCTGTAGTTCTAGTAAAGAAAAAGGATGGTAGCACTCGCTTTTGTGTCGACTATAGGCAGCTTAACGACGTCACTAAGAAAGATAGTTACCCGCTCCCACGCATCGATGACATCATGGACACTTTAGCCGACGCAAAATGGTTTTCTACACTCGATCTCAAGAGTGGCTACTGGCAGGTAGAAATTGACAAGAAGGACCGAGAGAAGACCGCATTTTCAGTTGGGACCGGATTGTGGCAATTCGTGGTGATGCCGTTTGGGCTTTGCAATGCTCCAGCCACTTTCGAACGCTTGATGGAATACGTGCTACGTGGTCTAACCTGGAAAACCTGCTTGGTGTACCTAGATGACATCATCGTCATCGGGAGAACGTTCGAAGAGCATGTGCGGAACTTAGAAGAGGTTTTCTCCCGACTGCGACTGGCAAATTTGAAACTTAGTCCCGACAAGTGTACCCTTTTCGCAGCTGAAGTAAAATACCTGGGACATGTCGTATCAGCTGAAGGGGTCAAAACAGACCCTGAGAAAATTGAAGCCGTGAAAAGCTGGCCAACACCAAACAATAAGCGCCAACTACGAAGTTTCCTGGGTCTGGCAACCTACTATCGAAGATTCGTCAAAGACTTTGCCAAAATAGCTAAGTGTCTCCATCAGCTAACCGAGAAAAATCGTCCGTATGTCTGGAACGAACAATGCCAGACAGCTTTTGAGACCCTGAAGGAAAAGCTGTGTGAATCACCCGTGCTGGCGTATCCGAAACCCGGGAAAATGTTTGTAGTTGACACTGATGCAAGCAACGGCGGTATTGGAGCTGTACTCTCCCAGCAGATCAATGGCGAAGAAAGAGTCCTCTCGTATTACAGTCGAGTTCTTTCAAAAAGTGAGAGGAACTACTGTGTGACCAGGAAGGAGCTATTGGCTATAATAGAGGCCACCAAGCAGTTCCACAAGTACCTATATGGCCAGAAATTTGTTCTTCGAACGGACCATGCATCGCTGAGATGGCTACTTAACTTCAAAAACCCCGAGGGACAAGTTGCGAGATGGATCGAAAGATTGCAGTCGTACGACTACGAAATTGTTCATCGAAAGGGCGGAGTTCATGGAAATGCTGACGCCCTATCTCGTCGCCCATGTCCAGCTAACTGCAAGCATTGCCGACGGATTGAGGAAAAGGAACCGCCCGTTGATCTGCGACTGATAACGGCCGAATTCGATGAAGGTTGGTCATCGGAGGAGATTCGAAATGCCCAGCTAGCCGATGAAGACATCGGACCATTGCTCGTATGGAAGGAGACGACTGGGCGACCGGAGTGGAAGGACGTTTCGATGCATGGCGCAACCCTGAAAAGCTATTGGGCACAATGGAACTCCCTTCAGGTAGAGGGTGGCATACTCAAGCGGAAATGGGAAACGGCGGATGGCAGCTCCTATAGGATGCAAACTATACTACCCAAAAGCCGAATCCACGATGTGGTAAAGGAAATGCATGAAGGATCCTCGGGAGGCCACCTTGGTGTTAACAAGACCTTAGCGAAATTGCGGGAAAGGTTCTACTGGCTCCACGCTCGAGAAGACGTAGAGGACTGGTGTCGCAGATGCACAATTTGCGCTTCCGTCAAAGGCCCAAAGCGACGACTGAGAGGACTAATGCAAACCTATAACGTGGGGGTACCGTTTGAGAGGATTGCTGTTGACATCGCAGGACCCTTTCCTGAAACCGATTGGGGAAATCGATATACGCTGGTTGTAGCCGATTATTTCAGCAAGTGGCCCGAGGTCTACCCCATTCCCAACCAGGAAGCAACTACCGTAGCTGAACAGCTAGTGTTAAATTGGGTCAGTAGGTACGGCGTACCTTGCGAATTACATTCGGATCAAGGCCGAAACTTTGAGTCACTAGTTTTTGGCGAAATGTGCGAGCTGCTCGGAATACGGAAAACGAGGACAACACCGCTGCATCCCCAATCCGATGGAATGGTCGAACGTTTCAACGGCACGCTCAATAAACACCTTGCCTAGATGGTTGACGAGAACCAAAGGGACTGGGACCGACATATCTCATTATTTTTGATGGCGTACAGAGCTGCCGAACATGCATCGACGGGCCAAGCCCCAGCCAAAGTCATTTTTGGAAAGACTATTCGTCTGCCAGCCGATATAAAGTTCGGAACACCCCCTGAGAAACCCCAAACGGTCTCGGAGTACGCAAGTGATCTAAGACAACGGTTGAACCAGATACATCGGACAGTGCGAAAACACCTCGAATCGGCTGCTGACCGCATGAAGACCAGGTATGATCTAAAGGCTAATTCTACTGGCTTCCAGCAAGATGACTTGGTGTGGCTTTATAACCCGCAACGGCGAAAGGGTAGGTCTCCAAAGTTGCAACATAATTGGGAGGGACCATACCGAGTTACAAAGCGAATCAACGACGTCGTATACCGAATACAGGAACATCGTAAGCCGAGAGCTAAAATGAAAATCGTGCATCTGGACCGTCTTGCCCCATATTACACCCAGGGAGAATTGACTACAAATAGCGACACATCTTTTCGGGGCGAAAAGAACTGAGGTGGGGGCAGTGTTACATGTACAAATAATTACATGTACAAATAATTCTGCGAGCTACTGTCGCAATTGTTTTCACAACAATGAAGAACACGAATTCACTCGAAACTACGAGAACCCAACAAGCATGATCAACATCTGCAAGTGACGTCACTCCATTGATGAATTTGCTCGAATCTACCAGGTAGAACGTTCGCCAATGTGCGAGAAATGGGTGAATAGGTAGAGACCCTATATAAAGGCGAGCTGAATGAATGGGGGGAATCATTCATTCGACCGCGATAAGAACTGCGAAAGTGTGTGGGAAGTGTGTTTCGTAATAGTGAAGTGATTTAGAAGACAATTGCGATAAGAAATTTATGGACAAGTGTTAGATTTTATTTTAATAGTGAAAATTAAAATTAGTGAAAGTGTTAAACTGATTATTGTGCATTTTCTTGAATTAAATAAACTCTTTTAACCTAAATTAAAAGACATTGCGTTTTCACTTTTCCGGAACGTTAAAATTATAGGCCGCGAACCAATAACACGCGACAATATTATTGAGGAATCTCATACTATTCAATGGGCTAATCTTGACATAGTACAGGAAGTCCGGGACTGGAAAAAGTTGGATGCTTGCGAATCCTTATGGATCTCGAGAGTCCCCAGTGAACAACGTTTAAATACGGATCTAGGGAACGGATATGAGACCTAATGAAAATCATCAACTAACTAATAATTTTTTTGTAATTAAATCTCCACAATTATGTTACTTGCCTTAGCTAACCCGTAATTACTTTACCATTTTCCTTATTCCCTGTAATAAATTTACCTTTAAGCTCTTTGTTAATTTTATATCCTTAATTGCATTATAATTGTTTGTTATTTCTCGTAGTAGTACTTAAGGATATTCATGTTTATTACCATTAAATGTGAAAGGTTTAAATACTCGGATAATTATAAGAAGAGCTTCAGAATACCGCCACTGATGAAGAGGATAACTTGTCCTCGAAATACCGGTATCTGGTTAAAAAGATTAAAAATAAATAGCGCTTTTAAAGGAAATTTTATAATTTTTTTTTATTTTGTTGTTTTTATGGTGTTGTTTCTATCACCATAACACCATGTCGTCAAAGTGCTACCAAAACTGTGCTATTGATCTGGCATTGGGTGCTCTCCAAAATCGTTGATATCTCTACGGTAAGGAGGATATCGGTTTGTTTCGATTCTCTGCAAAAACTGACTGCTCCACGTTCTGACCCGAACGTCTACGGTGAATATATACGACGCAAATTCAATTAGGGCGTTTCCCTTCCCTGCTTCCCTCCAACACAAGAATGCACTCAGCGAATTAGTTCAAGGAGAACATGCACTTGCACTTCAATCCAATCGGAACACTTTTATTCGAATTTCTGGCGTCATGTATTTATTTACGGAACTGATAATCCGTCACTGGATACTTGGAAATCAAAATAAACTTTATTATCAGGTCGAGCGCCGTTGTCCCGCTACCCCGCGCTATGTACGAAATTATACACATCCAAAATATGCAATTGAATCGATCATTGCATAGTTTACTTATAAACGAAAAATTCAAATCAGGAAATTCCCGTTGGGATTTGCTACCACCGAAGAACTTTCGCTCGGGTCGTGTATCACTTTTATCTGGGTAAATTTAAGTCTGCAAAAATTTTCTTTTTTCTTCACTTCGCTCCGTTCGTATCGTTCAACCACGTAAACGGAATCTCCCTTCTTCCGTAACACGTCGCTTGTGTTTTTTTCCATGCGAACCTATCGTACAAATCATAAAGTTGTCTACCGTAAGAGATAAGGAAGAATATCACAAATTCGAACCGGACAGCTACGACGCGTTCGTGGAGCCCGCCCATACCAGACTCCTCGATCCGTCCAAATTTCCCATAATTTCTTTGTATCGCACCTGTAAATCAAATTCCGCTGCTCGCTCAGTTAAGTTGGATTGCATTCGGCAATGCAATACATGAATGGGATCCACTGAATCAGTGTTCTCATGTCCGAAATTTTAATTTGCAGATTTGCGTAATAAAGTTAGAAAAAAAATAATAATAAAAGATTGAAAATTAAAGTCATAATAAAAAATAAATATTATAAAAAATATCAATGTAAAAGAAAAATTTACGTTTAATGCATAAAAAAAAACAATATAAATTTATATTTATAATAAAATATTTAAATTTTTTTTCTTTCTAAATTTTATAACCTACAAAAATTTAAATTTGAGTAACTAAATTTTTCAAATCTGCAATTCTAATTTCGAAACAGTGTTATGCGGTTTTCGGGCAGTTGGCTTAGGTGACTGCTCGATTACTACACCGAGGTAGTTCTAATTCTACGAAATATAATTTATTGCTGGCACAACATGTTCAGGGAGCCCAGATAGGACACCAAAAACGAATACTGCCCTGAACCCTTCACCATCTGCTGAAAACGATGAAAAGGGGAAGAAAGCGAGGAACATGCTCAACTCAGATTGTCGCATAAGCGTTAGATTGATGGCAGAGGAGTATGATGCTCCCAAAAGTACGGTATATCGCATTTTTACTGAGGATGTGGTTAGCTGCAAGATCTAGAATAAATAAGAGTATCATGAATTATTGTAAACGCGTTTTAAATCGGGTAAATTTGGCGGTTGTTGAAAAGTGAAATTGGGTGACAGTCCTACTCACGGTACGACCCACGTATGAATTTTTCTCTGAACTAGCTGGCCGACTAGCAGCTACCACGAAGTACACTGCCGAGTGTCTGAATCAATTGACCGTAAGGGTACGATTCGTCTGCTCTGCTCGCAACTTAACATCTTTGAATCGTTTAGAAACTTCCAGATGAACGAGTTGGAAATCATTGCAGTTGCCTTACTGAAGCGATTGGTATAAATCCTAGTTTTTTCTTCTATGGTTCCGGAGCGAGGTTCCCTCCAGTGTCAGCCTTTCCATCTCGTAGCTCAGAACTCAGTAGCTAGTCATTGAAGGCTCTGCTGAAACCCTCCATCTCCTTATCATGAAAGCAATGTTCATGCTGCTGTAAGTGATATCCAGTGCTTCCTCTCTTGCCATCGAGACGAACGTAGGTGTATTCATTTGCTGCTCACTTTTAAAATCACATTCTCTTTTTCTGTCACTCCCACACTCAAGCCGTGTTATGATTTTTCCAATCTTCAAGTATCATCTAACAATCGTTTTTGCAAAGTTTTCAATTATAATCATGGCAACCTGACCTGAATTTTATCTGAAATACTTCAGCTGAAGTTATTGTTACAATAAAGTATTTTCGGATGAAAAGTTCCGGTGCTTTACTTTCTTCTTTGTAGCACTACAGGCCCTCTCGGGTCTTCGCTTAGATATAGTTAGAGTATCTCATTTTCATGACCGTATTGATTTTTTCGGAAGTTGCTTTGGTCAGTATCATGCTCCCGTGTGCCTGCCCAGCTATGATATTGTTACATGTACAAATAATTACATGTACAAATAATTCTGCGAGCTGCTGTCGCAATTGTTTTCATAATCAACGTCAACAAGTGAATTTACTCGAACCCACGAGAACCCAACAAGCATGATCAACATCTGCAAGTGACGTCACTCCATTCATTAATTTGCTCGAATCTACCAGGTACCTCTCGCTAGAACATTCGATAATGTACGAGAAATGGGTGAATAGGTAGAGACCCTATATAAAGGCGAGCTGAATGAATGGGGGGATCATTCATTACAACCGCGATAGAAAACTGCGATATAGTGGAACGCGAAGTAAAGACGATTGATTGTTTGAGTGCGAAGTGATTTAGAAGACAATTGCGATAAGAAATTTAAGGACAAGTGTTAGATTTTTTTTTCATAGTGAAAATTAAAATTAGTGAAAGTGTTAAATTGTTAAATTGTTTATTGTGCATTTTTGTAATTAACTAAATTCTTTTAACTTAAATTAAAAGACATTGCGTTTTCACTTTCCCGGAACATTAAAATTATTGGTCGCGAACCAATAACACGCGACAGTGGTGTCAAGAAGTGCGAAAGAAAAATTTTGGAAGTGAAAACTTTTGAACATTTTTGTGCACAATAGTGAAAATTAACGTGGAAACTGGTAGAAAAACAGCCGAAACAATAAAAATGCCAGAAAACTTACATCTAAAAATTGATCAATTGACCATATCTGAGCTCAAGGAGGAGTTGGAACAGCGAAACCTGGCCACACAAGGTACAAAAGCCATACTGATTGCACGCTTGCGTGATGCGATCGAGTCGGAAGGCGTGAATCTGGATGCGGGTGAGCCCTCAGATGCGGAACAAGGCGCAGAAGGTGGAGAAGAAGAAACACCCAAATCAAAGGAGCCAGAAAATGCGATATTGCAAATGCTAATGCTGATGCAGCAAGAGCAGCGACAACAGTCATCTAATTTAACTGTGAAGCTTAATGAACAATCAGCGAAGCTTAATGAACAATCAGCGAAGCTTAATGAACAATCAGTGAAGCTGGATCAACAAGCGATCGAAATCAAGGGTGATTTTCAAAAACAGTCCACCGAAATAAAAGCGGAGCTCAGTAGTCTTAACAAGCAAATTAAAGGCGTCGAGGAAAAGATTGACCAGGTCGAAGAAAAGGTTTACCAGGTCGAGGAAAAGGTCAGCCAGGTCGAAGAAAGAATGAACCATGAGATGGAAAAATTGAAAAAAGAATTGGAAGCAGCGAAGGCAGTAGCAACCACTTCACCAGCCCCGCTTATAACCGCAGCGCAAAGCACATCCAGAAATGTGCAAGCACCAATATTCGATGGGCAAACGGTCTGGAGTATTTACAAGACCCAGTTTGAAGCTGCCGCAAGGGCAAATCACTGGAATGAACAGGACCGAGCAACTGATTCTTGCTCTAAGAGGACCAGCTGCCGAGCTTTTGCAGACGATCCCCGTTGAATCGCAATCAAACTCGAATGCTATAATGAATGCGCTCGACATGCGTTATGGAGACGATCATCTAAAGCAGATTTATCGGTCACAGCTAAGGCATCGGGTGCAGAAGTCTGGTGAAACCCTACAGCAGCTAGCCCAAGACATAGAGCGACTAGCACTTTTGGCTTACCCAATCTACGACCCAGAACATCGAGATGATGCAGCGACAGAAGCATTCATCAGCGCACTAAAGGACCCGGAATTGCAACAAGCCGTGCGTTTAGCTCAAAAGACAACGGTTAAGGACGCATTGGCTTACAGTCTGAACTTTGAGGCAGCGAAAAATGTGACTCGTACCACTGCCCGGGTTCGTGAGGTAGTGACAGACGATTGCAGGTGTGAGCGCGTGGAAATTGAGCGAGACGCGCATGTAAATAGTGCGCCTAGATGCTGGAATTGCGGAGAGAAGGGGCACCTACAAAGAGACTGCAAGAAGCAAAGAAAACGGAGCTATTGTCCAGGGTGTGCAGCTAGAAGGAGATCCAGACCGAGTCAGGAGCCCAGAATGGAAGCCCTTCAAACAGAGGGGTCGGGAAACATGTAAGAGCCAACTTCGTGGGGCAGAGGTTGGCTAGGAGGATCGACGTCCCCAGCACATCCATCACCGTGTCAAGACTACATCGTGGAGAAGCGGACTTATGCCTTCCGGGTCAAGTTAACGGAGCAAACTGCACCATAACAATCGACACTGGTGCAACCCGATCGATTATCCAACCAGATCTAGTTAGACAGCAACAACTTCACAAGGGCAGAATTTTCTCACTACGGAGAGCTACGGGAGAAACTGCACCTGTTCATGGAGAGGTCAACCTCCAGATACAGTTGGGAGACCTTGTGTTCCGACACAATTTTCTGGTCGCGAACATTATGGATGACTGCATTCTCGGAATGGATTTCCTGCGACCACATGGAATCACGTTGGATTTGGGCAAACGTGTATTGAAATGGCAGAATGTAGAAGTACTGATGGAGGATCCCAGCGTCCAAATTTCCAAGATGAATGTAGTGGTATGTACTGACACTGATGTACCGAATTCTTCCGAAAGCATTGTATGGGCCAAGCTTGATGGTGATTCTGGAGACCACCGATCTTATCTGATAGAGCCAACGAAGACGTCCGCATTGCGCAGTTTGATTGTAGGACGATGCCTTGTAAGATCTTTAAGGAACGGATATGTGCCGGTTAGAGTCCTTAACACCGCAGACTCAACTACGAGCATCAAAGCGGGAGAAGTCATCGGCAGCTGCCAGCCTGTTTCCACCATCACCTCTTTGGAAGCTACTCATGACCATCATTGGAAAAGGAGGCAAGACACAGACTAAGCCCGGGAATCCACGTCTGCAATATTGAAGCAAGTCAAATTGCCAGTGCAGCTATTCAAACGAGCCTCTGATCTGGTCACCAAGTACAGTGAAATCTTCTCAACAAGCCCGGATGACCAAGGCCGAACGAGTATGGTAACTCACGTCATAGATACACAGGGAGCCAAGCCGATTCGACAAGCACCGAGACGTCTCCCTATAGCCAAACAAGGAGAAGTGAGCGCGCTGATCTCGGACATGGAAAAACAAGGCGTTATTGAACCTTCTGTCAGTCCATTGGCCGCGCCAGTAGTTCTAGTGAAGAAAAAGGATGGTAGCACTCGCTTTTGTGTCCACTATTGGCAGCTTAACGACGTCACTAAGAAAAATAGTTACCCACTCCCACGCATCGATGACATCATGGACACTTTAGCCGACGCAAAATGGTTTTCTACACTCGATCTCAAGAGTGGCTACTGGCAGGTAGAAATTGCCAAGAAGGACCGAGAGAAGACCGCATTTTCAGTTGGGACCGGATTGTGGCAAATTGTGGTGATGCCGTTTGGGCTTTGCAATGCTCCAGCCACTTTCGAACGCTTGATGGAATATGTGCTACGTGGTCTAACCTGGAAAACCTGCTTGGTATACCTAGATGACAACATCGTCATCGGTAGAACGTTCGAAGAGCATGTGCGGAACTTAGAAGAGGTTTTCTCCCGATTACGAACGGCAAATTTGAAACTTAGTCCCCTAGAAGTGTACTCTTTTCGCAGATGAAGTAAAATACCTGGGACACGTCGTATCAGCAGAAGGGGTCAAAACAGACCCTGAGAAAATTGAAGCCGTGAAAAGTTGGCCAACACCAAACAACAAGCGCCAACTAAGTTTTCTGGGTCTGGCGACCTACTATCGAAGATTCGTCAAAGACTTTGCCAAAATAGCTAAGTGTCTCCATCAGCTAACCGAGAAAAATCGTCCGTATGTCTGGAATGAACAATGCCAGACAGCCTTTGAGACCCTGAAGGAAAAGCTGTGTGAATCACCCGTGCTGGCGTATCGGAAACCCGGAAAAATGTTTGTAGTTGACACCGATGCAAGCAACGGCGGTATTGGAGCTGTACTCTCCCAGCAGATCAATGGCGAAGAAAGAGTCCTCTCTTATTACAGTCGAGTTCTTTCAAAAAGTGAGAGGAACTACTGTGTGACCAGGAAGGAGCTATTGGCTATAATAGAGGCCACCAAGCAGTTCCACAAATACCTATATGGCCAGAAATTTGTTCTTCGAACGGACCATGCATCGCTGATGGCTACTTAACTTCAAAAACCCCGAGGGACAAGTTGCGAGATGGATCGAAAGATTGCAGTCATACGACTATGAAATTGTTCATCGAAAGGGCGGAGTTCATGGAAATGCTGACGCCCTATCTCGTCGCCCATGTCCAGCTAACTGCAAGCATTGCCGACGGATTGAGATAAAGGAACCGCCCGTTGATCTGCGACTGATAATGGCCGAATTCGATGAAGGTTGGTCATCGGAGGAGATTCGAAATGCCCAGCTAGCCGATGAAGACATCGGACTATTGCTCGTATGGAAGGAGACGACTGGGCGACCTGAGTGGAAAGACGTTTCAATGCATGGCGCAACCCTGAAAAGCTATTGGGCACAATGGAACTCCCTTCAGGTTGAGGGTGGCATACTCAAGCGGAAATGGGAAACGGTGGATGGCAGCTCCTATAGGATGCAAACTATACTACCCAAAAGCCGAATTCACGATGTGGTTAAGGAAATGCATGAAGGATCCTCGGGAGGCCACCTTGGTGTTAACAAGACCTTAGCGAAATTGCGGGAAAGGTTCTACTGGCTCCATGCTCGAGAAGACGTAGAGGACTGGTGTCGTAGATGCACAATTTGCGCTTCCGTCAAAGGGCCAAAGCGACGACTGAGAGGACAAATGCAAACCTATAACGTGGGGGTACCGTTTGAAAGGATTGCTGTTGACATCGCAGGACCCTTTCCTGAATCTGAATGGGGAAATCGATACACGCTGGTTGTAGCCGATTATTTCAGCAAGTGGCCCGAGGTCTACCCCATTCCCAACCAGGAAGCAACTACTGTAGCTGAACAGCTAGTGTTAAATTGGGTCAGTAGGTACGGCGTACCTGGCGAACTACATTCGGACCAAGGCCGAAACTTTGAGTCACTAGTTTTTGGCGAAATGTGCGAGCTGCTCGGAATACGGAAAACGAGGACAACACCGCTGCATCCCCAATCCAATGGTCGAACGTTTCAACGGCACGCTCAATAAACACCTGGCCAAGATGGTTGACGAGAACCAAAGGGACTGGGACCGACATATCCCACTATTTTTAATGGCGTATAGAGCCGCTGAACATGCATCAACGGGCCAAGCCCCAGCCAAAGTCATTTTTGGAAAGACTATTCGTTTGCCAGCCGATATAAAGTTCGGAACACCCCCTGAGAAACCCCAAACGGTCTCGGAGTACGCAAGTGATCTAAGACAACGGTTGAACCAGATACATCGGACAGTGCGAAAACACCTCGAATCGGCTACTGACCGCATGAAGACCAGGTATGATCTAAAGGCTAATTCTACTGGCTTCCAGCAAGATGACTTGGTGTGGCTATATAACCCGCAACGGCGAAAGAGTAGGTCTCCAAAGTTGCAACATAATTGGGAGGGACCATACCGAGTTACAAAGCGAATCAACGACGTCGTATACCGAATACAGGAACATCGTAAGCCGAGAGCTAAAATGAAAATCGTGCATCTGGACCGTCTTGCCCCATATTACACCCAGGGAGAATTGACTACAAATAGCGACACATCTTTTCGGGGCGAAAAGAACTGAGGTGGGGGCATTGTTACATGTACAAATAATTACATGTACAAATAATTCTGCGAGCTGCTGTCGCAATTGTTTTCATAATCGACGTCAACAAGTGAATTTACTCGAACCCACGAGAACCCAACAAGCATGATCAACATCTGCAAGTGACGTCACTCCATTCATTAATTTGCTCGAATCTACCAGGTACCTCTCGGTAGAACATTCGATAATGTACGAGAAATGGGTGAATAGGCAGAGACCCTATATAAAGGCGAGCTGAATGAATGGGGGGATCATTCATTACAACCGCGATAGAAAACTGCGATATAGTGGAACGCGAAGTAAAGACGATTGATTGTTTGAGTGCGAAGTGATTTAGAAGACAATTGCGATAAGAAATTTAAGGACAAGTGTTAGATTTTTTTTTCATAGTGAAAATTAAAATTAGTGAAAGTGTTAAATTGTTAAATTGTTTATTGTGCATTTTTGTAATTAACTAAATTCTTTTAACTTAAATTAAAAGACATTGCGTTTTCACTTTCCCGGAACATTAAAATTATTGGCCGCGAACCAATAACACGCGACAATATGATCTGATTAAATCAGTACATATCACCACTGAGTGAACACTCGTAGTCTGTCCGAAAAATCACCTGAACTTAATCACATTGCTCCTAACGAGATTTGAACCTGGGACCTTCGGCTTACGTTCATGCTCTAACCATTAGACCACCCAGACGGGGGGCTTTGCTTGAGTATCTATTATTTCAGATAGCTTTATGTTATCTGCAGAGATATCATCACTCATTTGATCAAAAACTATTGGATGGAGTCATTGTCAAGGGCAAGGCAACAGACTTTGTAGTAAATTATTTGGTTCATTTGATATCCGCAAGCCAATTCAGACACTACCAATGATTCAAAGCACTCGAAACCGTTCTGCTCACTCCGATGGCGTTTCAAGAAAAAAAGCAACCAACTTTATTTATTCAAGTGCGTTGTAATTTAAATTATTCGATTTTTCACCGAAAGTTTTTCGCACCATTCCAGAAAAAAACTTTACCATTTCGTATATTTGAGAGCTAATTGCAGTTTGATACACTGGTGGATATTTTAAAAATGAGTTTCCAAAAAACTTTAGACAATAGAAACGCTTTAAAACGAAATTGTTTATAATTCACTAAAATAACATATGAGCAAGGTTGTCATTTAAAATATATCTTATCCTAAATAACCATTGATTGCTCTATAGTAATTATTTAAATCGGATGATAATCCTATTTTAAACCAATTATAACGGTTGCCTTACCAATTATTTACAATTGACTGCACATGAAACAATGCGTTCTAGTTACATCAAAACAACACACTCATAGTCATATTATCTAAATCTGCTTAAGCTCCTTATTTTCTCCATCGAAGCCTCCCAAATAATCATAAATCTCCTAGAAACGATCCCAATAAGAAAATCAATATCTTAAGTTTGACCTTTTTTTCCGTTACAGCAACATCCCAAGAAGCAATTTATTTATGCTGAATGGGAAATTATCTTTGCACATACGGTCATAAATAACATCCTTAATGGACGCTATACATTCCAATAATTCCTTATCACAAACTACTCGTAGATGTAGAATTTTTCCCGGAGTCATCGTCATAGTGAACTCAACTTTCTGGCAACTTCACTAAATAACGTCCATACTCTATAATAGTGTTTACCCCAACGTTCCCATTCAGGATATACGACAATGAAGAGATCTCATCCATTCGAGTTCCCAACAAACAATTTCACAGCGTTCTTCTTCGTCGGGCATACTGTAATTTAAGTATGAATAGTGTGTGAGAATTTCGTTTGCACAATTCTATGTAGAAATTATTTATGATAGTATAAATGTGGGATGTAGCAGGTTCTTGCGCTTTTTCTACTCATATAAAGTGTTCAAGGATGACGAATAATGAAAAACGCGTCGATCTAATTTTTTCCGTGACAATTTAAATATACATGTGGCGCCAACGAGGATAATTTATTACAATAAACACGAACAGTTTGCTAATAGTGTTTGGAAGGTTGATGGAGTTTGTATGGTTACAATGTGGAGGAATTCTGTTGTTGGATTCGTGGGAAAAGAGAAAATAATAATGATGAATAAAGGACGAGAATTTCGTTTATGTGGAGCATTCTGTTGGTTGGTAGTAACCACGAAAATACTAGGACGCAGACATTTGGCTGGTTAACTGTTTTTATATCGAGTTGTGCGTGTCGTTAATTCAAATGAATGAGTGAAGTAAACAGGAAACAAAATAAATTAAGTTGTTTGCCTTCGCCACAATATCGAAAGAATATCTTATAAATTTTTCTTACAGTAAAGTATGTATATTTTTGCCGTTTGTTCTTCGAAATTTCTGTAGATGTTCTTAGACAAAGCAGCATACTGTCTAATGGTTTTCTTTTAAAATTTTGAAAATTAGAAACCTCCTATTTAAAATTTTTAATAACTACATAAAATTTTCTATCAGTTGCCACAAATTGACTAAGGATAATCGGAGGACAGAGTGGTAGCTTCTTTCAAGCTTACAGTGCCCTCAAATCGTAATACTATTTTGAATCCTGAAGCTTGGTTACATGGAGGACTTATTAAGCCATTCAGCTCAAGAAGAATTAAGTCCTCTCATGCACCGGGAAGTAACTTAACTTCTGATGTTTCAGTATATTACCAAAACGTGAGAGGGTTAAGGACCAAGCTTGATAAGCTCTTTTTATCGCTGCAGCTGCTTTTCCCGTATTGTGGATTGTGTAATTGTCAAGATCTTCCTTCCTAACAATACATCTTTATTAGTTCCCCCGTTGACATACCTAGTAACTCTCCTTTGTATGTATTTTAGACATTCTTTGATGAGTTTTTCTCTTATGTCTTACTGCATCATCCGCAGCCTTTAACTCTAGTATGCGGTGCAATGGACGAAGAACCTTCCTTTCTCTGTTTCATGAACCGATGCATCTTCTCTATCTCTTTCCTCGTTTCTTTCATTCTGTTCACTGACGAATTTAATAATATCCCTAACTTTCCCTTTTACTGTCTATCTGTTTCCCTAGCATTGAATCCTCTTGTGTGCATTGGTAGTTATCATCCGCCATTATTGCTCGATCTCTCAATTGCACCTTTGACACATCGTACTTTTGCTCCTTCTCCAAAATTTAACTTCTTCAAAGCAAACAACGAAGCTCTGGCCTCCGAACTGAACTTGGTTGACTGGCTGGAGTTTTTTGATAACTTGGAGTGTGAGGAAGCTCTGAATAAGTTTTATAATTACCTCTATGAGTTGATTAAACACTTTACTCCTTTCCAAGCTCTTCGCAAAGTAAAGCAGAATCCATGGCTAACTAAATAAGTACTTTGTGCCTTGAATGCTAAAAGTAAGGCACACCGCCGTTCCAAGCGTTGTGGTACTGAAGAATCCAAAGCCCGCTTTTTTTTTGTGGTAGTTAGGTGAAGGCATTTACGCCCGCCGAGTCTGGTAGTGTGGAACTCCCATGGAGGATACCCTTGGACTACCCACTAAACACCTCCCCTGTCAATCTGAGAACCTAGCCTGGAACCGTTTGACACATTACTTCGGGCTAAGCCTCGTTTTTCTACGCGCTTAGGCGCCACCGGGCTACAGGGATCCCTTTTCCAGCGGAAGGAGGGGAAGGGAGAGGGATTTCTAGAAAAGAGACCCCTCCGCCCTGGACGCCTCAAATATGTTCCTTTTTATCTAAAGGACTGCCCGAGCGTAATGTGCCACACAGTTCCATTTGTCAACGGATGTGAGCATCTCTCCAGTGAGTTCATCCGGAGAGAGGTCTCCCATTTCTTCAATGAGGTCACCGTGCTATCTTTCCCACCTCTTGCATACAAAAAATGTGTGGTAGGCATCATCGACCTCTCCAGCACAGAATATGCAGTCAGGAGACCGTGACTTACCAATCTTGTGCAGGCAAGACCGAAAGTATCCATGTCCACTCAGTAGCTGAGTTAGATAGAAGTCAGTCTCACCATGCCTTCGATTGAGCCACGGCCTCAGGTCACCAATAAGGCATGCGGTCCACTTACCTTTTGTATCGCTCACCCAGCACTGTTGCCAATCACTGAGTGAGCGTTCTCGTTCTTCGTGGGCGACAGTATCTCTGTCGCATTCGTTCCTCCGCAGGTAGATTCTGCGGCGCTCCTTGGCAAGGAGGGCAATGGGTATCACTCCTGCGATGACCAGCACTGCCGACTCCGAGACAGTCCGATTTGCAGATGCAATCCGCAGCGCTCCTCGTCGCTGCACCCGTGCCAAGCGCTTTCGATACAGCTCCTTGTTGAGAGCCTCACACCATATTTCCGATCCGTAAAACAGCACAGATTGTACTGCACTCATCAGAAGTCTCCTTCTTGATGAGGTGGGACCCCCTATGGTGGCCAATAGTCGGCTGAGAGCCGAAACACTCGCTGCAGCCTTGTCAGCTATTGCCCTGATTTTCTCGGAGAAACGCATCTTCGAGTCGATCAAAATGCCCAAGTACTTCACTGCTAGTTTAGTCTCAACGAGTGCTTCCCCGATATTGATCATCCTTACTCTAGGGATTCTCTTTTTTGTCAAGATGACTACTTCGGTTTTCTCCAAAGCTAGGCTGAACCCGCGAGCAGTCATCCAGCCCCTCACTCGGTGCATTAGCATACCCAGTCTGAGATGCACTTGTTCAACAGTGCGTCCCGCAACTAGCGCCGCGACATCATCTGCATAGCCGGTCAAGCACGACTCATCCGGCAGCTCGATTCTCAGTAGCCCGTCGTACGTGATGTTCCACAGGTCTGGGCCAAGGATGGAGCCTTGTGCAACACCCGATGTAACTTCCATCCTCCGCCGACCCTCCTTCGTCTCATAGAGCAGGCTCCGGTCTGTCAGGTAGTTCTTCAAAATCCGCATCAGATATTCTGGAACTTGAAAAGAGTTTTCCAGTGCTTCCAGAATATCCGCCCATCTAGCGGAATTGAAGGCGTTTCTGACGTCAAGCGTCACGAGCAACACAACCCTTTTGTTTGACTGGCAGTGAGCCTCCGCTCTTTGGACCGCGCTCACTACTTCCGCTATCGCGTCAATAGTGGAGCGACCTGCTCTAAAACCATACTGCCGTGGAGATAGGTCCCCGGCAGAACGGACCGCGTCAGTGAGTCTTTGTGAACTGCGTGTCTTAGCAAAAAGAGAACTAAAGACTGCAATGAAAAACTACTTCAGTAACATCGAGAGTTCACTTATGGAGAATAATGGTCGGGTCATACATTAGATCCTTCAAGTCTTCCTCTTCTGTCCCTCCTTCAGTCCACTGGAATAATATCGTTAGCTCTTCTCCACAGGATATTTACAACTTCTTCTCTAAGTTTTTCTCCTCAACTTTTATTCCTTCTTCTCATGTCTCCAATCCAGTTAATACACCTGTACTTCACTCCATTGACATTTCTTCACTTTTCACTGATTATATCGAAGTTGAATCCCTCATTAATTCACTTAATCCTAATATTTCACCTGGTCCTGATGGCTTACCGAATATTTTTGTCAAGTCATTAGCCTCTTCACTTTGTATCCCTCCGGCTTTTCTCTTCAACCTCAGTCTAAAGACTGGTCATTTCCCTACTTATTGGGAAAGAGTAAATGTTGGTCCTATTCTTAAAATTGGTGATCCTTCTTCTGTGTCCAATTATCGTCCTAATTCCTTAATTTTCTGTTTTCCAAAATTACTCGAGCGTCTGGTACATAACCGGTTTTCAGTTTCATTGACCCCTATTTTGTCGAAAGAACAACATGGGTTTCTCAAAGTTCGCTCTACGACCTCATATTTAATTGAATTCACCGATTACATTGCTAAGGCCCTAGACAATCGATTGCAGGTTGATGTCATCTTCACTGACTTCTCGAAGGCGTTTGATATGGTCAACCATCAGTTTCTCTGTTACAAACTGAAAGCTTTTGGGGTTGCTGGCACTCTCTTATCATGAATAGATTCCTACCTATCTTCTCTGATATGTTGCGTTAGTTACTGTGGAACTACCTGTACTCCATTTTATCCATCCTCTGGTGTTCCTCAAGATTCAATTTTAAGTCCCCTCCTATTCCTATTGTTTATAAATTATCTTCCTTCGGTTATCGCCTCCAATTGCCTACTGTATGCCGATGATTTCAAAGTTTTCGAGCTATCAGGTTTGTACAAAATTGTCAATATCTTCAGATAGACCTGATTGCACTAAGTAACTGGTGTTCGTCTAACTTCTTTGTCTTAATGTTGCCAAATGCTATAAAATGACTTTTAATCTAAATCATTCTCCGCTGGCTTTCACCTATATGTCAAATGAAGTCCCAATCACTTCTGTGAGCTCTGTAAAAAATCTCGGTTTTACTTTTGATCCTAAGCGATTTTCGATGCACATATTCTAATCGCGATTACTAGAGCCTCAAATATATTGGGACTTATTTTCAGGCATGCTTATAAATTTAGCAATATATCTACCACCGTCCACTTGTTTATCTGGCTTGTCCGCCCTATCCTTGAATATTGCTCTGTAGTTTGGTCTCCCCGACTCTCATACCTCATTGACTCGTTCGAGAATGTCCAGCGAAAATTTGCTCGTATCTTTTTTTACAAATTCAAAATCACATATTCACCTTATGAATGTCGTTTATCCTTTTTACGTCTCCCTACTCTGTCGTCTCGTCGCATCTATCTAGATCAGTGTTATCCATATCATGCAGACTTACGTTTTCGCCAATCATCTCGTTCTTCTCGGGCAAACAATGTTTTCGTACTACCGTATGCCCGTACAAATTTATATTTTCATTCTCCCAAAATGCATCAGCTTGGTCCTTTTTCCGACTCATAACCTTGTTTTAAAATTGAGATTAAGAAGCCTGATCCTTACAACTCACTTGGAATCGATATTAGACTTGTTTGTGCTTTAATTTAATTTCATATGTATTTTGTTTATTTTTTTTCAAGTAAGTACTTACTATTGTTAATATCATTGAATTTCTTTTATATATTTTCTTTTTCACTTAATTCTAATTTGCATTAAATTTTTTTCTGTTTGTTTTGCTCCATTTTGTAATTGGATTGTGTTTAATCTGTTAAATGGAATTTTAAATAAATTAATTAATAAATATATGCTTGTAAGTTTCAAAAAACTTATTTAAAAAAATGGATTGAGGAAGAGGGTGGCACGACGGGGTACCGGGTCGAATTGGTCATACGAACGACCAATCACAGCGCTCCTTCTCGTGATGGCCTTTCTCAAGTTCGTTGTGATTTTTGTGTTATACAACGCATGTGTCTTGTGACCATGCCTCCCGCTTTTCGCGGGATTGTCCTGCTTTCACGCTGTCTGTCTCGCACTCCCCATCGAGAGCAAAAATTTCCCTTTTTTGCAAGCAAACACAATGTTTATACTTACTCATCGACACCAACTTCATTGTTCTCAAATTTCGCGGAAGAAAGGAGTGCGGGCACCTGACAGGAACAATCAAAATCAAAGTCGAAAGCGCTTTATTCAATACCAATCGCTATAAATTTTAAAAGACTATAAAGCAAATTTCAAACAATAAAACTACGAAAACTTAATGCCTCAAATGGCTCTCTAAATTTATACGTTGTCAATGAAACACATTTAATGAAAAAAAAACACTAGCAAATTAAAATAAGTAAAAACTACTAACAATTTTTTTATTCAATTGGAAAAAAGAGAAAAATCCAGCCAAATTATTCAAGAAGTACTTATAATACTAACACAACAGTGAACTTTTATCCTTTACCTAATATGTTACACCCTAAGTCTAAACAAATTCAATAAAAAACGTTGTCTTATACTGAAAACGATCTCTAATTTTTAACACAAATAAACACCAACACTAAATGAAGTGTTTGCGAAATGAAACAACAAACTAAGCAACGAAAAATACAAAAACAGACAACAAATACGAATAATTTAGACATTGCCACTCAGCCACCAATACCTAGATTGCTCCATCTCAGCTCGACTACCCTCTAGGAATCTAGCAAAAGAGAATCTCCATTGGAATTGTTGGTCTCGTGAACTCAAATTCGGAGGATAATTTATCTTCTTATCGGTGGCCCGCCGATATATGTGATATATGATTGGGACACCGTCAGAATCAAAAACATATCGATTCATGTCCGAATACACGAATGCTTCTGGAGGAATGAAGCCAGTAGCGTGGCAAGTCGCAATATACCCGTCTGTAGGGTGGAACGGCTGATCTTGCAATATGATTCCGAAGAAGTTTCAATCTGAATATATTTTTCTATTCGATATATACTGCTTCCAATCCGTCTTAGACTTTCTGTGCAAACCAGTACATGCACGAAGACATTTCCTTTCGAAAACTCTTAATCTTTCCATAGTACTAGCACTCTGATTGTACGAGTATATGTGAAAACTGGTCTAACCAGGGTCTTGTAACAGATAACTTTGCCATTTTGATCGATGTATCTGGACATATACATCGATCAAAGAGTGACTGGCCCCTCCACTGAAAGAGTCGTCGAAGGGCCATGACTGCTGAACGGAGCATGATTTTGATATGTTCAGTATAGTACAGATACTGATCGAGATGAACACCGAGGTATCGAACACAGGATTTATGTGGAACCCGTTCTGTAATACCCTCACCAGCCATAATAAAGAAATCCTTCCAATTACGTTTCGGGTCTTGACTGGCCACTTGCAGCGTTATCCGAAACAAAATTTTTTCGCAATTCTGCACATTGATTTTCATTTGCCAATCGTCGGTGTAGAGCTCCACAGTATGGAACATTTTTTGAAGATTTCTCTGTATTATTGTAGCTTTTTGATCTTTCGTATAGATCGAATATCATCAGTACCACATGATTTCTTGTTGTTTATCCTGCCAAACATGAAGCACAAGTATTCAAAGCTAGCCAAGTAATCAAAAAGATTCAAGCTCGGTATGACACCAGATGTCAATGTTTCATTGAAATGAAGAAGATATTCGCCGTTTAGGAATGATTTGACGTTGGAAACTTTTGTTCAACGACGTCTAAAAATATTTGATTCCCTCTCCAATCAGGGCAAGTTTCTGTAATCTATCACATATAATTCTGTTTCCATTTCAATCCAGAGCCGTATTATCAATTTCGATACCAGCCCTATCGAGAAGATTTATCTCATCATTAGGGGCTCCAAGATCCGATACGTTCACTCGAGACTTCTTACGGAATAAGATATTCACTCCCGTGAAAACGCCATCTGCATCCTGTGGGCGTATAATCCTTAGTTTTTCCGCCCATTGATCGCTGACTTCACTCCTGAAGTACGAACGGATTAAGTTCCGGACATTGTTCAGGTGTAATTTCAGCAAAGTCAACGAGGGGTAGTTGTAGTCCAAAATCGCCGATAAATATTTTTCACGCGTGTGAGAAGAAGGCTTTTCAATCTGTTCAACCTTGCGATGGTTGGTGTTTCTTATCTCTCCATATTTTTTCGATACTTAATCTTGGGAACTACTTCTCAATCGTTTCCAGTTTCGAGTATTTCAAACAAGGAATTGAGCTCCTCCTTGAACTTGAGAATATTTCGACCAGTTGCATAGGTAGAGATAACGAAGAAGTTATCCCCACCTGGCTGTGAAATTTTGATAACGGACACTTCAAAAGAGTCAACGTTTCTGGATTTGACTTTATCAATATTTTGGGAACAATAGGGTCTTTTAACCAATATCTCGGTGCCACCTCCCCTATCACCTATTGCCTTATCGTTTCTTATGAATCCGAAATCCTTGAATGTCATGCCATGAATTGAGGTAGATTTCAATGAGAAGGATGATGTCAGGATTTGGCTTGACAAGGAATTCCAAGAGACAGTCACGTCGATGTAGACTCACAATGGAGTTAATGCTAATCTAGATGAGACGAAGTCCGTCCATGGGAATTTGACTGAATGACAAGTTATTTTGAGGCATTTGAAAGGTTCAGACAATGAAAAACAAAGTTAATTTCTGAATCCTATTTATCGATTCTCTCCGATGAAGAATTAAGTTGATGGTAAATTTTAAGAAGCAGCTCAATTTTGCACTTAAATTATTTATTTTATTTACATTGTCTGCTGGTCTTTTAGCAGCGAGTTCAAATTATACATCTCGATACCGGAATAATCCTCGATATGATGCTGGATGACCAAAGACACCGCAGTACTCACAATAAAGTTTTCCTTTTGGCTCCATCTGAGCCAATTTGCACTCGCTGGGAGCATGGACATCTTTGCACTTTACACATCTTTATTTAATGGCACAATTGGCAGCCGAGTGACCAAATCTTTGGTACCTATAGCACTGGTTAACTTCGCTCTTCTGTAAGCGTTCCCACCTCACCACTCGGAAGTTCATGTACCTTATTTTTTGACCGACACTTGAACTGCTTTTGCTCGAAATTTGGACCAAGTAAAAATGCAAATTATTACGTTCGACAATCGGTCTCCTTCTCGCGAAGTTTTTAACTGCAATCAATTCTATTTCTGGTGCAACTTCTTCAAGCAGCCGAAGGAGATTGACAGTGTCCTATCCGCAGTCCAGACCTTTCAATATAAAGGTCTGGTTGTTCTCGCTTTTTACGTACACCCCGTAAAGTGCGGAACCTCTCCAGAACTCAACGCGATTTTTGCTGTCTGAAAGTCAACCAGTGACTTCATTTGAATCGTCAGTGCTGTCGGCATTCACTCTTTTGGTCTCAAAATCATTTAATTTATTTTCGGCTGCCAAAAGCTGAACCATATCTTTGCCAGTTTGCCCAAATACATTGATTGGTGGGACTTTTGCTTTCTTATGATTAATATTGACAGACGGACCAGCAGACAAAACTTTTGGTTTTTTTTCTTCTTATTTTTAATTTTTAAATATTCGATGAAGTTATTATCAGGATAAGTTAAACAATGTTTAGGACTTTTGTTACCTTTATCCTCTTCAATGTTCATGGAATCGTCTAGCCTAGCTAGCACTGCATAATAGTTTGTACTGACGTTTGCTCCGCCTGCGCTGAGGACATCTTGTTGATCAGGTTCCTGTTGCGGTTTCTTTGATTTTTTGTCTACAGTTGCTTTTTACATAACTTTTTTTTCTTTCTTGGTGGTTTGTTTTTCTTTGTTGATCGTTGATTTGCCAACTAGCTCGTCTAGCAACTGGATCCTAAGTTTGAGTTCCTCATTTTTTCTCTCTTACTTTTCCACTTTGTCGTTATCTTTGACTAATTGCTCGATTTCGATGGCTGGTAAAATTTTCGGTTTGACTTTCTCTTCATTGTTATTGCTTTAATTTTTTCTGGCCCGTCATCATTGGCGATGGACACGATCGTTCTATTTGATGGCTGAAGCCGTCGAGCTTATCCATCTCGTTGCTTTTGCAGCGAGATTAGAGGAAATTTTCATGAACCTGGACTGCCTTTGAATATCTTTCTGCTTTTTGATACTTCTTCAGAAAAGAAATTTCAGGTATTCGATAATTGTTCGAATAATTCCACGGTGATGATTTTCAATTAAAAAATTAGTTACAACTGACTTTCGTAAAAATGATTTAATTATTGACAGGAGCAATTAAAAACTCGTCTATACGCAACGAATGCTAGACGTTATGGTAGAAAAATTGTTGTCCATAGATAAAGACGCATAATCCACTTTATACTGAAAGCTCAAAGCACTAGTTTCCATACAATCATTGCAGTAAAATTTGTATAGTAACGAATAAAGTTCGCGATTGAGATCATATGTGAAAAAAAAATTAGCGTCAAATTTGACAGCACCTTTTCTAAATCAGAACCACAGAATGTAAATGTATTACCATTCCTAGAAACAACGAGATCAGAACAAAATTTGATACCATCCCCACATCATATGAGTTAGCCTCTCCGTTATCATCCTGTTCCAAAGTCAAAGTCAAAAGCGCTTTATTTAATACGAATCGTTATAAACTTTAAAAGAATATAAAGCAAATTCCAAACAATAACAATAAAAAAAACTTAATGGCCCAAATGGCTCTCTAATTTATACGTTATCATTAACACATTTCATCAAAAAAAACTATAGCAAATTCATTTAATTAAGATTATTACATATTTTGAAAATTTAATTGGAAAAAGGAGGAAAAACCAACCAACACTTTCCTAAAATTATTTATAATTTAAACACAACAGTGAAACTTTGATCCTACACCTAATATGTTGTAACTTATTTCTAATAAAATGCAATCAAAAACTTTATCTTATACTAAAAAAATTCTATAACACTGTTCCTAACCTAAGCGTTTAATCTTATCTCTAACGGAATATAGTAAACCTAACATATACCTAACCTATAACTAATTTTTAACACAAATAAACAACAACACTAAATGTAGCAATAATGAGCTGAAACTCAAAAAACGAAATAACGAAAAACACCAAAACTGAAAAATAAACACGAATAATTTAGACATTGTCATTCAGCCACATATACCTGGATTGCGCCGTCTCAACTTGATCAGCTTCAACAAATCTAGCAAATGAGTATCTCCATTGAAATCGTTGGTCTCGTGAACTCAAATTAGGAGGATATTTTATCTTCTTATCGGTGACCCGTCGATATATGTGATATATGACTGGGACGCCGTCAGAATCAAAAACATATCGATTCATGTCCAAATACACGAATGCTTCTGGAGGAATGAAGCCAGTAGCGAGGCAAGTCGCTATATACCCGTCTGTAGGGTGGAACGGCTGTGAAATCCAAGGGTTTTCACTCACAGTCACAGATCTTACGATATGAAGTTTCAATATAAAGGTATCGACCCTCGTCACTTCAGCAGTTTGATAAATTCTTCTATTCGATATATATTGTTTCCAATCCGTCTCAGGCTTTCTGTACAAACCAGTACATGCACGAAGACATTTCCTTTCGAAAACTCTTAATTTTTCCATAGTACTAGCGCTCTGCTTGTACCAGATCTGACATCCATATGTCAAAACTGGTCTAACCAGTGTCTTGTAACAGATAATTTTGACCTTTTGATCAATGTATTTGGAATGCAAGAGTCTTCGTAGAGCCATGATTACTTTTAATGCCTTACTGAGCATGATTTTCATTCGCCAATTGTCAGTGTACAGCTGTACATCATTGAACATTTTTTGGAGATTGCTCTGAACTATTGTAGCTTTTTGGTCTGCCGTATAGATGATCAGATCATCAGCAAACGCTACCAATGATCGCGTTGGCGAAACGTTAAAATCAAAGCCGTTCAATAGCTTGCGAATGAATATTGAGAAGAGTAGAGGCACAGTAACTGTTCCCTGCTGTAGACCATTCAAGACCTTCAATTCGCGCCTTGTTGTCAGATTTCCATCAGTTACAACAAACGATTTACCGTATAATATATTGTACATCTGGAGACAAGGTGTCTGGGGAACTTGTCGTGAAGGAGTTTAAAAGTTAGTCCATCTAACCACACCGTATCGAGGCTTTCTCCATATCAATGAGACATGCTCCAACACATTGTCTATCATTTAGATTCCAACAGATGTCTGAGGTTACTTTCGTTATTGCATGTGTGGTCGAATGCCTGGCACGAAAACCAAATTGGCAATTCGGCATCAACTCATATTCCTCAATGTGGGCGTTTAATGCTCTGTTGAGTATCACTTCAAACACCTTGCTGATATTAGGCAGCAAGCTGGTTGCGCGATAGCTTTTCGGGCATGAATATTCTTTTCCTTTCTTCACGATCGGAAATACCTTAGCCTTTTTCCACTCATTTGGAAAATATTGATTGCTCAACATGTTGTTGAACAATATGCAATAATTCCTAATAGCAACCTTAGGCAAATGTCGAAGAACTACATTTGGAATACCATCAGTACCACATGATTTCTTGTTGTTTATCCTGCGAAATATGAAACACAAGTCTTCATAGCTGACAAAATAATCAATGAGATTCAAGCTCGGTATGAGGTCAGATGTTAATGTTCCATTGAAATGAAGAATTGATTCGCCGTTCAGGCTTGATTTGAAGTCAGAAACTTTTGCTTCAACGATCTCTGAAAACATTTTATTCCCTCACTCAGGGTTTGGTAGATGAACCAATTCAAAATGTGTTCCAATCAGGGAAAGTTCCAATCCTTCACAAATAATCCTGTTTCCATTTCTATCCGGAGTCGTACTATCAATTTCGATACCAGCCCTATCGAGAAGATTTATCTCATCACTAGTGACTTCAAGATTCGATACCTTCACTCGAGACTCCTTGCGGAATATGCTATACACTTTCGCAAACACGCCGTCTGGGTCCTGTTGGCTAATACCCCACTCCTGAAGTACGACCGGATTAAGTTCCGGACACTCTTCAAGTGTAATTTCAACAAAGAAAACGAGGAATGGTTGTAATCCAAAAATCGTCGATAAATATTGTTGACGCGTGTGAGAAGAAGGCTTTTCAATCTTTTCAAGCTTGCGACGGTTGGTGTTTCATATCCTTCCATAATGTTTCGATGTTTTATCTTGGGAACTACTTTCTCAATAATTTCCAACGTCAGCTTCTCTAGCTTCGACAAATAGACATCTATTTCATCGTTAGTTAGATTCCTGTCATTAGGAACCATTGAGCAAGAGTTGGCACCATCAGAAGGGGGACATTGTCTCTGGTACTCGCGATTAAACTTCTTTTGAAACTTTCCCCAGTCTGTTTTTTTGAAATTCAACCGATGATTTTCATGTTGAACTGGAATGTGGAAGATATCATCCCTGTGATGATTGATTTCCATTACGATTGCGTTATGGTCGCTATCATAAGGAAGCACCTGCAGTTTCCGTTGAGGACTATTAAAGCTGAATTCAAGTCTTGCGTCAGCAATGCAAAGGTCCAAATATAAATTTGTCCTAGGGTATGTTGGGAACTCCGACTCATATAAATTGCACCTGTATTCAATTTGGTTCTCTGTTATCCACGATTTCAGGAATACACCTCTTGGATTATTGGTGGCGTTCAGCCATGATGTCTGCTTGGCGTTCAGGTCACCAGCAAGAATATAATAAATATGCAGCCTGTTCAATTCGAGTATTTCGAACAAGGAATTGAGCTCCTCCCTGAGCTTGAGAACAGTTCCACCAGTTGCATAGGCAGAGATAACGAAGAGGTTATCCCCACCTGGCAGTGAGATTTTGATAACGGACACTTCAAGAGATTCAAAGCTTTTGAATTCGACTTTTTCAATATTTTGGAAACAATAGGGTCTTCTAACCAATATCCCGGTGCCACCTCCCCCATCACCTATTACCCTATCGTTTCTTACGAATTCAAAATCCTTGAATGTCATGAAGTGCCATGAATTGAGGTGGGTTTCGGTTAGAAGCAGGATGTCAGGCTTTTGTCTGGCGATGAATTCAAGGAGATAATCACGCCGATGTAAAGCAACAATGGAGTTGACGTTGGTCGAGATGAGACGAATCCTATCCGTGGGAATGTGGCTGGATGACAACTTATTTTGAGGCATTTGAAAGCCCTAAACGCTGAAAAACACTGTTAATTTTCGAATCTTGTTTATCGATTCGCTCCGATAAGGAATTTAATTGCTGATAAATTTTAAGGAGCAGCTCATTATTGCCACTTACATTATTTATTTTATTTACATTGTTTGCTGGTCCTCTCGCAGCAAGTGCAAATGACACCCCGGGCTTGACGAAGTTGGTAGGTATCACACTGCGGTGTGCTTGACTTTGTTTCGGAGCGACTTTAACCTTTGCATCTTGATACCGGGGGCATCCTCGATATGATGCTGGATGACCAAAGGCACCGCAGTTCACACAATATAGTTTTTCTTTTCGCTCCGCCTGAGCCAATTTGCACTCGCTTGAATGTCTTTGCATTAACACACCTATTATCATTCTATTCCTTATTGGCATATCTGCTTTGCTTTGTGCCACATTGTAAATCATATGCACAATGTGATGCTATTTAAAATCCACACTCTTCGGTACTGTGCATTATTCGCACGGTGTAGTACCGTGCAACATTCGTTACCCGCCCTTTGTGACGCAGTACCGGCTGTGTTGATCCATATATGTATATTGTGGTGGCAGTGTTCAATTTCTCTGTGCACTGCCGTGCTAACAAGCAAACTGTGCTGTCCGGACTTTGTGGCACAATTCAGTGTGCTATACATAGTGTGCTGTTACATAAAATTGTGCTACTTGTCGATAATAAATTTCGATGTCAGGATATAATGTACCGCTTATGTAGTGTCTTCTATCTTGGGTTACTACTATTCTCCGAAAGGAAGAATCTTGTTACATCTTATTATAAAGATAAAAGAAAGCTTAAAGTTTGAATTAAATTCATGAAATACTGTACTTTTTATAATCTAGTACCTAAATTGATTTCAAAATCAAGTGCCTTTTATAGCGAACTTTTATCCATGTTTAAGCCTATTTTCCTAAAGAAAAATTCAAAAAGCAGTTATTGAGGACCACCTACAGATGCTGAAACTAGGAAATAATTGTGTTTATTTTTAAAGCCATCACTACTGCTAGCCAACATCCTCTCTCTGCTATCCACCATCTACCCTCTGCTATCAGCTGCTGTCAACCGTCATTATCAGCCATGATCCACCATATCAGCCAGCACAACTCGTCATCATACGGCAACATCCATCCTTTTCAATCATAATTCACAATCGTCATTAGCCATCATTAACATTTGTCGGCCACTATAAGCCATAACCCAATATTACAAGAGATCATCAACCATCATGAGCTATCTTACTGCATCGTTCGTCATCACCCGGAATCATGTTTTATCACACTTAATCATACGCCATCATGAAATATCATCAGCCATCATTTAGTATCATCCGCCTTCTTTCACCAACACCAGAAATCATCCATCATTGTCAGCCAACATCTGTTGTCATCATCCACCAACCGGCTTCATTCGCTCTCATCGGCCGTCATAAGCCACAATTCGCCACCACACGGCATCACCCATCATGGTCTGAGTCGTCTAACATCATCAGCCATTATCCTCCATAATGAGCCTTCATCCGCCCTTATACAATATCATTTGTTCTCATTCACCATCATCTGCCGTGATACGATATCATCAACTATCACCGGACATAATTTCCCTTCATTCGATGGAAAGCGAAGGGAGTGTCACAAGCCTTGATGTGAGACTCAACGGGCATGAAACCGCGGCATACATGTCAGCGAGGAAATGCCTTCCCAAAATCATTAACGGCTGTAATGCTCGTTGCTGGCAAGATCTAGTGGACAATGTGATCCTTTGGGGCCTTGGCTACAAGTTAGTTACACAAAGCTTTATAATATATGATTTCTCGTGGGTTCAGTCTAGCACCGAAGAAAACTGAAGTGGTCATCCTGACAAAGAAAAGAATCCTCAGAGTAAAGACGATCAATATGGGGAACTACTGCTTGAATCGAAACCATCCGTAAACTACCTGTGGTTGCTGATCGTTTCGAAGATGAGGTTCTCTGAACAAATCAGGGCAACGGCTGATAAAGCTGTTTTGGGAGTACCGGCTCCGAATCGACCTATGGCCAACGTAAAGGGGCCCAACCTATCAAGAAGGCGACTTTTGATGAGATCCGTAGAGCCAATGCTACTGTACGGAACAGAAATATGAGTTGACAATCTCAGCAAGGAGGCATAACGAAAACGCTTGGCACAGGTACAGAAAAAGGGAGCACTGAACATTGCATCTTCATATCCGGAAGTCTCCGATTTGGCGGTTCTCGTCATCGCAGGCATGATACCTATCACCTTCCTTACTAGAAAGCACCGTACTAACTACCTACGGCGAAACGGAGATGCAAGGGAGACAGTTAACCGCGTAGAGAGACAACGTTTACTCAATGATTGGCAGCAGTCGTGAGTGAACATCGCGAAGAGAAGCTGGACTGTGCGCCTCATCCCTGGTTTGAGACCGGACTTTATTGAACGCACAATGGGACCGACTTCTATCTGACCCAGCTCGTGACCTGACATGGTGTTTTCAGTCTTACTTCCACAGGATTGATAAATCGCATTCCACTGACTGTAGGTTTTGGAAAACGATGCCTACCACATATCTATTCCATGTAAAAGATGGGACAGGCCACGCTGGGATCTGTACAAGGACACAGGAGAGCTTTCCACGATGTGTGCTGCACGTTATGCTCGAGCAGTCCTAAAAGATAATAAGGGTTCAAAGAAGCCAGGCTTGAAAGATCAATTTCTTAGTAATACCTCTTCCTCCTTCCGATAGCGGAGGGATACCGAAACTTGAAGGTGGCCCACCGTCGTAGCAAAATGAAGCTTAGCCTGAAGTAATCTGTAAAATGGTTCCAGGCCCAGTTCTCACGTTGACAGAAGAGGTGTTCAGTGGGAATTATAGACGCCTTGTGCGTCTGGGAGCCCCAAACTCACCGCATTATCAGCCTTCACCACCCAATTACAAAAAAAAATCCATAATTAAAAAATGACATATTTCTTTTCGGACCACGTAATATGAAGCCCAAAATGCACTGGCTGGGAGATGTTTAACACCAGGTTAGAGCAAAAAATACAGCATATTTCTATCAACAGAACACTTAAAATTACTCATAAACCCAAGTATGCAGTAGACGAAATAAATGAAGTTATTATTGATACCTAATATATGAAGGGAGTTTTTCTTTACGCCTCGTTGAGGCAGTGAATGAACCCAAATAATGGAATAAGGGCCTAAAGGAATTTAAAGTAGAAGTATATAAAGTCTGTCATAAAAAATAGCACCAGCAACTTAGAATTCCGTAAGACTTTTGCACATAACAGGAAGAAAATCCGGGAGGTAAAACGAGAGTATGAAGCGTACTGCTGCTGCAGCTATGTTCACAAGGCCCCAGCAAAACGCTGGAAGACTTTCTACACTACACTAAAGACAGCTGACGATTGTTTTATGGAAATGGAAGAAGCATATGCATTCCTTCTTAAGGAAAATCATTTGTCAGGAAGCTAAATTGTAGGGGTTGACGAGATAGCTTCTCGAAGAAGACCCAACAAATCAGAATGGAAAGAAACTGCAACGATCTGGGGTATAGATGGGGTTTATGCAGTCCTAAGTCTAAAATGACAATAGCTGCTTCTTTCGTTACTGAAACGACTAATTAGCAGCAGTGTAGCACTCGGAACTATATATAAACCAGGAAGCATCCTGGAGAGTATTAGTTAAGAGGGAAGTGAAACCTATCTAATCTTAAGCTTAATCCTTATAAAACTAGACAACTTGATCAACTTCTTAGGAGTCCTCATAGATAACGCAGTCACGTGTTCCGGTTTATAGAGGCAACGACGATTAAGATCATTAACGCTCTCGTAGTATGCAGAAACATAGGCAAACCTCCCCCTATCAGATGGTACATTGGTGGATCTAAAGCGTCAATGAGAACATGAATTAGAGTATTTGTGTTTGAAATCGAATATTCCCCAATGCCCATGCTCAGTATCTTTTTGGCAAAGTATTGATTACAACGTAACGTGTATCAAATAATACTTTGCTTTGGTATTGTAAGTCCGTCTTACGAAAATGACAATGAGGTTGACAACCTTTGAAAACCGCATCAATAACCAACTCACCGACGCCTTTGACAAAAATATCGGGCAAAAGTAGGGAGATAGGCTTGCCCCATTGCTATTCAATTTGGCTCTGTAATACGTCATAAGAAAGCTACCTGTCGATACAAGAAGTACGTTATTAAACAAGTCGAGCGAGGTGGTAACCTATACAGGCGACATTAACATTTTGACAGGGTAGTTACAACCGGCAAAGAACTTTTCCTGAAACTTGACAGCGAAGGAAAACTAGTAGGGCTATAAATCAATGAACATATAACAAAGCTCATGACGCAGTCGAGGAAGAATACCTCAAATGCCCAAAATATCACACTTGGCGAATGTTATATCGAGAATGAAGGTAAAATTGTGTATCTAGGCGCCAAAATAATGAGAACCAAAAATGAAGGGTATGAAATACGCTGAGGAATACAGCTCGCGAATAAAATATTTTATTCAGGTTTGTCGAGCTTGAAGACCAGTTGCATAGATAGGAAAGTGAACCTTTAAGTATACAGATCTGTGATAAAACCTGTGCTTTGCTACGGGTGTGAAATGTGGATCCTAACCCAAGCATCCGCAAACATATTGAATGCCTTCGAGCGACGGGCCTGAGGCGAATAACTGGGCAAAGCTAGACGGGGACCAATGGCTGGCCACGTAAATCGTATGGATGAACAGCAGGTACACAAAAAGCTTTTCGTTTGGAGAACTGAAGGGCGGAAACCAGTAGGGAAATCAGGGAGACACTGTTGTGATTCGGCCGACGAAGATAGTTTTTTGCCGCTCGAATTTCAAAATTGAATGATCCGGGTGACAGATCGAGACAATTAGAGACGCCTTATGCCGTTATCGAAGGCCGGAGAGGATATCTAGTGCTACAAAGAAGAGATAATTTTGGCATAAGTCTAAACAATTATAGTAAGTGCGCAGCTTCGCACTTACAAGAGAATACAAAGGCATCCGATAGTCAAGCAGCCATTAAGGCCTTAGAATCATCGGTGATGATATTAATGGTAATTCTAGAGTTTTGCGATATACTCTACATTGTGAGTGAGAACTAGAAGGTTGCCCTATAATCCTTTATGCCAAGGAATTCAGGAATTCAGAACAATGTGCAGGCTAACGCATTAGCCAAGACAAAGGCAGGGACGGCGTTCATTGGCCTTAAACACTTCAATGTAACTACAGAGTAGCGGAAAAGTTTCTAACCATAGAATTTCTTGCATAAAATTTGAAAGAAAAGAGATTGGTTTGATATTATAATTTCATTATAAACAACACACATTAGATAATATAATAAATAATTAGTATGAAGTGTGCCCTCATTCTATTTCTATACACTCTTAAAAATCGGTTTTCTGAAACTTTCACATAGATTTTATTGGGTAGTCTGCAGAAATTGCGTCCCACTCAACTTGCACACGCCAAATCAGCTGCTCCTTATTTTATGATTTGGGATCTCTAGAGACACTCTCCTCTAATTTGGACCACTTATTTCCGATGGGATTTAAATCAGGGAAATCACCAGGCCAATCAATCCACATATTAGATAAATGCTCATAAATTGCTTCATAAGTATTTAATGCAGTATGTGCCTTGGTGCCATCTCGCATCAAAATCCCTTCCTTTCCGTCCCTGAATTATTGGCAATTAGAACGGCATTGCTTAGAAACAGAGAGAATATTTTCCCTGTATTATTCTCCATTAATAGACATTCGTTGCTGAACAAAGTAACCACCTACCATGATTTTTAAGTCGAATTTTGGAGTCTGCATTACGGGAATATTTCCAGGATCGTTGGTTCTCACTGTCTTGTTCTGTCGATCGATTATTGGGATACAGTTGAATCCACGACTCGTCCGTAAAAAGGATGCTTGAACGAAGCCTTCCACCACGACCCTTGTCGTCAGTAAATCTGAGGTTTTTGAGATTTTGGCCGAAGTTCAGCCGCTCTCGAATGTTCTCGGAAAGTAGAGGTTTCTTGTGTTGTCTATAGGATTGCCGGTCCCAGTTGGTAGACCGAATGTATCGCTGAACAGTTTGCCTGGACACGTTTTTAGTCGCCGCCGGAGAGCTGTTAAGCCGTTTCATCACTATTCGTGTCCCCAATCCTGGTATATTTTTAGCCAATGCTCGAATTTGCCTTTTTGCTTCTGCTGAAAGTACCGCCAATTGACCATTTTTTTCTCAGTGTTCTTGCTTACTCTAAGAATTCTGCATATGTCGTTGAATTGCAATGTGTTTTTGAATTTGACTACTCCCCATTATCGCAAAAATTCCAATTAAAATTGTTTAAGATTTACAAAGTTTTTAGTGTTTCTACAAAAGATTTGTAAAATTAAGGTCTTCCGACAAATTTGGTACTTTCTTTTCAAGTAATCAAATCTGAATGAATAGAGCTTTATTTTCAAACGTATTTTTACTACACAGGAGTTAACATCTAAGGTTAATAAGAAAATACCCAAATAATCACGCGTCTGCATATTTTACTTGTAATTGGACGTACCTACAAATTCTCTTCGAATTCGAATATTTTACTCGTAATTGGACGTACCTACAAATTCTCTTCGAATTTTCGTACCTGGTTTTTCTGACTCTAAAATAAAACTCATTACTTTCATATTACCGTTTAAAAGTCTGTTTTCACTCTTATAAAAATTAATTAATGCTAACATATGTAGCTTTAAGTCGGTGTCAAAATTTTCGAAAATAGATTTTTGCCGATATAAAGATTGTGCCACCTTGTAGTATGAGGCTCATTAGCAGAAACCTGAAAGAAATGGAGGCCGAAGAACAAGAGAGGCTCTGGAGAAGTCATCCAACGCTTTGAACATCTAAGCTGAACTGTGACGCCTATGATGAGAAAAAGTTTAAAGCTTATATCGAATTAAGCTTTGTTACGTATCAGGATTTTCCTACGTAGTCATTCGGGATTTCACCCAGACCAAATGTTTGTCTCCCGCCAAGATTTCACCTGCGAGCCAAGTCACATTTTACCACACTCACGTATATGTTAACGTAAATTAACCATCTTCATTTAAATGAATGTGTAAAAGTAGTAGGATTAGTTTTAAGGACGCAGTATTCAGCGAGAAATCCAAACAATGTCGGATCGTGAAAGATGTCCTCGATGCTGGACCATGTCCAAAAATGATCACTGAATTGTAACTGTTGTTCTGGTTTAAGATTATAAATCCGAGACAGCAATTTCGAGGGAGATGGTGTTCTTATAAAACTGGAGATGTAAACGTTACAAATGTTGCCATTAAAAATTGACAATCGAAGCGATCCATAATGCCACCGTGACCGGGAATCATATCACCAAAACCTTTAGTTTTGAATGTCCGTTTAAATCCAGATGCGAAGAAACCTCCAAAAGGCCCGATGACTGAGCTGAAGATGCTTAACGACAATGAATGAAATACGAATGGATACATCATGAAGGACTGCCGTGAATTCAGCAAATAAAATACATATTCTTGTTTCTTAAACAAGTAGCTTGGTTCGCACTCCATTGTCATACGACCCAGACTATCGGAGTATTCAATAGGACATACAAAGTATTGAAATTGGCACAAAACGCATGAAAACAGGCATCCAAAAACAACTGTTGCCAAACCTCCTCCAATAAATCCTTCCCATGTTTTCTTGGGCTCAACTTGATTAGTGGCGTTTTTCCGAAGAAAAATCCGAACATATAAGCCATAACATCATTACAAACAATCATTGAAACAGGAACAGTAAACCAGATTAAACCTTCGAGAATGTTTTGTATAATTAAATAGCTTTGCGTAACAACAATCAGAAGTGAAACATGTGTCCACGCAAACAAACTGAATTGTTTCATGTAATACTTCTTGACCAGTGATGTAACAAACCACACAAAGCCAATACAATAAAGGCAAAACGACAAAAAGCGATGATATGTAACCAAAAACTTTAAATATTCAACTCGGTTGATAACAACTCCAAAAAAATCAACTAAATTTTCACCATAGAAAAAAATAATTCGATGTAACAAGGAAATACCATGACAAACTTCTGAACCATGGCAATCCATGAATCCTATATACTTGGTAACCAATGGAAATGATTTCCTCAAAGCATTTTACTTGAACGAGGAGTGTAGTGATCGTGAGAGCCAATGGGCTTCCATAAATGATAAGCCCAAATCCAAATATCAAGATCCCTGTAAAAATACCTCGTATTATCCAGTTTCGCCTTCCTCAGCTTTACTGGAATGACTTGCGTGTGCAGCAGAAGCATTTCCTTCCGTTTCGACAAAGTCGCCATCACCTTTTCGCCGTCTTATATCGGCTGTGGCCATTGCTTACAGTTTAGAAATGTCGCAGGTGCAGGCAAGGAATACCAATTTTCCCACTTGAAACAGCTGGAGGATCCAGAGAAGGAATTCTATGCAACATACCACTCACTGATTTCTGGCCACAATACTTCACTTGAATCGCAATGCGACAGAAAACATGAAGTACACTCAAAAATCACAACAAAACAATAAATTATTGTCGTCAACAAACACTTCACAGCTTGTTAGATTTTTCACTGAATCGGGTACAGTGATGCGAAGGATGGAGAAACCGTCTCCACATTTGGATGTGAATACTTTAAAACTCATAATGGATAGAATAAATACAGATTCATGCAAGAGAGTAAATCAAAATTAATCACTTAAATTTTATCAGCACAACTAGATTGAATTGGATTCAGATGTCAAGATCTGTCACGCCGCAGTGATGTAGGTCACGATCATTGGAAACTAGGTCACGTCAGCTGGAACATCCACAACATCCAGTGACAAGTGGACGCCGCACTGCATTATCCCCGTTCCAATGTAACTCGCAGTGCAGGAAGTTTCTCGCATGGAACACGTAAAACCACACGCATGCGAGAGGGTTCAATTTCCTCAACTGGGAATTTAACGGCCGCGGACTACGGATAGGAGGTTTGCTGGAAGGGAGAATGGAGGAACGGGTCTCTTTTGGCGGACGACGCTGCGAGGAATCGGACGGCGAGATCAAGCTACGCAAGCGGGAATTGGCGATTGGGAGGATATTCGTGAGGAAGTGATCAAAATCGAGTGGCGGTTACAGCAGAAAATCAAAAGGGTGGTACGACATCGAGATCAGCTGACGGCACGAAATTACTAATCGTCTTCGGGGATCCCCAAAACTAAGGTATAATTTTAAGTTATAAAAAAATATTGGCCAGTAGATGTAATGAGAATCTAAATTTTGCAATAATCAGTAGTAGTGAATTATATATTTGAATATAGTAGTGAATTATATATTTGAATCATACGAGTGTTGTTTCCATCGTGAGTGTCTTATCCGTGAAGATTGTAAAACTTGGCTCGCGGTAGGATTCCGCTTATTTCGGTCGGAGCGGAATTCCGGATATAGTTGTGTCAAAAAAAAAATTACGAGAAATTGCAAGATCGAGCTGAAATAAGAGTTAGATTCTGCTTCCTGCTGGTCAGAGCGGAATCCCGAATAGCGTTGTGGGGAGAATTACAAAGTCTAGTGAAAAATAGAAGCGAGGGTGAAAAATAGAAGCGAGATTTGTTTTTCTTTAAAAAGTAGGGAAACGCTGGTAGATTGGAGAAGTGCGCTGCGCAGCCGCATTCTCGTTTGGCGGCTGATTGGGGACCAGGACAAAACGAGTGGCGCCACCCACGTCCGTCTCCGGACGAGTTGACCGGGTCCGCAGGTTCCTTCGTGGCGAGGGGAGTTAAACTCTCAAAAAACGGTGGTATACGAAATAAATTTTGCAATAAATTTGGCAATAGCTTGTAGAACCCAAGAGTTTTCACAGAGCCCCTCATGACGAATTGAACACTTGGAGGACACAGCAAAAGATAGATCGGGACGGCTAATGCGGGTTCTGTAGCTATACGGATGAAACACAAGTACATTTTCTAACACAATCCCAAACGCTGTCTCGCAAAGGAAGAGTCAGTCTCGGAGCACACTCTCTGGTCGAGAAGAAGTTGGGGTGGCTGAAGCCAAAGCAAATCATCAGTTTTCCAAGGAAATAAGAGTCGCTGTAACTACCCTAGACACGCCGTAGGAACCGCCGGATACAGCAATCTGCAACCTGCGCTCTGTATCTGCAAAGGAATCGTCAGACCAGTTTAATGAAAAGGATCCCCAATATGAACGTTGAATTAGGAGTTTGAAAAAAGCTTTGAATAGGTTGTTATGAAAACTTTCGATTTTGTATGAGGAAAAAAATGGTAAATTCATTGAAACAAAGACTTGAATGCTTTCTTTGACGAGCCAGAGGTCGCGAACGGAATTAAACTGTTAAAAAAACAGCAATGATCTGATCAATTCGAACGAAGGAACTACACTTGTAAATCCAATTCAAGTGGGCCCTCAAAGGACTTATGAGTAGATCCAAACCAGATAGAAGCCAAGAGTCCTTTTGGCTTCAGTAGCAACCCGAACTACTCTTTGATTGGATTTTTGACGGCTTTGCGATCATTTTCTTGGCCTCAACAGGTGTCTCGGAATTTTCTCTGGTTTTCAGCATCCTCGCATCCTTATGTGGCGCGCTCCCATATCTTAATCCCGGAAGTTACTAGTCTCTTAAATCCTTCCTATTTTTACAAGCGTAATTTGAGATGATGGCCAACAGTGACCTTCAAAAACCCACAATCCTTCAAATTTTGGAAAATTTTGCGGAGTTTTCCGTGGCTTGCTGATGTATGAACTTTTTTATTTTCTTTAAAAGCCGTCGGGCCTTGCTTTGTTGTGCTGGAAGACGCATTTCGACTCCTTTTAGTCATCTTCAGTTCCTTCTTTTCTCTCCTTTTTTTCTTACCTCAGATTTTGTAACGTCCACAGATTTAGCTAATAATTTGCCGGTTAGCGTCTTATGCTTTCAGACCACAGTCAAGGTAAAAGTCAACATCGTACCTTTTAATGATTAATTTTAATACTCTTTTATTTCGTCCTTTAAGTTCAAATAGGTTGTAACGTGCAGAAATTTATGCAAAGCCGTTTTTGGATGTAGCCTAGGATATATGATTTTCACAGTAACAGTTTGACTACAAAGTGTTTCAAAACGCTAGCCAGCTATTATTATGATGTTCAAATCCTCATAAATTTTCCAGGCTGACCTATTTGCAACGTCGAGATTAAACTTTAAACCTTAACCGCTCTTCTCGTCATCAATTTCTTTATTAACCATTTGACTTTACAACATCATAAAACCATGACAAAAGTATATCATTGCCCTTTATCATGATTCCTATTAGTAGCAATAAACCTCCACTCGCAACGATGCCCACGTAAACTACTTCCTTGGCACCAAAGCCACACTTAAACCGTTCGCTTAGCCCCAAGATACAACTATCAGATGAAAATGTCGTAACAGCTTTTTCCGTGCAACGCAAGATGTTTGTCGTGTCGTATGTCCGCCCGACTGGAATGATACTATTAAAAACTATAAAATATTCATGCGGTCAGCTTTCCCGTAATTTCCTCACGATTATGTCTTATTAAAAAATGCATTAGATTCACTTGTGTATTTCCCTGGGCGCTGCTGCTACTATACTTACTGTACCTGTACTCTGTTACATGCACATACGAGTATGGCA
This sequence comes from Odontomyia ornata, assembly GCA_963969285.1. Lineage (NCBI taxonomy): Eukaryota > Metazoa > Arthropoda > Insecta > Diptera > Stratiomyidae > Odontomyia > Odontomyia ornata. Next base: position 88,462,130 of record OZ017742.1, read on the forward strand.
GAAAGTTTTGTCTAGACTTGAGGGTTATTGGTTGGTACACATTACCTTTCCGTTATTTAGTTGAGCTCATCAAGTACTCATATGGGAGTGATTCTAAGGGATGATGCGATGGACCTTACGCAGACTGCTCTATTTCGCCATGTGTGTTACATAAATAGATTATTGTTCCCTATTTCGGTATCGAGATGCATGAGGACTTTTGATGAAGCTTGAAATGGGGATGGATGGTTATTATTGTTCGAAGCTAATTGAATAATGCCTGAGGATGATTGTCAAAGTGATCAAACATTGCCAATAATTTCGGGATGTTGTTTATGATTACGAGTATGTTGGTCGCATCTAAAGCTCTCAATAATGTCGCCCTAATTGGCATTACATACTAACAGCAATATTTTGTCTACTCAGCCATTATTGACTGTTGTAAGATCTCAATTTATATTTAACAAGCATTCAAATTGCTTTCGATGGGCCGGTATTGATGGGAGCTCTATCGACAGACTTAATGGCAATCATTGTCCATTATCCCGGCAAGATATCAATTTCGTAATTACGTGTTTGAGCAATACTCATATTAAATCGATTTTTAATTCTTTGATTGGGACGCATATTGCTTAACATATCAAGCTACAATCATCTCTTGAAATTGCCTTTCTTCTGCTTTAGTCAAATGATTTGATTCAAGGATTTATTTTTGACTTTTGAAATAAAATGGTTTTGATTCCTTCACTTGAAATTCAATATATGATAGACGTCAATATTCTTGTAGGTGAAATTAAATTAACAACTCAATTATAAAATTAGATCAGGCTTCCAAATATAGTAATCCAACTGTTTGTAGTATGAACAAGTTGGGTAGACAGAACTACGCTCGTGTCAGGTTTTTGTACTTAACGTACGGTATGCAGACATACGAGTATGAAATCACTTACCTCAAGAAAAACGTTAATGCCAAGCACAACAAATACAATATTGCTTTATAAGAAAAAAAAAATAATGTCACTCCATTTTAACTGTCCAACATTTTGCTGTAATATTGTTAAAATCATTGACTAATCCGAATCTTAAACGTTTTTTTGTTGAGCAAACAGAATCAAAAGTGTAGCGTCTGATTTGATGGAAAGCCCATGCAGTAAAAAAACCGTGTTTGATTGTTGTAATCGGGGAAAATTCAAATGGCAATACAATTGTCACCCAACGCTTCTGTTGAACGGTTCGCTTTCGGTCAAGTTAGTTATTGTTCGCAGCGAAAAGTTCTGGTGTAGAGTGCTATCTGGTTCCCCCTGTTTTCCTACTTCCAGTGTAATTCTGTGCACAGTTTTTAACTAATACCGTGTTTGACTGGCCCTTTTTAACCATGGCCTCCGATTCCGGAGGAAAGCGAAAACAAAACTACTATCGATTCTGGACTCCGTAAATAAAATCACTAAAAGCCCCCCACATAAAAAAGAAAAACAACGTGAAACACCCTCCCATGATGTTTTTAACTTCCCCGAGCTACAGTGCGCGGCACCCCATAAGAGTGATTCTCCAAAGTTTGTCTTAATTAAAAGCAAAATTCCAAATAAGAATCTAAAATCCCATAACATATTTCTTCTTTCTAAATCTCTAAATTCCGTTATTTCAAATCCACTCAGCATCAATTTCACAAGAGACTACTTACGAAAAATGAGCTACAAGCAGCTAAGCTTTGCAAAGTAAAAACCTTACCTGGTATTTGTGATGCATCCATCGACCTTCACCAAAAATTGAATACAACAAAAGGTGTTATTTATGCACCCATACTAACAGACTTAGATGAAAAATGTATAGTTGAGGGTTTAAGCCAGCAAAAGGTAATCGAATGCCAAAAGATTACAAAATTTTCCAATGGAAGATCCCAAAATACTCCGTTACATATTCTTTCGTTCAACGAATACACCCTTCCAAAAGAAATAAAAGTCGGCTTCATTAACGTGAAAGTCAAACCATTCATTTCAAATCCATTACAATGCAAAAATTGCTTCAAATTCGGACACACCAAGAAACACTGCCAAAGCCCCTCATCTTGCGATATCTGCACCTTGCCAATACATGATCCAATCCCATGCAATAGTATTCAGTGTATCAACTGCAAACAACACTCCGCTCTTAATAAAGCATGTCCAACGTACACAAAAAAACAACGCATACTAGAGTACAAAACATTGAACAAATACTCGTTTCGGGTAGCTACAGAAAATATTAACAAAACAGCGAATAATAATTTTCCCACAATTACCACCACAATCACAGAACCCCTAGGTTTAGCAATTCAAAACAGAAAATTAAGACTCAATAGAGGGTCACCACAGCCTCTCATTAACATCAATAATACAACTACATCTATAGTACATAACTCCGCAACTACCCTTCCTCCACGCAAATCAAATTCTAACACAAGTGAAAATATTCATAACCCCAGAGATATAAGTTCATCAAATCCGCAAAGTATTTCAACACACCTAATCGAAACGGCAACCCAAATGCAAACAACTACAAATGAACCAAAAGCTACAGTTCCGAATAAACTAAACCCAAATTCAATCACAATTCCCTTTGAAGAACAAAATTCACCTAACATATTTATTGACAAATAAATAATGTTTAAATCAAGTGCAGCCCCTCAATTTTCTAATGGTCCTTAAGATACTTCAGTGGAATCTTAACGGTTACCTAAATAATTTATATGCTCTGCAACTATTAATTAAAGATTTATCTCCAGACATCATTGCACTACAAGAGACACACGTAAAACACAACGAACAAATCTTCCCACCGATGCAATATAAAGCTTACTTCTACAATTCGCCCCTTAATACACACGGCAAACATGGTGTTGCCTTACTCATCAAAAAAACCATACAACAGGAAATTATAAATACCAACGAGCGTAATCAAGTTCAATTAATAGCAGCAACAATCGTAGCATCAGAAATATTTACGGTGTGCTCCATTTATATTCCCCCTAACATTGATTTGCATTCTGATGACTTAACAAACCTATACAATGAACTCCAATCACCAATGCTAATTCTAGGAGACTTCAATGGCTGGAGCCCTCTATGGGGCTCAACCTCTGTAAACACTAGAGGTAAACAAATTGAACATTTTCTCTTAAATTCGAATCTTTCCATTCTTAATAATGGACTGCCTACTCATCTTTCTACTCACAACTCCTTCACACATGTTGATATCTCCTTATGCACTTCCAATTTGATTTCCAAAATCACTTGGCATAGAATAAATGATCTTCATGGGAGCGATCACTTTCCACTATCCCTATCCTTTGGAACGGTATCTCAAAAGCGACCACATAAATTCAGATCGAAATTCAAAACGAAATTAGCCAATTGGCCAAAATTTGAAAATAATCTGATACTACATTTAGCAGATGTTCCCATTAGCAACAATATCAATAAAGAAGCTGCGAATTTGATTAAATCCATTAAATATTGTGCAAACAGCTCCATTCCATCTACATCTCCAAAATACTGCACAAAATATACCCCTTGGTGGTCTAATGAACTGGCAACGCTCCGCGAAATGAAACAGAAAGCTTTTAGCATGTTTACAAACCAACCATCATTAAAAAACATGTTAGAATACAAAAAACTGAGTAGCAAATTTAAATGGAACTGCAAGCAAGCTAAGATCCAACACTTTCAAACCTTAACAAATACAATCAACCCAAACACACCAAGCCAACTTATTTGGCGGAGCATTAAAAAACTTCAAAGGCAGCCAACACAATTCAATATTAAATATCTATCAGATTCCACAGAGAAAGTTATAGAAGATCCAAGAGAAATGGCAAACCTTTAAGCTATGACATGGTCCAGCTACTCAAGCGAATCAAATTTCGACCCAACATTTCACACCTTTGTAAACTAAACACAATTAACAAAACCTACAATCTATCATCTCTCACACCATCAGCAAGAATGATAGAAAGCCCCATAACGATGCTAGAACTAAATTCATGCCTCTCATTGCTAACAGGTGATACACCAGGTGTTGACAAAATAACATATTGCATATTAAGCAAATCACCAATTCAATTTAAAACCAGATTACTCGCACTTTACAACACAATATTCCAAAACGGTCTCATTCCACAGCAATGGAAGACCGCTATGATTTTTCCACTTCATAAGCCACATCAACCAGTCAACCAAGTTCCAGGGTACAGACCGATCTCCCTTCTCCCGTGTATTTCAAAAGTACTAGAAAAGATAATCTCACTTCGTCTTTCTTGGTTTCTTAACAAAAATAATTTCCTCTCCAATAATCAAGTAGCATTTAAAAGAGGAAAAAGTACATTAGATATCCTACTTCACTTAGATCAGTTTATTGCTAACACCCTCTCAACTCGTAACCACACATCAATCATTAATATCGACTTTGAAAAAGCTTTCGATAGAATTGGTGGACATATGATTTTGGAAAAATTTATGCTATGGAAAGTGGGGTTAAAAACATACAACTACGTTAAAAACTTCCTCACCAATAGAAAAATCCAAGTAAGGGTAAACAGCTATCTATCAGAAACATTTCCCCTTAAAAATGGCATCCCCCAAGGTTCTCCGCTTTCCGTTATTCTGTTTCTGATAGCCTTTGAAGATTTGAACATTTTAATAAAACAGGAAAAAATCTTCAAACACTGCATCTACGCAGACGATTTATTCATTTACGCAAAGCTAACTGATTCAATACTCTTCCAACACAAATTTAACTCCATAATATTAAAGATTTCAGAATGGTGTCGTAGATCAGGTGCGAAAATGTCACCAACTAAATCCAAACACATACACATCTGTAACAAATACAATTGTTCGCCTGTACATCTCACTCATGAGAACTTTGTGATCACTAATACAAATAATCTTAAGATACTAGGCTTAACGTTTACTAATAAGTACTCTTGGTCTCAGCACATAGCCATCTTGCGAAAATCCCTAGATAAAAAATTAAATTTAATAAAATGTTTGAGTAGTTTTAAGTCAGAAGCTCACCCACACTGCATAATCCAAATAATAAAGTCAATAATGCTATCAAGAATTGATTATGCACTTTCAATTTATGGACACACCTGCAAAACACAGCTTCAAAAAATTAAAACGGTATATCACTCAGCAGCAAGGATAGCGATTGGAGCATTTCGGACGACACCTATTCGATTTATACTAGCGGAAACTGGTCTACCATCAATTGAAAACAGGCGAAATCAACTTACAGGAAGACTTATCTCAAAACTCCTCGAATCAAAAAACTCTATTCTTCAAAATGACGTCAGCTCGGCTCTTTCAAGGAAATCAGAACCAAGGCGCGAATCATCAATTTTACGTTCCTTAAACATGATAAAGCAGTTAGGAGTTTCAATTATTTTCCCAGCGCAAGCCAAATCCAACCCTCCACCATGGACGTTTCCAACACATTGCATTATAAACAACCTAAGCGTTTACAATAAAAAAACAACGAACAATTGAATATACCAACAATCGTTCAATGAAATTGTACAGCCATTTAAAACCAAAGGTTGGAAACTCATTTTCACAGATGGTTCTAAAACTGAGTTTAACACAACTTTCGCAGTTACAACGGAAGACGGGAAGATAATTAAATTAACACGGCTGGAAACTTACAACTCCATCTTCACTGCTGAGCTAGAGGCAATATGCACTGCAACACTGTTCGCTGCAAAATCACCTGGTAAATACATAATCTGCACAGACAGCCTCTCCTGCATAGATGCTCTTCTGAACCCGAGCAACTTAAACCCAACAATCAGCATAATAAAAAACACCATCTCTTACAAAAAAAAAATAAATTGAAAATTATGTGGATACCAAGCCATTCGAAGATAGAGGGGAACGAATATGCTGATAGCGCAGCAAAATATGCACAAAACGCTCCCATCCTCACCACGATAGCTTACAACAAAAGAGATTTATATAAATTGATAGATGACCATATAAACGAACTCACATCCGTGGAATGGAGCAATATTATCCACCACTACAAAACAGTCAACCCCCTGCGGCAACCCGCGTCCTATCCAAACAACATTCCACCGCATCAACTTCGTAACTTCATCAGACTAAGGCTAGGACACACAAAACTAACTCATGAACACATCCTGCAGAAAAAGCAACCAGAACCATGTCCACTGTGCAATCATCATCTCATCTCTGTCCAACATCTGCTAGCTGAATACGAAATTGTAAGATCATCCAAAACTCGCTGTAATGTAGAAAATGACTTGATGACATACATATCAACAACCTCTGAAGCCAACATAAAGAACATAAATACATTACTCAATCTATTAAAAATTACATTATAACTTAATCTACTACCAATTATAAATAATATCTCCCATTAAATTCAATTAAAAAAAAAAAACTATATCTATGAAAGCCTAAGGCCTTTGTTGCTAGCGCTTAAGACGTTTGTTATATTGTAATTTTAATTACTTTGTAACTTTTATTAATAATAATAATAATCAAATGGCAATAAATTCTGTACATTCTATTAAAACTAATTGAGCATAAGGACCTTTTAAAGGACACTTAAATAACTACTTACATCCAATTCAATCATACTAATACTGTTTTACTGGAAAAAATATTAAAATTAAAGATTATTAGCAAAGTTGAACGAATTTTAATCATTAAGCTATTTGTTATTGGATCTATCTTCATAATGGTCTGACCGATTATTTTTAAGCTGCTCATTTTCAGCTATTCACTAAAAGATTCAATCAAGTGTTAATAGCATGTGCCTTAAATGTTGAAATTCGCGAAAAATAACTCAATTTTATGCAATATTCTCATTTAAAACGGCCTCCATTTTTTTACAATTACGGATGGCATAATGCAAACACGGTCGGATTAGGATTTACTATCGTTTATTTCCTAAGATATATAAAAGTAACAAAAGAATCACGTTGCGTATGTCGTATTCGTTAGAGGTCTGATGATCGACTAACTCGTTTCTCTTAGCAACTCGGCTTCCACATAAAGTTTTCGTGTGTGTGCTGCGTCGTATTGTACATTGACGGCCTGGCTACCACATGATGTGTTTCGATACGTGTAGTTGGCGTCGTTCTGCCAACAATGCCTAAAGCGTTCGTCGCCACACTACTCCCTCTCGAGTGACATTGGCGCGGTAGTAAAATGTCATGATCTGCATGGTGTGTAGTAATCGAGGAGGATCCAGAGGTTCGTGAAATTATCGAGCGATGCATTCAATTGAATAAAGCAGATCGGCCAAGTTGTAAAGATTTATTGAACTCAGAATTTTTCGGTGAAGATATTGGTATTCGATTGGAACCTATATCGAAGGATACTTTTATAAACAATCCTGAAACAACAAAAATCGAATTTAGATTTAGATTGCTTGATCCAAAAAAGCGGATATACAAACACAAAGAGAATGAAGCAATTCAATTTGATTTTGATGTTCATGTGGACAACTCAGATGATATCGCTAATGATATGTTCAAACCTAATATAACTTCCGAAGAAGATTCTCTCGCTGTTGCGAAACTTTTGACAGTACAAGTGACGTCTCTTCTCAAGGAAAGGAAAGAAAAGTTGGCTCAGATGCAATTGGAGAAAGAAAAGGCTCGTTTGGAACAATAGACAATGCAAGCGATGAAGGAATTTGACCAGCAACAAAACCAGATCTCTTCTGAAGCAAATCTACAACCGCAATGCCTTGTACCTTCAACACTTTTAAATTTGGCCCAACCTCAGCCGTCCCCTTCACAATCGAATTCCGCAGCCCAGCTCAATATTCCACATAATCAAAGCTCTCAGCAGTGTCAAGGAGCAGTGCAACAGTCCCAAGGGCCACTTACTCGATCGCAGCAGTTTTATCAAACTGCGCAATCATCACAATCATTGCAAGGTATTTCACAGTCGCAACAAGCGCAGGTGCAACCGCAACCATCGCAGCTTCACCCCAATACAAGCCATCAAAAATCATCGCATGCATCTCAACCACCGTCACAGCAGCCACTACCGCAAACACAACTTTACACATCCACGCCCCAACAACAGGCTACATATATGCAGCCATCCACCACTCCAGCTCAGTTCACAACAGTGCAATCTTCTCAGAATCAGCAACCTCCATTATTTCCAATTCAGAACTCACAGCTTCCAACTAATACCAACTCCATCCAATGTCAACGAGTTCCTAATGTTATACACAAGACTCACATTTCAAAGCTCAAGCGGTTATTCAAACTGTCGCGACACATACAACACAAGATACTGCTCTAAATCTGCATCAATCAGAGCATGTCACACCAACAGCTCCAAACCTTGTTCAAACAAACCTTGTTCAAGGGCAAAATTCAATTCAAAGATGTGATAGTCATCTCCAAAACGTATTGAAAGCTTCAATAATAAATCAGGTGCAGAGAATGCTGCCAACAAGTCTTCAACAAGGCACCTCGCTACAACAAAATCAAACATCTTTACAACAGCCGCAAGCAATATCCGTTTCTTTCCAACAACAAAAAAAATTGCAACAGCATAGTCAAAATTCCCAATCGCCTGTCTTAAAACAGCAAGCACAAATGGTGCCAACTCAAGCTGAAACTGGCGCGAATATCCAATCGACAACACAATCACAAGATATCAGACGAGTACGCGATTATGCCGGTTCGGTCACATTTTCAAGGTGCCCACATCGAACCGAAGCGAAAACACGGTTCGGTGCCCAATTTGCTGGGCATTTTGCGCTGCGTTTTGTGGACGGTCGGTCGTTCTTGTGCATGAGCCCGATCGCGAGCGAGTTAGGGGAGTCGGTTGGGATTAGCGACAGCGAGCACGGCGGGACGAGAAAATTGCTTGCGTGGATTCGTTGCGTTTTTGCCATTTTTATGAATCGAAGTATAAAGATACCAAAAGTAATCGAGGAAAAGTTCGCGTTTTATATTGAGATATTCTCATCGTTTGTGTTGTCGAGACGATAAATATTTAATCTTCCACCTAGTGCATGTGTACGCGAGATAGTAATAAAAGAAAACAAAAAAATGCCGTTCGTGGATAGAATGAAAAAGAACGAGAAGATGGCCGTCGCGTGAGTCGGGAATTTGAAAACGGTTAGGGAGTGAAGTTGCAACCGCAAACGCGCGTGGACGGAAGATAGGGAAGAGAAAATTGCGGCGGGATTATTGAAAGACGAAGTTCGTTGAGTGGTCTAACGGGGAATTTCGCAAAACTTAAGTTCTTGAATCAACAAAATCCTTTTTATCGTCGAAAATAGCAACCGGCTTGTATTCTTATAACGGATTACCCAACATCGAGATCACGGGAGGACCCTGACCGGGCTTCAGCTTTAAATGGATTAATGTTCCGAACAGTTATGTGCGAATAACATTGAGGGTGACGGTGTTTCTTGCTCGAGAGTGTGAAAAGTGGAATTTCAGTAAGAATTTAAAGTGCAAAGATTACAATAGTTCGGAATAAGTAGATATTGGAGATTGAGTTTGTATGAGGAAGTCGGCGTAGAAGCAAATGTGTGAAGGTCAGGGAAAACCCTCGAATTCCCATGCAAAGCGATTCCGTTTGTTTTGTGGTGATTACCGTTTCAGGGGATCCGTGTGTGGCGCGCCGTGTCAGGTACTTCGTCGTGTTGATATCCGCTTTTCGATTGGTATCGGCGAGAAAATAAAAGCAGTGAAGAAGACAAGAAAAACGGGTTTCCTGTTGGCTTGTGATTCGTTGAATTTTGTTAGTTCCTTTAAGTGGATTATCAAAGGAGTTGATACGGGGATGTCGATTGGACGACTGTGCTGTAGAGCGGTTCATTACGGGCTTTGCGTCATGCGTGCATACAATTGTGATTCGTATGTCAGGCTCATCTAAAAGTGGATTTTTTTTTGTTACGACCCTAGTGATACGCAATATAAAATGTATTAACTTCCCGTTCAAAAGTTATCTCCATACTCTGGCTGTAAAAACCCGCGTCCCCTACACAGTGCTTATCGGAAAGTTACGGCTGGTTAAAGTGTTTCCGGGCGAGCATTGATTGTGAGTTGTAACAGTCAGACAGGCGGATCTCCCAACTACAAGTCCTTCGAGTGTTAGCCCACGAATCGGAATAGCGGAACTCGAAGTGGAAATATAGACGAACCCATAATAAATCGGTTGCCGGATCACATATTTGAGAGTATCTTTTCGCATTTAGACTTGCGTGATTTGCGTAATTGCTCGCGAGTGTCGAAACGTTGGTATTGGTTTTTAAACGATGAAAACCATGATGTTTGGCGAATATATTGTGTGTGAAAATTGGCGGAGGAAGCCTTGAAATCTGATCCCCTGTCTTCTGTACTTGCCTATAAAGCGAAATTACGGACATTTTATCACGCATTGAATCTAAACGATTGCTCGCGGAATGTTTATATCAAACCTAATGCCTTTACACTGCATAGATTCAGCATAATTTTTAAAGGTTGCAGCACAGTTTTACCGAATAGTCACCTGTAGTGATTGTATCTGGCGATTAAATTATTCTGGCAATAATTTTTAAAATTGATGAGCATATGTGCTTTTTGCTTGGTGGGTACGTTCTTGTTCCTGCGGGCGGCATATTGATTGGTGTTGGGTGCTGCTTTGTATGCCCACGAGGCGATCGCTGCGAGGTCGGTTGCGAGCGTTTATGAGCAGGAAGAACCTGTTTGGTTGTCGCCTTGCTTCGGGCTGGCTGCGTAGCTACTGACGTGTAGGGTGTCGAATTCACGCTTATTGGCTCCGATGTATGATCGCGAGGAAATTCCCCTGATGAAGCTTCAATAAATGCGTTTTTGAGGCGCGTCGACCGTTTACTTCGATCGTGTAAACGACATTCGACGGGCGACGCACTATAAGATTTAGTCCTGTATACGGTGGCGAAAGTGGGTTGGGAACGGCATCGACGCGCATTAAGACATGTGTGCATGTACTAAGCTTTTTGTTTATGAAAACTGGTCTGTCACCATGGCGATGTGTGTGCACGGGCCTGATTGATGACATGACATCCCGAAGGTGAGCAATAAAATAATGCTGGCTGACGGAGGAACAGCTAGGGCAGACGAGTTCTCCCGGGATGGACAGTGTAGTTCCGTATAGCAACTCTGCACACGAGGGCTGTAACTCTTTCTTAAAGCTGGTGCGCAATCCCAGTAACATGGTGCGAAGAATATCGGGCCAGGAAGAATTGTTAGAGTGACACATTATCGCAGCTTTCTGTGTCCGATGCCAGCGTGCGACTAATCCATTAGACGCCGGGTGATATGGTGATGTCCTGTTTTTTGTACATCTGATAAACGCAGCCAGGGCTTTGAACAGTGCCGGTTCAAACTGAGTATCTTGATCGGTAGTATTGTTTGAGGCGTGCCAAAACGAGTAACCCAATTGTTAAACAATGTATTTGCGATGGTAGCTACGGTTTGATCCGCAATGGGGAATGCCTCTGCCCACCTAGAGAATCAGTCGATGATTGTCAAGGAATATTTATATCCCTGCGACGGAACAAGCGGTCCCACGATATCGACGTGGATATGTTGAAAGCGAGCATCGGGCATCGGAAAAGGCTGTACTGGGTTCTTTTGATGGCGAGCAACTTTGGAGCGCTAACATGGAACGCATGAACGAGCCCAAACGCGGAGGTCTTTCTTCATGTTTGTCCAAACGTATCTCTGAGCTATAGCCTTGCCTGTGGCACGTGCGCTGGGATGCGCTAGCTGATGAAACATGTCAAATACTTTCCTTCGTAATGTCAGCGGAACGAAGGGCCTTAATCGTTGTAGTGACTTGTTGTACACTATTTCATCACTTGAGCCTATAGGCTGTCGGACAAGTTTTAGGGATGTAGTATTAGATCGAAGTAGTCCTTGCAGTTCAACATCTCGTTCTTGCTCTTTCATCACTTCAGATTCGTCGATTACTGTGGGCGCCGTAATCTCTTCCAGCCGCGAGAGCGCATCGGCGATATCATTACTTGTTCCCACGATAAAGCGAACATCGGTTGGAAACTGCGAGATGTAATCGAGGTGTCTGATTTGGCGCGGCGACGCTTTGCTTGCAGACAAAGCGAATGCATACGTTATCGGTTTGTGATCCGTGAGGATGTAGATACTAGTGCCTTCTAAATAGTGCTGATTATTATCTTGACTACCACAAACTTAAAAGAGTGGACAGCGTTGAAGACCTCGGTGTTATTTTGGACAATAAATTACGTTTCAATCTGCATTATGATGAAGTCCTTGGTAGAGCCAATAAGCTCTTCGGCTTCATCAAGCGTCGATCCAAAGAATTTTAAAATATTTGGGTATCGAAGGCATTATATCTCTCCTTAGTACGCCCCATTCTTGAATACGCTTGTCTTATTAGGGATTCTGTTTTCAACGTTCACATGGACTGACTCGAGTCTGTTCAAAAACAGTTTATCTTATTTACATTGAGATCACTATCTGATCCGAGGAATTTTGAAGTTCTACCCTCCTATGAGCTTAGGCTGCGAATTCTCAATATACCATCACTTGCTTCCCGTAGAACTATGATAACTTGTTGTTTCGCTTTTGATGTCCTCAGAGGCTCGATTAATATACTTTGTTTTAACTGATAGAATAAAAGTGCATGAGCCATTGCGAGTCACTAGGCATTCTCGTCAATTAGTTGAAGAGCGGCATAATACAATCTATGCAGATAATGAGCCGATTAACAGGTGTTACAAAGAGTTGAACTCACTTAGTGCACATTACATCCCAAACATTTCCAAAACCCATTTTAAAGCTCTTTTATCAAATGTCCTTATATCTTAATTCCATCATGCACCCAAACCTCACAACATATTTTATTGTAATAGCACATTGCATTTGTCTCAATTTTTTCGGGAGCGGACAACTTCTTCTGGAAAAATGCCAATAGTAGCCAATTAAAAATATAAACAAAGTGATTGCTTCCTTTTTTATTCGTTGTACGATTTATTTGACCATACGACGACGTTTCGAAGCACACACTTGCTTCTTCATCAGTGGTACAATAGCCAATTATTATTCTGCTTCTGCTCTAAAACGGCGGCTACTGCAACGTCAGATGCATCGGTTGTGAGTTTGAGAGGTTCATTGGCTCGAAAGTGGACTAATAGAACAGCTCCATTCGATGATGGTTTTAGCATTCTTTTTACGTCCAGTGCACAAATCGTTGAGTGGAGCCTGTAGTATCGCAGCATTGCGATAAAAAAATTTATTGTTCCTAAAACCGTCGAAGTTCCTTAACCGTAGTTGGTCTTGCAAAGTTTCGAATGGCGTCCACACGTGATTTTGGGGGAATTATACCTGTTTCGTCGATAACGTGCCCCAAATACTCTAACCGCCTGACTCCCAGCTCACATTTGGCTAAATTGATAACAATTCCGTATTTCGATAGACGCTGAAATACAAGTCGTAGGTGCTGCAAATACTCTTCCTTCGTTTTTGAGGCGATTAATAAATGATCAACATAGCACACGCAAAAATCTAGTCCATGAAGCACCTCGTCCATGAATCGCTGAAACGTCTGTGCAGCGTTTCGAAGACCAAATGTCATTACTGTGCATTCATAAAGGCCGAGTGGCGTAGTGATCGCAGTTTTCGGAATATCCTCTTCAGCTATCGGAATCTGGTGAAATGCTCGGAACAAATCGATCTTTGAAAAATACCATGCGCCGCCTAAATTCAGTTTGATGTCCTCAATGCGTTGCATAGGGTACTTGTCTGGCAAAGTCACGGCGTTCAGTCGGCGGTAGTCCCCGCATGGGCGCCTGCCACTATTTTTCTTCGGGACGAGGTGCAAACGGCTTGCCCAGGGACTTTTGGAAGGTCGACAAAATCCATTGTCAAGCAGGAATTGAAATTGTTGCCGTGCCACTTGTAGCTTTTCCTGATTTAATCATCGAGGCCGTTCTGCAATTTCGGGGCCAGTCGTTGTAATATAATGCTTCGTGTCATGTGTCGGAGCATGTGCAGCTATTGCAGGGCTAGTTAGTCCTGGAAACTCTCTGAGAAGTGAAGTATATGTTAAAGTTGCGTTCACCGTAGAAATCTCTTTTTGGTTGTACTCCTTGCCTTTTCCTTTATCAGAGGCGTTCTTACTGGGATCTAATAATTTGCTATTTTTGAGATCTACCACCAGCCCGAAACGCCGAGTAAAATCCGCGCCTAGAATAGGTCGTGATACTTTGGCCACGGTGAATCGCCACTGGAAAATTCGCGGTAAACCCAAGGAGAGGGTTAGAGCTCGGTCACCGTATGTGTCGATGGTAGTTCCGTTCACTGCAAATAACTTGAAGGCTGAAGATGAATGAGTGAGGTGCTTCCGGGATACTGGAACGACAGATATGCGTTGCCCCCTTGTGTTTTCACGTGTCAATCTTGCCTTGACTTCACTTAAGCTGGGGAACTCCCTCCTAATGGCATCCTCTACTTCAGCTTTGTCCGTGACGCAGTCAAGGTCCCTGATTTCCAGGGTGGCCATTGGTTCGAGCGAGGCAACCGTTGCCGCATCTCCAAGAACCTTTTGAACCGCGTCACGGAGTGCATCTTTGTTTGTGGCCTCTGGCCCGAATTCCACCAGCAAGCCACCGGTCCGGGTTGGTCGAACTGCTTTGATGGCAGTTTTGGTGTCGTCTGGCTTGACCGCTCCTTTAATTTCACGGAGGACATCTGCGTAGGTTCGGCCCTTAGTGGGTTTAATAAGCAGTGCCTCTCGCAAGGGTTTGCGCCGCGGTTTGCTTTTTGTTTTCTGCGGTATATCGGGGGGTTCTTTGTTCTTTTCGTGGTTGAGCTCTTTGTCTGTTTTTTCTAGGAGTAGCTTTTTGGCCGCTTTTTTCGCTGCCTTGTTTCGCACCACATGAAACTCCTCGCCTTGAGTGTCAACTTCGTTTATGGTCTCGTCCTTCCTCCTTTTCTCACGGTCGCCTTCAATTGGGCTACCGGCCATTCTTTTGCTGCTGCTAGGACCCACTGATGCCTCGAGGGAGAGTGTGTCTTTTTGGTGCTTTTCGGTTGCAAGCCACCTCCGCCTGTAGTGCGTTATGCGGCCAAAAAGCTCCTCCAGTTCAAGAATGCCATTCTTGACACTCTTCGCAGGCAGCCCTCAGTTGTTTGACGATATTCCCCGCTTTCCGAGTAAGCCGCTCCTCTTCGGCGCGGTCAAGGGCGATTGTGTTATTTGGCGCCACCTCTTGGGAGAGGCCCCCGTTTCCTAGCCCTTTTGCTTCTATCGGTTGGGTCGCGTTTGAAGTGGCGTCGGCCAACGGCAAAACTTCTCCCTCCCCCAGTCTTACACTGGCCTCTGTTGGTGTCGCAGCTTGATCCGGATTGTGTACGTCTTGCACTGGGCGCTCCGGGGTGCGCATAGTCCTTCTACTGCGCCCAACGGCCGCAATGATGCCAGGTTGCACAACGCACTCTGCCTTCTTTCGTTCGTTAGTCCGTCGGTGGTCTGTCTCCGATGATTTAACCTTTGATGTTGACTTTGACAGTGTTTCTGGGGTTTGCTGCCTTCCCCCGCAATCGGTGACTTGTTTTATCGGTGTTCTTGCCAACAGCGGTTTTTGCCTGAAAGGGTTCTCCGTGCTAGCGTCCTGTTTGCTTGTGGTTTCATTTGTTGGATGTTTTTGATCTGTTGACTTTATTTGCTCCATTTTATTGGGTCCCCCCTCGAAGCCGCTATCTCCGTTCGTGTGTGTAGTCGCCTTTTTGGTCCCATGGTTATCTTTGCAGAGCAGGGAGGCCATGCGAGGGTTGGCACAAGCCCTCATGGGGACAAGTGCTCAGAGCCAGACCAGCGCTAATCGGGAGTCCGTCTCAACCGAACCTACACCACCAACCCAATGGTGCGAACTTCGAACGTACTCCGAGGCCTGCCAAGGTTTTACCGGGACGGAGACGGTATGATAGTTGAATTGGAGCCGTTCCCACACGAGTTTCACCTCGGCGCTACTGTGCAAAGCAACTAGGTCCAAACCATCACATCCGCCAGCCCAAAGCGTCAATTCCAGTTCGTTGTCCAAAGCGTAGTCCAGATACAATAAGAGTCGTTACCTGTCATCCCAGGAGGGAACCTCACGGCACCCCCCATATCCTCGGGTCCGTGGGGGCGGCACTCCCCAAAGAATGCTAGCCTCCAAGAATGTTCTTGTCGACCGGCTTTCTCCCTGCGGGAATTTCCTCGGGTACGTGGGGGCGGAACTCCCCAGAGAATGCTAGCCTCCAAGAGTGGTCTTGTCGACCGGCATTCCCCCTGCGGAGTTTCCTCGGGTACGTGGGGGCGGAACTCCCCAAAGAATGCTAGCCTCCAAGAGTGCTCTTGTCGACCGGCAACCCCTGCAGGTTACGAAACATGTTAGGGACTTCCACTGACGGGTAGTCAGCCCGTCGCCCAACCTCCATTCCCGCGGCATGGTTATTACTTCGATTCCATTATCAGGCGTGGACGATTCGCCTTCATCCTCTTATCTCCCCACAAAGGAGGCGTGAGTAGGATTTAGTAGCAGAGCTGTAGGTGTATTGACAGTTATTAGCATTTCTCGGCATTTAATGTCCCATTAATTTCCCATTATTGGGGAACCAGTAAACCAAATGTGTGACCCCGAGAGCATTTACTGCCATTTAGTTAGGATGTTTGGGATGAGGAATCCTGGAAGCTGTGGATTGGGGAAACAAGGGGTTTTCCCTCCTTCTTTCTCAAACGGACTTGAGACCGTCTACGGCGGAGTTAACGCTAATCATTAATCGAGTAATATACAAAGAATTCAGATTATTGCAGACCGTAGTCAAGAATTCAAACAGATGACGCGTTGAATCTTTGTTCGATTGATATTTGTTTTATTTTAGTCTGGCCAATGTTGCTGAGACTTAACGAGTGATTTCGGCGGTATTGCCAGATGATTGATTGTGGCGTTTTCTGCTTTGGTTTCTGGATACAATGTCTCAGTTCCATTTCCGGTGATGTCATCAACTTTGTGCAATCTGTGATAAGGCCTATGTTATGTTACGGGTGTAAAACATGGTCCCTCAAGCATACGCAAACATATTGAACATCTTGGAGAGATGAGTCATGAGGCGAAGAATCGGTGCAAAGATAGTCGGAGATCAATGACGAGTGCGATACAACCATGAGCTGTATGAAATTTTTAACGAGCCAAAGATCTCAACGATTGAAAGACTGTAGAACCCACAATGCGCTGGGCATGTAAAGCGTATGGATGAACAAGGGTACCCAAAAAGGTATTCGTTGGGGAACTGAAGGGTAAAGACTAGTAGGACACACGAGGAAACGCTGATCTGACACGGTCGACGAAGACAGTTCATCGCTGCTTTGATTGGATTGGTAACAATTAGCTCCAAGTAGCGAATGCTTGGGAGGAGCTGTAGTGCTATGAAGAAAAAGAAAGCGAGTGAAGACGTTAAATCTCATGATGACCACTTCTTGAATCGTATGGTACAGGCACTGATCTTTCTATCCACCTCTAAGGGTATGTTTGCTCCTCTCAATCGATGTTTCTGTTGGCTATCATCGTAGGTTATACTTGTGCTCGAGTAGGTGAGTTTTGTACCAGCTTTGTATCTTGCGAATTTATTGCCATTCATATAGTTGTCCTTGGAGTAGTGCTTGTCCTTTATTATTCAATGGACATTCATTAATTATCTTGTTTATAAGCTTTTCAAATCGTCCAATAAAAATTGAAGTACGTAATCATTTTTCGGATGACTGGACTAGAATTTCATATCGAAAATAATATAATCATATCCTTGCTGAATAATAACAATATCACTACTCACTCCTCACCACACAATCAGTCTCATTTTCCCAACTCGGTCGATGCATGTAATATCATCAACCGAACAGCATAATATAATGTGGGAATGACACTAAAGGAACAAACTTTCAAAATCAGGTGTTCACATTGTATATCATTCGTTACTATAATTCTCTGACAAATTTTAATCCTGTTCATGCTTCGTTGAACGTAGAAACATCTATTTTTGATCGGAACTCTGCAACAGATAATAACATGAATCGAATTATCCAAATGAATGCCTCCTATCATAATCTGCTGTGTTTACAATATCTGATATAGGCATGCTATTATTCATACCAGAGCGAAATTTTGGAATGGGAACCTGAGGAGAAGTACACAATGGAAAGTCCTGTGGGGTATCAGTGCATAAGAAACTTTTTTGAATGAAACAGATTCTACAAATGTTTCAGGATATTTTATTGTAGAGATTAAATTTGTTGCAAATTCAAATCATCTTACTCTTGCTTGATTTAGCTTTACCTGATCTTCTTTTACTCTTCAAGGATAATTGCATCTGATAAATTACACAAATCATGAATAGCTCCAACTACGTACGCAATCTCTCAACGTTATCCAACCTCCTGCAGTATATCATGCTCCGGATGATATTAACTTATTGGTTGCACTGTTGTAACCGAAATATTATTTATCTCCGGATTGGGTTTATCTGCTCTGCATAAATCATCCCAGGAATAAGCCACAGCCTTTCCATGCTCCATGCTGTTAGAGCATATCTGAACCACAATTCACTCTATGCCTCTGAGGTTATAATGCTATCTTCTCGGATGTACATAATCTTCTCTGCTGCACAGGACGATCCGAACAAACTTGGGGACGCAATTAGAGTTGCTCCATCTGAGGACTATTAGTTACGTATAGTTCATCTCATCCATCACCTAATGCTCTTGGATGTGGTATGTAATCAATGCTCTTAAGGTAGAGATTTTTTTCCCTCAGACTATGGTGAAAGCAAAGTCGTGTCGGTGTCCTGTCGTTCCTTTGGAGTCATATTGCACTTTGTTAGTGGAAGCTTATGGCCCATGGAAAAATATAAGGCTCGATATCTCGGCAAAAGGACCGTTAAGTGTCTCTATTCATGGATAAAGCTTTCACGTTTATCGTGATGCAAGACTGGATAAAGGATTAAGCAATGATAATGATGTTGGAAAATAAGAGGCTCAGTTGTGTGGAGTCTTATGGAATTATGTGCGATAAAGGCATAAAAAATCGTCATGCGGATTTAGAAGAGACGGAAAAGCTTTTAAGTATTTACAGGATGTGGTATAGAACAGCAAAAATTAAATTTTTTGGACATTTCTCCGTTAAACTCGACAACAGACAAAATAGAGTTAAACGGTAAAGTGTACTCTTATTTCAATACCTTACTCCTATAATTTATTCTGTACCCATATCAGTGTACACAGTTCAGATGTTACCCTCACAGCTTAATTCCAATATATCATCACTGCGAGCTTATACCAACGGTATTTATGAATACGTTTTGTGCTGATGTGCAAATGGGTATGAAAACATAGTGAGCATATACAATAGAGAGATACTAGAATGGATGATACCCCGTTGTGGGATGCTGATGACGATTAAAATTGTGATGAAACGATTTTTACCCTTTCATATGTATGTATCCCTATTCAAACATCCACTCCATTTGTACATATACTAGTACTTTCTGTCATATGAATGCTTGTGAGTTCAAAATTTCTGGTTGGGTGATAAAGCTTAAACGCGTATGTTGACATTTTGGTATTCAATGTTTTTCTAAGTGAGATGAATATGATATCAAAACAAAATAAATTACAAAACGCATAGAATTTTGCAATTATAAAATAGAATGTGTAATTTGAAGTTCAGCCACTGGAACGCGATTCTCATTATTACAAAATAGTAAACGAGTGATTGTACGCGGAGGTACAGTTACTCATAATATACGAGTAATGTATGAAATCTTATATGAATTGGGTTGTTTGACATTTAGTTGAGGGAAGGTAAGCGATATCAGTATTTTGTAAAGTTTGTCCACTAGAAAACTCTTCAGAAAAACCAACCCCTTAAAAATAACTTACATTGTGCTGATTCCCTATATTAATGCAATATTCAGGATCAGGAAGTTTGGAAGCTTACTTCGACTATAGTTCACTTAGGTACACATAGACTTACGTAGAACTAGGCCTTCACGATACGATACGATACCGATATTAAGGCTATTATCGGTATTGTATAGAGTTAGATTTTTGAATATCGTATCGATATCGTATCGATATCGGTGATATTTATTTTTGTAAGTTTATCGTATCGGTATCGATTTTGAGTCGATATCGATACGGTAACCGATAAAATGTCGATATTTCATAAGCTAGAGAATCTATATATGAAATGGCAAAAACAAAACAGTTAAATCCCTTTTTAGGTTTTTGTTTAATAGTTTTTATAAAAACCAACTAGTTTCGCGACCTGTCTGCCCGTGCGTCACAGCAAGTTTTCTCAGAAACTACATAAGCCACAATCTTGTAATTTTGTGAACAGTTCAGAAGTGATAACCTCTCCAAGGAGCAGCTATAAAAAAGATTTTTAAGGGGAGGTCTCTCACCCGCAGGTGTGACCCTTAAAATTTTTTTTCGTAAAATACCTCCGATATCCCTTGTGTCTGCAACCACATACCCGGGTGTTTTTTTCATTTTTAAATTGATATATTCCGAGTTCTATGAGATATGTTAGCTCAAAATTTTCAGTAGCCTTCTAAAATGTGGTTTTCTAATATATTTAGAAACAACATTTTTGTTTCATTTTTTATACCGAAGATAATAACGATTTTTGAAATTGACATCCATTATCTACAACCAACACACCCGGGTATGTACCAAACAGCAAATATAATTTGCTAATTATAAATGAATACAAACAATATTATTTCATTATAAATGATATTGTCGCGTGTTTTGGTTCGCGGCCAATAATTTTAACGTTCCGGGAAAGTGAAAACGCAATGTCTTTTAAATTAAATTAAAAGAGTTTATTTGATCACAAATATGCACAATAATCAGTTTACCACTTGCACTAATTTTAATTTTCACTATTAAAAAAATCTAACACTTGTCCATAAATTTCTTATCGCAATTGTCTTCTAAATCACTTCACTATTACGAAAATCACTTCCCACACACTATCGCAGTTCTTGTCGCGGTCGAATGAATGAATCCCCCCATTCATTCAGCTCGCCTTTATATAGGGTCTCTACCTATTCACCCATTTCTCGTACATTGGCGAATGTTCTACCGAGAGGTACCTGGTAGATTCGAGCAAATTAATGAATGGAGTGACGTCACTTGCAGATGTTGATCATGCTTGTTGGGTTCTCGTGGGTTCGAGTAAATTCATTTGTTGACGTTCTTAATGATTATGAAAACAATTGCGACAGTAGCTCGCAGAATTATTTGTACATGTAATTATTTGTACATGTAACACTGCCCCCAC
This sequence comes from Odontomyia ornata, assembly GCA_963969285.1. NCBI lineage: Eukaryota > Metazoa > Arthropoda > Insecta > Diptera > Stratiomyidae > Odontomyia > Odontomyia ornata. The sequence goes on from OZ017742.1 coordinate 88,483,478, forward strand.
CTCAGTTCTTTTCGCCCCGAAAAGATGTGTCGCTATTTGTAGTCAATTCTCCCTGGGTGTAATATGGGGCAAGACGGTCCAGATGCACGATTTTCATTTTGGCTCTCGGCTTACGATGTTCCTGTATTCGGTATACGACGTCGTTGATTCGCTTTGTAACTCGGTATGGTCCCTCCCAATTATGTTGCAACTTTGGAGACCTACCCTTTCCCCGTTGCGGGTTATAAAGCCACACCAAGTCATCTTGCTGGAAGCCAGTAGAATTAGCCTTTAGATCATACCTGGTCTTCATGCGGTCAGTAGCCGATTCGAGGTGTTTTCGCACTGTCCGATGTATCTGGTTCAACCGTTGTCTTAGATCACTTGCGTACTCCGAGACCGTTTGGGGTTTCTCAGGGGGTGTTCCGAACTTTATATCGGCTGGCAAACGAATAGTCTTTCCAAAAATGACTTTGGCTTGGGCTTGGCCCGTCGATGCATGTTCAGCGGCTCTATACGCCATTAAAAATAGTGGGATATGTTGGTCCCAGTCCCTTTGGTTCTCGTCAACCATTTTGGCCAGGTGTTTATTGAGCGTGCCGTTGAAACGTTCGACCGTTCCATCGGATTGGGGATGCAGCGGTGTTGTCCTCGTTTTCCGTATTCCGAGCAGCTCGCACATTTCGCCAAAAACTAGTGACTCAAAGTTTCGGCCTTGATCCGAATGTAGTTCGCCAGGTACGCCGTACCTACTGACCCAATTTAACACTAGCTGTTCAGCTACAGTAGTTGCTTCCTGGTTGGGAATGGGGTAGACCTCGGGCCACTTGCTGAAATAATCGGCTACAACCAGCGTGTATCGATTTCCCCATTCAGATTCAGGAAAGGGTCCTGCGATGTCAACAGCAATCCTTTCAAACGGTACCCCCACGTTATAGATTTGCATTTGTCCTCTCAGTCGTCGCTTTGGGCGTTTGACGGAAGCGCAAATTGTGCATCTGCGACACCAGTCCTCTACGTCTTCTCGAGCGTGGAGCCAGTAGAATCTTTCCCGCAATTTCGCTAAGGTCTTGTTAACACCAAGGTGGCCTCCCGAGGATCCTTCATGCATTTCCTTAACCACATCGAGGATTCGGCTTTTGGGTAGTATAGTTTGCATCCTATAGGAGCTGCCATCCACCGTTTCCTATTTCCGCTTGAGTATGCCACCCTCTACCTGAAGGGAGTTCCATTGTGCCCAATAGCTTTTCAGGGTTGCGCCATGCGTTGAAACGTTTTTCCACTCAGGTCGCCCAGTCGTCTCCTTCCATACGAGCAATGGTCCGATGTCTTCATCGGCTAGCTAGGCATTTCGAATCTTCTCCGATGACCAACCTTCATCGAATTCGGCCGTTATGAGTCGAAGATCAACGGGCGGCTCCTTTTCCTCAATCCGCCGGCAATGCTTGCAGTTAGCTGGACATAGATGACGAGTTGGGCCGTCAGCATTTCCATGAACTCTGCCCTTGTGAAGTAGTTGGGGCCTCACATGCTCTGGTCGAATAGTCGATCGGGTTGCACCAGTGTCGTTTGTTATGGTGCAATGTTCTTCATCAACTTGACCAGGAAGGCATCTGTCTGCTTCTCCGCGATGTTGCTTTGGCACGGTGATGGTGGTGCTGGGGATGTCGATCCTCCTAGCTAACGTTTGCCCCACGAAGTTAGCCCTTGCAGTTTGATGGGCCTCCATTCTAGGCTCCTGACACGGTCTGGATCTCCACCATCCTGGACAATAGCTCCGTTTTCTTCGCTTCTTGCAGTCTCTTTGCAGGTGCCCCTTCTCACCGCAATCCCAGCATCTAGGCGCTCCATTTGCCGGCGGCTCTCGCTCATTTTCCACGCGCTCACACCTGCACTCGTCTGCCACTACCTCACGGACCCGGGCAGTGGTACGAGTCACATTTTGTGTTGCCTCGAAGTTAAGACTGTAAATCAATGCGTCCTTAACCGTCTGCTTTTGAGCTAACCGCACGGCTTGTTGCAATTCCTTGTCCTGTAAGGCGCTGATGAATGCTTCTGTTGCTTCGTCATCTCGATGTTCTGAGTCGTACGCTGGGTAAGCCAAAAGTACCAGTCGCTCAATGTCTTGTGCTAGCTGCTGCAAGGTTTCGCCAGACTTCTGCATCCGATGCCGTAGCTGTGCCCGGTAAATCAGCTTCAGATGATCGTCTCCATAGCGCATGTCGAGCGCATTCATTATAGCAGCCGGGTTTGAATGCAACTCAACGGGGATAGTCTGCAAAAGCTCGGCAGCTGGGCCTCTTAGAGCAAGAACTAATGCAGTTGCTCGTTCCTGCTCATTCCAGTGATTTATCCTAGCGGTGGCTTCAAACTGGATTTTGTAAACACTCCAGACCGTTTGCCCGTCGAATATTGGTGCTTGCACACTTCTAGATGAGCTTTGCGCTGCGGTTATAAGTGGGGCTGGTAAAGCGGTTACTACTGCCTTCGCTGCCTCCAAGTCCTTTTTCACTTTTTCCATCTCATGGTTGATTCTCTCCTCGACCTGGCCTATCTCAAGGTTGATTCTCTCCTCGACCTGGTTTACCTTTTCCTCGACGCATTTAATTTGGCTGTTGAGACTACTGAGCTCCGCTTGTATTTCGGTTGACTGTTTTTGCAAATCCGCCTTGATTTCGATCGCTTGTTGGTTCATTTTTGCTGGTTGTTCATTTAGCTTCGCAGCTAAACTGGATGTCTGTTCATTTAGCTGCGCTGATTGTTCATTTAGCTTCGATGATTGTTCATTTAACTTCGCTGATTGTTCATTTAACTTCGCTGATTGTTCATCTAGCTTCGTAGTTAAATTGGACGACTGTTGTCGCTGCTCTTGCTGCATCAGCATTAACATTTGCATCAGCGCATTTTCTGGTTCCTTTGGTTTCGCTGTTTCGGCTTCACCACCTTCTGCGCCTTTTTCTGCATCTATAGGCTCACCTGAATCCAGATACGCACTTTCCGATTCAATCGCGTCACGCAAGCGTGTAATCAGTGTGGCCTTTATACCTTGCGTAGCCAGGTTTCGCTGCTCCAGCTCTTCCTTAAGCTCCGACATGGTCAATTCATTAATTTTTAAGTTTAAGCTTCGTGGCATTTTTAATGTTTCTTTAAATTTTACTATTGTGCACTATAAAAATGTTCAAATATTCACTTTCAAAATTTTAATCTCACTTCTCGACACCATTGTCGCTTGTTTTGGTTCGCGGCCAATAATTTTAAAGTCCCGGGAAAGTGAAAACGCAATGTCTTTTAAATTAAATTAAAAGAGTTTATTTGATCACAAATATGCACAATAATCAGTTTAACACTTGCACTAATTTTAATTTTCACTATTAAAAAAATCTAACACTTGTCCATAAATTTCTTATCGCAATTGTCTTCTAAATCACTTCACTATTACGAAAATCACTTCCCACACACTATCGCAGTTCTTATCGCGGTCGAATGAATGAATCCCCCCATTCATTCAGCTCGCCTTTATATAGGGTCTCTACCTATTCACCCATTTCTCGTACATTGGCGAATGTTCTACCGAGAGGTACCTGGTAGATTCGAGCAAATTAATGAATGGAGTGACGTCACTTGCAGATGTTGATCATGCTTGTTGGGTTCTCGTGGGTTCGAGTAAATTCATTTGTTGACGTTCTTAATGATTATGAAAACAATTGCGACAGTAGCTCGCAGAATTATTTGTACATGTAATTATTTGTACATGTAACAATATTTTTCATTTGATTATGTTTTCAAATTATGGAAAAGAAGAAACAAAAACGTCACATTCATTGTATTGTATGAAAAAAATGAGATACACAATATCGAAAGGAAAAATATCATATATTTTCCTTTCATTTTTAGGTTGCGCAGCTATTACATGTAGTTATTACTACCGAGTGTTCAACACAAACTGGTTTGTTCCATTTCTTGCAGGCTTTACGAGTTGCCCTTCTTTCAGGACATAAGTAGCAATTCCCCTTCTGCTTGATCCTTCCTGAATGGTCGGTCACATTCTTCCTCAGGATGTGTTGGAAGATTTTCAGCAGTTCGTCTTACTGGGGCACCCAAAATGCTTTCAATTCCTCTTCGTGATGAAAAATGTCGCATGATTTGCGCATTTTGTGAACGATTTCGAATTTCTGCAGTTGATAATTCTTCGCTCAACTGTTGTAAGAACAACCTTCTACGGTTTGTCGTTTTCTTCAAGTGGGAGTTATTTTCCATACAGATGACGAACGCTGCAAATGCAGCTATATCTGTAATGCTGTAAAAAAAGCCAAAGGCCATGTATTTGTTCTCCTTTTCGTGGAATATTTGCCAAGACATTTATCCATGTTATCGACGCCTCCCTTGATTCGGTTGTAATCTAGAATCATTTTTGGCTTTCCTTTCGGACCTTCAACTTCTGCATCGTAATAAGAAGTTGAAAGAATTAACACGGTCTTATTCTTTTTTGGAACGTATGTTAATATAGTTATATTATTGCTGAATCCAAAGATCGATGATTCAATTACTCTCCCTTTTGGATTAGAAAATTCAACGGGGACAAACGTACGTCTCTTATTTACTGTTCCTAGCATTGACAAACCAACTGTCATCAATGAGGAGGCCAGATTATAACTGGTAAAAAAGTTTTCGCATAGGATGTTTTGCCCACTTCCACGTAACAGATTATAACACAAATCTTTGTCCACACGTTTGTCTTGATTCCTCTCCCGTTCTCCACAAGGTCCCATACCATTATTATTTGCCCTTTGATGGGATAAGAAGTGGTAGCGTCACATACCCATCAAACTTTGATCCCATACCTTGCCGGTTTCGAAGGTATATACTGAGTGAATCCTGTTCCACCACGGTAAGGATAAAACTGTTCATCAACAGTGACATTGTTTCCTGCAATAAAGCAATCCTGAAGATTTCTATTCAACATGAGGAAAATGTCAGATATGGCTGCTGCTTTGTCAGTTTGTATACGTTTCTGGCGTGTATTTCCGTTATCAAATCTAATGAAGCGACTGATTGCCCAAAAACGCTGAAGATGCACGATACATCGGATGTCAGCTAGTTTTCCACAGGTCTGTTATATGCACACTGTTAGAATGTGTAACACCTGCTAACAAGAGTATTCCCAAATAAGCGTCTAATTCTAATGAAGTAATAGGTTTCCATGTGGAAAGTGGTCCTGTTGGGTTTCCGTCACGTTCACGTTCATAACACTGGGTTGCTTTTCCATTTGTTTCACGAATAATTATGCCGCATATTTCAGGTGACAGCAATTTTCTAAATGTATCGATAAAACTGAGACCTTCTGTTGAACGTACGAGTACTGATCCACTCTTGGTAGATCTGATAATGTTATGAGACAAAAATCAGCGAGGTTGTGGTGGTTGGTCTGACCAAATTGTACCATCTCTGGTTATGTAATTATTCGGAGGAGATTCAATGGGATCTATCTCAAATTCTTCGGCAGAATCAACTTCATCAGCAGGATCATAATCTGGTAACTGCAACTCCTCTGCATCTGAATCTTCAACTTGCACACTATTATCTTCGTGATAACCTTCTATATCTAATGGCAAAAGTTCGGTAGTACTTTGCTCATGTTCACTATCAGCTTCTAATACTTCCGCTAATCTTTGTCGTATATATTCTGCTTTGTCTTCGCAGCTTAGTCTTTCCAATTGTCGTGGATTTAGCCATTGACCATTAGCCATTATTACTACACAAGACAATAACACAAGACAAGCATACAAAGTAGTGGAAAGCCTGAAACCTGGTTATCAGCCCAAAACCACGCTCTGTCGTGATGACAGCGGCAATATTATCGCTATTGAAATCAAGATTATGGAAAAATGGGCATCATATTTCAAGAACCTCCTTGATCCGCCGCACAGTTCTAGAACATCGGAGCCTATTGATGTCTGCGGAGAGCTTTCATTGGCCCCATCAACTCTGGATGAAGTTTGTCCCATCATCAAAGTCCAAAAGAATAATATAACGCCGGGGATTGATGAGATTCCAGTGGAGTTCATCAAATATGGTGGCAGTAGTGTTCATCAAGCTATTCACAAAGTCATCCAGTACATTTGGGAACATATGCCAAAAGAGTGGAACCAATCAATTTTATTCCCTATCCACAAAAAAAGGTGACAAACTACAGTGCGAAAATTATAGAGGAATATCACTACTTTGTACGGCGTACAAAATATTTTCTAAAATCTTAGAAAATAAAATCGGATCATACGCCATCAGTATTATTGGGGAGTATCAAGGTGGTTTTAGGGCAGGTAGGTCAACAACAGACCAATTGTTCACGGTCAAGCAGGTTCTTGAAAAATGCTGGGAGTTCGACATAGACGTACACCAAATTTTCGTTGACTTCAAGCAAGCATACGATAGTATTGATCGTAACGTACTGTACCAAATAATGCTTGGTTTTGGCATCCCAACCAAATCAGTCCGTCTTACCAAAACGAAAATGACGTCGACAACCTCCCAAGTTCGCATCATTAACCAACTCACCGATGCCTTTCACACAAATATCGGACTAAGGCAGGGAGATGGGCTGGCCCCATTGCTATTCAATTTGGCTCTGGAGTACGGAAGCTACCTGTCGATACGCGAGGTACATTACTATACAAGTCGAGACATGTAGTGCCCTATGCGGACGACATCAACATTCTGTCACGGTCATTAATAACTGCCAAAGAACTCTTCCTGAAACTCGACAGCGAAGCAAAACTAGTAGGGCTACAAATCAATGAAAACAAAACAAAGCTCATGACGCAGTCGAGGAAAAATACCCCAAATACACAAAATATCACACTTGGCGAATACAGTATCGAAAATGTTAGCAAATTTGTATATTTGGGCGCTAAAATAACGAAAACGGACAATAAAATAGACGAAATACGTCGAAGAATGCAGCTCGCAAATAAAATATTTTATTCAGTATTGACGATCTTGAAGACCAGCCGCATGCGCAGGAAAACAAAGCTCCAAGTATACAAATCTGTGATAAGACCTGTGTTATGCTATGGGTGTGAAACATGGACCCTAACCCAAGCATTCGCAAATATATTGAACGCTTTTGAGCGACGGGTCCTGAGGCGAATAATCGGAGCGGAGCTAGACGGGGACCAATGGCGAATTCGATACAACCATGAGCTATATGAAATTTTCGATGAACCGGAGGTCCCAAAGATTGTAAGACTGCGGAAGCTGCAATGGGCTGGAGACATGCATCGTATTGACGAACAACGGATACCCAAGAAGGTATTCGTTGGGAGAACTGAAGGCCAGCGGTCAGTGAGGAAACGCTGGTCTGACTCGGTTGACGAAGACAGTTCATCGCTGCTCGGATTTCGTAATTGGAAGTCGCTGTCAACGGACCGAGACAGTTGGAGGCGCTGTTTGCAGAAAGCGAAGGCCCGAAAAGGCCTGTAGTGCTAAGAAGAAGAAGATTACTACTAGGAATTCAAAATGATTGATACGAATATAAAACGTCTAACATTTTTCTGGTACCTGCACACGAAATATGTTTTCGGATATCAGCTTATTTTTCCAAATACTGAATATTTTCACTACTGGAACTCTATACCTAACAAACTATATTCACAAATTCAAATATATTCCACTGAAGTGATAAGCATGCAGTTCTCGTCTCAACATCAATATGAACTGTTCGGTAGTCCCTGAATTCTGATGTACTATTTATTCGAAGCAAATCGCAGTACCGTTAAACGTGCAGAAAGTCTAACTGTTCTGCATTAACTATAGGAATCGACTTCGCAATTGCTACTGCGAACAGATGCATGTATAGATCTATGTAATAGAGCTCTCTGGACCGTATATAACAAATTAAAAACAAATAAACGCATTCAACATAGAAAAATGTATGGTATACACGGCTATATTGGTTGTATGCTCATGTATAAAATATTGGTATGAAAGGAATGAGCTTTGTGAGAGCTTTTCGAATTAGATAAAAAAGTAAGATGAATCGGCTACTGACCGCATGAAGACCAGATATGATCTGAAGGTAAATTCTACTGGCTTCCAGCAAGATGACTTGGTGTGGCTATATAACCCACAACGGCGAAAGGGTAGGTCTCCAAAGTTGCAGCATAATTGGGAGGGACCATACCGAATTACTAAGTGAATCAATGACGTCGTATATCGCATACAGGAACACCGCAAGCCGAGAGCCAAAATGAAAATCGTGCACCTGAACCGTCTTGCCCCATATTACACCCAGGGAGACTTGACTACAACTGGCGACACATCTTTTCGGGGCGAAAAGAGCTGAATTGGGGGCAGTGTTACATGTACAAATAATTCTGCGAGCTACTGTCGCAATTGTTTACACAACCATTAAGAACATCATGATTAACAAAATGAATTTACTCGAAACCACGAGAACCCACCAGGCATGATCAACATCTGGAAGTGACGTCACTGCTCCATTCATTAATCTGCCCGAATATACCAGGTACCTCTCGGCAGAACATTCGCCAATGTACGAGAAATGGATTGAACGGCTAGAGACCCTATATAAAGGCGAGCTGAATGAATGAGGGGATTATTCATTACAATCGCGATATAGTAAAACTGCGATAGTGAGGAGTGCGAAGTAAAAAGCGAGATTTATTGATTGTTAAGTGATAGACGAATTGTAAAATAGTGAAATTATAAATTGAGCATTTTTAATAAATAAACTCTTTTAATTTTATTTAAAAGACATTTCGTTTTCACTTTCCCGGAACATTAAAATTATCGGCCGCGAACCATAACATGCGACATTATTTTATTAAGTAACTTTTGACGAGCTTTAGTGCCATCAATAAGTTCATAGTCCGTTATTTTTAATCGACAAATTTTATTGTTGCTTTTTTATGAATGGACGGGCATAACTCTAGACCGAAGGCGGGTATAAGAATCCTATTTTCTCCAAAATATAGGAATCTTTTTTTATTAGGTCTCTTTTGAAGGACATGGAAATCAAATAACAGTTAAGGATGTTTACCGTTGAAACAGGAAAATTTCCTGCTTTTGCCCAATTTTTTCGGCATAACTGACCGACGCATTTGAGGATTTTGATTGTTGAGGTTTCAAACGGAAGACATCATATTAGACTAAAATTTCATCACAGAATTGTAATCCTTTGTAGGAATCGGCAGGTATTAACAATTCAACACGTTAGATTGAAATTGTAAAATTGAATTTTAATGCCCTTTAGTATGAAGTACTATACACCTATAATTTAGCGAATCTTCAAGGATTGCAAAGAGGACACTAAATCCTTTTTTCAAAGATGATAAAATGATAAACAACGTCATGTTTTTAATTTTTGAATCCTCTAGATCGGAAAAAGACAATAAATTACCCGGAAATTTAGCTTAAATTATAAAAGTTCAGATGAATCAAAGCAATTTTTTTTTGAAAATAGAAGAAGATCTGCCTACAAATATCACTCTAGACTCGCAAGCAGCATATGTCCTCTAATGAACAGTCAATATTTCATTAAGTTTAAGATGAGAAGCACAAATTTTGGTTTGGTGTGCTAAGCTAGATTGACGGACCGATGGGACTATAGGCTAAAGTCCCGAGCAACAATCAGGGACTCTAGTACACTATAATCTGATTTGCTGTTCTCGTTGCTTAGTGGGGCCAGATGATTTTCAGAGAACTTGTCGTTCAAAGGCATTTATCCATTTTTCAAATGTTCCCGTCGGCAGCCACGTTTCGCATACATAAAGGATAATGGGCCTCATCAGAATCTTGTCTATTTTTATTTTGGACTTTTGGTGTAATTTCATGAACTTGGCTTGGGGCTTTCTTTTTCTTGTGAGTATCGTACATTTGGTTGTATTTTCATTGACTAGTAGTCCCGCCTGGTTTGCGGTTTACGTTGAGTGCAAATAGGAAAGTGATTGGGCCAGTATGTCGATGTTGTCTGCATATGCCACCAGTTGCGCAAATTTCACGAACAGCGTGCCTTTTCCTTCTATAGATGCTGTTTTTCTCTTGGTGTACTGAAGTGTTAGGTTGAAGAGAATTGGTTCCAAACCGTTTTTCTGTTTTAATGCGTTAGATCATTTTTAAGTTTAACTTGGCACTCGGTATTATACATTCTAACCTCTATTAAACGCACTAATTTTGCTGGGACTCCTAGTTCAAGGAATATATTGTAGAGCGTTGTAACGATTTTAAATGTCTGCCCGTGTAAGACACGGGTGCCGATGGTCTGGCATAAGTGTCAGCGAGCTATAAACAACACCGAGCTCAGCTAACTTGCTTCGCCTAACGACCGCGTACGCGTGCTTGACGACTAGCATTTGCGGGATCATATGAGGCGGGTTCTTGTCGAGCCACGAACCTACACTACAAAATACTTATCACGCGTACTCTACTCTACAAGACGCACCGATCAATTTTAATTGTTTTTAGAAAAGTTCTTTTAGGTGTCAATTAAGCTACTCTACAGTAATTCAATATTTTTTTTGCCTCGTTAAAGTTAGCGGACACGGAAGCTTGAGACAAACGCAAACATTACACAAAAAGCAACCGTTACTTTCACAGAAGAAGGTCATTGCATTACAAGGGGAATGTCAAACCTAAAGATGTTAATGTGGCTGAAGTGAACCACTCATCTCTGCCTAAAGGATGGAAACTTGACGGATGCAGTTTACTTTACACAAGTAAAACAACAAACTAAGCAGTTTCGACGGGGGGACCACCTTATCTCTTCAGGAGCAGCCACTCCTGATCACCACGGGGCTGCTCGACTAATTATGTTTATTACAGGACAGTCTCTTCGATGCCGACCCAGACATGAAGAGACTGAAGGGTTTCGCTCTTCACTAGTAAAGAAACAATTGTTTCCGCAGTAGAGAGGTGGTTGTCATAATTTTTGGCCCCTCTCCTTGAATACAAGTCCCTGTCTTCAACGAAAGTATGCTAATAAAAACCGCTAACCAATCATAAAAACAAATCGGGTGTCGGTCAGGACTAATTGATGATGCGGATTTTATCACTGCCGGTCATCAGATTAGCTCCCAGCAAAAACTGACGCAACTCCAAGCAGTGTTTTTGAAAACTCCTGGCACCATCAGTTTGTTCAAAATTAGGACTGTCCGACTACAAACTTTATAAAAATGTGCAAACCTTTCTTTTGGCAACATTAAGGGACGAACTACTCTATAACATCATCGGCATGTTCAGGCGGCAGAGCCACCACGAACGGAGAACTCCAGAAGATGCTATAGACCTTATTATACCGAAGACAAGACAAACAACACCAAAAGAAAGTTTATCGGTGACTCTATCTTTACTTTACGGAACCCTCCAAAGTATGCTACGGTAATATCAAATGGTGAGGGCGACAATGAAATTTGAATCGGTTCATCTGCCGACAGCAAAATTAAAAATGTGAGAACTCGAAGGAGAGTGATGTTGTTTCCCCTTCGGGCCCCACGTTTGGCGCCATTTGTAACGATTTTAAATGTCTGCCCGTGTAAGAAACGGGTGCCGATGGTCTGGCATAAGTGTCAGCGAGCTATAAACAACACCGAGCTCAGCTAACTTGCTTCGCTTAACGACCGCGTACGCGTGCTTGACGACTAGCATTTGCGGGATCATATGAGGCGGCTTCTTGTCGAGCCACGAACCTACACTACAAAATACTTATCACGCGTACTCTACTCTACAAGACGCACCGATGAATTTTAATTGTCTTTAGAAAAGTTCTATTAGGTGTCAATTAAGCTACTCTACAGTAATTCAATATTTTTTTGCCTCGTTAAAGTTAGCGGACACGGAGGCTTGAGACAAACGCAAACATTACACAAAAAGCAACCGTTACTTTCACAGAAGAAGGTCGTTGCATTACAAGGGGAATGTCAAACCTAAAGATGTTAATGTGACTGAAGTGAACCACTCATCTCTGCCTGAAGGATGGAAACTTGACGGATGCAGTTTACTTTACACAAGTCAAACAACAAACTAAGCAGTTTCGACGGGGTGACCACCTTATCAGGAGCAGCCACTCCTGATCACCACGGGGCTGCTCGACTGCTTATGTTTATTACAGCGTATTTCGGTCTATGCTAGCATAGGCTGGTTTAAAGTTTAAACAAAGATAGTATGCATCGATATTATGTTCCCAGCATTTTTCTAGTATTTGTTTTATGGAAAAGATCTGTCCAATTGTCGATCGTCCTGCTCCGAAGCTAGCTTGGTACTCTCCAATAATTCCGTCAGCATACACTTCCGATCGCTGCTCAATTATTTTGAAGAACATTTTGTAGCACGTGTACAATAAGGATATTCCTATGTAGTTTTGAAAATATAGTCGATTTCTTTTTTGTATATTAGACAGATCACAGTTTTGTGTCAGTCTGCCGGGATATTCTCTTCGGTCCAGATTTTCACAATCAGCGAATGCAAATGCAAACTGACGATTTTTTTGCAAACCTTCAATGGCTCCACCAAGCTTTCATCTACACCAGGCGCTTTATTTAGTTTCAAATATCTGAGCTCACATCCTCAAGAGATAGCATGCGTGTGCTCTCTGCTTTGGATCGCCTGATATGATGGAGTCAGTTGGCAATGATCCTGTGTTGGTGTTTAAAAGTTGTTGGAAATATTCGGCCAATCGTCTTTTAATATCGGTATCCTCGCCTAGGATGTTGCCATTCTTATTTTTAAAGAAGGTGATTTTTAGTTTATGCTCTTCTTTTTAAAATGTTCGTTATTGCAGTTGGCTCCAAAGAACGTCCGCATATCGATCATATTTGTTGCGGCCCTTTATTCAATGAAGATTTGGTTTATTTGGTTGTGGGTCCGTCCGTCAGGCGATGCCTATGTCATTTAATGAACCCGACGACACTATTGAGTATTAGAAATAGGGTTTCGTTTAATGTGCTGTCTTTGCTCTTCTAAGGGTTTTGTAAAATTTTTTACAATACCCTATTAAAATCGGTACTGTCCGTCAGTGTGTCATAGCCGTTTTCTCCAAAACTATGGCAGCTACAAGCTTCAAACCTGGTAGGCATATCAGGAGTTACGGTTTCTCAAAAGTTCATGTATTAAATAAATTTAGCAGCGTTCTTAAGGAGCGTCCTTAAGGAAGGGCTCCCCCATATCGGAAGAGGTCCCTGAACATTTTTTTACCGAAGGTAGGAATGTGGGGTGTCATATAAAAGCTCTTGATAAGAGCTTTCCAAAACAGATCTTAAAACAGTGTTAGCAGCTTCGTGGGGTGCAGGGAGAGGGAAATGTAGGAAAAATGTATGTTCGCCCCTCCTCGCGTTTGGACACCTGTAATCGGAAAAATCCTACCTTTATGAGTACATCAACAAAAATATCCAAAATGGCGAAATTCACTCAACTTTGTGAATAATAGTAATATATATAAATTTACATTTTCCTCAATAAAATTGCAAGGATACCCTTAAATTCAACGAAACTTAGTACTAAAGCAGCTATATAGAATATCCTTATATTCTGTAAGTTTCGTAAATATCAATACATATTTACGGAAGCTTTAGTCATTTGAATTTTATCCGAGTACAACCAGAATTACGCTGGATTTTTCGACCACATGGGCTTTCCATCGACCCACCCACTGCAGTTTTGATTGCATCAAAAGCCTTTAAGCTTACCTGAAATAAAAAAAGAAAATTAACTATCGAAATTTGCAAAAAAAATGAATAACATCAATATCTTTGAGATAAAATAGTGTAAGTAGTATTGCAACAAAATGACGGTCTCTTAAAGGAAAGTAATGTTAGTTTTTCCTTTAAACCAAATATTTGATGTGAATTTCATTGAAACGTTTCTTGAATTTGTTCATAACTGGTGACTGCATATCATATTTTGAGTACAAAACATAGGTCTATCTACCCGACATGATTTGAACGAAATACCTGAAGGCAGAGGTTACATCACAAACGCTAGAAAAGCCATCAATATATTTTACGTGAAAGTTTCTCAATTCCATGAATTCTCGGCGTATGTATTCAATAGAAAGAACTTTTATCAAGCTATCGCAATACTAAATCTCACGTTGTTCGGGCGAAAAATGTAAAGTATGCTTCTTTAGTCTGGAAAATGACTTTATTAAGTCACCTTTTAAGTCTGACAATATGAATTTCCTTCCAAAATAACAGGCCAATTGAAAAGTCCCCGGTGTGATACACAGATGGCGGTGCTAGTATTAAATCCATATGATTTTTAGTTAGTACCAACCTTCAAACGATACGTGTCAAAATTTGACAGCAGTCTGACCATTAGTTTGTGAGATAGTGCGTTGTGAGTGTAGCTATTTTTGTTATTTGAAAAAAAGATGTAAAAAAAAGAATTTCGTGTGCTGATAAAATATTGCATTTTGAATTGAAAAAATACAGTTGAAGCAAATTCTTGGCTTGATGAAGAGTTTCCGGGGTCTGCACCAGGAAAATCAACCATCATTGATTGGTATGCTAGGTTTAAACGTTTCGAAATGAGCACCGAAGACGGCGAACGCAGTGCCCGCCCAAAAGGGGCTGTCACCGACGAAAACATCAAAAAAGTCCACAAAATAATTTTGAATGACCGTAAAGTGAAGTTGATCGAGATATAGCAGACATTCTGAAGATATCATCTGAACTTATTCATCGTATCATTCACGAATATTTGTACATGAGAAAGCTGTGTGAAAAATGGGTGCCGCGCGAGCTCACTATCGGTCAAAAGCAACAACATGTTAATGATTCTGAGCAGGGTTTAAGCGCAATAAACCTGAATTTTTGCGTCGATATGTGAGAATGGATGAAACATGGCTCCATCATTTCACTCCGGAGTCCAATCGACAGTCAGCTGAGTGGGCTGCACACGATGAACCGAATTCAAAGCGAAGAAAAACACCACAGTTGTAACATCAGTATTCTGGGGTGCGCAAGGTATAATATTCATTGATTACCTCCAAAAGGGCCAGAGCATCAACAGCGATTATTATATAGCGTTATTGGATCGTTTAAAGGATGAAATCTTTAAAAAACGGCCTCATTTGACCGGGGACTTTTCAATTGGCCTCTAGAGCCCTTGAAAGTCAGTATGAAATCAACATTTTTCCGGTTTTGTTTTGATTAGATAGCATTGTATCAAATTTCATCGTATTCGATTAATCCGTGTAATCATAAAAAAATTTTGAGCATATTTTGAATTTATAATGCTCGCCATTTCGAAAATTTGATTAGCTAGATATACCAACAGCTACCTCTGTGTCAATTCTCATCGAAATCGATCAATAAATGTGGCTGCTATTAACCAAACAAATTTTTCTCATGTTGAGACATTATAGCTGCCGCCATTTTCGTCACTACAGTTAGACTAACAGTCTAGACTATCCAATATCAACAGTTTTTAGACCATCCAATATTAACCTTAATAAACGTTTTGACATTGACAGTTCATTAAGAAAGATTAAGGGTGGGTTCATATAAAGAAACGAAATTATTATGTCCTTTATGCAAAACCCGATAGTTAAAAACGAATAAATGAGGTTCAAAACCCTCATTAAGTTTAATATAAAATACGATAAATTTTCATTTCAAAGCATTTCTGATCGGGAGCGGCTACAGGAATTTATCACATCAATATCTTTAGCCAAAATAGTAAGTTTTGAACTGCTTGTTCCTATTACACACCATTCTTTTCCAATCCACCACATAAATCGTGCACCCAATTGATTTTCATTGCTTTCAAAAGCAATTTCATTGAAATTTCAACACAGATGAGGATGATGTTATAGCAAAAAATTACCCCATCATGTCCTATAACCTACAATATTATCATCATCACCAACATCCGCATCCTGATGATGGTAAATGTATGCAGATGTGGAAAATATCGTTTGCAATGAAAAATATTCGAGTGCATTGCTGAAAAAACAACGAAGGGTGGAAATTGCAGACTTCCATCATTCAAACCAACTCAAGGTTGGAAAGCCTAAGAGGCAGGAAAAGCAGATTGGCAAAATGGAAGCTTGAACTTGGTCGTACTGAATTATTTATCAATTGTGTTCAACATTGTGTTTTTTTTTACGCTGCTACGAGTATCCCTTTTACCTATTTCCTGAAGACATTCAAGTCAAACAAAGGCAATTTATTCATTCAGAAGTATGATTGGTGTCGATGTTGTTGTTTTTTGTCAAGTGTTTTGTCACCTTTAGCATGAAAGAAACGGAAAGGAACGGATGCCTTTCTTAATATACATTGATGGGGCTAGATCCCCATAAAAATGAAGGATATTTGCTAGCCAGGCTTTATGATGGTAATAGGAAGTAAAGGGTATGGATGAAAATTTGCATTGCCAGCTTGGGTGTACTCTGTGAAAGGGATGATTAATGTTTCGTGACAAATATCGATCTTTGTTTATTGAGGAAGTCGGCAATGATGATGTTTGTTCATTTAAGATTATTGCGTTGTCAAGCTTGTGATTTGGTATTATAAAATTTTTAAGGGTAAGGAAATTAGACTGTTATTTACTTAATCATAATCTCATGATCTTCTTGATTAATAATTAATTTTCTTTTTTTTATTTCAGGTAAGCTTAAAGGCTTTTGTCTATTCAGGACTATAGACTTCAGGAATTCTATTCAAATCGTAAGTTTATCTATTACTAAAGTATTTATGGATCAAAGGCTTTGAAGCCTTATTTATTTTTGGTTTTCCCTTCTAAAATTTAACAATTATATTAGCATTTCTAATCGTATATTACTGTGCGTTTGACAACAATAAAAACAAAAGCCATTCCTTATGCAACACCACCAATTCCGCTTAAATCATTATGCGAACTCATATGCATATTGACTTTAAAATTCATCTATGCAAAGTAGTAAAACGCCGCGATAAAATTTAAATAGACAATAGCTAATAAAACACTGCAACAGATAATTCCATTCAACACATTTTGTGTTCTCGGAACGTTTAAAAGCACAAAAAAGAAAACTGGAAATATGTTAAGATTTCCAAAATAAGAAATGACACACGTCGCATTGATGCGACATGCGACATAATGTTAGTGTCGTTATTTAATTCGAATTCACAACTGGGCGCCCATCTGATCTCAATGGCTTGAACCACACCTTTAGTATTCCTTACCAAATCTGATTTGATTATTTTTTCTTACTCGTAAACATCTTCGTTGAATATTTACTGAACCTCCGCATTATTATCACTTAACACCCACTAGGATTATACTTAAGTTAGTTCTTATTAAGTTGCATAACCGGATTACAAGATATCTAACATTATAGGGGCAACGCGCCAAATATCGGAGCAGTGTTAATTTTGTAAGAATAATTTAAATTTTGGATAATTTAATTTCCGCGTAGTGCAGTGGCTAGAGTATTGGCTGCGTAAGCCGAAGGTCTCTGGTTCAAATCTTTCTGCCGTCAGCGAGATTTGTTTCGAGTGATTCTTCGGACGGACCCAAAAGCCCATTCATTTATGAAACGTACTGGTTTAAAATCAGAGCGTATCGAATTTGTAGTGTTTTAAGGGATGTTATGGTTCCGTTTAGGACTGCAGCGATGGACTGCTGCCTCAGCGAGCGAAGAATTGGTGCTCAGCTGGAAACGGGTAAGTGTGCTGGCAGCTAGCGTTGCGGTATCGTGGGGCGTGTTCTTTCCGCCAGGCAAGGGAAGCTCCTGCATCCATTTTTAAAAATTAGTTTTTTCTTAGAAAAAATCAAATTTTTAATTGAGTGTAGAAGAAATTATTCACACAATTGGAGAATTTAGATAACTGCTCGACTTTCTTGGTTAAAAATGAAGTTGACAATTCTGTTTTTTATTTTTTTCACACGGTGCATAATCACTAACTTTGATCGTCGAATAATTCGCGAAACACGCTCTACTAATTCGTTGTAATCTTCAGGATGATGCGCGGATTCAATTTTATCGGCTTTTTATTGTTAATTAAACACAAACCACGTTGCATATAGTTTAACAAAAAATAACGGTGTTAATGCGTCTCAGTGTCAATATAACGTACTCCGTTTCATTCTTTTGCTTCCGTTTCAAACATAGGAGGGCACAAAACATGAGAAAAATAACAACAATATTAACCACAAAACAAGTTGGGTAGACAGACCGACGCTCATGTCCGAAGGTTTTTGTACTCAACTCACAAAATGCAATCACCAGCAACGAATAATATCAAGAAACATGTCAAAGAGATTTGCTCCTTTAATAGAAAATCCATTGTTTCTCCGTTTTCAACTAACAAAAATCACTCAAATCATGAAATCCCAAAAATATTTATGTCATCGGTCTTATCTGAAAATTTAAAGAAGATCAAATCAAAACTGTAGTGTCTAGTTTTATGGAAAGTCCATGAAATACCAAAATAGTGTGTTATATTTGCTGTAATCGGAGAAATTTCAAATGGATATAACTTCCGTGAATATGATACGAATTTCATCAAACTTACAGAGTATTAGGACCTTGTGTACGATTTTATTGAAGAAATTGTGAAATTCGAAGATCATACAGGGTTATCCATTTCGTGATTGGGAAAGTATAACCCTGCCATTTGACACCTGTCAAAATCAAATGTCATCCAAGTCGTGTTTTTTTTTAGTTAAAGGTTTGCCATTTAGAAATATGGATCGTTTAGCAGTCAAAAAATGCGTTAAAATTATTAAATTTTATTATAAAAATGGTGATTCTGCTGTATCAACATTTAGGGCTTTACGAGCCGATTACGGTCGATATAATCGACCTACACAGCAAACAATTTCGAACACAGTGAGAAAATTTGAAGAGACAGGATCGGTTATTGATATTGCAAGGCCTGTGCATCATCGCAACATTCGTTCTGCTGAAAATATCGCTGTCGTTGCTCAAAGTGTAGAGGAAGACCCGAATTTGTCGATTCCTCGACGTGCTCAACATTTGGGCTTGTCTTACGGCTCATTGTGGTGGATTTTGCATTTGGATTTGCATCTCCATCCGTACAAAATCCAACTCACTCAAGAACTTAAGCCTCAAGACCATACACAACGCAGAATGTATGCGAATTGGGTGATTGAACAACAAGTTATTGATAACGATTTTTCGAACAAAATTTTCTTTTGTGATGAGGCTCATTTTTCGCTCAGTGGTTACGTAAATAAACAGAATTGCCGTATATGGGGCTCTCAAAATCCTCAGGTGATCGCAGAAAGGCCTTTGTATCCGGAAAAAGTGACCGTTTGGTGTGCATTATGGTCTGGTGGTGTTATTGGCCCGCATTTTTTGAAAATGATCAAGGAAGAGCCATTACAGTCATGGACGGATGGATGGACGGATGTTAACCGATTATTTTTGGAGATAAATTGAAGATTATGACCTGGAGAACATGTGGTTCCAACAGGGCGGAGCCACAAGCCACACAACACAGGCTAATCGAGCACTTTTGCAAGAGAAATTTCCAGGACGCGTAATTTCGAGATTGAGTGATGTCAATCGGCCCGCAAGATTCTGCGACCTAACACCGTTGGATTTCTTTTTATGGGGCTATGCGAAAGATCGTGTTTGCGCGAAAAATCCTCAAAATCTTGAGCAATTGAAAACCAATATTCGTAAAGTAATTGCCGGAAATGTGCCGAAAAGTCATTGAAAATTACCTCAAAAGGATTGAGGCCTGTAAGAGGTCCTGTGGAAGACATTTGAATGATGTTGTGTTTCACGTATAATGGCAAGATTCAATCTTAATATTGAATCAAAAATTTCGTTTCCGTCTGAATATTTTATGTGTTTTCTTTAGCGTTACTTTCCCAAGCATAAAATGGATAAGCCTATACTATTATTGACAAAGTTGAATGAATTTTGACTCCTGAGGTATTTGTTATTGTTGTACAGATAAATATCTCCCTTAATAATTTTTTCAGATGTTTTAGATCACACGTGTCCATTCGCGAGGGGGAAACACATTTGTCAGTTTAAGAACTGTTTTGAATAGTTCTCATTAAGACCTTTCATTTGATACTCATATCGGATAACTTTGATGAAATTTTTTTTTTCAGGGGCCACTCTCCTGTAAGCATACTATTTAAACGTTGAAGTTGGTAAGAAATATCTCAAAATTATTCAACCTTCGCATTTAAAACAGCTACTATTTTGTTTTACGATTACTGATACCACTAGCTGAACCAATTCTCAAAGATATTCAGGATACCTATCATTCCTGAAACTTTCATGCAAATCCTAGCAAACCTGTAGTGTCTGAGTCGGCAAAAATCGCATATTGTTATAGCCATATGTTTCCATAGTAATACAGCGCATATTGTTCCATGCCAATACTGGAAAATTCCTCCCGGATGTGAGACCGTAGCTAAATCGAAGGCATGGTAAGACTGACTTCTATTTGACCTAGCTTTTGAGCGGGCATGGGTGTTTTCAGTCTTACCTGCACAAGATTGGTAAGTCACGGTCCCCCGATTGTCGGTATTGGCCAGGAGAGGAGGACAATGACTGCCACACATTTTTTGCGTGCATAATATGGAACAGGCTGCGGAGGAACCTCTACAGGAAGACGGGAGAGCTCACCTCCGGAAAATATAGTCGCGGTGATACTCGAATCGGTTGACAAATGGAACCACGTGGGACATTATGCTCGGGCAGTCCTAAAAGATAAAGGGGCCTCACAGCAGCGGGGGGCGTTGGGGCTGGGAGATCGCTTATCTGGCACTTCCTCTTCCCCTCTTCCCTCCCGCTAGGAAAGGGATCCCCCAGCTTGAAGGCACCTCACGGCGTAACAAAGCGAGACCTGGCCCGAATTAATGTGTCAAACGGTTCCAGACTGGGTTCTTAGGTTGACAGGGGAGGTGTTTAGATGGTAGTCCAGTCGCCTTCTTTCGAGCATGGGCGTCCCACACTCTGTGCATAAATGGTATTCACCTCCCTACCACAAAAAAAAAAACAAAAAACAAAAAAATTCGAACCGCTATAACTTTGTTTGATACCATCCGATCTTTATGAAACTTGCAGGACAGGTCAATCTTGTTGAATGTAAAGGTAACGTTAATATTTTATTCAAGAAAATGTAAAATCGATAAATCATCCAATTACTAACAAAGTTGAGTAAACTTTGACTTCTCACTTATTTGTTGTACTCATAAAGGCCTACAGTCTTGATTTTTGTTTTTAGATTTTTCGGATGAAAGGTGTCCAATCGCGAGTGGGGGAACGCAAAAAGTTCATATCTATCCCTTTCCCCTCCCCCACGGTACCGGCACGGCAATTTTAAGACTTGTTTTGAAAAGATCTCATTGAGACCTTTCCAACAACACCCTACTCAACTACCAATGGTGAAACATTTTTTTGAAGGGTCACCTCCCCATATGGGGAGAACCCCACTTAAACCCCTTTTGAAAAATTTTTCAACCCCAAAACTTTCAAGAAGTTTCCTGGCTGTAGCTTTTATAGTTTCGGAGAAAAGGTGCTGTGACATACCGCGGACGGACGGACAGACAGACTGACAAAGATCGTAATTGCAATAGGGTTTTGTATTTTAGTACAAAACCCTAAAAACTTGCGAAAAATATTCTTAGGTCGAATGTACACAGTAGTTTGAGAATTGAAATGCATATCGCGAGAATTAACGGTACAAAGAAGAATAAAAAACGATCAAAATATATAGGGTTCTCCAATAAGAGGTGTTATTTTGATATTAATAGAAAAGTGCCATTTTTTAATATAAATGATCGGATATTTATTTCATTATAAAGAAGAAAGTATGCCGTTAACATTGGAAAATAACATCAGGCAAATGACCATCACCACGTTTACAGGACCATATCCTTTTCATGAAGTTTTCCATAACCAAATCGCACAGTGGATTCCCTATGTCCTCGATGGCCTTATGAATTCCATCTTTGAGGTCTTGAATCGACGCTGGGCGGTTGGCGTGGACCTTCTGTTTCACGTGGCCCCAATGGAAGAAGTTGCAAGGAGTTAAATCACAAGAGTTATTAAAAATAACACCTCTTATTGGAAAACCCTATACTGGCAATATGTATGTAGATTGAAACGTTTCCACGATATACTGGTTAGTCTAAAAAGTATTTAGCCTTTTTGTCAATTTTCGGATGAATATTTCTTTTATTTAAAGTGGATTTTATTTAAGTACATATTGTCCATTATCTATGACCTTTTGCCATTTTTTGGGTAGAGCCATTATTCCATCCGTGTAGAACTTCTGTGGTTTATCGGCGAAAAACTTGGCCAAGTGATTTTCACAGTCTCTTTTTGAAGTGAATTTGTTTTCATTAAGGAAGTTTCGCAGAGACATAAACAAATGGTAGTCTGATGTTACAAGATCTCGACTATACGGTGGATGCATCAAAACTATCCAGCCAAGCTCTGTCAATTTTTGCCGGATCATCAAAGATGTGTGTGGGCTGGCATTGTCATGATGGAAGACAACGCCCTTTTAATTGATCAATCCTGGTCAACCTGGTTAATTGCTGACAGTGCAGAGCCAAATTGAGTGTTTGGATAGGCTCTAGCATGTCATGATAAACAATTCCCTTCCAATCCCACCATACACACAGCATAACCTTATTTGGCGTCAATCCTGGCTCTGAGGTCGTTTGTGATGGTTCACTTTTTTTTGACCATCATTTTTTCGAACGACATTTTCTATCGCCCGTAATGCTTTGCTTCAAAAATGGCTCGGTTTCGTTGCGTTTTATTAGCATTTCGCAAATGGAAATTCGGTCGATCAAATTTTTTTGCGCTAACTCATGCAGAACCTAAACGTCTAGCTTCTTTGTGAATCCAGCCTTACGCAAATGATTAAAAACTATTTGATGATGGAGATTCAGTTCCTTAGCAATGTCATGGCTGTTATGTGTCGGTCTTTTTTAATTTTTTGTAAGATTTCATCGACTTTTTCAGTGATTGGTCGACCTGAGCGAAACGCATCATTGACAAAAAAATTTCCTGAACGAAAGCGAGCGAACCATTCCTTGGCTGTGGCTTTTGATAAAGTATCTTGACCGTAGACACACAAATTTTTTCACGAGCCTGCGATGCATTCTCACGTTGATCGTAATGATATTGTAAAACATAACGATTTTTTTCAGAAATTTCACTCATTTTTGAATGAATAAAACTTTTGAAACGAATGACGAAATACAAAACTATCCATGTGAGAATTGTAGACTGGAATGTCACCTTTCAAACGCATGTCAGCTTGACTCAATCTGATTAGTATTGCCTGATATATGACAACGAACACAACTAGTGACAGAAATTGCTCTAATATAAGCTGTCAATCAAATATTTAAAACAGAGGAAGGAGAAATGAACGAAAGAAAAGGAATTCTAACGTTAGTCACACCACAACCAATTGATGAACGAACATTGATTAAATGCGAAACTCGCAGTGCAATTTGTTGCTGGGCGAGGTTCTTTGGTTGAGATGATGGAGGTGCATCCAATGCAATTTCAAGGTAAAAAATTCCTCCTTTTTACGTTCGCATTTATATTTTGTTAATTCGATAGTTGCAGTGGAACAATTTCACTTGTTCTCAATAATTTCCACTTATTTTCATTTTTCCGCTTGTGTCACTACTCTTCCGGCTCAATTATTTTGAATTATAGAAACACCAGTATTTTATTCCCGATCAAGGCATTTCGTAGGCGTATTTTCACATGAAAAAGTTGGTGTAAATCTCCCTGGCAACCCCATCCACGACACTTCTTCGAGGCTGTGACACGGTGTTTCGAATACAAGTATGTCATTAAGCTAATTCTGCTACTCAATCTTGACTTTTCGTTCACTAATCGATAATTTCTTTTCTTATTATTAACCCACACGCACATATATTACAAAGACTAGTGTTTCAACTCGGTTTTCTAAATTCAAAGCAATCGATAGTTTCACCCGCACTCATCTCCAGAAACACGTTTTGTCTTCCCTCCCGTTGCTCCGTTACAACGTTATCCCGTCGCCCTCACGGTTTCTCCTCTACCCACTTCAGTCTTCACAGGTACAGGTTCTCCTCAATATTAAGGGGACCGATACTCATTTTCCTTGTGCGGATTTTTTCGCTTTGTGTAGATGATTCAGCCTTCATTGTTGTATTTGTCGGCGGAAATAATAGTCGGTGATAAAATAAGTCGGACTACTATTTGAATTGCGTTTGTTGTACATTTGAGTCTTACATTGTATTGCAAGATGACATAATTGTTCCCTTCAGAGATGTTCTGCTGATTTGCACATGTTGCCCTAGACTGCATCGGTGAAGCTACAATTTCTACAAGTAGTATCGGTTCATTATTCACTGGAGTAATTTTTTTTTTTAAATTTTTTTCATGGTACCATCTAACTCCTTTTGTCTTTTCGTGACGGTTCCTCGAGCAGTTTGCATATGCGAACTGCTCAATTACCGCACAGCTGCGCGGAGGGACATACGGCCAAAGTGTGATACTGCCCATATCACCTGCTCGAGTGCCGATACGTTCTATCAAGGTAATGATACACTCAAACTATCTCTAAGTGAAGGTTCGAAAGGGGCTGTAAAGCTAAGACAAAAATTAATTTAATTTAAGTCAAACGAGATATACCCAACCTAGTGGTTTTACATATTTTCGTCGACTGTCAGTGTTTTTTGAACTCATTCATTCGACTTTGTCTGATTTCTTACCCAGATATTAATACTAAGCTCACCATTCACATGTGTAAGTTGGATTTAATTGCTTTCCGTTATTATTTTCTAATTTCAAAATTTGAAGCCACCATTTGCCTGCTTAAAAAGGTGTCAGAAGTTTTTGAATAACCATTGACTGGTATAGGCATCATTTGATTCATATATCTTTCAAGTAAGCCCAATTAAAAAGATATGGCAATGTTTAAATAACTCGAACATGCATCAGATTTTCATACTAACAACTTCACCGCTGCTATAGCAAGTTTGATACGTGGGTAAGAATCTATATCTAAAACTTGAATGTCAGTCAGTAAGCCAGTTCGCTCCCTTCTCGGCCAAGTGGAAATTGCAAGCCACGCTGGAGGTCGCAATTTTGCTTCAATTTGCATCGAATTTTCAGGAAAAGAGTCTATAACCTCAGCTATGGTACTAATTGGCATAGCAAAAACAATACGATGGCCATGCTTAATTTCACCTTCTTCTTCGTAACGCGACAACCCCTATTAGGCCTTCGCTTCCTACAAAAAGCGCCTCCAACTGTCTCGGTCCATCGACCGCGTCCTCCAATTTCGAACTTAGAACCAGCGTTTCCTTGGTTTCTCCACTGGCCTCCGCTCTTCAGTTCTCTCAACGAATACCTTTTAAGTACCTTTTGTTCATTCATACGATTCACGTGGCCAGCCCATTGCAGCTTTCGCAGTCTTACAATCGTTAAGAACTTCGGTTCGTCAAAAATTTCGTATAACTTATGGTTGTATCAAATTCGTCATTGGTCCCCGTCTAGCTTCGCTCCGATTATTCGCCTCAGGACCCGTCTTTCGAAGACGTTCGATATGTATGCGGATGCTTGGGTTAGGATCTATGTTTCACACTCATAGCATAAATTTGTATATTTGGAGCTTTGTTTTCCTTTGTGTGCAGCTCGTTTTCAAGATCGGCAAAACTGAACGAAATATATTATTTGCGAGCTGTACTCTTCGGCGTATTTCGTCTCTTTTATTACCTCCCCTCGATATTTTGGCACTTAAGTAAACAGATTCGCTCGTTTCTTTGATACTGTATTCGCCTAGTGTGATGTTACCAACATTTGAGGTATTTTTCTTCGATTGCTTCATGAGCTTTGATTTATTCTCAATGATTGGTAGCCCTACAAGTTTTGCTTTGCTGTAGAGTTTCATGAAAAGCTCTTTGGTAGTTGTTAACGATGGTGACAAAATGCTGATAGCCTATGACCACTTGGCTCGACTTGTATAATAACGAACCTCTTGTATCGACTGGTGGCTCTGTTACGACGCACTCCATAGCCAAATTGAATTGCTAACCTAAATCCTTGCTTCAGTCCGATATTTCTATCACAGGCATAGATGAGTTGGTAATTTATGCGCACTTGGGTGGTGGTCGATGTCATTGCCATTTTGGTAAGACGAACTTATTTGGCAAGGATACCAAAGCAAAGGATTATATAGTAAAGTACATTAGGATCAATACTGTTGTATGCTTTCTTCAAGTCAACGATTTCTTGATTTCTACTTCGACTAAAAGTTGAGCTCATATTTTGACGAAGTTAGGAACAAAAATTTATTCAACTGTATAATGAAGCTCACAATAAAAAAATCAAAGTTAACTTATCTGAAACAATATAGCGGCGCGTCTACTGTAAAGAAAAGCGTGCTAAAAGGTATTGTTGTGAAAGGTGGTCCAACGATAATGCACGATGCTAATTCTGAGTCACACCTTATCGTCAAGTTTTTCGCCCAACATAATTTGACATTTCTTTGTTTCAATGTTTGACAAATTCAACCATGGAGAGGTACACAATTGAGCAGCGCATTAAGGTTATTGAATCTTTTTACGGACATGGGCGTTCAAATCAAAATGCATTTCGTGCACTTCGTGATTTTTTTGGTCAGCATAATCGATCAAATGGTCCACAATCGGGAGAAATGTGCCCAAATTTCAGCAAACCGGGTCTGTAGGAAATGTGAAATGACCTGTGCATGCTCGCCCATTTTGTTCTGCGGAAAACATTGTTGTTGTTCGCGATTGTGTGGCAGAAGAGCCGTCAACCTTGACTCGTCGTCGTGCCCAACAATTAAATATCTCACGAACATCACTGATGCGAATTTTGAATAAAGCTTTGAATTCACACGCTTGAAAGTTTCAATTGACGCAAAAGCTGAAGCCTACGGACCATTTCAAGCGTCGGTAATACGCCGAATGGTTGGTGGAACAGACAGAAGGGAATGGTGACTTTACAAAGAAAAGCATCTTCAGCGACGAGGCACACTTTCACCTCAGTGAATTCGTTAACAAGCAGAATTACCGCATTTGGGCAAATGAGAATCCACGAGTGATTGTTGAAAAGTCGATGCATCCACGAAGAGTGACTGTTTGGTGCAGTTTATGGGCTGGCGGCGTCATCGGGCCGTACTTCTTCGAAAATGCGAACGTCCAAGCCCGTGAATGATGTTCGCTATTGCGAGATGATAACGGACTTTTTGTGGCCAGAAATTGAGGCTATGAACCTGGACGATATGTGGTTCCGACAGGATAGTGCTTCTTGCCATACAGCCAACGAAAAAATGGCTTTTTGCGTGAGAAATTCAATGGCGATGTTAATTGGTCGCCACGATCATGTGATTTGACACCGTTGAACTTTGTTCTTTGGGGATATTTAAAAGGAAAAGTGTACGTCAATAAGACAACAATAATTCAAGAGCTAAAGCATGAGAAAATTCAGCACATTAACAACATTGAACCTCAATGATGTCTCAGAGTTATTGAAAATATGGACCATCGGATAGAAGTATGCCATTGTAGCCGTGGCGAGCATTTGGGCGATATTTTGTTTCAGACGTAATTGTCATAGATCCTTCTATTATGATAAAAAATATTAACATAATTCTCTGAAAACCTTTTGTTTAATTTACAATTAACATCGTGCCTTTTGGTTGGGCGACCCTATATTTCTATTTACTATCAGAATGTTCGTGGCTTAAAAGCTAAACTTTAGGACTTATTACTCGTGTCTCAATTAACTAACAACTCTGTTATCTATCTAACTGAAATGCGGTTGAACGAAAATATTTCAAATCATAAATTTTACCAGATAACTAAGTCTACCGATGCAACCGTGACTTTATCGTAACTAACAAATCAGATGGTGGGCGAGTCTTGGTTGCAGTCTGCAAAATCCTTGATCGCTTACTTTGCGTTGACTTCAAATTTCCTCGTGCGATTGAGTGTGTAATTTTTGAAATCCCTTTTCCTCATAACTCCTCTTTATTAATTTCCTCTGTGTATATTCCCTGTAATTCTCCCTTAACTGTGTACGAAGCCTTCTTTGATGAACTTTCCGCCTATCTTCTTGCTCGTCTTCCACATTCTAAAATTATAATTTATGGGGACTTCAACCTACCGTCAATGGAATAGGATCCCTAAACAACACCTAGTATTTCCCCAACAAATAATCCTTCTTTGTTACTTTCTTCCTTTCTTTCCTTTTGTTGTTTTTCACAGTTTAACCATATCCGTAACCCTAATGTTCGCCTTCTGGACCTTGTCGTGCCAAATGTTCAAACTGATTGTCTATCATTAACTTCTGTTTTACATCCTTATTTTCAACTTGATCTCCATCATCCACCTTTGTATCTACAAGGTGCATTCCAAAATAAACGAGACTAAGCTAAAATAGAAACGACAGGAGTTTTGTTCGGATAAATTCGAGTTGAATTATTCAAAATAGTCTCCTCTGGCCTCGATCACTGTTTTGCGCGATCCACAACCTTTTTGAAGGAGCGTTTCAGGTCATTGATCGGAATGTCCTTCAGGATGTCGGTACAAACATTTCGGATGCCCTCTCCGGACGCAAAACGTTTTCCTTTCATGGCCAAATGCAATTTTCCGAATGGGTAGAAGTCACAGGGAGCCAGATCAGGCGAATACGGTGAGTGATTGATGGTTAAAATGCGATTTCTTGTCAAAAAATCAGTCACAAGAGTGGATTTTTATGACAAAAGTCTCGTTTATTTTGGAACGCTCCTTAACTTGTGCGGAACAAAACGTGCACAGATCTTTCGTAAGCTCAAACGATCGGTTAAAATGCGATAAATCGATGTTTTGGAGATTTTCAACTCCGATTCCATGAATTTCAACGATGATTTCAGCTCATTTTTGGTAAACTCAAACACAATTTCGATTTAGTTTTCGGTGATCACTGATTTTGGGCGACCCGTATGTTCAGCGTCATTTATGTCCTCACGACCATCTCTGAAACGTGTAAACCAGTCATGAACTCTGGCACGAGATAGACAATCATCGCCATAAACTTTTTCCATCAATTCAAATGTTTCGGTTAAATGTTTTACCGATTTTAAAACAAAATTTGATATTAGCTCTTTGTTCGAAACTCATTTTTGCACTGATGAAACAAATATACTGTCACTTTAGACGCAATAACTTCGCTTCTACTGAACCGAATGTCACCAAACTTTCACTGAAAGTCAGGGAGGGATGAAACTTTCCAACGCACTATCTCATTCACAGATAGCGCCACTAAAAATTTTGTATGACAAAAGTCTCGTTTATTTTCGAACACACCTTGTATACGCGTTATGTAGTTTATTATGCTCCGAAGTAGGCTATTCGAATTTTTGGAAAAAAAAAATTATTTGGTTTTTCAAACATCCCTTCTTCATTTTTAGTGATCGAAAGTTTTTTCCAAAACTTTTTTGTACGGGTTTTCAAGAGCTAAAAGAACATGTGAACTAAATTCCTTAAGATCTCTTAGTTTTTAAATGGGGCTCGGATAGGGTGGTGTTCGATCGTAAATTAAGGGTTCAAGTGGCTACATCTCGCCAAATATTTACTGTACAAAAAATCTACGCACAGCAAAATTTTTGTCATTAAAAGAGCTACAATTTGATACGCAACCATTTTTTTCTTATCTCGAGTATTTTCGGAGATATTTTGAAGAAAAGGGTGAACAATACGAAATTGCAAAAAGTCGTTTTCTCAAACTACTTCGATGTTTTGATAATACATATATTTAAAAAAACACAGAAGGGTGAAGATCAATTTTAATTAAGGGGGTAGTTAGAGGGTTGTTTTCACTGATTTTTTCGTAGAAAGAAGTAGGTACCCACCTTATTTTGATCATGACATAAGTCGTTGCATTTTCTTGCTAGAGACTTTTTTAAAAGAAATGTCTTATTATGTACTTCAAAAACGATTCTAGAAATTTTCCTCAAAAAATGTAATGTTTACTCGTTATTTGACTTTGAATCCTTCAAATTTAGCATTTAACGAAAAAAGCTAACCATTAACATGCCGTATCTCGGTTCGTATTAATTGTAGAAACATTTTAAAAATGCTTTTTTTTATTGTTTTAAAAGCTGCAATTTTGCTTTCAACAATTTTTTTGATAAAATGCATATTTTTGGAGTTATTCCCGAAAAAACCCATTCAAAACGTCGACTTTTTCGTCGATAAACTGTTACTTTCAACCGCAAATAGCTCGAAGAATATTAGTTCAACGAAAAAAATACCCGGAACATATTTTTTATTTAGAATTACTTTTTCCATCGATTCCTGTCGTTGAAATGTAATAACAAGAAGGGGCTGGCAACCGCCCGCAAAGCTTTAACGTACAGCGCAATAATATTGAAAATGATCCTTGGCTATTCCCTACCTTCTGTGAACATTTCAAGTATATTCATGCTGGACGAGAAAATTGCCAGCTAAAATGCATCATTTCTTGTACTTATAGCAATCTGTTCTCGAACGTCAAAATTACTGTACGTACAGTAAGTAATCGTCGCGAAACAGAAAAGCTAGTAACACTGGAAAATAACAGATTATACACTAACGACTGCCAAGTGACTGCAGTGGCGGGAGGAGTACAGTTTATCTATCTCTACAGTCGAGTAGAGAATGAGCCGGTTTACATATGTGCTGTCCGTGTTATGCATTATTTTATGTGTATCGCAACTCAATGGGCTCTTTCACACGAAGATGGTAAAAACCCATATCCAAACAGGTTTCGCGCTTACGCCCTTATGTTTACACGTTGCATAGTTCAGCCAACCTATTTTTGTGTACGATACACGTTTTGCGAGTGTATGTGTCAAAAGGATCATTTGATCGTTAAACGTCGTGCGGACAACATGAAAGCGAAGACAGAGAGATAAGCGATTGAGCATTGATGTTTTAGCCTTGAATTGTGCACGAGGTAACAAACCGGAATGAAAAATGTATTTTATGATTGTTAAAGTTTGTCGATTCAAACTTCTATTGGATTTATTAGAACCTCCGTATTTTTCCGCTTTCTGAAAAATATATTCCAAATTTGAATATCCTTTTAAGTCGCATATTTTTTTTGTTGTGTTGTCAACTGGCATATTATAATGCGATTCTATAAAGATTAGCGTACTGTTAATTTTCTATGGATTTACAATAGGTAATTTAACTTTATTGAAATCGAGATATTCGTCGTGTTGTTTCCTGAAATTGAACATGGCCTCCGCTTTTATAAATTTATTGAATAACGCGTAGCTTCTCGCGTCCACGCATCCATTTTTGCACGCAAATTAAAGAAAGGCAATCGTTTCATGACGACTACCTTCTTCACCGAATGTTCAATTCGGAATGATTATCGGCGTTTGTATAAAATTTCCCCCACCAAATGATCAACAAAATGCGTTTGTGTATGTGCGTTACGCTCGTTCACCCTACAAAATGTTGGCTTGTTTTTACCATCAGGTCCCCTCAATGCCTCCCACTCTTCTTGCCCATATAACCTGTTTAACGCTCACTTTTAACGCTGCGTCTGAAAAAGCCCAATAGGTTCAGTTCCCACACTGAATGCAGTGTTTACACAAATCTACTGTACTGTAAAAATTAGTTTATCACAGCAAGCGCATGTTGTACGTATTTTACAATATTGTTTGGGAACGTGTCTTTACACACAATAGATTCGTTACAAACACTATACTCGTACATACGTTATTGCACGTCGTATCGTCGTATGACTGTTATTCCGGCTAATTCTAATAGAGTTCGGTCCCAATTAGTTCGTATTAGCGGGATTCTACTGTACTTGGTTGTGCCATCCGTACAAACAATAAATAAATAAACAAACGTCCTCATAACATGTATAACATTACTTGATAGCACATACTCGTGGATCAAAATAGCCTGGATGACACGTAGGCCGAAATGGCCTAATAAACTTACCTTGAAACAGTTGAGTACAAAATCACTACGCCAGCCACATACCAAATTTCTGAAACGAATTCACATCTCGCACCCAGGGCTTACATGAGCTCATGTATTACCAGTACAATCCCTTTAATTTTCTACATGGGCCGAAATGCCCTACATGTTATGCAAAGAGTTTACAATAAATACCAATGTCATTTTAAAGTAAAATGCTTCTTCTAATGGACCTTTGAGTCTTAAAAAGCACTAAAATTTATCATTTCTAATTTTACCATGATAATTAACCCAGAACAGGTAACCTGAGTCATCGTCACTCACTTCAAAATTTCTAATCGTTCCCCTCTTTCAATGACTGAAGTTATACATATGAGCGCTCAGATAATCTCAGCCAATTTAGTTGTGCACGTGAGCCCGGCAGACGCAAATCGGACAGTTGATTTGTCGTTAGGTGAGAACCTGTTTTTAAAAACTTTGTGAGTCAAAATGGCGTATGGTTGTCTTTTAACGTAAATTTTTGCAGGTCATTCTGACTCAAGGTTACCAACCATGACATGATATTTTATGTGTCATTTTGACTTATGAATACATCAATGGCGCTTTTAAATATATAATATTTTGGGCTTTTTATGTAGTAATAAACAATTTGACTTTATTTCTACAGATAAGATGGCGGGAAATAACATTTTAAAAGAGGCGATTCTCGGAATATTGGAGAATATGGATTCAGACGATGAAGAAGCGGAAGATAATTTGCAGTCAGAATCAGATACTGATTCTGGATCAGAATTACATTATTGGCGATGAAGAGTTGATGAACACGATGCATCCAGAAACGCAAACAAAAAATCAAGGCTCCGATAAAAAAAGAAAAGCTGAGTCTTCCAATAATCAAACTGAAGATAGCAGAGACGAAACGTCACTCATCCTCTGTTGGAGCAAAGATACTAACTTTGGAAAAAACGACTACGAATGGAAAACACAACCAAAAGAAAAAAGAAAAAACCACAACACCCGAACTTTGGGTAAAAATATCATCCATACAATGGCAGGTGCATCCTGCGTTGCAAGCTCTGAGAAAACACATTGAGAGTGCTTTGAAAGTTTTTTCTCTCAAGACATCGTAGCAATAATTTTACGAAATGCGAATAAACAAATTCAGACCTTAAGGCTGATATATAACGTGCAATGTAAAAGTACAACCGGTAACCTGATGAAAGATGAAGTGATGGGACTCTTTGGCTCTCGATACTACGGAGCAATGATGGAAAACAATCATCTAAATTCTAAATAACCTAGTGTACTGTGGCGATAAACATGGTGCCATTATATCAGACGCTAGATTCAAGTTTTTGCTACGAGCCTTACGGCTCGATGATCGGACTACGAGGGATCAAAGAAATACTAAATTAGCTCCTATTTCACAGCTTTGGGAATTATTTGTCAACAACTGCAAATCAAACTATCGACCAGGACCATGTCTCACAATAGATGAGCAGCTTGTTGGATTTCGTGGAAGATGTCCATTTCGAATGTACATCCCGAACAAGCCCAACAAATATGGGATCAAAATAAAAATGATTTTTGATAATGCAACAAAATATATGTGCAATGCTATGGTTTATCTTGGAAGAGGATCCAACCCTAGTGACGAAGCTGTTGGCACCTACTACACCCTCAAGCTCATTGAATCTTTTTCTGGGTCTAACAAAAACTTGACCATCGATGATTGGTTTTCAAGTATTCCTTTGGCAGAAATATTACTGAAAGACTACAAAATAGCTATGATTGGAACGGTTCGGAAAAATAAAAAAGAACTACCTTCTGAATTCGTTGATGTAAAATTCAATGGCAGAAAGCCTGGATCATCGCCTTTTTTGTTCTCGAATACTATTACAGCAGCTTTTTATAAGCCAACAACATTGAAACTTGTAATCCTCATATCCACCGTTCATGACGATGCTTCTGTCAATCCTGGAAGTCAAAAACCGGAGATTATTCTCAATTATAATACTACCAAAGAAGGTGTTGACGTTCTAGGTAGACTCTGCCAAGACACTAATACGGGAAGGAAAACTAAGACGTGTCCTCTAGCATTTTTCTATAACATTTTGAACATTGCTGCTGTGAACTCTTATGTAATTTACCTACATAATTTTTACAAAGAGCGACGAGAAGGAATCCTGCTTTCCAGATTTGAATTCATGATGGAGTTGGTGCGCACCTTGAGTGAACCTTGGATGGCTGACCGGCTTACTCTTCCAATTCCAGCTAATCTTCGTGAGTCAATCTTGAGGTATGGAGTGCCAGATGCTTCAGGAAGTACAAAAACACCACAACAATGTCTTACTAACCAGGCAGATGCACTGCAACTTTTGCCATTATGTAAAACGAACGGTAGACCCAAACGATCTGCATTAATTGCGATAAACCGATATATGGTGAACATACGATTATACTGTGCCTAGAATGCAAAACAATCCTAATGCGACAATCCTAAGATAATATCTTCATAAGATTATTTTTATATATACATACATGCATGATATTATAATAATGTAGTTATTGGTTGTATTGAAGTATTTTGTATTTTAGGCTTGGTTATGTTTCGTCAGGCGCGGATCCGCGAGGGGGGGGGGGGTCACAGGGGTCATGCAACCACCCCCCACCCCCCCCAAAACCAGCATGCATTTCAAAAAACAGAGCTGAATGAATTATTCGCAAACCCAAAAACAAAAAAAAAATCAAACAACCAAAATGAACCCAGTTTTTGTGAAATCAAAAACCAGAAACACACCAAACGACCAAAGTCAACTTACCATATTGTTAACTAAAGATATTAGAAACAAAATATAACTAAAATAACGACTAATCTTTTTTTAGAATACTGATTTTTTCTGTATTTGGTTTGTAGCACCACTTGTGATTTGTTTACATTTGTATAAGTTCCAACTGGGAAGATCATTTATAACATAAAATCTAATTTTCTATCTTGTTTCTCAAATCTTTTGATTATCGCATCGATGTCCAATTTGATGTTGCGATGAATGTGTAACAATGCAAGCCCAGTGAGTCTGTCTTCTACCATAGTTGATCTTAGCCAAGTTTTGAGGCGACGGAGTTGAAAAACTCCTTTCTGCAGTAGCTGCGGTCACAGGAAGCGTATGCAAAATGTCAAGCAGTTTCCAAATTGATGGATAAATTTCTTTATCACACGCAGCACAAACTAGAGGAAGTGAATCGGGGAGTTCGCCGTCGTTTTCAACTATCCAATTCCATTTGGCTACCCACAATTTGAATTCTGCAATGACAGGAGTTTGCAGAAGCTTCTGGTACGTTTCTGCTGCATGGCGAACGTCTTCAATGTCCTCCACTGTGTATGAAGTCCGAGGCAGAAAAACTCTCAACCAAAAAAGGTTCATCACGTCTGTGGAGAGTCTTTCGTTGAGATCTGTCACAACGTTGTCCAATAGAGGAATGAAAATCCCTCTCCTGAAATACTCCTCCGGGGTTTGATTTTGTTGATGATCATCTCGATGTTTTTGGCGAGAAACAACACGAGGTACTTTCATCTCCACATACAACTGTTTAGCGAGATTTTCAGTTTCAGTATACAGCTGTTGAAAAACAGCCTGGCTTCTTTTCGTCTCAAGAACAATCAAAGTATCGGCTATCAAATCGGTTGCTTTCTTCAGATCTAATGATGGTTTTTGGAGTATTCGGCTTAATGGTAAAGTTACTCCTGAAAAATGCAAAAACCAACAAAATTATTGTAAACTAATTTTCTTCTTTGGTTTATAATAATTATTTTTGTTTTATTAATTAAATTGAGTAATTTCTTGAAAAGTAAATTTGAATCAAGTCATTTCTCAACAGAGCAAAACATGGCTGCGTAATTTTTTCAAATCGTTCAACTGAAAAAATGAAAAAAGTACAAGTTATATACATAACAAGAACATCATTCAAGCAAGCAGTTGAAATTAGGAACGTTGGATTAGGAAGAGCATGAAGAAGGTTAGCAGCAGAAGATGCATTTTTCTCATCCCACCACGCGGAAATCTCTTCAAGTGCTTCAAAAATTTTTATTAACCGTTCATCTTAAAACTGCAGGTATTCTACATGATTCTCAACCCATCGTGTCTCGCAAAGACTTTGAAGAGATTTTTTACCATGCTTGTTTTCGAAGATACCGTCTTTTTGAAGAAGCATTTGAAAAAGCTACAATGGTTTTCATTGTCCCTGAAGCGTTTCGGCAGTTTGTGACATTCGATGATTTCAATAAAGAATTGTTCAACACATGGTTATTGGAAGGACAACGTCGTGCGCGAATTGCTACTTTCATGAGCTCGTGACATGTCCCCTTCAAGCCAGACGCCATCACTGAGCAACTGTCTGTACCAATTCCAACCAAGTATTGCAGGTCCAAGTCAAATTTGTTACACAAATCTATGACAATATGTGCCACTGCAACTCCAGTTAAACGACGCTCGTTACCTTCCACATCTTCAGAACGAATTGCAGAGTACGCGTCGCAAAATGTTACAAAATTTTCTCTGGCTTCTCTATTCCAGACGTAGCGAAGTGACAAGTTGAGCTGTTCAGTGTGTGAGTTGTCGGTCGTCTGGTCAAATATAACAGAAAAATTTTCCCGCTCTTAGTCTATTTAGGATAACTTGCTGAATTTCCTCTTTGCAGGCTTCTATAAGTTAATTTTGGGTGGTTTTGCTAATGTACGTTGCGTTTGCACCTGCGATTTCTAAATTTTGCTGAAGAAAAGAGTCACCAGAATCAATTCTGAAGCGAAGGAGAGCTCTCAAGTTCCCATTATTTGCCACCAGACTTTCTCCTCCGTCGGTCCTATCCAAGAGCGATCTATCATCCCTATGTCCACGTAAAGACATATTTTGCCGACCGCAAAAAATGATCGTTTTGATAATAGGCACTAACCGCTCTCGATTTTCTTTAACCTGCGCATATCGTTGTACATAGACCTGGTTGACCACTTCTGATGCTGGATTGTGAAAAGTCTGAAGAAAATATTTGCCATCTTGTACCGCCTTCTGGTGATATTGGTTTCATTGGTGAACAGAAAGCGCTCCATTTTCACCAAGTAAGTCGTCAAACTTTTTCTGCGGTTCTCGAACTAGTGGCTTCAGATAAGTGTTTGTTTGGTAACCTCCTCCTGAGCTCGACGCGAATAGTACGCAGTACTTACAATAAAGATCTTGATCTTTATGAGACAAAACCAGCCAAGGGAATTTCTCTAGATGGGATTTTTGAGCGTACTTCTTCTTTTCCTTCCCATTCTTCATCACGACATTATGAGGAAAAATATAATCGGGAGTAGGTTCCCAGTGATGTTTCAGTAAATCCGCCTTAGTAAAATCGTCGATGTTGCGTTGGTCTACATAGGACCCTATATCGGACGCGAAATGAGGCTTGCAATGGTTCGCCAAATTGAAATTTTTAATTTTCTTCGTTACTGGATTAAGAACCAGAATTTCTAACTATAAAACCAGCCTATTGGAAGCAATCAATAAAAAGTGTTGAAAAAATGTAAACAAATAAAAGTGATAAATTTTTACGAGAATTTCTATAAACAAATTCGGAAAATTCGGTTTGTATTGTTATTTTTGCATTTTAAGCCTTTGCCTGGATCCCACTTATGTTAAAATAGAAGCTTTTTGATTTCACTATAACACTTTTTCGGACAAAACAATGTCCTTTATCCGCACTACTAATTAAAGTTTCACTGCGATATCACCAAGTGTCGTCGTGTTAAGCTATCCATGCCATCCTTAACAAAATAATGAGAAACATACATACATATAGTACACGGCAAAAACAAAAGAAGTCGATTCAATGCGTTGCCACAATTGCGGTTATTTCACTTATTTCGCGGATAATTTACTGAAATTCCACGACAAAATTAGCAGAAAACTGTAACGTTCACGCGTAAGTACTCGTTGTAGCATCAATTTCCACAAATATTCGGGAAAACTGATATACATGATGTGTTAAAAAAATATCGCGAATTTTGTTTTTATTTATTCATGAATATCTATTTTGTCCCCTTCAAAGTCATCACCATGAGATATACACTTGTGCCAACGGTTTTTCCAATCTTCGAAGCACTTCAATAAAATCATTTTTTTAAATCTTGTTCAGCTCCTCCTTCGATGCCGTCTTTATCTCGTCAAGCGTAGCGTAACGTCGTCCTTTCATGGGCCTCTTCAGTTTAGGAAACAAGAAAAAGTCACAGGGGGCCAGATCTGGGGAATACGGTGGCTGCGGCATCATTAGTGTGTTGTTTTTGGCCAAAAAGTCGCGCACAAGCAACGATGTGTGAGCAGGGGCGTTATCGTGGTGCAAAAGCCAATTTTTGTTCTCCCACAAATCCGGGCGTTTCTGGCGGATTGCTTCGCGGAAATTGCGCATAACTTGCAGGTAATATTCCTTATTGACCGTTCTTCCCTGTGGCAAGAACTCATGATGCACCACGCCCCTGCAATCGAAGAAAACTGTCAGCAAAACTTTCACATTCGACCGAACTTGGCGCGCTTTTTTCGGTCTTGGTTCATGCGGCAGCTTCCATTGAGATGATTGAGCTTTGGTTTCCACGTCATAACCATAAACCCACGATTCGTCACCAGTTATGACCCTCTGGAGCAAATTTGGTTCGTCGCGGACAGAGTTTAACATCTCATTAGCAATGTTCATGCGTTGCTGTTTTTGGTCGCAATTGAGCAATTTTGGTACGAATTTCGCGGCGACCCGTCTCATGCCCAAATCGTTGATAAAAATCGAATGGCACGAGCCAATCGATATGTTTAGGTCCTCTGCAACTTCTCTAACGGTGATTCGACGATTGGCCAATACCATTTTCTCCACTTCATTAATTTTTTCGTCTGTTGTTGAAGTGCTCGGGCGTCCGGCACGCTCTTCGTCGTTCACATCTTCTCGGCCTTCTAAAAACATTTTGTACCACCGATAAACGTTGCTTCGGTCCAAGGTAGCTTCTCCGTATGCCACAGTCAACATTCGGAATGCATCCGCGCACTTAATTTCGTTTTTCACACAA
Organism: Odontomyia ornata; assembly: GCA_963969285.1. Lineage (NCBI taxonomy): Eukaryota > Metazoa > Arthropoda > Insecta > Diptera > Stratiomyidae > Odontomyia > Odontomyia ornata. The sequence continues at coordinate 88,522,470 of OZ017742.1, forward strand.
AATTTGATACACGTTCTTTGATCCATTTTTTTGAATAAGTAAAAATCGAAGACGATTGAAAACACGTGCAAGTAAAGCAGCTATCACCAATTAAGTGAACATTCAAAATGGCCGAGCTTGTCGGCATAAGTGACAGACATGAGTACCAACATAACGCCACAAAAAAATCGAAATTCGAATATACGAGTACGTAACCCGCTAAAATTCAAAATTCGCGATACTTTTTGAACGCACCTCGTATACGAAAAAGAAATCATTGCCACCGTTTGCAATTTTCATTAGAAGCTTTCCCGATGATAATCACGTAGATGAGACAAAATGACGGTAAAAAATTTTCAAGACACCGAAAATACATGTCGTGAAAAGTTAATTTAGGTGGACCATTTTCTTAAAATAGATGCACAATTGCGAGAACGTAACGGCATAGGCACGAACGTTAATTTCGCAATTATGAGTTTACGTTGGAATGATCAGCTGGTTGATTTTTGTTTTCGAAATGTTTTGTTTTTATTCTTTGTGATCGTGTTTTATTTTAATTCTGTGCAACGAGTGCATGAGGATTATGAAATTTAATGGTTGGTTACCTACGAAGAACATGTGCGTTTAGAATCTTTGTATGAAAAAAAGATTCCCTTGGATTTGTCTACAAATATTTGATTGAAATAGTTGAAAGAAACGTAAATTATTCTTTTTTATCCATTCTCTTTATTTCTGAAATAGGTTTCTACAAATTTTCCACATGTTTCTTTCAGTTTTTTGTCGCTTATTATTTTTGTATGGAGTTGGTTCAAGTGTAATGTATTGAAGCTAATAAATTTGTTATTTTTTGTTATATATAATATTTTGTTATTTTTTATATTGTTCTACCCTTTGACCCCCTCCGGAAAAAAATTCTGGATCCGTCCCTGTGTTTCGGTTGGTGAGTTTTAAATTCTTTTGAACTTTTGAAGTAAATCCTTTTAGTTTATCAAGCTATCTTTCGTTTGTTCTTTAACTCAATGTACATTGAAGTGGCTACAATGAGAAAAAATTATTTTTAATGTAACGAGAAGGCTGTTAATTTACTAAAGAGTGAAAACAAATGAATAATAACAAAATATTGTTAATTTGATAAATTATTTTGAAAAATTCTTACATATTTCATTATAAAATTACCTCTGGGTCAAAATGACTCACGGTTACAAACGCCAGCATATAAAAAAGGGTTACCCTTTTACTGGGTTAAATTCTACAATAAATCAGTTTTTTCTTACTTTACGTTCAAATTATCCAATAAATTATATTGAGATATAAGTTCTCAAAACGGCGTCTTTCCCCTACTTCTTGGTACTTATTGTGAATTGCCGTGCTGAATCTACTGATTACAATATATTTCGTTTAAAGTCAAAGTCAAAAGCGCTTTTTTTAATACCAATTGTTATAAATTTTTAAAAGAACATAAAGCAAATTCCAAACAATAAAACTATAAAAAACTTAATGGCCCGAATGGCTCTCTAAATTTATACGTTATCAGTTAAACACATTTAATGAAAAAAATACACTGGCAAATTTAAATTAATTAAGATTATTTCATATTTTTTGATTCAATTGGAAAAAGGAGAAAAAAACCAACCAGCATTATTCAAAAATTACTTATATTACTAACACAACAATGAACTTATATCCTATACCTAATATGTTACACCCTAATTCTAAATAAGTTCAATCAAAAAAAAAAACGTTACCCTATATTGAAACCTATACCTAAATTATAATACAAATAAACAACAACACTAGATGTAGCAATAATGAGATGAATCTAAAAAACTAAGTAACGAGAAAAAGCACAAAAACAGAAAATATACACGAATAATTTAGACATTGTCATTCAGCCACCAATACCTAGATTGCTCCATCTCAGCTCGACCAGCCTCAACGAATCTAGCAAATGAGTATCTCCATTGGAATTGTTGGTCTCGTGAACTCAGATTCGGTGGATATTTTATCTTCTTATCGGTGGCCCGTCGGTATATGTGATATATGATTGGGACGCCGTCAGAATCAAAAACATATCGATTCATGTCCAAATACACGAATGCTTCTGGAGGAACGAAGCCAGTAGTGAGGCAAGTCACAATATACCCGTCTGTAGGGTGGAACGGCTGTGAAATCCAAGGGTTTTCACTCACAGTTACAGATCTTGCGATATGATTCCGAAGAAGTTTCAATATGAAGATATCGACTCTTGTCACTTGAGCGGTTTGATAAATTTTTCTATTCGATTTATAGTGCTTCCAATCCGTCTCAGGCTTTCTGTACAAACCAGTACATGCACGAAGACATTTCCTTTCGAAAACTCTTAATCTTTCCATTGTACTAGCACTCTGGTTGTACCAGATCTGGCATCCGTATGTCAAAACTGGCCTAACCAGGGTCTTGTAATAAATAACTTTGACTTTTTGATCAATGTATCTGGAATGAAAGAATCGCCGAAGAGCCATGACTACTTTAAGTGCTTTACTGAGCATGATTTTGACATGTTCAGTATAGTACAGATACTGATCGAGATGAACACCGAGGTATCGAATACAGGATTTATGTGGAACCCGTTCTGAACTACCCTCACCAGCTATAATGTGGAAATCCTTCCAATTATTTCAGGTCTTGACTGGCCCCCTGCAGCGTTGTCCGAAACAAAATTGTTTCGCACTTCTGCGCATTGATTTTCATTCGCCAATTGTCGATGTAAAGTTGCACATCATTAAACATCTTTTGGAGATTTCTCTGAACTATTGTAGCTTTTTGGTCTGCCGTATAGATGATCAGATCATCAGCAAACGCTCCCAATGATCGCGTTGGCGAGACATTAAAATCAAAGCTGTTCAATAACTTGCGAATGAATATTGAGAAAAGCAGGGGCGCAGTAACTGTTCCCTGCTGTAGACCATTCAAGACCTTGAATTCGCGCATTGTTGTCAGATTTCCATCAGTTACAACAAATGATTTCCCGTATAACATATTACACATCATGGCGACAAGGTGTCTGGGGAACCTGTCCTGAAGAAGTTTGAAAACTAGTCCATCTAACCACACCGTATCGAAGGCTTTCTCCATATCAATGAGACATGCTCCAACACATTCTTTGTTGTTTAGTTTCCAACAGATGTCTCAGGTTACTTTCGTTATTGCATGTCTGGTCGAATGCCTGGCACGAAAACCAAATTGGCAATTCGGCATCAACTCATATTTCTCAATGTGGGCGTTTAATGCTCTGTTGAGTATCACTTCAAACACATTGCTGATGTTAGGCAGCAAGCTGATTGGGCGATAGCTTTTGGGGCATGAAGATTCTTTTCCTTTCTTCAAGATCGGAAATACCTTAGCCTTTTTCCACTCATTTGGGAAATATGAATTGTTCAACATGTTGTTGAACAATATGCAATAATTCCTAATAGCAACCTCAGGCAAATGTCGGAGAACTATATTTGGAATACCATCAGTACTACATGATTTTTTGTTGTTTATTCTGCGAAATATGAAACACAAGTCTTCATAGCTGACAAAATAATCAATAAGATTCAAGCTCGGTATGAGGTCAGATGTTAATGTTTCATCGAAATGAAGAATTGATTGGCCGTTCAGGCTTGATTTGAAGTCGGAAACTTTTGCTTCAACGACCTCCGAAAATATTTCATTCCTTCTCTCTGGGTTTGGCAGATGGACCAATTCAAAATGTGTTCCAATCAGGGCAAGTTTCTGCAATCCATCACATATAATCCTGTTTCCTTTTCTATCCGGAGTCGTACTATCAATTTCGATACCAGCTCTATCGAGAAGATTTATCTCATCACTAGCGACTTCAAGATTCGATACCTTCACTCGAGACTTCCTGCGGAATAAGCTATTCACTTTCATGAACACGCCTTCTGGGTCCTGTGGGCTAATACCCCTCAGTTTTTCCGCCCATTGATTCCTGACCTCACTCCTGAAGTATGAACGGATTAAGTTCCGGACATTCTTCAGGTGTACTTTCAACAAAGCCAACGAGGGATGGTTGTAGTCCAAAAATCGTCGATAAATATTGTTGACGCGTGTGAGAAGAAGGCTTTTCAATCTTTTCAACCTTGCGATGGTTGGTGTTTCATATCCTTCCATATTGTTTCGATGTTTAATCTTGGGAACAACTTTCTCAATCGTTTCCAACGTCAGCTTCTCTAACTTCGACAAATACAGATCTATTTCATCGTCAGTTAAATTTCTGTTATTAGGAACCATTGAGCAAGCGTTGCCATCATCAGAAGAGGGACATTGCCTTTGGTACTCTCGATTAAACTTCTTTTGAAACTTTCCCCAGTCTGTTTTTTTGAAATTCAACCGATGGTTTTCATGTTGAACTGGAATGAGGAAGAAATCATCCCTTTGATGATTGATTTCCATTACGATTGCGTTATGGTCGCTATCGTAAGGAAGCACCTGCAGTTTCCGTTGAGGACTATTAAAGCTGAATTCAAGTCTTGCGTCAGCAATGCAGAGGTCCAACTATGAATTTGTCCTAGGGTATGTTGGGAACTCCGACTCATATAGGTTGCACCTGTATTCAATTTGGTTCTCAGTTATCCATGACTTCAGGAATACACCTCTTGGATTATTGGTGGCGTTTAGCCATGATGTTTGCTTGGCATTCAGGTCACCGGCAAAAATATAATAATTATGCAGCCTGTTCAATTCGAGTATTCCAAACAAGGAATTGAGTTCCTCCTTGAACTTGAGAATATTTTGATCAGTTGCATAGGCAGAGATAACGAAGAGGTTATCCCCACCTGGCAGTGAAATTTTGATGACGGACACTTCAAGAAATTCAAAGCTTTTGAATTCGACTTTCTCAATATTTTGGAAACAATAGGGTCTTCTAACCAATATCCCGGTGCCACCTCCCCCATCACCTATTACCCTATCGTTTCTTACGAATGCAAAATCTTTGAATTCCATGGAATGCCATGAATTGAGGTGGGTTTCAGTGAGAAGTATGATGTCAGGCTTTTGCTTAACAACAAATTCAAGGAGATAATCACGTTGATGTATAGCAACGATAGAGTTGACGTTGATCGATATGAGGCGAAGCCTATCCATGGGAATATGACTGGATGACAAGTTATTATTAGGCATTTGAAAGACCTAAACGCTGAAAAGCAAAGTTAATTTTTGAATCTTGTTTGTCGATTCTCTCCGATAAAGAATTAAGTTGCTGGTAAATTTTGAGAAGCAGCTCATTATTGCCACTTACATTATTTACATTATTTCCAGCATTTTCTGCTGGTCCTCTAGCGGCAAGTGCAAATGATACTCCGGGCTTGACGAAGTTGGAAGGTATGATATTACGGTGTACTTGTGTTTGCTTTGGAGCAAATTTAACTTTTGCATCTTGATATCGGGAGCATCCTCGATATGATGCTGGGTGACCAAAAACACCGCAGTTAACGCAGTATAATTTTTCTTTAGGCTCCGTCTGAGCCAATTAGCACTCACCGGGAGCATGAACGTCTTTGCATTTAACGCAACGATAGTGCATGGCACAATTGGCAGCCGAATGTCCAAATCTTTGATACCGGTAACACTGGTTGACCTCTCTTTTCTGGAGGCGTTCCCACCTCACCACTCTGAAATTCAAGTACCTTATTTGTTGAAGGGCACTTGGACTGCTCTTATTTGCAATTTGTACCAGGTAAGGTGGTAAATTCTTCCTTTCTACGGTCGACCTTCTTGTCGCAAAGGCTTTGACTGAAACAAAATCAATATCTGGTGCAGCGTCCTTAAGCACCTGAAGAAGATCGACCGTATCCTCTCCGCTGTCCAAACCCTTCAACAAGAAGGTCTGATTTTTTTCACTTTTTGGGGTATAGGTGAAGTGTGGAACCTCCCCAGAAATCAGCGCATCTTTTGCTGACTTGAAATCAACCAGTGATTTCGTCCTTATAGTTAATTTTTCGGCATTAACTCTTTTGATTTCGAAATTGGCCAGTTTATTTTCAGCTGCCAATAGCCGAACCATATCTTTCCCGGTTTGTCCGAACACGTTGATTGGCGGATTTTTTTCTGTCTTGTTGGAAGCTTTTTCAGAGGAACCAGCAGAACTGCGGGCTGGTTTTTTCTCCTTATTTTTGTTCTTTAAATATTGAATAAAACTAACGTCATTATCTTGATTAAAATTACCTCCGATGTTTTCTTCGATTTCCATATCTTCGGTTAATCCCTCCAGCGCATCAAAATAATTTTGGCACTCGTTGGTGCCACCAGCACTTAGACTTTCCTCTGGATTTACTTGCTTTGCACTTTTCTTCGGCTTTGTTACCTGTTGCCATTGATTTTGTGGCTGCGTTTTTTTTAAGGCTTCATCCCTTTCTTGAAAAGATCCTTGAGACACTGTATCTCTTGCCTTAGTTCATCATTTTCTTTCTGCAATTTGGCCATTTGTTGATTGTCCGCTATTATTTGTAGCTTGCACCCTCCATCTGCGGAGTTTTCTTCGTTATGTTTTCTTTTGGTGATTGTCGCCAGTTTCGTATTCGTCGTTTCCCCAGGTTACCCCAACGGTGGGAAGCCGTTGGGCTCCTCCATACCAGCGGCGAAATTTTCTTTGTGAATTTGTTTTTCGTTACCAATCGAAGTAAAAATATTCGATAGAAATTTCCTGAGTCGATAACTTCGACAATATAAGATTTTTTCCGACAAAAATTAACTTCGGACTAACGTTTTTAAAAATTAATTTAATTTTTGAAAACTTTTGACAGGAGCGATTTAAAAGACGTCTATCATATATTTCGTTTAGTACCTTCTACGATGGCTGATATGCCTTCACTTGAAAGCTCATTTGTATCTTTAATACTTGTAGTGATTTACTTAAAAGATATGCATCCTAAGTCATTTATGTTACTATGCAAAAAACGTAACGGAGTCAATTCATTTAAGGAGGATATTAAAAACTTCTTTATATGTCAGGTATGTCATCGATAATGATTGAAGCTTTTCATCAAGTAAGTTTAAATGAAAAAATACGATGCGCAAAACATAAATTTGCTAATGAACGGTTCTTCACGCCTACTAGTTGATGGTGAAAAACAATCAGCGTATTATTTGAGTTATTTTCAGAGTCCTGTAATCTTGAAATGGAAACCTAAAATTATAAATACCTCAGTAATAAATTTTTGAAATTGCAAATTAGGGTAGTTTTCGTATGAAGTAAATTTTTGGAAAAAACAATGAATTCTGCGACGGAATTTTAATTTAGAACAAACGAAATTTACTGTGGAAATGATAATAAGTTGAATGTCATTCGTGAGAAAATCAATCCAGCCTTGAAACTGAATCCACCTAATCAAATAGAATTGTTCACCCTCGAAGACCTATAGGTCCAATTTACCACGCGCTAATTGAATTAATAAATCCCGATTGTAAAGAGAACATCGGCGGATTGAAGACTTAATCAAAACTAGTCTAGCATTTGTCTGGATTTGATGTGAGTGATGACATGATGGGGGTTTCGTCGGTTTTCCAACAATAGAAAACAAGCTGACCCAGCCGCCCAGAAACTATTATAGAATTACATCACTTTAACAAGTCTATTATTTCCTATCCTTGTTTACGACTGCAATAATTCTGAGAGTCCTACAATCGTCCCTACGTGGTGCCACTTGAAATGTGTAAATGGTTCACATCATAATCATTGGAATAAATGTTTAATTACAGCAGCACACACTCTTACGCAAGATACGACGAGTAAAGTGTTGGAACAATCGAATGTGGGAATTGTGGGAAGAAGGGCAACCACTACAATAGGGAAAGTTTTTTTTTCATGTTTAATTCAGTGGATAATGATGGGCTGTTGGTTATATGACGATGAGGACGAGTGAATGCCACTTGCTGGGCATGAAATCATCATCCGATTTAGGAGGCATTGCTTGATGCAAGTGAAGAACTTGTTGAGATAATTAGGATTCATAACCACGCGTGCTATAAATGATGCGAGAGCAGTGAGTGCTCGTTTAAACCATAAATAAATTCATTTTTTGCTTTTATGGTGTTTTTTCGTTGTTATGCTGATTTAAATTGCTCTAAAATTGGTGAAGTAGTGATTTAATAAGTTTACACTTTTTTGGCTTTAATATCTGCTAAAATTTTACTATTGATAGAGAGTTTCAGAAGAGCCCACTTTGGACGATTGGAGATCATTTTAAGGGGGTTTATACCAAAATTCAAAACCCTGTTCATGACTTTAATCCAGATATTCGCCTATTTGTCTGTCTCTTTAGACGCAAAAAATAGTTGCTGACATATAAGGGGAACTCCACTTTTAGGCGGTGACCCTTAATTAATTTTTTTAACGTCTTGTTAAGATCTTTCCACAAAGTTTTACCATAATTTATATGTCTGTAACACACTTGTATCGAATCAAAAAATATTCTCCATATCATCCAAAAACTCCAATCCCCACATCACCCAAATCCAAAGGCTCCAGTCTTCATCCACCTTAAAATGCGAGTAGAAAGATCCCAACCCCACTCCACCTTATCAATCGCATCCGAAGACTAACTCCTTCACATCCAAATTCGAAAACCGAACTCTCTATCAACAATTTTCCTTCTATTAGCTAGGCTTCCAGCTTGTCAATTTCATTGTCCTATTAATCATTGACTATTTTGGGTCAATGCTTTTCGTACAGCTAAGCTCCATTTTCAACTTTTCCTCACCCTTTTACAAATTGAAACACAATTTTACGATGTTAATAATGTTTATTATGTAAATTCTGTTCACAACCGACGAACACGTCCCAATTGAAAAGATCCTAATCGCTTCAAAGATCGTTGACGACTGTTCTGCTGGCTCTCTAGGTTACTTCCTCGCGTTCGTTTTTATCTGCCACAGAAGAGCTGACTGTGCGACTATCCTGTTTAGAGGCGTCCTCGTCTCCAGGATCGTTCTTTCCGTTCGGCGTTAATTCGGCTTCAGGAAGTACAGCACACCATCTTTTCATATTGCCTGAGGCCAAAACGTTAACATATTTACGCGATGTCCGCTGCGCGCCCAACGACGTATCTATCCTTCGGTAACTTGTTCGTAATAACGTAAGGCTCTTTACATCGAGGCTCCAGCTTCTTTCATGTTCCAATAGCAGATGGTTGATGGTCAACCACGACGAGGTCATCCACACTATACGATGTCGGATCCTTACGTTTTGAATTGAATCGTTCCTTCCACTTTAATGATCATGTAGAGATACGTGATTCAGCAGCCGCTCGTCGTTTCTTCATCATATCCTCAGCTTCATTCTCTTTATCAGCGCTATTGTGAAGAGCCAAAATAAGTTCGTTGGCCAACGATTCTAGAGGCTTTGTTGTCAAATACCAGCTGGTGAGGGCTCTGCCCAGTCGTAGCGTGTTCAACCATGTTATGCGCCCACTGAACCGTCCGTCCTTGTTGATCCCAGTACTTGCTATTGTACGGACGAGCGTATGAAATAATACTCAACGTTAATTTAACAACACAATGAAGTTTATTTAAATGATAATCTTACACTTCAACTTTTGCTCGATCCGTACGCGTCGACGTATCGTAGTCGAAAGCTCCAGAACTTTTCTTTGTACGTCGCAGTGAGAGAGAATTGAAATTTGTACATTGCGGTTGCAAATTCGCGGCGCTACACCACTCCCTCCCAAGTGACATTATTTATGGATGGAATGTCACGATCAGCCGACTATATTTACAAGTAGGAGTGCCGTCTCACAAAAACCTAACTGAGTTAGATTCGGGAGGCCTCCTGTCGTTTGCTGCTGCGAATGGGACTACTATTCCGCTTTTAGCCAAAAGCGAATGAAGCTTCCTGCTGGGTGGATATGTTTTCAAACCTGCTGTCCGAGCATTTATCGGCGGTATGCCTCTTGGATTTGCTGTTCTTGGAATTGGCGTTTGTGATCCGCCTGGTGTTGATTGTGGTGTCATGATATCAGCTGCTGTTTACAATGGTGATGTTGTGGGCAACATGTTATCCGCTGTTGTCCTTTGCGGCGCTTCTCTGCTTGGAACCTTCTCTTTGTGGTGCGACGTGTGTTCACGTACGTCTTCGATAAAGGCGGATTTGAGCCGTCCGGTGCTGATGTTGGCAATGCGCCCATTGATGTCGATTGCGTAGACGACTTCACTAATTCTTTTTGAAACTTTGTGCAGTCCTGAATACGGCTGAGTCAAAGGTCTCTAAACTGCGTCGATTCTCATGAAGACGTGTGAGCAAGTTTTGTTTATAAATAGCGTTTGTGTATTGCGTTGCCCTGTAGCTGAAAGACGCATCTGCATCATGGTCTCTCGCAGCTTACGTAGGAATTCGTGTTGCTCGATGGTTGTCTGCTATGGTATGATTAATTCTCCAGGAAAATTGAGTGTAGTTCCGTATAGCACCTCGGCACATGATGCTTCGAGGTCTTCTTTGACCGTTCCATGTAATCCCAGCAATACCGTGTGCAGTATTTGCGGCCAGGCTGGATTCTGCTCGTGACTCATAATTGCTGCTTTGAGCGTGCGGTGCCATCGCTCGATGAGTCCGTTAGAAGCGGGGTGATAAGGTGATTTCCTGATACGATTGCATCCCATAAACCAGGTAAGCGCCTTGAACAGCGAGGACTCAAATTGAATGCCTTGATCTGTTGTTATTGTTTGCAGCACACCAAAACGAGCAACCCAGTTGTTGTGAAATGCTTGCGCGACCGTCTCGGCGGTTTATTTGGTCAGCGGTATTCCCTCGGGCCACCTTAAGAATCGGTCGATTGCTGTAAGGCAGTATTTATATCCTTGAAACTGGATCAATGGCTCAATAATGTCTAGGGGCACGTGCCGAAATCGTTCCTCGGGCATTGGAAACTCCTGCAACGGATTTTTTTGGCGGCGGCCAACTTTCGATCACTGACATGGTATACAGCTACGTGCCCATATTTGAATGTCCCTTTTCATCTTTGTCCAGACGAATTTTTTCGCAATGGATCTGCACGTTGCTCGACCACTTGAATGTGATGGATGATGAAAGATGTCAAAGACTTCTCTACGCAATCCTGCTGAAGCAAACGGCGGAACGTTCGCTAGTGATTTGTCGACTATTACTTGTAGATAATCACCCATACTGACACGTTGTAAGATGAGTGACGTGGTATTACTTTTAGTAATTCCTATAGCTCCTAATCCGTCTGTTGTTCACGTGCCAATTCTTCCAGGTTCACTGCAGTTGGTACGGTAATCTCCTCGATTTGCGATAATGCGTCCGCGACGTTGTTAGCAGTTCCGGCTATGTATCGTATGTCTGTGGAGAACTGCGATATAAAGTTTAGATGTCGGAGATGCCATGGCGAAGCCTTGTCTGACAGTTGCGCGAATGCGTGGCTAAGCGGTTTGCGGTCTGAGAGGATGTGAAATGGTGCGCTTTCTACGTAGTGGCGGATGCTGCTGTATGCGGTCTGAGAGGATGTGAAATGGTGCGCTTTCTACGTAGTGGTGGATGCTGCTGTATATGGCCAGCAGTTGGCGATCATAAACGCTATATTTTGTTTCCGCTTTTGATAATTTCCTTTGGAAGAAAGCCAGTGGTAGCCATTGGTTTTCTTGCAGTTGCTCTAGAACCGCGCCTACCGTTACGTCTGACGCGTCTGTGGCCAATCTGAGTGGTTTATTTGTCTGAAAGTGCCAGGCTCTCTTTGCAATTCTGGAATGCTTCTTCAGCTCCTGCTGTCCACGCGATGGGTGTCTTATCGATTTTCTTTGATGATGAGAAGAAATTATTTAACGGCGCTTGGATAATTGATGAACGACGGAGTTGAACGCGAGAAAGTGGTGGCGAAATGCCTTGCGCACGAGCATTTTGGAACATTAATTTTCAGACCATTTTCGGTGAGGCGTTCAAAGACCAAGCGAAGGTGCCTCGTGTTGTTCTTCTGACTCGGAAGCGACCAGAATGTTGTCGACGTAACAAATACAGAAGTCCGGTGTCATTACCGCTGTTTTTGGGATGTCCTCTTCATTAACTGGGATGTGATAAAATGCCTTAAGAAGATCGATTTTCGAAAAAATACATTTACCGGCTAGATCGGTGGTTACGTCTTGAATGTGGCGCATTGGGTAACTATCTGGCACGGTGGCGGCGTTTAGTCTTCGGTAGTCCCCACACGTTCTTCATGTGCCGTCTTTCTTTTTTACGAGGTGCAGTGGGCTCGCCCACAGGCTGTTTAATGGGCGACACAATCCTCTGTCTAGTAAGAACTGAATTTCCGCTTTGGCGACCTTTAATTTCTCCTGGTTCAGCCTTCGAGGGCATTGCGATATTGGCGGTCCCTTAGTTATGATGTGGTGATAAATCGAGTGAGTAGTCACTTTGGTCCTAATGGCTGGATTTGTTAGACTCGGAAAATCTTTGAGTATATCGCCGTATTGCGAATTTCTTCTGATGCTCTATATAGACTCGTCTTGCATCGCGCTGATCCGACCCGCCTCTTCACTTTTTATAACAGGATCGCGTAGCCGTTTGTTTTTTTTTATGTCCACTAGTAGTCCGTAGTGATTTAGGAAGTCGGACCTCAATATAGGACGTGCTACTTGTGCGATATGAAACTGCCATGGGTACTAACGCTGAAGGCCGAGTGACACATTTAGCGTTGTCTTTCCAAACGTATCTATCGGTGTGCCATTTGCGGCGTACAATCTGTACACACCGCATTTGCGTTTCTTGTGCATTGCGTTGACTGGGAGGGCCGAGACATCAGCGCCCGTGTCGATTAAAAATTTAATTTTTGATTTCGGGTCCCATATTTCTAGGCGACTCTGACGAGAATCATTAGCCGTCGCCTGTGCGACTGAGCTAATGATTGGAGTAGTTTTCCGGTGGTGGTACACGAAAACTGCAGGGTGGACGACAGCGCACAGCAGCTGCTCCGAATCTCATATAATAGTAACACCATTTCGTGTCCGGCTTTTTTGTAACTGGTGTGGTGTTCGCCTGTCGTGTTGGGTGGCGGCACTGATTACATTGCGGGTACACGTTCTTATCTGACCGCTGAATTTTATTAACTTCAGCTCTGCCTTCCATCCTTTTTGGGGTAATGCATTCATCGTGGTAGTTTGCGGCGAGGTGCATTATCGTGATTAATCACTTGCGCTACATTGCTATCTGTGCAGCTACTAGCAATTTTGTCTGCCGCCACCGCAAGTTTGCTTAACTCTGTCACCTCTGATGCTGCGAGAATTGCTCGTGTTTGCGTGGGAAGGCGTAGAAGCCATAACGATTTCAATATGGTGTCGGACATGTTGTTTCCTGCCACTGATTGCAATTGCGTGATGGACGCTGTTCCTCTAATTCCAAGCCGTGCATCAATTGTCTGATGCGTTCGTGGTCAGTGATGCGAAAACGGACAATAGCGTTGCCTTTAAGGTCTCGTATTCGCCGGTGGCAGGTGGTGATTTTATTACGTCCGCAACTTGCGTAATGATTGACAATTCCATTTCGGAGACAACTTTGTCGAAACGAGCTGCGCCGCTTGAAATTCTGCATGCTCGAAACGTCGCTTCCACGCGCGCAACTTAAATGTGATGGCTTGGATCCCTGTTGCGTCGTGCCATGACGTTTCTGCCGGTGTTCACTGGGTTGTTTGAACCGCTAACTATGTCGTGGAATTCTTCGTTGGCTATATTCACTATGTACGGACGAGCGTATGAAATTATACTCAACGTTAATTTAACGACACAATGAAGTTTATTTAAATGATTATCTTACACTTCAAGTTTTGCTCGATCCGTACGCGTCGACGTATCGTAGTCGAAAGCTCCAGAACTTTTCTTTGTACGTCGCAGTGAGAGAGAATTTACATTTGTACATTGCGGTTGCAAATTCTATCTTGGTGAGCCAACGTTGCGATGGCGTATTTGATTGACTGATAGGTCCGTTCCACCTGACAATTAGCTCTCGGTGTTCGTACCGCATGATAACGCTAGTGCGTGCGATACTTTAATTAAGTAGCACAAATCTTTTTTATATTAAATAACAGTGCAAGTACGCGTTTAACCTCGTCACTCCAATTAACTGGTTTTAGTTAACAATCTACCTTGACCATCATCAAAAAAAGTTTAAACTTGTATTTAAAGGGAAAAAGTGCAAGAACGCATTCCTTTTATAAACTCAATTAAAACTTCGTCTCGACTTCGACATCTAATTATGACTGTGTTGTAGTCAATATCAGTTGGTAATCAAACACAACTAAGAAACAATGAGTGTAAAATGCAACTTGGTAAATTGTATTGCATTTGACAATATCTTTAAATTCGTGACGTCCAGAGCCCTTTGCAAAAGGAAGCTTCAGGGAGCTTGCACGGATGCCGCGAGCGACTGGTATCATCCTATATAGGGATGATACGCACTTCATCTGCTCCAATTCTCAAGGCTTCGATAGCATTATAAAAAGCATTCATGATAAACTGATTGATTATATTGACAGAATTAACGAAGAAACAGATCAGTTAATCTCACGACAGCACTCTCAGTCTCGAGCTAATGACGGAAGTTTTGTGGAAATGGCAAGTAGCTTCAATGAACTTGTTACCAAACTAGCAGATAGCAACAAAAAAGTAAGCAAATCATTAGAAACTTTTGGAAATCATTTCATCCAATCATCACATGATAACGATTCATGCATGATGTTATCGTCATGTCGAGAGAATGTTCTGAATATCCTTAAAAAAAACATTATGATGTTCTCAAAACATTTTTTTCATCCATAAGACGATCGAGAGACCAGGAGAATAGGGAACAGATTTTGGTCAAATTAAGGAACATTGAAAAGATCTGCAGTAATAGTAATATTCAGGTTAAACAACACCTACATCATAAAAATGAAACTTATGCAGAGCCGCAGATATCCTGTAACACGCATTCAACGGCTGAAGATCCAGCTTTATTATGTGCACAGAGTCCAAACTTTATCTACAAATTCAGAACCTTCTGGTCAGAAGAGGAGTGGAACTCCAGAATCAAAAGTCTGAAATTAACAAACTCAAATACTGGTGCGTATTCCGAAAATTTAAAGTTCAACAGTGATCTAAGCTTGAGTATGACCAACTGCCATTGCTATCGAAATCAATAGAGCTGCCAAATTCACCACCCTTTGTAAATATAGACCAGTCCTTTCTAGATCCAATCTTACCACCTACCGTAAAGGATATATTTCCAGACTCAGAGATCACAAAATCTATGGATGCGTGCGCCTATACCTTTCTCATATGCATAAGGCACCAGACACAACCTGTATCGACGGAAAAACGAAGACCAGTCTAAAAGTTATTATTTAAAGAGAAGGCCTTCTGTATGATCATGATGCACTTCAAATTGTCTATTTTCGCTCTCATGAGGAACTTGGTATTACTTCTGGTCTTGACATCTATGCCTCTTACGTTAGTTCCAATTATATCTCTTCCCTGCAAACAGCAAGGGAACATCACAAATTTTTTCGTCCCCAATAAGATACTCCTTCAACTTAATATTGTCATTTTATCATAACTGTGGTGGTCTTCGCAGTAAATTGAACCAACTCTTTCCGGGCGCAAAATCTTGCCATTTCAACTTCCTCACCCTTACGGAAACTTGGTTAAACGAGTCTCACAAGAATGAGGAAATTTAAAACAGTATTTGGAATAATTTCAGGGACGATAGGGATGACAGTGGTGTATTGGTCGCGGTATACAATTCTCTTTTGAGTGAAGTTGTAAGCACAACGTCGAATAAATTATTTCAGCATGGACTTGTGCAAATAAAACTGGAGAAATTTAACCGTTTTCTATGTCTTTCCAAAATCTATTGATGCTGTCTACAACGATGTCTGCGATGCTATAACTGCAATTACTGCAATTGCTAAGGAAAAAGACCGAATTATTATCACCGGAGATTTCAATCGACCAAATATAAGCTTTTAGTCGATAATCAGGATAATCTTCTCCCAGTTAATCTTTTGGACTGCAAAGATTTCAATTTAATGAGCACGTTTTATGGCAATGATTTACAGCAAATTGCTACTGTACCTAAACAAAATGGAAAGTGGTTAGATCTCATATTTACACATGCCTACGAAGAAGTAGTGGTCAATCCAACATAGACAACGAGCATCTTTTTTTAAGACGCTTCATCACTCCGCTTTTTCAATTGAACATTCCACTCCTGATACATTCAACTCCATTTCATACAATAATACAATTGCATTTGATTTGCGCAATGCTAATTACGATAGCATTAATAGACTTTTATCCGCTTTCAATTGGACTGGTACTCTTTCAACGTTAGATTTAGACGAGGCTCATACTAGTTTTTATCAAATAATACTTGACGCCATTGATACCTAAAATCAAAAAAAAAAGATTAGCTTTCTGAACCCTGGCTGTTTAGTGACCTCAGATACTTACGAAATCAACGGAGTAAGTTATACAAAATTATTAAAATAAACTTAAAAGAAAATACAATGAGGTTGCCAAAGAATTAAAGATAAAATCACGAGAAAAAGATTATCCAGATTCCAAAAAAGTTCTTTGATTTTCTAAACGCCAAACGTAAAATCCATGGTTATCCTTCGTCAATTACATACAAGGACTATCTTTCAACTTCTTCAGATCAGACCTGTCAACATTTTGCTGACCATTTTCAAGAAATTTATCGCGATCCACAAACCTCACCAAATTTAGTGGCCACTGAATCAACTCCAAGAACCTTAACCGAAAGCATCTCAATCTCTGAAGAAGATGTTCGTCAGGCAATTGAGGGGCTTGATTTGAATAAAGGACCTGGCTCTGATCTCATTCCACCCTGGTTTCTGGCTCAGTGTAAAGATGAACTGATACAACCCCTCTGCATCATTTTCAATAGCTCGTATCTTCCTTTCGTACTGGAAACCATCTTACATAATATCACTTCATAAAAAAGGGTGACAAAAGATCTGTTGCAAATTACAGGAGTATTACTTTACTGTCTACCATTCCTGAACCTTTTCAACAAATTATATGCAATAAAATGTCCCCAATAGTCGAACTATATCTCAATGAAGAGCAACAGGGTTTTTGAAAAAACATATCTACTACTACCAATCTTACACTGATGAAGTCCTAGTGTGAAGGACGAAATGTACATATGTATTTATATACAATAAATTCACGGTTTTGGAAACGAAAAAATAAATATTTAGTTCAATATACAAGTAATTTAAAATAAACCGTTGAGATTATAAGGGTTGATTGAGAAATCGTTCTCAAACAAGAGCCGGGGACAGGGAGATGCTGGGTTTTCAAGGAGGCCCTAACTAAAGCCAAATCGATACTCAAATGATCCGTATCCTGCAGGTCAATTTGCACCGAAGCACAAACGCCTAGGACCTACTTGAGCAGTTTGCGAGGGATAAGAAAGCTGACGTGCTGTTGCTGAACGAGCAACATCATAACAAGGACTCGCAAGCGTGGTACCCTGACAAATCTAGTACCTCGGCCATCTGGGTTCGAGACAGCGCCCGCCTTCAGGTGCAGGGCCATGGACGCGGGGTTGGTTTTGTGTGGGTGCGGTGTTCAGGGATAACATATTTCAGTGTTTATCTGACGCCTAACGAGGCAATGCGATCTTTTCGAACCAAACTCGATGCCCTGGAGGACGCTGACTCGAACACAGAGGGCCACATGCTGGTCGGGGGAGACTTCAACGCTAGAGCCATTGAATGGGGTATGCCACAATCCGACCCAAGGGGAAAGCAAATCTTGGACATGGCGGCCAGAACAGCGTTTTTTGTCCTAAATACTGGTAACACCCCTACTTTCCGCCGCTGGGGTTGCGTAGGAACCATACCCGATGTGACACTCGCCTCGGAGTCCCTGGTACCTAGAGTACACAACTGGCGAGTACTAGAGGACTACTCGGCTAGTGATCACCAGTATATAGCGGTTGAGATTAACGACAGTGCCACTCTGCGTGCATATGCCCAAACTTCAATCCTCGGATGGAGGACTGGGAGGATGGACGTTGAGAGGTTCGCTGATGCGCTTACGGCAGGCGCACCGTTGCTGGGAGCTCCGCCAGGGAGTGGAGGGCCTACAGCCAAGGACTTGGCGAACTCAACTATGAGTACCATCATAACTGCTTGCGAGTCTTCCATGCCCCGTCGGAGACCTCGACACGGTAAGCCTCCAGTATACTGGTGGTCAAACGAGATCGCCGAACAAAGAAGCGAGTGCCACAAACTTCGGCGAGAGGCCCAGCGGGTGCGAACACGGGAGGAGGCAGACACTAGGCTAGCAGCATACAGGTCCGGCAGGAAATATCTTCGCAGGCTTATTAACAAGAGCAAGGCCGATGTAAATAGGGATCCGTGGGGCCTTGGCTACAAGCTGGTCATGGGGAAACTTGGTGCCCTACGGAAGCCTTGCATACATGACGCGGAAAAGATGGACACGATAGTGCGGGACTCTTCCCCGCCCATCCCGTCCGTGTTGACGCTGTCCGTGGTGAAACAGCAGTCGAGTGCCCACTCTTCACACAGCTGAAACTGGAGGAGGCAGTCCTCTCCCTGAAAGCGAGGAAGGCTCCAGGTCCAGATGGTGTTCCAGCTGAGGTTTTGCAGCTCGTCTATCACCATTGTCCTGACTTGCTGCTCAGCACATTCAACGCTTGCCTACGGGACGGGGTTTTCCCGGTACGATGGAAGGTGGCGAGGCTCGTGCTGGTCAGCAGGGGGAAGGGAAATCCCGAATCGCCGTCTGCATACCGCCCGTCATGCATGCTAGACACGGCTGGGAAAGTGCTAGAGAAACTCATCAAGGGAAGACTCACTGACGCGATTCGTTCTGCTGGGGACCTATCTCCTCGGCAGTACGGCTTTAGAGCAGGACGTTCTACCATTGTGCGATTGCAGAGGTGGTGAACGTGGTCCAAAAGGTTGAGGCATATAGTCGCACCAAGCGACGGATCGTCCTGTTGGTGACACTCGACGTTCTACCATTGATGCGATTGCAGAGGTGGTGACACTCGGCGTCAGGAATGCCTTCAACTCCGCTAGATGGGTGGGTATTCTGGACACGCTGGAAAACTCTTTTCAAGTTTCAGAATATCTAATGTGGCTTTTGAGGAACTACCTAAAGGACCGAAGCCTGCTCTACGACACGACACAGGGCCAACGAAGGATGGAAATTACATCGGGTGTTGCCCAGGGATCTATCCTTGGTCCGGACCTGTGGAACGTGTCTTACGACGGGCTACTGAGACTTGAGATGCCAGATGAGTCGCGCTTGGTTGGCTATGCGGATGATGTTGCGGCTCTGGTCGCCGGACGCACCGTTGAACAAGCGCAACTTAGGCTAGGTATGCTAATGCGCCGAGTGAGGGACTGGATGACTGCTCGCGGGCTCAGTTTAGCACTGGAGAAAACCGAAGTGGTCATCTTGACAAAAAAGAGTATCCCTAGAGTAAGGATGATCAGTATTGGAGATTTACAAATCGAATCGAAGCCAGCGGTGAAGTACCTGGGGCTACTGATAGACTCGAAGATGAGTTTCTCTGAGCAAATCAGGGCAACGGCTGAGAAGGCTGCTTCGGGAATATCGGCCCTGAGTCGACTTATGGCCAACGTAGGGGGACCCAGCCCATCAAGAAGACGCCTCTTGATGAGTGCTGTAGGGTCAGTGCTAATGTACGGAGCAGAGGTATGGGGCGACGCTCTCAACAAGGAGGTATACCGAAAACGATTGGCACAGGTACAAAGAAGAGGAGCACTGAGAATTGCATCTTCGTATCCAACAGTCTCAGACTCGGCGGTGAGAGTGATTGCAGGCGTGATACCTGTCGCCCTCCTTGCTAGAGAGCGCCGCGCTATTTACCTGCGCCGAAACGAGGATGCGAGGAAGATGGTTGTCCGCGAGGAGAGACAATGCTCGCTCAACGATTGGCAGCAGTCTTGGAGGAATTGCACGAAGGGAAGGTGGACTGCGCGCCTCATCCCGGATGTGAGGCCGTGGCTAAATCGAAGGCATGGTGAGACTGACTTCTATCTGACCCAGCTTTTGAGCGGGCATGGGTGTTTTCAGTCTTACCTGCACAAGATCGGTAAGTCACGGTCTCCCGATTGTCGGTTTTGCCCAGGAGAGGAGGACAATGCCTGTCACACATTTTTTGCGTGTACCAAATGGGCCAGGCTGCGAAGGGAACTCTACAGGGAGACGGGAGAGCTCACCCCGGATAATATAGTTGCGGTGATGCTCGAATCGGTTGATAAATGGAACCAGGTGGCACATTATGCTCGGGCAGTCCTAAAAGATAAAAGGGACTCGCAGCAGCCGGAAGTGCTGGGGCTGGGGGATCGCTCTTCTGGAATTTCCTCTTCCCCTCTCCCCTCCCGCTAGGAAAGGGACTCCCCAGCTTGAAGGCGCCCCACGGCGTAACACAACGAGACCTGGCCCGAAGTAATGTGTCAAACGGTTCCAGGCTAGGTTCTCAGATTGAGAGGGGAGGTGGTTCGTGGGTAGTCCAAGGGTTTCCTACATGGGAGTCCCACACTGCCAGACTCGGCGGGCGTAAGTGCCTTCACCTCCCTACCACAAAAAAAAAATCACACCATACCATCTCTAGCTGGTACTTGTCAGGTGAAACGTATTTCCAGGAAAAAGAATACTATCCTCTACGATTACCATTTTAGTAATACACTTCTGAGTAGAGTCGAGCGTGTTGTGGACCTTGGCGTTGTCCTAGATACTAAGCTCCGATTCAACCTTCATAATGATGAAGCACTTTCTAAAGCATATTAAACGTTACGCTTTATCAAAAGGAGAGCCAAAGAATTTAAGAAAATTTGGGCAATAAGATCATTGTATACATCACTGGTGCGTCCTGTCCTAGTATATGCCTACTTAATTTGCAACCCTATTTTTGATGCTTATAACAATAAGTAGGAGTCAGTGCAGAAGCAGTTTTTACTTTTTGTCTTGAGGTCTCTGTATGACCCCAGGGTTTTCCATAATCTACCACAATAAGAAAATCGACTTCTATTGTTAAATTTGTCTTCACTCTCTTCTAGGAGAGTCGCGTTATCCTCTTGTCTGGTTTTCGATGGCTTGAGGGGCAATATTAAGTTAAAAATCATATCCGATAAGATCCGTATGAATGAGCCTGCTAGCAGCACAAGATACACTCCCATGCTTGCCATTAAGAGACACCAAACTATTTACGCAGACAACGAGCCAATTAATAGATATTGTAGAAATTTAAAAGGGTTTAGTGAACATTATAACTCATCCACTTCCAAGACCCTGTTTAAATCCAAAGTAATAAAATCCTTTTCTCCCTCAGATGTAGATTAGTTTAAATGCTTGTTAATTTTTTTTATAATTGGTCTGCCTTGTTTTGTCGAATAAATAAATAACTCCGCATCCGACGAAACCAAAAGTGTTTTTTTTTATCGGGCATATGGCTTTCTCTACCGACTGATTTCAAAGTCGTCGTGACACATTTTCACGATTCGCCAACGCGCTGTACTGGGCACTACCCATCGTTATCCCTCCGTCATCTCACGCTACAACCTTCCCTGGTCAAATTTGTAGTCGTTACGAATATAGGTTTCCTCCGTAAAATCTGTTATCTTTTCTAAAATTGTCGCTGCTTCGTGAGAAGCCAATCCTCTGCTGAGAATTCAATTTCTTGAATACTTCTGCGTACTTTTGATTTGTTCGATAATTAATGTCGTTTTTTTCATGGATTTTAAAGTAAATTTATCTATATTAACAACAAACATTAATCAATAATATATTGACCATTTTGTTGAATGACCTGCTGCCATTTTCCGGTAAGTTGAAAAATTCCACGTTCGAAGAAACCTTCGTTTTTAGAAACGAAGAACTGGTGCGACCCATTTTTAACAGTCTGATCGTAATCGAAATCTTCACTTTTCAAATGGTTCTGAAGGAAGCGAAAGAAATTATAGTCTGATGGTGCTGTCACGGCTATAGGGTGGAAATGGCCTCAGCTCCCAATTCAGCTCCATTAATTTTTGACGGGTTATCAAAGAGATGTGGGGCCTGGCGTTATCATGATGTAACATCACGCCTTTGAGATTGGCCAGTTCAGGGCGTATTTTCTTGATTTCTTCATTCAATTTCGGCAGTAGACATTTGAATCAATAGTTTGGTTTCTTGGAAGCAGCTCAAAGTAGACTATACGCTTGAAATCCCAACACACAGAAAGCATAATCTTCTTTTGGTGAATATTGGCGTTGGATGTCGACTTTTGGTCTCATCTTGCTTGGTCCATGATCTTTTTCGGACCACTTTATCGTATCCCAGCCAAATTAGTCCGTCTTACCAAAATGACAATGATGTCGACAACATCCCAAGTCCGCGTCAATAATCAACTCACCGAAGCCTTTGACACAAATATCGGACTAAAGCAGGGGGTTAAGCTGGCCCCATTGCTATTCAATTTGGCTCGGGCAAAGCTACCTGTCAGCATAAGGGTACATTACTATACAAATCAAGCCAAGTAGAATACCTATGCGGATGACATCAACATTTTGTCACGTTCGCTAACAACCGCCAAAGAACTTTTCCTGAAACTCGACAGCAAAGAAAAACCAGTAGGGCTACAAATCAATGAGAATAAAGCAAAGCTTATGACGCAGGCAAGGAAAATACGTCAATTACCCAAAATATCACACTTGGCGAATAAAACATCGAAAATGTGGGCGAGTTTGAATATTCAGGTTCCAAAATAACGAGAACCGGTAATAAAAGAGACGAAATACACCGAAGAATACACCTCGCAAATAAAATATTTTATTCAGTCTGACTCGGTCGACGAAGGCGGTTCATCGCTGCTCGGAGTTTGAAATTTTGAAGACATGATTAATAGTGAAGGCCCGAGAGGGGCTTTAGTGCTACGAAGAAGAAGAAGTATGTGTTGTTTTCCTCAACTTCAGCATTTAATGTACATTTATTCTATTAACGTAAATTGTTGATTAAGTTTTTTTACGAATGGCATACGATGAAAGACTGGTTTTTATAGAAGGGATACAATCCTCTTCTAGTACGAATATGAGTTTAAAAAAGCATTTGATAAGACCCTGTGTGTGTTAAAAAAGATATATATATATATATATATATATATATATATATATATATATATATATATATATATATATATAATATATATATATATAATTTTCTTTATTAGAATGTATGCGGTACAGAGGCCTTATAATACTCGTATAGTAGGTGTTCTGACAATGTCATTTCACCATCGTTTGAACATTACTTAAAACTATGCATATTATCGTATTTCTATGTTATTATTACAATTAGCTAGAGGAAAATTTAGGCAAAAACCTCTACTGAACTTATACTAGCTTAACATAACTTAACTATCTACTTATAACTAGCTAAAATCTATGAGGCTAGGTTACGGCCAAAAGATAGGTGGTAGCAGCTGCTGATTTTCAATTCGCCAGGGTATGAATTAGCGGATTGGGCGAGTCATTTGTATTTAATATTTAAATGCTGCGTTCCCCCAAGGAATATTTTGGACATTTAAAGCTGTTTTTGCGTTTCGACAATAAGACTCCTCCATCGCCATCTAGATACGAAGAAGGCCAAATTATATGGAAATGCTGGCTTGCCTTATGAACGAACGAACTGAACACTAATCTTCTGAGGTAATTTATCCAATCCTACTGCAATAAATTTAACTCAATTATTAAAACTCCACTAGCACAGGGGCACGAGCTACGCTCGCCGAAGTTTTATTGTTTAAGGCAACCTCTTTCCATATTTAAACCTATTTTTTCTCGCAGCAACCCGGGTATCGTAGGTGACGTTTATGGTCAGCTGGTAATCTGGCCTTCTTAGCATCAAGATGGCGATGATTTCTCACTATCATAGCATGATGCATACTTTCACGATAATCTAAATATATATAATTTCTTTATTGGAATGTATGCGGTACAGAGGCCTTATAATGTAGTAGGTGTTCTGACAAAGTCATCTCACCATCGTTTGAACATTACTTAAAACTATGCATATAATCGTATTTCTATGAGATACACGATAATCTAAATAGTGAGCCCAAAAAATACCAAATTCAAAATTGGCGGTTGAAAGCATCCTTACGAACTGATACATTAACTCACGATTTGATTCTTTTTTCTTTTTCTAGAATCGAGGCAGAAAGTACAGAATTTCAAAAATACAGTAAATTAAAGCCATTTCCCTGTAACTATTTGTCACTTTAACAATTCATGAAAAACGACCAAACTGCAATTTAAAATAAAATAAATACGATATATCATGTCACGTATTTGCAAAATTGTTAACTTTATAGCCAATGTGAAAATTAATTACCTACATATGTGCCAAACTAACAGAGGGAGCTTTATATGTTGAACACGAAAAGTACAACAATGCATAACTGACGAGAAATCTTCATGGTAGACATACTAACCAAACTATAGATAAAATCTGTAGCTGTAGAGAAGTCCAACGCGATTGTTTTAATGTGCCGCATGGTTGCTATCTATGTTCACGGTTATTTGATTTCAAATAATGTAAAACCAATTCATATGAAAAGTGGTTTAGTTAGCACAAGCCACAATTCAGATACATACATGTACATTGATAGATAGTCTAGTTGTCCTATCTGTCTGTCGGTTTGCCGGTTTGTCTGTCTGGCTCGGAGGAAATTCATTTGCCTGTAGGTGCTCAACTGGAACGTGTTGGGTCTAGTAGATTAGTATTGAATTTCCGGGAATATTAGTATTAAAATAGTGGTAGGAACGGTAGGCATTGTTATAGAACAAACAATCGATAAAATTGTTCTTGAAAATGTGTTAAAATCAACACTTGGAGTTTTCAATGAATTGTTAAATCGTTGTTTAATAGATACTAGAAAATAAATGAATTGGGGATCGCATATTTTTTGTGTAATGTTTGAATAATTGATCGAATGATGAAATATTAGCTGAACACTGTAAGAAAAGCCTTTTTCTCTACTATTCTTCTAATAGATGTATTCAGGAACAGATGTTTATTATCAAAACAAAGTTGAATGTACAAGATGTAGATTATGTCCCCGACTGTTCAAACCAGTGATGAAGAACGTGGCTATGACTCTTGTAGAAACTCCAATAATGATTTGAAAATAAGAATAATTAGATTTTTTTTTTGTGGTAGGGAGGTGAATGCTATTTATGCACAGAGTGTGGGACTCCCAGGCGCGACTGGACTACCCACTAAACACGTATCATGCCTGCAATCACTCTCACCGCCGAGTCTGAGACTGTTGGATTCGAAGATGCAATTCTCAGTGCTCCTCTTCTCTGTACCTGTGCCAAACGTTTTCGGTATACCTCCTTGCTGAGAGCGTCGCCCCATACCTCTGCTCCGTACAGTAGCACTGACCCTACAGCACTCATCAAGAGGCGTCTTCTTGATGGGCTGGGTCCCCCTACGGTCGCCATAAGTCGACTCAGGGCCGATATTCCCGAAGCAGCCTTCCCAGCCGTTGCCCTGATTTGCTCAGAGAAACTCATCTTCGAGTCGATCAGTAGCCCCAGGTAATTCACCGCTGGCTTCGATTCGATTTGTATATCTCCAATACTGATCATCCTTACTCTAGGGATTCTCTTTATTGTCAAGCCCGCGAGCAGTCATCCAGTCCCTCATTCGGCGCATTAGCATACCCAGCCTAAGTTGCGCTTGTTCAACGGTGCGTCCAGCGACCAGAGCCGCAACATCATCCGCATAGCCGACCAAGCGCGACTCATCTGGCATCTCAAGTCTCAGCAGCCCGTCGTAAGACACGTTCCACAGGTCCGGACCAAGGATAGATCCCTGGGCAACACCCGATGTAATTTCCATCCTTCGTTGGCCCTGTGTCGTGTCGTAGAGCAGGCTTCGGTCCTTTAGGTAGTTCCTCAAAAGCCGCATTAGATATTCTGGAACTTGAAAAGAGTTTTCCAGCGTGTCCAGAATATCCACTCATCTAGCGGAGTTGAAGGCATTCCTGACGTCGAGTGTCACCAAGAGGACGATCCGTCGCTTGGTGCGACTATATGCCTCTGCCTTTTGGACCGCGTTCCGCCGTACTGCCGAGGAGATAGGTCCCCAGCAGCACGAATCGCGTCAGTGAGTCTTTCCTTAATGAGTTTCTCTAGCACTTTCCCAACCGTGTCTAGCATACATAACGGGCGGTATGCAGACGGCGATTCGGGATTTCCCTTCCCCTTGCTGATCAGAACGAGCCTCGCCACCTTCCATCGTACCGGGAAAACCCCGTCCCGTAGGCAAGCGTTGAATGTGCTGAGCAGCAAGTCAGGACAATGGTGATAGACGAGCCGCAACACCTCAGCTGGAACACCATCTGGACCTGGAGCCTTCCTTGCTTTCCAGGAGAGGACTGCCTCCTCCAGTTCCAGCTGTGTGAAGAGTGGGCACTCTACTGCTGTTATACCATGGACAGCGCCAACACGGACAGGATGGGCGGAAAAGAGTCCCCGCAATATCGCGTCCATCTTTTCCGCGTCATGTATACAAGGCTTCCGTAGGGCACCAAGTTTCCGCATGACCAGCTTGTAGCCAAGGCCCCACGGATCCTTGTTCACATTGTCCACTAGGTCTTGCCAGCAGCGAGCCCTGCTACTGTTGATCAGTTTGCGAAGGCATTTCCTGGCCGACTTATATGCTGCCACCCAGTTGCATGCCTCGTCACGGTTCCGCGCCCGTTGAGCCTCACGCCGAAGCTTGTGACACTCCCTCTGCTTTTCAGCGATTTCAGTAGACCACCAGTACACAGGGGGCTTTCCGTGCCGGGGTCTTCGACGGGTCATAGAAGCGCAGCAAGCAGTCTTAATTATGCTCATAGTAGAGTGCACCACGTCTTGAGCTTCCAGTTCTTCCGTCCCCTCCAAAGCTCCCTGCAGCGGCTCACCTGCCGTGAGAACCTTGACGAACCTCTCGACGTACATCCTTCCGATGTTCCATTCAGTTGTGGAAGGCTGAGAGCACGGACGTCGGGAGACAGCATCACTTATCTCAAGCAGAATGCACTGATGATCACTGGCTGAGTAGTCCTCTAATACTTTCCAGTTGTGTATCCTCCGTACTTAGGACTCCGAGGCGAATGTCACGTCCGGTATGGTTCCCTCACAGCCAATTCGGCGGAAAGTCGGCGTGTTTCTGGACTTTAGTACGACGAGGGCCGTCCTAGCCGCCATTTCCAGGATTCGTTTTCCCCGCGGATCCGTCTGAGGCATGCCCCATTCGACTGCTTTAGCATTGAAGTCGTCCCCAAAGAGCGCTTTACCCCCGTCCACAACTCTCCGCTTGAAAGTCACTGTTCCGAACCCAGATAGCGGCAGTACCAGTTTCATCAGAGTACCATAATGCAGGACTTTTATGATGGTGTTGCTCACTCAGCTGCAAGAAGTCGGCTTTCATGTCCCTCGCAAACTGCGCAAGCAAATTTTGGGCGGTTGAACTGCGGTGTAGGTTTAGCTGCAGGATGCGGGTCATCGAAGCTCTGATTTTGCCTTGGCTAGGGCTTCCTGGAACACCCGGCATTTTCCTGATCCCAAGACGTGTCCAAAATCAAGTTTTGGATCAGCATCCTTGCAAAGAATACAGTGTGCCTCCTTCGTACACTCTTTTCTTTTATGTCCCATTTCACCCCATTTGTAACATAGGGAACTCCTATCGGGTCCTTTGCATACTTGTGTGGTGTGACCCTAACCAAGGCATTTGAAATATTGAAGAGGCGTTGCTCTTCGCCGTATCCTACAGACAACCCACCCAATTCGTACTTTGCCCTTGTTCAGGAAATGTTCGGCATCCTTTTCGGTCAAGTCAACTATGGCCATGCGTTGTCCCCTGTTGTTTTCTGGTGTCAGTCTTGCTTTGATCCTTCCCGCGCTAGGGAACTCTTTTTTTTTTGATGGCATCTTCTACCTCGGCCAGATTCGTCACGCAGTCTATGTCTCGTATTTCCATCGTTGCCATCGGCTCGAGCGGGGCTATAGTTGCGCTTTTGCCGAGGACTTTCTTTACTGCGTCACAGAATGCATCTTTATTGCCGGCCTCTGCTCCGAATTCGACCAGTATGTGGCCCGACCGCGTTGGTCGTACTACTTTAATGGTAGTATTGGTGTCTTCGGGCCTTACGTTTCCCTTGATGTCCCGCAGTACTTCCGCGTAGGATCGGCCATCTTGGGGCTTTACAAGCAGTGCCTGCTACCGGGGTCTTCGTCGGGGCTTTTGCCTCTCCTGCTTTGCATCAGGTCCTTTTTGTAATTGGGCGTCCGTACAAACTTTACTTTCTGGCTTTTTTTGAAAGAGTTTCTTTGCAGCTTTCTTCGCAGCTTTCTTCGCTCCTTTTGTAAGCACTGTCTGGAACCCCTGATCTAGTGCTCCACGCCCTTCAAGACGCCGCAGGAATTTCAGTCTGTATTCTCCGTTTTTCGTCCGTCTTCACTGTCGTTGTGTTAGTCTTCGTTTTTGTCGTAGTTAGTATCGCTCGCGATGTACTGTTGACATCGTGGTTGCAACCTCTGGTTGTGTCGTCGTGATTATTTTTCGTTTCTTTTTCTGGGTATTTGTGGTCTTTTGATTTTGTTTGCTCCAGTTTTGTTGGGTCCCCCTTCGGAGCCGCTATCTCCGTTCGTGTGTGCAGTCGCCTTTTTGGTCCCATGGTTATCTTTGCAGAGCAGGGAGGCCATGCGAGGGTTGGCACAAGCCCTTATTGGGACAAGTGCTCAGAGCCAGACCAGCGCTAATCGGGAGTCCGTCTCAACCGAACCTACACCACCAAACCAATGGTGCGAACTTCGAACTTACTCCGAGGCCTGCCAAGGTTTTATCAGGACGGAGACGGTATGATAGTTGAATTGGAGCCGTTCACACACGAGTTTCACCTCGGCGCTACTGTGCAAAGCAACGAAGTCCAAACCATCACATCTGCCAGCCCAAAGCGTCATTTCCAGTTCGTTGTCCAAAGCGTAGTCCAGATCCAATCAGAGTCGTTACCTGTCATCCCAGGAGGGAACCTCACGGCGCCCCTCATATCCTCGGGTCTGTGGGGGCGGCGCTCCCCAAAGAATGCTAGCCTCCAAGAGTGCTCTTGTTGACCGGTATTCTCCCTGCGGGAATTTCCTCCGGTACGTGGGGGCGGAACTCCCCAAAGAATGCTAGCCTCCAAGAGTGCTCTTGTCGACCGGCATTCCCCCTGCGAATAATTAGATATTGGCACAAGACGAGAATACCACATAAGTGAAAAAATAACATTTTCCCGTGAAGTGTAACTTAAGCACTCCACTTCCATTATTTAACCACAGCTACAATATCCCTGAAGTGTTTAAAACCAGTAGATTTGCTTTAATTATGGCTCTGCCTCCCAGAAATCCAGACAGGAATTAGTGTACGGAACCGTGTGATATTAGAATAGGCTATTTCTTCTCAGTTTCTATGTCAGCACAGGATCTTTAGCCACTGCTCTTCTCTTTGCCAGGGGGACAGGCCTCTGTTTCTTATAAATTGTGTGAATTTGCTGCCTTGCATTTAAATCTTTGCAGATTTATAGTGTCCTCATTGTCGTTGAAGTGCCTAGAGCTCCTTAAACCCACCCACCTCTCATAAAAAGTGAATGATCTTCGTTGGCTGCAGGTATCCAAAATGCTCCTCAAAAGTTCCCGCACTGTCTCTTTTTCTCCAGAACAGAACCTCTTTAGAATGTCATATTCCCTAATTTTTCATCTACGAACCAGAACCATTTTCCTTGAAATCAATTTTCTTAAGATGTCTTACAAATTCAGAGTTGCTCCGTTAAATTGATTTTTGCCTAGTTTGATGCATGATTCAAATCATTTCCTATCATAGGCCTTCAACCACGCTTTCGATATTTTAAATCCTGGATGATTTCTTGAGAGTTTTTAACGTTCCCTAGATTCTATTTGTAGATTTTAATATTCCTGATCATTACACCTGCGTTGGGTGGGTCCTGTTTCACTCTTGAAATCAGTCTAGAGTCCCAAGTGTTCAGGCCTAAAATTCGGTATCACTCAGTTAAGTGTACTTGGATAGTGCTAACCTTGATTGTTCCTTTTGGAATGTTCTAACTTAAATCGCAGAAGAATCTATGGCATAGTGGAGATTCGCCTGGGCTATACAGATAAGTTCCTCATGTATAGGCTGGGTTGCAGCCTCGATATATTTGTGTTACTGTGCTCCTGATTGTCGTAGCTGATCTCAAATAGATCGAGCTACTCCAGCTATGTTGCCCAGGTTTCCTTTTTCAGATCCAGTTGCTCTGGTAGCGTAGTCGAATTTGCTTTCTCTAGGTCCGATTTCTCAGAAATTATAGTCTTATTTGCCTTCTCTAGGTTTGACTTCTCGACCGAATTTTGCTCTTCAGACGGGTCGGCCAGATTGCCTTCTAATTAAATTTTGAGATCTAAGCTCCTTTGTGCTAAGTTCTGTGGTTGGCTCTTGTTGAGTTCTTAAGACTGCCGAAGATTTCTCGGCGTCTCTTAGTCCTTTCACATGAAACTTGACAATCCTAGCCTTTCCTGATATTAAAGTCTACTGACTCCTTATCAATATCTCCGCACTCTAATTATCTTGAATCCTTTCACATGCAGATACCTTTGTTGGAGACCGCATGACGAGTAATGCGCTTATCACCCTCCAACAAGCTCAGTTGTATGACCATTTTTTCAAGTTCGGGATATTGAGCTGTCGTTTTCACAGTTAACCAGCAATATCCCTAGCTTCAAGCAAATACCTTCCAGTTTGAGGTCGTTACCAAATTGTGCCCCCATGTGATAGCACTTGACAGCTGAGTAAGCTCGTGAGTTGAAAGAGATCGGTGCAAAAATTACTGCGATCTGCGTTTTAGTGTACTTATATAGCTTCCACTGGCTCTAGCCACATCGGTCCTGCTACTTATCTGGTTAACTTCCCGCTCCTATGGTTGCCTTTTCTACTGACCTTAAGGGGTAATTGAGTCCCTACCTCGTTTCTCTATAATTCCTGTAGGACAGATGCTATGACAATTCCTTGTGCCTTGGGTGTGTCACTTTCTGCAGCCTTTTTCATAACCTCTTCAGGTGAAATTCCCCCAGCTATATACCTCAGATAGTACTTTGTTTCAGCCCCACTTAATCCTTTCCTCAGCAGTTTATTTCTTTCTCTCGGTTGTTCAACCTTTATTTGCCAAGTGAATCTTCGTTATTGATTTGCATGTTCTGCAGCAAAAGGGGATATGGTATCCCCTTGTGATATAGTACCATGATACTAGGTTTAGCCATGGTAACTTTTGCAAGGGTTTTGTTGCCGGCCATTTTCCTCTTCGCAGAGGAATTCATCTCCTTTAGAATTAAGAGTATATTCCCTCGTTAAATAAATTTTTTTTCACGCCTTCTCCAAATTATTATGTGTTTACGTTCCGTTTTAATTTTATATAATAATTTATCTGCAACAAATGCATCTACAAGCAACCTCGGGCCCGACAGAGAAAATCCATTCAGGTGTAGACTGTTGTTAATGAGCGCACTATCGAAACAAGGAACCGAGCGTAGAAAAAGCCAACAAAACCCAAATTCAAACTTCAAATATAACCTATGCCCCAATAGGGGAGTCAGCAATTGATGCATCATCTTTAACGGTAGGAACATCGGTTAAAAATCATGGATAGATGCCAAACGGAGAATGAACAGAAAAAGTAGAGTAGATGGTCCAACTGGGCATAGCTGTGGCTTTTGAGCGCAGCACAAAACTATGTGCATCCCGGAGCATGCCATATGAACGGGGAGGAAATTAGAACAATCCGTGGCAACAACGGGCAACAGTGCAAAGGTGTAACAGGGAAAAATCGCTGTTCAGTGACGCACTTCCTTCCGTCGCCCAAGCGACTGAGGTAGGTATATCGAAAATCGATTGTCTCTCTCAAGAAGCAACTCCAAAAAGCTCGATGGCCCTTGACCACTCCGAAGAACAGCGGCTTATTTCGAAAGCAGGGAATATAGTCAAACAATTAAAAGCTGCTTGCCGCGTACAAAAACCATCAATACAAATGTCAAAAACGGATATCTCGAGCTAGAGGAGCTAATGGTTCGCATCACGCACTACAGGCAGTGGTTGCTTAAGATGAAAAAAATCTTTAGTTGAGAAATAGGGAGAGTATGGCAGGCAGCCCAATCCAAGGTAATCACCTGAAAAGCAGGAAGAACGAGGCGCCAAAAGAAGCTGCCACTTCTGATATGGAATTTCAGGGAGTGCAAAATATGGCAGCCAGAAAAGCAGCCAAAAAGATTTCCCTTAAAGAGCCAACAAAGAGCCTCCCGAAGAAGGAAAGAACAGATATTCTCCCTATACGACGCGGAAACCAAAAAACGAACCACGATGCAAATCTCTACGTTAGGCACTGCCTATTAAATCAACTGAAGCCAGATCCAACGCAAATGTGCTGCGTGAAATAAAAGCGGCAGTCAAACCGGTTGAGATGAAAAGCTGTGCGACCAACACGTTCCGGAGGCTTACTGGTGGAATCCAGACCAGAAGCCACCAACAAAAACACATTCCGTGATGCTTTCAAGAACCAGCACAATATTGCCTTGCTTGAGCCGATGGCAAGCGTAGAAATCAGAGAACTCGATAGTATCACGGACAACCCCGAGGTAGATTTATTAGAAGTTCGCTAGTTTAAGTGAAGTTAAAGTAAGACTGACACGGGAAAACGCTATACGACATCGTGGGGCTATTCTCGACAACACCGATAAAAACGCGAAAAAAATACTGGTGAGGGAGAAAATCTAAATAGGCTGGGTTCTGTAGTAGACGAAGAATTGAAAATTCCTCTCCGGTGCTTCATGTGCCTTGAATATGGACATACGGCATTTGGCTGTAGTTAACCCAACAGGAGCTCTTTGTGCTATAATTATGTTCAAGAGGCAAAAAAAGAAGGAATGCATGTCCAAGACACAATGATTTCTCTGCAAAGATGTGTTGCCGGAATCTGCCGTCCTCAATCGCGTGGTATGATCAACAGAATGCTGGGTTTTAAAGGAGGCCCTAATCAAAGCCAAATCGGTACTCTAATGAGCCGGATCCTACAAGTAAATTTGTACAGAAGCACAAACTGACCTGCTCTTGCTCAGTGAGTAGCATCACAAAAAGCACCCGCAAGTCAAGTTGCGCAGGGCCATAGACGAAGAGATGGCTTTTTGCGAGTGAGGTGATCAGGAACAACATTTTTTAGCGTTTATCGAACACCGATCAAACCAATTCCAACTTAATGCTTTGAAGGTTGCTGTCTTGAAAACAGAGGGTCAGGAGCTCATTGTGGGAGACATCAATGCTAGAGCTATTGAATGGGGCATGCTTCAATCCGGCCGCAGAGAAAAGTGAGTTCTTGAAATGGCCGCCAAAGCAGCACTTGTTGACCGAAAAACTGGGAATATCCCTATTTACTGCCGCTGGGGTTGTGAGCGAACCAAACCCGACGTGATATTTACTTCAGAGTCTCTGGTGCCAAGATTACACAACTGGCGAGTATAACTGTTGAGTCTACTCGGCCAGCGACCATCAATTTATTGCCTTTGAGATCCGCGGTGGTGGTCTTCGTTATACATAAGCCTAGACCCCAGCCTTTGAACGGTAAACTGGAAAGACGGAAGTCGGAACGTTCGTTGTAATGCTCATGGCAGCTGATGAGAGCTCCACCGGGGAGTGGAAGACTTACCGGCGAAGACGTGGTGAACTCAACTATGCGTATCATCATATCTGCTGCAGGTCTGCCATGCTCTATCGAAGACTCCAACACGGTAAGCCTCTAGTATACTGGTGGTCAACAGAAATTGCTGTACAGCGTGGGAAGAGCCAGATCGGCCAGGAAATTCCTTCACAAGCTAATTAACAAGAGCTGCTGATAAACTTTCCTGCAAATATGAATAGAGATCCGTTGGGTCTGGGGTACAAGCTGATCATGCGGAGGCTCGGCGCCATACGAAAGGCAAGTCTATCCCTGGGAGCAATGTAGGCATCAAGACCACCAGATGACGCTTCTTCCGAAGTACTGCAGCTTTTCAACAATCTTTGCCCTGACATGCTGCTTAGTATGTTCAGCGCTTGCCCGCGCGAAGGAGTTTACCTGGAACGATAGAAGGTAGCGGAGCTCAGACTGATCAGCAAGAGAAAAGGATATCCCGAATCGACGTCTGCATACCGTCCGTTGTATATGCTTAAAAACGGCGGAGAAAGCGTTCCAGAAATTCATCAAGGGAAGACTCACCGATGCAGTCCATCTGTTGGGGACTTATCTCCTCGACATTATGGTTTTAGAGCAAGTCGCTTCACTTTTGTCACGATTACGGAAGTGGTGAATGCGGTCCGGAGGTTCATAGCCAGCCTAGAAATACGTTGCGCTACTGGTGATGCTTGATTTCAGACATCGTAATAGTTCCACTAGATGAGCGGATATTCTGGAAGCACTGGAAAAGTTTCAGACTATCTCATGCAGACTTTGAGCGACTACCTGACGGATTGGAGCTGCTCTATGACATGGAAGAGCGTCGGCAAAAGATAGAAGTTACACCGGATGTTGCTGACTGCACCATCCTTTGCCCAGACTTGTAGAACATTACGTGCTACAGGCAGATGAATCGTGCTTGATCAGCTATGCAGATAATATCATGCAAATCGTGGAATACATCTTTGAACGGGCGCAACTTAGTCTTGATAGGCCAATGCACCAAGTGAGAGACTAGAGGACTGCTTGCGAATTCAGCGCCGCGTTAACAAAGATGACAACCCCAACAGTAAGGAGGTTTAGTATTGGGGAGGTGCTTTTTGAAATTAACTAGCAGTGAAGTATCTGGGCTTTCAGATCTATTAAAAGATGGGTTTCTCCGAGTAAAGCAAGGCAATTTTTTTGTGTATGGGCGGTGAGTACCATTTATGCACTGAATATGGGGCTCACATGCTCGCCAGCGACTGAGCTACTCGCTAAACACCTCCCCTGTCAACCAAAGGATCTAGCCTGGAACAGGTTGATACATTACTTTGGGCCAAGTCTCGATTTTTTATGCCTCGAGGCGGCTTCAAGCTGGCGGAGCCCTCCTCTAGCGAGAGGGGAGGAAGGAATTGCCAGACAAACGATCCCCCAGCCCGGTCATAATGTGCCACATGGTTCCATTTGTCAACCGTTCCAGGCATCACCACAACTATACTTTTCGGGGTGAGCTCTTCCGTCGCTCTGTAGAAGTCCCGTCGCAGCCTGTTCCATTTTCTGCACACCTAAGATGTCTGGCAGGCATCGTCTGCTTCTCCTAGCCAAAATCGAAAGTCAGAAAACCGTGACTTACTAATCTTGTGCGGGTAAGACTGAAATCACTCATGCCTACTCAAAAGCTAGGTCAAAAAGAAGTCAGTCTCATCATGCCTTCGATTGAGCCATGGTCTCAGAACCGGGATGAGCCGCGCAGCTCACATTCCCTTCGTGCTATTCACCCAAGACTGCTGCCAATCCTTGAGTGAGCGCTGTCCTTCCTAGCGGACAACCGTCTCCCTTGGGTCCTTACTTCGTCGCAGGTAAATAGCACGGCGCTCTAGCGAAGAGCAATAATTCTCACCACAGAATCAGAGACTGTCAGATATGAAGAAACAATCCTCAGTGCTCTTCTTCTCTGTACCTGTGCCAAGTGTTTTCGGTACACCTGCTTACTCAGTGCGAAATCAGGGTTATGGATAACAAAGCTGCAGCGGGTTTATCGGGTAGGTGGTAGGTAGAGGAACCCACCTCATCAAGAAGGTGACTTTTGATGAGCGGAGTACAAACTGTGCTACTGTACGGATCAGAAATATGTTGTGACGCTCTCAGGACGGAGCGGAACCAAAAATACTCGGCAAAGGCACTGCGATGAAAATGGTTGGCGATTTTGTCTACATATTGAGCAGTGGTTAGACTGATTTCTATCTGATCCAGCTCTTGAGTGTGCATGGACATGTTCAACCTTACCTTTACAAGATTGGTAAGCATGGGCTCCCGGTTGCATATTTTGCGCAAAAGAGGTGGATGGTGCTTGCCATACAGTTTTCGTATGCAAGCACTGGGACAGGTAGCGTGGTGATCTAATCGTGAAATGGGAGAGTTCTTTCCGCATAGCCTAATTGGAGACATGCTCAGATCGGTGGATAAATGGAACTTCTCTCATCGGTAAATCCGACAAAAGTGAAAATAGTATCTACCTATATGCATGGCATGCCTGCCAGTCCAGCAGTGTCCGATAAGAACGGCTATCATAATGCAAAAAAAACTCCCTACTCTTAGTTGTTCTGTAGTATGTCCGATGGCAAATGCTTTCCAGTTTGTCTAGTTATCGCACAGGACGATTCTTTTAAGAACTCTAAGAATCCTTTAAGTATTTTTGCTCAGTGGCTAACTTAAAATATTGACCATCAGAATACCAATCGGGGTCCTTCAGAACGCTTCCCGTAAAAAATTACCAGCTTTTGCAAAGCCGTCTGCTTCAGCTCACCCTTTATGTCGCTACGTTCTGGCAACATAACGAGTTTTTCCCGAATGTTTAGAAATAACGTTCAAAGATGAACGGAGATGCTGTAGTTTGGTTGCCAATTCTTTCCTTGTAGAAACATGAAGTCAAAATCTTGGTTTTGAGATATTTGGGCGATTGTATAGTCAATGGTCCTGGAAATTGGCAGCCTCTGATATTTGTACATGGCCAAGATGTGCCCTAGTCGCAGCAATCACTACACTTAGTCTTGCTGCTGTACGTATTGTAACGCCTAAAGACCATCGTTGGTGCTTTACAGAGTGTCCCTGTTATAAATCGCAGTCATATACACTTTGCCCGGGTGATTACCGGCAGCAGACCTACATAAGTAGCTGCTGGCTAATGCCACTGTTTACGTTCTAACTTCTTAGACCGTTTTTACGGCTTTGTAAACTAATTTTACAAAGAGCTACTAGCTTCTTGTTCTGTCGCACCATCTGTTGGTTTGTCGGTCCATCAGTCCGTGCATCGCAGCAAGTTTTTTTCAGGAAGTAGCTACAAAGCTCAAAGCTTGTAGGCAGATCAGAAGTCGTGATCTCTCGAAACTATTGGTATGATTGAAGATTTTTAAGGTGCCCCTCCCCCCCTCGTACTGAAGTGATCATTAAAAAATTGCATTGCCAGTTTGTATATCAGGCGGTCCAGGGGGAAGCAAAAAGTATGAAAACTAATTTAATTTAAAGCGATCATTCAATGTGCACCTTATCGAAGTATTTCTTGGCTTTATTCATAAATTCCGTAAAAAAAAAATGCCTGTATTTCATGGTTTGAGCACAAAACTGTGCTGACAGGAGCAAATACCTGCGGAAACTATATTAGAGACTTGGATTTCCCAGATTTAGAGCATTTCAATCAATCATTCTTTAGTCTGTTGAATGTAAAAAATTAATTGTGATTATTCTTGTGATAATGGGGAAGGAATTTATATAGCATATTTAGTACTTACAATTATTACAATTAATAAACTTGAAAGACCATGCATGAGTGCAGTATTACTGAAGGAAAATCATTGGAATTTCTCATATAATCTCACAATATTTAATTCCACTTGTTTCAATCAACAGTAAACTACCACACTTAATGTCATTCATGCTGCGGTATTGTTCTTATCGCTCAACGGTACCTCGACTCCTTAACTTACCAAAGTAAATTACACTCATATCATTGCTCCGCACGTACCATGATTCCATGCTCCTCAACTCGTACCAAAGGAAATCGTCCATAATGCATGCTACATATAGTACATTCCTGCACACATAGATCTCAAGTAGCTTCATGGGGTCCCTACAAGTTCTGATTTCTTATTCAATTAAGACATTGGTCGTCTTTTTCATTCCATTGCAAAACTGCAAAACGTGCTTAATAGCGATAACTTTTTACCCATTGAGAAAATGTCACGTTTGCACTGAGAAAACTTTGTCCTTAGTTTACTGGAAAAGAAATGAGTGCGGTCAGCACTGACTC
Source organism: Odontomyia ornata (assembly GCA_963969285.1). Classification (NCBI taxonomy): domain Eukaryota; kingdom Metazoa; phylum Arthropoda; class Insecta; order Diptera; family Stratiomyidae; genus Odontomyia; species Odontomyia ornata. Next base: position 88,560,545 of record OZ017742.1, read on the forward strand.
ATTTTCTTGTGGTAAGACTGTGTCTGAGGTCAGTAGCTTCTATTTGTCGCGTGTGCTTTAACAGTTGCATATTTTCATTTTAACTTATCCTTATTAGTGGTGATGTTTCTACTTTACAGCTTTTATTTTTCCTCAAAGCAAATCCGGATCTCACCTACAACTATCTTGTTCTTGATATCAAAAGAAAATTTCACCCATAAATTAGATACCGTCTATCCTACGACAACTTCTCGCAAAGCTCCTCTGAAAGCAAAATAACATAAAGTTGTGTTATCCTCAGAATAAAACTAATCCCGGCAAGGTATTTTTCTAAAGTGGTTGAATCCTTGTTGCCTACAAAGTAGCCATTGAGGATTATCGCATGGTGACTATAAAAAGGGTTGGGTGGCTCTAAAAAAATATAAAAGTGATCAATAGAAGGAGACTAAAAAGAGATTTTATGGTCAAGGGAAATGCCAGCAGAGGTATAATACGTTCCCTTAAAGGTAGAACAAGTTCAGGGTAAACAAACTGCCACACCTTCTTTTATTTCCTCATTTTAGCTTGGCTACAGACAGTTGACCATGCCCTGTTTCCACGAGGGAGCCTTGGTATTCACTCAAAAGTTGTTTTAAGTCCCTTACCTGTATTGATTTTTGTTTCAACATGACTTGATTTGCATATAAGTCCTTCAATTATCCGTTTGACATTTAATATATTTCAGGAAAAAATGGAACGGGGATTGTTATTTTCGTATGCAAAAATATTGCTTGTTAATGGGAGCGTTTGAATTCGAAATTGAGCTTTTTGAATAAATTACTCAACTACTTCAAATTATTTCCCATAATTGGGTTCGTTTCTGAACGATTCTCAATTTCTTCCATAGTAGATGTCAGAATATCTCTTCGACAGAACTTTTCCATAATTTTTTTTATCAAAATCAATTAAATTAATTCCATTGTATTCAGTAGCTTGAGTGTAAGTCAATTGCAATTTACAGATCTACTTGCTATCAAAAGAAAGTCAAGGTAAGGTCTTAAAAAAACCCCAGATTCAGTGGTACATCTCACACAAATTTTACTATTCGATCCAACAACGTAGCTTCAGGTATTTTTAATGCTTGGTTTACACATGGTTCTGTGCTTGTTTTTTTTCGGGTGGATCGTAGTAGTCTTTGCGCATAGACGTCTTTTAAGTCGCTCCTGTCAAAAGTTTTCAAAAATTAAATTAATTTTTTAAAAACGTTAGTCCGAAGTTAATTTTTATCGGAAAAAATTTTATATTGTCGAAGCAATCGACTCAGGAAATTTCTATCGAATATTTTTACTTCGATTGGTAACGAAAAACAAATTCACAAAGAAAATTTCGCCGCTGGTATGGAGGAGCCCAACGGCTTCCCACCGTTGGGGTAACCTGGGGAAACGACGAATACGAAACTGGCGACAATCACCAAAAGAAAACATAACGAAGAAAACTCCGCAGATGGAGGGTGCAAGCTACAAATAATAGCGGACAATCAACAAATGGCCAAATTGCAGAAAGAAAATGATGAACTAAGGCAAGAGATACAGTGTCTCAAGGATCTTTTCAAGAAAGGGATGAAGCCTTAAAAAAAACGCAGCCACGAAATCAATGGCAACAGGTAACAAAGCCGAAGAAAAGTGCAAAGCAAGTAAATCCAGAGGAAAGTCTAAGTGCTGGTGGCACCAACGAGTGCCAAAATTATTTTGCAGCGCTGGAGGGATTAACCGAAGATATGGAAATCGAAGAAAACATCGGAGGTAATTTTAATCAAGATAATGACGTTAATTTTATTCAATATTTAAAGAACAAAAATAAGGAGAAAAAACCAGCCCGCAGTTCTGCTGGTTGCTCTGAAAAAGCTTCCAACAAGACAGAAAAAGTTCCGCCAATCAACGTGTTCGGACAAACCGGGAAAGATATGGTTCGGCTATTGGCAGCCGAAAATAAACTGGCCAATTTCGAAATCAAAAGAGTTAATGCCGAAAAATTAACTATAAGGACGAAATCACTGGTTGATTTCAAGTCAGCGAAAGATGCGCTGATTTCTGGGGAGGTTCCACACTTCACCTATACCCCAAAAAGTGAAAAAAATCAGACCTTCTTGTTGAAGGGTTTGGACAGCGGAGAGGATACGGTCGATCTTCTTCAGGTGCTCAAGGAGGCTGCACCAGATATTGATTTTGTTTCAGTCAAAGCCTTTGCGACAAGAAGGTCGACCATTGAAAGGAAGAATTTACCACTTTACCTGATGCAAATTCCAAATAAGAGCAGTCCAAGTGCCCTTCAACAAATAAGGTACCTGAATTTCAGAGTGGTGAGGTGGGAACGCCTCCAGAAAAAAGAAGTCAACCAGTGTTACCGGTGTCAAAGATTTGGACATTCGGCTGCCAATTGTGCCATGCACTATCGTTGCGTTAAATGCAAAGACGTTCATGCTCCCGGTGAGTGCAAAATTGGCTCAGACGGAGCCTAAAGAAAAATTATAATGCGTTAACTGCGGTGTTTTTGGTCACCCAGCATCATATCGAGGATGCTCCCGATATCAAGATGCAAAAGGTAAATTTGCTCCTAAGCAAACACAAGTACACCGTAATATCATACCTTCCAACTTCGTCAAGCCCGGAGTATCATTTGCACTCGCCGCTAGAGGACCAGCAGAAAATGCTGGAAATAATGTAAATAATGTAAGTGGCAATAATGAGCTGCTTCCCAAAATTTACCAGCAACTAAATTCTTTATCAGAGAGAATCGACAAACAAGATTCAAAAATTAACTTTGCTTTTCAGCGTTTAGGTCTTTCAAATGCCTAATAATAACTTGTCATCCAGTCATATTCCCATGGATAGGCTTCGCCTCATATCGATCAACGTCAACTCTATCGTTGCTAAAAAAGCCTGACATCATACTTCTCACTGAAACCCACCTCAATTCATGGCATTCCATGGAATTCAAAGATTTTGCATTCGTAAGAAACGATAGGGTAATAGGTGATGGGGGAGGTGGCACCGGGATATTGGTTCGAAGACCCTATTGTTTCCAAAATATTGAAAAAGTCGAATTCAAAAACTTTGAATTTCTTGAAGTGTCCGTCATCGAAATTTCACTGCCAGGTGGGGATAACCTCTTCGTTATCTCTGCCTATGCAACTGGTCAAAATGTTCTCAAGTTCAAGGAAGAGGTCAATTCCTTGTTTGAAATACTCGAATTGAACAGGCTGCATAGTTATTATATTTTTGCCGGTGACCTGAATGCCAAGCATACATCATGGCTAAACGCCACCAATAATCCAAGAGGTGTATTCCTGAAATCATGGATAACAGAGAACCAAATTGAATACAGGTGCAACCTATATGGGTCGGAGCTCCCAACATACCCTAGGACAAATTCATATTTGGACCTCTGCATTGCTGACGCAAGACTTGAATTCAGCTTTAATAGTCCTCAACGGAAACTGCAGGTGCTTCCTTACGATAGCGACCATAACGCAATCGTAATGGAAATCAATCATCAAAGGGATGATTTCTTCCTCATTCCAGTTCAACATGAAAACCATCGGTTGAATTTCAAAAAAACAGACTGGGGAAAGTTTCAAAAGAAGTTTAATCGGGAGTACCAGAAGCAATGTCCCTCTTCTGATGATGGCAACGCTTGCTCAATCGTTCCTTATAACAGAAATCTAACTGACGATGAAATAGATCTCTATTTGTCGAAATTAGAGAAGCTGACGTTGGAAACGATTGAGAAAGTTGTTCCCAAGATTAAACATCGAAACAATATGGAAGGATATGAAACACCAACCATCGCAAGGTTGAAAAGATTGAAAAGCCTTCTTCTCACCCGCGTCAACAATATTTATCGAGGATTTTTGGACTACAACCATCCCTCGTTGGCTTTGTTGAAATTACACCTGAAGAATGTTCGGAACTTAATCCGTTCATACTTCAGGAGTGAGGTCAGCAATCAATGGGCGGAAAAACTGAGGGGTATTAGCCCACAGGATCCAGATGGCGTTTTCGCGAAAGTGAAAAGCTTATTCCGCAGGAAGTCGTCTCGAGTCAAGGTATCGAATCTTGAAGTCGCTAGTGATGAGATAAATCTTCTCGATAGAGCTGGTATCGAAATTGCTAGTACGACTCCGGATAGAAATGGAAACAGGATTATATGTGAAGGATTGCAGAAACTTGCCCTGATTGGAACACATTTTGAATTGGTTCATCTGCCAAACCCAGAGAGAAGGAATGAAATATTTTCGGAGGTCGTTGAAGCAAAAGTTTCCGACTTCAAATCAAGCCTGAACGGCCAATCAATTCTTCATTTCGATGAAACATTAACATCTGACCTCATACCGAGCTTGAATCTTATTGATTATTTTGTCAGCTATGAAGACTTGTGTTTCATATTTCGCAGAATAAACAACAAAAAATCATGTGGTACTGACGGTATACCAAATATAGTTCTCCGACATTTGCCTGAGGTTGCTATTAGGAATTATTGCATATTGTTCAACAACATGTTGAACAATTCATATTTCCCAAATGAGTGGAAAAAGGCTAAGGTATTTCCGATCTTGAAGAAAGGAAAAGAATCTTCATGCTCCAAAAGCTATCGCCCAATCAGCTTGCTGCCTAACATCAGCAAGGTGTTTGAAGTGATACTCAACAGAACATTAAACGCCCACATTGAGAAATATGAGTTGATGCCGAATTGCCAATTTGGTTTTCGTGCCAGGCATTCGACCATACATGCAATAACGAAAGTAACCTCAGACATCTGTTGGAAACTAAACAACAAAGAATGTGTTGGAGCATGTCTCATTGATATGGAGAAAGCCTTCGATACGGTGTGGTTAGATGGACTAGTTTTCAAACTTCTTCAGGACAGGTTCCCCAGACACCTTGTCGCCATGATGTGTAATATGTTATACGGGAAATCATTTGTTGTAACTGATGGAAATCTGACAACAAAACGCGAATTCAAGGTCTTGAATGGTCTACAGCAGGGAACAGTTACTGCGCCTCTGCTTTTCTCAATATTCATTCGCAAGCTATTGAACAGCTTTGATTTTAATGTCTCGCCAACGCGATCATTGGTAGCGTTTGCTGATGATCTGATCATCTATACGGCAGACCGAAAAGCTACAATAGTTCAGAGCAATCTTCAAAAAAATGTTTAATGATGTGCAGCTCTGCACCGACAATTGGCGAATGAAAATCAATGCGCAGAAGTGCGAAACAATTTTGTTTCGGACAACGCTGCAGGGGCCAGTCAAGACCTGAAATGTAATTGGAAGGATTTCCACATTATGGCTGGTGAGGGTAGTTCAGAACGGGTTCCACATAAATCCAGTGTTCGATACCTCGGTGTTCATCTCGATCAGTATCTGTACTATACTGAACATGTCAAAATCATGCTCAGTAAAGCACTAAAAGTAGTCATGGCCCTTCGGCGACTCTTTCATTCCAGATACATTGATCAAAAAGTCAAAGTTATTTGTAACAAGACCCTGGTTAGGCCAGTTTTGACATACGGATGCCAAATCTGGTACAACCAGAGTGCTAGTACAATGGAAAGATTAAGAGTTTTCAAAAGGAAATGTCTTCGTGCATGTACTGGTTTGTACAGAAAGCCTGAGACGGATTGGAAGCACTATATATCGAATAGAAAAATTTATCAAACCGCTCAAGTGACAAGAGTCGATATCTTCATATTGAAACTTCTTCGGAATCATATCGCAAGATCTGTAACTGTGAGTGAAAACCCTTGGATTTCACAGCCGTTCCACCCTACAGACGGGTATATTGTGACTTGCCTCACTACTGGCTTCATTCCTCCAGAAGCATTCGTGTATTTGGACATGAATCGATATGTTTTTGATTCTGACGGCGTCCCAATCATATATCACATATACCGACGATATCCTCCGAATCTGAGTTCACGAGACCAACAATTCCAATGGAGATACTCATTTGCTAGATTCGTTGAGGCTGGTCGAGCTGAGATGTCGCAATATAGGTATTGGTGGCCGAATGACAATGTCTAAATTATTCGTGTTTATTTTCTGTTTTTGTGCTTTTTCTCGTTACTTAGTTTTTTAGATTCATCTCATTATTGCTACATCGTATTGTTGTTTATTTGTATTATAAATTAGGTATAGGTTTCAATATAAGGTAACGTTTTTTTTTTTTTTTTTGATTGAACATATTTAGAATTAGGGTGTAACATATTAGGTATAGGATATAAATTCATTTCTGTGTTAGTAGTATAAGTAATTTTTGAATAATGCTGGTTGGTTTTTTCTCCTTTTTCCAATTGAATCAAAAAATATGTAATAATCTTAATTAATTTAAATTTGCAAGTGAATTTTTTTCATAAAATTTGTTTAACTGATGACGTATAAATTTAGAGAGCCATTCGGGCCATTAAGTTTTTTATAGTTTAATTGTTTGGAATTTGCTTTATGTTCTTTTAAAAATTTATAACGATTGGTATTAAATAAAGCGCTTTTGACTTTGACTTTGACTTTGTTTTTTTTTTCGTTTAAAATAAGTTTCAGTATGGAATTTTGTTAGAACGCTGCAATAGTTGGACCTCAGTAGTCTGTACGTTATCAGGCCATTTTTCGAATATCTACAGCTCCCTTACCGAAATTGATCCTTTACCATCAGTGATCATGTCTGATAAATTCCTTGATAGATATATTTTGGCGTAGCCCTGGTAAACGCTTCTGTTAAATTCATGCGGATTGTATTTCTCAGTCATAGGATCTTAAGTCTTGAATATAATGAGTGCTTAAACATAATGAGTACTTAGCGTCTACAGTCAGGGTTTGCCCCGAAACTTCGGCATCTTCTAGTCATCTGCTAGCAAATCGATGCTCCAATACTATACTATATATGTCTATGAAAGCGGTCCGATAAGTATTTAGCCTACATAGAAAAACAAGAAATTTGGGAAAGCGGTGATATATTTCTCAGCATAATCTCTTCTTGGTTCGATACACTTGCCCCAGCGATGCTCCAACTTCTTTAGCTCGTCTGAAAAACTATTTTCTCGAGGTCTGCAAAGTAGGACCCCGTGGTGGCGATGACCTCCTCATTCGACTCAAATTTCTGTCCGGCGAGTGACTTTCAAGTTTGGAACGAAAAAGAAGTCGAACGGTGTCAAATCTGAAGAATATGGTGGATGGGGTAGCAGTTCGTAGCCCAATTTGACCAATTTAGCCGTGGCGACGGTGGTGGTGTGAGCAGATTCGTTATCATGGTGGAAGATCACTTTTTTCTTCGCCAAATAGGGCCTTTTTTCCTGTAATGCGGGATTGAATCGGCCCAATGGTTCGGCATACTAGAGCCCTGTGACCGCTTTACTCTTCTCCAGGTAGTCGATGCAGATTACATTTTGTGAATCCCAGAAAACAGTGACCATCGCCTTTCTGGCCGTTAGGACAGTCTTTGCCTTCATCGGAGCACGTTTGCCGGATGATGTCCACTGTTTCGATTACTCCTTGGTCTCTGGTATGTACCAGTGGATCCATGTTTTGTCGACGGTCACGAAACGACGCAGGAACTCCTTCGAATTGCGCTTAAACAGCGTCAAACATTGCTTTGAAGTGGTCTCACGATTGCGTTTGTTGTCCGGAGTAGGCGAACGCGGCACCCATCGTGCCGACAACTTTCTCGTGCCCAAAATTTCATTCAGGATATGACCCACGCGGTCTTTCCAAATGTCTACTGTCTCAGCTATCTTGCGCACCTTCAATCGTCGGTCTGTCAATGTGAGCTCGTGGATTTTTGTTACGTTATTCTCTGTGTTAGCCATTTTGATATTCTTTATTTATTTATTTACTTATTGTCAAACAATACCTTCCAGGTTAATGCCCGATTACTAGAATATATAAAACAATAAGATTAATAAACAGTAATAGTACATATTGTATTATAATTTAGATTTAAGCACATTTTTGAATCTCAAGACGGATTCTGGAATAGGACCAAGCTCTAAGGAATTGTTGGTTCTCGGTAAGCGAACCATGGCTGAGTAGAATTTTTCATCTGTATGTGCAAATAGTACTCTAAAAACTTCCGACAAACGAGTTTGTCTAACTGCATTCGAACCTGTATGCAATTAACCAGTTGTGAGTCTATGCGATGATGGTAGAATTTAAAAAGCAAACATTCATCTAGATAAACGGTGGTCCAACCAAAACGCACGATATTAATTGTAAATATAACAAAAAGTTTTCAGAGAATTATTTTAATATTTTTTATTATAATAGAAGGATCTATAACAATTATGTATGAAACTAAATATCGTCCAAATGCTCGCCACGGCTACGGTGGCATACTTCTATCCGATAGCTCTTGTGTCTCTTGAACCTTGAGCTTTGAGTCAATTGAACCTTGTAAGCGTGTAAATTCAAATCTTTATTCAAAATTCACATCAGTGATGTTCGTGAGATGTTAAATTGTTGAGCACGAGTCGAGGTTGACGGCTCTTCTGCCACACTATCTCGAGCAACAGCAATGTTTTCTACAGAACGAACTGGGCGAGCATGAACAGGTGATTTCATATTTCCTATAGACCCGTTTTGCTGAAATTTGCGCACAATTCTCCCGATTGTGGACACTTTTGGCCGATTATGCTGAGCAAAAAAATCTCGAAGTGCACGAAATGCATTTTGATTTGAACGCCCATTTTCGTGAAAGGCTTCAACAATCTTAACGCGCTGTTCAATTGTGTCCCTCTACATGGTTGAATTTGTCAAATACTGAAACAAAGAAATGTCGAATTAAGTTGGCCGAAAAACTTGACGTTAAGGTGTGACTCACAATTAACATCGTGCATTATGGTTCGACCACCCTTTATGTACGGCGAGAGTTTAACGTTGGTAACAACCAAATTCTGGTAAACCGCCTCTGGACAGATTCTATATTGGCTACAAGGTAGCCTTGTTGCAGTGACCATACCTGTCTTGTTGAATAAAGACATCAAACTTAAGGCTAGAGTCAAAGAAAACTCCAAGACCCATTATTTGAGTAGCATGAGCTAGTACCTGAGAATCAATTGAATCTGTGAAAAAGATGGGACATTTTTTAATTGCGAATGGCATTATGTAGCACTTAAGAATGTTTCAATGAAGGTAATTTAAACGGCACCAATCCCTTATAATATTAAGGTCGTTTGATAAATCAAGACAGTCTTGTGAGTTATCAACTCGTCTGTATTGTTTCAGATCGTCTGCATAAAGTAATAATGGTGACCTTAAACATGAAGGCAGCTCATTAATAAATATTTATATTAAATAATAAAGGGCCAAGTATAGATCCTTCTGGTACTCGTGATGATGGTGAGAAGTTTTTGGATCTCCTGCCATTTATACGAACACAACATAAACGGGAAGTGATGTAGGAATGAAACCATGTCAGCATGCTTTCAGAAATTCCATAATGTTTCAGCTTCGTTAGCAAGATTTCATGTGGAACGCTTTTGCTTTTTGAAAATCCGTATATATAGCATCTACAGGGTGCGTTCCAAAATTAACGAGACTGAGCTAAAATAGAAACAACAGGAGCTTTGTTCTGATAAATTCGAGTTTATTTATTCAAAATAGTCTCCTCCGGATTCGATATACTGTTTTGCGCGATCCAAAAGCTTTTAGAAGGAGTGTTTCAGATCATTGACCGGAATGCCCTTCAGGATGTCGGCAGAAGCCTTTTGGATGCCCTCTACGGATGCAAAGCGTTTTCCTTTCATGGCCAAATGCAGTTTTCTGAATTGATAAAAGTCACAGGGAGCCATATCAGCTGAATTGGTGAGTGATTGATGGTTAAAATGCGATTTCTAGTCGAGAATCAAAAAAATTTTATGGCAAAAGTCTCGTTTATTTTAGAACTCAGCTTGTGCGGAACAAAACGTGCACATACCTTTTGTAGACCCAAATGATCGGTTAAAATGCGATAAATCGATGTTTTGGAGATATTCAACTCCGATTCCATAAATTTCAATGATGATTTCGGATAATTTTTGATAAATTCACGTACAATTTCGATGGAGTTTTCGGTGATCACTGATTTTGGGCGGCCCGTATGTTCATCGTCATTTATGTCCTCACGAACATCTCTGAAACGTGTAAACCACTCATAAACTCTGGTACGAGATAGACAATCATTGCCATAAACTTTTTTCATCAATTCAAATGTTTCGGTAAACGGTTAACCGATTTTAAAACAAAATTTGATATAAGCTCTTTGTTTGAAACTCATTTTTGTGGCGATGACACAAACATACTGTCGGTTTAGATGCAATAACTTCGCTTCCACTGAACCGAACGTTACCAAACTTTCACTGGAAGTCATGGGGGATTCAACTTTCTAATACACTATCCCATTCACAGATGGCGCTACCAGAAAAAATTTTATGACAAAAGTCTCGTTTATTTTAGAAAACACCTTTTATATATATATATATATATATATATATATATATATATATATATATATATATATATATATATATGCTGTTTTGGAGGTCAGGTCTCAAAAAACAAAATGGCGGCTAGTTCCAGCTCGAAATTTCAAAGGCTTCTAAAAGTCACAATTTTGATTCGATGTATATGAAACTTGGTTTTAAGATAGAAAGCATCATCCATGTGCAAATTTCAAAATGGCGGCGGTTTAAATATACGATTTTTTTCATATTTCCGTGGCCCTCTAGCGGCCACATTTTCCAACGGTATTTCATGAAACTTGAGATTATGGGATTATGTTCTCAGCTCTTGTATTGTGCTAAAATTATCAAAATCGGATAAAAAGTAAAAAATTCGAAAACTTCTGTTAACACGGGAGCCCAAAAAAAGTAAGGCGAATAAGAAACGACCCGAGTGAAGTAAAATTATACACGTCAAATGCGTTTAAATTGAGGTTTACCACAGCAAAAAAATCAATAAAACAAAAAGAGAACATTTAATCTTTTTTTTTCGATTGAATATTTCTTTTATTTAAAATGGATTTTATTTAAGTACATTTTGTCCATTATTATCTATGACTTTTCCCCTTTTTTTTGGGTAGAGTCATCATTCGATTTGTGTGGAACTTATCGGCGAAAAACTTGGCCAAGTGATTTTCACAATCCCTTTTAGAAGTGAATTCCCTATCATTAAGGAAGTCTTGCAGAAACCGAAACAAATGGTAGTCTGATGATGCAACGTCTAGATATACGATGGATGCATCAAAACTTCCCAGCGAACCTCTGTCAATTTTTGCCGGGTCATCAAAAATGTGTGTGGTCTGGCATTATCATGATGGAAGACAACGTCCATTCTTTTGATCAATTCTCGCCGGTTTTTTTGAATTGCTTGTTGCAATCTGGTTGATTGCTGACAGTGCAGAGCCGGGTTGAGTATTTGGCCAGGTTCTAGCACCTCATGATAAACAATTCCCTTCCAATCCAATTATACATACAGCATAACCTTATTTGGCGCCAATCCTGGCTTTTAAGACGTTTGTGATGATTCGCCTTTTTTTGACCATGAACTTTTGCAACGAAATTCTCGTGTCTTACCCATGTTTCATCGCCCGTAATGATTTGCTTCAAAATGGCGCGATTTCGTTACGTTTTATTAGCATTTCACAAATGGAAATTCGGTCGATCAAATTTTTTTTGTGTTAATTCATGCGGCACTCAATCGTCGAGCTTCTTTGTGTATCCAGCCTTACGCAAATGGTTCAAAACTGTTTGTTGATGGATGTTCAGTTCCTTAGCAATGTCATGGCTGCTTATGTGTCGGTCATCTTCCATTTTTTGTAAGATTTCATCGACTTTTTCAGTGATTGGTCGACCTGAGCGAGATGCATCTTTGACATCAAAATTTCCAGAACGAGAGCGAGTGACCATCTGTTGGCTGTGGCTTTTGATAAAGGTATCTTGACCGTAGACAGCACAATTTTTTTCATGAGCCTGAAATGCATTCTCACCTTGATCGTAGTGATATTGTCAAATAAACGAATTTTTTCAGAAATTTCACTCATTTTTAAATGAATACAACTTTTGACACAAATGACGAAATACTAAACTGTCCATATGAAAATTGTAGACTGCCCGATATATGACAACAAACACCATCTAGTGGCAAAGAAGGCTCAATACTTTTTAGGCTACCCAATATATTATACCATGTCCCCTCAAATCGAAGTCCGATCGAGTGTCATGTCAGCAACTTTGAATCCCAAAATGTATTTTTATTGCTTCGATGGCGCTAAAGATTATGTAAGTATGTCAGCTTTCATCTCGTTGGTTGGACATCGATTGGATATTCTTGAAGAGCCTGCCGGATGAAGTGATGCCGGATATCTATGTGTTTGAATCGAGCGTGGAATCTTGGGTTGAGGGCAAATTTTCCGGTACCTTGATTGTCGTTGTACATGATTACATTGGAGAGTTCGCTGAATCCAAGTTCTTTTAAGAACCCGTCGAGGTGAACTTATTCCTTTGCTGCATCATTGAGTCCCATGTTCTCAGCTTCTGTGGATAATAGCGCAACCGTCCGTTGTTTTCGCGATTCCCAAGAAATAGACAATCCAGCAAGTATGAACACTTAACCCGTGTATGAGCGCCTGTCTTTTGTGCATCCTGCCCAGTCAGAGTCCACGCAACCAATGAGCTTTTGGTTAGTCCTTTTAAAGAATAGCCCGTGATTCGTTGTTCCAGCGAGATATCTTAGAACAGGTTTACCGGTGGTTCAATGGACTTTCTTATGACAGTTCGTATATTGGCTCAAATTGCTTACTGCATGTGAAATATCGGTACGAGATCCCATGGCCAGTTACATGAGCGCACCGATAAGTTCGCAAAAAGGGACTGCTTCTCCAAAGTCCTATGTTCCGGTTGCAAGCGGGGTTCGTGCGGGTTTGAAATCAGTCATTCCAAAACGATCGAGAATATTTCGAATATAGCCAGATTGCGATAAATATGTTGAGTCATTGTGACGATTGATTTCGATGCCGATACAATATTTTGCCTCTCCAAGGTTCTTGATCTCGAAGTATCCTTGCAGTCTGTCTATAATTTTGTGAACTTTCGTGTCATTTTTGGAGGCAATCAAGATATCGACGTAAACGAGAATGAACATTTGTGTTTGTTTTTAGACATATATATAGTACATGGGTCTGCATTTATGGGTGCGAAGCCAATGTCTTAGAAAGTTTCGCTGAGTTTTGCGTACCATTGTCTGCCAGACCGGCGCAAGTCGTAAAGAGTCTTCTTAAGTTTGCAGACCTTACCGCCATTTTTTAATTGTTCTAGCATTAAATTAGACTTCTCAACGAGGTCTCGGTCCTTTTTCCTGCCAACTTTTGATTCGAGCATCTTTTTCAAGAGTTCAAGTGGATCCATGTATCTTTCGGTGTCGATGCTAACATTTAGGTAAGCCGCAGTTACATCAATTTGCAATATCTTCATGTCGCATTCTATTGCCAGTGCGATAAATAATCGAAGAGTGCCGAGTCTCGCAACTGGTGCACACGTATCGTGTAAGTCAATATCCGGATGTTGAGAGAATCCTCTTGCGACTACTCGCGCCCGTCTTCGTTTTAGGGTACCATCAGCATTCAACTTGTTCCTTAGACTGGTTGGACATCCGAGATTATTCCGGTTTCGGGACGATCGACTATTTCCCATATATCGTTAATGATAAGTTGTTTTATCTCAGCGAGTATGGTGTTTTCCCATTCCTGCCTATCTGGTCCTGAAATAGCATAGCGTACTGGTATTTCGGATGTAAACATTGCAATTTGCACGTCGTGCCATTCTTCGCTGATCTGGTCTTCTTGATTGTCCTCTATGTCAACGATTTCGGTAGTTATTTCGAATTTCCGAAACTTCCGCATTCTGGCTGTCGTCCGGCACATGTTTTGAATTTTGGTGGAACAGCCATGATCCTTGGTTTTAATTATTCTTGGCCTTCCTGGACCACGTTTCATTGGTATGTTTACTGTCGTGTCGTTGTCATAGTGAAGTTGGAAACTTGAACTGGTTTCACTTTGTGGAATTTCCGGCGATGATGTGCTCAGGATGAAAATGCACTTGATGAGATTCGTATTGGAAACCACAATATTTCGTTTTGAGCATCGTCAATTTGAACACCATTTGGAAATGTTGATTTCTGGCTGAGTATGTCGTCGGAAATAAAATCTTTCTTCAAGCTTTATATTTCTCGCCGTCTGTCGTAGAGCTTATGACGTTTGTGCTTGCCTCTGCTTGAGCTGTAGCATTGCTGTCCAACCTAACTCCACTGTTGACTATTTTCAAGTTTGTAAACATTGACTTGTTTATGGAATTGTTTTGCAGCTACATAAATGAGTTGCATATTTTTAATAATAATTTTTCTGAAAAATTATTAGAGAAGAAAAATGTTAGAAGAAGGTGGTTTCGACGTGGGTACTAATTCTCCTCAGGCCATCACTCTTAGATCCGAAAGAGTGATCGATATCCGCGCGACGTAATGAAAAGCTTCAATGTAGAGCAAATCTGTTGTATAGATTTACATTAAGTTGATGTGAAAAGGGTGAAATGATCCAATTAAAAAAGTTTAGCGAATTGACTTGTTGTTGCATTTGTGTGGCGTGCAACCGCTGTCTAAAGACTATTTGGTTTTGAGCGCGTGTTTGGCATTCTTGTCGGTATGTGTAAAGAATGCTTTGTCAAAGTATTTCGCTTCTTCCGTGTTTCTCTTGTTCTTGGACCACCATGATGAAGTGGTGTTCCCTTTCTTTTTACAATATTTGCACTTGGGCTTGGGGCGCCGCTCTGAGTCTTGTTTGTGCTGTTGAGTGTTTACCTTTCTCACATTCTTTTCTTTGCTGTTATTCGCGTTGTGCTTTATGGAGATAGCAGCTGTCTCGCTTTCGTGTCTCGCGCTCTTTTCTTCGATTATTTTAATTTTCAGAGATTCGATATCTGGGTGAGTATCACGAGTCTCGATCGCACATTGATAATTTTTGAAGCTATTCGGGAGGTTGTATAGCAACATTATTGTGAGCAGGTCGCCATTGATTTCCATCTACATTGTCTGCAATTTGTCCACAATGTCAAGAAAATTTGCGAGGTGCTCCTGCACATCTCTCCAATCCGCCATTTTGTGCTGCGTGAGTTGTTTCAACAATATTGCTTTACAAGCCGGGCCTTTTGAGACGTACATTGACTCGAGTTTGTCCTAAACTTCCTTTGATGTGACACAGCAATGAATTTGTTTTAACTCCGAAGGAGAAATAGTGAGGATGATGCCCGATTTCGCTTTTCTGTCTCGCACCAGCCGGACCGCATGTGCTTTTTGCGACGCTATTAATTCACTGCCGGTGACTTTTATTGATTGTTCCGGGGTTTTGCCTCTGCCTGGATTTTTAAGGTATCGTAGTTATCACGAGATAGATTTTCCAGAGGAGCGGAGTTGACGAAATTTTGCGCCATTTCGAAGAAATTACCTCAACGCGACGAAACCACATTCTTTATACTATTCCACGCGCAGTCATATGTTGTGCCTAGGCCCATAACCTGTTATCGTAGGAGCCTTAAAAATTAAGGTGAGGAAGAAACGTCCCGAGCAAAAAAAATTAGCGAATTAAAATTATAAACGTCCGATGCGTTTAAATTCCAGTTTACTACAGCGAAAAAATTAATAAAATAAAAAGAGAACAATTCATCTATTTGTGTATGTGAATGAAAAGATGAGAGCCGAGTGAAAGAGTTGAAAAAATTGTCGCGTGTTATGGTTCATGGCCAATAATTTTAATGTTCCGGTAAAGTGAAAACCTACTGTCTTTTAAATTAAGTTAAAAGAGTTTATTTACTAAGAAAAATGCACAATCATTAAGGTTTCTTTCACTAATTTTGCATATCGCATTTAAATGTAATTTTTAACTGTTTCTCAACTTTCTATTTCAACTGTCTTAACTTAAAATCACTTCACAATCCATCAATCAATATCGCCTTTACTTCGCGCTCCACTTTATCGCCTTTTTACTATCGCGGTTTTATCATCGCAGTTTTACTATCGCGGTTGTAATAATAATCCCCCCATTCATTCAGGTCGGCTTTATATAGGGTCTCTAGTTGTTCAATTCATTTCTCGTACATTGCCGAGCTACTTGGAGCATTCTCGAGAAATTCTGAATGGGACAGTGACGTCACTTTCAGATGTTGATTATGCTGGGTGGGTTCTTGTGTTTTCGAGTACATTCGTTTTGTTGATCATGATGTTCTTACTGGTTGTGAAAATAATTGCGAAAGTAGCTCACAGAATTATTTGTGCATGTAACAATATATTACAAAAACTTCAAACCTAATATTTTTAACTGCCATTTTCACTAAAAATTGAATACTTTAGCCCTGTCTTCAGTGAATCTCCGATTTGAACGAGATTCGGTACATAGATTGATCAAATCATAACGCACAAATATTTAAATTAATCCAAAATCAAATGCATGAATTCAAAATGGCTGCGTCCAAAGGTCAGAAGGTAAGCGCAATTTTCCATTTTAGTAGCAACTGTAATAATGAATATTTTTCATGGAAACGTTTTAAATGGCTTAACTTGTAAGTATTTATAATACAGACCACTTTTAAGGATATTGTAAAATATTTTTACAACACCCTGCTAAAATCACATTCTGTTTGTCCTTTCGTCCGTCTATCCGTCCGTCTATCCGTCCGTCGGTCCGTGCGTCACAGCAATTTTCTCGCAAACCACAGAAGCTAGAGTAATGAAATTGTCTATGTAGGTCAAAAGTGATGCCCTCTTAAAATCCACAGTGCAAAAAATTGTTTCAATGTGTTTAAGACAAGGGTCTCCCTATACAGAGTGGTAGCTCTTAAAAATTTTTTTTACCAAAGGTAGCCAATATGGGTGTCAAATAAAAGGTTTTGATCAGAGCTTTTCAAAACAGATCCTAAACAAGAAGCATTTGTAAGGAGGGATGCAGGGGGAGGTGAAATTTATGAACAATTTTGTCACCCCCCCCCCCCCCCCCCCTCGCGATTGGACAGAAAAATTTTAAAAGACCGTGAGAGTAGGTCCTTCTGAGCACAAGCCCAACAAATACCTCAGAAGTTAAATTTTGATCAACTTTGTGAAAAATAGTACGTTTTATGAATTTTACGTTTTCATCCATAAAATTGAAGGATGATCTTTAAATTTGCCAAAAATTTGTATCTGGATTTTTTATGTAAAATGCATGTTTTCTGAAAGTTTCATAAAAACCGAGCCATTAACAATTATAGACGATCGAAATGTATCAATTGCAACAACAAGTACACGTGATACTGTGTTCACACGTTCACATGTTCTCAAAGGACCCAAATACCACAGATGTGTAACGTTAAGTACACTGCTGCTAGGATTGAGAACAAACGAGTAGAAACTTTTGCTTATCCTCAAAGAGTATTTGACTTTCAAAGTGGAGGTCATTAAAATGATATTTTGTTTATAAAAAGGCTACCTACGAAAAATTTGCCTTCCCGGTTGGTGGTGCCAATGGGATTTTTTTGAATTGAAGACAATCCCACTCGCTCACTTCAAGGGACTAAGACACCTTTGAAGTAGGCTCCTGGGTTAGAGACCCCATTGGTCTCTTTCTCGCTTCCTTTTCTGGCTTAACAACAGCCTCTTCATCATCACCACTGTCTATGGAGCTCCCGCCCTTGTCCATTAACATATCGTTGGACTTCTCTGGAACTTGTAGTTGCATCTTGCAGCTAGCAAGCACGTCCAATGATGAAACTTTTCACGGATACGCTGTAAATGTTTTCTTGCTTTCTGCGTGAAGCTTGATTTCGCTGCAGAAAGCCCCCAATATTCGCTATTTTGCCCGCTGACCACAGATTCCAAGACAATACTTTTAGTACTGTTCCGGAAAAAAAAGGAACTACGGCCCTTATTATCTAGTGACTAAAAATCCAAAAACGAAAAGAATAAAAGAAGAATAATTAACAATGATTAAGAGTAATAAAGATTAAGAATAATAATACTAATTTTTCCCAAATATCCCAAATTGAATTTAACTCCTTCTGCCCACTCCTAGCATTCCATTCGTCCTCCTCCTTGCGCTCGCTCTACGCGCCCTATCCAGGCGCTTCTTTCCTTTCCTGTCCTATGTAAAAAATTCCTTAATTCCGAAAAATTTAGCAAAATTTGGAATTCGCTAAAAATTCCAAATTGCAACATACGTGCTGCCTCGACGACTCTCTCTTTTCTTATTGCAGTTTGAAAGAAACCGTCAAATCGGTTCCAATCTTACATCTTTGTTTGTTGTTCTCGTCCGTTTCAGCTTACTACACTCATATATACAAACAGTAGATGCATCATACAGTTGTACTTTTTTTCTGAGTAGGGCGGTTCAATAAGTCCCCGTGTTTGACGACAGAAGGCGTTCGTGCCATCTATCGGTAAAACCAATTTCAGACTGATTGATAGGTTATTTGAATTTGGCAACCATTCGAATAAGACGTGTGACGTCATTTTCGCTAAGATGGAAAAAGAGCTGTATTGTCCGGTAATTCCTTTTTTTTGGATGAAAAAAAATGCGAGGAGACAAAAGCAAAGTTAGATGCTGTTTATGGGGCACTTTGCCATCTATGACCACAATTAGATATTGGTTGAACGAATTTAAACGTGGGCGAACATCCGTTTTTGATGAGGAGCGACCAGGACGCCCGGCAGACGGGGTTTCCGAGGAAATCATTCAAAAAGTCTACGAGATGATTCTTGTTGATCGACGAACGAAAGTGCGCGAAGTAGCAGAGGCCGTAGGTGTGTCGACTGGAAGGACAATTAATATTTTACATAAGTTGGCGATGTAAAAATTGTTGGCCCGAAGGATGCTGCGATTGCTCACGGTGGACAACAATCGGATGCGGCTGTTAACTTCGTCGAGTTGTCAACTTTGATGAAACCTTGATTCATCATTACACACCAGAAACTAAGCAACAGTCAAAACAATGGATTTCTCCCGGCGAATCTGCTCCAAAGAAGGCGAAGATCGGTAATTGCCGAGAAAGGCGTATTTGGGAATGTACGACAAATCCTATTTTTTGGACCAGTTAAAAAAATGGCAGCAACGTTGGGGGAAGTGTATCTTTCTTAAAGGGGACTATGTTAAAAAATTAAAAAAAATTAAAAAAAAATCCTGCCGTCATTTCTAACACGGGTACTTATTTAAACGCCCTCGTACATTCCAAAACAAATTTTTATGCTTTGTTTATTAAAGTACAAAATTATCTCTAGAATATTTTGAGGTTAATATTCTCAAATCAACACGACGACCATTTTAACGGCTACTAAATAAGAATTGAAAGCAACCAAATGTCTCCTCCTTTTTAGCCAGGATAATCTTCGTCCTGTCGCATTATGCAAAGCTATTCATTATCTTGTCTAGCACTCCGTGCGCTATTCTACCGTAACAGCTGAATAACATTCTAATATGTTTGCATGGCTATGTAACGTTCCAGGAGTAATAAAAAAAGGATCCTCTAAACTTTTATCCATGAAACGTCGTCAGTCTGACATAAAACACGATTTCAGGCTAAACGAGTAGATGAACGTTTCAGCATAAATTTGTGTTGCGGAAATGGTTTTTAGAATGCGGAAGGATACCAAAATAAATTTTATGTTTGGGAGATTTCGTTGTTAGGCCTAGAAAAAGGTATGATTTATGGGAAGCAGTTTATGTGGGTACTTGTTAAGTAGTTGTTTGCGAAGAATAGGAAAGTTTTATGATTAAAGTCTGGTTTGCCTATGCGAGTATCTTCTGTGGTTGATGAATTATTCAATGCAAAGTGAATTATGATATGAAAAGTTTTATTAGGTAATCAAACTAGAACTAACTTTCCTTAGCAACTAATTCCTTGAAAGTAAGATAGTTCAGTTATGAATATTTTCACAACCGTTTCGTATTCTTTGTTTACTTGCAGACTAATCATCAAAATAACATCCGAAAATTGATTGAATCAGTTCCGCAAACCGACACAATGACGCCACCACCACGATTATTGTCGATATTTCGTCCTCGAGCCGCTCTTGTGATATTCTTAGCTAGTTGTCTCCTCACACAAGTCACAGCCAACGTGAAAACCGTCCACACCTTCAAACATGTGGGACCATTACTCGGCCAATTGGTCACCTCCAGCACATTAGCCTGGGAAACGTACACAGGTGATCCAACTCAACTGGAATATGCCGTTCAAGGAGGCAAGTACGTAACGGAAGAGGAGCACTATCCGATTTTCGTCTGTCGAGCGGTTATGGACGGGATATTTGTCAGTGGACACACGGAAAAGAGACAGCAGAAAAATGTTTGCTTGGTGTCCATGCACATGGAGGTGAGGACACATCATGCCTTCGAAGTTCTTATCAATCGAGGACATGGCGGAAAGTTGATTTGGACTAATTGGAACAAGTTCACTGTCGAGACTCCCACAGGAGCGGTTAGCGCCACTGGTGGCACTACAAGTGATGCATACGTTGCTCGTCATAAATCCAAGCATCATCAACAGCAAACTACTGGAGAGGAACATTATGGAGCGGATTACAATTTGGGACGATTCGACCCTCCCAGCGACCGCACGGGCAAGATCATTGTAAGCGAGGGAAATCGCGAGATGGAATACGAGGAAGGCGAAGTCCTCATCGAGATTGAACCCGTGAGATATGAATTGCGAGAGATTAAAATCGACAAATGGAGAACCGACATCAAAGTCAATCAAACTTTCTTGGGTAAGCTCTTCAATACTTTCCTTCCTTCCACATTTTATTTCTAACCACACAATTCCTTCACATGCAGGATCTGCTGTTCTGTCCAACACCGACGACGTTCCCAGACTAGTCGAGACTGTAATCTCGTACAACTACGACAAAGTACAAAACTGGGGTGTCCACGAAGGCGTAGCTCGGGGTCTCTCCACCAAAGTGTACGAGGGAGGACGCTTGAGTAACGAAGTACAATGGGGTCTGAAGCATAGCGATCCGATCATCGAAACAAAGACAGTAAGCACAAATCTAAAACCGGGAACCGCTCTCAACGTGACGTTGTATGGCAACTACACGACCTTGGATGCTCCTTATGCCGCCACGCTTGTTGCTTACTACGCAGACAACGACGACAGCATCTCAAGGAAGATTTCGGCTACAGTGAGTATCTTTTATTCATATCTATTGGCTTTTGTTCTTTGGGGCTTTGTTCCGTCACTTGATTCGCCATTGATGGGAATTCAATGGAACTTATGACTCTTGGCCGTTATGGGATATTAGAGAATACAAAAGACTTGAATGAGAGTAGATTTGGGTAATAGTTGTTGAAATGGTTCAATTGCTTGGGATGATGGTTGGAACAGTGAATGGTCTCGAGATTTGCTAAGTAAGCAATGAAAAATTTTACGAGAATCATTGGATGACGACGAGAAAGGTCGAAAGCCTATCTAAATAATGTTGAATAATGTCTTTATAAATCGAATAAGAAAGAAAGATTTAATAAAGGAACGATAAAAACCTTCGAAGATGAAAATCTTTTGATTAGAAGCTTACTTTAATTTTCGTGGTGCCTTAATCCTTCATTAGGAAAGCATATGAAATTTCTGCAAGTCATTTGGGTGAAATTAATTTCTTTCTTCCTTTAAAAAGAACATAATGATGAAAATGTCTAGACACATAGCATAGAGTGTGTCTACTGTCATTAATTTTATGGATACGTTAGCAATGAAGTAATTAATTTGGAATAGTAATCACTTTGTCGCATCAATTCATCGTAAAGAATCAATAGAATTTTTGCAATTCGGGTGGTCTTTACACTATATTAGGGTATTGTTAAAGTAATTTTACAATACCCTGCTAAAATCGCAACCTATCTGTCTGGTCGTGTGTAACAGGAAGTTTTCTTGTAAACTGTATAAGCAAGAAAGATGAAATTTTATGCGTACATAGAAATGATGCCCTCTCAAAAGTTTCACTGCAAAATTAATTTTATAATTTTTTAAGAGGGGTCTCCCCATATAAGGGAGTGACCATTTAATGAAATGTTTTGCCAGAAGTAGCCAATATGAGTATCAGACGAAAGGTTTTGGTGAGAACTTTTCAATACCGGTCCTAAAGTGGGAGCATTTGCATCGTGGGCTGCGAGGTGAGGGGAACACCCTGAGATAAGGATGCTCTGGCCGAGATCCTGCGCGCTCCAGTACTATAAAGTTATTAGTCATCATGCTTCTAAGGTGAAGCTCCACTGGTGCTACAAGAAATTGCGACAACTGCGTAGACATCTCAGAGGAGTGTTAGCATTTCCTAACATTCCTCATTTTAATTAGAGGAAATGCACAAATCATCATTTTATATCTCATCATTTCCCACGGTCCACATAGAAACCTTATATGCATAATACGCATTCGCATAAAGTGTAATTGCGAATTTCTTTATTTTGCCAAACAAGACATGTCCTTATAGCATTTAATTACACAAAAAAAATTTTTACGTACAATTATATTGAGGAATGAAAGGATTTCAGGATATTATTTTTATATGAGATTTTGAAAATGGACGGGGAGTAACATTTACTAAACTTGATGAATGCTTTACAACATGGTCTTTTAAATCGCTCCTGTCAAAAGTTTTCAAAAATTAAATTAATTTTTTAAAAACGTTAGTCCGAAGTTAATTTTTATAGGAAAAAATCTTATATTGTCGAAGTAATCGACTCAGGAAATTTTTATTGAATATTTTTACTTCGATTGGTAACGAAATACAAATTCACAAAGGAAATTTCGCCGCTGGTATGGAGGAGCCCGACGGCTTCCCACCGTTGGGGCAACCTGGGGAAACGACGAATACGAAACTGGCGACAATCACCAAAAGAAAACATAACGAAGAAAACTCCGTAGATGGAGGGTGCAAGATGCAAATAATAGCGGACAATCAACAAATGGCCAAATTGCAGAAAGAAAATGATGAACTAAGGCAAGAGATACAGTCTCTCAAGGATCTTTTCAAGAAAGGGATGAAGCCTCAAAAGACGCAGCCACAAAATCAATGGCAACAGGTAACAAAGCCGAAGAAAAGTACAAAGCAAGTAAATCCAGAGGAAGTTCTAAGTGCTGGTGGCACCAACGAGAGCCAAAATTATTTTGCAGCGCTGGAGGGATTAACCGAAGATATGGAAATCGAAGAAAACATCGGAGGTAATTTTAGTCAAGATAATGACGTTAATTTTATTCAATATTTAAAGAACAAAAATAAGGAGAAAAACCAGCCCGCAGTTCTGCTGGTTCCTCTGAAAAAGCTTCCAACAAGACAGAAAAAGTTCCGCCAATCAACGTGTTCGGACAAACCGGGAAAGATATGGTTCGGCTATGGCAGCCGAAAATACACTAACCAATTTCGAAATCAAAAGAGTTAACGCCGAAAAATTAACTATAAGGACGAAATCACTGGTTGATTTCAAGTCAGCCAAAGATGCGCTGATTTCTGGGGAGGTTCCACACTTCACCTATACCCCAAAAAGTGAAAAAAATCAGACCTTCTTGTTGAAGGGTTTGGACAGCGGAGAGGATACGGTCGATCTTCTTCAGGTGCTCAAGGAGGCTGCACCAGATATTGATTTTGTTTCAGTCAAAGCCTTTGCGGCAAGAAGGTCGACCATAGAAAGGAAGAATTTACCACTTTACCTGGTACAAATTGCAAATAAGAGCAGTCCAGGTGCCCTTCAACAAATAAGGTACTTGAATATCAGAGTGGTGAGGTGGGAACGCCTCCACAAAAGAGAAGTCAACCAGTGTTACCGGTGTCAAAGATTTGGACATTCGGCTGCCAATTGTGCCATGCACTATCGTTGCGTTAAATGCAAAGACGTTCATGCTCCCGGTGAGTGCAAATTGGCTCAGACGGAGCGTAAAGAAAAATTATACTGCGTTAACTGCGGTGTTTTTGGTCACCCAGCATCATATCGAGGATACTCCCGATATCAAGATGCAAAAGTTAAGATTGCTCCAAAGCAAACACAAGTACACCGTAATATCATACCTTCCAACTTCGTCAAGTCCGGAGTATCATTTGCACTCGCCGCTAGAGGACCAGCAGAAAATGCTGGAAATAATGTAAATAATGTAAGTGGCAATAATGAGCTGCTTCTCAAAATTTACCAGCAACTTAATTCTTTATCGGAGAGAATCGACAAACACGATTCAAAAATTAACTTTGCTTTTCAGCGTTTAGGTCTTTCAAATGCCTAATAATAACTTGTCATCCAGTCATATTCCCATGGATAGACTTCGCCTCATATCGATCAACGTCAACTCTATCGTTGCCATACATCGACGTGATTATCTCCTTGAATTTATTGTTAAGCAAAAGCCTGACATCATACTTCTCACTGAAACCCACCTCAATTCATAGCATTCCATGGAACTCAAAGATTTTGCATTCGTAAGAAACGATAGGGTAATAGCTGATGGGGGAGGTGGCACCGGGATATTGGTTAGAAGACCCTATTGTTTCCAAAAAATTGAAAAAGTCGAATTCAAAAACTTTGAATTTCTTGAAGTGTCCGTCATCAAAATTTCACTGCCAGGTGGGGATAACCTCTTCGTTATCTCTGCCTATGTAACTGGTCAAAATGTTCTCAAGTTGAAGGAGGAACTCAATTCCTTGTTTGAAATACTCGAATTGAACAGGCTGCATAATTATTATATTTTTGCCGGTGACCTGAATGCCAAGCATACATCATGGCTGAACGCCACCAATAATCCAAGAGGTGTATTCCTGAAATCATGGATAACTGAGAACCAAATTGAATACAGGTGCAATCTATATGGGTCGGAGTTCCCAACAAACCCTAGGAAAAATTCATATTTGGACCTCTGCATTGCTGACGCAAGACTTGAATTCAGCTTTAATAATCCTCAACGGAAACTGCAGGTGCTTCCTTATGATAGCGACCATAACGCAATCGTAATGGAAATCAATCATCAAAGGGATGATTTCTTCCTCATTCCAGTTCAACATGAAAACCATCGGTTGAATTTCAAAAAACAGACTGGGGAAAGTTTCAAAAGAAGTTTAATCGGGAGTACCAGAAGCAATGTCCCTCTTCTGATGATGGTAATGCTTGCTCAATGGTCCCTTATGACATGAATCTAACTGACGATGAAATAGATCTCTATTTGTCGAAGTTAGAGAAGCTGACGTTGGAAACGATTGAGAAAGTTGTTCCCAAGTTTAAACATCGAAACAATATGGAAGGATATGAAACACCAACAATCGCAAGGTTGAAAAGATTGAAAAGCCTTCTTCTCACCCGCGTCAACAATATTTATCGACGATTTTTGGACTACAACCATCCCTCATTGGCTTTGTTGAAATTACACCTGAAGAATTTCCGGAACTTAATCCGTTCATACTTCAGGAGTGAGGTCAGCAATCAATGGGCGGAAAAATTGAGGGGTATTAGCCCACAGGACCCAGATGGCGTTTTTGCGAAAGTGAATAGCTTATTCCGCAGGAAGTCTCGAGTGAAGGTATCGAATCTTGAAGTCGCTAGTGATGAGATAAATCTTCTCGATAGAGCTGGTATCGAAATTGATAGTACGACTCCGGATAGAAATGGAAACAGGATTATATGTGATGGATTGCAGAAACTTGCCCTGATTGGAACACATTTTGAATTGGTTCATCTGCCAAACCCAGAGAGAAGGAACGAAATATTTTCGGAGGTCGTTGAAGCAAAAGTTTCCGACTTCAAATCAAGCCTGAACGGCCAATCAATTCTTCATTTCGATGGAACATTAACATCTGACCTCATACCGAGCTTGAATCTTATTGATCATTTTGTCAGTTATGAAGACTTGTGTTTCATATTTCGCAGAATAAACAACAAAAAATCATGTGGTACTGACGGTATTCCAAATATAGTTCTCCGACATTTGCCTGAGGTTGCTATTAGGAATTATTGCATATTGTTCAACAACATGTTGAACAATTCATATTTCCCAAATGAGTGGAAAAAGGCTAAGGTATTTCCGATCTTGAAGAAAGGAAAAGAATCTTCATGCCCTAAAAGCTATCGCCCAATCAGCTTGCTGCCTAACATCAGCAAGGTGTTTGAAGTGATACTCAACAGAGCATTAAACGCCCACATTGAGAAATATGAGTTGATGCCGAATTGCCAATTTGGTTTTCGTGCCAGGCATTCGACCATACATGCAATAACGAAAGTAACCTCAGACATCTGTTGGAAACTAAACAACAAAGAATGTGTTGGAGCATGTCTCATTGATATGGAGAAAGCCTTCGATACGGTGTGGTTAGATGGACTAGTTTTCAAAGTTCTTCAGGACAGGTTCCCCAGACACCTTGTCGCCATGATGTGTAATATGTTATACGGGAAATCGTTTGTTGTAACTGTTGGAAATTTGACAAAAATGCGCGAGTTCAAGGTCTTGAATGGTCTACAGCAGGGAACAGTTACTGCGCCCCTGCTTTTCTCAATATTCATTCGCAAGCTATTGAACAGCTTTGATTTTAATGTCTCGCCAACGCGATCATTGGTAGCGTTTGCTGATGATCTGATCATCTATACGGCAGACCGAAAAGCTACAATAGTTCAGAGCAATTTTCAAACAAGTTGGGTAGACAGACCTATGCTCATGTCAGAAGGGTTTTGTACTCAACTTACACAATGCAGTAACCAGTAACGAATAAAATCAAGAAACATGTCATGTTCGAGGATCATACTATTATTAGCGAAGTTGAAAGAATTTTGACTTCTGAGGTATTTGTTATAGTTATACCCACAAATATCTCCCTTGATAATTATTTCAGATTTTTTAAGATCACGGGTGTCCATTCGCGAGGGAGGAAACACATTTTTCATGTATTTCCCCGCCCCCCATGTTCCCACAGAAGCAAAATATGTCAGTTTAAGAACTGTTTTGAAAAGCTCTCATAGAGAACTTTCAGTTGATACTCATATCAGCTACCTTTCATGAAATTTTTTTTTCAGGGGCCACTCCTCTGTACTGTAATCATCGATTCATGGCCTGTTTTTTAAATCTTAGAATGGTTACAAAGCCCTTTTGCTAGGAGCTCTCTCCTGCCTTTCCGACTTGTTTCAATTGTATATACTCATCTTCATGATACCTATCATTCCTGAAATTTTCATGCAAATCCTAGCAAAGCTGTAGTTTCTAAGTCGGTAAAAAGCGCATATGGCTCCATAGCCATATGTTTCCATAGTAATACAGGGCATATTGTTCCATAGTAATGCAGGAAAATTTAAATCGCTATAACTTCGTTAAATATTATTCGATCTTTATGAAACTTTCAGGAAAGATCAATCTTATAAATAGTCATCTGTGTGCTAAATTTTATTGAATTTAAGGGTACCGTCTAGATTTTATTCAAGAAAACATAAAATCAATAAATCATACTATTACTAACAAAGTTGAGTGAATTTCGACTTCTCATGTATTTGTTGTTGTTGTACTTATTAAGGCCTACATCCATGATTTTTTTCAGATTTTTCGGATGGAAGGTGTCCAATCGCGAGGGGGGGGTACGCGAAAAGTTCGTACATTTCCCCTTCCCCTGCCCCCCTCGGTACCCGTAAAGCAATTTTAAGACTTGTTTTGAAAAGATCTCATTGAGACCTTTCCAATGACACCCTACTCGACTACCAATGGTGAAATTTTTTTTTTGGGGGGTCACTTCCCTATATGGGGAGACCCCCCTTAAACCCCTTTGAAAATTTTTTTCACCATTGAACTTTCAAGAAGTCACCACTTCTGACCTTTTCACAAAGTTGCATGACTGTAGCTTCTATAGTTTCCGAGAAAAAGTGCTGTGACATACAGACGGACGGACGGACGGACGGACGGACGGACGGACGGACGGACGGACAGACGGACAGACGGACACAGGTCGTGATTGCAATAGGGTTTTGTATTTTAGTACAAAACCCTAAAAATGTTCAATGATGTGCAGCTCTACACCGACAATTGGCGAATGAAAATCAATGCGCAGAAGTGCGAAACAATTTTGTTTCGGACAACGCTGCAGGGGGCCAGTCAAGACCTGAAACGTATTTGGAAGGATTTCCACATTATGGCTGGTGAGGGTAGTTCAGAACGGGTTCCACATAAATCCTGTGTTCGATACCTCGGTGTTCATCTCGATCAGTATCTGTACTATACTGAACATGTCAAAATCATGCTCAGTAAAGCATTAAAAGTAGTCATGGCCCTTCGGCGACTCTTTCATTCCAGATACATTGATCAAAAAGTCAAAGTTATTTGTAACAAGACCCTGGTTAGACCAGTTTTGACATATGGATGCCAGATCTGGTACAACCAGAGTGCTAGTACAATGGAAAGGTTAAGAGTTTTCGAAAGGAAATGTCTTCGTGCATGTAATGGTTTGTACAGAAAGCCTGAGACGGATTGGAAGCACTATATATCGAATAGAAAAATTTATCAAACCGCTCAAGTGAGAAGAGTCGATATCTTCATATTCAAACTTCTTCGGAATCATATCGCAAGATCTGTAACTGTGAGTGAAAACCCTTGGATTTCACAGCCGTTCCACCCTACAGACGGGTTTATTGTGACATGCCTCACTACTGGCTTCGTTCCTCCAGAAGCATTCGTGTATTTGGACATGAATTGATATGTTTTTGATTCTGACGGCGTCACAATCATATATCACATATACCGACGGGCCACCGATAAGAAGATAAAATTCTTCGAATCTGAGTTCACGAGACCAACAATTTCAATGGAGATACTCATTTGCTAGATTCGTTGAGGCTGGTCGAGTTGAGATGGAGCAATCTAGGTATTGGTGGCTGAATGACAATGTCTAAATTATTCGTGTTTATTTTCTGTTTTTGTGCTTTTTCTCGTTACTTAGTTTTTTAGATTCATCTCATTATTGCTACAGCTTGTATTGTTGTTTATTTGTATTATAAATTAGGTATAGGTTTCAGTATAAGGTAACGTTATTTTATTTTTTGATTGAACTTATTTAGAAATAGTGTGTAACATATTAGGTATAGGATATAAGTTCATTGTTGTGTTAGTAGTATAAGTAATTTTTGAATAATGCTGGTTGGTTTTTTCTCCTTTTTCCAATTGAGTCAAAAAATATTCAATAATCTTAATTAATTTAAATTTGCTAGTGTATTTTTTTCATTAAATGTGTTTAACTGATAACGTATAAATTTAGAGAGCCATTCGGGCCATTAAGTTTTTTATAGTATTATTGTTTGGAATTTGCTTTATGTTCTTTTGAAAATTTATAACGATTGGTATTAAATAAGGCGCTTTTGACTTTGACTTCGACTTTATGCTTTACAACATCTGTTTATTGGCTCATTGTTTGCATAAGTAGTGTGGTGGCGACCTACGGTAAGCATTGGTGAAAGTCTTGTGATTCTTAGGGGTTCATTCAGAGTAATTTTTTTGTTATATACTGAACTTAAATATTGTCACTGAGGAGCCCGCAGGGCGGAACTGATCTGGTAATTCAAAGGGGTGCAACTGCTATTGTTGGGTTGTCGTCTCCAATTCCAGTTAAACCCGACGGGGACTGGCGTTCCCGGGGTACCCGAATCGCTTGGTAAAAATACTAGGGCAGGAACTTAACCCGAAACATAGTAGCTTTGTGATTGTTCGATAACAAGATCAACTCATTGCTGCGAACCTCATCCCTGGAGGTATATTCAAGTACCACGGGCAGTTGATGAGCCTCCATCTTCGGATGGTCAGCTGATGCTTGCGGCACTTCGGGGAGTATCGTAGTGGCTGATGGTTAAAAACAAAGGTTGGCGTTGATAGCTAGGTCACGGATCTACCAGTATGAAAGTTGAGAGTTCCCTCAATGCAAACTGGTACCGAACTTGGGGGGCGAATGATTGGCGCTTAAACCAATCGCTGTCTAATGGTAACCGTAATGTTAAGCCTACAAAAGGCAGGTACTCACGTTAATCACGCGACACACATTGTCTCTGAGGACATCGAATGCTAGACATGCAGACATCATCATTCTCCTAGAATCTAGTGATGCCATATTTAGCACATGGAGCCGATAGGTATATGATGGTAGGCTGTGGAAGTTTCTAGGGTCGTAAAGGAATCTGAGGGCAAAAAGAAGAAATTGCTTCTGGACCGATTCTAACCTGTCAGCGTGAATATAAAAAAAAATCCCCGTTGGCAGTACCAGCCAGAGAGGTGTATTTCTCGTATGTAGCGTAAAGTTTCGAAAAAGAATTTGGCTTGTCTACTACTAAACTTCTTTCTGCAATTTTCGTAGTACCACATGGGTATTTATTAACATAAAAAAATCTGGCCACATTCGTTTTTAGAGACCTTTTATCGGGGCGCAAATATTTTGCTAATTAAATTGAGTTGCACACGTAGGGATTACATATTGAAAATCGGCGGATAATAAATTGTTGTAAACATGCAAATACCGGTTTCGCCCTTCTCGCATTTGCTGTTTACACAGTTCACAGTGGTAACCACACAAAGGCTTAAATAGCTCGAATAGTTAATTTCAAAAGATTTCCATAAAAGTTTAATCAGCACTTGCGTTGCCATTAATATATACATTTTTTTGCGAACTATGAGGGCCGTCATTTCGATTTTTGTTGAAATCGGCTGCTAAAAATATTAAGCTGTAAATTTTCGACTTTTTTATTTGTCATCCGATTTGCATAATTAAATTAAATTAACTTGCTTTAATAACTTATAATTTCAAGTTTCAACGGAATCTGTTGAGAATCTTGGCTGCTAGAGGGCTACAGAAATAAAAAAAATTGTATGCCACCCCCTGTATGGGGAGACCCCCTTAAATACCTTAAAATATTTTCTTGCATTGCAAATTTCAAGAGGAACCACTTTTGACCTACATAGAAAATTTCCTCATTCTAGCTCATGTGGTTGGCGAGAAAACTTGTTATGACGCACGAATAAACGGGCGGACGGACAGACAGACAGACAAGTCGCTATTTTATAATTTTTAGGGTATTGTTAAAAATATTTTACAATATCTTAAAAATGATCTGGTTTATAAATTCTTTCAATTAAAGTCATTTAAAACGTTTCCATGAAAAATATTCAATTTCAGTTGGCACTAAAATAGCGAATTGCGCTTGCCTTCAGACCTTTGGGGGCCGCCATTTTGAATGCATGCATTTGATTTTGATTATTTTAAATCTTTGTATGCTAGGACCTCATCAATCAATGTATTATCTCGTTCATATAGGAGTTTCACTCTAGACAGGGGAAAATAATTCAATTTTTAAAGAAAATGGCAGCTAAAATATTAGGCTTTAAATTTGCGACTTTTTTATTTTTCATTCAATTTAAATAATTTCCTGTATAATACAAGAACATAGTACAGAAATCCATGGTCTCAAGTTTCATCAAAATCCGTTGGAAAATGTGACCGCTAGAGGGCCACAAAAACATGAAAAAAACGCATATTTAACTCTTAGCGGCACAGAAAAATCAGTTGGGTTTTGACCCAACCTGCACGAAAAATGAAACTTGGAAATTTTTCATAAGATTTGAGAAAAAAAAAAAATAATAATTAAAATTCATAAAATGATGTCCTTGTTCGTCTAGGACCTTCCCGAATGGGTGGTACACCATATGTACCACTAGTCCTTTAACGCAAAATTTTATGAATGAAAAAATGTTTAATTTATATAGAATATTTTTATATTTCACCTCATTATGATAATCCTGAAAGCATGTTTTTGTCTTGGATAAACATAATGGTACTTGACAGATTGTACACATCCATTCTGTTCGAATTTGCTTGTCCTTCGAGCTGCATTTTGCACATCTTCTTCGAGTACTCCGTAATGGTTGGTGAGCGGAATCAGCAAGTCTTACTTCTTTCGCTACATTAGGCTTATGTTTTTTAATCTCAAGTCCTTGCGTACTTATAGCTGGGCGTTTAAGTAAAACTAGTTTTTCTGCCAATAAACCATCAATCACTTGCCTTCGAAAATCTTTGTGGCTAGTAGTATTCCCCAGAAGTTTAAACAAAATGAAGGAATTTACAACGCTAGCATCTAAAAAATAAAAAAATTTACGATGCCACCATTTCTGGCTTTTTCGATCACTTTCATAGTTTGATTTTAATTGATCGAATTTGTCTACAAACAACATATTTGCGTTGTAATCAATAAGGGCTTGGAGGCAAGTAACGTCAATAACCTCTCCACTTTTTTGCCTCCTGCTCACGCTATTTGTTATGGCAGGGTTATGAAAATTGGATAAGAGGTGAACACTCCTTTTATCCTTCCATTTGTACAATGATATTTCATCAGCAGTCATCTTCCAATAAACTTCGCCTTGTTTCATGGTTTTATCGGGCTTGATCTGTGGTATATGCTTCCTTGTAGGGTTTATTGTACCACATGCGTACACTCTCTTATTTTTCAATTCTAGAAGCAGAGGATAGGATGTAAAATAGTTATCAAAAAATAGACGATAATTTTTTCCTTCCAGTCCTTTCATTAAGTTTTTCACTACTCTTCCTCCTAGATCTTTCTCTACAACGTATGCCGGTATAAACTTCGAAATTAAAAAGATAACCATTTTTATCTGCTAAACACCAAACTTTGTAGCCCCTTTTGATTGGTTTTTTTTGGCATATACTGTTTGATTGCACTTCTGCCTTTGAATCTAATCATTGATTTATCAACAGCTAAAAATTCATCCGGATGTAAGCATTTTTGAAAATTGTGTAACAACTCACCTAGAAACGGCCGAACTTTATATACTTGTAATTTGTCAAAATTTAATTCTGTTCGGTTGGGAAGAAGAGCGTTATCATTGAGATGTTTGTGACTCAGGAGCCAACTAAAGCGATTCACTGCCATAAATTGACTAATATAACCATCATGGAGATCAGGACTTGAACTCCAATAATCTCTGTAGCTCGGTAATGGTTTGATTCCCATGAGAAAATTTAAACCTAAAAATGTTTTTATTTCTAAAGTATCTGTAGGCTTGAATCTTTTTCCAGTCCGTTGTTGCTCCTGCGTAACATAGAGGTTTGTTTGATGAACAATATCTTCAATCATCTTGGTTGTTACAAGTAAATCAAAGATTTGAAATTGTGTGGGATTTGCAACGTCTTTTACCACATCTGTCACTCCAACCACTTCTGTAAAGGGTTCAACATCGAAATTGAAAGATGTATCAAACCATTGTGGGTTTAGTTGAGCTCCTTGAAATCTATTCCTTGAACCAAAAGAACTCAGTGGAATATTATCTTCGGAGTCATACTCATCTTCAATATAAAGCTCAATTGTTTCCCCATTATTTTCTAACATAAATTCGTCGTCATCCTGCTCAAATTCGTCAATTACTGATTCTCCGTCAGATGGAAGACGAAGAGTATCATGCTCATCAAGGTCATCATCCATTACCCATTCGTTTATGTTAGGTCCTAATTCTTCCTTATCCATAATTCAGAAATTTTCTGTAACGTTGAAATTTGCCGGGATAAAATTCAACAATTTTTATAGTGGTGCAAATAACTGCCCACGCAATAATTCAAATAATAAAAGCAAGACAATACATTTTGCAGTATGATTTATTGTAAATATAAAGTTCTTACCAAAGTTATTGTTAATATTCTTAATACCTATATAATATAGCAAATCAAATTTATTTCACTTCACTTTCACTTAGAGCACTTGCTTCAATGCACCACAAAAAACAAATGAGTGTTTCCATAAGTTATGAAGTGTCAAAATTGTAACGGTTGTTCAAAGAATAGATTTTGTCATGTTTAAAGACAAAACACACTGCTACTCGCATTCTAATACAAGTGGTACGTTTTTTAAGCGTACGTGCAGCAAAGGGTGATATATTTTTAAGGTGGTACATTATAAGTACCAGTGTGCAAAATACGGGACAATTAATGTGGTACTATATTTGTACCAGCATGCTTGTAAGAGTTAAACAGCCGCCATTTTGAAATTAGCGCATATACTATAGACTATAGGTCTAAGTAATGTCTATCTTGAAACCAAGTTTCATATATGTCAGCTCAAAATTGCGACTTTTAAAAGCCTTTGAAATTTTGACTTTGTTTTTTGCACCCTGACCTCCAGTTTTTATACGTAATTCTTTAGATACTTATAATTTCTATCAAACTACCGAATTTCATGAAAATCTGTTGAAAGCTTTGACCACTATTGCAACAACAAAATTTTGCACGTTTTCGACCTTTGAGTGGCCGCCATTTTGTTTCTGCCGTACCGACTTTGGATTTTTTATTGTGAGATTCATCACATACATCAATGAACCTTTGTGCCAAATTTCATCCAAATTCGAGCTATACTTTGGTCAGAACAGAAATCACGACTTTGGATTTTTTATTGTGAGATTCATCACATACATCAATGAACCTTTGTGCCAAATTTCATCCAAATCCGAGCTATACTTTGGTCAGAACAGAAATCACGATTTTTCGTCTAAAATGGCCGCCATTTTGTTTTTGCCCGGCCGATATAGCTGGTTCACGAACTTATCGAGATAATTATCCAATACACCTTTCCTGAAAATTTGGTGAAAATCAAAGCAAAATTGCAACCTCTAGCGTGGTCACAAATTTCGTTATATCCCATATATATATATCTATATATATATATATATATATATATATATATATATATATATATATATATATATATATATATATATATATATAAATATAATGCTCTCCGCAATAGGTAAATTTCTCTCGAGAAATTTACCTAAAACAGGGCTCCAAATCAGGCTGGCATATTCAAGAATAGGGCGTACTAACTTGATATATAGTGATTTAGTAACACAAATATTCTTGAATTCTTTAGTTCTTCGTTTGATGAATCCTAGCATCTTATTAGCCTCGGATATAACTCTTCATTTCTATATGCATCATTTAGCCAAGTTTCTGTCACAGATAACATTTTAAAATGGCAAGATTTTGCGTAAAGGAATAATTGGTTTAATTTAGATCGGATACCACTGCAATTGTGGTAAAATAATTTAACGCTTTGCTGAACAGGCTTCTTATTATATTGTTGTGTTGTTCCCTAGTCCTTTAAAGCGACGAGATGTAGTTCGAACTTACATGCGACCTAAATGTTTCAAGGTTTTTTTTCGCTTGATCTGCCGTGACTCCAAGCTCTTCATGGAAGCGAAAATACATACCTCAAAGAGAATCAAAATCCATAGGGGGAACCTTCTATTTGTATTATGACCTTGAGACTAGTCTGCGTATTTTCGATTGTTTGACAGTGCTAGTGCTTTTGTGTGTTCTTTTAGAACGCACGTCGCGTTTTCTTTCACAGCTTCAACAGACTCAAATGTTGCTCCTTACAATGCCGATTTCGTCTGAGGAAACAGGTCGAAATCGCTTGGTGCAATACTTGGCGAATAAGGTGGATGATCTAATACTGGAATGCTGTACTTGGCTAGAAACCTCTTGACAGAGAGAGCCGGCATATTGTCTTGGTGGAGAACCCATGACCTGTCTTTCCACAGCTAATATATAAAATTTGCGTTACGGTTTCTTTGTCGATGCCTACAGTTTCAGCAGTCAAACAAGAACTAAACGGATGGTTAGATCAAACCGGAATTTTAAAATAGTTTTTTTTCGATATTGACATTCGTTTTCGACGTGGGAGCATGACCTAGGCGTGAATCATCTTCAACACCTTCTCAGCCAACTTGGGTTTTGTAAAATAGTGAGTGAACTTTAAGGAAAATTTAAATTAAGTGATAGAGCCAGATTATTGAAAAATTAAGAAGTAAGTTCGAGATTAATATCTTCGCTAAACTCTAAATTGAGCATTTCACCCTTTTTACATGAATTTAATGTAAATCTATACGATAATTTTTTGCTCTACAGTGAGCTTTCATTGCTTCGTG
The DNA here is from genome assembly GCA_963969285.1 of Odontomyia ornata. Taxonomy (NCBI): domain Eukaryota; kingdom Metazoa; phylum Arthropoda; class Insecta; order Diptera; family Stratiomyidae; genus Odontomyia; species Odontomyia ornata. Next base: position 88,596,506 of record OZ017742.1, read on the forward strand.
CCGATATCGATCTCGTTTTTCGGATGGCTCCGATAGCTTTCTAAATTACTTATGAAATTCTTTGAAGCTACATGATTGAGTTGCTTATTTTAATAATTTGTTCTGTAAAATTATTAGAGAAGAAAAATGTTAGAAGGTGGTTTCGACGAAAATTAAAAAAATAATTTTCTCACCTCTAAGCATGGTGGTCGTCATGTGTATCTCATAAGAGTGATGGCCCGATGAAAATTAGTACAACGGGCGAAACCACCTTCTCCTAGCATTTTTCTTATCTAATAATTTTTCAGAATAAAATTATTAAAATAAGCAACTCAATCATGTCGCTTCAAAGAATTTCATAAGTAAATAATATCTGATAAATTTAATATTCAGTGGTTTTTATAGAATTTATCATTTTTAGTGAAAGTGAAAATTGAATGCAAATAAATTAATATTCGAGAAAGTAAAATTTTGGGATATGTACGATTTTGAAATATTTAAATAAAATAAGCTATCAAGTTGAGTGAAAGTTATAGGGTGGAAAGAGAAAGCCAAGTAAGTACGTAATTCAAGATTAAAATTATTTGTGATAGTGTTCTTACATCATTCGTTGCAGATAGTGTCCTTTTCATTAAATATGGCACGGCACAAAAAATTTGATTCGACTCCCTCTACTCAATCAAAATAACCAACTGAATCCCGTTAGAAATTCTCTTGGCTCCGAACTAGTGGAAGAACCGGTTAATATGAACGCCCATGTGGAAAATTTAGTGGCCAATATTTTACAGCGAGAATTGCCCCGTTGAATTCAACAACTGCTGAATCCAGTTATCGACCCAAATGAGTTCAGAGACCAAGTGATCAATGAAGATCAACTGGGAAATTTATGTGAAATTGACAGAATTCTCGACGTGATTAAAGGTCTAAGGAAATTCTCTGGACAGCCAGGAGAATTTAGCTCCTGGCAAAAAAGTGTAGAAAGAGTGCTGAGACTCTATAATCATCTCAAAGGATCACCTGAATATTATGGGATCCTTAATTTAATCAAAAATAAGATTGTCCACTTAATTGGGATCAAATACGCCGCTGTCTGACAATGCACTATTCTGATAAGAGGGATATAAATACTCTAGAATACCAAATAAGCTCCTTGGTGAGGGTTCGAACAGTATCCAAGGGTTCGATCAGAAAATGTATCACCATCTTTCACTTATCCTGGATAAAGTTTTCTGCATGGATTTAGGTACTGAAGCTTCCAATATAATGGTACAGACTTCCAGAAACAAAGCTTTAGACACATTTATTCGTGGCCTTAACGGATATTTTTAACGCATCTTTTGACAATGCGAGAACCTGTTGATCTCCCACATGCTTTGAGGTTATGCTTGAAACAGGTTAATGTTAATTACAGAATAATGCAGTACGTCGAATCCAGGACAATACTACTCCACCAATACCTCCAACGTACAGAAACATTCAGTACCAATACCAGCGCCTCGAAATATCCAGCAGGCGGCACCGCTTCCACCCCCTAGATACTTTTTCCCCATAAACCCTTTAATGCAAACTGGATTTCACCCAAGGCCTAATCAAAATCAAGGCTTCAATAGGCCATATAATCCTTATTAGTTCAATCCTAACCTCCAATTCTACCAGGTTGCAAGGCAGCAATTCCCTCAGTGGCATCTACCAACAAAACCTCGAGATAGGCCAGAGCCCATGCACGTGGACCGGTCCATCCACTCGATGAATGTAAACTATCAAAATCAACCCCAGCAAAGACAGCAGTTTCCTCCGAGAAGAGACAGTAACCAACCCATCCATTATCCTTCGAACCAACAATGAATGCATTTCACGCAAGGTTCAAACTTAGATAACGAGATTGCTGAGTATAACGAATCCATCACACATGAGGACAAACATTATGACCAGTCTTTGATTGACCTTGTTCAATTATCCGAACTTGGAAATGAGGCATATATGGGTACAGCACATGAAGTGCAGCACTATTGCGAGCCAAACGAAACCTCTGACTTCCAGGATGTGAATTTATTAGATTAACGAGCTCTTCGCTCCCGTATTTTGAGTACCGGACGAAGAGCGGATTTATAATGAAAATCTTAATAGATACTGGCTCAAATAAAAATTATCAAGTGCCAAGCTGCGTAAAGTTATGTTACCCCAATGAAAAACCCTTTTTTGCTAATTCCGTGGGAGGAAATATTCTAATTACTCATCATACCTTGATTAATCTTTTTGGTCCTTCGGTTCCACCTTTGAAATTTTTCGTTCTTCCAATTGTAATGGTTTTCGAAATGCCGATGGTCTGGCACAAGTGTCAGGGAACTATAAACAACACCGAGCTCAGCTAACTAGCTTCGCTTAACGACCGCATACGCGTGCTTGATGACTAGCATTTGCGGGATCATATGAGGCCGGTTCTTCTCGAGCCACGAAGCTACACTACAAAATACTTATCACGCTTACTATACTCTACAAGACGCACCGATCAATTTTTATTGTCTTTAGAAAAGTTCTATTAGGTATCAATTAAGCTACTCTACAGTAATTCAATATTTTTTTGCCTCGTTAAAGTTAGCGGACACGGAGGCTTGAGACAAACGCAAACATTACACAAAAAGCAACCGTTACTTTCACCGAAGACGGTCGTCGCATCACAAGGGGAATGTCAAACCTAAAGATGTTAAAGTGGCTGAAGTGAACCAATCATCTCTGCCTAAAGGACGGAAACTTGACGGATGCAGTTTACTTTACACTAGTAAAACAACAAAGTAAGCAGCTTCGACGGGGTGACCACCTTATCTCTTCAGGAGCAGCCACTCCTGATCACCACGGGGCTGCTTGATTGCTTATGTTTATTACACAATGCTAAAGTCATTTCATGCATTTTTAGGTAATGACAGTCTAAAGGAATTTGAGCAGTCATACATACTGCTGACGAGCATTTTACTATCTTTGACTCTTTCAGAATCCCCATTAAACAACATACATCTGAAGCGGTTAACGGCATAGGAGTAAGGACAGCACATCTCTCTAATGAGCAATCTAACAAACTATTCCACATCCTTGAGAAATACCCAAACCTATTTAGTGAGCCGGGCGAAAAGCTCACCTATAGCACTATAGTGGAAGCTGAGATCCGCACCACTACCAATAGATCGGTATATTTTAAATCATACCCATACCCAATGGCATTGAAACCCGTAGTGGATCAAGAAATACAAAACTTCTTAAACATGGTATTATTCGGCCGTCTAGGTCTCCTTATAATGCACTGGTTTGGGTAGTTCCGAAGAAGATGGACGCATCTGGGGAAAAAAAGGTTGGTTATCGATTATAGGAAATTAAGTGAAGTCACTGTCCCTGACACATATCCCTTACCCGAAATAAATGAAATTCTGGCAAACTTTGGGCCAGAACAAGTTTTACACGGTCATTGATCTAAAAAGCGGTTTCCATCAAATTCCAATGAGTCCAAAGGATATGGAAAAAACCTTTTTTTTCTGTAAATAATGGTAAATACGAGTTTACCCGCTTAACATTTGGTCTAAAAAACGGACCTCCTACATCCCAACGAGCCCTTGACGATGCACTGCGAGAACATAGACGATGCAGGTGTCAACCCTACATAGATGATATTGTGCTTGAAACCCTACAGAAAGCCAATTTCAAGATACAAATCGATAAATGTGAATTTTTAAAGAACGAAGTAGAATTAATTAGAATTTTTAAAGAACGAAGTAGAATTAAATCAAATCCATATAAAGTACAGGCTATAGTAGACTTTCTGCCTCCTACCACCCTAAAGGAGCTTCGATCCTTCTTAGGTATGGCAGGTTACTACAGACACTTTGTGCTTGATTTTGCTAAGATTGCAAATCCCTTAACCTCGCTTCTAAGAGGGGAAGAAGGAAGAATATCCAAAAGGCCTATAACATTTCTATCAAGAACGCTTAATCGTACTGAGATCAATTATGCAACCAACGAGACAGAAATGTTGGCCATCATTTGACGTTTGAAATCATTGCGTAATTTCCTTTACGGATCACGCAAGGTTAAGATCTTTACAGATCATCAGTTTCTAACATATGCGTTGAGTAATCGTAATACGAATATAAAAATGAAGAGATGGAAGGGAATATTGGAGGAGTACAACCATGAACTCCAATACAAGCCCGGAAAAGCTAATATATAGAATTATCCATTTTACGCTTGGAAAAGTAAAGCTAAAGAAAATATTCCGATGGAAACAAAATTTTTTATTCAATATAAAGACTGAACCTTGCCATTATACGCGAAATACAACATTATTCAAATGTTCTCCGCGGGACCTCTTACAGGCCTCAATCCTTTTGAGGTAATTTTCAATGACTTTTCGGCACATTTCCGGCAATATCTCGGCCATAACTTCATGAATATTGGTTTTCAATTGCTCAAGATTTTGAGGATTGTTCGCGTAAACACAATCTTTCGCAAAGCCCCATAAAAAGAAATCCAAAGGTGTTAGGTCGCAGGATCTTGCGGGCCAATTGACATCACTCAATCTCTACGTGTCCTGGAAATTTCTCTTGCAAAAGTGCTCGATTAGCCTGTGTTGTGTGGCTTGTGCCTCCGTCCTGTTGGAACCACATGTTCTCCAGATCGTAATCTTCAATTTCTCTCCAAAAATAATCGGTTAACATCCATCCATAGCGATCAGAATTGACTGTAATGGCTCTTCCTTGGTCGTTTATAAAAAAATACTGGCCAATAACACCACCAGACCAGAATGCATACCAAACGGTTACTTTTTCCGGATGCAAAGGCCTTTCTGCGATCACCTGAGGATTTTGAGAGCCCCATTTGCGGCAATTCTGTTTAGTTACGTAACCACTGAGCGGAAAATGAGCCTCATCACTAAAGAAAATTTTGTTCGAAAAATCGTTATCAATGGCTTGTTGTTCAATCACCCAATTCGCATACATTCTGCGTTGTGTATGGTCTTGAGGCTTAAGTTCTTGAGTGAGTTAGATTTTGTACGGATGGAGATGCAAATCCAAATGCAAAATCCGCCACAATGAGCCGTAAGACAAGCCCAAATGTTGAGCACATCGAAGAATCGACAAATTCGGGTCTTCCTCCACACTTTGAGCAACGACAAAGATATTTTCAGCAGAACCAATGTTGCGATGATGCACAGGCCTTGCAATATCAATAACCGAGCCAGTCTCTTCAAATTTTCTCACTGTGTTCGAAATTGTTTGCTGTGTAGGTCGATTATGTCGACCGTAATTGGCTCGTAAAGCCCTAAATGTTGATACAGCAGAATCACCATTTTTATAATAAAATTTAATAATTTTAACCCGTTCTTTGACTATTAAACGATCCATGGTTCGAAATGGCAAACCTCCAACTAAAAACATGCTTTAGATGACGTTTAGTTTTGACAGATGTCAAATAGCAGGGTTATACTTTCCTACCACGAAATGGACAACCCTGTAGTAGCCGATACCCTCTCAAAGAAAACAACGCAATCAAATATTGACTCAATGACAGCCAGTTCCCACAGTGAAGACAGTTCTTCTTATAATTTGATCCATTAATTAAGGTGAACAAAATACTTACCTGTTGGGACGACCCTTCCCAAATTATAATAAACATACTCTTTGTGAATCGAAATATAATCAAGAGAACATCATCGGAATATTTAAGAGGTATTTGAACCCTAACATAATTAACGGCCTGAAAACAAACGAAGCAACAATGGGACTCAGTCAGCAAATTTATCCTCTCTACTTTAGAACGTACGAAATTTCATTTTACTCAGAGAGGAGGCGAGAACGTTCGGGATAAGTCTGCCCAGGATGAAGTTATAATCAAAACCCATGCTACAGCCCACTGAAATTCAAAGGAGAACATGCAACAGATCTTAGAAAAGCATTGCTTCCCCAAGATGAGTGCAAAAATTAAAAAAATATAGTCAAGCAATGCACTGTCTGCTTGGAAAAAAAGTACGATAGGCATCCTAACAACCCAATCCTAAAGCCTACTATCCCCGAATACCCAGGGCATAGGGTTCATATCGGCATTTATTCAACAGAACGTCAATTAATTTTAACGAGTCTGGATAAATTCAGTAAGTTAGCTCTTGCTAGGGTCCTCAAGTCTAGAGGCGTTGAAGATATATGGCCATCTCTCAGAGAATTAATATTCTTCTATGGAGTGCCGAAGTTTATTGCGGAACGCAGTTTGGTTTTGAGTTGACGTCATAAAGGATGTTTATATCTGCAAGATACTGATCATTAGATAACTTAAATAGGTCGTTAACCGAAGTTTCAAAGTATTGTTGCAAATTATAGTTAACGCCTAAGATTCGTGGTGGTATGTCAAATGCATGGAACGTGAAATTTCCAAGGTTTTCCGGGATTGGTGTTGGTTTGATGACATCATATGGCCGGCTATCAATAATAGGCAGGAAGGCGAGTAGGTGTATGCTGTTGTTGTCTGATGAAAATTGAATAGGCTCGAGTGTTCTGTATATTATTTGGACGTGATCTGGTAAGAGTGATTGGGTACTAATAATGTCTTCCATGGCATCGCTTGTTTGGATGTAATCCCAGATAGTTGTTTGTGAAGAGAGACTGGATAGTATGCTCGCATATTTGTGGTATACTTCTCGTAAGTAGTTTTCTGCTCGTTGATAGGTGGATAGAATGATTATGTTAATTTTATTGTGATCTGCGGTCTTCTACCATACGCTGAATTCATTGATGCGAGTTAATCCCATCTGTAATTGATTCTGAAATCGTTTAAGTTGCAGATCGATTCTCCCTGAAGTGCTGTTTAAAGTTCTTACTGCTTTGAGCATAAGTTTGTTCTGGTTGTCCACAGAGCGAATGATTTTCTTCTGGTTGTCGTTGAGGCTGCTGATGTCTTTGTATACTTCGCCGTTTACCCCAAATATAGCTGTTAGCTGAGATCCGAGTGCTCCACGCCGTTTTCTTCCATGGAAAAGTCGTAATGTGTTCTTTTTGCGGGTAATTTCATCTTTTAGCTCGTCTAGCTGCTGTGATAGCTCATGGCAACCAATTTCGGCGGTAATATCCGTGTGAGATTGGCAGAGTCCTCGAATTTTTGCCACTACGGTTCTTATGTTTGTTTGATCGTATTTCAAATTACTCCAAGGGAGTTGGATTTGCATTTTAAAGGCTCCTCTGTATATTTGTGCGGCTCCCAGATGTTCGATATAAAAACCGGTGGATAGTTGTATAATGTTAGCATCACAATGTGTCTGCGGAAGAATGTAGCAGAGTACCAAACAGGAGTACAGGAGCGTTATAGCTTTATTAGATGTGCTGGTAGACTTTGGCATAGGTTTCGGAGATTCTCTTCGTTGCCTTTTTGTTTGGTTGTGTTCCGCTAAGTACTTAGTCTAGGTGTCCCCAATGGGGGCAATTTTGGTTCGTTTACTTCGGCGTAACGTAGATGGTACTACTGGTGTTCTTGTTGGAGGTGGTTGTGTAGGAGCTTTCACTGGATGTTCAGGTTCTGGATTGGCATTTCCAAACGGTAGACGGCAGATCTTGGTCACGGGGCGTTTAGTAACTCTACCGTGTAATTTGACGGATACAACTCCAACCATACCATCAGCATCTGGATGCACTTCTAGCACTCTTGCGAGTGGCCAATGAGTTGATGGGAAATTTTCAGTTTTAACGAGTACGATGTCGCCAATTTGTAAATTGGTATTCGAGCTTCCAACGGTTCCAAAAATGTTTTTTGATCGGTTGTACTGCTTCCCACTTTGTATTGATGGGCTTGTTGTCGGGGATTGGTGGTAGTTCAAACAAATTACTTCCTGTCAAAAAGTGTCCAGGAGTGATCGCTGTATGATCGTTTGGATCGTTACTTGCTTCGCACAGAGGTCTTGAGTTTAAACATGCTTCAACTTGGACTAGAAGAGTGTAGATTTCTTCAATGTTTAACAATTGTTGTCCGATGGATTTTATCAAATGGCGCTTCATAGACTTCACTCCACCTTCCCAGAGTCCCCCAAAATGGGGACTTCCAGGAGGGATAAATTCCCATCGAATCTCTTCGTTGACAAGATTATCCTTACACTGCTTCGACGCCTCGAAAAATGCTTTCCTTAACTGTCGGTCACTGCCTACAAAGTTTGTACCGCAGTCGCTATAAATGGTGTGACATTTTCCTCTGCGCGCGACGAATCTCCGAATCGCCGCGATGCATGCTGGTGTGGATAGTTCACTTACAGCTTCTAGATGGAACGCTTTTGTAGAAAGGCACACAAAGACAGAATCAATATGTGGGGATAGATACTTAAGGCTGCTGTTTTTAGGTATTTGTGAACCGCTTCGTAATGCCAATAATTCGTTAGCAAATGCATGTTGCTGAGAAAGGCGTACGCAGGCCAGTTTTGCTTCCTGAAGCTCTTCAAATGCCAAAGATCCGATTCGTTTGTCGGTTTTATGGGACGCGTTGTATTTGAAGCGACGTATGTACGCCAGGACTCTTAAAAGTTTTCGCAGAGCCGAGTATCGACGAAATATATCTAGCTCTTCAGTAGGTTCAATGGCAGTTGCTCCAACAATGCGCATTTCGTCTTGCATACCCTCGTGCTCTGCTGCTGACAGTGCTATGCTTGACGGTGTTGATATATCGTGAGTTGAGAGCCACTGTGGGCCTTTCCACCATAAGGATGATTGTATGAGTTTGTCTGGCAAGATTCCTCTTGAAGCGAGATCCGCCGGATTTTCGGTGGTGCGTACATAATGCCACTGGTCACATTTTGAGCTTTCTTGGATTCGACTTACGCGGTTTGCTACAAATACCTTCCACGTTGCTGAAGGTTTCTGAATCCAGGCTAGAACAATTTTGGAGTCCGTCAAAAAACAAGTCGACATTCGTCCACTGGCACGCTTGTTTTAACTGCTCCATTGTTTCCAGCATCAAAACGGCACCGCAATGGTCAAGTCGTGCAATTGACACCTTAGCTATTGGAGCGACCTTGGATTTTGCAGTTAATAAAGATGATGATATCTGACCTTCTAATGTTAGAACCCGCAAGTAAATTGCTGATGCATAAGCTGTAGTAGATGCGTCGCAAAATCCATGTAACTCTAAGTTGGTGGTTCCGGACATTCGATTCCGTCTAGGAATTCGCAGTTTTTCGATGGGTGGTAGATGTCTGCGAGTTTCAATCCAATCCTTGACAACAGCTGAGGGAACTTCATCATCCCAACGTAACTTGAGCCGCCAGAGGTTTTGCATCGTAATTTTTCCGGTGACAATACAAGGTTGAGTGGATCGAACAGCTTTGCTACCTCCGATAAAATTGATCGTTTGGTTAATTTTGGTTCTTCGGAATGTTTCACTTTGAACAAAAAGCTGTCTTGCGCTGGATGCCATTGCAATCCGAGAGTTTTGACTTCGTCCGAAAGCGCTATTTCCAATGGCTTTTGATTTTCCCGATCACTTTCTGGGATTTGTTTTAAAAGAGCCTGATTGTTCGCTGACCATTTTCAAAGATGGAAGCCACCCTTGCTTAGCACTTCCTTGAGCTGCAGTTGTATGCGTTTTAGCTGAGTTAAGTCATCTGAGCCAGTGAGGAGATCGTCTACGTAGAAATCCTGAAGAATTATTTTAGCGACGTCAGGGTATGCATCCTGCTCATCAATCGCCAGTTGTTGAAGTGTACGAATTGCCAAGAAAGGTGCGCAAGATGTACCGTATGTCACAGTTTTAAGTCTATAATGCCCAATAGGTTCCGTGGCAGATTCATTGATATTCACGATCCTCTTCGTGAACTTTTATTTGACGGTACATTTTTTTTGACTTCGGCAGTGATGACATGTTGATAGCTCCGCCATCTCATTAGCAGTTGTATAAGGTTCGGTTGTATCGTGGGGCCTACTTGGAGTAAGTCATTCAATGATTTCCCACTGAGTGATTTCTGCGATGCTTTGAAGACCACACGCAGCTTTGTAGTGGAGCTTGTCTCCCTGATCACTTCATGATCCGAGAAGCAAGTCAATTTGTGACGGACGGTTGAAATCTGGATCTGCCAATTTTAGTTCTACCAAATGAGCTGGTAAGTCGATGGTAATATTAGTAGTTGGTAACACGGCGGTAATTTTTGAAATGACTAGCGCCGAGAACTGAAGTAGATTCACTTTCCCATTTTTTCCCACGTTCGCTGTGACTTCTGCTACTCCTTTTGATGTTACCGCTTCTGAGCATCCAATTCCTCCAATGGCAATCTTACAGTGTCGGCGTGTTAGTCCCAAACTTTGAACAGCTGATTCTGTTGTGAAAGATTTTTGCGAGCCAATGTCCAGCAATGCTCGAAGGTTGATCATTGTCCCATCGTTGGCTTGAATTGGAATAAGTGCTGTAGCGAGTAGTACTTGCGTATTGGAGAGCAGTGCGTTGTGTGCTTGTGTCTGAGTGTTAGCTTTAGGTTTTATATCCCCATTGTCTATTTCACGCAGAAGCGTGTTGTGGCGTTTTGGGCAGAGTTTACAGGTCCTTTTAGATGGACATTGTTTAACGGCATGCTGGTCGGAGAGGCAATTGAAATAGACTTTCTTGTTTCTCACTAATTGTCGTCGTGCATCCACTGGCACTCTTCTGAATTGCTCACACTCAAACAAAACGATGATGAACATTGCACATGACGCAACGGCTCGCTTGAGCTTGAGCAGTGTGCGTTAGAGTCCTCTTAGATGACTTTGTAACTTCCCCTGGATTGGACAATGTTAGTGATTCTAACATTGTGAATCTCTCGGTTAAGAACAGTATGAATTTTTCGAGTTTCGGCATGTCTTTGCTTCCACTTGTCGTTCTTTGCCACTCTGCCCTTGATTCTTTATCGAGCTTGCTGCTCAACATGAAGGTCATAATAAGATCGAAACCATCGATCTTCAATGTCTTCAGACTTGTAGTGAACTGGTTGGTTGTGTTGACTATGTTCTTCAAACTATGTGCATCGTTCGGCTGGCATTGGCTAGCGATCCACCAACGTTGCATTAACTCTTGCGCTATGAGTTTTTCATTGTCATAACGTTTACATAATAATTTCCATGCGGCTTCATAATTGTCACTCATTATGTTCAAGTGAGTAATGATTTGCTCGGCTTCTCCCTTTAAATTGCTGCGGAGGTACTGCATTTTCTGCACGTTTGACAGTGTTGTACTTTCATGCACCATACTTTTGTAGAGGTCACGAAACGCTATCCACTTTGCATAGTCCCCGTTAAACGCAGGGATCTTGATTCGCTCAAGCTGAAGACTCTCTCCTGAACTTGTTGCTATCTGCGATGATTGCGCTACGGTTCCAGCACGAAATCTGTGGATTCCGTCCTTAAAAATTGTCTTATACTCCAAGACGAGATCCTCTATGTTTCCATAGTCCTCCATATAATTTTTCATTAGTGCTTTATCTCCCTCTTTTTGTAAGCGTGCGTAAGCTTGGAGATGGTTCTCCTCACAGGCTTTCCATTGCTCCTCGATTCGCTCTAGCCGAGTCTCGAAATAGGCTAAAGAGTGGCGGCTTTGACTATCCTGCTTGACGTTCGAGATGATCCTGTTGATACTGTCGAAGCACAGTTTTTGTCCTGCGATGAGATTTGCTATGATTGGTATATCCCGTTGTTGCGTATACTAACTCCTTGTCTGAAATTCCTGCTAAAATCCGGCTCGGCGGACCAATGTTCTGGAATGAGAATTAGATGTAGATGAATGAAACGCCAATAATCGTGCTTGATCACCAAGTGATGATTTATTCAGTGATTTGTTCCCTTATATTACAAATTATTGCTAATAGTACAAATTTACAAAATTGCTTACTTCTAAAGTTCATTATTTTCATTGGAATTCACAGTTCAATTACTTGATGGAGATTGCTTACCATACAAAGTTCATTAACTTAAGCTACTACAAATAGGTGTTCAATGTATTTACATTATTTTGCTTACTCTACAAAGGTCATTAGCTTGATTTGTGCAAATTAGTTAGGTCGAAATGAGTTTAAGTTGTTTATGCTGCGAATGCGATTATATGCAAAGGTGAATGAATTTTAACTGTTTACTGAAATGGTTATGCTATGGTGTTTAGTGTTGATTCTTAGGTTCTAGTTTTAACGACAACTATAATACCTCCCAACTCATCGCTATAAAAACTGGAGAAGCAAAAATTCAGCAAGAGAACTTAAAACTTGTCCATATTTTCCAAATTGAACAATAAACACGTTTTTTTCTGAAATTTCATCCTTCATCCACGATCATATCCCGTCAGGAAATCCATTTTACCAGCTCCTATCAAACGAACTATCCCAAATAAAAAACCTTATTGGCGACCTCGAATTAAAAGTGAAACGTTCCCTCATTTTTGTTAGAACTGCTTGGAAGTGGTTAGCAGGTACACCTGACCAGAGTGATTTTATGCTCATAGAAGGCAAAATAAATGAATTACTAGGAAATGACAACAGACAAATTGTTATTAATCAAGAATATAATGAAAGGATTAATCGATTAACAAATATTACTAACGAAATTATAAATATGATAAAAAAAGACAAAACTTTTGATGCCACCCTTGCTTTATGTACTCAATACAAGATTCGATTAGTCAAAGAAGAGCTTTTAAATATTGAACATTATTAATTCAGCCGTACTGTCAAATGAAGAAATTAATTTAATTACATCAAACTCAAACAGAGAAGAAATTCCTCATGGAAATATTGAAGAAATTTTAGAATTTGCAGATACCGAAATTGGTAGAAACTCTTCTCACATTTTCTATATTATCAATATCCCAACAACATATGAAACCATTTATTCAAAATTACTCCTGAAACGTATAAAAAGCAAAGGTATCGTAAACAGCATTGATTTTGATATATTTTGGAAGTAAAGAAAAATTATTTTAGCATTTCAGGAACCTGTAAAACTTTTAATAATATTTCAATATGTAAGAATAGTGATATAAGAAATATTAGCGACTCAGAGTCTATTCCTAACCTATTTAAAGGCATTCCAGTACGATGTAACAAAACCCATAGCCACCACGGACCATCAGTAAAACTTCCATCGGGAACGGATTCGCATCAAATGAGCTCCCAGTTCATACCAGTATACATAGGGTATACTGGTTATGTAACAAAATAAATAAATTAACTGCGCCAATTTTGTTACATAACCAGTATACCCTATGTACACTGGCATGAACTGGGAGCTCATTTGATGTGTATCCAATATATACATCATCAAGGCTCCCGGGAAAAGAACTCGCTGTAACACAACTTAACTGCTAATCTATCCATTTAAACCAAATCAACAAAAGACGAGAGTTTATTTTAAGGGGTTTAACTTTATTTCTCGGTTCACTTTTTTCGAAACATTTATAAATTACACGTATTAAATTATTGAAAACCTATATTAATATTGAGAGAAGCGCTTTTCATTTGGCTGGTCGCGCTTCACACGTGAGCGCCAGCCTGTACAGGGGTTCAGCTGGACGAGCTAAGGGTCGGGGTGGCCACACGGCCGTGGAACGCCAAAGAGCCGATTGAGTATCGCGGCGCAAGCCAACACCTCACCCCTTAACATTTCGTTGAACAAAATCGGTATACCTTTGTCTAAATATTTTACTCGCGTAATTCCTTGTACTTAAAGAGTGGGTAGCAGCATACTCCCTTTTGGACTTGAATACACACTCACTCGAATGCTTTGCCCAAGAACTTTAAATACTGTTCTTTCGTGAGCTTTCAACCTGAATTCTCTGGCTGGTGAATATGCGAAACTGGGGAAATTGAGCGAAGGAGTGTTTTTCGCTTAAGCTTACGACTTCGAAAGAGTGCTTTCAGCTTAAGCTTTCGGCTTTCCCACGATCTCTTGAGGTGAAATAGCGAAACTGGGGACACTGAGCGGAAGAGTATTTAGCCAAAACTTTCGGTTTTCCTTTCCGCTTACCTCTCTTCGAAGCACCCCGTTCGTTCACGATGTGAATATCATTGCGGGTTGAACTTTCTCGTTTACTTTACTGCTCGCTTATTTACTTGCGTATGTGTTTCTTTGGCTAATTTTTATTAGCGAAGTGCGAGTACATAGGTGTTGTTTGCTCGCAACTACTGCAGCTATGAAGCGGAAATATATCCGAGCATGTTGTATGTGTTCGCTCGGAACACTTGCACTAAAAATTTAGTGAAATTTTTACCAATTTTTTATCAAATATAGTATATATAAACTTCACTCATTTGATCACCGAATATAGCCCAGTTTACTAATCCTCTCGTAGTGTCACTATGACTCACTGAATAAATTAGTGAAATTTGCACTAATTCTATTCTAGAGAATAGAGAACAAAAATAGAAAATTTTTTTTGTAGCGCCACCCCTTTGGTTATCTAGCTTGTTTTCAGTTAGTATAGAGATTGCTAGAATAAAGACAAATTTGACTGTGGTATATAAAATATACAGTACATTTAGGGCTTTACATTTCTTGATAGGAAATAAATAAAACAAATAAAAAATTTACTTTTCTTTTCTTCAACAGGTTCAAAAGAACGATATGCAAAATATCAAATTTGAATTCAGTCCCGTTTATTGGATCGAAAACGGAACACTGTTGCCAACCACCACGACAACAACGACCACCACAACCACCGAACCAACGACCACCTCAACCCGTGAACCTGAACCAGTCTACTCACCACCAATAGTTCATGTAGCCAATGTTGCGGCCAGCGCTCCAGAAGATGCTGCAGTTGCTGCATCCAAGAAAAATCCAAATGACATCGAAGACATGCAGATTGGCAACTCTGTCGAAAGCGAACCAGCTGCAACCAATACTGGCGGTGATAGTTTAAAGTTAACCAATCTTGAGCAAAATCCAGCGAATTTGGCAAAAGATAGTGCCAATAGTCGATGCACGCAACAACAGCAATCTTTAGTTATTTTGTTGGGAAGCTGTTTAGTCACATCCTTTCTATTCCTTCACAAAAGTGTGACCTCATTGAACTAGTTGCTGTTGTTTTCGTCATCAAAGAATTATTAATATAAATAAAGTAAAGCAAGAAAATTCTTTTATTTATAGATTTTTTTCACAATTTTTTATTTTGTAATTTTTTTTTTAATTATTAAAAATATTTACAAATTTGTCGTACCGCTACATAATAATATATGTGAAAAACAAAAACAAAGAAAATCAAATCGTTTCTAGTTGATATATCAGCTCTCGCTTGTTTCTTCTTTTATATTCTTTCCTTATTAAATTATTTGAAGCTGTTCGATTGCTTGAACGTAAACAATCTCATCTTCATTGAATATTCCTTAATTTTTAAGCAAAAAATATGTGAACAAAATAAAATTTTTTTCCAATATTTTGTATAAAAATACATTCTATTTCTATTATCTTTTCTTTTTTTGTAATGTAATAATGATATGTAATATTGATAATTTTTACTAGTTCATAAAAGGTTAAATTAAGATAATGCAAATATGAAATTAAATGAAGGAAGAAAAGAAAAAAACAAATAAAAATAAAATAAAATGAATGCTGTAATATGTAATAGTGAAAGAATAAGAGGAATAAGAAATATGAAATGTCGAAAGAAATATTGTTCTTGTAATAATGCTAAACATGTGTATTTCTCTTAAGTTAATTTTGGTTGGTTTTCTGCGATGGATATTTTCAAATTTGTGACAAAGAAATGGTGTTGATTTTTTTTTAGATTTTTCTAATGGAGAAGTAAATATTATATAAGAGAAAGAAAGCACACCTCTACTTGAGCTTCAGTTACGGGCAACGAACTAGGAAGACCTCAAAATGAGAATATTTCAATCAATTTCTATCAATAGCGTGATCTTTTTCAGTTTAATCCGGCCATGGCTTGGCTTTTTTTACTCATGTTTTTAATTGTATATTTACAGCGGGATCAGTGTGTATTTGAAGGAAAATTGTAGGTATTTATTATCTACATTATACACCGCTTCATTAATATTGTCGCGTGTTATTGGTTCGCGGCCTATAATTTTAACGTTCCGGGAAAGTGAAAACGCAATGTCTTTTAATTTAAGTTAAAAGAGTTTATTCAATTAAATAAAATGCACAATAATCAGTTAACACTTTCACTAATTTTAATTGTCACTATTAAATTATCTAACACTTGTCCATAAATTTATTATCGCAATTGTCTTCTAAATTACTTCACTATTACGAAACACACTTTGCTACTATTCGAATAATATCGCGTCGCACATACAATCGCAGTTCTTATCGCGGTCGAATGAAAATCATTCCCCCCATTCATTCAGCTCGCCTTTATATAGGGTCTCTACCTATTCACCCATTTCTCGCACATTGGCGAATGTTCTACCGAGAGGTACCTGGTAGGTTCGAGCAAGTTCATGAATGGAGTGACGTCACTTGCAGATGTTGATCATGCTTGTTGGATTCTCGTGGGTTCGAGTAAATTCATTCGTTGACGTTCTTAATGATGATGAAAACAATTGCGACAGTAGCTCGCAGAATTATTTGTACATGTAATTATTTGTACATGTAACAATATATATCATATAGTGATTCCAAATCAAGAAACAAATCTACCCAAGGTCTATTTAAAAACAACAAACAAACAATTAAAAATATTAAAAACTGTTGGGTGAAATATTGCTCTACAACTTTATTAGTGTCCATTGAAAAATTCAAGAAAAAATAATTTTTAACTCGAGGATGTCTTTCTCATGTCTGAGTACTTATTTGCTATAATATTCCAAAAAGAACAGCGGATACTTGTTCGTTCAATAAACCAATATTAGCAATTTACTTACATTTTTACTGTTGACAATAGGAATACAAAACAGAAAATTATTTCCGAAAGATTTTAGCGAAATGAAATGGTACTTCATTAACACTAATAACTTTATTCGCGAACAGAAACTACAGTTTACATTTCACAAGATACAAGTTAGGCTAGGATGAATGTAGAATGAAAGGCGCGTCTTGCTGCTCGGGCAATAAACTACTACCTGCTGCGAAGCATGCATCCCTACTCTCCTTTCACTCGATGCTCGCAGCAAAGAATCCAATCGTCGCCCTTTAAGAATGGAACACTGGAGTTATGATTTATGTTATGATTTCTTATGCGCCACAAGTGGTCATATTTTGATTTAATTCTCGAAAGGCGTAGTTGTCTGTTGGGCAAAATTTTCAGTAAAATTTGAAATTAAATTATAATGTGGCAGAAAATTTTAAATTTGGACATAATTGAGGTTTCCAAGTTAGTCAAATAGAAGACTCGAAAATATTTATGTGAATAAAAGTGTGATTTCATGACTGAGAATTGAGTAAGAATTCATTTAGAATTTAGTAAATAATCATTTATATATTTTATGTGCTGACTTCTGCCTCCCTCTTCCTTTAACCGGGCTTGGGACCGGCTTCGGCGGAATTAAGACGAAATATTGAGGGAAATTACTATTTGATCTTTTTAATGAATGAAGTAAAATTAATATGGCCTTTTTTAGTGTGCGATTTGAAATGGCAGTCACTACATACATAATGTGTTATTTTATCAGATGTACAGGTATTTCGCTCAAGCTTCTTCAGTGAGATCTCAACGATAAGAAAATAAATACGTATAAACGATGGAAATACTTTTTTATATTGTTATATATTAAATTTTCGTTAGAAACCAGAAGAACAACCTTTACCTGAAGCACCAAAATATTTTTTAACGGAACGAGGATGCCAATTATACGTTAATAGTGCCCCATATTTTGGGCGGTACTGTGTGAAAGTTAACCTTATAAAATGGCCACCACCATAACTTAAACACAATTTGGTGGAAACGAATTTCATTGAAAAACATGACTTATAAATACTGTTTTTCATTCTTCTTCTTTATATCAATACTTACCTATGAAAAGACACTCCTGCTGGCCGGCGGTGGGTTTTATTAAAGCAATGTTGCACTGTGCACGTCACTTGAAACTTGAAAATTTCCAGCACTCTATTAAAATTTTTACAATTTCTCCCTGTCTAATTATTCAGTTATCACCTTATTATCGTTTGTCACTCTCGAAATCCGAATTGGGACTGTTTTTCATAGAAAAACTTTGCACGAAAGAGTTTGTTTACACTCGAAAACACTTTCTGGGCAAGCCAAACTTGACAGCCAATGCAACAAAACATATGACGAGAAGAATTCTCCCTATCAACAGCGAGAATTGATCACAAGAAAAAGCCGTGTTCCATTTGCATTGGGCCGTTCCTGTTAGCTACCTGTTCCATGGCGTCGCCAAGGAACGAATGACGATCAAAAGGAAAACGCGTCTATGATGCCTGAAACGACGTGTCCACTTTCTCCATGTGCGTGTGTTTGCATCTCAACTCAGGCACGCGAAAATCTCCCTTGGTATAATTTTTTGTTTACGCCGAGACTGGGGAAGCGGAGGCGCTACAGCTATTGCCTCCCCAATGAGCTTCGCGGGGTGCGAAGGGAATGAAAATGTAACGCACTTTTTGGCCTTTGGTATATTTGACGGTGATGGAAGCAGAGCAGGTAACGAAGAAGCGACGGATGTTGGCGAATGAGGTGGTGAGCTGCTCAGCTGTGGCGTTGGCTGTGAAGTCTCAGGCTCTGGTATGGAGGCTGGTGAATCGACTGGAGTGGACGTTTGTGAATCTGTGATTACTGGATGCCTTAAATCTGCTGCAGCGATGTAAGCGGGCTTCAGCTGATCGGTCGATAGTGTTTTTACTATGCCATTGACGTCTACGACGAGAGTGCGCTCGTCGATACGCTTTATCGCTTGATGAGAGCCGGAGTACGGTTGTTCCAGAGGCTTTTTGGTTGTCTTTTCGGCGGAAAACGTATTCGCAAGTGGCTAAGTCCCTGAAAGTGAATTGACGATAGTTGACATGTCTGGAAGCCTTGATTGGGCGATTGGCGTTGAACAGGCGATGGAGGTCGGTAATCAAATCTGCCGGAGTACAAGGGGGAACAGGACGAGGATCAATGAATTCGCCTGGGATGCGAAGTGATGTGGTAAAGACTAGTTCTGCTGGCGAGGCCCGAAGGTCCTCCTTGAAAGTCGTTCGCAAACCAAGGAGTGCGGTCGGAAGTATTTTCGGCCAGGAGATCTCTGGAGCACTATCAAAGGCTGCAAACAATGCACATCTGAGAGAAACCTCGAGCGTGCGCTGCATACGCTCTACCATGCCGTATGATTTGGGGTGGTAAGAGGTCGTATGAATTTGATGAGCTCCAAGGAGGCGAGATAGTTCACGGTGAAGCTCAGCCTCAAAGTCAAAGTCAAAAGCGCTTTATTTAATACTAATCGTTATAAATTTTAAAGGAATATAAAGCAATTTCCAAACAATAACAATAAAAAAACTTAATGGGCCGAATTGCTCTCTAAATTTATACGTTATCATTAACACATTTCATAAAAAAAAAACTATAGCAAATTGAATTAATTAAGATTATTACATATTTTTACAATTCAATTGGAAAAAGGAGAAAAACCAACCAACACTATCCTATCAGCCTCAAATTGCGTGCCCTGATCGGTGAAATTTCCTAGCTCCGCTCTGTTGTGGCGATTCACTTTTGACTTTTGGCAGGGAATGCACTGCTTCGCCCACTGAAATATGTCTCTACGAAGGCTTGGCCAAAAATATTTGAGGGCGATGCGCTTAGCAGTAGCACGATCACTCGGATGCGACAAATTGTGAGCTGCGTCGAATGCTTGTTTGCGTAGTGAGACTGGCAAGTAGGGCTTGATAGTGCTGTCGGGTTCGGTGCAAACCAATAATATCCGTTGAGCTCGAGGCGTAGAAGCTTGAAACGAGGGATAGCTAATAGGCGTTGAAATTCGAAATTGAGAAGTCGCCATGACAGATGGTCCTATGTCATGAGCCTCATCAGCTACAGCAGCGAGCTCTTCGAGTGTCTGGCCTTTTATAAGAAGAAGCATGCGGCGCGTCTGCTGTGGTAAAAGATCTAAGCACTTGACTCGTAAGACGTCATCAACAACACGTGTGCCGGCAAGTGTTCGCATGCGGCGCAGTAGTTGCGACGGCCTTTTATCCCTGAGCTCTACTCCATTCAAGAGTTTATGGAGCTGCGCGTCTGGTGAATCGGTGACGCTCGAAACTATGGCTTTCTTCAGCGTGTTACAACTGTTTGCCACCGGTGGCGTACGGAGAATATCAGAAATGTCCGCAATTGTTTCAAAGTCCAGTGCTCCGACAACGAGGTGATACTTTGTAGAGTCCGAAGCTATTCTGTGCACGTGAAACTGACTCAATCTGAAAAAACCATAGTTCGGGACGCGACCGCCAAAAAGACGGCAATTTGCAGCTACTCACGACATTCACCTGTTCCTGCCCGGCGGGCTCCGGAGCCAAATGATCCCGTTCATTGGCTACGATCTGTTCGGCGTGGTTCTCCACACTCATTTTGGAACTTGCTGATGATTTACTTAACTGCAATTGCGAGTGCTTTTTGAATTACCGTCTGACATAAGCACTGAGCACCATTCACACTCTCGAATTAGTTCACAGTATTTTGCTTTTCTGTTGTTCTTTTGCTTTAAATACTTTAGGGAAATGAAATGGTTCTTCATCAACACTAATAAGTTTATTCGCGAACAGAAACTACAATTTACATTTCACAAGATAAAAGTTAGGCTAGGATGAATGTAGAATCAAAGGCGCGTCTTGCTGCTTGTGCAACAAACTACTACCTGCTGCGACGCATGTATTGCAACTCTCTTTTCACTCGCAGCAAAGAATCCAAGAGTCGCCAAGGAACGAATGACGATCAGAAGAAAAACGCGTCTACAAGATGCGTTCCAAAATAAACGAGACTGAGCGAAAATAGAAACGACAGGAGCTTTGTTCTGATAAATTCGAGTTTAGTTATTCAAAATGGTTTCCTCCAGCCTCGATAAACCGTTCTACGCGATCCAAAAGCTTTTCGAAAGAGTTTTTCAGCTCACTGACCGGAATGTCCTTCAGGATGTCGGCACAAGCGTTTTGGATGCCCTCTACGGACGCAAAGCGTTTTCATTTCATGGCCAAATGCAATTTTTCGAAAAGGTAAAAGTCACAGAGAGCCATATCATAGCAAGAAGGGCAACATGCATCACACCTGCAATATATCTCACCGCCGAATCAGAGACTGTTGGATACGAAGATGCAATCCTCAGTGCTCCTCTTCTCTGTACATGTGCCAAGCGTTTTCGGTAAACCTCCTTACTGAGAGCGTTGTCTCATATATCTGCTCTATACAGTAGCACTGACCCTACGGCACTCATCACAAGGGGTCATCTTGATGGATTCGGACCCCATACGTTGGACATACGTTGACTCAGACCCGATACTGTCGAAGCAGCCTTCTCAGTCGTTGCCCTGATTTGCCATAGAAACTCATTTTCGAGTCTATCAGTAGCCCCGGGCACTTCATCGCTGGCTTTGATTCGATTCGTGTGTCTCCAATACTGATCATTCTTACTCTAGGGATTCTCTTTTTTGTCAAGATGACCACTTCGGTTTTCTCTAGTGCTAAATTGAACCCACGAGCAATCATACAATCCCTCACTCGGCGCATTAGTCTACCTAGCCTAAGTTGCACTTGTTCAAAGGTGCGTCCAGCAACCAGAGCCGCAATATCATCCGCATAGCCTATCAAGCGCGACTCATCTGGCATCTCAAGTCTCAGTAGCCCCTCGTAAGACACGTATCACAGGTCTGGAACAAAGAATAGATCCCTGGACAACACCTAACGCAACTTTCATCCTTCGTTAGACCTGTGTCGTGTTGTAAAGCAGGCTTCGGTCCTTCAGGTAGTCCCTCAAAAGCCGCATTAGATATTCTGGAACTTGAAAAGTGGTTTTCAGCGTATCCAGAATATCCCCCCATCTAGCGGAGTTGAAGGCATTCCTAACGTTGAGCATAACCAACAGAACGATCTGTCACTTGGTGTGACTATGTGCTTCTGTCTTTTGGGCCACGCTCACCACCCTTGCAATCGCATCAATGCTGGAGCGTCCGACTCTGTAGCCGAACTGTCGAGTAGATAGGTCCCGAGCAGTGCGAATCGCGTCAGTGGGTCTTCCCTTCATGAATTTCTCCAGCACTTTCCCAGCAGTGTCTAGCATGCATAACGGGCGGTATGCAGACGGCGATTCGGGATTTCCCTTCCCCTTGCTGATCAGCATAAGCCTGGTCACCTTCCATCGCACCGGGAAAACTCCGTTCCGTAGGCAAGCGTCGAATGTGCTGAGCAGCAAGTCAGGACAACGGTGATAGACAAGTTGCATCACCTCAGCTAGAACACGATCTGGACCTGGAGCCTTCCTCTCCCAGCTCCGGCTGTATAAACCCTCGATAGCTGTTTTACTATGGGCAGCGTCAATATGGACGGGAGGGGTGGGGAAGAGTGCCTGCACTATCTCGTCCATCTTTTCCGGATCATGTATGCAAGGTTTCCGTAGGGCACCAAGCTTCTGCATAACTAGCTTGTAGCCAAGGCCCCACGGATTCTTGTTCACATTGTCCACTAGATCTTGCCAGCAGCGAGCCTTGTTGTTTTTAATCAATTTTTGAAGGCATTTCCTGACCGACTTACATGCTGCGCACGCCGAAGTTTGTGACACTCCCTTCGCATTTCAGCGTTTTCAGTTGACCACCAATACACTGGGTGCTTGCCGTGTTGGAGTTTTGGATGGGGCATAGAAGGATTGCAAGCTACCAGTTATTTCGTCCCCCGCGAATCTCCCAGCAGTGGGACACCTGCTGTGAGCAGTTCAACGAACCTCTCGACGTCTACCCTTCCAATGTTCCACCCAATTGTAAAAAGCCGAGAGCACGTACGTCGGCAGATAACATCACTGATCTCAAGCAGAATCCACAGATGATCACTGGCTCTCTCTAATCTCCAATTCTGTATTCTCCGTACCAAGAACTTCGTGGCGAATGTCACGTCAGGTATGGTTTCTTCACAGCCAATACGGCGGAAAGTCAGCGTATTTCCAGTGTTTAGTACGACGATCGCCGTCCTGGCCGAAATTTCTAAGATCCGTTTTCCGCGCAGATCTGTTTGAGGCATGCCTCATTCGATTGCTTTCGCGTTTAAGTCTCCCCCAACGAGCACGTTCCCATCTGCGTTTGAAACAGCGCCCTCCAAAGCATTAAGCTTGGCTTGGAAAGATGATATCGATTCGTTCAGCGTTAGATACACACTAAAGAAAGTGGTCCCTGAGCACCGAACCCACCTAAAACCATCCCCCTGTCCACAGCTCTCTGCCTGGAAATCACTGTTTGGGCCCAGATAGCGGCAGTACCAGTTTCTTTAGGATACCATGATGCCAGAATTTTATCATGGTGTTGCTCATTTTGAAGCTAAACGTCGGCTTTCATGTTCCTCGCAAACTGCTCAAGCAGATTTTGGGCGGTTGATCTGCGGTGTAGGCTTAGCAGTAGGATGCGGGTCATCGAAGTTCTGATTTTCCCTTGGTAAGAGCTTCCTGGAAAAGCCGGGATTTTTCTGATCCCAAGATATGCCCAAAATCCGGTCTTAGATCAGTATTCTTGCAAAGAATACGGTGTGCCCCCTTTGTACACTCTTTTCATTTATGTCGCATTTCACCGAATTTGTAACATAGGGAACTTCTATCGGGTCCTTGGCATACTTGTGTGGTGTGACCATAGCTAAGGCATTTGAAACATTGAAGAGGCCCCGCTCTTTGCCGGATTCTGCAGACAACCCACCCTACTTTTACTTTGACCTTATTCAGTTATTCTTTGGCGTCCTTTTTGATCAAGTCAATGATGGCCATGCGTTGTCCCTATGGTTTTCTGGTGTCTGCTTTGCTTAGATCCTGCCCACGCTAGAGGCCTTCCTATTGATGGCTTCTTTTACCACGGCCAGGTCTCTTATTTCAAACATTGCCATCGGCTCCATCGAGGCTATAGTTGCGCTTTTGCCGAGGACTTTCTTTACCGCATCGCAGAATGCTTCCCGTTTGTCGGTTTTGCTTTGAATTCGAACTGTCTAGGGCCCGACCGGGGTGGTCGTACTGCTTTAATGGCAGTGTTGAGGTCTTTGGGCCGTACATTTTCCCTAATATGCCGCAGCACCTCCGCGTAGGATCGACCATGCTGGAGTTTTGCGAGCAGTGCCTGCTGCCGGGATCTTCGTCGGGGCTTCTTTTCCTCCCGTTTCGCATCAGCACTGTTTTCTTGTTAGGCGTCTATGTGAACTTTATTTTCTAGCACTGTTTGAAGGCATTTCTTTGCGGCTTTCTTCGCTCCTTTTGTCACCACTATCTGGAACCCCTGTTCTGGCGTCCCACACCCATGACGTACCTCTTCCTTCCATCTTTTATCCCGAACTCCTTCGATTGGGCTGGACGCCATTCTTTTATTGATTTGATGGTGGAGCTTTTTACGCGTATCCTTGAGACTTAGCCCCCAGCGCTTCTTTAGTCTTCTGCTCTTCTTCGGCCTTCAAGTCCTCTTCGATTTTTAACCAGCTCCATTTCCTAGTACTGCTTTAACGATACATTTTCGACGTTAGCAATGAAATACACAACGTCGCTTTATTTGTCTCGTCACTCCTGTCTTTTCCTGCCGTAATCTCTTTGTGGACTTCAGGATGGTTCGTTATTATTTCGGGACTTACGGCCCTTGCTTTGATCGCTTCGGTAGCGATTGCAGCTATAACCATAGAATTCTCGAAATTCTTTATATTTTCCTCCACCGCTCGAACATCAGGCACGTCCTACAGAGTTTCGTCCTTTTCCGTTTGAGGACACTGGGGCGTTCCCATCATTTTTTTTTGTTGCGCCCGAACGCCGCCGGAATCTCACTCTGGAAAAGACTGTCTGTTAATCCCCGTTTTTCGTCTGTCTGAATTGTCATTTTATTCATCATCTGTTTTGCCGTACTTAGTACCGCTCCTGATGTGCTGTTAACATCGTGGCTACAGCCGCTGGTCGCGTCGTCGTTGTTGTTATTTTTGCTTTCTTCTTTTGGGCTTTTTCAGGGTTTTGTAAAATAATTTTACAAAACCCTTCTAAAATCGTCCTGTCTGTCCGTCTGTCCGTCCGTCCGTCCGTCCGTGTGTCACAGCAGTTTTTCTCGGAAACTACTTAAGCTAGAAGCATCAAATTTTGTACGTTGGTGTAAACTGGTGCTCTCTTCAAAGTTCAATTACAAAAAAATTTTATAAGGTATTTAAGGGGGGTCTCCCCATAGAGGGGAGTGACCCCCCAAAAAAAAAATTTCATTGACGGTAGCCGATATGGGTATCAAATGAAAGGTCTTGATGAGAACTTTTCGAAACAGGTCTTAGTTTGGCAAAGTTTGCTTCGAGGGGCGCACAGGGAGGGGAAATACACGAAAAATTTGTGTCCCCCCCCCTCGCGATTGGACAACCGTGATCCGAAAAATCTGAAAAAAAAATCAGGAATGTAGGTCTTGGTGAGTACAACAACAACAAATACGTGAGAAGTCGCAATTCACTCAACTTTGTTAGTAATAGTATGATTTATCGATTTTATGTTTTCTTGAATAAAATCTTAACGGTACCCTTAAATTCAATGAAATTCAGTACACAGATGACTATTTATAAGATTGATTTACCCTGCAAGTTTCATAAAGATTGAATTATATTTAGCGAAGTTATAGCGGTTTGAATTTTCCTGTATTACTATGGAACAATATGCGCTGCATGTATTACTATGGCAACATATGGCTATGGAACAAGATGCGCTTTTTATCGACTCAGCCACTACAGTTTTGCTAGGATTTGCATGAAAATTTCAGGAATGATAGGTGTCATGTATATCTTTGAGAATCGGTTCAGCTAGTGGTATCAGTAATCGTAAAACAAAATGGTGGCTGTTTTAAATGCGAAGATTGAATAATTTTGAGTTATTTTTTCCCAACTTCAACGTTCAAGGTCCATGCTTTGAACACTTGATTCAATTTAATGAATGACTGAAGATGAGTACCTACAATTAATACTCATAAGTGAAACAAGTCAAGGAGGCGGGAGAGAGCTCCTAGTAAAAGGGCTTTGTAACAACTCTAGGATTCGAAAAAATGGCCATGAATCGATGATAACAGTACAGGAGAGTGGCCCCTGAAAAAAAATTCATCAAACGTAGCCGATGTGAGTATGAAATGAAAGTTTTCATGGGAGCTTTTCAAAACAGTTCTTAAACTGTCAGTTTCTGCTTCAGTGAGGCACAGGGGGGGAAATACATGAAAAATGTGGTTTCCTCCCTCACGAATGGACATCTGAAATAATTATCAAGGGAGATATTTATGAGTATAACAATAACAAAAACCTCAAAAGTCGTTCAAATTTGCTAATAATAGTATGATCTTCGAATTTCATATTTTCTACAATAAAATCGTCATTGACATGCTTCTTGACTTTATTCAATCTGGTGACTGCATTTTGAAAATTGAATACAAAACCCTTCTGACATGAGCGTAGGTATGTTTACCCAACTTGTTATCTGTTTAGGGTTTTGTACTAAAAAAATCCTATTGCAATCACGACCTGTGTCCGTCCGTCCGTCCGTCTGTATGTCACAGCACTTTTTCTCCGAAACTATAGAAGCTACAGCAATGAAACTTTGTGGAAAGGTTAGAAGTGGTAACTTCTTGAAAGTTCAAGGGTGGAACAATTTTTCAAAGGGGTTCAAGGGGGGTCTCTCCATACAGGGAGGTGACCCTTTAAAAATTTTTTTTCACCATTGGAAGTCGAGTAGGGTATCATTGGAAAGGTCTTAATGAGAGCTTTTCAAAACAAATCTTAAAATTGCCTTATCGGTATTGAGGAGGCAGGGGAAGGGGAAAGTACAAACTTTTCCCGTACACCCCCCCCCCCCCCTCGCGATTGGACACCTGTGATCCGAAAAATCTGAAAAAGTCACGAATGTAGGCCTTAATGAGTACAACAACAACTAATACATGAGAAGTCGAAATTCACTCAACTTTGTTAGTAATAGTATGATTTATTGATTTTATGTTTTCTTGAATAAAATCTTAACGGTATCCTTAAATTCAATAAAATTCAGTACACAGATGACTATTCACAAGATTGATATGTTCTGAAAGTTCCATAAAGATCGAATGGTATTTATAGCGATTTGAATTTTCCTGTATTACTATGTAACAAAATGCGCTGTATTACTACGGAAACATATGGCTATGGAACAATATGCGCTTTTTACCGACTCAGACACTACAGCTTTGCTAGGATTTGCATGAAAATTTCAGGAATGATGGGTATCATGAAAATCTTTGAGAGTCGATGGTTGTCGAGGGTCTCTGTAAAATTTTTGACCACAGACGCCGGTTGGAGCGTTTCAATGTCGAATTTTTGTAGCGGGCTGGTCTTCGCCGAATATGCCTTTGACATACGACATCGATATGTTAATTTAATCAAGTAATGATCTGAGTTACAATAGGCTCCTCGGTATGTACGGACGTCAAGTATGCTCGAGGCCCAACGTTGCTGGATCAGAACATGAACGATCTGGTTTTGTGTGTTGCCATCCGGTGACACCCTGGTCATTTTCCACCGTATGACCTGATCTCTGCTACATGCAAAGTCAATCAGGCGCTGGCCATTGTCATTTGTTTCATCGTTGTTCCTCCGGTCGTTCCCCGACGAGATAGCTCATTGCCAACCTTAGCGTTGAATTCACCCAGAATTATTTTTTTGTCGTTTGTAGGCAACAAGTCGACCAGTCTTTCCAGGTGATTGTAAAACGTTTCCTTTGTTTCTTCGTCATTTTCTTCGGTCGGGGCGTGAACATTAACCAGCCAGGTTTTGAAGAATTTCGCTTTTATACAGATCACATCCATACGTTCGTTTATTGCCTTGAAATCAATAACGTGCGATTTGAATTCCCTATCCACAATGAAGGCCACTTTGAATTCTCGTTTTCCAGTAGGCTTCCCACTTTTGAATATTGTGTGCGACCTCATGTGGTGAATGTCATTGCCAGTCCAGTTCGTTTCCAAGATTGCCAGTACTTTTAATTGATATTGACTGGCCTGTGGTAAAAGGGTAATTGAGTGATCTGACATCCAATGCCATTGCCCTTTTTTCGTTTGCGAGGCCGTTGCCGTGAGGGCAATCCATTTCGAGGCCTATCTGCAGGTTTCGAAACATTTTAAGGTTTTCCAGGGACCGAGAACTAGCCCGTCGCCCAACCTCCATTCCGGCCACATGGTTATAACGTTGATTCCGTTATCAGGTACGGGAGATTTGCCTCCACCCTCCTACGTCCCCACCAAGAAGGTGTAAGTAAGATTTAGTAGCAGAGCTGTAGATGTATTTACAGTTATTAGCATTTCTGGCATTTAATGTCCCATCATTGGGGAACCAGTAAACCCAATGTACGACCCCAGGAGCGTTTACTACCATTTAATTGGGATGAGGAATCATGAGAAGTATGGGTTGCAAAAACAAGGGGTTCCTTCTTCCTTTCTCAAACTGGCTTGAGACCGTCTACGGTGGAGTTTTCTAACCAACTGATAAGTTGTTAATTTGGTGCCAGCATCTTCTTAGGAGCGGGCTCGTTGGGACTCTCGTTGAAGCTTTGACATTCTCTTTGGTTTTTGATGTTTTCAGAGGACCTCCAGTACACTGTTAGCTTGTGGTCCCATAGATTTTGGCGAGGTATGGAAGACTTGCAGGCAGATGTAATGATTCTCATAGTTGATTTCAATGCATCTTTAGCTGCTAGTCCCCCGCTCTCCGAAGAAACGTCCGGTAGTGATGATCATGTCATTAGCACTACTGCAAACTTTCCGACGTTTACCTTCTTAATGCTGCATCCTGTAAGGCTGACCATACGGGTATCGAAGAGTGCCATGAAAAATCTCTAGTGCTAAGTACTAGTGATCACTGGTAAAGGAGTCTTCTGTACTTGGCAATTTTTAAATACTGGTAATTGGGACTCCAAATAAAATATCACATCCGGAATGATTCCAATGCAGCTCGATCAATGAACAGTAGGAAAATAGTCTGTATTCAGTATAATTAGTCCAGCTTTAGCCTCCGTATCCAGAATCCGTTTGCTCTTTGGATCTGATTGCATTGAAGTCAACTTCGATTAGCTCGAAACTGCGTCCTTCAAAGCATTGAGCTTTGATTGGAAAGACGCCAGAGGTTTATCTGGTGTTAGGTATATAATGAAAAGTGTAGTTTGCAAGGACCGAACCAAAAGGAAATCATCTCCTCGTCTTTGACCTAGCACTTAGAAGTGGGCGCTGTTCCAAACTTAGAAGGCAGCAGTGCCTGGTCCATCAAGATATCATGTAGGGGAGCTTCGGTTGACTCTCATAAATGGATCGAGTCAATTTTGAGAGAGTTTACTCCGATGTAGATTAATCTGCAAAACATGAATCATTGCAGAAGTCTGTTAGTTTTGGTTGGGGCTTCCTGGAAAATGCGGCACACGCCTATACCTGGCACGTATTTCAAAGCATCTGGCCTTGGGTCAATGTCTTCGTAGAGTAAAAAGTGCGTCTCTTCTATGGACTCCTTTTTTATGCACTGTTTTGCCGCAATCATAGCAGAGGAACTTTTACAGCACCTGGCATTGTGCCCATATCCAAGGTGCCTGAAATACCGGATAGGAACTGCTCATCGTCTTATACTACAAATAATCTCACCGATTCGGATTTCCCCCTTTTTTATTATCTGTTCTGCATATTTTTCTGAGATGTTGACAATGGCCATGCGCTGACCTCTATTATTTGAACTGGTCAACAGAATTTTTGCTCCGTTCAGGGTACAAAAATCTCACTTCAAAGGGTCTTCTGTCTCGGGTAAATCTGTAACACAGTCAATATGTTTTATTTCGAGAGCAGCCCTATGTTCAAGCGAGGCAACGGATGCCTCCTGTCCAAAGACATTTTTGATTGCGTCGTGGAATGCATCTTTGTTGATGGCGCCTGATCCGAAATCCACCAATGGTCACCCAAATGTGTCGACCGTACGTCTTTTACGACAGAGTGTATTCCTTCGGGTCATGCCGCTCCCTTAATCTCTCGCGGAACATCCACATACAATCTACCATCGGTAGCTTTGACTGGTATTGCCTAAACAATAGCTATGTGCCACTTCCTATTCTTCTGCTCCCAAGCCGTATCCGAGGATTCTTTACGTTTTGTTCCTACGGGAGCAATTTCGGCTGCTTAAATAGCACTGCCTGAAAGCCCCCTTTCAATGAAACCTAAACATTTGTTGGTTCCTCCTCGTCCCTTCTCTGCCTTTCCTGATTCCCTTTAATTGGGCTGCAAACCAAACTCTTGCTATTATTAGTGGTTGAGAAGACTACCGCGCCTTCAGAAAACTTGATGTTTTGCTCTTCCTCTGCCTTCAACCGGCTGCGCCTATTCAAACTAGGAGTTCATCCAGCTCCAAAGCTCCATTTTGGATCGTCGCAGGTGCCAACGATGCATTTTGATTTCGCTTTACGGTAGAGCTGATTCAATCGCTCAGTGTTTTATTTGCAAGGTTAATTTCGATATTTAGGCCCTTTTTTCAATCGCTTTGTAGCAATCTCAGCAATGATTATTCACTTCTTGATATTTGTCAGGGGTGGGCTTTGGGAACGTGATAACTGTAGAGGGAAAATAATGAACTAAAGCGTACCGTTTGTTAATAATCAATTTATTGTGTTCAAAATACAATGACTCGGTTCATGGTTCGGATGTGACTGACTCTTCTCGATTTTTACCGTGGCCGGTGCTCTTCAATCAGTTTTGCCATGGCACTCGACCACCCTGACATTGAATCATCTCGATTCATTACTCTGTGTCAGAGTCCACAGCATCATCGTGAAAATTGAGTTCGGGACTCATGACGATCCACAGTTTCAAATGTTTGCTCGTACATACTGAACAGAATTCCTCATTGGTTGAGACGTGCGATTCCCTCGTTTCTCGGCGAGATATCTGTCGCTTCGTAAAACTCTCGAAATGATGTAGGGCCCATGATATTTGGACTCTAACTTTCGAGATTCTCCCGTAGCAGCAGTTACGATTTCTAGAACGATGAGATCTCTTTCCTTGTAGATAAAAGGTTTCTTTTGTTTTGTATTGAACCTCAATCACCATTTCTCTCGTTCAGTGCTGATTCGCTCTGCAGCCGATTGTCTTCGGTTAACCATATCGTATTCCGTTGGATCAGCAATCGCTTCACCTAATGTAAGAGCCATAACTAGCCAACTCGTGATGACGTCTCGAAGGCGATAATCGAATATCAACTCGATCGGACCAAACTGAGTCACAGAGTGACATTGCGAATTTAGAGACCACTGAAGATTGCGCAATTGTAAATCCCAATCCTTATGATCAGTTGGTGCCGTTCTTAGAAGTGATAAGATGGACTGATTTGCACGTTCGATTAGGCCATTTGCTCGAGGTGTTCTGACGGCAACCTTAATATGTTGATTCTCATTAGATGCGTTGAATTGAGCGAATTCTCGTGATGAAACAGCAGTGCCTCGATTGCTAACTATGCGCTTAGGTAGACCCAAGTACAACGTCAGACCCCTGAATGCGTCGACGACGGGCTTCGATTTCGTAGTTTTGACAGCTCTCAAAATAAAGTACTTACTCAACGAATCAGATATTTCAATGATGCGCAGATCCCAGGTGATCAACGTGTAACTTCCAGAACAGAATAGGTGTCACCTCATCCGAATAGAGTTGACCCTCCGGTTTTCCTGCGATTCCTTTATTATAGCAGCACTCTAAGCATGCTGCGATGTACAACTTGATGTATTTTCGGAGATTGTTGAACCAAAAATCTTGCCGAACTCGATTTATGGTCTTCTCAAGACCAAAGTTGCTCATGTCATCGTGGTACGTGCGGATGACTTTCCACCTGACTGCAGACGGAACGACGAATTTGAGGTCTTCGTCGATCTTACGATATAACCGACCGTTTTTGAGCTGAAAATCTGACTTGATCTGTTTGGATTGAGCAGACTCAATATCGCCTCTCAGAACTTCGATTAACTTCTTCAACTTCACGTCTTGTCGTTATAGGAGCACAAGCCAGTCTTCGTTTTCTTCCACTCACATTATATTCTCCGATGCTATCTCTGACTCCTTCAGTGGTTCGTTTATAGTCCTGCTTAGAGTATCTGCGTGACTCAGACGTTCAGCCAATCGATGTATGATGCGTAAATCGTACTCCTGTAGCTTCAGAAACCATCGACCGATGTGCGGTAGCAATGGCTTAGATGTTCTTGCGGTGCTAATCGTGGCGTGACTGGTAATTATCTCGAAATGCTTAACGAACAAATGATTGCGGAGTCTGTCTAACGACTCTATGGTATCTGCTTTCAGATTCGCTACACTGGCGGCTGTAGTAGAAAACATGTCTGAAATTGCCCCCGTTGTCTCGTTGCATGAGGATTCCGGCAAGACCCAGTATGCTCACGTCAGTGTGAACTTGATGAGCCTTCATCGAATCGTATGCACTGAGCACTGGATCGCAGCAAAGTGCTGATTTCAATTTTTCGAATGCGTCTCGTTGTTTGGTCAGCCAACAAAATTGTGAATTGCCCTTCTCCTTCAACAAAAGTGTAAGCAGCCTCGATATTAGAGAATAATCGCGATGAATTTACAGAAAAACTCGCTCAATCCCAGAAATCTTCGAGCTTCTGTAATGTCGATTGGTTCTGAAAACTCTCAAATTGCATGAGTCTTTTCAGCTCCTGGTTTTATTCCGTCCCCATCGACTCGATGACCCAAAAACGTGATTTGTTCAGACAAAAACGTACACTTAGAGGGCCAAAGCGTCATACCGGCATTTCGAAGGATAACTAGGAATTCGTGGAGTTTGATTAAACCCTCGGCGATGGTTTTGCCGGTCAGAATTACTTCATCTACGTAGCTAACTGCTCGATTTCCCATCTGTCGTACCAACTTGGTAATGACCTTATGAAAATGACTCGGTGCATTACACAGGCCGAAAGCCATCCGGTGAAATTCGTATTGGCCTGCATGCGTGACAAATGCAGTGTATTTCCTGCACTCTTCTGGGATTGGTATTTGATAATAGCTGGACATTAAATCGAGTCGTGTAAAATGAATTACCAGCGAGCAATGATAGCTGCTCCTCAACAGTGGGCATGAGAAACAGACGCTTTTTAATGATAGCATTGAGCTCACGGAAATCAACACAGAGACGGTCCTCACCATTTTGTTTCCGAACGAAGACCATTTGTGACGAATATTCTGATGATGATGGACGTATGATATCATTTTCGAGCAGTTCGTTTACTCTTTCTTGAACACGCTCACGCTTTGCAAACGCACGTTTTAAGGTCGTTAACCTTATCGTTACCGAGTTGACCTAACTGAGCGAGCGATTCAGAGAAGCATTCTTTATGCTCACTGATGAGCTGACGCAGTTGGTCCCTTTCCTTGACGGATAGCGTTGGCTCAAAAGTTCCAGCGTTTTGGAAAACATTTTCCAATCGACAAGCTCCTGGTTCAATGATCTGTCATTTGCCCGTTGTGCAGAGCAGATCTGACCCCAATAAAAGTGGCTTTGCGATCAAGTCGTCATCCACCGAAAAAATCTTAGCATTTAGATTCTTACCATCTAACTGAATTTCGGCCTCAAGTATCTGGTTGCACGTTACTGAAGCTCCTCCAAATCCTCGTAGGATAATCGGTGAACACTGCTTCACGCCTCCCATCGACATTGCGATAGTTCGTTGAATGAGTGTTTTTTCGCTGCCCGGGTCGATGAAGGACTGAATTTTGTTTCCGTTGAGAAGAACCTCCTTTACAAGCGGATTAATTCTTTCTGTTGAATTTATGCGACGAACATTACTGACGGCGGTCGCAGTTTCATTTTCCGGACATCGGTTGGTCGTATGTGATGTTCGTTGACACTTCTCGTAACTTTATTCCCGTTGCGGTTTTGTACAGTTCAGCGAAATATGCCCCACCTCAAGACAATTATAGCATTGGATTCGACGGGATTCCGAATTGCTCGAAGTCGGCTGCACTTGCGTATTTGATGACATAATACCTCTCTGTATCGGTGGTGGTGGTCCAAAATTTCGTCCCGACTCCGTTCATGGCTCCGAAATTCGTTTTGAAATTCTTTGTCGTGGCTAAAAGATCGTTGACAGTGTCGAAAATGAGCTCGGGATCGCATTTTGCATAGATGGATGCCGTAGACCGTTCCTTATACACCGGATTATCGCGTGATCGCTCAAGTCACCTCGTCTTCCGAATGCTAGCATAGTAAAGAAGTAACTTTGTGTTGTCTCGCTCGGCTCCCATCATTTTTATGTGAACATCGGCCTCGCTTTCAGTGCTAGGGAAATCTCGCCTCAATGATTCGGCCAGCTCAAGCCAGCTTCCAGGAACCCGCGCAGAACCATCGCTCCAAATTTTAGCAGGCACCTTTAGGGAGGGTGAAGACTAAAACTCTATTGTTCCACTGATATACCTCAGCAAGCTTTGTAACGCGATCAACGAACTGCGCTGTTAATCTGTTCAGTTGTTGACTGCGCTGCTGACATGCCGGATTCGAACGACGGGTCGAAGTCTGGTAAAATATCCGTCACATCTCACATGCCCGCCGATCGTTCGAATGCGTCAACTTCGAACGTCGCTATCAGCGGCGTCTCACCCGATTTCATGGCGTTAGTGAGTGGTGGTGTCGGTTCCTGTAGTACGACCGGTTGAGTGTTAATCTGTTCAGTTGTTGACGACGTCACTAACTTTCCCCCATTCGGTTAACACGGCGACGACAGCTGATATTAACTCGCTCAATCGCTTCACTTCATCATCTTCACCCGAACATTCTGACAATTTCCCGTCCGTTTCGATTTCGTCATTAGCCAGAGTCTTTGTGCTAGCTCGGCTTTGTTCACCTGTGTAGAGGCGTTTCGTAGTCTAAGTTCAAGTTTTAGTCGTTCCTTGTTTAGCGTATTGACATTTTCGACCGGCATCGTGTTGCGTTCCGTTTTCCTCGTATATGGGCCGAAGGGGAAATCGAACCACTATTACAATCATGTGTATCTACCCGCGTATGTATGTCGTACGTTTCACCTTTCATCTCTTTTGCGTATGTTTATCGCACGTTTCTCCTTTCGCAGACGAACCGTAGGAGAATTAAGCACGAGATCGCGAGGAGGGGGAAAAAATGGCGTTAGTTCTACGTGCACGATTCGAATTTTTACTTGTAATCCGCACTAAACCATCCTTGAATCCCACTCCTGAGTTTGTCAGGGGTGGACCTTGGGGACAGGATAATTGTAGAGCGAAAACAATGAGCTAACGTGCACCGTTTGTTAATAATCAATCTATTATGTTCAAAATACAATGACTCGATTGATGGTTCGGATACGACTGACTCTTCTCGATTTCTTCCGTGGCCAGTGCTCTTCAATTAGTGTTGCCATGACATACTCTTTACATTTTCTTCTACCGCTTGTACATCTGGCTTGTCCTGCAGTATTCCCGGCTCTTTTTTTAAGACGCTCTGGCGTTTGCATAGTTTTTTGCTGTGCCCGAGCGCCACAAGAATCTCTGTTTCAACAAGGCTGTCCGTCGTTCTCCATGTTTACTGTCATTGCATACGTTTTCGTTTTTGTCGTCATTAGTACCGTCCTCGATGTGCTGTTAACATCGTGGCTGTAACCTTTGGTTTCGTCGTTGCTGGTATTTCCATAAATTCTTTGTTGATTCATTTTAATATTTTTTAGTTGAGTAGAGCTCAGTTTGATTGGGTCCCTCTCGGAGCCGCTATCTCCGTTTGTGTGTTTAGCGGTCATCTTGGTCCAATGGTTTTCTTTGTAAAACAGGGAGGCCAAGTGAGAGTTGACTCTAGCCCATATGGGGGGAGGCGCTTAGAGCTACACCAGCGCTAATCGGGAGTCCGTCTCTACGGAACCCACACCACAAACCCAATGGTGCGAACTTTGAACGTACTCCAAGGCCTGCCAATGTTTTAACGGGACGAGTACAATATGATAGTTGGATTGGAGCCGTTCACGCACGAGTGCTACCTCGCCTCTACCGTACGAAGCAACTATGTCCAAACTACCATGTCCGCCAGCCCAAAGCATCAATTTCAGTTCTTTGTCCAAAGAGTCGTCCAGATTCAGTCATGGTCGTTGACCTGTTATCCCATGAGGAAGCTCACGGCGAACTCCATTTATACAGGTACGTGGAGGTGGTACTCTCCAACGAATGCTAGGCTCCAAGAGTTGTCCTGTCGGCCGGCATTCCCCCATGCGGGGGAGCTTAATATTGTATATCTTCTCAACCAGAAAACTTTATTTTATTTCCATAATCAACAGCTCAGAATTAACACCCCCATAATAGCAATAATAATGCCAATAAACATTCAACTGGCTGCCAAACATACAAGATCTAATTACATGTGACCCAGTCTGTGGATAGCATAAAAACGTTAATGTCCCGTTCGTTCTATCTTTTCATCAATGCATTCAAATCAGATTGCATTTCATCAACCTGATTCAATTCAATGAAATTGTCCTAGACAACTAAACAAGGTGACCCTAATATGCGGTCGAATTGAAATCAACTCAGCCTGGCGTGGCGTCGCAAAAAATAACAATCACCTCCCTCATCTTGTTGGGCATCATGTTAGGATGCTGTAACTGCTGCGGCTGTTACTCTCGATGGGCATTTGACGATGCCTATCGTTCAGCTGGCAGCAAATTTTCATGTCATGCATATTTTCCCTATTTGCATACTCGTATGAGTACAAGCGCGTCTAATTCGGATGACATAATCCAATGAAATTCAAAAGCTGCTAATATTTATTGCATATTTCCTTGCCATCGCAGTGTGAGCGCCTCTAATTTTTATGTGGTCCAGCAACTGGATGGTGTTTACTCCATTCTTCAGGGTACGAAGCACGCAATATTGTTTGGTGGGTGCTGAAAACAATCGAGAATTAGATTTAATTGGACTGACTAATTGCCCGGCTTGTCGATTAATAATTGGAATTAGAATTGTTCGGCCATGTGACACGCTCGCGATGAATTGTATGCAAAATACACATGAATGGGCAGTGCGAAAAAGGATGCTCTAATTTCGCTGGCCACAGATGCAAAGCATGGGCGCAATTACAAACAGAGCGGTCCAAAAATAGGTTTGGTCCAGCTTAGTCTGATATCATCTTTTATTAGTGCGATGCTGTGGACAACGCAATAATCATCAAGTTCATTGTCGTTGGCACTCGGCCCAGAATACTGCATTGTGTTCTTCACACCATTCTATAAATTATGCGGTCTGAATATAACCACTGGACGTTCTCGAGAATTTCGAATTTTATTGAAGTTCTTTGGATTGTTTTGCCACTTGGTATTATGGACATCGAGGCAGCCAGTGGTTGCCTGTTAAAATGCACATCGTGTGTGGCGACAGTTTGCCGGTGCCTTAGATTCTTGGCAACCCGCTGAATTCTATTAAATCATGTATGCTACATACACAATGCCATGTTGAATGGACATGTGACATGCAAAATAATTACAAAATAATAATTTCTTCTAGATGAGAACAACTGATGCGCGGAGACACGTGAACTGCATTATAATGAACTGCGCGCTGATAGAGCAATTGGCCGGAATTGACCCATATTCTTCTTAAGGGAGGATTGTCAATCAATGTTCTCTTGAAGTCTTAAAAGTGAGTACATATTGGAATGAAATATTGATGTCAATGTTCAAATGGACGATTTATAAAAAATTTGAATGTATTTTCACGATTTATGTGAAAAGTTAAGCTGCTTAGTCAAAAAAAAAAAAATAATCGTGATCTGTTCTTGGTTAATGCAGAAAAACCTTTCAATTTAAATGAACACTGGAAAGTGTTCTAGAACTTGGAAGATTCAACTAAACGTTGTGAATAATTTTTATACTCACATATACGTTGGCTTACGTAATACGTAAAACGTAACTGTCATTGCACTTATTATTTTATTGGTCTACTGCTGTACAGTGGCCAGTCAAGACCTGAAACGTAATTGGGAAGATTTCCACATTATGGCTAGTAAGGGTAGTTCAGACCGGGCTCCACATAAATCGATAACTCAGTGTTTATCTCGATCATTATTTGTACTGTAATGAACACACCAAAACCGTGCTCAGTAAAGCACTAAAAGTCTTCATGTCCCTTCGATGACTCTTTTATTCCAGGTACATTGATCAAAAGCAATTAATTATTATCTGTTACAAGGTTGTTGTTAGACCAATTTTGATGTATGAATGTCCGATTCGGTATAATCAGATACGAGTAAAATGGAAAGAAAATGTCTTCGCGCATGTACTGGTCTACGCAGAAAGCATGAAAAGGATTGGAAACACTATATATCGAATCGAACAGCTTGTCAAAATGCCAAAATGATGAGAGTCGATACATTTATTGGGAAGCTTGTTCGAAGTCATATAGCAAAATCTTTAACTGTGGGCGAAGACCCCTAGATTTTGCAGTCGTTCTACCCTACCGATGGGTACATTGAGACTTGTCCCACCACTGGCTTCATTCCTCCAGAAGCATTCATGTTTTTGGACATGAACTGGAATATTTTTGATGCTGATGGTACACCGATTATGTATAGGGTTTTCCAATAAGAGGTGTTATTTTGAATAAATCTTGTGGTTCAACACCTTGTGACTTCTTCCTTTGGGACCACGTGAAAGAGAAGGTCTACGCCAACAGACCTCAAAGATGGAATTCGTGAGGCTATCGAGGACAAAGGGCAGCCACTTTGCGATTTGGTTACGGAAAATTTCATGAAAAGAATATGGTTCTGTAAGCGTGTCATGGTGGTCATTTGTTTGATGTTATTTTTCACTATTAACGGCATACCTTCTTCTTTATAATAAAATAAACATACAATCATTCATATTAAAAAATGGCATTTTTCTTTTAATATCAAAATAACACCATTTATTGGAAAACCCTATATTATATACTGGATGCTTCAGCCAATTCGGAGAAACTTCATATTCATGCTGCAGTCGATCTCAACGACAGCAGTCATTTGTTGTAATTTCAACTGAGTAGGGGTGTGTGCATTCATGCGTGAATTCTTAATGGCGGAGTTAGTGCAATCGAGTGCGCAATACGAGTACAATCGTTGAGCGAGGATTATTGTAAGTCTTCACGCTGGACGGAACAGAAATTACTATTTTTTTCGGGTATCCGAAATCCACAGTTTATGATATTGCTAAGAAATATGTGACCACGTAGCGCAACAAGGAAAACTCATCCCAAGCAGAAGACTGCAAGGACCCCGGAAGTTGTTCGAAGGGCCCAAAACCTCATTTCGGAGGATACTGGGAGTCCGCTCAGCAAAATGTTGGCCTTATTGAATGTAAGTGAGGCTTCCATGCATCGAATTGTCAAAGAAGATCTGAGGTGCACGTCCTACGTAATTAACGTGCGATGACAGGACGGCGCTTCACCTCACATGACCCATTTATTGCAAAATTGACTGTTAGATAATCTGAACATGTTTTGGTCCAAAGAATACTGGCCTTCCAACAGCCCAGATTTAAACCCCCTGGACTGTTACATGTGAAGCGTTATTGAGCGGGTTATTAACATGTCCATGCATCTTCTTCGTAGTACTGCAGCTCCTCTCGGGCTCTCGTTTCCTGCAAATAGCGCCTCCAACTGTCTTGGCTCATTGACCGTATCCTCCAATTTCGAAATCCAAGCAGCGATGAACTGTCTTCGTCAATGGAGTCAGACCAGCATTTCCACGGTTTCCGCGCTGGTCTCTGGCCTTTAGTTCTCCTAACGAAAACCATTTGGGTATCCGTTGGACATGTGACCAGCCCATTGCAGCTTCCGCAGTGTAACAATCCTTAAGACCTCCGGTTTGTCAAAAATATCATACAGCTCATAGTTGTATCGAGTTCGCCATTGGTCTCCATCTAGCTTCGCTCAAATTATTCGCCCTAGGACTGATGCGCAAAGGTGTTCAATATATTTGCGGATGCTTGGGTTAGGGTCCATGTTTCACACCCATAACATAACACAGGTCTTAGCTCAGATTTGTATACTTGGAGCTTTATTTTCCTGTGTATGCAGCTGGTCTTCAAGATCGTCAAAACTGAGTAAAATATTTGCGAGCTATATCCTTCGGCGTATTTCGTCTCTGTTACTACTGGTTCTCGTTATTTTGGCGTCCAAATACACGAATTCACTCACATTTTTGATATTGTATTCGCCAAGTGGGATATTTTGTGTATCTGAGGTATTTTTCCTCGACTGCATCGTGAACTTTGTTTTATTTTCATTGGTCTAGCCCTGCTAGAGTTCCTTCGTCTGCATAGGCTACTACTTGGCTCGACTTGAATAGTAATGTACCACGTGTATCGACAGGTAGCTTTCTTAAGAAGTAGTACAGAGCCAAATTAAATAGCAATGGGGCCAGCCCATCTCCCTGCTTTAGTCCGATATTTGTGTCAATGGCACTGGTGAGTTGGTTATTGATGCGGACTGAGGAGATCATCGACGTCATTGTCATTTTGGTAAGATGGACTAATTTAGCTGGGATACCAAAGCAAAACATTATTTGGTACAGTACGTTCCGATCAATACTGTCATATGCTTGCTTAAAGTCAACAAAAATTTGGTGTGCATTTGCGTTGAACTCCCAGCATTTCTCAAGTACCTACTTGGCTGTCGATATTTGGTCTATTGTCGGTCTATCAGCTCTGAAACCACCTTGGTACTCTCCAATAGTACTGTCAGCATATGATCCAGTTTTATTTTCTAAGATCTTTGTAAATATTTTGTACACCGTAGAAAGTAGTGATATGCCTCCACGATTTTCGCACAAGCTACAGCTTGTCACCTTTTTCGTGGATAGAGAATATTTTAAGATAATTTTTTTTTATGGTTGGGAAGTGAATGCCATTTATGCACAGAGTGTGGGACTCCCATGCTTGCAAGAAGGCAACTGGACTACCCACTAAACACCTCCCCTGTCAACCTGAGAACCTAGCCTGGAACTGTTTGACACATTACTTCGGGCCAGGTCTCGTTTTGTTACGCCGTGAGGCGCCTTCCAGCTGTGGGATCCCTCTTCTAGCAGGAGGGGAGAGGGAAAGAGGAAGTACCAGAAAAGCAATCCGCCAGCCCCAACGCCCCCCGGCTGCAATGAGTCATTTTTATCTTTAAGGACTGCCCGAACATAACGACCCACCTGATTCCATTTGTCAACCGATTCGAGCATCACCGCGACTACATTATCTGGGCTGAGCTCTCCCGTCTTCTTGTAGAGGTCATTTTGCAACCTGTTCCATTTTTTGCACGCAAAAAATTGTGGCATTATTGTCTTCCTCCCATGGGCAAAACCGACAACTGAGGGACTGTGACTTACCAATCTTGTGCAGATAAGACTGAAAACACCCATGCCTACTCAAAAGCTGTGTCAGATAGAAGTCAGTCTTACCATGCATTCCATTTACCCACGGTTTCACATTTGGGATGGGGCGCACAGTGCACCTTCCCTTCGTGCAATTCACCCAAGACTACTGCCAATCGTTGAGTGAGCGCTGTCTCTCCTTATGGGCAACCATCTCCCTTGCATCCTCATTTCGGCGCAGGTAAATAGTGCGGCACTCTCTAGCAAGGAGGGAGACAGGTATCACGTCTGCAATAACTCTCACCGCCAAATCAGAGACTGTCGGATACGAAGATGCAATCATCAGTGCTCCTCTTCACTGTACTTGTCCCAAGCGTTTCTGGTATACCTACTTACTGAGAGCATCACCTCATTTATCTGCTCAGCACAGTAGAACTGAGCCTACAGCAATCATCAGTTAGCGTCTCCATGATGGGTTGGGTCCCACCACGTTGGCCATAAGTCGACCCAGAGCCAATACTTCCGAAGCAGCCTTCACAGCCGTTGCCCTGATTTGCTCAGAGAAACTTATCTTCGAGTCGATCAGTAGCCCCAGGTACTTCACCGATGGCTTCGATTCGATTTGCAAGTCCCGAATACTGATCATCCTTCCTCTAGAGATTCCCTTTTTTATCAAGATGACCACTTCGGTTTTCTCCAGTGCTGGACTGAACCCACGAGCAGTCATCCAGTCTCTCACTCGGCGCATAAGTATACCTAGCCTAAGTTGATTTTGTTCAAAGGTGCGTCCAACGACCGGAGCTGCAGCATTATCGGTACAGCCGATAAAACGTAATTGATCTAGCATCTCCAGGCTTAGTAGCCCGTCGTAAGACACATTCCACAGGTCCAGAGTAGGGATAGATCCCTGGGCAACACCCGATGTAACTTCCATCCTTCGTTGGCCCTGTGTCGGGTCGTAGAGCATCCTTCGGTCCTTAAGGTAGTTCCTCAAATGCAGCATTAGATATTCTGGAACTTGAAAAGAGTTTTCCAGCGTATCCAGAATATCCACCCATCTAGCGGAGTTGAAGGCGTTCCTGACGTCAAGTGTCACCAACACGACGATCCGTCGTTTGGTGCGACCAGATGCCTTTGCCTTCTGAACCGCGTTCATCACCTCTGCAATCGTATCAATGGTAGGACGTCCTGCTCTAAAGCCATACCGCCGAGGAGATAGGTTCCCAGCAGCACGTATCCAGCCCGTCTGCCCTAGGTGAGTTTCTCTAGCACTTTCCAAGCCGTGTCTAGCATACATAACGGATGGTATGCAGACGGCAATTCGGGATTGCCCTTCCCCTTGCTGATCAGCACGAGCCTCGCCACCTTCCATCGTACCGGGAAAACCCTGTCGCGTAGGCAAACGTTGAATATGCTGAGCAGCAAGTCAGGACAATGGTGATAGACAAGCTGCAAGACCTCAACTGGAACACCATCTGGACCTGGAGCCTTCCTGGCTTTCAGTGAAAGGATTGCCTCTTCCAGTTCCGGCTGTGGGAAGAGTGGACACTTAACAGCTGTTTCACGATGGACAGCGTCAACATGGAAAGGAAAGGCGGGGAAGAGCGCCCGCACTATCTCGTCCATCTTTTCCGCATCATGTATACATAACTAGCATAACTAGCTTGTAGCCAAGGCCCCATGGATCCTTGTTCACATTGTCCACTAGATCTTGCCAGCAGTGAGCCTTGCTGTTGTTGATCAATTTGGGAAGGCATTTCTTACCCGACTTATATGCTTCTACGCAATTGCTTGCCTGGTCGCAGTTCCGCACCCGTTGAGCCTTACGTCGAAGCTTGTGACACTCCCTTCGTTTTTCAGCGATATCAGTTGACCATAAGTACCCTGGGGGCTTGACGTGCCGGGGTTTTCGACGGGGCAAAGACGCTGTAAGCAGTCATGATGATGCTCATAGTAGAGTTCACCACGTCTTGAGCTGCTAGTTCTTCCGTCCCCTCCGAATCTCCCTGCAGCGGTGCACCCGCTATGAGTACCTCGACGAACCTCACGACGTCCATCCTTCCGATGTTCTATCCAATTGTAGAAGGCCGAGCGCATGGATGTCGGGAGACAG
Organism: Odontomyia ornata; assembly: GCA_963969285.1. Lineage (NCBI taxonomy): Eukaryota > Metazoa > Arthropoda > Insecta > Diptera > Stratiomyidae > Odontomyia > Odontomyia ornata. The sequence goes on from OZ017742.1 coordinate 88,640,052, forward strand.
CGTCACTTATCTCAAGCAGAATGCACTGATGATCACTGGCTGAGTAGTCCTCTAATACTCTCCAATTGTGTATCCTCCGTGCTAAGGACTCCGAGGTGAATGTCACGTCCAGTATGGTTCCTTCGCAGCCAATACGGTGGGAAGTCGGCGTATTTCAGGTGTTTAGTACGACGAGCGCCATCCTGGTCACCATTTTTAGGACTCGTTTTCCCCGCGCATCTGTTCGAGGCATGTCCCATTCGATTTCTTAAAACTTGGAGTCTAACCCAACGAGCGCATTCCTGTCTGCGTTCAAGACAGCGCCCTCGAAAGCATTAAGCTTAGCTTGGAAAGGTGATATCGGCGGACGGAACTCGTCACTCTGTAGTGGGAAAGATTACGACGGATTTTACCTTTAAGGGAGTAACTAAACCTCTGGAATTCTACATCATACCTAAATTAACCCAGAATCTTTATCTAGGAGTGGATTTCGTTCGAAAATTTAACTTGGCCCCGGCACTGTTTTCCGGCGCGACCCTGGAGTCCGTTACCACAATTCCATTAAGCTTAGCTTGGAAGGGTGATATCGGCGGACGGAACTCGTCACTCTGTAGTGGGAAAGATTACGACGGATGTTACCTTTAAGGGATGAACTAAACCTCTGGAATTCTACATCATACCTAAATTAACCCAGAATCTTTATCTAGGAGTGGATTTCGTTCGAAAATTTAACTTGGCCCCGGCACTGTTTTCCGGCGCGACCCTGGAGTCCGTTACCACAATTCCTGACCAAACTCAAACCAATCACTTATTACGACATACACTGGATGTGAATCAGCAGTTGAGACTTGACTCGGCTATATCGGCTTTTCCATCGCATGAGAAGGAAGGTCTCGGGCGGACTGCGCTGGTGTTACACACTATAGATGTGGGGGATGCTAAACCCATAAAACAGAGACATTTTGCCATATCTCCGGCGAAGGAAAAGTTGTTATATGCCGAAGTAGATCGAATGCTAGCATTAGGCGTGATCGAAGAATCGCAGAGCGCGTGGGCTTCCCCAGTCACCTTAGTTGTCAAGCCAAACAAGGTCCGGCTATGCTTAGATGCCAGACGCTTGAACGCCGTGACTGTCAAGGACGCATACCCTCTACTGTTGATTGAAGGCATTTTGAGTCGGTTGCCTAAAGCCCACTTCATCACGAGCTTAGACCTCAAGGACGCCTTCTGGCAAATTCCTTTAGACCCTGGCTCAAAGGAGAAAACAGCCTTCACAGTCCCAGGTCGGCCCCTGTATCATTTCGTGACCATGCCATTCGGATTGTGCAATGCCCCTCAAACAATGACGCGCCTTATGGATAAGGTGATACCACCTCATTTACGGCACCAAGTTTTCGTGTACTTGGACGATCTGTTGCTTATAACTGAGACCTTTAACGAACACATCGACCTGCTTCAGGAGGTGGCGCTACACATCCGGAGGGCAGGGTTAACAATCAACATACAGAAGAGTCAGTTCGTGATGACGGAGGTGAAGTATCTAGGTCACATCATTGGGCATGGCAATATCAAAACCGACCTGGACAAGACTCAAGCGATTGACGTTTTTCCATTACCCAAGACCACCAAGCAGTTACGCCGATTCCTAGGCTTATGCGGATGGTACCAGCGTTTCGTACGTGACTATGCCACCATTACCACTCCTTTGACCGACATGCTGCGTAAGGGACGTAAGTTCGTCTGGGAAGAGCCCAGCTTGCGAGCCTTTGAAGAGCTAAAGAAGAGTCTGACTACAGCCCCCGTACTGCACAGCCCGGACTTTGACAAACCGTTCTCAATCCATTGTGACGCGAGTCAACATGGGGTGGGAGCAGTCTTAGTCCAGGTTGCGCAAGACGACGAGGAAAGAGCTATAGCCTTCATGTCCCACAAGCTGAACCAGGCCCAGCGGAACTACATGGTCTCGGAGCAGGAATGCCTAGCGGCTGTGCTGTCAGTGAAACATTTTCGAGCATATGTAGATGGACATCCTTTTGAAATCGTCACTGATCATGCATCACTGAAATGGCTGATGAGCCAAACTGATCTCCACGGCCGCTTGGCCAGATGGGCCTTGAAATTACAGGCGTTTGACTTCACGATAAGACACCGCAAGGGAAGTCAGCACGTGGTACCGGACACACTATCAAGGATGTTCGCCCCTGAAGGAGCCAAGTTGGCCTAGGAGGACGACTGCCCCTTATGGATCGACTTGGACCATTCCGCCTTCAAGTCAGCATGTTATACCCAGCTGCTGAATACGATTCAGAACCAGTTGTCACAGCTGCCAGAACTACGGGTGACGGAGGAATTTATATACAAGCGGACGAAACACGCCTCCGGAGACCCCATTCAAGAAGAGGAACAGTGGAAGTTATGGGTGCCCGAAGAACTGACATGCGAATTGATTAAGCGGGCTCATGACCAACCATTGAGTGCACACGGCGGTTATGGTCGTACGCTTCGGCGGCTGAAGACTTACTTCTTTTGGCCTAAGATGGCGCAGCAAGTGGAAAAGTACGTAGCCGCTTGTGAGCTGTGCAAATGCACGAAAGCGCCAATTCTGTTCTTCGGCCCCCGATGGGAAAATTCGAGCTACCGGAGCGGGTGTTCCAGCGCCTGTATATAGATCTCATCGGTCCGTACCCTCGCTCGACTTCGGGATACACGGGAGCTGTCGTGGTCCTGGACCACTTGTCCAAATTTCCGATGGTGGAACCTCTTCGAAACCTGCACACCGGCCCCATAGTCAGTTTTCTGGAAAATCGCGTTTTCCATATATTTGGAGTACCGGAGAAGCTGGTCTCCGACAACGGAGTTCAGTTCACCTCGTCTAGATTCCGAGAGCCCCTGAGCATAGAACCCACACAAAAACATCCCCATATCCACAGCTCTCCGCCTGGAAGTCACTTTTTTGGACCCAGATGGCGCCAGTACCAGTTTCATCAGGATACCATGACGCGGAACTTTTATCATGGTGTTGCTCACTCAGCAGTGAAAAATCGGCTTTCATGTCCCTCGCAAACTGCTCAAGCGGGTTTTGTGTGGTTTAACTGCGGTGTAGGTTTAGCAGCCGGATACGGGTCATTTAAGTTCTGATTTTGCCTTCGCTAGGGCTTTCTGGATAGCCCGACATCTTTCTGACCCCAAGACGTGTCTAAAATCATGTCTTGGATCAGCATCCTTGCAAAGAATACAGTGTTCGTATACTCTTTTCTTTTATGTCCCATTTCACTGCATTTGTTATATAGGGAATTCCTATCGGGTCCTTTGCATAATTGCGTACGGTGTGACCATGCCAAAGCATTTGAAACATTGAAGAGGCGTTGCTCTTTGCCGTATCCTACAGACAACCCACCCTATTCTCACTTTGTACTTATTCAGAAATTGTTTGGCGTCCTTTTCGGTCAAGTCAATTCTGGCCATGCGTTGTCCCCTACGGTTTTCTGGCGTCAGCCTCACTTTGATCCCTCCCACGCTAGTGAACTCCTTTTTGAGGGCCTCTTTTACCTCAGCCAGATCAGTGACGTAGTCAATGTCTCTTATTTCGATCGTTGCTATTGGCTCGAGCGAGGATATTGCTGCAGTTTTGCTGAGGACTTTCTTTACTGCGTCGCAGAATGCTTCCAAATTTGACCAGTATGTGGCCCGACCGCGTTGGTCGTACTGCTTTAATGGCAGTGTTAGTGTCCACGTAGGATCAATCATCTTGAGGTTACGAACAGTGCCTGCTGCCAGGATCTTCGTCGGGGCTTCTTTCCCTCCTGCTTTGCATCAGGTCTTTTTCTTTTTTGGGGTTCGTGGGAACTTAACTTTTCACTTCGCTGCTTTTGTAGGCACTATCTAGAACCCCTGATCTGGTGTTCCACGCCCATCAAGTGCCTTTTCCTTCCTTCTTTTATCCCGATCTCCTTCGATTGTGCTGGACGCCAATCTTTATGGATTTTTGATTGTGGAGCTATCAGCACGTTCTCTTTAGATTTCGCCCCAAGCGCTTCTTTAGTCTTTTACTCTTCTTCAGCCTTCTGGTCCTCTTCGACCTTCAACCAGTTCCTACGATAATGCCCTATGTGGTCTAGGAGCTCCTCTAGTTCAAGGAGCCCAATCTTTACTGCTTTGTTGATTTTTGGCGAGTCGCATGCAGATTGTATTCTTTTTAGAACAACTCCCGCTTTTCGGAATAGCCTTTCTTCTTCATGTCGCTGGGCGGCAATTGTACTTTGCGGCAGTCATCCTTGGGAGAGGTTATTGGCTTCTGCTACCGAATACAGTACTGCCACCACCTTTTCGATATTGGCGGTGTAATCACACATTGTCGTTTTATTTGCCTGGTCACTCATTTCTTTTCCTGCCTTAATCTTCTCGTTGACTTCAGGATAGTTCTTTATTATTTCGGAATTCATGACCCTTGCTTCAATCGGTTCGGTAGCGGTCGCAGCAGTGACCATCGAATCCTCAAATTTCTTTATCATTTCCTCCACCGCTCGAATATTTGACGCGTCCTGCAGAGTTTCCCGTTTTTCCTTTATAGGACGCTCTGGCGTTCGCATCATTTTTTTGCTGCGCCTTGATGCCACAAAAATCTCTGTCTAGACCGTCCGTTTCACTGTCATGGTATTAGTCATCGTCATTGTTGTTATTTTTGCAAGAGCTTTGGTTGCGTCGTCGTTATTGTTATTTTTGCATTCTTTTTTGGGTTTTTTTGTCTTTTTTAAGGGTTTTTTGGTTGCTCCAGTTTTATTGGGTCAACCCTCGGTGCCGCTATCTCCGTTCGTGTGTTTAGTTGCCTTTTTGGTCCCATGGTTGTCTTTGCAGAGCAGGGAGGCCGTGCGAGGGTTGGCACAAGCCTTTATGCGGACAAGTACTCAGAGCTAGATCAGCACTAATCGGGAGTCCGTCTCAACCGAACCCAAACCACCAACCACATGGTGCGAGCTTCGAACGTACTCCGATGTCTGAAAAGGTTTTACCGGAACGGAGATTGTATGATAGTTGGATTGAAGCCGTTCACACACGAGTGTCATCTTGGCGCAAGCGTGCAAAGCAACTATGTCCAAACGATCATATCCGCAAGCCCAAAGCATGAATTCTAGCTCGTTGTCCAAAGTGTAGTCCATATTCAGTCAGGGTCGTTACCTGTTATCCCAGGAGGGAAGCTCACGGCGCCTCCCATGTTCTCGGGTCCATGCGGGTGGCGCTCCCCAAAGAATGCTAGCCTCCAAAAGTGCTCTTGTCGACCCGCATTCCCTCTGCGGGAATTTCCTCTGGTACGTGGGGGCGGAACTCCCCAAAGAATGCTGACTTCTAGGAGTATATCTGTCAGCCTGCATTCCCCCAAATTATTGGCTCCACACTTTCGGCATATGTTCTTGTTGCCAAATGTGCTGGATGACTTTCTGAATCGTTTGATGAACACTGCTCTTACCATATTTGATGAGCTTCACTGGAATCTAATCGATGTCCGGCGCTTTATTATTCTTTTGGGCTTTGATGATGGAACAAACTTCATCCAGAGTTGGTAGGGCCAATGGAAGCTCTCCGCAGACATCTATAGGCTTCAATGTTCTGGAGCTGGGCGAGTATTAAGGGGATTCTTGAAATATTATGCCCACCTTTCTTTAATCTTCCATGTATATTTAACTATAACAACTTATTTTGATGCGTACGTTATGTTTTTTAAAGCTTAGTTTTGAGATAGAAGAGTAATGTTCATTCATAGACTTGAAAGTCCAGCAATACCTATTAATTGGCTCGTTGTCTGACTCTGTGGTTTTAGGTTGTTCTTCATGAAGCGAACGTTTGTTTCTAGTACGTTTATTTTCTTGAATATGTGATAGTGATGGAACATTTACTGTATTTATGATTACATCAAAAACAAAGCAGGAGCTTAAGATAGTTCCTCGAGATAAGAGTGAGGAAAGATTCAAAATATTAAGTCTTTGCTGGTAAGATGGCAACATAGCGAAGTCTCTTGGGACATAAACTTCATGCAAGGCAAAAAGAATCAATTTTTTCTGGATGGATTCCATGTGTATGCTGTGAGTCCGAGAGCATAGATTCCAAATAAAGCAACCATATTCAAGGAGGGGGCGTACAAATGAGTTGTATGGATTCTTTGTGATCCACGGGTTTTTGAATTCTTTGGCAAGAAGTTTCATGAAACCGAGTTGCCTACATGCCTGAGCAAGCATTGTGTCCTATTGAGGTTTAAAATTCAACCCTCTGTCCAGAAAAACATTAAGGAGACCTGGTCAACTTTTTGAAATGGGGAATTTTCCAGGTTGTAAGTGTACTTGAATATTGAACTCTTTCTAGAGAAGCTTTTAACATAACTCTTTTTAACATTAAGATGAAGTCTCTTATCAGTACACGAGTTCACTAATGAATTCATTTTGGTTTAAAGAAAAAAAGCCTCAGAATTAGACTTGACGGTATGGTATACTTTAAAGTCGTCAGCATACAGAAGATGAGGTATGTCACTTAAAATTTCGGACAACTCGGAAATAAAGATGCTCAATAAAAGGAGACCCAGGTATCTACCTCCTGGCACCCTGGAAGAGTTAATAATTTCTCTTGAAAAAGTGCCCTGAAATTTGACACACTGTGTTCGATTATTTAGGTATGATGCAATCCAACTCAGTAAGGACCAAGAGATGCCGAGCTTCAGAAGTTTGGCGATCAAAATTCTATGAGTGACTCTATCAAAAGCTTTGGTGAAGTCCGGATAAACAGCGTTAATCTGGTTACCTTTTTTCGTTTTGCAGAGGATGGTTGAGCTAAGAAACATTAGATCTTTGCGGAAAACATATTACTGTTTATTTAATCGTGACTCAACCAATGTGGCAAGCTTGTCACAAATAATTTTTCGAGCAAATTCGGAATAGCAGAAAGTATGACAATACCTCTATAGTTTGTGATACGAATAGATTTTTTATTGCCCATTTTTGAAAATTGGAGTCAAATGAGAAGACTTTCAAAAATATGGAAAAGCTCCTCGTGATAAAGATACGTTGAAAAGACTAAGCAGAGGGGAAGTGTTCTGATATTAACACTCAAAAAAAAATCTTGGAGGAAGGGAATCAAGTCCAGGCCCCTTGTCAACATCTAGTTCTTAAAAAGCTTTTACAATATCTTCGCTTGACAAACTCATTACATCAATGAATGGTGTTGTCCTGAATGGTAATTTGGTATGCTGGAAAAAGTGGTGGCCGAGTGGAAAACCTCTTGGAAATGCTCGGCAAAAAGGCCGCAATATAATTCGAGGGTTAGGTGAATAACTTTCACCGTTATACATCGATATTGGAAATCCTATGGCTTTCTGCTAAATTTTTACGAAATCGAACAATTCTTTGAGATTATGAATAATATTTTCCTTGGTTACATTGACGTAATGATCATATGCTTTACGAGATCTTATAGAGAGTTCAGTAGTCAACTCATCATATTTACTCTTGAGGTTTACATCGAAGTTGTTATCTCTCATTAATTTATGGAGCTTATTCGTTTGATTGCGCAGATGTCGAAGTTCAAGCCAGGGCTCGGAAACTTTGGATTTTTATCTTCCTCTTCGGAACATGAGCTTCAATGCATTCGAAGAGTATTTTGTATAATGAAGAGACTGCTTCTTCCAAATCTAAATTTGAAAGGTAGTTTCAATCAATAGTGGCAAGATAAAAGGCGCTTCGTGTATCGAAGAAAAAGTTCTCTTTGTCATTGGTTAGGCTCACCATAAAATCGTTATAAGCATTGCTAAAAATAAGATCCAACTGGTTTCCGTTTTGGTTGGGAGTCAGTGCTACTTTTGGCAAGTCATGACCACAAAATCTATTGATAAGGATTAGATTGATGGTGTTTGAGAGGTTTACTGGTAGAAGATCAGTTATCAGTTTAATCAAGAGTAAAAGATAAATAAGGGTAGTTAAAGTCTCCCAAAATTATTATTTGATCATGTTCCTCTAGAGATGCAGCGACAGAATTTATAATTTCACATATCTTTCGTCAGATTTTGGTGGAATGTAAAATACGCCTATGTATAAAGAACATTTCACTTAGCGTATTCGAGCCACGTTATGCTCAAAAATTTTACAGGAGGTAGTATCAACGTTTTTAGAGGCCATGGAAATTTTGATCGCAATCAACACTCTTCCACCTCTGTTCAGACCTGTGAATGATTAGTCCCGATCAGCTTTATAAGTGGTCCAGCTATTGTCTAAAATTTCTTCCTCAATGTAACCATCATGTAGCCAGGTTTCGGTGAATGCTAAAACATTAAAATTGCAGGACTTAGCATCAAGGTATAATTTATTAATTTTTTCTCTCATACCGCTACAATTATGGTAAAAGAGTTTAATACCATTCAATGGCAAATGACTGTTAAGAATGATATTTTTTAAACTCATCTCTTGCTTTTTGGAGCATACAGGTATGCTAAGATCTCACATGTAAGCCGTATGTTTTCAGATCATTCTTTACCTGCTCCCGATACTTAACAGATAGACGGCGTAATGGCTCAATCTCAATAGGCAGGCCTTCTTGATGAATTAGTGCTTTTAGTTTTGGTTTCACCATCAAAACAGGTCGATTCCGACTCTTTGCGCATGTTAAAAAGGATAAAGTCGAATGCAGTCAAACAATTTACGGTCCCTAAGTCTAGAAACTAGATATCTATAATCAAGATTATCATTCATAACAGTAGCTAGCTTTACAGTAGGTGGATTTAGTGGGTCAAGGTAACTTGCTTTGAGAGCAGAGATCACAGTGTCTGGAACTGGCAGAACATGGATTGTACCCTAAGAAGATGGAGTCAACATATCATCACGGACAAATTTTGAGTAATGTGTAAATTTAGTTGATTGTGCTGATTTTTTTTGGAAGAGGCTACTAACAGGTGCAATAATCGGCTGAATCAGAGTAGAATTTTGGGTCTTATTACTCTGAATTGAAATTTGTTTCTCCGAGTTTCTATTATTTGAAGAGAAAGTCATAGTCTGAGAATTAGACTGAGTCTTATCAGAAGAGTAAGTCTTTTGTGACGACTCAACTATATTAGATGTTGAAGATCTTCTACCTCTCATTGAATTTTAATTGCATTTTTTATCTAAATTTAAAAATTTCTTCCATCTATATTTTTACTTTAATTAATCGTCTTACCTTTGATGAATTTAGTTTTCTTTTTTTGTTTCATTTTTGGTCTTTCTTTGTCCATCAGTTGAGTATTGGGTTGGGGCGCAGTTTTGTTGATCTTGCCCCTACATTGTGCAAAATAATGAACAAAAACCACTTATTTTGGTATCTCGTCATCCTGATCAAGTCCTTGTCGATTTAGTTTGCCTTGAATTGAATGTTTGGCAGTGGTCGGTTGATTAGTCGATTCGACAAATTTACGAAAAATGTTACATTTGGTGCTCTGCGATGATGTTGGCTATGTTTAGTTAAGGCGAAGTCCAAAAGACAATGTCCTCACTCCAGACAGCACTTGATTCTAAGAAGCTCTGTAGTTTTACTCTACCGACAGCTTCCTTTTTTTTTTCAAAGAAACTTTAACATAAATTTTAAATTAGATTCAACTATAGACAATTACTTTCTTTACTTTCAATTACTTTCTGAACTTTAACATTCTCGTAATACGTCAGCTCGTGAGACCATTGTAATTCAAAAAAATTCCTTCATTCTATTGTATCTTCGAACCAATAAGGCAGAGGGTACTGGCTACTAGCGAATTTCTATCCCAGTCCTGATATTTTTCTGGCTGTCGCTCTAGGCACCTTAGTTGATGCTTTGAATTTCTCAATTTATTTTGCAGGTCGGTCTTCGAATTTATGCCTAACTTACCTAAATTACTGGTTAAATCGTTCTTGACAGCTAGTTCAATCTACGTGTACTATTATACGATGGTGGTTCAAATATGATGGAGACAAACGCTGTACATGGCGGGCATGTATGCTTTGATGATCATGGCTTGAGTATGTGATTGCTGGGTCTCTTACAAACAGTGTGGCATAGCTTTCGTCGGGAGTGCATGTTTCGCACTCGTGCTACGACCATGAGTGAACGTCAAGTGCCGACAGCCGTTACGCAACGTCTTGTCTTTCTTTTTTTAGTGTGGGAAGGCGTTAAAAGTACTCAAATTTTTTTGCGTTTGCCAAATCAATTCGGTAGTGAGTGCTTCAGGAGGGCTGCTGTGTTTAAAGGGCCAAAACATTCAAAGATGGTCGCGAAACCGTCGAGAATGAGCCGCATGATCGTCTACCGTGAACCAGCATCACACCAGGCAACATTTGCCACGTAGAACAATTTATTTTGGAGGACCGTAGGATGAATGTTCGAGACATTTTGGCTGAACTCGGCATCAATATTGGTAGTGTAGAGTCTTTTATCTACGAACACCTGTAATATCGCAAAATAACGGTGCGATGGGTTCCTAAACCGGCACAAAGTACGATTCTTCTCCAGAATAACGCGCGCCCTCATTACACGCGTCTCACGCTAGATACAAAATCAGAATCGGGGTGCGACTACCGCATGTTTGGACTACTGAAAGAAGCCCTTGGAGGACAAAGATCCAAAACTGACGACGAGATAGAGGAGTTCGTGTGGACATGGCTGTGTAAGTTGCCCAAGGAACTTTTCGATATTGGCATCAAAAAGCTTCCGGAAAGGTGGAAAAAATACGTAACTTATAAAGGAGAGTACCTAGAAAAACTTTAAATTTTTGCACAATTTTTCGATAGTGAATAAACGTGTCAGAGCATTTGTCTCGATCATATTTGAACAGCTCTCGTATCAACTGTTCACTTTGTAGAGATTTTAACATTTGAAGAGCTGATATATGAACTCAAGACATTTTGCAGTCAAATATGCGCTGCTTGTCATAGACAGGGCAATGTAATGAGTATTTCTACCTTTAGCCTTCAACTTACAAGTCAAGAGTGTTAACTGCGGCAATCACGAATAAATTTATATTATTGAAATTTAATCCTTGAAGTGAAATTCGGCCTTGATCTAGGAAATCTTATTAAAATCAAACCATTTCTTGTTGAATTAGTTTACATGATACAATTTTCATTTTAGCTTCGATTAAATTTACAAATCGCAAATCGAAAGGAATTACAATTATGGATAGATCAAATGAAACACGGTCAAGTAGACAGACCACTAGTAATATTTGCAGAGGCAAATAAATAATGGACATAATTAATGAACGAAAGAAATGAAACTATTTTTGTAATTTGCAATATGTAAGATCTTAACTGTAGTTGATGTAAAATTTCGAGCAGTTCTGTTCAATAACCTTTCAATCTTGAGCTGCGAAACCACCTTTTTATCTCAAACACTTTCACAGTCCGTTAAATTCAATTCACAAGGTCTGCAACTTAATAAAATCCTGATATTGCTAAAACTATCTGTAAATCACCAAACTATCCCATCACAAAATTCTACTCTGGAATTTCTGTACTAATTGTTATACCTCTAATCTGACTGTCCATTTCCAAAGCTCTGTAGCTTTTTATATCTTTTTATAAAGTGTAATCAAAAATCGATAAATCAAATATCAAGTCTATAATTGACTTCAAATAGGAAATCAAAATTTTAAAACATTCAATCGACATAAAAAGGACACCATATAAGATCCTGCAATAGATTATATTACTCTGTGTATAGAAAATAATAATTATTAAGGGCTTTGAGTTTGAAAAATTTCAAAGCTGCTGTTCTTATTTATTGTAAGGTGATTTTTTATGCTCAGAAGTTTCGTACGAGTTAATGTATATGTTTTTTGCTTTTATAAAACGATGAGTTAAACAATGTTCATATAGAACGATCATAAATTTGATGCATGTGAAATATTGATTCAATATGAAATTGATTACATTCTAATAAAAATGTGTTTAAGGAAATGTGTTTGTTATTAAATGATGATTTTCACTCTTTATAGCAAAGTTACAGCTGATTCTACGTCTTACAGACGTGTTTATTAAACGTCTAGCATTCGTTCCGTACAGATTTTATTTTTTATATGCTCCTGTCGTTAATTTAAAAATTAAAAAATTTTTCAAACCTGAATTGGAATCATCGATTTTTCTGGAAAAAATTTAAGCTTATTACTACGCCATTGAAATTAGTCAACTCATCGGTGAGAGCGGAAAGTCATGCCAACCCACAAAGAAAATGAAAAATCCAAAGTGAATAGTTACAGGCCAATAGCACTAATTTCAAATATTTCTAAGATTTTTAAAAATATATAAAGCGGCAAACATTTGAGTACCTTAGCAGAAATGATTTTATTAACAGCAGGCAGTATGGCTTTAGAAGTAAAGTAGACGCCCAAGACGCCATTTATGATGTGACCCTGTACATCATCGATGCCGTAGACACTAAGCAAATCTGTTTACCTATATTCTTAGACCTTCAAAAAGCTTTCAATACGGTCAACCACATTATCCTTCTGAGAAAATTGAGATGCCTGAGGTTTTTAGGCAATGTGTACAAGCTTTTTGAATCTTAACTTCGAAAATATAGTCCAAACTGTCCAAATAAAGAATTTCTAAAGTGCCGACATAAGAAATGGAGCTGTTAGATAAGGGACTGAAGAACAACTAGTAATCGACACTGAACTAGCCCTTAACAAACTGCCGCAGGAACAACAGGCACATGAAAGACATACTGCTGTAGACATACTACTAAAAATACGCACTAGCATAAACAAAACGAGTTTCCACGAAGATCATAAGATATTAAGACACATTCAAAAAAAGCTTACGGATAACCTACTAACAGTGACAAAGGCTGACAAAGGACAACCACCGGTAATCTTAAAAAAACGGACTACGTACAAAAATTAATAGACTTCATTAACGCAAACGGATACAAACTGGTAAACAAACACCCCACCAATAAGTTCCAAGCGGACCTACGTACTGCCGTTATCTAATCCCCACTAATTATTCCTCCTAATACTAAGCACCGCTACATAAGCCCAAATCCATGCACATCACCCCCTTAAAGTACAACCTAAGCTCCACAAACCCAATATTCTTATCCGTCTTGTCGTTAACTACCGGCCAGCTCCTGCATACCAATTAGCACGGTACTTGGCAACGATAATGGCGGATGTCATGCACGTCGACGACAAATACGTATTAAAGAACAGCCGTGAGCTAGCAAACTCGACCACTTCTTTAAAATTGACTGAAACTTGTTGACTTTTATCACTAGACACCACCAACCTCTACACGTCTATACCCGTCGATGAAACACTGGCCATGCTAAAAGAAAAACCTTCATTCTACAACACCCGAGGATTCACAGATCAACTGCTCAATGTCATAAAGACCACAATGAAGCAGAACTATTTGAAGTTCAATAGCAACACATGCATTGCCAAGGACGGTCAGGGTATGGGACATCCAATGTCCTCAATAATGTCAGAAATATTCTTACAATCTTTGAAAGAAATCTTTATACCCAAAGTTGTCAAAAGATTCAATGTAATATTTTACAGTCGATATATGGATGACTGTTTCATCATTATTGACTCACAAGAAAATAAACAAGACGAACTACTTACCTATTTGAATGAAATTTACCCGAATATAAATTTCACTATGGAAAAGGAAACAAACGGACAACTCAACTATATGGACCTAACTGTGACACGTGAACAAATACAATTGGACCAACCACAACTGATCATACCATACATGAAACATCTAACCACTCTGCACAACATAAGCTAGCAGCGTACCGATCAATGGTGCAGGGCTTCGCTCTATCCCCATGACTCCTACTAACTACTCCAACGAACAAAACAACATTTACAGAATAGCTAATAACAACAGATACAAACAATGCGATATTGACAAACTTGTTACACTGTACAAACAAAAACAGGAACGCCAACCGACTGAAACTCATAAGAACGACCAACAGTGAGTATTGCTAACATACGTAGGCAAAGAGACATACAAACTATCAAATTTCCTTAGAAAATACAAATTGCAAACCGCATTCAAAACGAACAACAACATTGGAAACAAGCTGAAACCAAAGCTGAATGACACGTCAATATACGAAAATAGCGGCATATACAAACTGACATGCAAGGACGACGACATGGTATATATAGGAAAGACAGCACGAAAACTTACGACAAGATAGAAAGAGCACTTACATTTTTTCTTACACAACAAGGCAGACTCTAATTATGCGACGCACCTACAAAACCACGCACATGAGCTATTGCTCTCTATTGCTACACAAAAAAGCAAACGAGCAAGTTAAAATAGGATTGTGTGAATTAAAATATGTAATTACCTATAATCGTCCAGCCTGAACAAATCTGGTGAAATTCTGACTGTGCACCGAAGCAAAGCTTCTTTGCAGCAAATAAACTCCTCAGTTTGGCAGAAACTCCAGCCAAAGTAAATGAACAGTCTCGATTTTCAATAACCGCCAGCCAAAGAATACTCAATGGCCGAATCTTTATTGACTAACTAGTCACAACCTTCTGCTGCCGAATATACAACTTCTTACAGTATTTATACTAAATTCTTGAACATAAAATTGCTTAATTTATTGCTTACCGACCTCATTAACTAACACTCAGAGTTGTGTGGTCTCATGACCCATAAATCAATTAACACCTGGTAATATCTTCATATGCATTTGTTATTCAACATACAATAACTGCACAAATGCATACATATGTTGTGTAACCTTTTCTCTGTGTCATAAATTCTTACCATTTCAGGTGTGTGTACAATGACCCAAGAATGCATGTACGCACATGGCAATGTTTTTGTTTATCTTTCGTAATGTGGAAGAAAGTGAAAGCGAAATCGTTGTGCTGAATATTGAGATTTTACATTACAAGCAATATTTTAAATGTTTGTATGTACATGAATAATTGTATGTATGTTAATTTGTGTGTAGTTTAAAATCTAATGTATTTTAATTGAATGAATGTTTTTAGATTATGTGCGAGTGTTTTGGATATATGATTGAATGAATGTTTTATATCTTAATGAATTAATTTTTTTAAAATTATAAGTGATCATTACACTTGACATTTTAGAAAGACTTGAAATTTATAAACATAGAAAGACAGATGGTAGCATTATCAACGAACAACTTGTTACCAATTCCGGCGCAATTTTCTCAGTACTAGACCACTCTCTTAGACGAAAACGGAAACGGGATGAAACAGAACAAACGTACATCCAACATGCAAAAAAAAACAAAAACTTAATATCCCACTACCTGGCATAATTCAGTACTGGACGTAATTTACTACCTGACCTAATTACCCATCCACTAATTACCCATCCGCTAATTACCCATCCGCTAATTACCCATCCGCTTAACCCATCCTACGACTATATCAAGTCATTCCCTTCAATAAATCCTTTAAGCACTGAAAGCGACTCGAAGTAGTCGAAACGCATCTGCTCATACAACAAAGCAAGGCTCGACAGCTTTTGAAGAAAAAAGAGAATTGGCCTGCGGATATCACATGAACAAAATTATTGAATATATAAATATATTATATATATATATATATATATATATATATATATATATATATATATATATATATATATATATATATATATATATATATATATATATTGTTACATGCACGAATAATTTTGCGAGTTACGGTCGCAATTATTTTCACAATCGTTAAGAAGATCATGATCAACAAAACGAACGTACTCTAAAACACACCAAGCATCAACATCTGAAAGTGAGTCACTGTTCCATTCATTACGATGCTCGAATCTTCTCGCTAATTCGCCAATGTACGAGAAGTTGTTGAATAACTAGAGACCCTATATAAAGGCGAGCTGAATGAATGGGGGGATTCATTAGAACCGCGATAGTAAAAACTGCGAAAAAAAGCGATTTTCGTTGATTGTGAAGTGGTTTTAGAAGACAATTGCGATAGGAATTTATGGACAAGTGGAAGTTAGAATTTTAATAGTGAAAATTAAAATTGTGAGATAGTTAAATAAGTGATTGTGCATTTTTAAGTGATTAAATAAACTCTTTTAATTTAATTTAAAAGACATTGCGTTTTAACTTTCCCGGAACATTAAAATTATTGGCCGCGAACCATAACATGCGACAGTGGTGTCGAGAAGTGAGAAAGAAAATTTCGAAAAGTGAAAACATTAAAACATTTTTAAAGTACACAGTTGTGAAATTTAACGTGAAAACTGTTGAAAAAAAAACGAAAAGCCAAAACAATAAAAATGCTACGAAACTTGCATCTAAGAATTAATGAATAGACCATGTCGGAGTTTAAGGAAGAATTGGAAAAGTGAAATCTGGCTACGCAAGGTACAAAGGCCGCACTGATTGCACGCTTGCGTGACGCGATCGAATCGGAAGGCATTAATCTGGATTCGGGTGAGCCCTTAGATGCAGAAAATGGTGCAGATGGTAGAGAAGCAGAAACACCAAACCCAAAGGAACCAGAAAATGCGCTGATGCAAATGTTGATGCTGATGCAGCAAGAGCTGCGACAACAGTCATCTAATTTAACTGCGAACCGATCGAAATCAAGGCAGACATCACACAGAAGCTGGAGAAACAGTCAACCGAAATCAAAGCGGAGCTCGGTCATCTGAACAAACAAATTATAGGCGTCGAGGAAAGGTTGACCAGGTCGAGGAAAAGGTTCACCAGGTCGAAGAAAAGGTTAGCTAGGTCGAGGAAAAGGTCAGCAAGGTCGAGAAGAGAATCAACCATGAGATGAAAAAAGTGAAAAAGGAATCGGAAGCAGCGAAGGCAGTAGTAACCACCGCAGCACATGTCTCATCCAGAAATGTGAAAGCACCAATATTTGACGGGCAAACGGTCTGGAGCATTTATAAAAACCAGTTTGAAGCCGCCGTTAGGGCAAGTCACTGGAATGAGCAGGAACGAGCAACCGCATTAATTCTTGCTCTAAGAGGCCCAGCTGCCGAGCTTTTGCAGACTATCCCCGTCGAGTTGCACTCAAACCCGGCTGCCATAATGAATGCGCTCGGCATGCGTTATGGAGATGATCATCTGAAGCAGATTTATCGGTCACAGTTAAGGCATCGGGTGCAGAAGTCTGGTCAAACCCTACAGCAGCTAGCCAAAGACATTGAGCGACTAGCACTTTTGGCTTACCAAGCCTACGACCCAGAGCATCGAGATGATGCAGTGACAGAAGCATTCATCAGCGACTCGTACCACTGCCCGGGTTCGCGAGGTAATGGCAGATGAGTGCAGGTGCGAGCGCGTCGAAATTGAGCGAGACACGCAAGTAAATGGTGCGCCTAGATGCTGGAATTACGGAGAGAAGGGGCACCTACAAAGAAACTGCAAGAAGCGAAGAAAACCAGGGTATGCAGCTAGAAGAAGACCTAGAGCGAGTCAGGAGCACAGAATGGAGGCCCTTCAAGCTGAGGGGTCGGGAAACATATAAGAGCCAACTTCGTGGGGCAGAGGTTGGCTAGGAAAATCGACGTCCCCAGCACCACCTTCACCGTGTCAAGACTTCATCGTGGAGAAGCGGACTTATGCCTTCCAGGTCAAGTTGACGGAGAATATTGCACCATAACAATCGACACTTGTGCAACCCGATCGATTATCCGACCAGACCTAGTGAGGCAACAGCTACTTCACAAGGGCAGAGTTTTCTCACTACGGACAGCTACGGGAGAAACTGCACCTGTCCATGGGGTGGTCAACCTCCAGATACAGTTGGGAGACCTTGCGTTCCGACATAATTTTCTGGTCGCGAACATTATGGATGACTGCATTCTCGGAATGGATTTTCTGCGACCACATGGAATCACGTTGGACTTGGACAAACGGGTATTGAAATGGCAGAATGTCCAAGTATTGATGGAAGGTCCCAGCATTCAAATTCCCAAGATGAATGTGGTAGTATGAACTGACACTGATATACCGAATTCTTCTGAAAGCATTGTATGGGCCAAGCTTGATGGTGATTCTGGAGACCACCGATCTTCTCTGATAGAGCCAACGAAGACGTCCACATTGCGCAGGTTGATTGTAGGACGAAGTCTTGTAAGATCTTTAAGGAGCGAATACGTGCCAGTTAGAGTCCTTACCACCGCAGACTCAACCACGAGCATCAAAGCGGAAGAAGTCATTGGCAGCTGCCAGCCTGTTTCCACCACCACCTCTTTGGAAGCCACTCACGACCATCATTGGAAAAGGAGGCAAGACACAGAAAAAGCCCGGGAATCCACGTCTGCAATATTGAAGCAGGTCAAATTGCCAGGGCAGCTATTCAAGCGAGCCGCTGATCTGGTCACCAAGTACAGTGACATCTTCTCAACAAGCCCGAATGACCAAGGCCGAACGAGTCTGGTAACTCAAGTCATAGATACACAGGGAGCCAAGCCAATTCGATGAAGACAAAGACGTCTTCCTATAGCCAAACAAGGAGCAGTGAGCGCACTGATCTCAGACATGGGAAAACAAAGCGTTATCGAATCTTCTGTCAGTCCATGGGCCACGCCAGTAGTTCTAGCAAAGAAAAAGGATGGTACCACTCGTTTTTGTGTCGACTATAGGTAGCTTAACGACGTCATTAAGAAAGAAAGGTACCCGCTGCCACGCATCGATGACATCATGGACACTTTAGCCGACGCAAAATTATTTTCTACACTCGATCTCAAGAGTGGCTACTGACAGGTAGAACTCAACAAGAAGGATCAAGAGAAGACCGCATTTTCAGTTGGGGCCAGATTGTGGCAATTTGCGGTGATGCCGTTTGGGCTTTGCAATGCTCCAGCCACTTTCGAACGCCTGATGGAATACATGCTACGTGGCCTAATCTGGAAAACCTGCTTGGTGTACCTAGATGACATCATCGTCATCGGGGGAACGTTCGAAGAGCATGTGTGGAACTCAGAAGAGGTTTTCTCTCGATTGCGACTGGCGAATTTGAAACTTAGTCCCGACAAGTGTACCCTTTTCGCAGCTGAAGTAAAATACCTGGGACTCGTCGTATCAGCAAAAGGGCTCAAAACAGACCCTGAGAAAATTGAAGCTGTGAAAAGCTGGCCAACACCCAACAACAAGCGCCAACTACGAAGTTTTCTGGGTCTGGTAACCTACTATCCAAGATTCGTCAAAGACTTTGCCAAAATAGCTAAGTGTCTCCATCCGTTAATCGAGAAAAATCATCCGTATGTCAGGAATGAACAATACCGGGTAGCCTTTGCGGCCTCGAAGGAGAAGCTGTGCGAATCACCCGTGCTGGCATATCCGAAACCCGGAAAAATGTTTGTAGTTGACACCGATGCGAGCAACGGCGGTATTCGAGGTGTACTCTCCCAGCAGATCGATGGCGATGAAAGAGTCCTCTCGTATTACAGTCGAGTTCTCTCAAAAAGTGAGAGGAACTACTGCGTGACCTGGAAGGAGCTATTGGCTATAATAGAGGCAACCAAGCAGTTCCACGAGTACCTATATGGCCAGAAATTTGTTCTTCGAACGGACCATGCATCGCTGATGGCTACTTAACTTCAAAAACCCCGAGGGACAAGTTGCGAGATGGATCGAAAGATTGCAGTCATACGACTACGAAATTGTTCATCGGAAGGGCGGAGTTCATGGGAATGCTGACGCCCTATCGTGTCATCCATGTCCAGCTAACTGCAAGCATTGCCGACGGATTGAGGAAAAGGAACCGCCCGTTGATCTGCGATTGATAACGGCCGAATTCGATAAAGGTTGGTCTTCGGAGGAGATTCAAAATGCCCAGTTAGCCGATGAAGACATCGGAACATTGTTCGTATGGAAGGAGACAACTGGGCGACCTGAGTGCAGAGACGTTTCGATGCATGGTGCCAACCTGAAAAGCTATTGGGCACAATGGAACTCCCTTCAAGTAGAGGGTGGCGTACTCAAGCGGAAATGGGAAACGGCGGATGGCAGCTCCTAAAGGATGCAAACTTTACTTCCCAAAAGCCGAATCCACGATGTGGTTAAGAAGATGCACGAAGGATCCTCGGGAGGCCACCTTGGTGTTAACAAGACCTTAGAGAAATTGCCGTAAAGGTTTTAACTGGCTCCATGCTCGAGAAGACGTAGAGGACTGGCGTCAGAGATGCACGATTTGCGTTTCCGTCAGAGGTCCAAAGCGACGACTGAGAGGACAAATGCAAATCTACAACGTGAGTTTACCATTTGAAAGGATTGCTGTTGACATCGCAGGAGACTTTCCTGAATCCGAGTGGGGAAATCAATACACGCTGGTTGTGGCCCATTATTTCGGCAAGTGGCCAAAGGTCTACTCCATTCTACCCCGTTCCCAACCAGGAAGCAACTGTTGTAGCCAAACAGCTAGTGTTTAATTGGGTCAGTAGGTACGGTGTACCTTGTGAACTACGTTCAGATCAAGGCCGAAATTTTGAGTCACTAGTTTTTGGCGAAATGTGCCAGCTGCTGGGAATACGGAAAAAGAGGACAACATCCCGATAGGATGGAATGGTCGAACGTTTCAACGGCACGCTCAATAAACATCTGGCCAAGATGGTTGATGAGAACCAAAGGGACTGGCACCGGCACTTTTCACTATTTTTGATGGCGTACAGAGCTGCCGAACATGCATCGAGCTAATATAAAGTTTGGAACACCCCCCGAGAAACCCCAAACGATCTCGGAGTACGCAAGTGAGCTAAGGCAACGGTTGAACCAGATACATCGGACAGTGCGAAAACACCTCGAATCAGCTACTGACTGCATGAAGATCAGGTATGATCTAAAGGCAAATTCTACTGGCTTCCAGCAAGATCACTTGGTGTGGCTATATAACCCACAACTGTGGAAGGGTTTCAGCTTAACTCTCTTGGAAGCACACCCAAAGCTTATCGTTCACGATGTGATGATCTCGTGTAGCGCATTGCGGGTTAATCTTTTTTATTTACTTTTCTGTTCGCTTATTTACTTTTATGCTTGATAATTCGACGACATGCTTCGATAATAATGGGCGTATCTGCATGCTTGCCTAATTTCATTGGCGAAGCGCGAGTATATAGGCAGTCTTTGCATGCTCGCAACTACTTCAGTGAAGAAGCGTAGTCGTATATACTATACGAGTATGTTGTATTTGTTCGCTTGCAACACAGACACTTCGTGTAATTTCAAAGAAAATAATCGAAAGGTCTGATATCACACGATCTCGGCGGCCAATTTACTGGTCCAAAACGTGGAATCAGGCTTTCATCGAAATTATTTCTCAATAAGTTCTTTTTTTCTGTCGCTGTATGTGCGGTAGTGGCATCTTGTTGAAACCAAAGTTCACCGATACCACGGGCTTCAATTTCACGCAGCAAAATATCCATTATCGTAGTGTGATAGCGGTCGCCATTGAAGATAACGTTCTGATCGGACTCATTTTTAAAGAAATATGGACCGGTGATTCCATCGGCCCATAAAATACACCAAACTGTGCATTTCTGTGGCTGTAGCGGTAGCTGTTGCTGCTCTTTAGGTTCTTCATCAGCCCAAATCTGGCAATTCTGTTTATTGGCGTATCCATTGAGCCAAAAATGCGCCCCTTCACTGAACAAAATATCGCCATAAAATAGCAGATTTCCATTGAGCCGATTCAGAGCCCATTTACCAAAAACACGACACAAACCTAAGTCGCTCGGGTTCAATTCTTGCAGGAGTTAATCTTTGTATACCTTAAAACCAAGATATTTACGTAAAATATGCTAAATTCTTGCGTAAACAAACCAAACCGTAGAGGACGACGCCGAATCGATTCGTCATAGTCTTCAGCCACACTTTCAGCTACAGCCGCTATACCTGTATTCTTTTCAATACGTGCTAGATGTGGTCGAGCCAATAATGTATGCTGGGTTAACGATATACATAATAACTGACTTCGGTAGGTTGACGATATACACAATAAGTTGCTCTAAGAACACGAAAAACATTTCTAACATAACGCTGATTTTCGTACTACAGCTGAACAATTTGGATACGTTGTTGCGGTGTAAGTCTTTTCATGATGATTTGTCAAACAATACTGAATTAAAAATTACATTACAGTTTGACAAGAGTCACGCGTGATTTGTAAAAAAGCCTATTGAAAATCAAAACTCAGAAGAAATCGCACGTTGTCAACATAATGTGAACTCCGCAATCAATCTCTCGAAATTTACCTAAAAATATCTTTAGCCGTATCACTCGTTCACGAAGATAGATATCAACAGTTGAATATTGTATATTGATGACGAAAAATTGAATTTCAATTATCTTGCGAACGAAAAATGTCAATTATTTTGCACAGTTGATGGAGATACCGAATTCTTTGGTCATGGATGATGAAAATGATCAGTATCCTTAGTTTTTACCATAAACGATATATTTTAGTCAATCATTTCTATCGGATAAAACCAATAAAATAATAATTAATCGGGTAGAATTTCATGATGCTTTTCTCTTCCGCGTCTATTCTTCGCCTATTAAAAGATCCTTCTTACATCCTTAGACATAAACGTTACACACGGGATTTGCGACATTCCCCGAAGAAATAATAAGGATTGAGTGATTGCAAATTCTAGAGTTTATTGCCATTTGAAAATTGATTCGTTACTTTCTAGATAATAAGAGCCCAGAAATCTAAAATAAGTGGTTTCCATACTAAAGACCGACGAGAATCGCGACCTAAAAAGTTGTTTCTTTTCTTTCTTTACAGAATCGTAATCGTTCCAAGGACTCTATACGTACAGAGTCCTTGAAAGGATTACGATTCTGCACCTACACATTTTAGTCCAATATGTTGTCCGTCATTTCAAACGTCTACAATCGAAATCCTTATATGCATCAATCAGTTATGCTGTAAAATCGGAGTGAAAGTCGGAAAGTTTTTAGCTTTAACGGTGAAAGTCCTTTACCATTATTTCATTTTCTTGTCCTTTGAGTGGAACATAAAAGAAAGAAAGATATATCATTTGCCAAATCAGGACTCTTCTATCTATCTTCCTTTAAAGGCAATGCGTGAACATACATAAAAAAGCAACAACAAAATGTATACGTGATAAACTGATAACCTTCTTTTGGAAGTCAGTTAAAAAATCTAATGGGATAATATCTTAGTAACTAAATTAAAATCGTGTTCAAAACGAATTAAAAGGATAAAATAAGTGATGCATCGAGCCCAAACCATTTTCTCTTCTTTTGGCTTGGTTCAACACCCGTTTAGTTGAGTTAAATATAGTTAAAAGAAAAAAATTTGGTTTGGTTCCGAATCGGTCATATTATTTTATTCTTTTTGAACCCCATTAAAACGTTAATCATAAGTGTACACTTTCACTTTCAGATGACTGTTTATATTGGTTGGCATAGTATAGTCAGCTAGATAATGTGCATAATTCATACTATAGGCTAAGATCTGAAGTCAGTAGCGTAGATATTAATTATCTAACTATAACTATCCATTTTGATCATACGAAGTCAGTCTTCTACAAAATGTGTAATACTTGGCACATGAGTCAGTGGACTTGCAACCAAGTATGCTTTTAGTAGAAAATTGATGCAAATAGGTGTTAACTGCACGTTACGCCGGATAAGCACTTACATGACCAATTACAAAAAATTGTTGCAAAACTTAATTTGCAACGCATGCCTCGAACCTGACACTTTTCATTCATCGGACTCTGCAACACAGATTGCAACACTGGCGTCACATATGTTGCACCATAGTAAGAAACTGATCGGTATGATATGAAGAGGCGATTAAAAAAGAATAGTAAGTACTAACGGTATTAATGTATTGTAGTTTACTTTTTAAGATTCACATTGCATACGAATAAGGTATGCTAAGTAGCAAGCAGACCATTCAGCCTTACCAATAATGAATCACATGCTTGTGCACTATGGGCTCATTTCATTATGCACTAGGATCTTATCCTTTCATAAGATGAGGTTATCGAGCACCAAAAAAGAAAAATAGAAATATTACAATAAGTAAAGAAAATCAGCACTGCGAAGAATAAATAAATGTAACAAGGAAACATATAATGAAAAAGATACTACCCACAATTGAATTAGAGTAAAAAACTGTTGAAATCGTGTTCCGTAGCTAAAAGAACCAATTTAAAAAAAAAACTTGGAATAGCAAAAGACAGTTTAATACAAGTTGGGTAGACAGACCTATGCTCATGTCAGAAGGGTTTTGTACTCAACTTACAAAATGCAGTAACCAGCAACGAATACCTGTAAAATCAAGAAACACGTCATGTTCGAGGATCATACTATTATTAACAAAGTTGAAAGAATTTTGACTTCTGAGGTATTTGTTAAAGTTATACCCATAAACATCTCGCTTGATAATTTGTTCAGATTTTTTAGATCAGGGGTGTCCATTCGCGTGGGAGGAAGCACATTTTTCATGTATTTCCCCCCCTGTGCCCTCACTGAAGCAAAAACTGTCTGTTCAAGAACTGTTTTGAAAAGCTCTCATAGCGAACTTTCATTTGATACTCAAATCGGCTACCTTTCATGAAATTTTTTTCAGGGGCCACTCCTCTGTACTGTAATCATCGTTTCATGGCCTATTTTTTCGAATCCTAGAATGGTGACAAAGCCCTTTTGCTAGGAGCTCTCTCCTGCCTCTTCGATTTGTTTCAATTGTATGTACTCATCCTCATCATACCTATCATTCCTGAAATGTTCATGCAAACCCTAGCAAAGCTGTAGTGTCTAAGTCGGTAAAAAGCGTATATGGCTCCATAGCCATATGTTTCCATAGTAATACAGGGCGCATTGTTCCATAGTAATACAGAAAAATTCAAATCGCTATAACTTCGTGAAATACTATTCGATCTTTATGAAACTTTCAGAAATGATTTATCTTGTAAATAATCATCTGTTTACTAAATTTTATTGAATTTAAGGGTACCGTTTAGATTTTATTCAAGATAACATAAAATCGATAAATCATACTATTACTAACAAAGTTGAGTGAATTTCGACTTCTCATGTATTTGTTGTTGTTGTACTCATTAAGGCCTACATTCATGATTTTTTTCAGATTTTTCGGATGGAAGGTTTCCAATCGCGAGGGGGGGTACGCGAAAATTTCGTACATTTCCCCTTCCCCTGCCCCCCTCGGTACTAATAAGGCAATTTTAAGACTTGTTTTGAAAAGATCTCATTGAGACCTTTCCAATGACACCCTATTCGGCTACCAATGGTGAAATTTTTTTTTTGAGGGGTCACCTCCCTATATGGGGAGACCCCCCTTAAACCCCTTTGAAAATTTTTTCCACCCTTGAACTTTCAAGAAGTCACCACTTCTGACCTTTCCACAAAGTTTCATGGCTGTAGCCTCTATAGTTTCGGAGAAAAAGTGCTGTGACATACAGACGGACGGACGGACAGACGGACACAGGTCGTGATTGCAATAGGGTTTTGTATTTTAGCACAAAACCCTAAAAATGGAAATAGGTGAAACAAACATGGTGAAATGGAAGAAGGACATCGAATCGTAGAGAAGATCGATAAAAAGTCGGTGAACACATTAGTGAGGCAGTTAAGGCAAAAAATTAAATTATGAACACTAGCGGAAATCAGATCAGAATTAGCGGGGAACGTTGTAGCTAATACTCAATGGTCTAGGGAAGTAAGACTCTGCAAAAAAATTTGGACCAAGATTCGACTGAGGAATTTAAATTGACGTTTCGTGCTTGTGGGAATGATATTTTGGCCGTGGTGAAACTCGGTCGCAAATGACTCCAATCTTAATGTTTTGCTTTCTTTGTCTCGGCAGGCCTTGAAATACGTTCCGAGTTCGTACCATTGAGATAGTGCCACAGGTTCGGTTGAAATGGAGTCCCGATTAAAGCAGGTCTGGAACTGTACGCATTTTTCCCAATAAAGTATGGTGTAAGGCCTAGCATTACCTCCTTGCTAATACTATAGAGTCAATAAGATAATTACACAAAAATAACAAGGATCAAAGGGGGAAATAGCAGTGGAATGCCTGTCTCTTTGCGAACATAAGGGTGTTGCAGCTAGCCTATCAATTTTGTCCTGATATACTACTCAGTATGCCTACGCATGCACATGCAAAGTTTTCTTCATAAACCGCTAAAATACATAAGAATCCTGAATCAATATTGTCGCGTGTTCTGGTTCGCGGCCAATAATTTTAATGTTCCGGGGAAGTGAAAACGCAATGTCTTTTAATTTAAGTTAAAAGAGTTTATTTATTTACTGAAAAAATGCACAATCACTATTTTAACTATTTCACAATTTTAATTAGAATCTAACTTTCGCTTGTCAATTAAATTTCTATCGCAATTGTCTACTAAAATCGCTTCGCACTCAAGCAATTAATATCGCCTGTACTTCGCGTATCGCAGTTTTCTATCGCGGTCGTAATTAATGATCCCCCATTCATTCAGCTCGCCTTTATATAGGGTATCTAATCATTCAACTCAGTTCATTACATTAGCGGGAACATTCGAGCAGCGTAATGAATGGGCAGTGACTCACTTTCAGATGATGATAATGTTTGGTGGGTTCTCGTGGTTTCGAGTAAATTCATTTGTTGATGTTTTAATTGTTGTGAAAACAATTGCGACAGTAGCTCGCAGAATTATTTGTACATGTAACACTGCCCCCACCTCAGTTCTTTTCGCCCCGAAAAGATGTGTCGCCAGTTGTAGTCAATTCTCCCTGGATGTAATATGGGGCAAGGCGGTCCAGATGCATGATTTTCATTTTGGCTCTCGGTTTACGGTGTTCCTGCATGCGATATACGACGTGGTTGATTCGCTTTGTAACTCGGTATGGTCCCTCCCAATTTTGCTGCAACTTTGGAGACCTACCCTTCCGTCGCTGCGGGTTATATAGCCACACCAAGTCATCTTGCTGGGAGCCAGTAGAATTTGCCTTTAGATCAAACCTGGTCTTCATGCGGTCAGTAGCCGTTTCGAGGTGCTTACGCACTGTCCGATGTATCTGGTTCAACCGTTGTCTTAGATCACTTGCGTATTCCGAGATCGTTTGGGGTTTCTCAGGGGGTGTTCCGAACTTTATATCGGCTGGCAGACGAACAGCCTTTCCAAAAATGACTTTGGCTGGGGCTTGGCCCATCGATGCATGTTCGGCAGCTCTGTACGCCATCAAAAATAGTGGGATATGTCGGTCCCAGTCCCTTTGGTTCTCGTCAACCATTTTGGCCAGATGTTTTTTGAGCGTGCCGTTGAAACGTTCGACCATTCCATCGGATTGGGGATGCAGCGGTGTTGTCCTCGTTTTCTGTATTCCGAGTAGCTCGCACATTTCGCCAAAAACTAGAGGTTTAAAGTTTCGGCCTTGATCCGAATGTAATTCGCAACACTAGCTGTTCGGCTACAGTAGTTGCTTCCTGGTTGGGAATGGGGTAGACCTCGGGCCACTTGCTGAAATAATCGGCCACAACCAGCGTGTATCGATTTCCCCATTCAGATTCAGGAAACTGTCCTGCGATGTCAACAGCAATCCTTTCAAACGGTACCCCCACGTTATAGGTTTGCATATGTCCTCTCAGTCATCGCTTTGGGCCTTTGACGGAAGCGCAAATTGTGCATCTACAACACCAGTCCTCTACGTCTTCTCGAGCATAGAGCCAGTAGAATCTTTCCCGCAATTTCGCTAAGGTCTTGTTAACACCAAGGTGGCCTCCCGAGGATCCTTCATGCATTTCCTTAACCACATCGTGGATTCGGCTTTTGAGTAGTATAGTTTGCATCCTATAGGAGCTGCCATCCGCCGTTTCCCATTCCCGCTTGAGTACGCCACCCTCCAACGGAAGGGAGTTCCATTGTGTCCAATAGCTTTTCAGGGTTGCGCCACGCGTTGAAACGTCCTTCCACTCAGGTCGCCCAGTCGTCTCCTTCCATACGAGCAACGTTCCGATGTCTTCATCGGCTAACTGGGCATTCCGAATCTTCTCCGGTGACCAACCTTCATCGGCTTCGGCCGTTATCAATCGCAGATCAACGGGTGGTTCCTTTTCCTCAATCCGTCGGCAATGCTTGCAGTTAGCTGGACATGGACGAGGAGATAGGGCGTCAGCATTACCATGAACTCCGCCCTTTCGACGAACAATTTCGTAGTCGTATGACTGCAATCTTTCGATCCATCTCGCAACTTGTCCCTCGGGGTTTTTGAAGTTAAGCACCCATCTCAGCGATGCATGGTCCGTTCGAAGAACAAATTTCTGGCCATATAGGTACTTGTGGGACTGCTTGGTGGCCTCTATTAAAGCCAATAGCTCCTTCCTGGTCACGCAGTAGCTCCTCTCACTTTTTGAGAGAACTCGGCTGTAATAAGAGAGGACTCTTTCTTCGCCATTGATCTGCTGGGAGAGTACAGCTCCAACCCTGTTGTTGATCGCATCGGTGTCAACTACAAACATTTTTCCGGGCTTTGGATATGCCAGCACGGGTGATTCACACAGCTTTTCCTTCAGGGTCTCATAGGCTGTCTGGCATTGTTCATTCCAGACATACGGACGATTTTTCTCGGTTAGCTGATGGAGACACTTAGCTATTTTGGCAAAGTCTTTGAGTGGCCAGTAGCCACTCTTGAGATCGAGTGTAGAAAACCATTTTGCGTCGGCTAAAGTGTCCATGATGTCATCGATGCGTGGGAGCGGGTAACTATCTTTCTTAGTGACGTCGTTAAGCTGCCTATAGTCAACACAAAAGCGAGTGCTACCATCCTTTTTCTTTACTAGAACTACTGGCGCGGCCCATGGACTGACAGAAGGTTCAATAATGCCTTGTTTTTCCATGTCCGAGATCAACGCGCTCACTTCTCCTTGTTTGGCTATAGGGAGACGTCTCCGTGCTTGTCGAATTGGCTTGGCTCCCTGTGCATCTATGACATGAGTTACCAGACTCGTTCGGCCTTCGTCATCCGGGCTTGTTCAGAAGATGTCACTGTACTTGGTGACCAGATCAGAGGCTCGTTTGAATAGCTCCACTGGCAATTTGACTTGCTTCAATATTGCAGACGTGGATTCCCGGGCTTTGTCTGTGTCTTGCCTCCTTTTCCAATGATGGTCGTGAGTAGCTTCCAAAGAGGTGGTGGTGGAAACAGGCTGGCAGCTGCCGATGACTTCTCCCGCTTTGATGCTCGTGGTTGAGTCTGCGGTGTTAAGGACTCTAACTAGCACATATCCGTTCCTTAAGGATCTTACAAGGCTTCGTCCTACGATCAAACTGCGCAATGTGGATGTTTTCGTTGGCTCTATCAGATAAGATCGATGGTCTCCAGAATCACCGTCAAGCTTGGCTCATACAATGCTTTCGGGAGAATTCGGTACATCAGTGTCAGTACATACCACTACATTCATCTTGGGAATTTGTACGCTGGGATCCTCCATCAGTACTTCAATATTCTGCCATTTCAATACACATTTGCCCAAATCCAACGTGATTCCATGTGGTCGCAGAAAATCCATTCCGAGAATGTAGTCATCCATAATGTTTGCGACCAGAAAATTGTGTCGGAACACAAGGTCTCCCAACTGTATCTGGAGGTTGACCTCTCCATGGACAGGTGCAGTTTCTCCCGTAGCTGTTCGTGGTGAGAAAATTCTGCCCTTGTGAAGTAGTCGCTGTCTAACTAGGTCTGGTCGGATAATCGATCGGGTTGCACAAGTGTCGATTGTTATGGTGCAATGTTCTCCGTCAGGCGTAAGTCCGCTTCTCCACGATGTAGTCTTGACACGATGATGGTGGCGCTGGGGACGTCGATCCTCCTAGCCATCCTCTGCCCCACGAAGTTGGCTCTTATATGTTTCCCGACCCCTCTGTTTGAAGGGCTTCCATTCTGGGCTCCTGACTCGGTCTGGATCTCCTCCTAGCTGCACACCCTGGACAATAGCTCGGTTTTCTTCGCTTCTTGCAGTCTCTTTGGAGGTGCCCCTTCTCTCCGCAATTCCAGCATCTAGGCGCACTATTTACATGCGGGTCTCGCTCAATTTCCACGCGCTCGCACCTGCACTCGTCTGCCACTACCTCACGGACCCGGGCAGTGGTACGAGTCGCATTTTTCGCTGCCTCAAAGTTCAGACTGTAAGCCAATGCGTCCTTAACCGTTTACTTTTGGGCTAAACGCATGGCTTGTTGCAATTCTGGGTCCTTTAGTGCGCTGATGAATGCTTCTGTCGCTGCATCATCTCGATGTTCTGGGTCGTAAGCTGGGTAAGCCAAAAGTGCTAGTCGCTCAATGTTTTGGGCTAGCTGCTGTAGGCTTTCACCAGACTTCTGCACGCAATGCCTTAGCTGTGACCGATAAATCTGCTTTAGATGACCGTCTCCATAACGCATGTCGAGCGCATTCATTATAGCATTCGGGTTTGAGTGCAATTCAACGGGGATCGTCTGCAATAGCTCGGCAGCTGGGCCTCTTAGAGAAAGAATCAATGCAGTTGCTTGTTCCTGCTCATTCCAGTGATTTATGCGAGCGGCTGCTTCAAACTGGGTCTTGTAAATAGTCCAGACCGTTTGCCCATCGAATATTGGTGCTTGCACATTTCTAGATGAGCTTTGCGCTGCTGTTATAAGTGGGGCTGGTGAGGTGGTTACTACTGACTTCACTGCTTCCAAGTCCTTTTTCAATTTTTCCATCTCATGGTTGATTCTCTCCTCGACCTGGCTGATCTCAAGGTTGATTCTCTCCTCGACCTGGTATACCTTTTCCTCGACGCATTTAATTTGGCTGTTGAGACTACTGAGCTCCGCTTTGATTTCGGTTGGCTGTTTTTGCAAATCCGCTTTGATTTTGATCGCTTGTTGGTCCATTTTTGCTGATTGTTCATTTAGCTTCACAGCTGCGCTGATTGTTCATTTAGCTTCGTTGATTGTTCATTTAACTTCGCTGATTGTTCATCTAGCTTCGTAGTTAAATTGGACGACTGTTGTCGCTGCTCTTGCTGCATCAGCATTAACATTTGCATCAGCACATTTTCTGGTTCCTTTGGTTTTGCTGTTTCGGCTTCACCACCTTCTGCCCCTTTTTCTGCATCTGTAGGCTCACCCGAATCCAGATACGCACCTTCCGATTCAATCGCGTCACGCAAGCGTGCAATCAGTATGGCCTTTGTACCTTGCGTGGCCTGTTTCGCTGTTCCAACTCCTCTTTTAGCTCCGATATGCTTAATTGATTGATTTTTAGATGTAAGTTTCCTGGCATTTATATTGTTTCGGCAATTTTTCCACCAGTTTCCACGTTAATTCTCACTATTGTGCGCTTCAAAAATGTTTAATCTTTTTCACATCCAAAATTTTCTTTCTTACTTCTTGACACCACTGTCGCGTGTTGTGGTTCGCGGCCAATAATTTCAATGTTCCGGGGAAGTGAAAACGCAATGTCTTTTAATTTAAGTTAAAAGAGTTTATTTATTTACTGCAAAAATGCACAATCACTATTTTAACTATTTCACAATTTTAATTAGAATCTAACTTTCACTTGTCAATTAAATTTCTATCGCAATTGCCTACTTAAATCACTCCGCACTCAAACAATCGATATCGCCTGTACTTCGCGTATCGCAGTTTTCTATCGCGGTCGTAATGAATGTTCCCCCATTCATTCAGCTTGCCTAATCATTCAACTCAGTTCTCGTACATTGGTGAATTGGCGGGAACATTCGAGCAGCGTAATGAATGGGCAACGACTCACTTTCAGATGTTGATAATGCTTGGTGGGTTCTCGTGGTTTCGAGTAAATTCATTTGTTGATGTTCTTAATTGGTGTGAAAACAATTGCGACAGTAGCTCGCAGAATTATTTGTACATGTAACAATATTTATATATATATATATATATATATATATATATATATATATATATATATATATATATATATATATATATATATATATATATATAATATATATGTAATCATTATCAGCTTATCAACCATATATATGGATCATGGTATAGCTTCTCCTATGTATTGGCTTCTCATTCCCATCCATTTATGGTTGTCTTTGGCTATACGTATGCAGGTAATGCCAGCTAACTTTCTTATGTCATGGTCCCACCTATATTTTGGGCACCGTCTCGGTCTTTTGACTCCCCTTGGATACCAGTTCATGACTTTTCTGGTCCATTTTTTGTCCGATATTCTTGCT
Organism: Odontomyia ornata; assembly: GCA_963969285.1. Lineage (NCBI taxonomy): Eukaryota > Metazoa > Arthropoda > Insecta > Diptera > Stratiomyidae > Odontomyia > Odontomyia ornata. The sequence goes on from OZ017742.1 coordinate 88,672,231, forward strand.
AAATGCCCGGCCCATCGTCATTTGAGGCTTCTGATTGTACTGATCACATCTGTTACATGTGTTTTCCCTCTTATCCAGGTTAGACTTTTTCTGTCTCTTCTTGTAATGCCCAATATGCATCTTTCCATTGCTCTTTGGGCAACCTCAAGTTTTCTTATGGTATTTGTTGTCAGAGCCCATATTTCACAACCATAGGTCATGACTGGTAGAATGCATTCATCAAAGGCTTTCTTTTCCAGGTGGAATCTCATTTTTGACTTGAGTTTTTCCCAAACGCTCTCCACGCTAGTTTTATTCTTCTGTTTATTTCGGGTAATAGCGATCCTGATTTGCTTATTATTTGGTGCAGATACACATATTCGTCTACCACTTACAAATCGGTGTAATTAATTGATATGTTAGCCTGGCCTCTCGTTATGAATTCGTTGTACATCGCATTTGTTTTATTTAGGTTCATTCTCAGTCCTACTGTCTTGATTGTAGTTCATTTTACTTTTGGACGATAAGGACTATGTCATCTGCAAATTGTAAGTTATTTAGCCGTTCTTCATCTATGATTAAGCCTTTATTGTTCCAATCTCGGCCTCGAAAGATTTCCTCCACGGAGGCATTGCAGAGTTTTGGTGATATGGCATCCCCCCCTCTGTTATGTGGGAAACTCTGGCATATCACCGAACACTTTCAGCCTCGCTTCGGCGTTCTTGTTGATGTTACCTCGGGATATATTGAGCCGAAGGCTTTCTCAATATCAATATATGCCAGGGTGAGGGGGATTTCATACTCTTTCGCTTTGCTCATAATCTCTCTTAGTGTGTGGATGTGATCTATAGTACTAAGGCCACTCCTGTAGCCAGACTATTCTCATGGCCGTTCTGCATCTAGGACTGATTGTATTTTTTTATTAATGATTTTAGGTAATACTTTAGAGAACGCAGGGTGCAGATTTATCGACCTATAGTTTCTATTGTCCTCCCTAGTGCCTTTTTTGTACATCAGAATTATGCTGGCGTTGTTCCACTAGTCAGGAATTTGTCTGGTTCCAATACAGCTTGTGAATACGTTCGCCAGAATCTTCCATGTTTTTCTGCCTGTATTACTTCAGTAATTCCGCTGTGATGCCTTTATTACCAGCTGCTTTACTATTTTTCATTTACTTCAGCGTCGATTCCACTTCGTGAATGAGAACTTCTGGTACCTCTTCTTCAGGCGCTGCTGGTGAAGTCGCTGCTATTGTCTGGGTTAATTTGAGGGCTTTATAGAGATCTTGATAGCAGCTGGTTATAATGCCTAATATTCTTGTCCTATCGGTTAACCTTTCATTTTCGTGTTGCATAGCAATCAACTATTTTCTAACAACCAGTAGTGCTTCTTTTGCCTTCTTGAGGCTCTTGTTACTCTCGATGGCGTTCTTTATAAGTTTTTCGTTGTATTTCTCCACATTTTCTGTTATTTCACTTCTGATTGTTTTGCAGATTTCAGTTTATTCAATCCTCTGAGTTTTGAAGGATAATCTCGTTTCCCTGCGTTTTCTGAGTAGAGCCTTTGTTTCGTTTGAGAGCTTGTGGTGTCTATTATCTACGCTTGGTCCACATACTTTTTTGGAACGTTTCAAAATGACGCCTGCGAGAAACGTTGCGTCTTTGTTGCGCATTTTGGAATATAGCCTTTCTTGGTAGAGATCGGCGTTGTCCCTGATGTTGTCTGTGTTAATACCTTATCTTGTTGGTTTTCTAACTAATGTGAGCTTTTCTGTCTTGAAGTTATTAATTATTGATATGTCCTTAACTGTTCTTATTCTATCGGCAAGGATCAAGTCAATTTTGTTCTTGTTGGTTGCATTTGAGGCTTGTCAAGTCCATTTTCTATTTTGGCCTTTCTTGAAGAAGGAGTTTGCTATCTAGAGGTTGTGTTGGTGGGCGAATGGAACCAGGCTTTTCCCCCTCTCGTTCCTTGTGCCCAAACCAAATTCCCTAGCCAGATTTCTTTCCTCCTATGATGGCATTGAAGTCACCTATTAGATATTTGAAGTCGCTGTTGTTGGTGTCCCAAGCCTTTCTCCATCCGTGTGGCTGATTGTTGGTGCATATACTCGTTGATTTACTCTGAGAGAGCCTGAGTGTTAAGCTGGCTACTCGATCTGAGATACATGTGACGTTAACTATCTTGCCTGCCCATTTCTTGTTAATTAGGAACCCTATTCCGCTCGTTCTACCTAATTGTTCATTTGGTGATATAGGATGTTACCTGATTCAAGTATAATCATGTTTTCTCCTCTACTTTTGGTTTTGCTCAGGCCATTAATGTTCCATTTTGTTGTTTCCTCTTCTAGTTCAATTAATCATGCCTGATTCCTGGCAATTGTATGTCACTATGTGACGCGTTGTCAGGTATTGTTGGTAGTGACTTAACCTCCACGGATTCTTAACACCCTCTGCCTTAGTGGATGGTTCCTGGGAGCTACATATCCTTAGTCCACTCTGGCCTACGGAGAATGAGGGCTGGTGCTTGTTCTATTTATTCATGTTCATGCTGGGGGGTTGAGACAATACCTTATCACGCTGTCTCATTTGCGGGTTGGTAAAGGGTTAGAATTAGTGAGATTTTTGTGAGGTTAGTTGTAGGATCGGAGTGGTGGAGGGGGAGTGTTCATCGGAATCACTATCTTTCAATGGACAATTTACCCTAGCTAGGTAGACGAACTTTTTATTTAATGAAAAAGTCATGTTTGAGATTCGAACCTGGTGTCTCCCGCGTGAGAGTCTAGCACTCTACTCATTGAGTCAGCTAAGGTACCACACCATACATATATACAATTATATAAAGTGCGGTCCAACCAAAACGTGCTAATTGTAAATAAAACAAAAAGTTTTCAGAGAATCATATTAATATTTTTTATTATAACAGAAAAATTTATGACAATTCTGCGTAAAACAAAATATTGCCCAAATGCTCGCCACAGCTACGATGGCATACTTCTATTCGATGGTCCATATTTTCAATGACTCTGAGACATAATTGAGGTTAAATCTCGTTAATGTGCAGGATTATCTCATCCTTTAGCTCTTGAATTGTTCTTTTTGGCTTATTGACGCACACTTTTTCTTTTAAATATCCCCAGAGAAAGAAGTCCAACAGTGTCAAATCACATGATCGTGGCCCCCAATTAACATCGCTATAACGCGAGATAACATGGCTATTGAATTTCTCTCGCAAAAGTGCCATTGTTTCGTCGTCTATGTCCATAACCTCAATTCCTGGCCACAAGAAGTCCGTTATCATCACGCAATCGCGAACGCCATTCACGGTAACTGCTTGGCCGTCCTCATTTCCAAAGAAGTATGGCCCGATGACGCCACCAGCCCATAAACCTCACAAATAGACACTCTTTGTGGATCAATCGGCTTTTCAACAATCACTTATAGATTCTTACAGGTATTTGTCCAAATGCGGCGATTCTGCTTGTTAACGAGTCCACTGAGTGAAAGTGTGCCTCGTCGCTGAAGATGATTTTCTTTGTGAAGTGACCATTCCCTTCTGTCTGTTCAAACATCCATTCGGCGTATTGCCGACGCTTGAAATGGTCAGTAGGCTTAAGCTCTTGAGTAAATTGAACCTTGCAAGCATGTAAGTTAAAATCTTTATTCAAAATTCGCATCAGTGGTGTTCGTGAGATGTTCAATTGTTGGGCACGACGACGAGTCGAGGTTGACGGCTCTTCTGCCAGACTATCGCGAATAACAGCAATGTTTTCCGCAGAACAAACTGGGCTAGCATGAACATGGGATTTCACATTTCCTACAGATCCGCTTTGCTGAAATTCGCGCACAATTCTCTCGATTACGGACACACTCGGTCGATTATGCTGACCAAAAAAATTAAAAAGTGCACAAAATGCATTTTGAAAAAGCCTCACTTAAACAAACCAGAAAAAGTATCCGTGCATGACAACATAAATATGAATATTCAAATATTGTTGCGAATTCCGGCGTATCGGCTTTCTCCTATTCGCAACTTCAAATTGCCGCCGTAACATCTCCACTTTCCTTTGGGCACTCATACCTTTTCCTCTGTGTATTTATTAATTTTTATTAACATTTTACCAATTTCCCTATAATTTTTAATTCCCCATCATCTCAATCCTACTCCCTTATCCTATTTTTAAATAAAAAAAAAAATAGTCATATAATAATAATTTTAATTTTCCCCACTAACAACACTCCATTCATTACTTCCCATTAACAAAATTTCATTCGATATATTTTCCCTAGCAAAACCTAATTTCTTCCTTGATACTAACTAATTTTATTCATTAGCTCCCACTAACAAATTTTATTTTTCATACTAACAAAAAATTCATTCACGTTTCCCTACTAACAAATTTCATTTTCATGCCCATCAAGAAAGATGCAAGTTGCTAATTCGATGAATGGGAAATCAACAGAAGGTGGCTCCATTGGTAGCGGCGTGGATTCTTGACCGGGGGTCCGCTAGGACCCTGGCTCAAGTACCTCGAGCGCAGGAAAACACTCTTTTTAGAATGTCGGCAAAAGCAATTGTATATATGATGATTTGCATCTAACCAAACGCTATCATGATTATGCAAATCGCCATATATGCAAAATGGAAATTGTTTCGGTTGCCGATATGCAAGAAGATGTGTGGGTAGCGGAATCGAAGTGTAATGAACTTCGATTACGCTACCCAGATGCGGCAGCGGTAATTGGGAAGGAAGGATTGCGGCATTGAGGTTCTTGGATTTGGGGCAGTCAGTTTTGGACTTTGGGAAAAATAATAGGGGAGAAAGATTTAGTATTTGGTTTTTGAGAAGGAGAAGTGAGTTTTTGCGTTTTTGTTGGGGTGATTTGTGGAATTAGGAGTCAGTATTTGATTTTTTTGGAAGGAAAAGTGCGTTTTTGTTGAGGTGATTTGCGGGATTAATGATTGAGTTGTTTTTGAGAAGTAAAAGTAATTTTTGGTTCGGAAGAAAGTGGGGTGGCAACGACAACAGTGAATGGTGAAAGGGAAAAAGTGGAGTTAATAATTGGGGAAGACTTAGTGGCTGAATTGTGAGATGGATGGATTTAGCATTGTGAAGTGCATGATTTTTTTTTATGAAAAAGTGAAAGACGAACATCGCGTGAATTTTCCGAAAAGGTGTCAGGACGATACGATTTGTGAATGATTGTAGTGAGTGAAACGATTATGAACAATTCTATCTGAGGTGTTTAAGGAACAAATGGTGCAAAAGTGAATTTTTTTTTTTGTACCGCGTGGAAAACATTTCGGCAAAAGAAATTTTTTAGTGAATATTTTCATATTTATAGAACAAACTACCAAGCGCGTCAGGTTTTATAGTGGTTATATATGTTTCATACAATAACGTGAAAAATTGCGTAGCTCATTTGTTGTACTACGGCATTCAAAAAAAAATTCTTAAGCATTTACATATCAATAACAGCAATCCAGGAAGGTGGAATCAGCGTTTTATCGACCTAAATTCACAAATAAAAGGTTTGAATCACATTATGGCCGACATTTTATTCAGCTTATTCAATTTAATTCATATTCAGGAATTTTCAAAGTAACTATTTCAGTGCCCCCTCTCTCCAGTTGCAGATTGCTGGGCATCATTGGAAGAAGTAAGTAATTTATTTATTATTCTTTTATATTAAATATCAAAATAAATTATTACTATCCATTTTTTCCGTTCATCAAAGAAAATTGGGCGATGAATGTTTGAAAAATTTCCTTTCCTTTCGTGAACAAAGGGGGCCTCAACTGCTGAGCGCTTTGCTTCGAATTTGCCCTTAAAATAAGAAGGTAACCGTATTGATCCATACTTGATTCTATAAACACAGTTCGCTTACTACCTCTGCCGTCATACACCCCCAGACCATCACTTTACCTCCACTTTGTTTCACAATTGATACGAGACTTTCTTTTCCGACGGCAATACCGCGATTATTCCACACTAACTTTCTTCCTTTAATGCCAAATATGCAAAATTGCCTTCGTCAGAGAATAGGACCTGTTCTCAAAACTCTGGTGGCTTGTTTATATATATTTTTTTGTGGAATCAACACGTTTCTTCCTGTTCACTTCTGAAATGTATGGCTTCTTACGTGGTATGCATGAGCAATATCCATCTCTCTTTAGTATTTTTCGTATGGTATCTTCGTGGAGAACCCTGCCAAAAGAGTTTTTTATATTGATAACAGTTTGGGAAGCAGTTACTCGAGAATTCTTTTTAACTGCGTGCAAAACGTTTCTTTTTTCGTGTTCAGGCAGTATGGAGGGTCAACCAGAACGAGGCTTTGATATAATCGAACCAGTTGTATTAAATGTGTTCATCACGTATTGGACAGAGGAGTGACTTCTGCCTACTATTTGACCAATTTTGCGGTAAATTTTCCTTTCACTCTTAAGATTCAGCATAATTTTCTTCTCCTCAGCGCTGATTTCGCTAATTTTGGGCGTCATCATGTATTCTAGTGCAGAAAAATTAAAAACAAAAAAAATGCACTCACTTTTAAGCTTATCACAAGTTAAAGTAGAACTATTATCGGACCTAAAAACATTAATATGCATCTGCATATGTCATCGCGTAATACGGGGAATCCCCTGGTTTGTTCTGTACGGATACTTTTTCTGGTCTATTGTGTTCGCATAAATTGATTTCGTTTGAGTATTAAGTCTTTTTAAATAGTAAGTATTATGAAACATGCTGGGAATCATGCAAAAGTGTAGATTTTATAATATTATAAAAGAAAGTGGACATATCCTTTTTAATACAACGACATAACAACGATAATGATAACGATAACTTTGTTAACTTGCGTGTACGGATACTTTTTCTGGCAAGTGTATGACGTTTTGCCATTTTGTGGGTGGAGCCATTATTCCATCTGTGTTCAACTTCTGTGGTTTATGGGCGAAAAACTTGGCCAAGTGATTTTCACAGTCCCTTTTTGAAGTGAATTTCTTTGCATTAAGGAAGTTTTGCAGAGACCGAAACAAATGGTAGTCTGATGGTGCAAGGTCTGGACTATACGGTGGATGCATCAAAACTTCCCAGCCAACCTCTGTCATCAAAGATGTGTGTAGCCTGGCATTGTCATGATGGAAGACAACGCGCTTTCTATTGATCAATGCTGGCAGATTTCTTTGAATTGTTTGTTGCAATCTGGTTAATTGCTGACAGTACAGAGCCGAATTGAGTGTTTGGCTAGGTTCTAGCACCTCATGATAAACAATTCCCTTCCAATCCCACCATAAATACAGGATAACCTTATTTGGTGTCAATCCTGGCTTTGAAGTCGTTTGTGATGATTCACCTTTTTTTGAACAAGATCTTTTTCGAATGACATTCTCGTATCTTACCCATTTTTCATCGCCAGTAATGATTTGCATAAAAAATGGCTCGATTTCGTTGCGTATTATGAGTATTTTCCAAATGGAAATTCGGTCAATCTATTTTTTTTTGTGTTAATTCTTGCGCCATCCAAACGTCGAGCTTCTTTGTGTATCCAGCGTTACACAAATCGTCAAATCTATTTGGTGATGGATATTCAGTTCCTTAGCAATGTCATGGCTGCTTATGTGTCGGTCTTCTTCAATTTTTTGTAAGATTTCATTGAGTTTTTCAGTGGTTGGTCGACCTGAGCGAGGTGCATCTTTGACATCAAAATGCAGAAACTGTATTGGCCTGGCCAAGTGACTTTTATGGACGAACAACGAATACTCAAAAAGGTATTCGTTGGGAGATCTGAAGGGCGGAGACCAGTGGGGAAACCGAAAACACGCTGGTTTGACTCGGTCGACGTAGACAGTTCATCGCTGCTGAGGTTTCGAATTTGGAGGACGTGGTCAATGGGCCCAGACAGAAGGAGGAGTTTTTTGCGGGGGCGAAGGTCCAAGAGGGGCTGTAGTGCTACGAAAACGAAGAAGAAGAATTAAATTATTAATGTTCATACGAAGATACTAGTTTCGATTTCGGAATGTATTTTCTTGTCATTCAAACACGATTTTAAATGCATTAACTTGAAAGGACTATATCATTTTGGTAACGAATAAATGCCAAGGGAATATAGACGATTCGCGATTCGTGCTGGTGGGGACCTGTCTCCTCGGCAGTACGACTTTAGCGCAGGACGTTCTACCATTTATGCAATTGTAGACGTGGTGAACGCGGTCCAAAAGGCAGAGGCATATAGTCGCACTAAGCGACGGATTGCCCTGTTGGTGACACTCGACGTTAGGAACGCCTTCAACTCCGCTATATGGGTGAATATTCTGGATACGCTGGAAAACCTTTTAATAGTTTGAGAATATCTAAAAGGGCGTTTGAGGGACTACCTAAAGGACCGAAGCCTGCTCTAAGACACGCCACAGGGCCAACGAAGGATGGGTGTTACATCGAGTGTTGCCCAGGGATCTATCCTTTGTCCGGACCTGTGAAACCTATCTTACGATGGGCCACTGAGACTGGAGATGCCAGATGAGTTGCACTTGATCGGCTATGCGGATGATGTTGCGGCTCTTGTGGCTGGACGCACCGTTGAACAAGGTAGGTATGCTAGGTATGCTTATGCTCCGAGTGAGGGACTAGATTACAGCTCACGGGTTCAGTCTAGCACTGGAGAAAACCGAAGTGGTCATCTTGACAAAAAAGAGAATCCCTAGAGTAAGAATGATCTGTATTGGCGACTTACGAATCGAATCGAAGCCAGCGGTGAAGTACCTGGGGCTACTGATCGACTCGCAGATGAGTTTTTCTGAGCAAATCAGGGCAACGGCTGAGAAGGCTTCTTCGGGAATTTCGGCTCTGAGTCGACTTATGGCCAACGTAGGGGGACCCAGCCCACCAAGAAGGCGCCTCTTGATGAGTGCTGTAGGATCAGTGCTACTGTACAGAGCAGAGGTATGGGGCGAAGCTCTCAGCAAAGGAGGTATACCGAAAACGCTTGGCACAGGTACAGAGAAGAGGAGCACTGAGTATTGCAACTTCATATCCGACAGTCTCTGATTCGGCGGTGAAAGTTATTGCAGGCGTGATACCTGTCGCCCTCCTTGCTAAAGAGTGCCGGGCTATTTACCTGCGCCGAAATGAATTTGTGAGGGAGATGATTGTCCACGAGGAGAGACAGCGCTCGCTCAACGGTTGGCAGCAGTCTTGGGTTGAATCGCACGAAGGGAAGGTGGACTGCGCGTCTCATCCCGGATGTCAGACCGTAGCTGAATCGAAGGCAAGGTGCGACTGACTTCTACTGACGCAGCTTTTGAGTGGGCACGGGTGTTTTCAGCTTAACCTGCACAAGATTGGTAAGTCGCGGTCCCCCGGTTGTCAGTGTTGTCTAGGAGAGGAGAACACATTTTTTGCGTACAAAAAATGGGTCAGGCTGCGAAAGAACTTCTACAGAGAGACGAGAGGATTGGTTAACAAATGAAACCAGGTGGCACATTATGTTCGGGCAGTCCTAAAAGATAAATGGGACTCACAGAAGCCGGGGGCGTTGGGGCTGGAGGATCACTTGTCTGGCTCTTCCTCTTCCCCTCTCCCCTCCCGCTAGTAAAGGGGTCCCCCAGCTTGCAGGCACCTCGTGGCGTAACAAAACGAGACCTGGCCCGAAGTTACGTGACAAACAGTTCCAGGCTATATTCTCAGGTTGACAAGGGAGGTGTTTAGTGGGTAGTCCAGTCGACTTCTTGCGAGCATGGGAGGCCCACATTGTATGCATAAATAGCATTCACCACCCTACCAGAAAAAAAGTAAATGAATAAAGCTAAAGCATTTTAGATTGTACGCTTCGGCTTTTTTTTATTTTTCAGACGCTACATGGGTATGAGACCCACATCGATGGTTGATGAACTATCGAATTACTCAGCTTTCGGGCTGTGCTTTTTTTTGTTATATGGGCTGACGTTAGAAGCAATTTTACCGGAATGGGAAGTCATCGCTCTTTGACTGGTACCATAAGAGCCCTAGGTCAGCTTGGGAGGAATGAAACGGAGCGCCAATCCCATTGGAATACCTCAACTTTTGTCTGAGAGGTCGTACCCCTGATCAGCCCTTGTGCTGGCGGAAAGAACCAACTCCAAGACACCGCATTAGGTATCGGCCGGTTGAGCACAGATTTTTGGCTCGCTGAGGCCACATTGTATCACTGCTGTTCTGAACGGACATCAAACAAATTGAAAAATGTATAAATCATACTACTATTTACAAAGGGGGACGAAATTTGACTTTTTTTTAATAAACTCATGAAGAACTACCTCGATAATTTTTTTTCAGATTTTTTGGATACAAAATTTTCTATCCCTCAAGGGAAGGGGCGCAAATTGTTCATACAATTTTCCCCTCTCTGCATTCTTCGCTGATACTGACAACATGACTTTTTCGAGTGCCGATATATTCGGTCAAGATGATGAAATACTTTTACTCATAACGAAGGCCCGAAAGTGGCAGTAGTGCTACAGCAAAAAACAAAATCATTCTTCACTGCAAACACTGCCATATTTAGACCAGTTTTGAGAATCTCTCATTGAAACCTTTTAGATGATACCCTAAATGACTCCTGTATAGGGAGACACTCTTTAGAAACTTCTGATATAATAACCAAGTTGAATTTTCTGTACTGCTGCGACACACAGACCGACAGACAGGTATTGAATTCAATAGGATTTCGTAAGTAAGTACAAAACTCTAAAAATTGCATTAATTTGCTTTCGGAGACAATTATCATAATAAATTGCTTTCATATTTCTTGACACGTAAATTTTCCTCTAGAATGACTTCCTACTGTTCGTCACTGCACAATCGCATCAACTCGAAGGAGTCCATTCAAGCTTGCATTCCATGCGTACCAAATCCTTCCATGCAACTGTTCTTAAATCATCATCTCTGCACGTCCTTCACAGATTACGAGCAGATTCATCAGATTGCGAGCAACTCAATTAGCCTTTTCTCTAGAAATTATGAACTCAGCTGGATTAATCACCCCCTCACCCTCCAACCTCCTACCTCTGTGTCTCCTGTTGAATAGAAATTGCGTACATCTTGGAGACTTGGAATCCAGGCCAACTAGAAAATCGATGGAACAACGGCAGCAGCAACAGCACACGAACAATAAACCTAGATGAACTTTATCTTGTCAAGGACGAAGGATCTGGTGCGTGCAAATCGTATTGGAGTCTGGTGGCGCCGTGTGTACTTTAGCTACATTTCCGTCGTGCTCAATGAGACTTTCCGATGTGGGTGGGAAATTTTACGATGGAAATATCGATGAAAAAAGTTTTGTTTATTTTCCTTTCATGGTCCTTAGAGGGTTGCCGAAATAAATTGTATTTCTGTGTTCAAAATGGTGCGTGGGCGTGATGACATTTAAATTCTAAGCTGAGGGAGCTACATGAACGTTTAGATTAAAGAAAAGGACAACTAAATATAATAAGGGAAAATATATACCTCAATGTTATTGTGCGTCACTTTCCCTGCTATTATGAAAGGCGATATTTTTAGTTCAAATATCCTTAAAAAGGTAAGTATTCAAGCCCGCCGAGAACACAAATAAAAGAGCCAGACGTAAGTTTTAGCTCTACTGAACTGAAGTGTGTTCAGCAAGTGGACACATTAAAAAGGATTCCAAATAAAATATTTTCTGGTGAATTTCAAATTTTATCATCCTGATCCTAAATTTTCCAATGGATACCAATGACAACTCATTCGATTTGAAGAGAGCAATCTTTGACTTGGTTCTTGTGCATTAATGAATTTACATGAGCTTTTAGGTATGAACTTTATCAAATACTGGTTGCCAACCCAGCTGAACCGTACCCAAAAACATTAAGGCTCCTCATATCAATGAGTTATATATAAAATTCTGAGCAAAAGTATCACCAGCCAATGTAAACATTTCTTTATTGCTATAGGCTCCGTTTGGCGGAAATTTGATTGAGAGGAAACTTTTTATAGTTGTTCATTCGGTTTTATAATTGTAGTTGGATCATGCCTTGAATTCTAATGATATAGTATTTTCGCTGGAGGCAAAACTTAAACTCAATCGGATTTTAATTGCCAATTTAGTTGAATATGGGTATGATATTATTGCTCCTGATGGCCACTCACGTTTGTGTTTTCTTGGACCTTTAGGCGCGTGATGAGAATATAAAAATATTTACATACATACTGAGGAAAGTTTTAAAAAAAAACCACATTTGATGAAGAAGAATCATTCTCTGGGAAATTCCCTTCACATGAAAATATTTCAGATCCCATCTTTTATAATTTAATTGATGGCCATTATAAAAAAGTTGATGTAGGTGAACTCAACAATTTTATATCCTGAAAATGAGAGGGAACCGTTTGAGAGCTCTAAATCAAAATGGTCAAGAACGATGAAAAATTCATTGTAATAAAATTCACTTCATAACAAGAGTTTGATTCGTTTTCGACATTTATTTGGATCAAGTGGGGACTCCTCTGATTATATAGACGTCAATACCGTTTACAGCAGATTTTTTCACGTTGTCATACTTTTCAAAACTGCTTTTGATTTGAAATGAATCTTTTCATTTGTTTGAGATATATTTTTTGTTACTGTAATGATTCGAATGAATACATGCGTCATTCCCTACTGTTAATATCTAATATATAATTCTGAAACATACGACTAAAGCTGCTATGTATTAACTTAATTAGTAAACTAATGCATGTCAGCTTTTAACAAGTCGGGTAGACAGAACTACGCTCGTGTCTGTAGGGTTTTGTACAAAACATACTGTCGCGTGTTATGGTTCGCGGCCAATAATTTTAATGTTCCGGAAAACTGAAAACGCACTGTCTTTCTTGAAATCAAGTTAAAAGAGTTGATTTACTAAAAGTGCACAATTTATAATTTCACTATTTTACAACTCGTCTATCAATTTTTACTTCAACTGCCTATCACTTCAATATCGCTTTTAATTCGCACTCCTCATTATCGAAGTTTTACTAAATCGCGGTTGTATTAATCCCCCCATTCATTCAGCTCGCCGTTATATAGGGTCTCTAGTCATTCAATCCATTTCTCGTACATTGGCGAGCTACCTGGAATATTCGAGCAGCTTAATGAATGGAGCAGTGACGACACTTTCAGATGTTGATCATGCTTGGTGGGTTCGAGTACATTCATTTTGTTGATCATGAGGCTCTTAATAGTTGCGACAACAATTGCGAAAGTGGCTCGCAGGATTTTTTGGACATGTAACACTGCCCCCACCTCAGTTCTTTCCGCCCCAAAAAGATGTGTCGCCAGTTGTAGTTAAGTCTCCCTGGATGTAATATGGGCAAGACGGTCCAGGTGCACGATTTTCATTTTGGCTCTCAGCTTACGGCGTTCCTGTATGCGATGTATGACGTCATTGATTAGCTTTGTAAATCGGTATGGTCCCTCCCAATTATGCTGCAATTTTAGAGACCTACCCTTCCGCCCATGTGGGTTATATAGCCACACCAATTCATCTTGCTGGAAGCCAGTAGAATTTGCCTTCAGATCACATCTGGTCTTCATGCGGTCAGCAGCCGATTCGAGGTGTTTTCGCACTGTCCGATGGATCTGGTTCAACCGTTGCCTTAGCTCACTTGCATATTCCAAGATCGTTTGGGAGCTCTCAGTGGGTGTTCCGAACTTTATATCAGCCGTCAGATGAAAAGTCCTTCCAAAAATGACTTTGGCTGGGGATTCGCCCATCGATGCATGTTCGGCAACTCTATACACCATCAAGAATAATGGCATGTGCCGGTCCCAGTCCCTTTGATTCTCGTCAACCATCTTGGCCAGGTGTTTATTGAGTTTGCCATTGAAACGTTCGACCATTCCATCGGATTGGGGAAGCAGCGGTGCTGTCCTCGTTTTCCGTATTTCCAGCAGCTCGCGCATTTCACCAAAAACTAGTGACCTCAAAGTTTCAGCCTTGATCTGAATGTAGTTCGCAAGGTACGCCATACGTACTGACCCAATTTAACACTAGCTGTTCGGCTACGGTAGTTGCTTCCTGGTTAGGAATGGGGTAGGCCTTGGGCCGTATCTACTGCCCCAATTTAACACTGGCTGTTCGCCTACAGTAGATGCTTCCTGGTTAGGAATGGAGTAGACCTTGGGCCACTTGCTGAAATAATCAGCCAGAACAAGCGTGTATCGATTGCCCCGTTCGGATTCAGGAAAGGGTTCTGCGATGTCAACAGCAATCCTTTGAAACGGTACCCCCACGTTATAGGTTTGCATATGTCCTCTCAGTCGTTGCTTTTTTTGTGGTAGGGAGGTGAATGTCCATTTACGCACAGAATGTGGGACTCCTATGCTCGCAAGAAGGTGACTGGACTACCCACCAAACACTTCCCCAGTCGTAGCTTTGGACCTTTGACGGAAGCGCAAATCGTGCATCTACGACACCAGTCCTCTACGTTGTCTCGAGCGTGGAGCCAGTAGGAGCTTTCCCGCAATTCCGCTAAGGTCTTGTTAACACCAAGGTGGCCTCCCGAGGATCCGTCGTGCATTTCCTTAACCACATCGTTGATTCAGCTTTTGGGAAGTATAGTTTGCATCCTATAGGAGCTGCTATCCGCCGTTTCCCATTTTCGCTGGAGTACGCCACCCTCCACCTGAAGGGAGTTCCATTGTGCCCAATAGCTTTTCAGGGTTGCGCCATGCATTGAAACGTCCTTCCACTCAGGTCACCCAGTTGTCTCTTTCTATACGAGCAATGGTCCGATGTCTTCATCGGCTAGCTGGGCGTTTCGAATCTCCTCCGATGACCAACCTTCATCGAATTCGCCCATTATCGCTCATAGATCAACGCTCAGCTCCTCTTCCTCGATCCGTCGGTAATGCTTGCAGTTGGCTGGACATAGACGAGAAGGTAGGGCGTCAGCATTTCCATGAACTCGGCCCTTCCGATGAACAATTTTGTAGCCAATTGACTGCAATCTTTCGATCCATCTCGCAACTTGTCCCTCGGGGCTTTTGAAGTTAAGCAGCCATCTCAGCGTAAATGGTCTGTTCGAAGAACAAATTTCTGGCCATATAGGTACTTGTGGAACTGCTTGGGCCTCTATTATAGCCAATAGCTACTTCCTGGTGACGCAGTAGTTCCTCTCACTTTTTGAGAGAACTCGACTGTAATACGAAAGGACTCTTTCTTCGCCATCGATCTGTTGGGAGAGTACAGCTCCAACCCTGTTGTTGATCGCGTCGGTGTCAACTACAAACATTTTGCCGGGCTTCGGATATGCCAGCACGGATGATTCACACAGCTCCTCCTTCAAGGTCTCAAAGGCTGCCTGGTATTGTTCATTCCAGACATACGGACGATTTTTCACGGTTAGCTGATGGAGACACTTAGCTATTTTGACAAAGTCTTTGACGAATCCTTGATAGTAGGTCGCCAGACCCAGTAAACTTCATAGTTGTTTGGTGTTGGCCAGCTTTTCACGGCTTCGATTTTCTCAGGGTCTATTTTGACCCCTTTTGCTGATGGAACGTGTTCCAGGTATTTTACTTCAGTTGCGAAAAGGAGTTGCAAAAAGGGTACATTTGTCGGGACGAAGTTTCAGATTCACCAGTCGCAACTGGGAGAACACCTCTTCTAAGTTCCGCACATGCTCTTCGAACGTTCTCCCGATAACAATGATTTCATCTAGGCACACGAAGCAGGTCTTCCAGGTCAGGCCTCGTAGCACGTATTCCATCAGGCGTTTGAAGGTGGCTGGAGCATTGCAAAGCCCAAATGGCATCACCACAAATTGCCACAATCTGATCCCAACTGAAAGTGCGGTCTTCTCTCGGTCCTTCTTGTCGGTTTCTACCTGCCAGTAGCCACTCTTGAGATCGAGTGTAGAGAACCATTTTGCGTCGGCCAAAGTGTCCATGATGTCATGGTTGTGTGGAAGCGGGTAACTATCTTTCTTAGTGACATCGTCAAATTGGCTATAGTCGACACAAAAACGAGTGCTAGCATCCTTTTTCTTTACTAGAACTACTGGCGCGGCCAATGAACTGACAAAAGGCTTGTTTTTCCATGTCCGAGATCAGTGTGCTCACTTCTCCTTGTGTGGCAATAGGAAGACGTCTCGGTGCTTGTTGAATTAGCTTTCCTTCTTCTGTATCTATGCCGTGAGCTACAATACTTGTTCGGTCTTGGTCATCCGGGCTTGTTGAGAAGATGTCACTATACTTGGTGACCAGATCAGAGGCTTGCTTGAATAGCTGCACTGGAAATCTGGTCTATTTCAATATTGCAGACGTGGAATCCTGGGCTTTGTCTGTACCTTGCATCCTTTAACAATGATGGTCGTGAGTAGCTTCGAAAAAGGTGAAGCAAGCTGGCAGCTGCCGATAACTAAACGCCTGGCCCTTTAATGTCCTGATGAATGCTTCTGTTGCTGCGTCATCTCGATGTGCTGGTCGTAAGCTGGGTAAGCCAAAAGTGCTAGTCGCTCAATATCTTGGGCTAGCTGCTGTAGGGTTTTGCCAGACTTCTGTATACGATGCCGCAGCTGTGACCGATAAATCTGCTTCAGATGATCGTCGAGTTTAGTACAACTCAATGGAGATAGTCTGCGAAAGCTCGGCAGCTGGGCCTCTTCGAGCAAGTTTCAATGCAGTTCCTCGTTCCTGCTCATTCCAGAGGTTTGTCCTAGCAGCGACTTCAAACTCGGTTTTGTAAATACTCCAGATCGTTTGCCCATCGAATATTGGTGCTTGCACATTTCTGAATGTGCTTTGTGCTGTGGTTGTAAGCGGGGCTCATGAGGTGGATACTACTGCCTTCGCTGCTACCAATTTCTTTTTCACTTTTTCCATCTCATGGTTGATTCTCTCCTCTACCTGGCTGACCTTCTCCTTGACCTGGTTAACCTTTTCCTCGATGCATTTAATTTGTTTGTTCAGACTACTGAGCTCCGTTTTTATTTCAGGTGACAGTTTTTGCAAATCTGCCTTGATTTCGATCGCTTGTTGGTCCAGCTTCGTTGATTGTTCATTCAGCTTCGCTGATCGCTCAATCAGCTTCGCTGATTGTTCATTCCATCATTTCATCTAGCTTCTGTATGATGTCTGCCTTGATTTCGAATGCTTGTCGTTGCTGCGCTTATTGCATCAGCATCAACATTTGCATCAGCGCATTTTCGGATTCCTTTGATTTTGGTGTTTCTGCTTTTTCACTTTCTGCGCCTTTTTCCGCATCTGAGGGCTCACCCAAATCCAGATACACACCTTCCGATTTAATGTCGCGTGATATAGTTCACTGCCGATAATTTCAAAGTTCTGGGAAAGTCAAAACGCACTGTCTTTTAAATTTAGTTAAAAGAGTTTATTTACTAAGAATGCACAATCATTAATTTCATTATTTTACAAAAGTTAATTAAAATATTATTTTTCACTTGTCTATAAATTTATATTTCAACTATCTTCACTATCAATCACTGTCGCCTTTTAATTCGCGCTCCACACTATCGCAGTTTCTTCTATCGCGATTTTACTATATCCCCCATTCGTTCAGCTCGGCTTTATATAGGGTCTCTGGACATTCAATCCATTACTCATATATTGGCGAGAACTACCTGGAATATGCGAGCAATTCTGAATACCCGCAGTGATGTCACTTTCAGATATTGGTCATGCTTGGTCGATTCTTGTGCTTTCGACTACATTCGTTTATTGATCATGATGTTATTAATAGTTGCGACAACAATTGCGACAGTAGCTCGCAGGATTGTTTGGACATGTCACAGTATGTTCTTTATCACTTTTCAGCAAATCGCGTCGATCGTATCTTGTTTTGATTTGCTTCGCCGTAAGGGCTACTGAAGGCCCACACAGATCAACTGTCTAATTGCGGCAATTGATAAAATAAAAAATACAATTCAACTGTGCTTGCAATAGGTAACAACGCCATTTGTCCGAAAATTAACTAGGCCCGTCAAATAATGAGAACAAATTTATTCTATTTTTTTAAATTTCCCTCTTTACTTCACTTTTACAACTTTTCCCTCAACTTATTTCGATTTCACACGCCTATGAAGCTACTCCTGGCGATTCACTTTTTACCCACCCTGATTTTAGTCATTTATTCCTTTCCTTCTGGTGCCGTCTGCTTTCATTAGTTATTTCTCTAAGAACTGCTACCAATTTTCACTATTACTCCTGGCTCTAGCTTATCAACTCTTCACTAATAATTTATTTCTTTCCTTCTGGTGCCGTCTCTTCACTCCACCAAAAAACTCCCATCCCCCAAATCCAAATCAAGACTCCTATTCTGGAATCCTCTATCAAATCTCACGCTGACACTGCCAAAAATCTGACTCAAACTCCCCAATCCCGCAATTCTTTTTTTCCAATTACGGCTGCCGTACCGAAATGACGTAATCAAAGCTTTATATAGGTTCCGTTCCGCATACATCTTATCACTTTCGACAAACGCAACAATTTCCATTTGCATAAATGGCGATTTGCATACAACCATTATAACGTTAGTTAGATGCAAATCGTCATACGAATGGAAATAATTGCTTTTGACGAAATTAAAAAGAGTTTTCCTGCCCCCGGGGGAACTTGAGCCCAGGGTCCCAGCAGCCCCCTGATTGAAAATCCAGTGCACTAGCCCCGGAGCCACCTTCTGATAATCTCCCACTCATTAAATCAGCAACTGCGATTGTGCAGGACATTTGAATGCTTGCATTAATAGTTGTTATAATGGGCAATAGTATGTAATTTTGTTAGTAGGGAGGCAAGAATGAATTTTCGTTCGTATAATGACGAATAAAATATTGTTAGTGGGAAATAAAAAATGGAATTTTGTTAGTAGGGACGAAGAAATAAGATTTTGTTAATAAGATGTATAAAATGAAATTTTTTAATGGGAAGTAATGAATGAGATTTCGTTAGCGGGAAGGATACGATTTTTTTTGTATTCAAAAATAAGAAAGGCAAGGTAAAATTATTATAACGGAGAAAAAACAAATCAGAAAAAGGTATGAGTGCCTAATAAAAGGTGAGGTAGTAAGTAAGCTAGTGAAGTTATGAATGGGAGAATGCCGGTACAGCCGGCATTCGCAACAGCATCCTGAAAATAAAATGGTGCCAAACAAAATACATAATATCCATACGTTAATTTTCCGAGGTCAATTCATGTGTGAGCTAAGTTTTGATTTTCAGAAATTTAATTTTCTAGTAATTTTGCAATACTCTTTTTGCAATACTCTTTTTGCAGGAGCCTCATCTGTATTTTTAATTGTTTGTTACTTTAACGATTCTAATGCATGGCATGCTCTATTATATATTATTAATATCTATCTAAATAAGAGATATAGATGTCCGTGTGGTGTAGTAATTGGAGCATTCATCTCGTAAGCCGAAGGTCCCTAGTTTGACTCTGGTTAGCGGCAACGAGATTTGGTTCGAATGATGCTTCGGATGGACTATAAGCCCGTTCAGTTTACGTGCTGGATTAAAAATCAGAACGCATCACAGCTCGGTGGGCGGGTGCACGGCCAAAGCGTGATACTGACCATATCACCTTATTTAGTGCCAACACGCTCGATCATGATAATGAGATACTCTAACTATCTCTAAGCGAAGGTCCAAAAACGGCTGTAGTAATGCTACGAAAAAAAGATACAGACCTGGCCGAGGTAGAAAAGGCTATCAAAAGGGAGCTCCCTAGTGTGGGCAGGGTCAAAGCGTGGCTAATACCAGAAAAAAATAGTGGATAACGCATGGCCGTCATTGACTTGACCGAAAAGAACAATTTCTGAATAAGGGCAAAGCAAGAATAGGGAGTTGTCTGCACGAAATTGTGAAGAGCAATGCCTCTTCAATGTTTCAAATGCCTTGGCTATGGTCACACCGCACAAGTATGCAACGGACCCAATAGATCGTTTGTATACTTGACATAAAAGAAAAGAGTGTACCAAGGAGGCACGCTGTACCCTTTGCATGGATGCCGATCGAAGACCGAATCTTGGGCACATCTTGAGATCAGGAAATCTCATGCTTTCCAAAAAGCCCTAGCCAAGGTAAAATCAGAGCTTTGATAACCCGCATCCTGCAGGTAAATCTACACCGCAGTTTAATCACCCAAAATTTGCTTGAGTAATTTGCGAGGGACATGAAAGTCAACTTTTTGCTGCTTATTGAGCAACACAACGATAAAAGTTCTGCATTATGGTATCCAGATGAAACTGAGACTACCACCAACTGAGTTCGGAACAGTGGACGGGGGAATAGTTTCGTATGGGTTTGGTGTTCAGACATTACATTCTTTAGTGTGTAACTAACGCTGAAGGAACCGATATCATCTTTCTAAGCGAAGCTTAAAGCTTTGTACGGCATTGTCTTGAACGCAGACGACAACGTGCTCGTCGGGGGAGACTTCAACCCTAAAGTAATCGAAGTGGGCATGCCCCAAACAGATCCACGGGGAAAACGAATCCTAGAAGTGGTGGGCAGGACGGCGCCCGTGGTACTAAGCATCGGAAATATGCCAACTTCCCACCGTGTTGGCTGTGAGGAAACCAGATCGGATGTAACGTTTACCTTGGAGTCCCTGATACGAAGGGTACACAATTGGAGAGTATTAGAGAACTAGTCAGCCAGTGATCATCAGTGCATTCTGCTTGAGATCACTTATGTTGTCTCACGACGTCCGTACTCTCAACCTTCTGATATTGGATGGAACATTGGAAGGATGGACGTTGAAAGGTTCGTCGAGATGCTCACTGCTGGCAGGTGCTTCGCTGCAGGGTGATTCGCAGGGGACAGAAAAACTGGCAGCTCAAATACTGTAGGATCAACAATGAGCATCGTCACAGCTTCTTGCGACGCTTCCATGACTCGTTGAAAACCCTGGCCTGGCAAGTCCACAGTGTACCGATGGTCGACTGAAGCCGCTGAATAATAAAGGGAATGTCACAAGCTTCGACCTGAGGCTCCACGGGCATTGTATCGTGATGAGGCATGTAACTGGGTAGCCGCATATAAGTCGGCCAGGAAATGATACACTGCTGGCAAGATCTAGTGGACTATATTAATAAGGATCCATGGTGCCTTGGCTACACGCTAGTTATGCGGAAGCTTGATGCTCTACAAATGCCTTGCATATATGGAGCGTAAAATATGGGCAAGATAGTGCGGGCACTTTTACTCGCCCATCCCGTCTATGTTCACTCCGTCCACGTTGAAAGAGTATTCGAGTGTCCACTCTTAACAGTTCTTTCATTGAAAGCGAGGAAGGTCGCAGGTCCAGATGGTGTTCCAGCTAAGGGGCTGCAAATTGTCTATCACCATTGTGCTGGCTTGCTGCTCCGCACATTCAACGTGTGCCTACGGGACAGGGTTCTCCCGGTGCGATGACGAGGTTCATGATGATCAGGGAAATCACGGGAAATCACGGATCACTGTCTGTATTGTTAGAGAGAGTAGAAACATGGAGCAACGGTTAACTTGACCGAACACTACTGTGTAAACAAGCGTTCTAAGACTCAATCATCACCGAGCCGAACTATGGTAATTGTAATTAATTAATCTACAACATTTACTGTAAATTGGAACATTCCAAATTAATATTGAAAACGAGGCAGGCAGTAGGTAGGGAGACTCAGGAAATCCAAGTAAAATAAAAATGGCATCACCAGCATATTCAAATTTGGGAAAACAAGCCAGACATCTTTTCGACAAGCCTTGTCCTTTTTATTAAATGTGACCGTCTCCCACTATACAATTCGCAGGAGCGGGTATTGATCTCAAAATGCAGCAAAACAAGATAGCATTCACTATAATTCACAGGAACAACTGAATTTAATCCAACCATGGTCATGAAACAACGCTATTTCTACACCGCACGAATCGAGTGGTAGCTCCATTTCCACATTGATTGCATACAAATCTCGCGGCGCGGAAGCAAAATTGATTTGACTCACATTCCGGCTGAGCGAAAAATGCATTCACAAGCTAAACCAAGTGTAAACGGATGGAATATGGAATGAACTGTGGAGCACAGAGAACACACTCACCAAAACCATGTTCCGAAAAATTGGAATACGACCCATTGTTGTTCTTTTCGGGCTCGAATGCTATGAAATTAAGTCTGTCAACATCTACGCTCTCCCGCAAATAAAATACCATACTTAATATCTATAAATGCAATAACAATCGATTGTCTATCCATAATTCAAAGCTTGTTAATGTATTGCTGCTGTTACTTACATACGTGGTACACAATATTCAGTAAAACTGCGAACATAACTTCCGAGTCGCGATAATGTTCCCATTAAAATGCAACAAATTAATTCTTTATTTACGACACTACAAAAATCTGCGGGTTCAATAAGTTTGAACGTAAATAAAGACTGACAACTGCCAACAAACGTCAGTTGAAAATGGCTGCGTTCGATGCGAGATAAATTAGATCAAATCCATGAAACAACCGGCAATGGAATTGAGACCGGGGAAGGTGGATTCATGCAGATTAACCAAAAAACTAGCAGTGAACCGTTGGACCGAAGAGATAAAAACTTCGACGAAAAACGGAACGGGTCCTTTTAGAACGAGCTAGTGGGAGAGCGATTAGCAGGAGTTTTGGCGGTGAACGTACGTGTGGATTTTGCGTAGTGAGGTTAACAGGAGGTGTTCGATTGTAAGCTCAAGTAAACTACAACGGAGATTTACAAGTCGTCAGCGGAAGTATGCCAGGAAGGATAAGTCGATAAGAAAGCGCAGCCTTCAAAGAGGGTATCCAAGGAGGACATTGTCGATGGTGGACTTCATCTGCAAGATCTCAACAAGAATCGGAGACTGGATAAATAAACACCTAAGGGGCCCCTTACGAGCAAATCCGTATGAGTCGTAGATTAGCGCTGATTGTGAGTAGTTTTGCGTTTTAATAGAATTATATTCTAATTTGATACAATTACGAGATTGTGATTTGTACTTTTTCGATTTTGATTGTTATTCCAAAATTTTAATTATAACCTTGGAAGAATTGAATAACTTTTTTTACTCATTTAGTACAAATCTTGTGCAGGTCGGTTCGTTTGGTGGATCCCCATGCGGAATTAAGGTAAAGTAGTCTTCGAAAGAGCAAACCAGCTACAAAAGGTGATTAATAGTGAGTGTTAGATCATGTTTTGTAGTAAAGTCAGAAAAAAAGTGTAGAATTTCCACCTGAATGTAAAAAAGTGGTGTTCGTAGGAACCGCTTCCTGCCAAAGTTGTACCGGCAAGCCGGGTTCTCGCTTGGCGGCTTATCGGGGCTCACTGGACAAGCAAGTGGCGCTTCCAGACCCGTCCCACCCTATTCCTTTTGGGTGTAACATTGGCGCCCAACGGAATCCTCGGAAGGATTTTTTTTTTGTGGTAGGGAGGTGAATGCCATTTATGCACAGAGTGTGGGACTCCCATGCGTGACTGCACTACCCACTAAACACCTCCCCTGTCCACCTGAGAACCCAGCCTGGAACTGTTTGACACATTACTTTGGGCCAGGACTCGTTTTGTTACGCCGTTAGGCGCCTTCAAGCTGGTGAGTCCCTTTCCTAGCGGGAGGGGAGAGGGGAAGAGGAAGTGCCAGAAAAGCAACCCGCCAGCCCCAACACCCCCGGGTGCTGTGAGTCTCTTTTATATTTTAGTACTGCCCGAGCATAATGCGCCACCTGGTTCCATTTGTCAACCGATTCGAGCATCACCGTAACCATATTATCCGGGGTGAGCTCTCTCGTCTCCCTGTAGAGGTCCCTTCGCAGCCTGTCCCATTTTGCATACGCAAAAAATGTGTGGCAGGCATTGTCCTCCTCTCCTGGGCAAAACCGATAATCGGGGGACCGTGAATTACCGATGTTGTGCAGGTAAGACTGAAAATACCCATGCCCGCTCAAAAGCTGGGTCAGATAGAAGTCAGTCTCACCATGCCTTTGATTTAACCACGGTCTCACATCCGGGATGAGGCACGCAGTCCACCTTCCCTTCGTGGAATTGACCCAAGACTACTGCCCATCGTTGAGCGAGTGCTGTCTCTCCTCGCGGACAACCATCTCCCTCGCATCCTCGTTTTGGCGCAGGTAAATAGCACGGCGCTCTCTCGCAAGGAGGGCGACAGGTATAACGCCTGCAATCACTCTCACCGCCGAGTCAGAGACTGTTGGATAAGAAGATGTAATTCTCAGTGCTCCTCTTCTCTGTACCTGTGCCAAACATTTTCGGTATACCTCCTTGCTGAGAGCATCGCCCCATACCTCTGCTCCGTACAGTAGCACTGACCCTACAGCACTCATCAAGAGGCGTCTTCTTGATGGGCTGGGTCCCCCTACGTTGGCCAGAAGTCAACTCAGAGCCGATATTCCTGAAGAAGCCTTCTCAGCCGTTGCCCTGATTTGCTCAGAGAAACTCATCTTCGAGTCGATCAGTAGCCCCAGGTATTTCACCGCTGGCTTCGATTCGATTTGTATGTCTCCATTACTGATCATCCTTGCTCTAGAGATTCTCTTTTTTGTCAAGATGACCACTTCGGTTTTCTCCAGTGCTAAACTGAGGCCGCGAGCAGTCATCCAGTCCCTCACTCGGCGCATTAGCATACCTAGCCTAAGTTACGCTTGTTCAACGGTGCACCCAGCGACCACAGCCGCAACATCATCCGCATAGCCGACCAAGCGCGACTCATCTGGCATCTCGAGTCTCAGTAGCCCGTCGTAAGACACGTTCCACAGGTCCGGACCAAGGATGGATCCCTGAAGGATTAAAAGTTCAAGTTAAGTAAAGTTACGTTGAATTGTGCTATCAGTGGGTAGTGCAATGTATAATACTGCAATTTTGGAAGTGAAACATTCTGAAAGTGTATTTTGTTGGAAGGTTGTTTTTAAGGATAGTGATAAAGCAGTAGCATTTTTTTTTATATTTCACATTTTCACTGTAAATTGAATAAAGATCATTAGTAGTTCCTTCTTTTGATTTAGAGATGAGAATTGTGTTTTTTTCCAACACTCTGAATCAAGGGATAGGTTACTTCAATTTTAAATTAGATTTAGGAGTGAGTGCGGTATTTCAGGATGTCGAAATTGAGCAAGTTTTTGGTGGATCGATTAGCTAAGGATGAGCTGATCTATGAGTTGGCCATCTGGAGTCTGCCACAAGACACCGTAGAAGCAATGCGTAAATCGCTGCAGGTCGCATTACGGGCAGAGAACGCCTTGAATGAATCTTTATTGGCGAAGAATTACCCGTTTACTTACGATGAAAATTTGGAAGCGATGAAAGAGAAAATAGCGGAGGTCGAAGATTTGGCGGACAGCTTCTCAAGTGATAAGAAATCAGAAGAGTAACTGAATATTTGGGCAAAGGTGGAGTTTGGTTTGCGAAGAATATGCAACATGGCTCAATTATCGAAGGCACCTTAGCTGGAAATGGGCAAATTGCGTCAACAATTAATCATGGCATTGGGGATGATGATTGATGGATTGGAAAATGAAGCGGAGATAGAAAACGAGACAGAAGCACAGAAGCGAGAATATGAACGCAGATTACCTTTAAGTCCTGGAGAGCCAACGTCCTGTTCAAAACCCAGGAGAGACACAAATCAAGCAAGCTATCCGAATTGTCGCCAGCAGGACACAACGAGGGCATGAAGGTCAATTAATCGTCCATCGGGAAATGAGCAAGATGCCCCATAGGCGACCACGTTGGTACTTAAAAAGGTCGCAGTGCGGTGTCTCAAAAGTAGAATTCGCCTTGAAGGAAAAGGAGGGAGATGCTTGCCCACATGTTCTGGTGGAAGTTATGGAAAGGAGAATGGCAGGTCTAGGAGATTCGGGGGCAAACACAACAGAGCAATTGAGGAAGATCAATATTTCCCTGGATAAATGTGGGACCCATGTAATACGTACAGCGAGTGGTGAGAGCTATAAGGTGGAAGGTTCTGTATGCCTGCCTTTTAGGTTAAAAGGGCACACACAATACTTGGAAGCATTGGTGGTTACCTCGATCCTGCAAGTATTAGTCCTGGGGATGGATTCTATAAAGATATTTAGAACAGTTTTGGAACTTGGCAGTTAGCATTGGGACTTCACCTCATTACAAGATGAAAAGCTGCCGAGCCACTTACGATCGCTGAGTAGTCTATCTCCAAAGAAGGAGTTGGAATTAAATAACCTGCTGGAGGAGAAATTTAAAGCGATGGGTGAAGTGTTGCGAGAAACATCGGTGGCAGAACATGTTATCAAAACATGTGCAGCGCCTTTAAAGCAGAAGTATTATCCGATGTCGCCAGCAATCTTGAAGCATGTCTACACCGAGCTGGATGAGATGCTAGATATGGGGTTAGTGGAACTTTCAGATAGCGCCTGGTCATCTCCACTTTCGCTAGCAAAGAAAAAGGCGGGTACCTATAGATTCTGCGTTGACTATCTATCTCAACTCAGTATCTGAGAAGGATGCGTATCCAATACCATACGTTTCCTCGACCCTCGATAAATTACGGGATGCTCTGTATCTATCGTCACTAGATATAAAATCAATGTATTGGCAAGTCCAAATCGCAGCGAACTCAAAAGCTTTTACTACGTTTACGGTACCGGGGAGGGGACTTCTCCAGTTCAGAAGGATGCTTTTCCGGCTCATTCAGCAGCGACTTGGCAGCGATTGATTGATCGCATTCTGGGTCCAGAACTAGAACTCTATGTATTTACGTACCTAGATGACATAGTGACCATGAGTCAGGACTTTGCCAAGCATGTGGCAATATTGAGGGAAGTATTTCAACGATTACGAGAAGCAGAACTACGGATATCAAGGGAAAAGTGTCAGTTCTGTAGGCTGCAGTTAAAGTACCTGGGTTACGTCGTTGATGAACATCGGTTAAACCTGGACCCAGATAAGGTTGAATCGATGCTGCGTATGCCTCCACCAAACATCATGAAGAAGGTTCGGCAGTTTAAGGAATGATTTCATGTAACTGTCAATTTATTCCAGACCATGCCACGATTACGGCACCCATAACTGACCTTCTACGGAAGAATAAGAAATTTGTGTGGACTCAACAGTGCCAGGAAGCATTTGAAGTCAAAGTTGTTTTCCGCACCAATCTTGAGTTTCCCAGATTTCGACCTGACCTTTTATATACAAACGGACGCGTCAGATGCTGGACTGGGGGAAGTTCTTAGTCAGAAGCATCCCTCAGGAGAAAAGGTAGTATACTGTTTGAGTCGCTCCCTCAGTAAGGCGGAGAAGAAATATTCAACGACTGAGAAAGAATGTCTCGCTGTTCTGTCGGCGGTGGAGAAGCTGTGGCCATATGTAGAGGGCTACCATTTCCAGGTGATTACGGGCGATCATTCGTTGATATGGTTAAATAATCTGCGGGATCCTACTGGTAGATTGGCCTGCTGGGCAGTCAGACTACAGCAGTTTGATTTTGAGATCATTCACCGAAAAGGTTGGGAGCTCCTTGTTCCTGACGCTCTATCACGCTCAGTACCAATAATAGAAATATTGATGAATGAAGGGGACGATCCGTGGTATATGAAGATGAAATCGAAAGTAGAAGCTGAGCCCGAGAAATATGCAGTCTGGCAAATGTGGTCAGGGGAATTATACAAACTAGTGCAATGTCAATTTCCGGACTCAGGGGGGAAAGACTCTTGGAGAAAGGGAGTTCTTAATAAAGGTCCATGATGACCCAAGATCAGGACACATGGGAGCAGCGAGAACGCTCAATCGTAGTGCACATCACTTTTACTGGCCAACGATGGCCAGGAACGTTAAAACATACGTGAAAAGATGCTAAGTTTGCCAGTCGCCAGGTACCTTCGGGTCACATGGTGAGTAGGGTGAACAAGGCTAATTAACCATTGGACCTCTTCCCCGTTCGACAAAAGGAAACACACACATTTTGACAGTCGTCGATTACTTTTCAAAGTTCGAGGTGATATATCCAGTGCAGTCAGCCACGTCAAATGAGGTCACACGTATCCTGGAGGACCAAGTCTTCATGTTATTTGGCGTGCCATGTTCCCTCATATGCGATAATGGAGTAAAATTTCAATCCAGAACTTTTCGGCAAATGCTAGAGGCATACCGGGTCTAGGTGAAATATACTGCGTTCTATCATCCTCAAGCTAATCCCGCCGAGCGAGTGAATCAAGAAGTCAAAAAAATGCTGAGGACGTACACTGCAGAGAACTACCGGAAGTGGGATATTACCTTGGCCAAAATTGGGTGTGCCTTACAGCCGTACATTCATGAGGTTATGAAAGCCACTCCATATTTTGACAATTTTGGAAGGGAAATGATCACAGATCCAGAACAATACGAGGTAGGTGGGGTGGAGAATGCAATTCCATGCACGCAAGAGAAGGCTAAGGCCCTGCAAACTATACGGGAACAAACCGCCCAGTGGATGAAGTAGGTGGCTGGGAGAGTCACCATACGGTACAATCTCTGAAGACGTTCAGCATCTTTTAAGGCGGATGAAAAATTTTTTGCACTCGGATGCCGCAAAATAATTTTCCGCAAAACTGGCTCCAGAATATAAAAGACCTTTTGTGGTGGAAAGGCAAGTATAAGCGAGCTCCTTCAACCTAAAACACATCGATGGGAAAGCTGCAGGCAGGTGGCATGCGAGGAATGATCGGAGTGAAGATAGATGGGGACCAACGGCGAATGCGATATAACCATAAGCTATATGGAATTTTTGATGAGCGGGAGGTCTCAACGATTGTAAGACTACGGAAGCTACTTTGAGCTGGACACATGAGTCATATGGACGAGCAACGGATACCCAAAAAGGTATTCGTTGAGAGAAGTGAAGGCCGGAGACCAGTGGGGAAACCAAGCAAACGCTGATCTGTCGAAGAAGACAGTTCATCACTGCTCGGATTCCAAAATTTGGAGGAAGCAGTCAATGGACCGAGATAGTTGGAGGCGCTATTTGCAGGAAGGGAAGACCGGAGATGGGCTGTAGTGCTACAAAGAAGAAGAAAAAGTATTAGTTTTATGTAGGGATGTAGGGGAATCATTAAATAATGTATCTGCATGTTTTTAAAATATCATTTCAAACACGTGAATTTAAATCTATGAAAAATGTGAATAACTTCACGGTGACTCAAACCATAAATGGTTACATTGAAAATTTAAAATATACACGCAAGTATTTAGAAAAATCAATAATCAATATATTCTATCATCTTGATGTAAATACAGAATTCAGAAGTTCAGATCAAACAGCAAAAACAAAACAATTTTTTTTTGTAAATAACAAATAACTATATCCAGTAATCAGTAAGGAGAGAAAAAATATATTGAAAAGATTTTTGCGTACAAATCATAAATTGCTAAATAGAAAAATACCGGTCTTCTTCTTTTCTTTCCAATGGCTATGAACCATCTCTCCTTTTCCTTCCGACAAATGAGCTAGTCATCGGGCGAAGCTTCCTCTCCATTGTTGTTTCAGGAGCTCTTGCCTGGGATGATTGGCCTTCCACTCCTCACATGGCCAAGTCATCATTTTGATCTTTCATCTGGTTGGGAAGGGTGTGAGGAAGCACCACTACCACCTAGATACCCTACTCATTTTATGGGCTGTGCATATCCACGTCAAAAACGGATTCGTGTTTAAGCTCACACGCAGTTAATTTGGAAAAGTCCCAGCATCTCCTTAATGTAATTCGGTTAGGTACCTCCGCCTTCGATACACGTCATAAAAAATCGTAAGAGGAAATTTTTTATAGTGGGTCCTTGCGCTCGCGGAAAGAACCCGCCTCACGACACCGTGATGCTAACTGCCAGGCAAGGCCATTCCGGTTGAGCACTAATTTCTAACTCGCTTAGGCAGCAGTCTAACACTGCAGTCCTAAACGGACACTACAGAAGTGTAGAAACGGTTTTTTAAAGAACCTCGCAGACTACTGTTCTTGTAAAATAAAGCGTGTTTCTGGTCTATATTTGTTTTTTATTTTTTATGTAGCCTGTCCCACTGCTTGTACAGTATATACTGATATACTTGCGGGTTGTCTATTTCTTCAAGAAAGCCAACGGTAGCTTTGCGGAAATCGAACAACAACATGCTATTGTACTTTTGGCAACCCTCTTCTTGGGGTGCAAAATTATTAGAAGAGGAATTGACGAAGTGGCTTTACAAAGAAGATAATTAGAAATGAAGTGAAGAAGCAACCATCTATATTGAGCAAAGTAGGCATTAAACTCTTTCTAGCCCTCCAAATTAACAAAGGCAGGCCTAATTGGGAGAGGATAGAATCTGTTTGTGTCATTGGGAGCTTTACCAAACTTTGAAACCAAGCAAACGAGATCTTCATACTAAAGGTGGGCAGAAACAATATGCTCCATGTGAAATCCACCAAAATTATGGATTTCATTGAAATACCCTCTTGCCAAAGCTAAAAAATTTTAAAAAAAATCTTTGAGTGCTATCACTTCGAGCCTTGTTTAAAAATCACATTATCGGTTACAACTTAACAGAGAACTCAAACAAAAAACGCTCCTAAAAACTTACAACTCATCGATATCTTGCAGTCTAGCTCTAGTTACAGAATTATTCAAAATATTTTTGTTGTACATACAACTTTAATTTTTCTTGCATATAATTGCAGCTATGAAGCTTAACATTTCAAAAATATTTAAAATATCTGTTATCCGATGTATATAAAAGAAACGCGAAAATGTATAACTGATAATACCAATATTGTATTTAACAATAGTAGAATATTCATTTGTATCTCATACTACTTTTTTCTGTAGGCAAAGTAAGTAGTACACTATTGTTTTTCCCTAACTCAATGCTTTTAATAATATATAATTTATGAATACAGGAGCTTTGTAAGGTGATTAACAGAGATTGTGATTGTTTAGCAAAGGATTCTGTCATTAGTGTAAGTCAATATTGTACTTTGGAATCATTACGCAGACTCAACCAGAAACGAAATCGTCTATCAAAAACCATAGACAATCTGCTTTCAAAAGGGGCAAAAGGAAGAAATGGAAGAAGTGAATGTACTATTTGCGATCTATGGCAAAGTATGAAAGAACTTCTAGAAACGATAAAGGAGGCACTACCGACATCAAACAGCAACGAAAATAGCAGTGAAAATATTACTACCGACACAACTATAACGGACATTACTTCTACGACAGCTACTACTTTTTAATAACAATTTTTTCGCTAATAAAAACAAGGAGTCGATTTTTGAATGTTTGATTTTTTTAAATTTTTTTCCTCTATTCATTATTATTATTTCTTTTTAGAGTTTGGTACTTTGTAACCAAAGCGTATTGAAATCGCAACCTGTCTGTTCATCTGTCCGTACGCCCATCAAACTTGGTACGTGGATATAAAGTGATAGCCTTTTCAAAGTTTGAGTGTCAAAGAAAGACAAGATTTTCAAAATAGGTCATGAAAAAATTAATACAGCAGCACAGGTCTTATTAGTGATATATAAGTGGATCTTTTTTCCCTGTAAACATCTCTGGTTCTTAGCATAGGAAGTACTGAGAAGTAGGCTTTGTTTTTTCGAACTGACATGTCTTTCCTAGTTTGGGTTATGAGTTTAGTTTTAGTTTCATTGACCAGTACACCGACTTTTATCGCTTCTAACTTTCGCTGTATGAACGCTTTCTTGGCGTCTGTAATTGATCTGACCATTATATAAACGTCATCGGTATTTTTGTGGACTTGTAGAGTAGCGTGCTAATGGTACCTGCTGGTCGTTTTCCTGATTACATGCACCAGAGCAGTATCTAGCAACATTGGGGTAATCCCACCCTCCTGTGTTAGGCCTGCATTCGTCTGGAAAGCTTTCAATCATATCCTTCGTTAACTTTGATTTGGAACTCGGTGCTTAGCATTGTAATCTTGGTCATGTGGACGAGTATAGTTTGGACGCCAAAGTCAAGCATAATTTTGTACAGGACATTTCTACCAACACTGTCGTATCGATATTGTATTCCCAGCGTTTTCAAAGCATCAGTTTTACTGAAAATATCTAGACGATCGTGGACAATCCACTTCGACAACTACCTTTGCACTCTCCAATGATATTCATATAATAGGGGTTCAATCTTTGTCCTTTTTGAGATCACCTTTTTTGCTGTTGGGTAGTAATTGACCAGCCCGCCTAGGCAAACTAAGGACTTTCATGAAAAGAAGCATTTTCACAATAATAGTAACGTAATGAGTGCGGAACAATTTAATACGCAACTTAAAAATATTATTACTAATAACCCGAAATAAACACCGCCATTATCACCGCTACCATCATAGATGAAAAAGCTTCCCCGATCCCTACTCAATCAGCATACAAGAAAGTTTCAATCAACTATCAATAATGTTGAGATGAACAAAATCACAAATTTACTTGTCCCAGTTAGTTTTAAAAGCAGTCATAATAAACCTGGAATTGAATTTATAAATCGGTTCAGAGTATTGTTCATAAAATAAATAAATAGCGCTGTAACCAAATAATTGATAATGGCAACGCCAGTGCTACGCAAATGAGCAAAGTAGTTCTAACATTCCACTTGCAACCGAATACACCATTACCGCCATGGCGAGAAATCGACCAAGTGGATGAGGAACGTAACTCGTGAAGTGGAACGGGGAATGTAAAAATATGAACAGTTAAAAAAACTTGGTCTTTAAATTTCACTTTAAAACCCTGACCAGGTATGGGACCCGCCACGTTGGCGGAACCTCCATACATGGGCTAACCATCGCGTGAGCTCTCCCCTTTTCTTTTGCTGTTACAGGTGCTTTTGCTGAGTAGGATAGTATTCCACATGGGTTTCCTATTTATATTAAAGTATTATATGATTCCATTATATAAAACTTTAATTTAAATCTGAAACATTTTTTATTTTTCATTTCAAGGAAAAGTTCATATAAATGGATTTCGTATGAATTTTTAATTTAAATGGAAAATAAAATGGCCACGTCTACAATGCATCTTGATCCGAAGCGCGAGGGGCATCGCTTCCGCCTGGATGTCCCACTCATATTGGGGTCGTAAATGTTAGGTGTAAAGACGAAATCATCTCGCGTCCTGCGCGCTTTAATCGAGCATCGGCGTTAATTTTATAGTTCATCCCTTCGGTAGGTTGCCCCGGCCATTGACACCTTTTATCGGTTCGAAAGAGCATTTCCTTTTATCGTATGATTCGTGAATGCGAAAATTTTTTTGTAGTGGGTCCTTGTGCTGGGGAAAAGCCAGAGATACGAGAACGATTGGTATTTGCTCCTCGCCACAACGTACATGCGCACTTCAGCAAAGGAGCTAAAAGCCATGCAATACTTCCAGCGGCCAACACCCCAAAGCAATTCTTTAACTATAGGGAGCAACCGGAACGACGCACAGTGGCTGAGCTCGAACACAATGTGACTGCCCTACCCGCGCTACCTTGTCTTATACCACCCATAATGGACAACGCTTCGGATACCGTATCTCAATCACGCTTGGAGCTGGATGAGCCCATCAAAAAGAAGTCCAGAGAACTGGGACCCAAGACACGACTCACCACGTGTTGGAACTGCCGGCACTCGAGACAGCGCGTTACGGCATTCCAGATAGAGTTGAGCATCTTTTGTTTCCGTTGTGGTAAGCCAGATACATATGCACCGGATTGCACCTATTGCAAGAAGTCAAAAAACTTGCAAGACAGTGCTCACAACAGGCAGCAGCACTCAAGACAGACCCAATAACGGAATGCCACTCCACCCCATCTACTGACAGTTCCACAACGATGAGCCCTTTGCCAGAAAACGTTCTAGATACAACCACAACGACACCTTTGCTGGTCCATGAGGCTACTGATGACACATCTTTTCCAAAGTCCTCTTCAAAAACATTTTTGAAGTGACCACCTCTGGCACTGTCTGAATAACTCTGACAGCCACTAACTCAGGCATTGAAACCATATCACATAAGGCTTCAGGAATATCTTATGGCACGAGAGCGGATTTTTGCTTCAGAAGAAGTCACCCTACGCGAGCACAAGACAAAATAGTCCCCTCGTCGTCGGAAGAGCTTCCGTAAGAGAGTGCGCAGTGCCACCAAATTTTGAACGTATCTCGAAGGTTTCCGAGAATGATCAAAGGGTTGGGCGAAATCGCTGTCGCGTTAATTGACACGGGTGCAAGTATTAGCTACCTTGCCTCGGGCCTCAGCTCAAAGATACTCCATCGACATCCTACGTTGGTAAAACTTTTTTGCTCTGACATCAGCGCAACTAACCCCACCAAATATTCTATCAAGAGTGGAATGACAACACCCGTCACGTTTAGAGGTGAAACTAAGGATATCACATTTTTCATCATCCCTCACTGACTCAGAACGTGAACCTCAGCGTTGATTACGTCCTACAATTTAGTTTGGCTACAGATTTATTCTTGTGTTCACACTTTAATACTACACACGTCCATCAACTATGCTCGCCAGATATGAATTAACTCCTAACCAGCGACAACGGCGGGAAGCATCGCTGCTATTCTATTTTACGCTGCGCAAGGCTTTGGCCGCACTACTCTAGTCTCACATGTTATTGACATTGGCGATAACAAGCCAATAAAG
This sequence comes from Odontomyia ornata, assembly GCA_963969285.1. Lineage (NCBI taxonomy): Eukaryota > Metazoa > Arthropoda > Insecta > Diptera > Stratiomyidae > Odontomyia > Odontomyia ornata. The sequence goes on from OZ017742.1 coordinate 88,706,821, forward strand.
CAGGGACACTACGCCATCTCGCCAGCCATGAAAAAGCTAGTATACGCAGAGTTGGATAGGATACTTGAGTTGAGGGTTATAGAGAATCTCAAAGTGCCTGGTCCTCCCAAGTAACCTAAGTGGTAAAAGCAGGTAAAGTTCGTCTTTGTCTTGACGCCCGGAAAGTCAACGCAGTGACTATTAAAGATCCATACCCTCTTCCGCTCATTGATGGAATATTGGGAAGGCTGCTGAAAGCAAACTTCACTCCAAGCCTCGACTTGAAGGATGTATTCTGGTAAATTCCACTCGATGAAGGGTCGAGGGATAAAACTGCCTTCACAGTGCCTGCCCGACAACTATACCAGTTTGTGACAATGCCTTTCAGCCTGTGTAATGCCCCACAAATGATGACCCAGCTGATTGACAAAGTCATTCAACCTCACCTGAAACACTAAGTATTCGTTTACCTGGATGACCTTCTACTCATCGCAGAAACATTTAAACAACAAAAAAGTAGTCCTGCATATCAGCCAGGCAGAAATCACCGCCAATGTTCAGAAAAGCAAGTTCCTCATGACTGAAGCCCGATATCTAGGACAAGTCATCAGGTATGGTATCATCAAAACAGATCCTTACCAAAGACTGTTAAGCAGCTATGTTTCCTAGAAATGTGCTGTTGGTATCGAAGGTTCGTTTGGAAATATGCAACGGTTTCAGCACCTGTGTTGGACATGCTAGGGAAAGGTAAGTTCATTCGGTCTGGGATGAGCCGACAAGCATTCGAAGAGCTCAAGCAAGCTTATACATCTGTCTCAGTCTTACACAGCCCTGACTTCTAGAAACCATTTTCCATTCATTGCGACACAAGTCAACATGGAATTGGAGCCGTAACCTTGCAATTAATTGAAGATGGAAAAGAAGCTTCCATTGCTTCAATGTCCAGTAAACTGAGGTTGGCACAGAGAAATTAGTCTGGCAGTGGTGATGGCTGTCAAGAAATTCCGAGCGTACATAGAAGGCCACCCATTTGAGATTATCACCGACCATGCTTCGTTACAATGGCTGATGAACCAAGTGGACCTACATGGACGTCTGGCCCGATGGGCTCTTAAGCTGTAAGGGTTTATGTTGCCATCAAACACCAGAAAGGAACACAAAACATCGTGTCCGATACTCTCTCGGTAGTGTTTTCACCCAAGGGAGCAGAACTGGAATTAAATGACGATGGCCCCATCGAGATAGATTTGGATAGCCCGAATTTCAATTCAGGCAACTACAACGAGTCGAGGCAAACCATCGCAACCCAACCAGCACAGTTGCCTGATTTAAAAGTGGTTAACGGCTATATTTATCGACGTAACAAACACGCAACCGGTGACTCGTTGCAGGAAGAAGAGTCTTGAAAGCTTTGAGTCCTGGAGGAGATGTTTCACAATCTGATCCTTGATGCATACGACCATCATCTAAGTGTCCACAGTGGCTAGGGCCGGACGCTTTGGCACCTTAAGATATACTTCTTTTGGCCTAAAACGTCGTCGCAGGTCAAGGAGTATGTAGGCGCCTCTGAGATTAGCCTCTTTGACCTCCTATTATCTACTCGGTCCATAACGTCGTTCTCTTGGATCGGCTTTCGAAGTTCCCGTTGGTGGAACTTATTTGTAAATTCACGACTCTACCTATTGTGAAATTTTTAGAGAGCCAAGTATTCCATGTGTTTGGTGTTCCAGAAAGCTTGCACTTGGACAACTGACTACAGTTCCGATCTCAGCAGTTTGCTAGTCTACTCGAACAGTACGGAGTCAAACACCAACTGACACACTCCTCAATCTAACGCATCAGAACCGCTAAATCGCACTATGTTAACTGGGATCCGTTCCTATGTCCAGCCAACTCAGAAGGATTGGGACCGCAGGTTGTCCACCATCACTCGTGCACTGCGGACATATTATCATTCTATCACTGGCGTCTTGCTTTACTTTGCCACCTTCGGACAGCACATGATTTGCCACGGCGAATTGTACAAGCTATTGCAGCAATTAAAATCTTTGGAAGATTCCGTCGTTGCACTGGAGCCCCACGAAAGATAAGGTGATCTCCGCCAACAAATCAGACCGAAGATAAGTGAAGCAGGACGCGCAAATAAAGCGCATTATAATTTGAGGTCCCAACCGCCCAAGTTAAGAGAAGGGTATGAAATATTTCATCATTGGACGTATACGTAGTTTATATGTCTGACTTTTTCTACCAGTTGCCACAACACAATTGCCGCTATATCTGTGATCGTATCGTTGACCATTTTCCCCCTCATTTGGATGCAGGAACTATTTTTCCTCAACTACAGGACCTTTTCAGTGTTTCTTTTGCAACGACATATAACTGATTTTTTTTCTTTAAAAGCCGTCGGACCTTGCTTTGTTGTGTGGGCAGACGCGTTTTGACTACTTCGAGTCATCTTCAGTGTTTAAAGGATGTGTTCAAGGGAATGAATTTATATAGTCGTAGGATGGGTTAAGCGGATGGGTAATTAGGGAAAATCGGGTTTATGTAGCGTTGCTTAGTATTAGGAGGAATAATTAGTGGGGCTTGTACAATGGCAGTTTGTATAGTAAGTCCGCTTGGAACTTATTGGTGGGGTTCTAATGCTAAGCAACGCAACATAAGCCCAAATCCATGCATACCACCCCTTAAAGCACAACCTTAGCTCCACAAACCCAATGTTCCTATCCGTCCTGTCGTCAACTACCGCCCAGCTCCTACATACCAATTAGCACGGTACTTGGCAACGATAATGGCTGATGTCATGCACCTTGACGACAAATACGCATTGAAGAACAGCCGTGAGCTAGCAAACTCTACCACTTCTATAAAATTAACTGAAACTTGTCGACTTTTATCACTAGACACGTCTATACCCGTCGATGAAACACTGGCCATACTAAAAGAAAAACGTTCATTCAACAACAGCCGATGATTCATAGATCAACTGCTCAAACAATCATGCAGAACTATTTGAAGTTCAATAGCAACACATACATTGCCAAGGACGGTCTGCGTATGAGACATCCAATGTCCTCGATAATGTCAGAAATATTCTTACAATCTTTGGAAGAAGTCTTTATACCCAAAGTTGTCAAAAGATTCAATGTCATATTTTACAGGCGATATGTGGATGACTGTTTCATCGTTATTCACTCACAAGAAAATAAACAAGACGAACTACTTACCTATATGAATGAAATTCACCCGAATATAAAGTTCACTATGGAAAAAGAAACAAACGGACAACCCAACTATATGGAGCTAACTGCGACACGTGAACAAACACGATTGGACTACAAAATATACAGAAAACCAACCACAACTGATCATGTCATACATGAAATATCTAACCACCTCGCATAACACAAGCTAGCAGCGTACAGATCAAGGGTGCAGAGGTTTCACTCCATCCCCATGACTCCTACTAACTACTCCAACGAACTAAACAACATTTACATTACACCTAAGGGGGGCATGATGGTTGTCTGCGGGGCTGTGGCTCGGCGGGCTTCTGGGTGGAGTGGGGCAGCGTAAGAAACCTCAGAACGCTCTTTAGTTCCTCTCGAGCTGACGGGAACTATCGACCAGCCCTGGGGAGTGCCGAGGAGCCGATGTAACGAAAGGATGCCCAGGACCAGGCGTAAGCCAAGGAGTCCTATTCGATGGTGGGACCAGCGGGGAACGGTGATCGATGAAAACCGGCCTGGCGTAAGTGGAGGAGCCGATGTGACGATGATTTTGTAGCTACACACAGCAGATGGGCCAGGCACACGCCAAGAGACCCAATTTGGTTGATGTTGATTACGGCCAGGCTAAAGCCGAGGTGCCAATTTTCGTCCCCAATTGCTAGGAAATCAAAAAGAGGGTGAATGCTCGGCTCCTTGCGATTTTAAACACGCAAAGATCTGACGCTGGAGGCAGTCCTCTAATTGAAAACGAGGAAGGCTCCAGGTCTAGATGGTGTTCCGGCTGAGGTGTTGCGGCTCGTCTATCACCATTGTCCTGACTTGCTGCTCAGCACACTCAACGCTTGCCTACGGGACGGGGCTTTCCCGGTACGATGGAAGGTGGCGAGGCTCGTGTTGATCAGCAAGGGGAAGGGAAATCCCGAATCACCGTCTGCATACCGCCCATTATGCATGCTAGACGCGACTGGGAAGGTGCTAGAGAAACTCATAAAGTGAAGACTCACTGACGCAATTCGTGCTGCTGGGGACCTATCTCCTAGGCAGTACGGCTTCAGAGCAGGACGTTCTACCATTGATGCGATTGCAGAGGTGGTAAACGCGGTTCAAAAGGCAGAGGCATATAGTCACACCAAGTGACGGATCGTCCTGTTGGTGACACTCGACGTGAGGAATGTCTTCAACTCCGCTAGATGGGTGGATATTCTGGATACGCTGAAAAACTTTTTTCAAGTTCCAGAATATCTAATGCGGCTTTTGAGGGACTACCTAAAGGACCGAAGCCTGCTCTACGACACGACATAGGGCCAAAGAAGGATGGAAATTACATCGGGTGTTGCTCAGGGATCTATCCTTGGTCCGGACCTATGTAACGTGTCTTACGACGGGCTACTGAGACTTGAGATGCCAGATGAGTCGCGCTTGGTCGGCTATGCGGATGATGTTCTGGCTCTGGTCGCTGGACGCACCGTTGAACAAGTGCCGAGTGAGGGATTGAATGACTGCTCGCGAGCTCAGTTTAGCAATGGAGAAAACCGAAGTGGTCATCTTGACAAAAAAGAGATCAGTATTGACGACTTACGAATCGAATCGAAGCCAGCGGTGAAGTAGCTGGGGCTACTGATGGACTCGAAGATGAGTTTCTCTGAGCGAATCAAGACAACGGCTGAGAAGGCTTCTTCGGGAATATCGGCTCTGAGTCGACTTATGGCCAACGTAGGGGGACCCAGCCCATCAAGAAGACGCCTCTTGATGAGGGCTGTAGGGTCAGTGCTACTGTACGGAGCAGAGGTATGGGGCGACGCTCTCAGCAAGGAGGTATACCGAAAACGTTAGGCACAGGTACAGAGAAGAGGAGCACTGAGAATTACATCTTCGTATCCAACAGTCTCTGACTCGGGGGTGAGAGCTATTGCAGGCGTGATACCTGTCGCCCTCTTTGCTAGAGAGCGCCATGCTATTTACCTGCGCCAAAACGAGGATGCGAGGTAGATGGTTGTCCGCGAGGAGAGACAGCGCTCGCTCAACGATTGGCAGTAGTCTTGGGTCAATTGCACGAAGGGAAGGTGGACTGCGCGCCTCACCCTGGATGTGAGACCGTGGCTAAATCGAAGGCATGGTGGGACTGACTACTATCTGACCCAGCTTTTGAGCGGGCATGGGTGTTTTCAGTCTTACCTGCATAAGATCGGTAAGTCACGGTCCCCCGATTGTCGGTTTTGCCCAGGAGAGGAGAACAATGACCTGTCACACATTTTTTGCGTGTACCAAATGGGACAGGCTGCAAAGGAAACTCTACGGGGAGACGGGAGAGCTCACCCCGGATAATATAGTTGTGGTGATGCTCGAATCGGTTGACAAATGGAACCAGGTGGCACATTATGCTCGGGCAGTGCTAAAATATAAAAGAGACTCAAAGCAGCCGGGGGCGCTGGGGCTGGGGGATCGCTCTTCTGGCATTTCCTCTTCCCCTCTCCCCTCCCCAGCTTGAAGGCGCCCCAGGGCGTAACAAAACGAGACCTGGCCCGAAGTAATGTGTCAAATGATTTCAGGCTGGGTTCTCAGGTTGACAGGGGAGGTGTTTAGTGGGTAGTCCAGTCGCGCATGGAAGTCCCACACTCTGTGCATAAATAGTATTCACCTCCCTAAAACAAGAAAAAAAAAAGATCTGACGCTACCGATCAGGGCTATTGATTCTTTCCCCGATCGAGCAGAATTGCACATTTCATTTCTGCTGACCGTGTATTTTCTCCAAGTCAGGTGAAATGCTAAACTCGTATTTGCTTGAACTTAGTTTTCTTCCTCCGTAGAATTACTAACAATAGTCCACTAAACGCTATTAATATAATTAGTTTATAGATTGTATTTGTTCATGATTATTTTTATCTTTTTTTCAATGAGGTTTTTGATAATGTCTATAAATATAATTAGTTTGTAAATTGTAATTGTTTTGTATCTACTTTTCTATGTAATTGCTGATAGTGCCTATAAGTATAATGAATTTTTAAATTGTAACAGTTTTATATCTATTTTTCTATGAGGTTTTTGATAGTGTCAGTGCCTATTAATAGTATGGATTTTTAAAATATATACGTACAATATTTATGGCGGTAATAATGTTATTGATGATATTAATGTTACAATGTTGTTTATTTATGGTTTTATTTGGACTTTGGTCTAACTGCCTAAAATTTACGCTTTGATATAATGATTCTCCAGCTACGTAACATTAGACCCTAATTCCCGTTTAGGCATCCCTAAACAGATTTATACTCGTGGATATGGGGTATTATCTGGTTAAACGGTATAAAATAACCCTTGAAAAAAAAATCTTTTACAAAGGCAGCCAATATGGATATTAAATCAAAGGTCTTGATGAGAACTATCTAGTATCTTAAGAGCGGTACCAATATTAAGGGGAGCTGGGAGAGTCTAAACATGTGAAAATTTTATGTTATTATTTTCTCTAGGTATGCTATCATTTTTAAGCACCTAAAAATCATAAAATTCACCATGACATTTCAACCTTAATAAAACCCTGATTATTTTTAAGAATAATGTGTCTTACATCTTTCTGAACTTCATCCAGTAGAGAAATGTTCAGGTGTGCTGTCTTTTGTTCGCGCACTATAATATCGCACATTTTTCCAAGCTTCTTTGACGAGTGTTCCTTTGCTAACCTATCGAGTACCATGTAAAAATGGCTGATTAAGATATGTCACTTCTTGGCCTCAATCTGCGTCACATTAAGATCCTTAGTACTATAATTAGATTTAAGAAGGATTTTTTCACGTTTCTCGAACTTCTATTTGTAAGACGATTTTGATTTATTGTAGCTCCAAGACGTTAGACTCAAGATTTCTGGTCAAGAGAAACAGGCATTTCGAATGAGCTCCAAAACTCTTTTCAAGGTTGAGAGGCAGCACAGCTGAAGTGAGTCTACTGTAGGCGTTCTATTTTGGCTGATAAGTAATCAACTTTGTCACCTTTGTGGGATTGTAGTGACATTTAAAGTGCCGAGTATATCTCTCGTATCCATACCAATGGACAGAGCTTCTTTTGTCTCCAGAAATTTTCTTAACAAAGCTGCCGTTTGTTTTTTATCAAAAGTTTTCTGTTTTCATCTTTTCACGCTGCTTTTAAGATGAAGATAGAGGAGTTGATTTCTTCAGGGTATTGTTACATGTCCAAGCAATTCTGCGAGCTACTGTCGCAATTGTTGTCGCAACTATTAATAACATCATGATCAATATTGACCAAAAAGTAAACGAATGTACTCGAAAGCACAAGAATGAGCCAAGTAGATCCATGATCAATATCTGAAAGTGACGTCACTGCGGGTATTCAGAATTGGTTGAATATTCCAGTTAGTTCACCAATATACGAGAAATGGATTGAATGACTAGAGACCCTATATAAACCCGAGCTTAATGAATGGGGGAGGAGTAATAGTAACATGGCGATAGTAGAAATTGCGATAAGTGTGGAGCACAAATTGAAGGCGACATTAATTGAACGTAAAGTAAAAGTTGATAGGACAAGTGAAAAATAAACTAAAGTGTGATTTTTAAAATAGTTAAATCAATTATTGTTCATTCTCAGTAAATAAACTCTTTTAACTTAATTTAAAAGACATTGCGTTTTCACTTTCCCGGAACATTAAACTTATCGGCCGTGAACTATAACATGGGACAGTATTTTATCAAATCAAGGATTGAAAATATCTTCCAATTCATTGTTTATCGGGTGGATGAGTCTAGGACTAGTACCATTCATTTGCTGATTTGCTAACCTTAAACACCTTCCAGTCATCCATTGGAATGCCTGCATTTTGGCGCTTCTTTAATTTCAAAGCGTAATCTGCCTTCACCTCCAAAGGGAGATTTACCATCGCCTTCAGGATGGCTGGTATGTGGGTTTTGTTAACCAGCTTTAGCTCCGTGCTTTCCCATACATTGTCGAACTCCAGCACCGTTCTTTACTCCAGTCTTGTGTGAACTTGTCGTTGCAACCTACCACCTTGACACCTCAAAGCTGCTCCTTTCCATCGCAAGGGGTATGTGTTTTTTTGTTTTTTTGGGTTGGCATCCATGTGTTAGAGTATTTCATCAGGAATCGTGCCTTCATTGTTTTTCTGTGATTCTTTGTTTTTCTACCAGTTTCTTTTCCCTCAATTCCCGCGAAACCAACTTAGATCCTCAATATTGTGCTCTACTGCTCGCAACAATGTCTCTGGCCCAGGATAAATCCTGCCTCTACTTCGGAGCCACGTCTGTTTCGTTACTAAGAGCGGTATTATACGTAAATGTTCCCTATAGCGTGCCAATACTCTTTGGTTCTATCTTGAAGCTCCAGAAAGAGTATTCAGACCTCCAATATCTCTATGCATTTTATTGCAGAAGATCAAAATAGTCGTTTTTTTCCTTCTATGACCACGTTGCCGCTACCATCATCTGAAGTTGTTTCAGTTTATGGCGCATCGACCCCTGATCTTGCTTGGTTTGCTTGGGGCTTTTACACCCCCTTGCACACAGATTTCGCACTAGAGTTGATAGTAATATTTCCACTCTTTCAGTTTCTGCGAAAATTTCTTGAAAGTTGTTTTTTCTGTAATATTTTTAATCTTGGTAGTTTTACTTTTTATTTATTCTGTATTAAAATTATAACTTATTGTATTTTTGAAAAAAAAAACGCGGTATTAAGTCATAATGGAGGTAAAATCCGTCCCAGGTGTATTGGGTATGGACAGAGTAGCAACAGTCTTAAAATATTTTATTCAGTTTTAACGATCTTGAAGACCAGCTGCATATAAAGAAAAACAAAGCTCCAAGTATACAAATCTATGATAAGGCCTATCCTATGCTATGGGGGGTGAAACATGGATCCTAACCGAAGCATCGACAAACATATTGAACGCCTTCGAAAGACGGGTCTTAAGGCGAATAATCGGAGAGAAGCTAGACGGGGATCAATGGCGAATTCGATACAACCATGCGCTGTATGAAATTTTCGACGACTCGGAGTTCTCAAGGATTGTAAGACTGCGGAAGCAACAATGGGCTGGCCGCATAAATCGTATGGACGAACAACGGATACCCAAAAGGGTATTCGTTGGGAGAACTGAAAGCCGGAGACCGGTGAAAAAACTGAGGAAACACTGGTCTTGCTCGGTCGACGAAGACAGTTCATCGCTGGTCGGATTTCAAAATTGGAGGACGTGGTCAATGGACCGTGACAGTTAGGGGCGCATGTTGCAGGAAGCAACATGCTGTAGTGCTACGAAGAAGAAGAACAACAGTCTTTAGGCTTGATCTATTGATAAAAGTTGGAGAAAATCGTGCAAAAATCGATATCAAAATTTGTACTATTGCGGACCTATGAGCGGTTCGTACTATTGATATCAGAGGCATTCTTTGATTTCCATTACTGATAATAGTTAGATTTTTGAATTTCACCTAACCATTAAAGTTAGTAAATTTTATTCTTGCCTTGAACCGAAAATTTAAATACGCAACGGTTTCATGACCTATTAATCTTTATGTGGCCACTTTGTAGAATTCATTTCTTAACAGTGCGCCCCAACTTGCAGTTTATATTTTTTACTAGTACTGAATTCCAAGGAAATTCTTTTGACATAAAAATGATCATAAGTGAACACGTTCAAAGCTAATTGGCAAATACTTTCATCTATTCGTATGCAGTGTGGGTGATAGTAAAATATGAATGGTTTTTAAAATAGGTTAATATATTATTCTTTGCCGTAAAGAACTTCAGTTATTCGAAATATTTTTTTATAGATAATAGAGTGAGTTCGTGCTATGTATAAATACTTTGACTTATTAGTAGAAATCAGCACAAAAATCAAGCACTTCAAGAGAAATAAACATGAACGCAATTTTCGTTTTAATTTTATTGTTTTGCAGCGTAAGTATTTTATTCATATACATTAAGGATGTAAATGTCAAGGAAAGTTGAAATATTCTACGTTTTTATCTCTATTTTTCAGTACTCTACAGTTCGACCTGAAATGACTATACCAGAGAAAACGCAACTCTTCAAGTCAATCCACGCTAATCAGAACTTAGACACATATGATGAAGCGTCCTGGCGGGAACTTTTTGACGAAATCGATCGTGAAATGAAAGAGTTACAACCTATGATTGATGTACAGTTTAATCGTCAAAATTATATTCGAGGACTAACCACTGAATGTACAATATGCACATTATGGGATAATATGAAACAACTTTTCGAAACAGTTAAACAAGCATTACCACCCCCAAGAACAACGACTCCAGAACCTTAATTTTTGATACACATGTAATATGTTTGACTCAAATTGGAATAGATCACAAAATTTATGGGTTCATTTGAATATTATAGAAATTATAATTGCTAAATAAAATCTTCTATCCTGAATTAAAAATAAAATTTTCTTTTTCTCTGGACAAGTAAAATCCATCGTATTTAGCTTTTTGCACTAACCAACGAACCAACGCGGCCTGGCTGTTCGTCTCTTTGTTGACTAGAAACTCTCGTCAACAAAAATGGCAGGCAACTATCTGCCATGAAAATGGATTTAATAGCCTTACTAAAACAATTCATAAAAAACCCCACAGCAATCGTCAATGGAACAATACACTTGAAGAATTTGACTCTAACTCTTATTAAGTGTGGAAATTAAACAAAATATTCAAGATGAAACACTGTAGCTTGTCGTATCCTCTAAAGGACGGTAATTATCATCTAGCGCACTTCAACATAGAAAACGCTGAAATTCGAGCTGAAAAGCTCCGCGCTTTCCATTGCTTGACGCAAAGCAAGATATTAAAAAATTGCTTCGAAAAATAAATGTCTTTTCATCGGCCTCCCCAAAGATCTTATACGGACGAAAGATATATTAGATGCTTTGAAAAAATTAAACACCAAAAAAGCTCCAGGTATTGATGGTATACCTAATATGGCGTTCAAAATCTTCCAAGAAAAGCAATTGCTCCTATCGCCCGATATTTAACTCATGCCTTAAACTAGATTACTTCCGCTCAAAATGAAAGTCAAGAGCGATTTATTAGATACCAATCGTTATAAATTTTCAAGAATATAAAGCGTATTCCAAACAATAAAAATACTAAAGCCTAATAACCCAAAATAGTTCTGTAAATCTATACATTATCAATTAAAAGCATTAAACTAAAAAACAAAAAATAATATCAAATCAAAATTAATTAAAATTATTACATATTTTATGATTCAATTGGGAAAAGGAGAAAAAACCAACACTACACTATTTAAAAATTAATTATTGTACTTACACAGCAGTGAGCCTTTATCCCACACCTAAAATGTTGTAACCTAATTCTACAACAATCAAATTCAATCAAAAACGTTATCTCATATTAAAATAATTGTAGTGAAATAGTATATTAGACTGTCCGTTGAGGACTGCAGTGATGGTCTGCTGCCTTAGCGGAAGAGGGTGTTGAGATCCGCCGAGATTGGCCTTGTCTGGGGGAATCGTGAATGTGCTGGCAGGCTAGCGTTGCAGTGTCAGGGGCGGGTTCTTTTCCCCAGCACAAGAACCAATTACAAAAAAAATTTTGCATCCTCGAATTCCGATCTCAAAGAAATATTGACCGAAGTCGAGAAGGAGGTGACCTACTAAGGGTCAAAGAATATTGCTGACTCAGAAGGCAACCTTGGCCTGGGGAAAACAGACGGACATAAGATGACTTCGTCGTTTTTTTTGTGGTAAGGAGGTGAATGCCATTTATGCACAGAGTGTGGGACTCCCATGTGCGACTGGACTACCCACTAAACACCTCCCCTGTCAACCTGAGAACCAAGCCTGGAATCGTTTGACACATTACTTTGGGCGAGGTCTCGTTTTGTTACGCCGTGGGGCGCCTTCAAGCTGGGGAGTCCCTTTCCTAGCAGGAGGAGAGAGGGGAAGAGGAATGCCAGAAGAGCGATCCCCCAGCCCCACTGGCTGCTGTGAGTCCCTTTTATATTTTAGGACTGCCCGAGCATAATGTGCCACCTGGTTCCATTTGTCAACTGATTCGTGCATCACCGCAACTATATTATCCGGGGTCAGCTCTCCCGTCTCCCCGTAGAGTTCTTTCCGCAGCCTGACCCATTTTGTACACACAAAAAATGTGTGACAGACATTGTCCTCCTCTCCTGGGCAAAACCGACAATCGGGAGACCGTGACTTACCAATCTTATGCAGGTAAGACTGAAAACACCCGTGCCCGCTCAAAAGCTGGGTCAGATAGAAGTCAGTCTCACCATGCCTTCGATTTAGCCATGGTCTCACATCCGGGATGAGGCGCGCAGTCCACCTTCCCTTCGTGCAATTGACCCAAGACTGCTGCCAATCGTTGAGCGAGTGCTGTCTCTCCTCGCGGACGACCATCTCCCTCGCATCCTCTTTTCGGCGAAAGTAAATAGCACGGCGCTTTCTAGCAAGGACAGCGACAGGTATCACGCCTGCAATCACTCTCACCGCCGAGTCAGAGACTGTTGGATAACAAGATGCAATTCTCAGTGCTCCTCTTCTCTGTACCCGTGCCAAACGTTTTCGGTATACTTCCTTGCTGAGAGCGTCGCCCCATACCTCTGCTTCATACAGTCGCACTGACCCTACAGCACTCATCAAGAGGCGTCTTCTTGATGGGCTGGGTCCCCTTACTTTGGCCATAAGTCAACTCAGGGCTGATATTCCCGAAGAAGCCTTCTCAGCCGTTGCCCTAATTTGCTCAGAGAAACTCATCTTCGAGTCCATCAGTAGCCCCAGATACTGCACCGCTGGCTTTGATTCGATTCGTGAGTCGCCAATACTGATCATCCTTACTCTACGGATATTTTTTTTTTTTTGGCAAGATGAGTACTTCGGTTTTTTCCAGGGCTAAACAAATCCCACGAGCAGTCATCCAGTCCCTCACGCGGCGCATTAGCATACCTAGCGTAAGTTGCGCTTGTTCAACGGTGCGTTCAGCGACCAGAGCCACAACATCATCCGCATAGCCAACCAAGCACAACTCATCTGGCATCTCCATTCTCAGTAGCCCGTCGTAAGACACGTTCCATAGGTCCGGACCGAGGATAGATCCTTGGGCAACACCCGATGTAATTTCCATCCTTCGTTGGCCCTATGTCGTCTCGTATAGCACGTTTCGGTCCTTTAGGTAGTTCCTCAAAAGCCGCATTAGATATTCTGGAGCTTGAAAAGAGTTTTTCAGCGTATCCAGAATATCCACCCATCTAGCGGAGTTGGAGGCATTCCTGACATCAAGTGTCACCAACAGGACGATCCGTCGCTTGGTGTGACTATATGCCTCTGCCTTTTGGACCGCGTTCACCACCTCTGCAATCGCATCAATGGTAGAACGTCCTGCTCTAAAGCCGTACTGCCGAGGAGATAGGTCCCCAGCAGCACGAATCGCGTCAGTGAGTCTTCCCTTGATGAGTTTCTCTAGCACTTTTCCAGCCGTATCTAGCATGCATAACAGGCGGTATGCAGACAACGATTCGGGATTTCCCTTCCCCTTGCTGATCAGCACGAGCCTCGCCACCTTCCATCATACCGGGAAAACCCCGTCCCGTAGGCAAGCGTTGAATGTGCTGAGCAGCAAGTCAGGACAATGGTGATAGACGAGCCGCAACACCTCAGCTGGAACACCATCTGGACCTGGAGCCTTCCTCGCTTTCAATGAGAGGACTGCCTCCTCCAGTTCTAGCTGTGTGAAGAGTGGACACTCGACTGCTGTTTCACCATGGACAGTATCAACACGGAGGGGATGGGCGGGAAAGAGTCCCCGCACTATTGCGTCCATCTTTTCCACGTCATGTATACAAGGCTTCCGTACGGCACCAAGTTTCGGCATGACCAGCTTGTAGCCAAGGCCCCACGGATCCTTGTTCACATTGTCCACTAAGTCTTGCAAGCAGCGAGCCTTGCTTCTGTTGATCAGTTTGCGAAGGCATTTCCTGGCCGACTTATATGCTGCCACCCAGTTGCATGCCTCGTCACCGTTCCGCGCCCGTTGAGCCTCACGTTGAAGCTTGTGAAATCGCTTTTCAGCGATTTCAGTTGACCACCAGTAAACTGGGAGCTTGCCGTGCCGGGGTCTTCGACGGAACATAGAATCCTTTGCATGCTTGTGTGGTGTGACCATAACCAAGGCATTTGAAATATTGAAGCGGCGTTACTCTTCGCCGTATCCTTCCTCGTAACCGACGAGACTTATGGCCCACAAATAAGAGTGGAGCATCCAAATGGTAGCCGTGCCACCTCGCAACCTCCCAACTGGATCAAGATCCAAACGTAAGCGTGGCCATATTTTTCGTTTAAGTTGTAATAATCTAGCTGTTAATGGGTTAAAGAAAAACTCAAAATGTCCCAGATCAATCGAAATGATCGAACCGGTACGATTGCAGATTGAATTGGAACTATTTCCGATTGACCTAGAACAATTTGCAATCGAACCGGTTTGAGATTGATCTGGTACGACGAAACACTTTTGACAGGGCAGTTGTCATTGAGCAGGACCAGGAGATGTATGAGGTAACTCACGTGTGAAAATTAGTGCCGATCGTTTCAATATTTCAGGTGATAATTTCCATAATTACACTAACGCTTACATTACTGCAACACCCTGTACAGGAAGATAATTGCCGATAATCGGAGCAGTTCGGACCCGATAAAGCGCTACGATTATCTCAACGAAGCTAACCTCAACGGTCTCTTTCTGAAGACCCATTGCAGGAACAGCAAGAGTCCCGCAATTTCTCGCTCAAGGCACGCAGCAGCAGTAGCAGTAGAAGCAAGTACCGTAAAAGAGAGAACGGTACCTAGACTGCACTCGGCCAGAAGCTTTGAAAAGTTTTTTTTTTTTTTTTTTAGAAGCATCGGTGGGAACAGATGAATTGAGGAGAACATAAAAATGTCATTAACAGCTCGTGAAACGGATTAAATGTATAGTATTTGGTTGATATAGAAACAAATTAATGTCTGTGTTATTTCGACAGAACCGTACTTTTTTTTTCAACCTCATTGATTACACTTTGCATTCCTTCTTCTACACGTTTAAATTTCTATAGTCATGCACAACAACTGTCGTTCTCTTCAATCTTTCTACCCACTAAAATTTTTTTTCAGGCATCTGAGAATTCTAGAATTCTTGCCAGCAAATATCGGTAATCATGAATCCCGCAATAAGCTTCATTGAAAAATTTCCTCTGGGAACTTTGAAAAGCACACTAAATCAAAATATTTCCCATAAAAAAGAGTATTCAACTGAAATTATTTATCATTTGATAAAATCTAATTACCTACTGTCAACATGTGTAACTTCAATAAGAATCTTATTTTGCAAAATAAATTTAAAATTCACTTGCTGGAATTTTCCTTATCTACGTAAATTCTCTTTAGCATGTCCAAAGCTCATGAATATTCATAATTTCAAATAACATGTCCTTCACCCGCTGTCAAGTTTCCCTCTTAAAAACGAATATATACTTGTAATTCACAGTTAGTACTTTGAACGGAAATCATGACTTTTTCTCTGCTTTTAAAACATTTTTCTTGTCTTCGTACATTACACTAGCATAAATCTCCAGCTTCGAGAAAAAAGTGAGGCGGGCTAGCTGAGATCCTTATTTATTCGCTTAGCACAGAGCATAACAAAGGAGCCTCCCCTACTTTGGGTGAAACTAAGCAAATTATTGCGTTTCTACTTAAAAGGGTTCGCGCGGAAAAACTCAAGCCCTGGACGCAGGTTTAAGCTGCTAGTAGCGACGAAGGTAGCCTTGAACAAGTGTTAACGAAGAACATAGTAGAGTCGCTGAGGAATATGGAAGTGTGATTGCACGATCAGACGGAGAGCCTGCGAGGCAAACTGATAAAGCTCTTGAACAAATATAAAAGTAAAACATCCTAGTGTAAATTTCTCTAAAATAAAATTAATCGGTTTTGTTGACACAAACTCCTACATTCAATGTAAATAATATGTTTTAAATATATTTTCTCTAAGTTTTTTTTCTATTTAAATAATATGATGCAATAAAAGGGTACTCACCCGCATGGTCTTCCGAGCGCTCGGCGACGATGCAGATGGTCCTGAAATTTCGATTCTGTAACATCAAATTGTACTTCTTATACTTGTAGTAGTCTGTTAAAACACTGAGGCAACAAATTCCTTTTATCACTTCTACTAGAATCCACAAATCCGGATTTTTCAAATCTACCTTATATGTAGAATTTTTAGCAGAAACTAACTCAGCTATTTTTCCCTATTAACAAGTCTCGATCAACTTTATTGTTAAATCGCTTGTTGATAACAATTGAAAAGCTTCCAGCACTAGCAACAAAATATTTATCGATTAAGGAACTGAGTACGTATCTAGTGGCAGGAGAATTTTCTTGATAAATCCTTTTAATAAGCTCAACTCCAATCTCAATCGGATCTTCAAATGCGGTTTTGATAAATATACAAATTTTCACTCCTAGCTCTGCAGTGAGTCGTTCAGAAGAGCGATATTACAACTCGACTCGGTTCACTTCTTATTTTTCGCACGGTAGCAATAGCTCGGCTCGGCTGAGTGTTTTTCCTCGAGAAAATCGCAATTCGAAAAAAAAACGGAAAATCGTTGCAACAGTTGTAATGCTTCTAGAATGAAGTTGATATTACAAACCATGATTCTTACCTCTGAATTACGTAAATTCAGGACTCGGTTAAGCACATACAACAATTTGTTGACTAACGAATCACTTTCTCATAGTAATAAATAATTACACTAACTTAAATCATCAAATGTACCATTTTTCTTATTCTCTGCTATCGTTTTTATATATTCAATTGTACAAGTAGTTTTCGTATTTTTTATGCACCGTATTTGAAGATACCATGTTGGCGTAGCTTATTTGATTTTCGAATTTCGATTGAGTTTACTGTGCATTGAATTTCAATGCAAGACACAATATACGCTCGGTTGAGGCTCGTAAAATTGAAAGAATTTTCAAATCATAGAACTCCGACATGATATACCTCGAAGTGACATTTTTCTCACTTAAAGTTATGTGCATTACAAATGGATTATTCTACTACTACTAGTTGCGACAGTTACAGTTGAGCTTTTCAATATAAAAAAGTAAAAAAAGAAAAAATAGATAGAAGATATTCTGATCTCAGTTAAAAATAACATTAAATAAGTTTCAATTTCAATAGGAAATGAAGAAGAAAAAAAATGTTACTGACTAAATTTCAGATATTCTACTTAGGTAAATTCAATCACTTTTGAGAAAATCATGTGTTTTAGAAGTTTAAATTTTCTATTTGATTAAATCAATTTTTGTCGTAAATTGTACATTGTTTTCTTTAAATTCTTTAAATATCAATTTATAAGATTATGGTATATTTTAGTAAATAAATTCAGCTAATGTGTATTTTATTTTTGCTTTCTATTTGTAATTGCATTCAATAACTTTTCAAAGCTTCTGGCCGAGTGCAGTCCAGGGACCGTTCTCTCTTTTACGGTACTTGCTTCTACTGCTACTGCTACTGCGTGCCTTGAGCGAGAAATTGCGGGACTCTTGCTGTTCCTGCAATGGGTCTTCAGAAAGAGACCGTTGAGGTTAGCTTCGTTGAGATAATCGTAGCGCTTTATCGGGTCCGAACTGCTCCGATTATCGGCAACTATCTTCCTGTACAGGGTGTTGCAGTAATGTAAGCGTTAGTGTAATTATGGAAATTATTACCTGAAATATTGAAACGATCGGCACTAATTTTCACACGTGAGTTACCTCACACGTCTCCTGCTCAATGACAACTGCCCTGTCAAAAGTGTTTCGTCGTACCAGATCAATCTCAAACCGGTTCGATTGCAAATTGTTCTAGGTCAATCGGAAATAGTTCCAATTCAATCTGCAATCGTACCGGTTCGATCGTTTCGATTGATCTGGGACATTTTGAGTTTTTCTTTAACCCTTTAACTGCTAGATTATTACAAAGTGAAAAACTCATACAAACAATTTGAATGAATTTTTCCTTTAAATGAAAAATATAAACGTGGCAAATTTATGTCATAGTATTATGTGAGGGAATCGCATAACACTATGCCATAAAAAGGCGCGCGAGCGGAGGACCAGCTTACCCGGGAAGAGCCCCTTTTAACGAAAGAAAGGAAAGAGCGCGCCCGATGGCTAGCCCATTTTAGCGAAGGAGCCTGCCATCGATTTGGGTCCTATACCCGGTCAGATAGCAGGAAACGGAAAGACCGAGTTTCTGTCAACATTAACTCCACATTATTTTATTATCCTAGACTACGTTATACATATATAATCCAAATTTAACATTAATCAAAAAACAAGTTGGGTAGACTGACCTACGCTCATGTCAGAAGTGTTTTGTTCTCAACTTACAAAATGCAGTAACCAGCAACGAATAAAATCAAGAAATATGTCAAAGACGATTTTATTGGAGAAAATGTGAAATTCGAGGATCATAGTATTATTAACAAAATTGAACGAATTTTGACTTCTGAGGTATTTGATATAGTTATACCCATAAATATTTCCTTGATAATTTTTTCAGATTTTTTAAGATCACAGGTGTTCCATTCGCAAGGGAGGAAACACATTTTTCATGTATTTCCCCCCTGTGCCCCTATTGAAGCAAAAACTGTCAGTTTAAGAACTGTTTTGAAATGCTCCCATGAAGAACTTTTATTTGATACTCATAACGGCTACGTTTGATGAAATTTTTTTTTCAGGTGCCGCTCCCCTGTACTGTAATCATCGATTCATGGCCAATTTTTTCGAATCCTAGAGTGGTTACAAAGCCCTTTTGCTAGGAGCTCTCTCCTGCCTCTTCGAATTGTTTCACCTATGAGTATTAATTGTAGGTAATCATCTTCAGTCATTCATTAAATCGAATCAAGTGTTGAAAGCATGCACCTAAAACGTTGAAGTTGTGGAAAAATAACTCAAAATGATTCAATCTTCGCATTAAAAACAGCCACTTTTTTGTTTTACGTTTACTGATATCACTAACTGAACCGATTCTCAATAATATTCATGAAACCTATCAATCCTGAAATTTTCATGCAAATCCTAGCAAACCTGTAGTGTCTAAGTCGGTAAAAAGCGCATATTGTTCCATAGCCATATGTTTCCATAGTAATACAGCGCATATTGTTCCATGGTATGTAATACATGAAAATTCAAACCAATATAACTTCGTTAAATACCATTCGATCTTTGTGAAACTTTCAGGACAGGTCAATCTTATAAGTAGCCATCTGTGTACTGAATTTAAAGGTACCATAAAGATTTTATTCAAGAAAGCGTAAAATCGACAAATCATACTATTACTAACAAAGTTGAGTGAATTTCGACATCTCATGTATTTTTTGGTGCTGTACTCATAAAGGCCTACATTCATGATTTTTTTTCAGTTTTTTCAGATGGGAGGTGTCCAATCGCGAGAGGGGATACGCGAAAAGTTTGTACATTTCCCCTTCCCCCTCCCTTGTTTTGAAAAGATCTCATTAAGACCTTTCCAATGACACCCTACTCGACTACAAATGGTGTGAATTTTTTTTGACGGGTCACCTCCCTATATGGCGAGACCCCCCTTAAACCCCTTTGAAAAATTTTTCCACCCTTGAAATTTCAAGAAGTCGCCACTTCTGACCTGTCTAAAAAGTTTCATTGCTGTAGCCTCTATAGTTTCGGAGAAAAAGTTCTGTGACATACAGACGGACACAGGTCGTGATTGCAATAGGGTTTTGTATTATAGTACAAAACCCTAATTAGAATGTTTAGATAAAGATAAAAGGACGGCGCAATTAAACAGCTTTCTTCCTAAAGTTCAAGGTGACAAAACTTCACGTGTGCAAAGGTTAAGTTTGGTCACGCATCAAGACCCAAAACATATAGTTACAATACATATCACGAAAGGCAATTGTCTCAAGCCGAATTTGAATAAAGTTACTGACTGATTAATTCACATCAAATTAAACCATTAGTCCTATTAAGATGGCTTGCTGCTTTATCAAACCAATATTATTGAATGCATTGAGGCTTGTGAGTTTTCCTGAGACTCTGATATTGCCGTCAAAATAACGGATACGCGAAATTTTATCCTGCCCATTAAAATGAGGTTCTTCACTTTATTTTCTCTTACTACTCCTACATCATGCAAATTGTGCATTTCAAGGAAATTTATCTTCGTGTTGTTTTATTTGTATACAAGTCTACATATGATTTACAAAATAAAATAGAAATCACGGAGATAACAAACATAGCATAAATCAACTCGGTACGTTAAGTAGTTTCCGAGATTGACTACATTTTTTAACGAAAACATGCTATTTTTGCAAAATGTAATGAGTTGATTTCATAGCCAAACGTTCATACTAATTTCTACTTTAAAAAATTTTGCAAATATTTATAAGGTTTCTGAGATGGACGCCTGCAAAGTTTACCAAAATTGGCAGTTTTAATGGGGGCTGCGGCTTAAGGAAAACACTTGGATTTTATAATTTTTCCCATTTATTTGTAATATTATACCGCCCAGTTGCAGCTATCCTGTTGACCATGCAGCCTGATGTAGAAATAGGCGCTTAATTTGTATAAGTCCTGGGAATGGTGCGTTCGAATCGGCTCCGTCTGATATTGAAAGTCCTAGGCCACGCGGGCCTTTGATAATTTTCACGGGAAATTTACCGTCAGATGACTGTGTGCGTCGTCCAGTTAATCCTTTTCCGGGAGGCATTCGATCCCCTATTACTATCACCAACTAATAATTTATCTTCTTTTACTTTACTGGTAATTCTACAGTCCACAAAAGTATACAGGTCGAAATTGATTAGTGATACCTTGAGAATGCACAAAGCAGACGTGGAGCAAAGTACGGGGATAACGGTTTTCTTCTCCACCTAAATCACCATCAATTGCAAACTTTCATGGGCGAATCCTAATAAGAATGGGGCACGGTGCTTCTCGTTCTTGGTTCACACTTCACGGTGAAAATACCGAGATCAGTATGGACTGATTAACAAGAAACGACCGCGACTGCTGAAAAAAAGAAAAACATTCCATTTGCACACTTTTTCCTACTCCCAGTTGCTCCCCAAAACTCGCGTTGAGAATTTGATATTAAACAAATTTTTCTTCGCGATTCCTTATTGATTTCGCCCCGTGGCAGAACACGATTCACTAACAAATTTTAATTGCTGCTGCAGATTTGTTGACTGCTCAAATTCAAACCGTGACAAGCGGAGTTTTACAATATCTTTCGATCAAGCGCGAGCATTTTGATGGCGGTGGCGGCTCTGAGCATCCACTCACGTCCTAGCAACCCCACACAAACTATTTCCACCACGGCTAATTGCATAAATTGTATTCGTATAATTAATCGTTGCCAAAAACTATAGCGATCACTTGTAACTGAATTTTTTAAGCAAACACAGCATGTACACACGATAATACGCTTTGCTCCAATGTAATCCGTCACAAAAAACCGCGAACTGCATACTCGTCCTGCTTTCATTATTCTCACCACCAGAATCTTTATGTTGAGAACTCTATCTTGTATCCGAATATTAGATCATACAGAATACGCGAAATCAAAACATCGGTCGAAACCAGTGATTCCCATCATTCTCAAATTCGCGAATGGGAAACTAAGCACAGGCAGGCGAGCACAAAACTCCTAACGTGCTTTTCTTTTTGCCTTTGTGAAATTGCTGTTGGACACGTAGAGCATTAGGCTATATCCAGAAAGGGCGAATGCGCCGCAAATTCGTCGTGCGTATTACGCGGGTATTACGCGCGAACGTTGCGTCCAGAAAGGGCGAATACACAACGAATCTGTCGCGCAAATTGTGCGCGTACGTACCCACATGCGAGCATTTGGGGACGAAAAGTCAGTAGAAACAAGTTGAGTAAGCAGGAGAGCGCTCCTACCAGAAGGTCTTTGTAAACATCCTAGGGTTAGAAGCAAGTTTTGTAATGGCGTGAATCGATAACTTGAATTATTCATCCAATACTTAGATATGAAATCGTTCAAATTTATACAAAAGATGCACAGTTTCTTTCATAAGCACAGTGCAGCCGCCATTTTAATCTAGCTTAAATGATTTTTCTGAATGCTCGGCCAATTGAACATGTTCAAGTTAAACACTATTCCTTAAATTTTCATGAAAATTGAAAGAAAATAAAAGTACCCAAGTCAATTTTAAATATATATAGGTTTTTCCAATAAGAGGTGTTATTTTGAATAGATCTTCTGATTTAACACCTTGCGACTTCTTCCTTTGGAGCTACGTGATAGAGAAGGCCTATGCCAAAAGCCCAGCGTCGATTCAAGATCTCAAAGATGAAATTCGTGAGGCTATCGAGGACAAAGGGCAACCACTTTGCGATTTGGTTATGGAAAATTTCATGAAGAGGATATGGTCCTGTAAGCGTGTCGTAGTGGTTATTTGCTCAATGTTAATTATTACTATTAACGGCATATCTTTTTCTTTATAATGAAATAAACATTCGATCATTTGTATTAAAAATGGCATTTTTCTTTTAATATCAAAATAACACCTCTTATTGGAAAACCCTATATCAACCATAAACACGTGTTATTGTTGGTATAATTTCATATAATTGAAATGGCTATAACTCACTTGATTATGATTTGATCTCAATTAAATTTTGTGAACATATATATCTTATGTTAGTCTATATAATTGCAAAATTTCAAAAGGTTTAAAGGTACCGTTTTGATTTTATGGGCAAAAATGTAAAATCTACAAATCATACTATTTTTAACAAAGTTGAGCGAATTTCGATTTCTAAGGTATTTGTTGCCCTTGTACTCATATAGGTCCACGTTCGTGATAATTTTCAGATTTTTCGGCTGAAAGGTGTCCAATCGCGAGGGGGGGACACAAATTTTGCCTACATTTTGCCTTCCCCTGGACCCCCTAATTCATAAAATGATTTTTTTATTTCAGATTCTAAAAGTTCTAATCAAGACCTTTCATTTGATACCCCACTCAACTACCTTTGATGAAAAAAATTTTTTAAGGGCCAATTCGTTATTAGGGGGGACCCCCCTTAAACATTTCTTAAATTTTCGTTAGTGCCTTAACTTTTGAGAGACCATCACTTCTGACCTTTTCACAAAGTTTGAGCATTCTAGCTTCTATAGTTTCTGAGGAAATCAGCTGTGACGCACGGACAGACGGACAGACGGACGGACAGACGGACAGACAGGTCGCGAAACTAGTAGGTCTTTGTAAAAAATTTTTTTACAAAGACCTAAAAATGGAGTTAGAAGAAGCGGTCGCACTGTGGTTAGCTTATCGTCGCTGGAAGAGACGCGAACGAAGAGAAAGTAGAAAGTATTTAGTACATCCATTTCTTAACGATAGAATGACACACAGTATGTTTGTAACTTTGTATCCAAAGTTAAGACAACATGAGGCAAAATTTTTTAACTACTTCCGTATGTCCATAAAATCATTTGATGATTTACTGTTATTAATTAAAGAAGATTTATCGCCATGTGAAAATTATGTGCCGCATCAGTATGTTGTTTCACCGGAAGAAAAACTTGTGATCACTTTAAGGTAAGCAATGTTTTATTAATAAATATCAACTAATACTGCCTTCAGCTTTCACAATCCTTTTTAATGAGTAAACTTTTACGTGAAATAACATATAATCAACAAAATTCTTTTCATCAATTTTAGCAAAACTACCTGTACGATTAGAATTAGATAAAACAAGTAATTGTAAAATATTCATTTTTTTAAGTTTAGCTTAGTTATAAGAAAATTAAATGTGATGATTAATTATTGACATTATTTTGGAAGATATTAAGACATTCATTTTCTTGAGAATCTCTTGTTGTTGGTGATGGCGAATTTGAGTATAAAACTGCTTGTGAAGTACTTGGCGTTGAAGGACAATTTCGGGCTTGCCATGAGATTAGCGATGGCGTTGCTGGATCATATTCCTGAAATGTAGGTTCGTTTGGTACGGAAATTTTTGCATGGTATCGAGGTTGAACCGGGAATGGACTTGAAGACAAAGCCGAACTATTTGATGAAGGCGTATATCTGCCAGACGAATATGAATGGTGTGAATAGGTAGTTGATTGGGAAGATTTTTGAGCCGCTTGTAAAATTTTCATGAATTCTATTTTTACTGCTATACGATTGTCCTCAGGTACCTTTATCAATTATTTATGTAAAGGTAAACAGAAGAGTTTATCATCATCACCTTCCGTTACGCAGGAAGCCTGTGGCTGTTATTGATTCCAAGAGCTTATATTGTGTTTAACTATGTTCAGAAATTCGGCGTCAGCAGCAGTCATTTTCTTTGTTTTTATGTTTTGACTCGGTGGCCTCATTATGTCTTCCATCGGATCAGCTGTAGACAGTAATTCTTCGCCTGTTTCTGAGTTTTCCGAGTTGTCTTGAATATTGCTTTCAGACTTTTTATTCTGCACTGACGTTTCGATAAACATAAGCCTCTGCAAATACACATACTGAATCTTCAAAGCTTCAGAGCCTGACGGTGCTTTCTTTGTCTTTTTCATTTCGCGGACAAATGTGTCGCGAAGACCTTTCCACTTTTTCTCGAGGGTATTACCTGCATTTACAGATTTTAATAAGTTTTATTTTTGTTTCATGTATTTGGCTACTGGGTGTTATTTTGCTGAATTACATTATGCCTACAGATTGAGGAAATCAACTGTGATTGAGATCGTTCAAAAAACTGTCGACGTTGTATGGAAAACCTTAAGAGATACAGTAATGAAGGAACCTTCGACAGAAGAGTGGAAGGAGATTGCAAGAGGATTCGAAAAATATACAAATTTCCTTAATTGCATAGGAGCCATCCATGGAAAACATATCAGAATCATAAAACCTTCAGATTCCTGGCTCTTTGTCCTTCAACTATAAGCATTTTTTTTCGACTGTCCTGCTTGCCGTATGTGATGCAAATTATTGCTTTATATGTGTGGATGTTGGAGCATGTGGGAAGAGCAATGACTCGATGGTTTTAAAAACTCCATATTTTTCAAAAATCTTGTGGAAAAGTCTTTAAATATTCCGGATCCAAAAAGAATATCTGAACTTCGTACAACAAGTTTACCTCATGTTATAGTTGGGGATGAGGCATTTAGCTTATCCGAAAACATTATGCGACCATATTGCGGAGAAAATTTAACAAAAGAAAAGCGAATCTTTAATTACCGCCTCTCCAGAGAAAGAAGTTATATTGAGTGTTGTTTTGGAATCCTAGTAAACAAATGGCGAATATTTCACAAACCACTCAAAACATAATAAAAGCTTGTTGTGTTCTTCACAATTACGCGCGACTAAGAGATGGCTATAGATATGAAGATACATTTTTCAAAACAACCCTAGAGGGTCTCAGTACTTCTACAGTTCGACCAAGCGTAAGGTCTCAAAATACTAGGGAAACATTATCTGATTATTTTATGAAAGAGGGTCAACTGCCATGGCAGGATAAAATGATTTAATTTTCATGTTTGCTACAAATAAATGAATATAGGTACTGACAAATTTCTTTCTTTTTCTTTTCGGAGTCATCTTGATCGGAAAACATTAATGCTAACTCTTCCCAAGCTCTGCGCCTTAAAATCCTGTTGGCATAATCCGAGGATTCCATATCCCATAACGCCGGTCTTTTTTCCACTTGGTCAATGAACAATCCCGTATCAAAAATGTTCCGATCCATTTTTCCTCGATACGTGTACTCACAATGTAGTTCGCGCGTAAACTGGACACAGCAAAGAGTCTCTAGTATCTCGACTCGCGCGCAATACGCGCGTATAACGTGCGAGTCAAGAGTCTGGTGTAGTGCACGCGATTTACGCGTGTATTTTAAATTCGCGTGATGCTTGTGGACTCAATGTATTGGTGACTAGTACTTCGCCAACGCGCGTATGAATTCACGCGAAACGATTCGCAGCAAATTCGCCTTTTCTGAACATAGCTTATTCATACCGGAGATTTTTTCTCGTTGCACGCACAATTCGTTCCAAATGCAAATCGATGGAGGGAGAAGTCAATTTGTGACCGTGAACCAGATACGAGCTGTTGCTGAAAAATCTAGGTCAGATACATGTTGTGATTATAATTCACTCAATTACTCAGTGGCCCGTTTCATTTCCATTATGCCAAAATATACTCATGAGCAATACTGTTCAAGCTCGCCTTTAGCTCTCGATTGAAAGCCATCTATACAAAAGTTTGTGTGCGTCGGAACGAGAAATCGAATGCAATTATTTATTGTAGGCCAAGTGGAGACAGCATCAAGTTGTTTGGTGGGGCAAATCAAGGTTCTCCTTCTCGCAGCAGATTAACGATAAATTTATTTTGCACGATCACATTGGACAACTTCGAGAAAGCAAATATTTTAAAACAAAAAAAAAACGGGGTGGATATGCCCATCCGCTACTAAAACTGAGAACGACTACTATAACTGAATCACGCTCTCATGATTGGTAGGTGGACGACGACTCTTGGATTGCGATTTGCAACAACTTGAGGTGGTTAGGTTTTAGAGCAACCGCGGAGTTTTGCGTGACTCCTCACTTGATATGGCGTCAATTTTTCGATCGGGTCGTGTTTCACGGACTGTATGGTGGATTGTCGCAGATTTGCGTATTGGGCGACGATATTAAATTTATTCACACACAAGACAATCGTGAGATGCCCTGCGCTGGCTTTTCACGTTTTCCGAGGAAGGGAAATGCAAAGGGTGGTCCGTTGTCGAGCTGGGACGATTCTCGTTGGATTGGAGACAACCTCTAGCTCAAATAACGCAAAAGTGGGGTTTTCGATCCTGCACTTTGCGATCCTTCCGACGAAACTTCCGTCACTCTCGGGGTGATATTTATTTTTTTCGAGCGCCCGCACTCTGCTGCGAAGTCGTACCCCAAATGATCGTGGGACACCAAGACTAATTTTCATAGACTTTCACGGAATACCTGACATCACAAGCGCTATAAAATCCGTGAAAAATAATATAAATATATATCATAAAATAAAATAATATATATATAATAAAATTTTTCAAAGAATTAACTGAAGTAAAGAAAAAGTCTGTGTGGTCTGGTGGTTAGAGCATGAGACGCATACGCCGAAGGTCCCAGGCTCAAATCTCGTTGGTGAACAACGTGATTTAGTTCAGGGGATTTTTCGGACAGACTACGAGTGTTCACTCAGTGGTGATATTAACTGACTTAATCAGATCATATCATAGCTGAGCAGACACACGGGAGCATGGTGCTGACCAAACCAACTTCTGAAAAAATCAATACGATCATGAAAATGAGATAGTCTAACTATCTCTAAGAGAAGGCCTGAGAGGGGCTGTAGTGCTAAAAAGAAGAAAGAAAAATGAAAAAGATTGTAAATAGTAATAAAAGTTAAATTTCATGAAGAACATGATTAAAGGGAATCGTTTAAATGTTATATAAAGGAAAATTGATATAAAATTACTTTTAATAATAAGGAAAAAAAATTATAAATTACAACTATGAATGGTAGCAACGAAATCTTTTTCTAAATCTGCAAATAAAATTTCGGATAAGGGTTAGGAAGGTTTTCGAGCAGTTTGCTTGTGTGACTGCTCGATTACTACATAATGCTATCACAATATTTCTAACCTAAACGTTAAACCTTACCTCTATACCTAATATGATAAACATATTGTATATAGCTATCCTAAATATAGAAATCTATCCCTAATTTTCAACACAACAAACCACAGCAACACTAAATGTAGCAATAATGTGCTGAAGCTCAAATCTATGTAACTTAAAACATGAAACAAAAAGAAAAAACAAATTATCAAGAATAATTTAAACATTCTCATTCAGCCACCAATACCTAGACTGCTCCGTCCCAGCTTGACCAGGCTCAAAGAATCTAGCAAATGAGTAACTCCATTGGAATTATTGATCTCGTGAACTCAAATTCGGAGGATATTTTATCTTCCAATCAGTGGCCCGTCTATATATGATATATAATTGGGACATCGTCGAAATCAAACACATATCATTCATGTCCCAATACACGAACGCTTCTGAAGGAACAAAGCCAGTCGCGAGACAAGTCCCAATATACCCGTTTATAAGGTGGAACAGCTGTGAAATCCAGGGGCTTTCGCTCACAGTTACAGATCTTCGATATGATTCCGAAGAAGTCTCAATATGAAGATATTCACACTCATCACTTTAGCAATTCGATAAATTCTTCTATTTGACATACATTGCTTCCAATCCGCCTTAGTTTTTCTGTATAAACAAGTATATGCACGAAGACATTTCCTTTTGAAAACCCTTAATCTTTCCATAGTGCTAGTACTCTGGTTGTACCAGATCCGACATCTTGTAATGATTTTCTACTTTCAGATCGAACGCGGAACCGACCTCTCATCGGTTCTAGACGTTAAGTCTGAGAAGTGCCAACGGATGGTACCAACAGGTCAACCAATCCGTGCACCGTAACCCATTCACGCGGTGACTGCTTGTCGGCCAGCTAGTTCGGAGAGGATTTCGGTCGCGGGTCTCCGAATGGATTACGCTCAATTACAATATTTCAGTCACCTGAACTTGCCCGTTTTCCAAACGCGTCAACAATTACTCATCCAGAACGAGAAACCTACATTACGTTAATCCTGGATGTGATCTATCCACAGATCTCAAATCAAAAACGCTACAAAATCCCATAGGCGCGTTACCGAATCACCGACGCGGTACCGAAAAATATGCTACTCGAACTTAAACCGACGAAAACTACTCTAATGAAATGACGAAACAATCAAAGGTACCGCGTACCGCGCGCGACGCGAAACCGACTTCAGCGGATTTGTCGAAACCCTACCCTCGCGACGGCATACTTACCCTACACTCTCGGTTCCCACTGAAAAAGAACGGGCCACTGAAAAGGAAAGTCGTGGTTAACGTTTTAGCAATTCATATTATTTCTACTATAACTTGGTTTCATTTTAAGTTTACATTAAATTTCTTCTCTTCACTTTTTGAACTTAATCTTAAACATTCATTTTGCTATTACACTTTACAAAATAATCATCTCATAATTTGCTTGACATCTCTAGAAATTTGATGAGAAGTGATTGTTTAAAATTTTTTTTTTTATAATAATTATTTATGATTTGTTTAAATTTAATTAATAAATAACACAATATTAAACCGAGATACCATATATGTACTAAAATGATTAATAAAAGTCTAATCCTTTGCTAATTATCCAGTAAAAACGGGAGCGAGGGCAGGAATACTTGTAATTTTAGGGAGTAGACGGGAAATCGGATTAACTACGAAAGAAGGATTTACGAATCTCAAATAAGATCGGAAATATTGTGTTACTGCTCTAAAAAAAATGTTGTGTACTATTCCGGTAGGCATAATAGCGCAATATGCAAAAAAATAGCATTCAAAGTAAAAAACCAATAAATTTTGATGTTCAAGCTACACATTAATAATAAATTCTGATTACCTTCGTATTGGTGTGTTTTTTATTTTGACCGCAACTTAGTCCATAAGAAGAAAAATCTTACTTTTTTTTATGCAAAACAAATTACTATCTAGCAGGTACATTATCCAATTTCCATTTCGACGCTACTGTGACAGATACGAGTTTTCGTTAAATGGTTTAATATTACAGAAATTGTATTAGGTTCAATTATCATCCATGTTTAACTTTAAATGCGGAAAATTCAAAATTTAGCCCATCGGACTAATACATGAATGGAAAGTGCACAATTAAGTCCATACTTTCAAGTATCACATTACAAATTTATGAACGCTAGCTTTTATTAAATTCTAGAAGTACAAAAATATCCATTTGACGATTCATTGGATATAAGAAATATAATTTTTTGTTGTTTTTAACTGCCCAAACGTACCTATTACAATTGGAATTCGGATTGTATGTCGTTAGGTAAATCACATAAATTCTGGAGCAGTAAGCTGACTTCTTAAAATTACATTTTGATACCTTCCCAAAATTAATTGAAGGAGCCGTTACGCGATTTTTGTTCAAATAAAGATCGCTTGGATACACACACCGTATACGCCAACACAACGTATGTTTTGCGTTACTATTCTGACTTACTATCTCGCCTCATAACTTCACCGTCGAGCATAGGAATGCGATAGGATTGTGAACTCAGCTTATCGAAAACTCGCTTGCATTCACTTAATATCCAACAAACGACGTTTTGCTTGGCATGCGTGTGTCCTTTTATTGTTTAAACAACAACACTCAAATCACATAATCGAATTTCTCTATGGATTTTCGCGTGTCATTCCATCAGATAATTTATGCAAAGTTCATCAACATCAGCTGATGATTAACTCCATATTTTCAGGATATCCGGAAGGTTTATCAAATCCACTAAACCATACACTTGTGTACAGTCTTTTTTTTTTGCAGAGGTCAAGTTGGGATATTCCAATGAATTGGTTTCCTTTTTGCAAGCTCATTTATATTACACCACAGGATAACTAACAAAATGTGATTCCGACGCACTTGGGTGCGTGGAAAACGCCCAGTTATAGAGGATAACGTTCAAGGTGAAAAATCGCTGTTAACAGCAATGTATTATTAGCGATATGTCCTCTGGTGGCTTTATTAAGTTAAAAGCAAATGATTATGAATTGCAATGTAGAAGCCGTATTATAAGAACTGCTGAAAAAAGCACTTCTCGTTCCATTTCGTAGGAATGTTTATTATGTATTTTGTTAATGCTTTGAAAACTTAATTTAAACACATTTCAAACTATGCAATGGGCTCTTTCACACGGGAATGGTAAAAACCCATATCCAAACAGGTTTCGCGCTTACGCCCTTATGTTTACACGTTGCATAGTTCAGCCAACCTATTTTTGTATACGATACACGTCTTGCGAGTGTATGTGTCAAAAGGGTCATTTGATCGTTAAACATCGTGCGGACAACATGAGAGCGAAGATAGAGAGATAAGCGATTGAGAATTGATATTTTAGCCTTGAATTGTGCACGAGGTAATAAAAACTGGAATGAAAAATGTATTTTATGATTGTTAAAGTTTGTCGATTCAAACTTCTATTGGATTTATTTGAATCCTCCGTGTTTTTCCGCTTTCTGAAAAATGTATTCCAAATATGAATCTTTTTTAGTCGCATATTTTTCTTGATGTGTTGTAAACTTGCTTATTGTAATGTGATTCTATGAAGATTAAGCGTACTGTTAATTTTCTAAGGATTTACAATAGGCAATTTAACTTTATAGAAATCACGATATTCGTCGTGTTGTTTCCTGAAATTGAACATGGCTTCACTTTTATAAATTTATTAAATAACGCGTAGCTTCTCGCGTCCACGCATCCATTTTTGCACGCAAATTAAAGAAAGGCAATCGTTTCATAACGACTACCTTCTTCACCGAATGTTCAATTCGGAATGATTACCGGCGTTTGTATAAATTTCCCCCACCAAATGATCAGCAAAATGCGTTTGTGCATGTGCGTTACGCTCGTTCACCCTACAAAATGTTGGCTTGTTTTTACCATCAGGTCCCCTCAATGCCTCCCACTCTTCTTGCCCATATAACCTGTTTAACGCTCACTTTTAACGCTGCGTCTGAAAAAGCCCAATCACTTCAATTCACTCCTTGAAGGTGAAGATTTTTGGCTGGTAACCTCTTTTCGAGGGTCAATTTCATCCGCACCATGCATTCACTTCCAATTTCTAGGAACCCGATGTCAGAATATTCGTGTAGTTGTTGTGCAATGGCCGAAAGTAAAATTCCAAAAAACTAGGTGAAATATTTCAAAGCAATGTTCATTTGGTTCACGGGAGGAAGAATTAAACGGACGAATCAAACTCTTATTATTGCCCCCAAACCATTTCAACTCCCAGGTACACGATCCCACACAAATCTAGGAGCCGGCCTCGCTCTGATCCTGATTCCCTCGTTCTTTGTTTTTATCCCAGAACAACAAAACCTACATACCTCGAGATCGCTTTACCTTCCCTCCTTTTTGTCCAAATCATAAATGTGGAGTTGCGTGATGATCCAAATGATGCAAATTGTTTGCCGATGGATCCCCGCCAAACAGCTGATTGGAAACGACGATCTGTTTTGAAATCTCGAGCAATTTCATGAACCAAACGTGGAACGGTAATTTACGGATCACAATTCTGTGGACTCCTGGTAACGACGAAGTTCTCGAAGAGCAACCGTATCGGGACGATAACGATGTGGTTTCTTTACACCTCCTGTCAATGGTAGTCTCGGTACTTGACTGTTGGTTGCAGATGGAGTTTCTACGTTTCGAATTATGCTACAAACATGAAAAATTACAAATTTTACATATCATGGATACGAATTGTTTCATCATCCCTACCGTCACGATCTGTTCTAGCCTGGGGCAATGTTCCGTCTTCAAGTAGTTTACGAACGCCTGTATCAGATTTGTCCTTGCATACATAACCTGTTAACCTTAAATAGTATCCAATGTCCAAATATTTAAATGCTTCCTCAGTGGTGCCCATGAATCCTCTAATAACAACGTACGTTATGTTTGGATATTTTCTTAATATCTCCAAGACATCTTCTTGCGCTGATCGTTCGTGTATTAAACTAGTTTGGCTAGACTACAAGCGAGATGCAATTGCTTCTCGAAAATCTCCTTCGCCGCCATGTGGCTGTCAAAATCCCAGGTTGTCACCTCGGACAAAACATATGTGTGTGGAATGGCACGCCATATGGCGGCAATGTGCCTCTCCAGTTGTCGCCAGTGGCATAGTTTTCTCGATGGCCACGGTGGAGGGGCATTTCCAGATGGCTATGTCTCGAAATGTGCCGGGGTTTGGGATTAATTCTATATTTCGAATATTTATATCCACAGATCTAAATATTTGGACAGAAAAAAAATATTTTCTGCACAACAATATCCGCACGACAGATGAAGTCCGCTGGCACTTCGAGGACATATCCATCTGGCCGGTTGCAAGGGTTCGGGATCGGAATCACTTCGATTCCCGGGCGTAGGCGTCACATTACACATCCCCCCCCCCCAAAATCGAAGTAATTACGATCCCGTCTCCTATATACAAGGTCTTGGTTAAGGCCGTGGCGGGTCGAAGGTCGGTTTCGAAGGATAGGCTACAACCATGTTCGTGAAGACTCGACAGTGACTATATAGTAGGGAGTCGGGTGTTATTCGGAGGTCTTCGTCTAAGCAGAGATTGGGGTAAGCCAAGGTTTCTCGTGGGAAATAGTTGCACTTCATCGTCTAAGGTCTTTTGCGTGGTAAGTTCCCAGGGTTTTACCAGTCATGTCCGCGATGAGGTATCGGGTGGGGCTTATTACTTGTAGGACTCGACACTTCACGAATTTCTTGTCTAGTTTGGCATTGTAATGTCGGGTGGCATCGCTCTGTCGGAAGTTTCGACGATATATTTCGTCGCCTGCCTTAAAGCCAGAAGGATGAGATCGCAAGTTGTACCGCTCCTCTCCCATCCGTCGACTTTCTTCAATCTTCTCCCGCAGTTGATCTCGCAGAAGTTGGAGCTTTTTGTGCGGTTCTAGAACCACGATTGGGTCCTCTAGCGATTTCAGCTGCCGCAATAGCCGGTAAGCGCTCCCATGACAGATCATGTACTGGCCGAACACTGCGAAATACGGCGAAATGCCGGTAGTGGCGTGGTACGACGAGCGCAGCGCACTAGTGATGGCGGACAATTTGCGATCCCAGTCCTTCTGATTCGGGTGGACATAGGCGCGGATGGCCGCTATGAGCGTACGATTCAGTCGTTCGGATGCGTTGGCTTGTGGTGAATAGACGGCAGTTCGTTGGTGGATGATGCCGTATTTGGACATTAGGTCTCGGAACTTGCTGGAGGTGAACTGGACCCCATTGTCGGAGACAAGTTTCTCCGGAACTCCAAACATGTGAAAGACTCGGTTCTCCAAAAAGTTGATTATAGGTCCAGTATGCATGTTACGTAGTGGTTCTATGATAGGGAATTTAGAGAGCTGGTCCAGGACCACGACAGCTCCCGTGTGACCAGAAGCAGATCGAGGGTAAGGACCGATAAGATCAATGTACAAGCGCTGGAACACGCGTTCGGGGACCTCAACCTTACCCATGGGTGGCCGAAGAATGGTGTTGGGCGCTTTAGTGCACTTGCATAGCTCACAAGAGGCTACGTACGCTTTTATCTGTTGTGCCATCTTAGGCCAAAAGAAACAGGTTTTCAACCGCCTAAGTGTACGACCGTATCCACCGTGCGCACTGGTTGGGTGGTCATGAGCCCGTCTGATAAGATCAGTGGTTAATTCTTCGGGCACCCACAACTTCCACTGTTCTTCTTCTTGTATGGGGTCTCCGGATGCGTGTCCCATCCGCTTATAAATAAATCTATCCGTCAACCGCAGTTCAGGAAGCTGGGGCTGTTGATTCTGGATAGTGTGAATCAGTTGTGTGTAGGTTGCTGACTTGAAGGCAGGATGGTCCAAATCGATCAATTGGGGGCTGTCGTCCTCTTGGACCAACTCGGCTCCTTCAGGGGCGAACATTCTGGATAGGGTGTCGGGGACTACATGCTGGCTTCCTTTTCGGTGGCGAATTGTGAAGTCAAATGCCTGTAGTTTCAGTGCCCACCTTGCCAATCTGCCGTTGAGATCAGTCTGGCTCATTAGCCATTTCAGAGAAGCGTGATCCGTAACGATTTCAAAGGTGTGTCCCTCCACATAGGCTCGGAAGCGTTTCACTGCCAACATCGCCGCTAAACATTCCTGCTCGGAGACCGTGTAATTTCGCTGGGCTGGGTTCAGCTTGTGAGACATGAAGGCTATAGGTCTCTCCTCGCCGTCTTGTGCAACCTGGACTAAGACTGCTCCCACCCCATGTTGACTCGCGTCACAATGGATTGAGAACGGTTTGTCAAAGTCCGGGCTGTGCAGTACGGGGGCTGTAGTCAGACTCTTCTTTAGCTCTTCAAAGGCTCGCAAGCTGGGCTCTTCCCAGACGAATTTACGTCCCTTACGCAGCATGTCGGTCAAAGGAGTGGTTATGGTGGCATAGTCACGTACAAAACGCTGGTACCATCCGCATAAACCTAAGAATCGGCGTAACTTTTTGGTGGTCCTGGGTAGTGGAAAAACGTCAATCGCTTGAGTCTTTTCCGGATCGGTCTTGATATGGCCATGCCCAATGATGTGACCTAAATACTTCACCTCCGTCATCACGAACTGGCTCTTCCTTATGTTGATGGTTAATCTTGCCCTCCGGATGTGTAGAGCCACCTCCTGAAGCAGGTCGATGTGTTCGTCAAAGGTCTCGGTTATAAGCAACAGATCGTCCAAGTAAACGAAAACTTGGTGCCGCAAATGAGGTGGTATCACCTTGTCCATAAGGCGCGTCATTGTTTGGGGGGCATTACACAATCCGAATGGCATGGTCACGAATTTATATAAGGGCCGGCCTGGGACTGTGAAGGCTGTTTTCTCCTTTGAACCGGGGTCTAAAGGAATTTGCCAGAAGGCGTCCTTGAGGTCTAAGCTCGTGATGAAATGGGCTTTAGGCAATCGACTCAAAATGCCTTCGATCAACGGTAGAGGATATGCGTCCTTGACTGTGACGGCGTTCAAGCGTCTGGCATCTAAGCATAACCGGACCTTGTTCGGCTTGACAACTAAGGTGACTGGGGAAGCCCACGCGCTCTGTGATTCTTCGATTACGCCTAATGCTAGCATTCGATCCACTTCGGCATATAACGATTTTTCCTTCGCCGGAGATATGGCGAAATGTCTCTGTTTTATGGGTTTAGCATCCCCCACGTCTATCGTGTGGAACACCAGGGCAGTCCTCCCGAGACCTTCTTTCTCATGCGATGGAAAAGCCGATATAGCCGAGTCTAGACGCAGTTGCTGATTTACATCTAGAGTATGTCGTAGTAAGTTAGTGGGTTGAGATTGGTCAGGAACGGTGGTGACGGACTCCAGGGTCGAACCGGAAAATAGTGCCGGGGCCAAGTTAAATTTTCGAACGAAATCCACTCCTAGGTGAAGATTCTGGGTTAACTGAGGTATGATGAAAAATTCCATAGGTTTAGTTACTTCTTTAAAGGTGACATCCGTCATAATTTTTCCCACTACAGAGTGACGAGTTCCGTCCGCCGTGCTTAACCAGGAGGTGAAATGACGGATTTGGTCCGCGTGCTTTGCCAGTACCTCCCCTGCAAACTCGGCAGATATGCAATTCACACTGGCTCCCGTATCGACTAAGCCTGATACTCGTTTTTGCAGGAGGTGTACTGACGCATATGGCCGAACATCATCCCTCAATAATTCGTCTAGGTATATGTCCTTCAACACTTTCCTCGACTGCCTGACTTTTCTCCAGAAGCTCCGCATCCGACGCGTGGCTCGCTTGCTTCGCGGTGGGACATTTGTAGCCACCTCCTCATGGAAGATGCGCTGTCGAGTAGCCAAGTAATTCCGCAGCCTGACATGAAAAGGTTTTACATGCCAAGGAACTTTCGCCTCGCTATCATTCCCTTGCGCGTTGGCCTCGGCGAAGGAAGGCGTCGGTTGTGGAACTTCGGGAGAATTGTGGTTAGCGGTGCGAGTCAGCAGAATTGGAGTCATGTTGGAAGCTGGGTCATAACTAGTGATGGGGTCTGGATTGGTTCGTCCGGGGTTTAGGAGTGCCGACGGGTGGTCGCGGCACTCGGTGGCAAGTTTTTTCGCCCTTTGCAATTTGCACAGTCAGGTGCGTATGTGTCGGCCTTCCCGCATCGGTAGCAGAAAAGCGTTGGCTCCGCTGGACATGCATAGAACCGGTGTCCCGGTTGTCGGCAGTTCCAACAGACCGTCGGGCTTGTAATTGCTTCAAGGGAGGGTCGATCAATCAATGCTGGGTCCTCGAGCTCCGGTGGTGCTCCGCTCCTCGGTACTGGTACTGGATCAGCAAGCAGGTGGTCAGCTGCCATCAACTCCGCGGTGTGATGATTTCGGGGATTTGGTCCCGTTATGCGAGGTTGTGGACGGAAGGTACCACGCCGCTCATCCAAGTGTTCTTGTCTCCGGGCATGGAGGCGCAATCCCTGTATGGTGTTAATGGGGAAATGTAGAAGGCTGTCCTGGAGATCCCAGCGCATGTTCTCTCTGATAATTTCTACCAATTCGTCCTCGGGCATGGTATTTCGCAGGCGAGTGCTCAATCTCACTATACTGGTGTAGTACTGGTCGAACGGTTCGTGAGCGCCTTGTTTCCGTTTCTTTATTTGCTCCCTTAGCTCTCTCTCAGTGAAGCCATCCTCAAATCGATTGCGGAAGGCTGCACTGAAAGAGTGCCAAGTGGGACGTGGCGTTGACTCTTTAAAGCTCCAGTACCAGTCGGCAGCGTCGCCGCTGAACAAAAGATGTGCATGCCGGAGGAAGGCCGAGGAATCACCTCCCAGGGTGCTGGATACCAACGCCTGAATCCGGAAAAGGAACCGGTCCGCCGATATCATATCGTTGAACCCTGTAAAGTTCAGGCGCCAACTCTCCATGATACGAGGCGTCGGGTCTCGAAAAAGTGCCAATGCGTTCCCGGGGGGAATCACATCCTCGATTGACCTGTTGTACTGAACGGCCTCGGGGGCTGGAGGTACCAACGGAGGTCCGGTACTGTGTCGCGGTCTATATTCGGGAGCTCTGGGATCCATTCCCGAGTTCCTTGGAGGTGGGACCCATTGCTCGGATTGTCGGGAGTGGGGCATAGCCACACTGGGATTTGGCTCCCATCCAAGCGGAGTTCTCACGCGACTGGGTGGTTGGCTCATAGGGAGATTCTGGAGCTTTCCCTCCAGGTTGCCAATCCTTTCCGACATATCCCTCATCAACGCCACGAGGGTGTCAATGGAGTGGGCGGAAGGCATGGTTGTCACCTCGGACACGACACTTGCGGCCGAAACTTCACCGCCTACTGCTCCTTGCAGGTCTAAGAGTGGTTGGGACTGTTCAGCCTCGGGAACTCCTTTCGCCACTGCTCCACGCGTTGGTAGGGGCGTTCCGAGGGGGACGTCTAGGGCAGACCGATCTATGGGTCGCCGGCATAAGGGACACAGCTCTGACGTGAGGAGGAGCTGTTGTACACAGGCACGATGGAATAGATGTCCACAATCCAATCGCACGCTGTGTACGCCCTCCACTACGTCTTCGAAACAGATTCCACAGTTCGCGGGTTGGACCGTTTTGGACCGGGTCCACCGCTTATCGGGCGTCCGCTTCGTTGCCATTTCGTGTGGGTTTATTATGGGTGGTTGCTAGTATGAAACGAGAGAAAAAAAAAATATAAAATATACTTATTCCTACTAAAGTTTATAAAATAATAAAAGATTTTAAATATTATCACTAAATTAGTGGCCGTTAGTGGCGAGCTAATGATAGAGGGGGGAAAAAAAAATATTTGACAGTCACTTTCCTTTTCAGTGGTCGACTCCTTCAACGGGAAAAGAGAGTGCGTGGTAATCTGCCGAAGAAAGGGTGCTTTTGGTCGATTTACGAAATTTATCCCCATACCCACATACATTACAAACCGTTTCTAATCTACGTTAAATAACTCGACGAGACAAGTGGTAGAGCTACCGTAACGATTTTAGTACGCGGTCAAAATTCCCGACGCGTGGAAGCATTCCGGGCTTCGCAACTCCAGCATACGCCACCGAACGTTGAACCGATACCACTCGTCTAACACGCATAAGAAATAGTTAGAATCCTTCCGCGACATAAAGGCAAGGTAGCCTTCTATTTTCTTGAGAGTCCATGCTGATAGGTAAACCCATCAGACTGGCAGTTCCATCAAGAAAATAGAAGGTCCTTACAGGGGTTAACCTGGGACAACACATCGGAAGGATTCTGTCGCGAAAAAAAAATCAAACAAAGGAGAGCGGAAGCTACAACTCACGTGAAGCGACTGCGAGTGTGTATCACACAACTCCACTGCTCCTGATAGTGGGACTCGAGTACCCAAGTACCTTACATCCTCCGTAAAGGACCAACTCGTCAGAAGACGCGAAGTTCTTTCCCCCTTAGGATGTTTTGGGCCCCACGTTGGAAGCCATTTGTAATGATTTTCTACTTTCAGATCGAACGCGGAACCGACCTCTCATCGGTTCTAGACGTTAAGTCTGAGAAGTGCCAACGGATGGTACCAACAGGTCAACCAATCCGTGCACCGTAACCCATTCACGCGGTGACTGCTTGTCGGCCAGCTAGTTCGGAGAGGATTTCGGTCGCGGGTCTCCGAATGGATTACGCTCAATTACAATATTTCAGTCACCTGAACTTGCCCGTTTTCCAAACGCGTTAACAAGTACTCATCCAGAACGAGAAACCTACATTACGTTAATCCTGGATGTGATCTATCCACAGATCTCAAATCAAAAACGCTACAAAATCCCATAGGCGCGTTACCGAATCACCGACGCGGTACCGAAAAATATGCTACTCGAACTTAAACCGACGAAAACTACTCTAATGAAATGACGAAACAATCAAAGGTACCGCGTACCGCGCGCGACGCGAAACCGACTTCAGCGGATTTGTCGAAACCCTACCCTCGCGACGGCATACTTACCCTACACTCTCGGTTCCCACTGAAAAAGAACGGGCCACTGAAAAGGAAAGTCGTGGTTAACGTTTTAGCAATTCATATTATTTCTACTATAACTTGGTTTCATTTTAAGTTTACATTAAATTTCTTCTCTTCACTTTTTGAACTTAATCTTAAACATTCATTTTGCTATTACACTTTACAAAATAATCATCTCATAATTTGCTTGACATCTCTAGAAATTTGATGAGAAGTGATTGTTTAAAATTTTTTTTTTTATAATAATTATTTATGATTTGTTTAAATTTAATTAATAAATAACACAATATTAAACCGAGATACCATATATGTACTAAAATGATTAATAAAAGTCTAATCCTTTGCTAATTATCCAGTAAAAACGGGAGCGAGGGCAGGAATACTTGTAATTTTAGGGAGTAGACGGGAAATCGGATTAACTACGAAAGAAGGATTTACGAATCTCAAATAAGATCGGAAATATTGTGTTACTGCTCTAAAAAAAATGTTGTGTACTATTCCGGTAGGCATAATAGCGCAATATGCAAAAAAATAGCATTCAAAGTAAAAAACCAATAAATTTTGATGTTCAAGCTACACATTAATAATAAATTCTGATTACCTTCGTATTGGTGTGTTTTTTATTTTGACCGCAACTTAGTCCATAAGAAGAAAAATCTTACTTTTTTTTTATGCAAAACAAATTACTATCTAGCAGGTACATTATCCAATTTCCATTTCGACGCTACTGTGACAGATACGAGTTTTCGTTAAATGGTTTAATATTACAGAAATTGTATTAGGTTCAATTATCATCCATGTTTAACTTTAAATGCGGAAAATTCAAAATTTAGCCCATCGGACTAATACATGAATGGAAAGTGCACAATTAAGTCCATACTTTCAAGTATCACATTACAAATTTATGAACGCTAGCTTTTATTAAATTCTAGAAGTACAAAAATATCCATTTGACGATTCATTGGATATAAGAAATATAATTTTTTGTTGTTTTTAACTGCCCAAACGTACCTATTACAATTGGAATTCGGATTGTATGTCGTTAGGTAAATCACATAAATTCTGGAGCAGTAAGCTGACTTCTTAAAATTACATTTTGATACCTTCCCAAAATTAATTGAAGGAGCCGTTACGCGATTTTTGTTCAAATAAAGATCGCTTGGATACACACACCGTATACGCCAACACAACGTATGTTTTGCGTTACTATTCTGACTTACTATCTCGCCTCATAACTTCACCGTCGAGCATAGGAATGCGATAGGATTGTGAACTCAGCTTATCGAAAACTCGCTTGCATTCACTTAATATCCAACAAACGACGTTTTGCTTGGCATGCGTGTGTCCTTTTATTGTTTAAACAACAACACTCAAATCACATAATCGAATTTCTCTATGGATTTTCGCGTGTCATTCCATCAGATAATTTATGCAAAGTTCATCAACATCAGCTGATGATTAACTCCATATTTTCAGGATATCCGGAAGGTTTATCAAATCCACTAAACCATACACTTGTGTACAGTCTTTTTTTTTGCAGAGGTCAAGTTGGGATATTCCAATGAATTGGTTTCCTTTTTGCAAGCTCATTTATATTACACCACAGGATAACTAACAAAATGTGATTCCGACGCACTTGGGTGCGTGGAAAACGCCCAGTTATAGAGGATAACGTTCAAGGTGAAAAATCGCTGTTAACAGCAATGTATTATTAGCGATATGTCCTCTGGTGGCTTTATTAAGTTAAAAGCAAATGATTATGAATTGCAATGTAGAAGCCGTATTATAAGAACTGCTGAAAAAAGCACTTCTCGTTCCATTTCGTAGGAATGTTTATTATGTATTTTGTTAATGCTTTGAAAACTTAATTTAAACACATTTCAAACTATGCAATCACTTCAATTCACTCCTTGAAGGTGAAGATTTTTGGCTGGTAACCTCTTTTCGAGGGTCAATTTCACCCGCACCATGCATTCACTTCCAATTTCTAGGAACCCGATGTCAGAATATTCGTGTAGTTGTTGTGCAATGGCCGAAAGTAAAATTCCAAAAAACTAGGTGAAATATTTCAAAGCAATGTTCATTTGGTTCACGGGAGGAAGAATTAAACGGACGAATCAAACTCTTATTATTGCCCCCAAACCATTTCAACTCCCAGGTACACGATCCCACACAAATCTAGGAGCCGGCCTCGCTCTGATCCTGATTCCCTCGTTCTTTGTTTTTATCCCAGAACAACAAAACCTACATACCTCGAGATCGCTTTACCTTCCCTCCTTTTTGTCCAAATCATAAATGTGGAGTTGCGTGATGATCCAAATGATGCAAATTGTTTGCCGATGGATCCCCGCCAAACAGCTGATTGGAAACGACGATCTGTTTTGAAATCTCGAGCAATTTCATGAACCAAACGTGGAACGGTAATTTACGGATCACAATTCTGTGGACTCCTGGTAACGACGAAGTTCTCGAAGAGCAACCGTATCGGGACGATAACGATGTGGTTTCTTTACACCTCCTGTCAATGGTAGTCTCGGTACTTGACTGTTGGTTGCAGATGGAGTTTCTACGTTTCGAATTATGCTACAAACATGAAAAATTACAAATTTTACATATCATGGATACGAATTGTTTCATCATCCCTACCGTCACGATCTGTTCTAGCCTGGGGCAATGTTCCGTCTTCAAGTAGTTTACGAACGCCTGTATCAGATTTGTCCTTGCATACATAACCTGTTAACCTTAAATAGTATCCAATGTCCAAATATTTAAATGCTTCCTCAGTGGTGCCCATGAATCCTCTAATAACAACGTACGTTATGTTTGGATATTTTCTTAATATCTCCAAGACATCTTCTTGCGCTGATCGTTCGTGTATTAAACTAGTTTGGCTAGACTACAAGCGAGATGCAATTGCTTCTCGAAAATCTCCTTCGCCGCCATGTGGCTGTCAAAATCCCAGGTTGTCACCTCGGACAAAACATATGTGTGTGGAATGGCACGCCATATGGCGGCAATGTGCCTCTCCAGTTGTCGCCAGTGGCATAGTTTTCTCGATGGCCACGGTGGAGGGGCATTTCCAGATGGCTATGTCTCGAAAT
The DNA here is from genome assembly GCA_963969285.1 of Odontomyia ornata. Taxonomy (NCBI): domain Eukaryota; kingdom Metazoa; phylum Arthropoda; class Insecta; order Diptera; family Stratiomyidae; genus Odontomyia; species Odontomyia ornata. The sequence continues at coordinate 88,749,827 of OZ017742.1, forward strand.
GTGCCGGGGTTTGGGATTAATTCTATATTTCGAATATTTATATCCACAGATCTAAATATTTGGACAGAAAAAAAATATTTTCTGCACAACAATATCCGCACGACAGATGAAGTCCGCTGGCACTTCGAGGACATATCCATCTGGCCGGTTGCAAGGGTTCGGGATCGGAATCACTTCGATTCCCGGGCGTAGGCGTCACCTTACAATCTATATGTCAAAACCAAGATCTTGTAAGATAACATTGACCTTTTGATCAATGTATCTGGAATGAAAGAGTCGTTGAAGGGCCATTACTACTTTTTGTATTTTACTGAGCATGATTTTTACATGTTCAGTATAGCATAGATACTGATTGAGATGAACGCTGAGGTATCAAACACAGGATTTATGTGGAACCCGTTCTGAAATACCCTCACCAGCCATAATATGGAAATCCTTCCAATTACGTTTCAGGTCTTGACTGGCCCCCTACAGCGTTGTCTGAAGCAAAATTGCTTCGCAATCCTGCGCATTGATTTCCATTCGCCGATTGCCAGTGTAGAGCTGCACACCATTAAACATTTTTGAAAACCTTTCAAGATCTTGAAGTCGCGCGTTGTCGGCAGATTTCCATCAGTTACAACAAATGATTTCTCGTAAAATATATTGGCAACAAGGTGTCTGGGGAAACTTTCCTGAAGGAGTTTGAAAATTATTCCATCTAACCACACCATATCGAAGTCTTTCTCCATATCAATGAGACACGCTCCAACATAATTGGGTATCTGTTATCCACGATTTCAGGAATGCACCTCTTGGATTATTGTTGGGCATAATGTATGCTTGGCATTCAGGTCACCAGCAAGAATATAATAATTATGCAGCCTGTTCAATTCGAGTGTTTCAAACAAGGAATTGAGCTCATCCTTGAACTTGAGAACATTTCGACCAATTACATAGGCAGAGATAAAGAAGAAGTTATCCCCACCTGGCAGTTAAATTTTGATAACGGACACTTCAAGAAATTCAAAACTTCTAACCAATATCCCGGTGCCACCATCCCCATCACCGTTTAACCTATCGTCTCTTACGTATTCAAAATCCTCAAATGTAATAAAGGGCCATGAATTCATGTGGGTTTCAGTGAAAAGCATGATGTCAGGCTTTTGCCTTATAAGAAATTCAGGGAGATAGTCACATTGATGTAGAGTAACAATAAAGTTGACGTTGACCGAGATGAGACGAAGCATATCCATGGAAATGCGACTGGATGACAAACTTATTTTGAAGCAGGTTGGCCTAAACGTAGAAAACGAAATTGATTTTTTGATCCTGCTTATTCTTTCTGAAAGGGTTCACTCTGTTGGAAAATTTTGAGGAGCAGCCCATTATTGCCACTTACATTATTTATTTTATTTACATTGTGGTCTGCTGGTCCTCTAGCAGCAAGTGCAAATGATACCCCGGGCTTGACGGAGCTCGACTATTCACGCTACGTCGTCCTTGAGTTTGCTTTGGGGAAAATTCAGCTTTTGCATTTTGATATCGAGGGTATCCTCAATATGACACACAGATAAGTTTTGTTTTGGTTCCATCTAAGCCAATTTGCATTCACTACGGGCATGAATATCTTTACATTTAACGCACTGATAGTGCATGGCACAATTGGCAGCCGAATGACCGAATTTTTGGCACCTGTAACACTGGTTGACCTCAGTTTTTTAAAGACGCTCACACCTCCCAACTCTAAAGTTCAAGTTACTTACCTGTTGGGGGCACTTGGACTGCTATCGTTTGAAAATTTGTACAAAATAAAATGGTGACACTTTGCCTTCAATAGTTGAGCTCCTTGTAGCAACGTATTTCACACTAATGAATTTAACAGCTGGTGCTGCTTCCTATAACATTTCAAGGAGATCAACTGTATTCTCCCCACAGTTCAAGCCCTTCAACAGAAAAGTTTGATTTTTCTCTGCATTTGGCGTGTATTTGAAGTGGGGAGCTTGTATACTATTAAAAGCATCTTTCGCTATGTAATCAGCCAGTGTTTTTGTTTTAATTGTGAGTTTATCAGGGATCACCCTCTTAGCTTCGAAATTATCTATCTTATGTTCTGCTGCCAATAGCTGAACCATATTTGTCTATTACATCTCGACTACATATGACAGAAGTCAAACGTTGATGGAAGTTGAGGGCTACAGGTCGGATCCCATGAGACTTAAAAGGAGAGTTCATCAGGGTGACCCTTTGTCTTCGTTTCTTTTCTGTCTTGATTTGGACAAAGTTTTAGCGAAGTTCCCACAGGAGATTGGATTCGCCTTGGACGGGACTAGTGAATTCGATTGTGCATGCTGATGATGCACTTCTTATCTCCTCTACTGAGGCTAGCATGTATAGATTACTTCGAATAGCTGAAGTGGAAGCGAGAAACATTGGGCTAGAATTAAAGGCAAATAAATGTATTGCCCTTTCAGTAGTTCCTACGGGCAAACAGAATACTTTCATCTATCTGGCGGGCTACCCATCACACAATTAACTCCCTCGACGGGTTGTGATTTTAGGCCGATGGGTCCTAAGAAAGCAGGAAGCTCTCCACATAAGGAGTTGAGTAACATTACAAAGGCACCGCTAAAGCCCTAATTGCGTTTAAAGATCCTACGCCATTTCTTAATCCCACGTTTTTATCATGGTCTTATTTTGGCAGGGGAAACTTAGAGCCCTCGACCGGCAAGTCTGTGAAGCTATTCGAAATCGGCTTCGACTCCCAAATGATGTCTTCAATCCCTACTTCCGTGCTGCCATCCGTGATCGTGGTATTGAAAAACCATCGTTTGAAACGACAATTCCTGATCTCATATACTCTCGTATGTGTGGCTTGGAAGAATCGACTTCACCCGCGGCTAATACTGCTTTTTCAGCTAGGTTTGTTCAAAAATCGATGGTCTGCGCAGTTAAAGCTAGCACGCGGCAAAATGGTGAAGTGTTGCGAACGTTGCAAACTATGGCGGGCTGAACACCTCCAAAACTCCGGCGACGGGCGAGGGTTAAAAGAATGTCCTGTGACACAAATATCGGACTAAAGCAGGGAGATGATACAATCGAGCCAAGTGGTAGCCTATTTGGATATCAAAATTTTGTCACGGTCATTAACAACCGCCAAAGAACTTTTCCTGAAACTTGACAGTGAAGCAAAACTGCAATTCAATGAGGCTTAAACAAACATCATGACGCAGTCGAGAAAAAATACCTAAAATATTCAAAATATCACACTTGGCGAATACAATAACGAAAATGTGGTCGAACCAAATAACGAGAACCAGTAATGAAAGAGACGAAACACGCCAAAGAATACAGCGCGCAAACAACATTTTTTATTCAGTTTTCACGATCTTGAAGACCAGCTGAATACAAAGGAAAACAAAGCTCCAAATATACAAATCTGTGACAAGGCCGGTAATATTTTATGGGTGTGAAACATGGACCCTAACCCAAGCATCCACAAACATATTGAAGGCCTTCAAGAGAGGGGTCCTGAGGCGAATAATCAGGGCAAAGCTAGACGGGAAATAATGGCGAATTTGACACAACCATGAGCTGTATGAAATTTTTGACGAGCATTGAGGTCTCAAAGATTTTAAGCCTGCGGAAACTGCAATGGGCTGGCCACGTGAATCGTATGGACAAACCATGGATACTCAAGCAAGTATTTGTACGAATGCGATGGAATGTAATAAACAACGTTCGAAGTTTAACGTTGTACTAGAGGTACATTGTCGTCCACAGTAGCGATTGCTGCGCTACAGTACTCCCTACTGAGTGACTTTGGCAACTATTGATGACAGCTGATGAAGGTGCCAAAGTTACAGTAAACATTCAATGCGAAGCGATGGATGTGGGTGCCATTTGCTGCGACGAGTGGCAGCAGTTCCTAGCTGGCGGGTATGTCCTTAATGCTGTTGGTGGAGCATTGAATGGCGGCAAGACACGTATCCGACTCAATGGCGAGTCTTCGTATTTCCTGTGATGCATGTGAGGAGCGGGTGCTGGTAACTGGCGGTGATGCTGGATGCGCAACTGGTGGTGACGTGCCGGTAGGCGGCCCGACACGTATATTGTCTGAAGGTGAGATGGTGTGTGAACGAGGATGCAAGTTGGAATCCGGAGTTGGCGTGATCGCTGGTGCCGCTTGGATTAGATCGCCTGAGGTTGATGATAATTTTGTGTCTGGGGGCATCGAAATCCGTGGCGAAGTATTGTGAGCAACTGGTGAGGTAACGCGGGCTTCAGGCGTGTGGGCTCGTGATTCAGGAGCGTTTTCGATGAATGCAGGTTTGAGTCGTTCCGTTGATACATTGACCGCTCTCCCGTTGATATCGATTTTGAATAGTACCTCGGAGATACGATTTAGCACCTTGTGGGGGCCGGAGTATGGCTGAGTGAGAGGCCTTTTTACTGCGTCGTTTCTCAGAAAGACGTGCGAACACGTGTGCAAATTTTTGTTTACGAAGGTCGCCCTGTTATTACGATGTACTGGTGGCATCGTGCGCAGGTGTTTCATTGTGGAACGAAGTTGTGTGAGGAACACGTGCGGGTCCGCCCCAGAGGTTGAGGGGGCCACAAGCTCTCCTGGGAATGTAAGCGTCGTTCCCTACAACATTTCCGCACTCGAAGCCCCGATATCCTCCTTGAATGTTCCACGTAGGCCCAAGAGGACGGTACGAAGCACGGTAGGCCAATTTGGGTTATTCTCGTGGCACGTAATTGCAGATTCGAGCGAGCGATGCCAGCGTTCGACCATACCATTGGATGCGGAATGATACGGCGATGTCCTATTCTTTTCACATCCTAAATACGCTGTCAAGGATCTAAATAGCGCCGATTCGAACTGTGTGCCCTGGTCCGTTGTGATAGTGCGTGGCACTCCGTAACGAGCTACCCAGTTATTAAAAAATGCCTGCGCTACCGAATTTGCCGTCTGATCGGCCAACGGGATAGCTTCGGGCCACCTTGAGAAGCGGTCGACCATCGTAAGGCAGTATTTAAATCCCTGGGAAGGAATTAACGGGCCGACGATGACGAGATGCACGTGCTGGAATCGTTCTTCGGGCATCGGGAAGGGTTGAATTGGATTTTTTTGGTGCCGGTCCACTTTAGAGCGTTGACAGGGAATGCAGTTGCGAGCCCAACGGTGGACGTCCTTTTTCATGTTGATCCACACGAATTTATTTGCGAAGGCTTTTACGGTTGTACGGCCGCTTGGATGCGAAGGCTGATGGAAAATGTCAAAAATTTTCCTACGGAGTCATGCGGGTACCAGGAACCGAGCTTGAGGCCTAGAAGTGTCTATGATCACTTTAATGTTGTCGTCCATTACGATCTGGGTTAGCTTGAGTGATGTTGTATTCAGTCGAATGAGTTGCTGGGTTTCGTCGTCGTCCTGTTGTTTCCTCGCTATGTCTTTGACATCGATAGTGGATGGGGTAGTTATCATTTCCAATCGTGAAAGAGCGTCTGCTACTTCGTTGCTAGGGCCCGGAATTTATCGTATATCAGTGCAGAACTCCGATATAAAATTTAAGTGACGTAACATTCGAGGAGACGCTTTATTGGCAGGTTGAGTGAACGCGAAGGTAAGTGGCTTGTGGTCTGTTAACACATGAAATTGTGTGCCTTCCACATAATGCCGAAAGTGATGGATGCTGTCGTAGATGGCAAGCAGCTCACGATCATAGACACTGTACCTGGTTTCTTCGGCGGACAGTTTCCTTTGGAAAAACGCGAGAGGCATCCAGCGCTTATTTTGCTTCTGTTCCAGTACTGCCCCTACTGCCACGGCCGAGGCGTCAGTTGACAATCTAAGCGGCATATTTGATTTGAAATGCACTAGCATTGTGGCCTTGGCTATGCTGTTTTTGCATTGGAGAAACGCGTCTTCAGCTTCGGGTGTCCAGACGATGGGTGTTTTGTCGTTTTTTCTTGCCTTGACGCAGAATTTATTCAATGGTGCCTGGATGTCGGCTGCCTTCGGTATGAAGCGACGGTAATAATTTATGGTTCCTAGGAAACGACGAAGTTCATTGACGTTGATGGGTTTCTTAAAATTTAAAATTGTTTCTACCCGGGATGGCGGGGGTGAGACACCGTTTGGGCTGACCAAATGCCCCAGGTATTCGATTTCACGCACTCCAAATATGCATTTTGCGACGTTCAATACTATTCCGTGCTTCGCTAGTCGTTCGAACAATTTAGTGAGGTGTTCCATGTGCTGAGCCTCAGATTCCGATGCCACCAGGATGTCGTCTATGTAACAAACGCAGAAATCCAATTCCCGGAGCACACCGTCCATGAAGCGTTGGAACGTCTGTGGAGCGTTTCGTAAACCAAACGTCATGACCGTAAATTCAAATAGGCCGAACGGTGTTGTAACGGCCGTCTTCGGAATATCCTTTTCCCCGATGGGAATCTGATGGAAAGCTTTTAGCAGGTCGATCTTTGAACAGGTTTTTTTTTCCATTAAGCTCCTCGGTAACATCTTGTATATGCCGCATCGGGTACTTGTCCGGTACTGTGGCGTTGTTTAAGCGCCGGTAGTCACCACAAGGCCGCCATGATCCTTCCTTCTTGCGCACCAGATGCAGAGGACTTGCCCACGGACTGTCCGACGGCCAACAGAGTCCCCGATCCAATAGAAATTTAAATTCTGCTTTGGCTGCTTGCAGTTTCTCCTTCGATAACCTACGCGGGCGTTCCGCTATGGGGGGTCCGGTGGTGTTGATGAAATGATGAACTCCATGTTTAATCGGCGTTGGTACCGCGGGGGGGGGTGGGTTAGAAATCGTTGGAAATTTCCGGAGCAATGCATGGTAACGCGTGATGTTGCTGACGGTGAGTACCGAATCGTGTTGGTGTTTGTTAATGCGACCTCGCGTTGATGAGTTTGTTGCCGGATCAACCAGTTGCCGATTTCGCAAATCCACCAAAAGTCCAAAATGGCCCAAGAAGTCAGCTCCAATGATCGGACGTGACACCACAATGAATGTCCATTCGAATGAACGCTAAAAACCGAGGGACAATCGCAGTGTAGTTTTTCCGAATGTGGCGATGGGTGTGCCATTGGCCGCAAAGAGTTTGTAGGGTGATTGCTTACGGCTGCCTGCCAAACATTTGGGAATGACCGAAACATCCGCACCAGTGTCGATAAGAAATTTTAATTTCGTTGAGTTATCGTGTATCAAGAGGCGACTTTGTGAAATACCACCAGCTGTCGCCTGCAGGGCTAGTGGCTCGACTCGTTTCCCGCCCTTGATTCACGGAAAGAGCATGGAGGGTGACAACGTCTAGCTGCGGTTCCGAAACGTCTATGATAAAAGCAGACCTTTCCTGGCGATTCCTTGCGCGGTGGTGCCTTGCGTGGCCCTGAGTCGTGGCATGTGTTGCAATTTGCTGTGAATGCATCCGAGCGGATACGATGAAGTTCTGCTCGGAGTTCTGAAACTTGCTCCACCATTTCGCTGTCAGTATTCTTGTCTCGCTTGGAAAGGATCTCTGCGCATCCGTTGCTTCGTAGGACAAAATGCGATCCGCCGCCACGGCCATCTTTTCTAATCCCGTGAGCTCGGACGCGACAAATATTGCGCGAATATTTGCGGGAAGACGCTGCAGCCACAATGATTTGATTATCGCCTCCGGCATATCGACACATGCGATTGACTGCATTTTCCGCAGGAGTTGTGATGGGCGCTGGTCCTCTAGGTCGCTGCGATGAAGGAGTTGCTGCCGACGTTCGTTCTGCTGAAGCCCGTAGACCGAGAGGAGTCTCGTTTTAATTGCGTCGTACTTGTTTGTTTCTGGTGGCGCTCTTAGAATATCGGCCACCTGGGCGATCACTTCGATTTCGAGTTCTGATACGACCTTGTCAAAGCGCGTGGCGTCGTTTGAAATTTTGTTAGAGCGAAATTGGGCTTCGACTCGAGTAAACCACTGTAATGTGACGCCTACGCCCGGGAATTGAAGTGATTCCGATCCCGAACCCTTGCAACCGGCCAGATGGATATGTCCTCGAAGTGCCAGCGGACTTCATCTGTCGTGCGGATATCGTTGCGCAGAAAATATTTTTTTTTCTGTCCAAATATTTAGATCTGTGGATATAAATATTCGAAATATAGAATTAATCCAAACCCTGGTACATTTCGAGACATATCCATTTGGAAATGCCCCTCCACCGTGGCCATCGAGAGAACTATGCCACTGGCGACAACTGGAGAGGCACATTGCCGCCATGTGGCGTGCCATTCCACACACAGATGTTTTGTCCGATGTGACAACCGGTGGATTTGACAGCCACATGGAGGTGATGGCAGTCAGTATACTTTGATTTGGACAGATGTCAGTGAATTTGGCGCCTCTTGTTGGACGTAAAAGTCGAGAAGTGTGTATGAAAATAACGGGTCATGGTAATTGCAGCTATTGTACGGACATTGGTTTATCGTTTGGCTAAGTAACAGCAATAAGAAAGTGAGTGATGAAAAACTATTAAGAGTCATCTTACCATGTGTTGTTTGTAGTTACTCGCCCCATGAATTGGATTCGCCGAAAACACCGAAGGAAATAGGAGCCTTGGACAAACTTGAAGCTTTGCACTCTGATAACTATTCTTCAAAATGCTTGTTGTAGTTCTTGGGGACTTGCACATTCCACATCGATGTAGTAGCCTGCCGTCAAAATTTTAAAAGCTATTGGTTCCTGGGCGCATGCATCATATCTTATGTACCGGCAATTTATGCACGAAAGAAAGCAATTGCTAGAGGCTGAATCAAGTGCCGCACAAAATCAGTTGCTGTACGAGTTTCTGACCCATTTACTGCGACAGAAAGAAGATCAACAGGCTCAAATTATGAAAGAGGTTAGTTTAGATAAGAAAGACTTAGAAAGTGTTAGCAATATTTTGTCTAGTGTGAGCGGAAAGGCACAAGAAGATAATAGTCAGGCGAAAGGTGACCATGCGGGTGAAAGCAGCAGTGCTGAAAAACCATCAGCAGTGGCAGAAGTTGAAGGCTTTAATAGTAGCATAACTGGTCTGGTTGATACTAGTTCTAGGAGTAATTTTCTTTCTCGCAAACGTCGAATGTACTCGCATTTCGACGACTTCGTTTCATCCTATTTTTCAGCTCGAAGTCAGGAACTATATCTAGGCACTGATTCCAGCCAACTGAACGTGCTGAAAATTTATCGAGTTTTAAGTGTTGATAAATTATTTCTTTTATCCATCTACAAAAATTCTGAAGAATTAACCTGCTAATCATATGATTATCTGAAAACGCTGGCAAATGATGTGCACATAGTTCGTGGTGATTTTGATGAGAATCTCAACTATCCTGAGCTAAAGCTCATACTGAAAAGTAAGACAAGTACCCCATTGCACATACACTTCTTTGCTTTAAGGGGACCGTTCTCGGAAATGAAAGTAAACACTCAGATCTGCAAACACATATTCACAGATGAAAACAATGAAAGTGAATATTATTTCCTACCCTTGCCAGATAGTTCAGAGTGCAATCGGTTATTGGCAGCTAAGGCAATTAACTTTAGATTGCTAATGCTTCTTCTAGCTAAGTAATAAGCTAAGTAGAGAATTAAAAATGAGAATAATAATTGGATGATCTATAAATATATTTTTAGGGATTTTATTTAAACAAAAGAAGAAAAAGATTGACAAAATTCTATTTACATTTATTATTAGATTTATAAAATTTTAATATATTTGCTAGATATTTGTTTCGTACCATTGGAGGATAATTAATAGCTTGTCAAACTCAAGTTAATGATTTGTTGCACTATCTATGTGATACGTAGATGAACCAAAATAAATATTAATAATAACGATGAGATGTGCTATTGTCGGAAAAAAATTTATTTGATGCAATATTTATTTTCTGTCACGAGAAAGAAGTTTAAATAATGTTGATGATTACTTTTTACTAAATGATTGATGGCCCTTTTTCGAAAATTAAACTTTCTCGCTGTTTCTTTTCTCATTAAAGCTTCCTTAACATCCTTCAAAATCATCCACGATAAATGCTCCTTTCAAATGTAACTTGAACGATTATTCTAAAAAAAAAAAAAATCCTAAATAATTGGTAGTTCCTTCCAAAAACAGTTCCAATAATAATTAATATTGTATTTCTAATACAAGTCCACTAAACCATTCTAAGTTTTACTTAAACCAAGATCAAAATGACTTGTAGATTTTCAAAATAACTAAGGTGCGATACAACAAATATATATCAAACAGATAGAACATCCATGAATCAAGAAATAACTATAAATAAATGAGTATTGTTAAGCTACATAGCTACTTAATTATAATATTTTATTCTAATTTCACTTATATTTAAGAGTGATTTATGCTGTCGTATTTTTCTGAGGATGAAGGTTGAACGAAAGATGTAAATCACATAACGAATTTAATCTGGGTATTACAATATGTAACTTTTCAAACCTCCATTCAATTTTTTTTGATTTTATGATCTGTTAGATTTAAATAGTTTCATGTAAAGTTCCTTGCATATACTGAGTGCAAAACGAGGTTCTAATTTTTCGACGAAACAATTATTTCCATTAGTCACATAGCATAGGAGTTTCAGTAGACTAACATTTGATAAATACGTATAATAATTAATATGAGAGCTAACTATGATTAAACTTAACATTACTATGAATCAGATAATTTCAGATTACTTAAACTAAGTTGCATGAACCTAATACTCGTACTTCGACAATAACTTTATATTGCTTTGATTGCAAGCGATGTTCTAGTTTTCCTAAATTCACTAAATCCTCAGTTTATAAAACATAAATGCTTAAACTAATTCGCGTGTATGTTTCCTCCTAATGATTTACGGGTACAATGACTGCAAAAGTTAAGTTTTCCCATTATATAAGTATTAGGGAATTTTTGGATAATTTAAGTGCATGTATAGATAATCGTAGATAAACATAAACTTGCATGAGTTTCTTTAGTTTTTTTAATGGGAATAAATTTATCTTTCTCAGCGGATGGAGTGTAGTGAGTTAAGTTTAATATATTGAGCTTTATTTGAAAATTGTATTCTATCCCAAATTGGTCGGTTAAGACTATACCTTCAGAATTACTACTCTAAACTTTAAAATAGTTAAGCACAAGTGCTCCTAGGGAAATACCTTAGTGTAGGCATTTCTCTTGGATTTATACTCACCATAATTAGTAGAATTACAAGAACGAAAACGTTTAATAACTAGAAGTTAATGAAATTGTTTGATTTTATACTTACATCGATGTTTTGTTCAATATCTTTATAATTATTAAAAATGAATTGCTAAGATAACCCACGACTTTCCTTTTCAGTGACTCGTTCTTTTTCAGTGGGAACAGAGAGTGTAGGGTAAGTATGCCGTCGCGAGGGTAGGGTTTCGACAAATCCGCTGAAGTCGGTTTCGCGTCGCGCGCGGTACGCGGTACCTTTGATTGTTTCGTCATTTCATTAGAGTAGTTTTCGTCGGTTTAATTTCGAGTAGCATATTTTTCGGTACCGCGTCGGTGATTCGGTAACGCGCCTATAGGATTTTGTAGCGTTTTTGATTTGAGATCTGTGGAGAGATCACATCCAGAATTAACGTAACGTAGATTTCCCGTTCTGGATGAGTACTTGTTGACGCGTTTGGAAAACGGGCATGTCAGGTGACTGAAATATTGTAATTGAGCGTAACCCATTCGGAGACCCGCGACCGAAATCCTCTCCGAACTAGCTGGCCGACAAGCAGTCACCGCGTGAATGGGTTACGGTGCACGGATTGGTTGACCTGTTGGTACCATCCGTTGGCACTACTCAGACTTAACGTCTAGAACCGATGAGAGGTCGGTTCCGCGTTCGATCTGAAAAGTAGAAAATCATTACACCACAATTCCGGGTTGTTCTGCCAAAATGGGGGCAATTTACCCGCAGCCACTTCGACTCTGAACACTTTGACGGGCGAGTTACTGCCAGAGTCACACTGCACATTGCCGCCATTGTCCAACTCTTGAAATTCATCGTCTGACATTTTAGCAAAATGAAAAATAATGTCACCTTAACCGGGGTCACCACTGTACGAATGCGATGGAATGTAATAAACAACGCTCAAAGTTTAACGTAATACAAACAACATTTATTTCGTACAACAAGAATTAATTACATTAGGTATAATAATGACGTATACGACGCGCGTGGTTGAATGCTGATGATCGAGTGTGTGCTTTTTGTACTTGGTTCATTAACTTCCTGTATCGTTTTGTACTAGAGGTACATTGTCGTCCACAGTAGCGATTGCTGCGCTACAGTTTTGTACTAGAGGTACATTGTCGTCCACAGTAGCGATTGCTGCGCTACATATTCTTTGGGAGAGCTGAAGGGCGGCGACCATTAGAAAAACGTTCCACAGTGCTCGGGATCGAGAAGTGGTGATCTGCAAGAGTGGCATGAAGTGCCAGGCCATCTGAACGAAACTGACCTGAAAAGAATGCTATGAAATGAATCTGTAGTGGGTATAAAAGCTAATACTAATAGCAATTTGCCACAATGTGAAATATATATTTAGTGGAAGCAGTCTCAAAAATCATTTCCGAAGTCGAATCGAAGTCTGAGTTACTGGAATTCATAAATTCAAAAGTTTGGGGACCGATGCGCGTTCAATCACACGGTCAATCAAAATATTTTGTCACGTTTGTAGATGACAAGACATAATGGTGTGATGTATACTTTTTGAAACAAAAAAGTGAAGTGATGAAAAAGTCCAAAGAATGTAAGAGTACGGTCGAAAATCATACAGGCTGAAAAATCAAAACATTAAGCACAGATAACAGAAAGTAGTACATCAACAGCGAGTTTTCAAGTCTCTTAAAGCATGAAGGTATCAAGCATGAATTAACCGTCGAATATACCCCTCAGCAAAATGGAACCGCTGAATGAAAATAACGCACGCTAGTTGAAAGTGGATGCTTCAAAGTGGATTAGCTGCAAATTTTTGGACAGAAGTTACTCTGACAGCGAATTCTGTTAGGAACCGATGCCCATCACGCATTCTAGACAGTAAAATACCCTATCATCTGTCCACATAAATTCAGTGCAGTGGCGACATGTTGGATAAAACTTCCGGAAAAAGTAAAATTGCATGGAAATCAAAAAAAAAATTATTTTATCAGATACAAGCTTCAAGCTAAGGCATATACGCTTTGGAATCGAGACGAGAAAAGAATCTACAAAAGTCGAGATGTGAAGTTCTCTGACAAGTTCCAGCAGAATTGCCAGATCAAAGACTTTATAGGCGAGGGTAACTTCGAAGAGTGCAACGACGCAATAGAGATTGAACTTCTAAACAAGTCGACGAAAAGAGAATCACCATCGGATATTATTAAACAAGATGTCGAGAAGACGTTCAGGAAAATCCCTGAAACCCCTAAGGTTTCTCAGCGAAAAGAAATGATGAAAATAACACTCCAGAAGCTGAAACAGGTGAACACATAGCAAACATAATTGAACAACACAATCCACAAACCGCTGAAGTTGCACTCGGTTGCCCCAAACGGGAAGAATGGAAGGCTGCAATGTTACAAGAGTATGGAGCACTCCAGAAAAACAAGTAGATCGATTACCAAATACGGAAGTCATGAAGACTAAGTGGGTTGTACGCACAAAACGAAATGCAAATGGATCAATCGAAGGGCGAATTACAAGACTCTGTAATGAATTTCGAAATGTCCGTGTAGGACACGGGTGCCGATGGTCTGGCACAAGTGTCAGCGAGCTAAAACAACACCGAGCTCAGCTAACTAGCTTCGCTTAACGACCGCGTACGCGTGCTTGACGACTAGCATTTGCGGGATCATATGAGGCGGGTTAGCTACACTACAAAATACTTATCACGCGTACTCTACTCTACAAGACGTACCGATCAATTTTTATTATCTTTAGAAATTTTCTATTAGGTGTTAATTAAGGTACTCTACAGTAATTCAATATTTTTTTGCCTCGTTAAAGTTAGCGGACACGGAGGCTTGAGAAAACGCAAACATTACACAAAAAGCAACCGTTACTTTCTCCGAAGAAGGTCGTTGCATTACAAGGGGAATGTCAAACCTAAAGATGTTGAAGTGGCTGAAGTGAACCACTCATCTCTGCGTAAAGGATGGAAACTTGACGGATGTAGTTTACTTTACACTAGTAAAACAACAAACTAAGCAGTTTCGACGGGGTGACCACCTTATCTCTTCAGGAGCAGCCACTCCTGATCACCACGGGGCTGCTCGACTGCTTATGTTTATTACAACTCATTGTAAAAGGTTTTGCCCAGGCGCCTGGAATAAGTTACACCGAAATATTTGCAGTTGTAGCACATATGAGCTCCATTCAGGTGCTCATGGCCATATCTGCAAAATTGAAAATGAAGATTCATCAACTGGACTTCATCAATGCATACCTGAACGGTGAAATAAACGAAGATATTCACATCGAAATACGCAAAGAATTCCACGAAATTTTAGACGAAAACGAACGAAAGCAGTACACTCCCGAGAAAGTGTGCAACATTCAAAAACCACTCTACGGCCTGAAACTATTAAGTAGGCAATGGCATTGAAAGTTGGACGAGAGGCTACGTGAATCAGATCAGCATCCTCTCAGCACTGATCCTTGCGTATACATAATCTACAGCAATGAAACACTTAGGGTTGTGTATCCACATAAGTACATGAACGAAATCATCAAACGCTTTAATCTGCAAGATGCCAAAACTGTGTCAATGCCGATGACACCCAACGAGCAGCTCACGAAGGAGATATCGACAAGAAGCCCAGGGGAGATGTCGGAAATGGAAAACATTCCATATCAAAGTTTAATTGGTTCGCAGATAAACCTGGCAGTGTGCAAAAGACCAGATATATCACATGCAGTGAGTTCGCTGAGTCAATTTAATACTAACTTCAATCAACAGCACTGGACAACAGTTAAGAGAGTCCTAAGATATTTGAAAGCAACAAGCGCCAAAGGATTAGTTTTCAAGAAAACTGGGGAAGACTTTTTCGGCCACACTGACGTCGATTGGGGTTCGAATATCAATGACCGAAAGTCATACACGGGCTATACCTCCATGTTCATCCGTCTACAGTAGCCCTATCAACAACGGAAGCCGAGTACATGGCAATCTGAAGTGAAAGAAGCAATTCACCTGAAGCTTTTCATCAAGGAAGTCTTAGACAAGCAGAGCAAGGTCGTAATCTTCAACGATAGCCAAGGTACCGGAGAACTGACTCGAAATCTGGCTAAAAGAAAACAAGGATATCATTATCAAATACATTTCAACCCAAAAAATTGTGCGTAGACGTATTAAGAAACGGTTTGTGAACACCAAAAACATAACGATGAATGAATTAATGCAAATAACATAGGTGTCTTGTTTGATTAACGTAAAATATAAAACTTTTGAATTATATATAGCCCAGTCATATTAGGGCTTTCACCTCGGAATGAAAGATAATAAGCTGCAAATTGGTATGAACCTTTGTTTTGTCATTCTAAATGTTGTCTCAAAAGTCACAATTTCTATCGTGTCCGCGTCTCAAGATATTCAAGGTCAAAGGTCACAAAAATCGGTTTTTCGCGAATATCTGGCTTCCTATCGGTTAAATGAGATTTGCATTTATTATAAAAGTTGTAGGCTATAAAATTCCCTACAACTTTTGTTTAAACTTTTTTTTCATACGACCAACCGTTTTGAAGGTAGAGCGCGAAGAGTGCACATCGTACAGTCATATACGGCCTAATGCAAGGTCAAGCGTGAGTTATGGTTATCAGTACGTTATAAAGTCAATTATTTACTTGGAAATTATAATTATTAAACAATGCCTATTATTTATGTACTAACTATTAATTATTTATATTTAATTAAAGTAAGTAACTTGATTATTTATATATAATTATTCATATTTAACTATTTAAGTATAAAATATTATTAATTCTGGATTATATATTTTAGTTTTATTTTAAGTTAAAATGATAGTAAGAGTATATATTTTACACATATTTTTATTTATTATTAAATACGGCATAATATACATTTATCAAAATGTGAGTTCAAATATCAAAAGTATCTTTGTTGATTTTAATTGTAATGAAATTGGAAATGGAAGCTAATTATCTTCTTCTTGTTCGTCGTCTTCTTCTTCTTGTCGCTCAAAAATGTTCGATTCATTGTCATCATCCTCATTATCTGTCATGTTCATCTCCAAACCTTCCAGAATATCGGGATCATATGTATTTTCTTCATCGGGATTACTTGGATACAGTGAAGCGTTGAGGCAAGCTTGTCCGTTGCACTGGCCGCAAGCTAAAGAACATTGTAGCCCTGATTTTCTGCATCCACAGCGGGAACCACAACCATTTTTGCAATTGCAAAATATTACGTTTAGTAGTTCGGCTGGTGCTGGAGGTAATAACGTTCGTATGGGCTCCAGGATTTCATTTTCAAGCATCCAGCCCCATTCTTTAGGTTCTAAGTCCTTCCCTAACCACGTTTGAATCTGGTAGTAGACACGTTTTATGTGTTGATATACGTTTTTGTTTCAACTACAGATGATCTGATGTCTTCCCTAATAATAGCCGCAGCAGCTTCTACAATCCGTAGACGTTCTTCTACAGGAGTACCTTTTTTTATTTTCGTACCAAGCTTTTGATAATACGTTAAGCTGTGTATCACGGAAAGATATAATTGTAAATGATCCAATTTTTTTTGTGATTATTATATCAGTTAAATACTTTTGTTGTAATTTTGTAATAATTGTCTTATCGTCAGGTATGTATTCCGTAGGGACATCTTTAAGTTCTTTCAAAGTAAATTGAGAATCTTCATTATTTTCTATATAATAAAAAATCTCCTTCATTGCTTGAGTGACTTGATCATCTTGGCGAGGCATTTTATCTGCAGATGGTACTCGGGTTAAAAAGTTGGTATAGCAAATAGTATGATACTTTGCTTCAGCAGCGATCAAATCATACTCGTAATATATACGTTCCTTTACTAATTCTCCTAAGGAATCGTTTCGTTCTTCTGCTCTCTTAATTACGTTGTCTTTGAATGCAAGAGTACTTACATTACTTATTGTCCGTCTATACTTTAATTTTTTTTTCTTTTCTGCTATTTCATCAGCTTCTTGGCCACAAAATAAGCATAACTTTCCAAAATCAAAGACTTCATTTCGTTTTTTACGAGGTGCACTTGACGTTGAAGGTTCACTCTCATCTGTGCGTCGTTTTGATGCAATAATAACATTTTTACTCGTGTACACTTTTCGACACTCGGAATGCACATTTACAGAACTTAAAGTATTTAAATAGTCTATATGTCCATCATTTCTTTCAATACTTGCAGTTTTTAAAGTTTGTAAACCACGTACGACATTCACAGAAACACCTTCTGAAAGTTTCTTATCACATATAAAACACAAATCAGCCATAGCTCTTAAAACCGTACGTCCGTAGTTGCAACGGTACAATTTCAAACTAACGAATAATCTTGACTCATACAAAGTGGAGAGAGTGGCCTTGAATACTATAGAACATCTGTCCCGGCAATGAATAGAAAAGGGCATAGGGTAGGGACAAGTATTTCCAGGTATATAAGTATTGAGAAATTTACGCGTTTTAAAGAAAAGATATATAATGTCGTGTTAACTTAAAATAAAACTAAAATATATAATCCAGAATTAATAATATTTTATACTTAAATAGTTAAATATGAATAATTATATATAAATAATCAAGTTACTTACTTTAATTAAATATAAATAATTAATAGTTAGTACATAAATAATAGGCATTGTTTAATAATTATAATTTCCAAGTAAATAATTGACTTTATAACGTACTGATAACCATAACTCACGCTTGACCTTGCATTAGGCCGTATATGACTGTACGATGTGCACTCTTCGCGCTCTACCTTCAAAACGGTTGGTCGTATGAAAAAAAAGTTTAAACAAAAGTTGTAGGGAATTTTATAGCCTACAACTTTTATAATAAATGCAAATCTCATTTAACCGATAGGAAGCCAGATATTCGCGAAAAACCGATTTTTGTGACCTTTGACCTTGAATATCTTGAGACGCGGACACGATAGAAATTGTGACTTTTGAGACAA
The DNA here is from genome assembly GCA_963969285.1 of Odontomyia ornata. Lineage (NCBI taxonomy): Eukaryota > Metazoa > Arthropoda > Insecta > Diptera > Stratiomyidae > Odontomyia > Odontomyia ornata. The sequence goes on from OZ017742.1 coordinate 88,768,010, forward strand.
CATTTAGAATGACAAAACAAAGGTTCATACCAATTTGCAGCTTATTATCTTTCATTCCGAGGTTGACCCCTTTTTTTACCTAATATGACTGGGCTAATAGTTTTTAATCGAAATGAAGTAAAAGACAAAAACATATACGCACACCAAATTTTCGGTGACTTTAAGCAAACATACGACAGTATTGATCGTAACGTACTGTTCCAAATAATGCTTTGCTTAGGCATCCCAGCCAAATTAGTCTGTCTTATTACCAAAATGACAATGACGTCGACGACCTCCCAAGTTCGCATCAATAACCAACTCAACGATGCCTTTGACACAAATATCGTACTAAAGCAGGGAGAAGGGCTGGCCTCATTGCTATATAATTTGGCTGTGGAGGACGTCACAAGAAAGCTCCCTGTCGATACACGAGGTACATTACTATACAAGTTGAGCCAAGCAGTAGCCTATGCGGACGATTTCAACATTTTGTCACGGTCATTAACAACTGCCAAAAAGCTCTTCCTGAAACTCGACAGCAAAGCAAAACTAGTAGGGCTACAAACCAATAAGAATAAAGCAAAGCTCATGATGCAGTCGAGGAAAAATACCTCATATACACAAAATATTGCACTTGGCGAATACAATTTGTGTATTTAGGCGCCAAAATAACGAGAACCGGCAATGAAAGAGACGAAATACGCCGAAGAATCCAGCTCGCAAATGAAGTTTTTGAATCAGTTTTGACGATCTTGAAGACCAGCTGCATACACAGAATAACAAAGCTCCAAGTATACAAATCTGTGATGACCTGTTCTATGCTATGGGTGTGAAACATGGAGCCCAAACCTAGCATCGGCAAATATATTGAACGCCTTTGAGCGACGGGTCCTTAGGCGAATAATCGGAGCGAAGCTACAAGGGGACCGGTGGGGAATTCGATACAACCATGAGCTTTATGAAATTTTTGACGAGCCGGAGGTCTCAGGGATTGTAAGACTGTAATCAACTGCAATGAGCTGGCCACGTGAATCGTATGGACGAACAAGAGATATCCAAAAAGGTATTCGTTGGGAGAACCGAGGAAAGGCTGGTCTGACCCGGTCTACGAAGTTAGTTCATCGCTGCTTGGATTTCGAAATTGGAAGAAGCGGTCAATGGACCGACACAGTTGGAGGTGCGTTTAGCAGGGAGCGAAGGCCCGAGAGAGCCTGTAGTGCTACGAAGAAGTATTAATTTGTTTGCTAAGAAATGCGAAAAATAAACAAAATAAAAACTAAATGAAATTTTTTGAAGGAAATAATTTAAATTTTTTATTTCATTTTTGCATTTCATCATAATTTACAGAAACTTTTATTTATTAAAAGCATGATAGATTTTCTGAATTCATACTCACAAAATAACTCTAAGACAGCCATTTCAACTATAAGTAGGTAAGTATTGTTGGTGGCATTGATACTGGTATAAATAGTTTTTTCGTTTCAACTTTCTTCTTAACATATAAAAATTCACAACTTTTGGACCTATTTTAGTTTTAATATAAGATTGGAAATACAATATTACAGGTTGAAGAGTATGGTTGTTGGCAGCTTTGTTAACTTTGTGTTGTTTTTAAAAGATCTTGAAATACCTGATTGATATATGAGTGAACGATTTTTTTCAATTACGGAAATGATATTGAAATAGTTCATTCTTTTTTATGCCATATTTGTTCTAGATTTCATCAACACTAAACAGTTTTTCTAAAATATGAACATGCAAAGCGTTCTGTTTTTCTAGTTTAAACTTGCACCACTTTTGAGTAAATTAAAATTAAATATTAGTGTCAAAAATAAGTAAAAGCCAAAAGATTATTCAAAATTTAAGTAACTTTCCACAGAAGATTATCGTCTTTATTTAGGTATTGTTTCCCATTGTATTTATGCAATTTAGTTTATTGTTCAAGATAGAGCTTATCAAAAAGATTGAATTTTGCTAATTTACTTGCTACTTTCTTCTAACGCGTAGTGACAAGGAATTTATTACTAATCTACTCACGCGTAACTCTTTACTTTTATTGTACTAATTTCTTGTGAGATATCATCAAACGTCTAAAGACCAGCTAACATGTTATTTTTACTTTGAAACCTTACACATATCCATTTCATAAACTTTCCAACAATTAGTATATTCTACATATCAGCAACTTTAAACTTCACTTAGAAATTAAGCGTTGCATTTGAAAGATGTACGTAATGACCCGCACCTTATTTTCAAAATTTCTAAAGGTCATTTGGTAATGGCACCTGTTTAAGGCTGACATTAATCCCGGTTTTCTTTTCCTCCTCCAACTCGGATATAACGAATTGTTTTAATTCCTCGTATGCATGTTTTAGCGAATCATTATGTACGACGCAATGAAAATTTCCAGGTTCATTACCTAAAATATAATTCAACATATAGTAGGGCATAATGGCGAAGGATTTTTAATATTTTATACCGTATTTAATTTCATGCTTTGCTGTCTCCAGTCGAAGTTTTAAGCTTTCATCGGATTCCGTTCCACGACCTCGCAAACGATTTTCAAGTTCTTGAATAGATGGTGGATTTACGAAAACTAAAATTGGATTTAAATCAGAGTGGCGAATTTGTTCGACTCCTTGCATTTCAATGTCCAGAACGCATACTTTTCCTTGTGCTTGTACCTGACGCACTGCATGTTTACTGAAAAGTAATAAAACGGTTTGGTTATTTAATTTTTGAAACTAAGACAATACGAGTTGATTAAAAGGAGATTGAAGAGAGTTTTTACTTAAAATAACCTCTGTGATGAATAGCATTTAGCAGGACCCAAAGAGTATCCTATCTGAAGACGGACGTTTGAAGTTAACAATCACAACTACCTCAAGTTGTCTGCGTAGGGTACTGGTCAGACTGCTTATCCTGTAAGCTGAAGGTCACTGATTCAATCTCGTTGGTGACAACGAGATTTATTTCAAGTGATTCTTTGGACTATAAAGCCGTTCAGTTATGATGCGCACTGGTTTCAAATCAGAACATGTCGAAGCTGGATGGAGGGACACATGGCCAACGCGTGGTACTGACCATGCCACCTTCTCAAGTGCAAACACATACGATCAAGATAATGATATACTCTAACTATTTCTAAGCGAAGGCCCAAATGGGGTTGTAGTGCGAAAGCAAAAAAACAAATTACCTCAATTGCGATACAGTGCCAGATTACACGGTTGTTTAGTATATCTCCTAATTCAGTGGCTATCTTGGTGCAATGGCAATCGAAAAAGCTGTTTGCAGGATGAACACGTGCTTTCATGATGTTTGGAGAAGGTTTTTTTTACCCTAGTGGAAGTCTTTCTTAAATCAGATTATGCACAAATCAGGAACATTGCCTTATATTGAATCAAGGAAATCGGCAGGTATACTATACATTTGGATCCTTGAGTGTATGCCAGGCGACCGAAAGAAAACTTAATGAGATACTCTAAATATCTCTAAGCGGAGGCCCGAAAGGGGCTGTAGTGCTAAGAAAAAAAAAAATATATATATTAATACGCTTTGAGATATGTTACTTTTCTGGGGTGGGCTTGTACTTTAGACCAAGGTTTATATATTGTTACATGTGCAAATAATTCTGTGAGCTACTGTCGCAATTTTTCCGCAACTATCAATAACATCATGAATCAATAAACGAATGTACTCTAAAGCACAAGAATCCACCAAGCACCGATCATTAAGAATTGCTCGAATATTCCAGGTACCTCCCGTCAGAACATTCGCCAATGTACGAGAAATGGATTGAATGACTAGAGACCCCATATAAAGCCGACTTGAATGAATCGGGGGATTATTAGAGCCGCGATAGTAAAACTGCGATATAGTGAAGCGCGAAGTAAAGGCCATATTGGTTAATAGTAAAGTGATATAGACAATTGAAATATAAATTTATGGATAAGTGGAAAATAACATTTTAATTAATTCTTGTAAAATAGTTAAATTAATGATTGTGCATTCTAAGTAAATAAACTCTTTTAACTTAATTTAAAGACAGTGCATTTTCACTTTCCCGGAACATTAAAATTATCGGCCGCGAACTCTAACACGCGACAGTGGTCAGAAGTGAGAAAGAAAACTTCGAAAGTGAAAACTTTTAAACATTTTTAAAGTGCACAATAGTGAAATTTAACGTGGAAACTTGTGGAAAAATAGCCGAAACAATAAAAATGCCAGGAAGCTTACATCAAAAATTAATGAATTGACTATATCGGAGCTTAAGGAGGAGTTGGAACAGCGAAATCTGGCTACACAAGTTACAAAGGCCATACTGATTGCACGCGATCGAGTCGGAAGGTGCGTATCTGGATTCGGGTGAGCCCTCAGATGCGGAAAAACGCGCAGAAGGTGGAGAAGCAGAAACACCAAAATCAAAGGAGCCCGAAAATGCGCTGATGCAAATGTTGATGGTGATGCAGCAAGAGCAGCCACAACAGTCATCCAATTTAACTGCGAAGCTAAATGAACAATCAGCGAAGCTAAATGAACAATCATCAAAGGTAGACCACAAGCTGAACCAACAAGCATCCAATGCAGACATCACACAGAAGCTGGAGAAACAGTCAACTAATTTGAAGGCAGATTGGCAAAAACAGTCTACCGAAATAAAAGCGGAGCTCGGTAGTCTCAACAATCAAATTAAATGCGTCGAGGAAAAGGTATACCAGGTTGAGGAGAGAATCAACCATGAGATCAGCCAGATCGAGGAGAGAATCAACCATGAGATGGAAAAAATGAAAAAGGAATTGGAAGCAACGAAGGCAGTAGTAACCACCTCACCAGCCTCGCTTATATGTGCAAAGCACATCTAGAAATGTGAAAGCACCAATATTCGATGGGCAAACGGTCTGGAGTATTTACAAAACACAGTTTGAAGCCGCCACTAGGACAAATCACTGGAATGAGCAAGAACGAGCAACTGCATTGATTCTTGCTCTAAGAGGCCCTGCTGCCGAGCTTTTGCAGACTATCCCCGTTGAGTTGCACTCAAACTCGGCTACTATAATGAATGCGCTTGACATGCGTTATGAAGACGATCATCTGAAGCAGATATATCGGTCACAGCTACGGCATCGGATGCAGAAGTCTGGCGAAACCCTACAGCAGCTAGCCCAGGACATTGAGCGACTGGCACTTTTCGCTTACCCAGCCTACGACTCAGAACATCGAGATGATGCAGCAACAGAAGCATTCATCAGCGCATTAAAGGACCAGGAATTGCAACAAGCCGTGCGTCTAGCTCAAAAGCAAACGGTTAAGGACGCATTGGCTTATAGTCTGAACTTTGAGGCAGCGAAAAATGTGACTCGAACCACTGCCCGGGTTCGCGAGGTAGAGGCAGACGAGTGCAGGTGTGAGCGCGTGGAAATTGAGCGAGACCCGCAAGTAAATGGTGCGCCTAGATGCTAGAATTGCGGAGCGAAGGGGCACCTAGAAAGAGACTGCAAGAAGTAAAGAAAACCGAGCTATTGTCCCGGGTGTGCAGCTAGGAGGAGATACAGACCGAGTTATGAGCCCAGAATGGAAGCCCTTCAAACTGAGGAGTAGGGAAACAAGTAAGAGCCAACTTCGTGGGGCAGAGGTTGGCTACGAGGATCGACGTCCCCAGCACCACCATCACCGTGTCAAGACTACATCGTGGAGAAGCAGACTTATGCCTTCCGAGTCAAGTTGACGGAGGGTATTGCACCATAACAATCGACATTGGTGCCACCCGTTTGATTGTCCGACCAGACCTAGTGAGGCAACAACTAATTCACAAGGGCAGGATTTCCTCACTACGGACAGCTACGGGAGTAACTGTCCCTGTCCATGGAGAGGTCAACCTCCAGATACAGTCGGGAGACCGTGTAGTCCGACATAACTTTCTGGTTGCGAACATTATGGATGACTACATTCTCGGAATGGATTTTCTGCGACCACATGGAATCACGTTGGATTTGGGCAAACGGGTATTGAAATGGCGGAATGTCGAAGTATTGTTAGAGGATCCTAGCGTCCAAATTCTCAAGATGAATGTGGTAGTATGTGCCGACACTGATGTATCGAAATCTTCCGAGAGCATTTTATGAGCCAAGCTTGATGGTGATTCTGGAGAACACCGATCTTATCCGATAGAGCCAACGAAGACGTCAGCATTGCGCAGTTTGATTGTAGGACGAAGCATTATAAGATACAAGCGTCAAAACGGGAAAAGTCATCGGCAGCTGCTAGCTTGTTTCCACCATCACCTCTTTGGAAGCTACTCACGACCATCATTGGAAACAGAGGCAAGACACAGACAAAGCCCGGGAACTAACGTCTGCAATATTGAAGCAGACCAAATCGCCAGTGCAGCTATTCAAGCGAGCCTCTGATCTGGTCACCAAATACTGCTGAACGAGTATGGTAACTCACGTCATAGATACACAGGGAGCCAAGTCGATTCGACAAGCACCGAGACGTCTTCCTATCGCCAAATAAGGAGAGGCCAGCGCACTGCTCTCGAACATGGAAAAACAAGGTGTTATCGAGCCTTCTGTCAGTCTATGGGCCGCGCCAGTAGTTCTAGTAAAGAAAAAGGACTCGATCTCAAAAGTGGCTAATGGCAGGGAGAAATCGACAAGAAGGACCGAGAGAAGACCGCATTTCCAGTTGGGACCGGATTGTGGCAATTTGTGGTAATGCCAGCCACCTTGGAACACTTGATGGAATACGTGCTACGAGGCCTGACCTGGAAGACCTGTTTGGTGTACCTAGATGACATCATTGTTATCGGGAGAACGTTCGAAGAGCATGTGCGGAACTTAGAAGAGGTTTTCTCCAGATTGCGACTGGCGAATTTGAAACTTAGTCCCGACAAGTGTACCCTTTTCGCAGCTGAAGTAAAATACGTGGGACATGTTGTATCAGCAGAAGGGGTCAAAACAGACCCTGAGAAAATTGAAGCCTTGAAAAGCTGGCTAACACCAAACAACAAGCGCCAACTACGAAGTTTTCTGGGTCTAGCGACCTACTATCGAAGATTCGCCAAAGATTTTGCCTAAATAGCTAAGTGTCTCCATCAGCTAACCGAGAAAAATCGTCCGTATGTCTGAAATGAACAATTCCCGGCAGCCTTTGAGACCTTGAGGGCGAAGCTGTGTGAATCATCCGTGTTGGCATATCCAAAATCCGGAAAAATGTTTGCAGTTGACGCCGATGCTAGCAACGGCGGGATTGGAGCAGGTCGATGGCGAAGAAAGCGTCCTCTCGTAATACAGTCGAATTCTCTCGAAAAATGAGAGGAACCACTTCGTGACCAGGAAGGAGCTATTGGCTATAATAGAGACCACCAAGCAGTTCCACAAGTACCTATATGGCCAGAAATTTGTTCTTCGAACGGACCATGCATCGCTGAGATGGCTACTTAATTTCAAAAACCCCGAGGGACAAGTTGCAAGATGGATCGAAAGATTGCAGTCATACGAATACGAAATTGTTCATCAGAAGGGCGGAGTTCATGCAAATGCTGACGCTCTATCTCGTCGTCCATGTCCAGCTAACTGCAAGCATTGCTGACGGATTGAGGAAAAGGAGCCGGTCGTTGATCTGCGTTTGATAACGGCCGAATTCGATGAAGGTTGGTCATAGGAGGAGATTCGAAATGCCCAGTTAGCCGATGAAATCAGACCATTGCTCGTATGGAAGGAGACAACTGGGCGACCTGAGTGGAAGGACGTTTCAATGCATGGCGCCACCCTGAAAAGTTATTGGGCACAATGAAACTCCCTTCAGGTGGAGGCTGGCGCACTCAAGCGGAAATGGGAAGCGGCGGATAGCAGCTCCTATAGGATGCAAACTATACTTCCCAAAAGCCGAATCCACGATGTGGTTAAGGAAATGCACGAAGGACCCTCGGGAGGCCACCTTGGTGTTAACAAGACCTTAGCGAAATTGCGGGAAAGGTTCCACGCACGAGAAGACGTAGAGGACTGGTGCCGTAGATGCACAATTTGCGCTTCCGTCAAAGGTTCAAAGCGACGACTGGGAGGACAAATGCAAACTTACAATGTGGGTGTACCGTTTGAAAGAATAGCTGTTGACATCGCAGGACCTTTTCCTGAATCCGAATGGGGAAATCAATATAGGCTGGTTATGGCCGATTATTTCAGCAAGTGGCCCGAGGTCTACCCCATTCCCAACCAGGAGGCAACTACTGTAGCCGAACAGCTAGTGTTAAATTGGGTCAGTAGGTACGGTGTACCTTGTGAACTACATTCGGATCAAGGCCGAAACTTTGAGTCACTGGTTTTTGGCGAAATGTGCGAGCTGCTAGGAATACAGAAAATGAGGGCAACACCGCTGCATCCCCAATCCGATGGAATGGTCGAACATTTCAACGGCAAACTCAGTAAACACCTGGCCAAGATGGTTGACGAGAATCAAAGGGACTGGGACCCACACATCCCACTATTTTTGATGGCGTACAGAGCTACCGAACATGCATCGACAGGCCAAGCTCCAGCCAAAGTCATTTTCGGAAAGACTATTCGTCTGCCGGCTGATATAAAGTTCGGAACACCCCTGAGAAACCCCAAACGATCTCGGAGTACGCAAGTGAGCTAAGACAACGGTTGAACCAGATACATCGGACAGTGCGAAAACACCTCGAATCGGCTACTGACCGCATGAAGACCAGGTATGATGATCTAAAGGCAAATTCTACTGGCTTCCAGCAAGATGACTTGGTATGGCTATACAACCCACAACGGCGAAAGGGCAGGTCTCCAAAGTTGTAGCATAATTTGGTTACAAAGCGAATCAACGACGTCGTATGCCGCATACAGGAACACTGTAAGCCAAGAGCCAAAGTGAAAATCGTGCACCTGGACCGTCTTTCCCCATATTACATCCAGGGAGAATTGACTACAACTGGCGACACATCTTTTCGGGGCGAAAAGAACTGAGGTGGGGGCAGTGTTACATGTACAAATAATTCTGCGAGCTACTGTCGCAATTGTTTTCACAACCATTAAGAACATCAAAAAACGAATGTACTCGAAAAACCGCCAAGCATGATCGACATCTGAAAGTGACGTCACTGCCCATTCATTAAGCAGCTCGAATATTCCAGTTAATTCGCCAATGTACAAGAAATGGATTGAATGACTAGAGACCCTATATAAAGGCGAGCTGAATGAATGGGGGGATTATTACAACCACGATAATAAAATTTGCGATCGAGTGGAGCGCGAGATAAAGGCGATATTGATTGAGTGATTGTGAAGTGATTTTAGTGAACAGCTGAATTAAAAATTTATAGACCTAGTGAAAAATAAAATTGGTGAAATTCTTGAATTAATGATTGTGCATTTTTTGGTACATAAACTTTTTTAAACTGAATTAAAAAAAAGACATTGCGTTTTCACATTCCCGGAACATTAAAATTATTGGCCGCGGACCATAACACGCGACTATATATATATATATATATATATATATATATATATATATATATATATATATATATATATATATATATATATATATATATATATATATATATATATATATATATATATACGAGTATACTCGTATATTGTCGCGTGTTATGGTTCGCGTCTTTCAAGTTAAGTTAAAAAAGTTTATTTACTAAGAAATGCTCAATCACTAATTTTTCACAATTTTCTTTTCACTAGTCTATCAATTTGTTTAACAACTGTATCACGAAAATCACTCCACTATGAATCAATCAATATCGCTTTTTAATTCGCACTCCACACTATCGCAGTTTACTATACCGCGGTTGTAATGAATCCCCCATTCATTCAGCTCGCCTTTATATAGTCATTCAATCCATGGATTGGATGACTATAGTCTCTAGTCATTCAATCCATTTCTCGTACATTGCCGAACTATGTGGAATATTCGAGCAGCTTAATGAATGGGCAGTGGCGTAACTTTCAGATGGTGATCATGCTTGGCGGGTTTTCGAGTACATTCGTTTGTTGATTATGATGGTTGAGAAAACAATTGCGACAGTAGCTCACAGAATTATTTGTACATGTAACACTGCCCCCACCTCAGTTCTTTTCGCCCCGAAAAGATGTGTCGCCAGTTGTAGTCAATTCTCCCTGGATGTAATATGGGGAAAGACGGTCCAGGTGCACGATTTTCACTTTGGCTCTTGGCTTACGGTGTTTCTGTATGCGGTATACGACGTCGTTGATTCGCTTTGTATATATATATATATATATAGATACATATATACATATACACACATACACACACACACACACACACACACACACACACACACATATATATATATATATATATATATATATATATATATATATTTATATATATATATATATATATATATATATATATATATATTTATATATATATATATATATATATATATATATATATATATATATATATATATATATATATATATATATATTATATATATATATATATATATATATATATATATATATATATATATATAAATATATATGCATATATATGTATATATACATATATATGTATGTATATATATATACATATATATGTATATATTATATATATATATATTTATATATATATATATATATACATATATATGTATATATTATATATATATATATATATATATATATATATATATATATATATATATATATATATATACAGGGTTTTCCAATAAGAGGTGTTATTTTGATATTAAAAGAAAAATGCCATTTTTTAATATAAATGATCGGATGTTTATTTCATTATAAAGAGGAAGGTATGCCGTTAATAGTGGAAAATAACATCAGGTAAATGACCACCACGACCACCCTTACAGGACCATATCCTTTTCACGAAATTTTCCATAACCAAATCGCAAAGTGGCTGCCCTATGTCCTCGATAGCCTCACGAATTCCATCTTTGAGGTCTTGAATCGACGCTGTTGGCGTAGACCTTCTCTGTCACGTGGCTACAAAGGAAGAAGTCGCAAGGTGTTAAATAACAAGATCTCGGTGGCCAATTGTTATCACCTCTCCGAGAGATAACACGGTCCGGAAACTTTTCCCGTAAAAGATCAATGGTTTCGTTGCTTGTGTGGCACGTAGCGCCGTCTTGTTAAAAGTAAACGTTGTCCAGATCAATACAATCCAATGCCAGCCATAAAAAATCATTAATCATCTCTCGATAGCGCAATCCATTCACCGTAACTGTTGCTCCAGCCTCATTTTCGAAAAAGTAAGGTCCAATGACTCCGCCGGACCATAAACCGCACCAAACAGTCACACAATGAGAATAGAGAGGCAATAACTCTTGGGTTTTCCGAGCGCCAGATGCGACAATTTTGCTTGTTGACGAAGCCACCGAGGTGGAAATGGGCCTCATTACTCAAGATGATTTTTCGATGGAATTCCGGATCATTTTCATGCATTTCAAGGACCCAATCAGCAAAGACACGACGTTGTTGATGATCGACCGGCTTGACTTTTTGTGTTAACTGGACTTTATAAGCCTTAAGACTCAAATCTTTATGCAAAATACGGTGTAATGACGTTTGTGGAATGCCTAATTCCAAAGAAAGACGAGGAATGGACAAACCTGGGGTTTCTTCAACGCTTTCGGCTACAGCAGCAATATTCTCGGCTGTTCTTGAGTGACGTGTATGGGTTTTATTCTTCACATCACTAAGTTGTCCCAACCAATTTCTGTATTGCGGTCCGACAAGGTGCTTCACGACGACCTAAAATGTTCGAGTTTCACGAACCGTCTCTGCCAAATTTTCACCATTTTTATAGTGAATTTTAATAATTTCAATGCGTTGTTGAAGCGTGTATCGTTCCATTTTTATTAATGGTGTAATTTCTACTTCTCAAATGTCAAAAAAATTACAGCTTAAAAAGTGACATCTACAGAAATAGCATGTTATTCAAAATAACACCTCTTATTGGAAAACCCTTTATATACAGTCAACCTCCGTTATAACGCAACGGTTTATAACGAGCCCTCGCATGTTACGAACATACTTAGCAGGTCCCATCTAATTTCTACTATTTTTCTTAGAAATAGTACGAACTTCTGGCTAATCATTATCGGATATAACGAACTTCTGGGTTATTATTATCGGATATAACGAACTTTTGGTTAAACAATTAGGGGAATACCCACATATCAATAATTCAGCGCTGGTTTATATGCTTGCGTAATTTGGGATTCCTCATTATGCATAGCTGGATTTCAGATTTCAGATGGCTATCGGTAATTTTGGCAAGGCTGACTGAATTTGGCAGCTCGCAGTTGATACCGCTGTTGTTTAAGTGTTATATATTCGCGATCGCCTGCTTTTTTTTTACAGTGGGACCAAATACATACAAAGTATGAGTGAAAAGCCAATGGTGTTTTGCCTAAAAGAAAAAGTTAACGGAATTCAAAGTGGAAAAAAACAAAGCGATGTGTGTCGTGAGAAAAATATAAGCAAGTCGACAAATGCGACAATGTGGAAAAAAAGGACGAGTTGCTTCTTGCCTTTGAAAGTGTAAATAGTGGGACAAAAAATGCGCAAATCGTTGCATGATGATGAGGATAAATTACTCCTGAAATGGTTCACACAACATAGATTGTGTAATGTAACAATTACTGGGGCTGTCTTATGGGCAAAAGCAGAAGAATGTGGTCGAAAAATTAATGACGAATTTGTCTGCAGTGAAGGTTGGATTGATAGGTGGAAGACACACTATAACTTTTGTAGCAGCAAAATTGTTAGTGAATCCGGATCCGTAGACACAAATGTTGTGAACAATTGGATAAGCACTGTTTCGCCTATAATTAAAGAGAGGATTGGCGATGATGACATTTTTAACGCTAACGAGGCCGGTATTTTCTACAAGTTGACTCACGATGAATCTTTGAAAGTTAAAGGCGAACAGTGCCAAGGTGGCAAATTGGCGAAGGAAAGGGTTACTGTTTTAGTGTGTGCCAACATGTTCGGCACGGAAAAACGAAAACTACTCGTTCTCGGGAAGTCACAAAGGCCCCGGTGTTTCAAAAACATTAAAAGGTTGCCTGTTGATTATTGTGCTACTAATCGAGCTTGGATGACATGGGAATGGGACCAAGAGCTAACAAGGAAAAAATGAAAAATCGCATTATTAGTTGACAACTGTCCTGCGCATCCAAAAATTGGGCAGCTGAATTCCATAAAGCTGGTGTTTATGCCGCCGAACACCAGTTCAAAATTACAACCAATGGATTAGGGTGTCACTTTTGTTGAACATTGTTCACAGCTGGTACATGCCTTAATGTCACATTACTTGACGCGATCAATCTTTTGCACAAATCTTGGCACAAAGTATGTACTGAAACAATAAAAAATGCATATAAACATGCAGGACTATTGGCGACCAACAGTAACGATGAATTTGATGAGGAGGATTTGTTACCACTATTAAGAAGCATTCCAAGCAGCAATACATATGAACAACCTCAAGATTTCTATGTCTCATTTGATTACCTCACTGCAGATGACAGCCTTTTAACCTCGACATTTTTAACGGATGAGGAGTTAGTTGCTGATATTCAAGCCATGGAGAATAATGGAAGCTCTGATAGTGAAACTGAGGACGAGTTAACTGAGGGTCCAGTTGCAACTACTACATCAATAGGGCAAAAACTAACAGAAGTTCGTCGATTTTTCTAGTTTCATAGTGTACCACAAAATATTTTAAATAAATTGGTAGAAATTGAAGCTTATACAGACACGCTGAAAATTCAAGAGCTTTAAACAAAAATAACAGACTATTTTAAGTAACGAATTTACGTATTCATGGATATTTGATATTATATTTCGGATCAATTGGAAATTGTGTTTGCGTTTTGGTATTATCTTGAAGTATATACATACATATTTATTTTGGTCATTAATGAAAATATTATTAATTTGCTTTAAATAAACTTACGGAAAAAATATTTCTTGGTTTTTGGTTTAATATTTGGATAAAACAAACTTCGGTTATAACGAACCAATTCTCACGGTCCCTAGAGGTTCGTTATAACCGAGGTTGACTTTAAGCTGTAAGTTTTTGAAAATCATTTGTGATGTAATCTTACCTTGTTCCATACAAATTCCCACTGAATTCAGCTGATTCGATGAACTCTCCCCTCTTAATCGCTTCTTGCATTTCATCTCGACTGACATAGTGGTAATGAACTCCTTGTTGCTCGCCGGGACGAGGTTTGCGTGTTGTGTGCGATACACTAGAAGTGTAATTAAAACAAGCAATTCTCAATACTTCACGTGAATTGTTATTTGTAATCAATTATTTCGAAAAAATTGACACAATCAGCCCACAATATTAATGGTGACTATTCTAGATGATAAAGTATGATAATATGAGGCATGTATTAGCTTACCTAAATCCAAATGTTTCGGGGAATTCAGCGAATAATCGTTTGAGAAGAGTACTTTTGCCCGATCCCGATGGTCCACATATGACTAATGGTCGAGGTCCATGTTTAACCATTGTGGTGATGGCTTTAAATTAAATGGAATAGAGCATTATATTTTAGATATATCAACTAAGTTACGCAAAAAGCGGTTAGGAATTCCTGGTATGAATTCATAAAACATCGGCAAAACAAATAAATTGAAGGATAAAACCCACACAAATGAAACCAACCGTGTCAGGAAAAGCACATTAAGCATTCATAAAGATTCTTGTTAAATGGATACAAGGAATTAACACAAAACTTTTCTAATCCTTTTACACATTTTATCATTCTGCGAATTGATTATACCATTATTACCTATCACTTATGTCTTGTCTCGAATGAATATTAACTTCGACTGACTTGAAATTGATAACACATTAATTTCTTATAGCTTGCTTAATTATGGGGTGTCTGTTTCTCGCGCTGCAGAGTTCAAATTTGTAAACAAAATTGTCACATTTCGTGCCCTGTTGCAATTTATTGTAGGTATGGACAGCACTTTGCACGTGGCTACTCTTGTTTGCTTATAGGGCTTTTGAATGTTACTTGGATTAAGGATGAGTTCAATAAATTGGTGGGAGTTATTGTGGATGGAGCAATTCGACTTTTACTGTTTGGGAAAGTGCTATTAATAACAAAAGATTGTACGTAAGTCGCTTTTATATCAACATGAAATACTGATAGATATTCACATTAACATGTTTTAGTGACTATTAACGAGATATCATAGATAAAAGGAATGAGTTCTACTTATGAGTGCTATCTCAAAATGATCCTCCACGTAGAATACAAAATTTTTCAGAGACTAAGTTGTACATGTAAACTTCAATTTTAAGACGAACTCATTAACCGGGAAAACTTTCAATTGCTTTTCAATTATTATTCAAAAAAATCAATCGAATTTTCGATAGGAGCTTCATTTCTGGTAAATAAAGATTTGACATTGATCTATTGGGATTGTGCCAAAAAATAATCAAGTTGATCAAGCCAAAGTAAACTTTTAGCTGAAGGATTTAAAATGAACTTACGGGGGTCATGTAGGGCAGACTATACTAACCCTGGCACCCTACTAGTTATTGACAAATTTCACTTTTTCATTCGTAATTAAGAGTTGCCCGTGCAAAAAATTATTTCTGAATGTTTGGTGCATTTATTTCCACTCAAAATTAAGAATATACCTCGAATGTCTAAATATCTAAGTAGCACCATCGTTAGTTGGCACAAGATATTTTGTAATAAATGATTCGGACAGTTCCAAAAAGGTCGTCGTCAAATTAAAACGTGTAATTTATCTATGGTAAAGCGAACAAGTAAACTGCAAGTGGTTGCTTCGCGTCCCGGATAACTAAAATAAAACAATTGTTGCGGATTTTTCGGAGTTTTGTGTGGTGTGGTGGATGAACAGTTCAAGTGCCCGGACTTCAGGGAACCTGGTGGTGTACCAGATTTTAGTGTTCAGTGTGTTGATAGGGAACCAGCGCGACTTTCATCCTTAGGCTGCCGGGCCTAACGAAACGACGTGCCGGACATCCTGTTCTTTAAGCCTAGTGTAGCACTAGGACACTCTTGGAGAGCCCTAGTGCAGAACCAGTGTAACTCACTCATGCAGGTGTCCGGCCTCATATTCAGGAGGAGAGGCCCTCGTGACGAACATTGGTGACCCCGACGTGGTATACAGCGTCAACCACGCCACACCCCCAAAACTCAAATATATACGTTTGCAGTGAGTTGAACTCAAGGCGATGGCAATGGTGGAACTAAAAGATCTACAGGAGATAGCGGATCGCCAGGATCAATTGGGACAAGAAATACAAGCCGTCCTAGTGCGACCAAAAAAGGATCCCTTTGTGCGGAAAACTCAAAGGCCGTATCTAGAGAAGGCATCTAGGGAGTCGGAAGAGGCGTGGAGTGCGTTCCTTGCCAACGACGAAGTTCTCAAAGAAGCATTTCCCGCGGACCATCTTTACATGTAAAAGGATTTCTACGCATCGATCGCTGCAATCTACAGTAGAGCTGAGGAACTCATCGAGCTCTATAATGAACCACAGCCGCCGGCTTCTACCTCACAACAGGTCAATAAGTTCGGAATCTTCGCAAGTGTCAACGACGCATCCTCGGCCTAGAACGAGGATGGGCTTCGCCGCGTAATTTGCAAGCAAAGTACCTTAATGGAGGAGGTGCATCAGTTTGTTGTCAAATTGAAGGAAGGAGTAGGTGACATCCAATCGAAGTCTTACTACTTGCTTCATATTCGAATGATGGTGGAATATGGAGGCATAGTCACAGGGAAATTATCAAATCTTAGATCACGCAGATTCTGCAAACGTAACTGGTAACGACGTCGAAAATACCAATCCTTAAAGAAAGAACTGCTGCACCATGTCATCTAAATGCAGCAGCAAATAGATAAGATGAATCCTGGGAAACTAGAGATCCTCTTGTACAATGGTAAAGCCATTAAACTGCCCAGAATAATCCTGCCTACCTTTTAACGGAGATTATTTGTAGTGGGCTCAGTTTCGAGATTTATACACGCGGCTCATATATAGGGTTTTCTAATAAGAAATGTTATTTTGATATTAAAAGAAAAATGCTATTTTTTAATATGAATGATCGGATGTTTATTCCATTGTAAAGAGGACGGTATGCTGTTAATAGTAGAAAATAACGTCAGGCAAATGACTACCACGACACGCTTACAGGACCATATCCTTTTCATGAAATTTTCCATAACCAAATCGCAAAGTGGCTGCCCTATGTCCTCGATAGCCTCACGAATTCCATCTTTGAGGTCTTGAATCGACGCTGGGCTGTTGGCGTAGACCTTCTCTTTCACGTGGCCCCAAAGGAAGAAGTCGCAAGGTGTTAAATCTCCAAGATCTATTCAAAATAACACCTCTTATTGGAAAACCCTATACAACCAAGCGATGAGTAGTTCCGAAAAAATGTTTTATTTGATCAGCAAACTAAGTGGTGAAGCCTTGAAGCTGATACTACATCTGTCAATATCCGATACTAATTATGTCGATGCATGGAAGCTTATGAATGATTTCTACAACAATCGCTGAGAATTGGTTAACAGCCCCAAAGTCATTTGCTTCCCCAGCCCAAATTTCCAAGCGAGTCGGACGGGAGTATCAAGGCTTTCTATGACACTTGGAGTGAATGTTTGCTGGGACTCAAAAACTTGGGAGTTCACACCGACGCTTGCGAACTCATCCTACTCTTCTTGCTTCGGCAAAAACTGGATCGCACATTGACTTCCATTTCATTCCTCCGCGATCTCCACATTTTGGAGGTCTGTGGGAGGCTGCCATCAAATCTGCCAAGCAGCTGCTCCCTACCGCAATGCATTACATTCCATTGAGAGCTCAGGAGTTGGCTAAAGCGGCGGCGGAGGTGGAGGCCATCTTGAACTCACGCCCGTTAACACTACTATCGTCCAATCCAAACAGCCAAACGGCACTATCTCCTGGGCACTTCTTAGTGGGAGAGCCTTTGACCAGCATCTCCAATTCCGCAGGACCGCCACCTGGGGCCAATCTTCATCAGCATTGGAAGCGGCTTGTCGCCATAAAATCCAACTTTTGGCAACGTTAGACGAGATAATATCTGTCACAACTCCAACATCGCGTTAAATAGAAGCATAATGCTCCGAACTTAGAGGTAGGAACCATGGTGTTTCTAAAGGATAACAATACTCCAGTTCTGCAATGGCCACTTGGTCGCATCGTTAACATCATTCGGGGGAGCGATGGCATCGAACGAGTGGCCGACGTGAAAACAAGCTCGGGCATACTACGACGCACCATAACTAACATAGCACCACTTCCCATCGAGCCAACCAAGGAAGATAATAAGTGCCTCACCGACCAAGAGTCTCCTCCCGAGGACCTGCGACCGATATCGGTCCCGAACAAGCCGGCACCGCCGGTCAAAGAGGCCCCACAAAACCATAGCAATGTCGATGCTCAACGTTTTGCTGGTACTACTTGCGACAATTGCGCCGACTAAGGCCAGTTCCCTCGTAACAATTTCCTCACTAGACCACAATTCTGGAATCTATTTCGAGAAAATAGGCGAAAGTCACCTCAGTTTCAACGAATGGAACCTGATTGTCTAGTACAACCTGTCAACATATTGGGCGGAGCCAAGCGTCATTACTCATAGAGTCGAACAACTAGAAGACCTCTGTAATACAATCAAGACACCTCGGATATGCGCCACCAGTGTCATAACTCAAAGAAACATTCAACAACATTCAAGATCGAAACGAATTGCTGCAAGAACAACGAGCTAGGCGCGGCAGGCGAGGAGCGATCGACCTAATTGGCAACATCGCCCATGCGTTGTTTGGAGTCCTGGATTCGGGCTACGCAAAGGAGATGGCCGAGACCATCCAGGGAATCGAGGGCAATGAGCAGCGTCTAATGTCGCTCATTCAAAACCAAACATCCATCATCGATGCAACGGCCGAAATAATGCAGAAGACCCATACCCTCCTTTCTCAGTAAATCCAGGATTTAAAAGCAATATGAACAAAACCCTGGAAGCCATATCCGTTCTGACCTACAATGAGCCACAGCCAAGACTATGGACTTCTTCAAAGCGTTTGCCACAATCGTTTTGTTAATGCTGTCCGGCTATGAAACCACTCAAACCACTTTGCTTGAAGTTATTGTCGATTCGCACCATGGCAGACTTAGCCCAAAGCTATTAACACCAAACCAGCTTCTGCAACAATTGAAGCTTATTAAGGATAACTTACTAGCAACGCTCAAGCTCCCAACTGATTATCTACAAATTTTACAGGCAAGTGCATGCCATTCTATATCAACTTACCCTGGATTCAGCAAAATCATTCCATCTTCTAACTAGCTCATGGTCAACCTCGCCCGTAACTTATTCTACCAGATGTCTAACAGTGAACTGGCCAGATGTATTGTAACCGACCATACGAACTATGAGTTCAAGCAAAACCATCCAGTCGTCCGCAAGGAGCCCACTATCCACATCTGTGAGATCGCCATTTTGATACAGTCCGAACTATCACCACCATGCCAGGTAACAATTACCACCCTTATCCAAGCATGGATTCAGCTCCATCACCCTCATCACTGGATTTACGTCATGAATAAGGCAACCGACCACCACCTGGTCTGCGGTTCCAGCGTCGGAACTACCACCTTAAACGGGACAGGGATACTCAACGTAATAGATTGATGCACTATATCTAACGAGACCATTGCGCTACAAGCGAGCAACTTCTACTCGGGAATCATAAAATCCTCATTCCCCGTGGCTGACAAGCCGGTTGATATTCTCAACATCGATCGTCCTACCATGCCTCATTTCAACACTCTAAGGACAACAATGCCGACGGAATCAGATCTCCATCGAAGCGGCACCGACTCTTGCGCCCCGGCAAACTTCACACGCGATTTTCACAGTAAACCCTGCGCTACATATTTGAACGATACGCTCAAGGAGGGTAGATGTTTGGAATATATCGATACAAGCAAGTCCGTGCGGGCAGTGTAAGTAAGTGTTAGTAAACGCTAATATAGGATTATGTATGGGTGCGAGAGATCAGCACGATGCGCAGCAGTAGCTGCCTGACAGCGGAGCCATACACTACGCTCCACAGATATACATTCTTTATTTGTTGTTTAAAAGTATAATCGACTACATTCATTGCATTAATCTGATTTTCCCTACTCCAACTACGGCTACTTTACAATGTTGAATCTCACCTTTCTTTCCAGTCTGTAGGTATTTCCCCTCCGTAATTCGTTATGTAATTAATTTAATTTAAAGAAAGAATCAATTTTAAAATCTATGTCATATTAATTTTATCCAATTCATTGTATTTGATGTGCAACAAGGGCATTCTATTTCCTTTTCATTTGCAATAAAGTCAGTGTTATTTAATTCAATCCATGTGGCGTTTCAATTGTTTATTCAAGTCATGCGATCAACAATTTATTGAACAAACTGTTGGATCCGCGATATCGCTTCATACATGCAAATATGCATACGCAGCATTTTCAACAACGGACATCCTGTTCTTTGAGCCTAGCGTAGCACTAGAACTCTATCTTGCACAGCCCTGGTGCAGAACCAGTGCAACTCACCCGTGAAGGTATCTGGCCTCATATTCAGGAGGAAAGGCCCTCGTGACGAACATTGGTGACCCCGACGTGGTATACAGCGTCAACCACGGCACACCCCCAAAACTCAAATATATACGTTTGCAGTGAGTTGAACTCAAGGCGATGGCAATGGTGGAACCAAAAGATCTACAGGAGATAGTGGATCGCCAGGATTAATTGGGACAAGAAATACAAGCCGTCCTAGTGCGACTGAAAAAGGACCCTATATGGTGGAAACTCAAAGGTCGTATCTGGAGAAGGCATCTAGGGAGTTGGAAAAGGCGTGGAGTGCGTTCCTTGCCAACGACGAAGTTCTTAAGAAGCATTGTCCGCGGACCATCCTACGCATCGATCGCTGAAATCTACAGAAGAGCTGAGGAACTCATCGAGCTCTATAATGAACAAAAAGTCGCCGGCTTCCGCCTCACAACAGGCGAATAGGTCCGGAATCTCCGCAAGTGGCAACGACGCATCCTCGGCCCAGAACGAGCAAGCAAAGTGCCTTTATGGAGGAGGTGCAGCAGCTTGTTGCCGAATTGAAGGAAGGAGCAGGTGACATCCAGTCGCAGTCCTACTACTTGCTTCATATTCGAATGATGGACGAATATGGAGCCAAATTGTCTCAACGAAATGATCAAATCCTAGACCACGCAGGTTCTGCAATGGGAGTATTGATCGCTAGAATGTGCGATTTGTAATGCGGAGATTCACACAGGAATATGGCATCGATTATCAAGAGACGTTCAGACCTGCGGTCAGATTTACATCGATTCGGGTGGCTTTGGTGCTGGCGGCGTCAAAACAAATACAACTAAAACAGTTCGATGTGGACAGCTTTTCTAAACGGCGGAAACTGTTTGCATGAGTCAACCGATCGGATACGACGATAGCAGCAGACGAGTTTGCAAGCTTAATAAGAGCTTGTACGGTTTGAAACAGACATCGCGCTGCTGAAACAAGAAGTTTACGTCGTTCATTGGCATATTCAATTTTGTGGCCAGTGAATCGGGTCCGTGCATTTTTGTGTGCAATGTGAAACATGGCATGATGATACTCGCGATTTATGTCGATGACGGATCAATCGCAGCAGAGGAAAAAGAAGCCATTTTATCGGTAGTTGAGCATTTGCGCAAGGAGTTCGAAGTGAAAATGTTCGAGCTCAATTTTTTCTTGGGGGATCGATTCATGTGAATCAGCAGGTGTATGCGCAAAAGGTACTCAACCGTTTTGACAAGACAAACTGCAATGATGTGGCAACACCTTGTTCAGAGCAAAAATGCTGGGGATTTTGGTGCGGACGGAGATATAAATTTTCCGTATCGTGAGGCAGTCGGTAGTTTGATATCAGGTTTGCTATTGGCAACGCAAGTCGACACTTGGGAAAAACCGGCGGTGGTGCACGTGAGTGCGATAAAACGCATTTCAAAATATATCAAGGGAACAACGGACATGGGCATTCGATTCGAAAGTGGCATCAAGTTGGATCTGTGCGGATACAGTGACGCGGATTATGCAGGAGACATTGAAACCAGGCGATCGACGTCCGAATATGTAGTCATGTTTCGCAACGGTATTATCAGTTGGGACTCAACAACGGAGCCCGAATGCATGGCGGAAGCGCATGCGATGATTGTTGTTCGTAATGTTGTCGTCAGATTTGGACAAACCAAAGTTTCTTATGGACAATCAAAGCGCGATTCGACTCATGAAGAATCCGAAATTCCATAAGAGGACAAAGCATATCGACGCGCCATATCATTTCATCCAAGAGAAATACGAACACGGGATCTTCGATTTGGAATATGTGGCGACGGATGAACATCGGTCGATATAATGTCGAAGGCTCTGCCAAAAAATAAGCATCAATTTTTTCGAAAAGTGATGGGTCGTGTGCCAAAGTATGATAATAATTAACGTAGTTTCTTTTTTTGAATAAGAGTTTTTTTGGCATCAAGTGAGGATATTGAAATTCGTTGAACGTACTGTTACGGTATCGTCTTTTTACTTTGCCCTTAGGTAAATCGCTCCTACCACAATCACGAGGAGTAAACAAAAAATGCGCCTGTTTTAAGACGGAAAGAATTTAAACGAAGCACACGTTAACCAACCTAGCCACGACGAAACTCACTAGTTGCAAGTTCTTTAAATCCAAACAATTTTGTAATTAAACTGAGGAATTAGGTTAAGAATTCAAGCAGAGAGTTCCATGTAAGTAGGAAAGGACCGCCAGAAGTAACGAGGAATGAATCAAGCCTGGCCGCAATTACTTCCGCAAAACTTTCTGGAGATGCTGATACTAATGAAACGTCTAACAGTGGTAGTTCCAAATCAAAACCGAAAACATCTAGTGATGTATCGCAAATCCAAATGGCAACTCTTATGAATTCAAGCGGACAAGAAATTAGAAGATGAAATGAACGAACTAAAGAAAATCATCATTCGGAACTTGAAGGAATGAAATCAAAAATTATAGTTGACAAGGAGAGTAATGGTCATATAGTGATGGTACGAGAATTACAAAAATTGTATGCTGAGGAAAGTCATTGGAAAGAACACCTGGAGATGCAGTTGAACGATTTTAAAAGTCACTTTGCTACCACTGACTATGCTGACAGTAAAGTAAAGAAGTTAACTATAGAGTTGCACGAGGCTAAAGGAAAAATTGATAAATTTCGCTGGTAAATAAAGTCACTACCATTCCAGATAATTTGAGCTTTTTGCAACAGTACTCAATAAAATACCTATCTACCTATCTATCTGCAAAATGAAAAACATTATTTGAAGCAGCCACTTACGTACAAATTTATTGAGTCATTATACATGCAGAAATATACAAGAAATGAATAAAACGTACTTTCCAGCGTTAGGACAATCCCCATCAGATGACCGATCGTGGAGACTCTCCACAGTGATTTGCAAAGAATATTTTCCGCCGCGGACTTTTCCAAGGGAAAAGTGCATTAATCGCCGTCGAGTTGAACTTGAACTGAAACCGGTGTTCCGTTAAGGAGAACTTATTTAAGGGCGGTTGGCCAGTGGAGCGATCTCTTTTTTTGGCGATCTATGTGAATCCGAGGAGGAAGGAGAAGACAACCCGAGAAGCGACCACTACAATCATTTCGAGTGACGAAGCTTTCATTCGTTACCCAAGGATTGGATATTGTGTCAACGCGAATGTACAACGACGATTTAGTGTATACTTACCCGCAGCGACGTTACCATTGCCATCTGGAAATATTAAGCGGAACGAAGGAGTGCGCTGTAACAAACGATTGCAATACGGAGTTCAAAAGTGCCTGGAATTTGCTGATCCTTCTGGCGGAAGCAACGCACAAGAAAAGTGGGCCCCCAACTCCAAGGAGTGTGTGATTTAAGCTAAGTATTCTTTGTCGTTATTTGTTTTATTGTAACAATTTTAACGACAAGTGATTTAAGTAAAGTGATAGAATATAATTTTTTTAGAGAAACGAAATAGGGATTTATATTTTCCTTCGATTTGATTACAGTAGTATGCGCGTGGCTCCAATGGGTACTGGTGTCAGTGTTACATTTTCCTTTTGTGTAAATAATTAGAAAAATTTTTTCACTTGGCTTCAAGGAGCGTACACGTGATAAGAGGGGTGCTCGGCAATTGGTGCGCCCCAAAAGTTGATGGAAGACGGGGTACAGTTGTCAGGACAAAAGGGTATAGGTGTCAGGTACGCCCAAAAGTTAGGAGTGGGTACAGGTGTCAGTGTCATATCTTTCTTTAGAAAAATGCCTTCACTTGGCTCCAAGGAGTGTGCGCGTGGTAAGAAGGTTGCACAGCAGATAGTTTGCCCCAAAAGTTGGTGGAAGTAAGGAACTTTCCTTTCAGGTGGTAACTTTAGAAATGCCGTGCGGGTTTAAGCGTGCCACAGTCTCACTCGGCGGCCGTACGGGGGTATTTTGGGGGCGAATGACGCCCACGCCCGTCCTTTGACGAGCAGCCCCCGGGACCGGAGCCCCCAGTTGCGGAGTAACCCCAGTGAATGGGGGATAGTAGCACTCACTACGGTTGAGTTCGTTTGACACATTGCATTATTATGTGTGCGCTAGTATGACTCGATTGATTCACTCAAAATGTCAGAGTCACCTTCATTTTTAACAGCGAACAAATACGCTGAATTCACTTTTTCACGATATTGCATCGAACGCAGGCATTCATATCTTTATTTGTTATCTTCCACAGCGAACAAACTGAGAAAAGAATAAACTCAACAAGAACTATGCTCAGACAGAGTGCTCATTCTGTTCAATCCTTCAAAACAAGTGATACTCACAACTGATCCCTCGCCAACCGGAATAGTCGCAGTACTTAGCCGTGAAATAGATGGTCACTAGCTACGCCTCGTGAGCTCTGCCACAGGCTTGACAGAGAAGCTCTGGCTATCATTTGCGCAGCGACGCTCTTCTTTAACTACTTATTTGGGAAACGTTTCGTTCTCGTCACAGACAATGAGTCACTTTCAAGGATTTTTCATCCAGGCCGCGCACTGCCGCAGATGATCTCTTCACGTTTGCTGAGGGACGCCTCTTTCTTCAGTGGGCTCGACTACAGTTCAATGCAAGAAGGGAAACGAAAACGAAAGTCAACTGTCTGTCTCGTGCACCAGCCTCTAAAACTAGTGGGTCACCAGAACTTTTAATTGATCAAGAAGTCAACGCGCTGTATGCTGAAACACTGCTCCAGATCTCAAGTTTGTCTATCACCACACAGACAGTCGCCAAGGAAACTGCAAAAGACCCGAAGTTGCAAGCATTAGTACCGGAGCTCAAGACTAACCGCAAGGATAGTTTGTACACTGTCTCTGGCAATATGCTATTCCGCTCCGACCGAGCAGTGATCCCAAAGTCCCTCCAAATACTAATTCTACAAGAGCTTTGTGCAACGGATGTGGGAATCAGGAAGATGAAGCAACTCGCCAGGAGATGTGTTTATTGGGAAGGCTTGGACAAGGACATAAAGCGTCTTGTCAAGAGCTGTGAGTCCTGTGCCAAAGTTCGCCACAGAAAGCGCAAATTCATCCCTGAGATCAGCCTAATGAAAACTGGGAGAGAGTGAAATCGACTATGCGGGGCCTTTAGATGGACATTTCCTTTTGATGTGCATGGATGCGAAGTTGGGGTGGGCAAAGGTTCGCATAATCCGTGATGCTCGACAATCTCTCGGCTTGAAGGCATCTTTTCGGTGCATGGTTACTCCTACGTGATGGTTTCGGACAACGCTACTATCTTTAAAGGCGAAGAATTTCAGAGACATTGTAAAGAGCGTGGGGTATTCCAAAAGTTCAGCGCGCTGAATCATCTAGCTATGAATGGTCTCGCCGAACGCAGCATCTAGACGTTGAAGAGAAGACTCAAGACCCCTGAAAGACTGCTCCCCTGTCTATCAAGCTACAGCACATAACGTTCGACGGTAGAGCAACACCTTAATATCAGATCTGTCTCCTTCGGAGCTATACCTGAAGAGAAGGAACCGCACTTTTTTCGACGCCCTGCTCCACAACAGCAAACCTCTTGCTCCAACAGCACTTACCCCCTTGCGGCTTTGTAGTCTCTAAGTGGGAGAGAGAGTGCAAGCAAAGAATCACTGGGGAAATCAAGACGTATGGCAATTTGGCACCAACACGGGAAAACTTGGCCATTACCATTATATGGTCGAATTGGACTCTGGCCGCACTCTGCAACGCTGGATTAATCAGTTGGTCACCACCTTGGTTCTGAAGAAACAAGTCTCCTTCACTCCTTCAATTCTGCAGCACAGAATGGGCGTGCCATCCTCAACAGAAACTGCAGGGGTGCCAACAGACTGCTAGTCGCCACCAGCGCTAACTTCGATACATGAAAACCGTCTAGGTACACAATTCGACACACAGGGTCCACTCGTTCAGCCTAGTCCGCCTTCAACATGTGTTCCTTAAAATGAATGGAGGAGATTCTAGTGAAGCGTGCTAGCATTTTTCACCTAGACTGTATCATTGTGTAGAGTACGAACGTGTTCGATGTAGACTACAGTGCAGAGCTGTCTCGTTCAGTCGGTTGAGTAGTGAGTGCCGAGCAGCGTGTGTTTTAGCCATGTCTTTATGCAAATTGCATATCATTATTGGACAATAAAGAGTATTATGTGTGGCTTATATCAAAGTAGATTAAGAGATCTAGGAAAAATTGAACTTCGTAAAGCAGAAATTAAGAGTGACATTCGACCAGTTTATAATAGGGACCAGGAACCGCAGGAGTTGATGATGATAGGATATCCTATAACGTTCGTTGGGCCTAGAAATTTGAAACTAATACAGAATAAGAAACGTAACGAGCACTAGAGAAATCATATATGACTAATACCAAGCATTATGTTTAGTAGGAAATATATTTTAAGTAGGAATCAAGTAACAGAGTTCAAAAATGTCATCCGGTTTGCAAACACTGCTGCCATTTCAACTATACAAATTGCAATTTTCTCCTAGTATTTTCTGTCTCGAACTTAGGTCTAAAAGCCCATGATATTTCGCTTTTCTAGGGTTGATTAGATAAATTTCAAGTATATTGTTGAGAGGCAAAATATATATTAGGCAGATATGTATCATTTTCTAGGGTTGATTAGATAATTCTCAAGCATATTGTTGAGAGGCAAAATATACATCAAGCACTCAGTAAACGAATTCATCGGGTTTTTTGTAGTTATTTCTGTATGTAATATATCGTTAAAATTAGATTGTACCCATTATATTTGATACTATTTAAACTGAAAGAAGAGAGTATGAACAATCATCAATATAATGAGGCAATCAATTAAAAATCAAACATGATTATCTTTGCTGGTTATTAATGCAACAGAATAAATACCCGATTAATGTGAATATACTTAACTGAATAAAAAATTATTATGCAACAATGTATTGGATTAGCATAAACGAATGTATCGAGATAACTTCGTAGCAAAGAAAAAGAAACACAATGCAACAAAAATAAGCATTTTAAAATTCAAACGAGAATAAAAATCTTAACAGTTTACCAAAGATTTCCACCCACAATCAAAAAGTTAATTTTCATATGTGCAGCAGCATTAATATCGAAGACCCAACCCAGCTTTATCCTACCAAAGAAACGCCTGAAATTATACTATTGAAAAGAAGTGTGCGTTGCAGTCCGCTACTAGCACACTATTCAAGCTAAACAAATCTTACCTCTTGAAATCAACACTAGTAAAGACAACATTTCGACGTTTGTTGCTTTTAATCGCTTATCACTATTCTAAACACACTTAATGGTAGTTTATCAATTAGAAGTTGTAAACACACTAATTTAATGTTCTGAATAAACAAACACACGTAGATTTGACCAAAGCGAATGATATGGAATGTCAAATAGGTTAATTAGGATTTAGATCGGCGTACAAGCAATGGAGAAATGCAGCGTGGACGTTGACAAAACATGAGTAGATGAGATTTAGTACGATTTATGAATTTATTTCACTAGGAATTTGGTTAGAAAGCACATAAAATAACATTATGCCGGTATTAAATGCGATTTTATTGCTTACGACTTCTGAAGAACTGACCGACGAACGCACGAAAAAGCATTGAAGTAATTACAAATGTCAAATTGGAAAATGTCAAAGTGAAATTGTCATTCCCGGTGAAATGTGTTATAAACATGACAGATAATCGGTACATTGGAAGGTAAAAGTAAGTGTACCGTATTTTACTGGCGAATGAACACAAATTAAGTTATTACAACATAATAATATAAAGTTCGACAAAACAAAAATGCAGATACCAATTAAATGCTAGCATTTTAAATAAACAAGTTGAGTAGGCAGGAGTTAGCCCCCACAAGAAGGGCTTTCTAACGATCCTAGCGTTCCTAATTAGATGAAACAATGACTTGAATTATATATACATTCAGGAGTTACGGATGAATAATTCAAGCCATCGGTTCATAACATCAGGAAAGAAGAAATAGTTCTATTCCATAAGCACATAACAGCTGGCATTTTGTTCCCAGCTTAAATAATTTTTCTAAATGCTCCGCAAATAGCACGTATTCAATTTAGATACTATTTCTGAAATTTTCATGAAAACTGAAGAAAACTAAAGTGTCTAGATTGATTCGAAATACATACCAACCATCAACTCAGAAAAAGTAGTAAAAGGTTTAAGACAAGGTTACCAGCCCAAGACCATGCTTTGTCGTAAGGAAATCAGTAACATCATCGCAAATGAAAATAAGATTAAGAAAATGTGGGCATGTTACTGAAACAAATTCTTAACCCTTCAAGTAAGTCCAGAAAACTGGCGACATTAGTCATCCCGGAAGAAATGCAATTAATCCCTCCAACTTTGCAAGATGTTTCTTCTGCCATCAAAAGACAAAAAAAAAATAATATAATAATAATAATTAACTAACGAGAATAGAAGAGTAATGATTTTCGAAATGCCCGTGTAGGACACGGGTGCCGATCGTCTGGCACAGGTGTCAGCGAGCTATAAACAACACCGAGCTCAGCTAACTAGCGTCGCTAACGACCGCGTACGCGTGCTTGACGACTTGCATTTGCGGGATCATATGAGGCGGGTTCTTGTCGAGCCACAAAGCTACACTACAAAATACTTATCACGCGTACTCTACTCTACAAGACGTACCGATCAATTTTTATTATCTTAGAAATGTTCTATTAGGTGTCAATTAAGCTACTCTACAGTAATTCAATATTTTTTTGCCTCGTTAATGTTAGCGGATACGGAGGCTTGAGACAAACGCAAACATTATACAAAAAGCAACCGTTACTCTTGAGACAAACGCAAACATTATACAAAAAGCAACCGTTACTTTCTCGCAAGAAGGTCGTTACATTACAAGGGAATGTCAAACTTAAATATGTTAAAGTGGCTGAAGTGAACCACTCATCTCTGCCTAAAGGATGGAAACTTGACGGATGTAGTTTACTTTATACTAGTAAAACAACAAACTAAGCAGTTTGGACGGGGTGACCACCTTATCTCTTCAGGAGCAGCCACTCCTGATCTCCACGGGGCTGGCCGACTGCTTATGTTTATTACAATATAACTCACCAAATATGGCAGTAGTCGTATGCGAGAGTAAAAACCGCGGGAGTGGAGTCGGCCAATAAATTTCCCTATCCACAAAAAAGAAGATAGGATATAGTGCGTAAACTATAGGGGCATGTTACTTCTTTGCAGTGGCGGATCCAGGGGGGCTATGGGGGCTGTAGCCCCCCCCCCCATAGCTACGGTCAGAAAAAAAGTCACTGCAAAAAATCCCGAAATCAATTTTTCCCGAAATTTTTTCTAGCCAGACAAGAATACTTTGAAAAATTTTCGAAGTGAGTTTTTCAATCTTGAAAGCACATTTTTTACTTATTTCGAAAGACGAATGTGCCTATTTCATATAAAAACAACCTTTACGTCGATTTTATTTCAGGATTCATGCGAATCGATTTGAACTTCCCGCGGAGAAGATAGGGCCATAAGTATTGTGTCGACATAAACTCAGTGCTGCATATTATATGCAGTATCTTTCGCGTCCGGGGCTCAACAGCTGATATGAGCAACAAATAGGTTGGGTGTTGGATCGTATTCAACGTTTTCGTCTGCCATTCTTCACTTTCTTAGTTTTCACGCGTGTTAATGTGTTTTTGTGCTGCATTTCTCGATAAAGATGGACATCAGAAACTATTTCGCAAAAAGGCCACGATTATCGAGCCCAGAAATAGAAAATGGACAATCAACAGCTGATATGAGCAACAAATAGGTTGGGTGTTGGATCGTATTCAACGTTTTCGTCTGCCATTCTTCACTTTCTTAGTTTTCACGCGTGTTAATGTGTTTTTGTGCTGCATTTCTCGATAAAGATGGACATCAGAAACTATTTCGCAAAAAGGCCACGATTATCGAGCCCAGAAATAGAAAATGGACAATCAGAGGTAATTTTGAACAGCTGCATATACTTATAGAGTAATTGTCTCGCATAGGCACTTTTCCCAAAAAAGCTTCTAGAATGAATTTTGTCCATAATGATATACCCTTTATGACGGAGATGTTTTGACGCACAAAATTTCAGTGTAAAAATTGAGGTAATGTTTGAATATTGTGACAAGTGAAACGAGAGTGTTTTTGCAGCTGACAGCTCTTCGGAAACTTAATATTTTAAGATCATTTAGATATATTATGTGAAAAAAATAAAAATTTCATCCGCAGAGAAAAAAGCAAAACAATAATTCCGAGAGTACGAATGCAGGAGAAACCGACGATTTAATGGTTTTTCCTTCATCAAATCAGTCTGATGGATGCGACAAACAAACATCTGTTTCACAAAACTCAAAAACATCTGGGATATCTACAACGATTGAGGTAAATTTTCAACTATTCAAAGATTGCATACTTTATGTTAGCACCAGTGAATAAGTTTTCCGCAATATTTGCAAATTCGTCAAAAGACAGTATTTGGTGTCACACGTACAAATGAGTAAGTCTTTGTTACAGGCCACAACACTCGAATATTCAGATCGAACTGTCAAGTACGATATCGGGTCAGCTGTAGATAAATGCCATAATTTGAAGCAGGACGAAATCTACAATTACTTAATCCACACTAAAACACCAGAACCATCGTTCAAATTTCCTGTGTGTATGGAAGGGCAACAGAGCAAAAGGTTTCAATACAATTTTCTGCAGCGTTTCAAATGGCTTGCCTACAGCGAGGAAAAAAATGGAGCTTTTTGCAAATATTGCGTTTTTTCGCACCAGCCAGTGGTGTTTCACGCTCAAGTCAGGTAAGAAAGGAATCCCCGTCGGAATTAGATTTTTCTTATGAAATCTATATAAAAATTGTCGTTTTTTTCAAGTTTGAAACACATTTACGTAAAAAACTTGCATTGACTCACGTTCTCAAATGAAATATTGTTGTCGACAAGTTCACAATTCCTTTTCAACCTATAAGATCGTCACGCTTTCCTTCAGGTCGTACCTCAATCCTTGGATTCGTTAAAACAACTTTTGTACATAAGTGGAGTAATATATTATAGAATATAGACTAAAAATACTTGATTTCTCACAGGATTTGAAAACCTTCGTCTGCAAGCCTTTGAATAAATATAAGAAGGCAGTCGAAAAAATGAACCGACACAGCAATTTGTCTTATCATCGTTTCTCTGAAGAAAAAGCTCTCGAGTTTATGAAGAACATTGACAGCCGGAATTCAAACGCAGTCGACATGCTTCTTGATAAGGAGAAAAAAAAGATCATCGAAAACAATTGCAAACGTTTGGGCCCAATCGTTGAAACCATGCTCTTCTGTTCTCGCAATAATTTGCCACTACGTGGACACAGGGACTCCGGTGTCATGAGGACAGCCGAAAAACTGGAAGACGCGTTGTCTGGCAGAGAGGGTATTTTCCGGTCATTGTTGGCGTTCCAAATAAATGCTGGAGATGAAGATTTGAAACTTCACTTGGAAAGGAGGAACTGTACTCTGATCAGCAAAACGGTGCAGAATGAAGTTATCGACATCATTGGACAGACTCTTCGCGGCAAGATTGTGGAAAGGATCAAAAAATCAAAATTTTTCGCCCTTATTTCTGATGAAACAACAGATGCGAGTAGAAAAGTACAACTGACCATGTGCGTGCGTTATGTTGATATAGAGGAATACGTCGTTCGCGAGGATTTTCTGGGGTTCATGCGATTAAAATCCACTGTCGGAAGTGATGTCAAAACGGTGATCTCAGATGAGCTGGAGGCTTTGGGATTAAACATCATTGATATGCGTGGACAAGGATACGATGGAGGATCCAACTTCTTTGGTAGGGAAAATGGAGTTCAAGCATTAATTTCCAAGGAACAACCACTGGCATTTTATACGCACTGCTTCAGCCATTCATTGAATCTGTGCGTTTCAAAATCTTGTGAAATCCCCGAAATTCGAAATATGCTGGGAACAGTTTCGACGTTGATCAATTTTTTTACGAGTTCATCGAAAAGAACGCAATTACTCGAAGACAAAATAAAAGAAGAGTTACCGACATCGCAAAAAACCCATTTGAAAACACTTTGCTTTACGTGCTGGGTTGAGAAACATGAAAGTGTGAACACCGTCTGTGAGTTCCTGCCATATATTGTTCAAGTGTTGGATGATTTGAAGTACGATAAGGACATCGAAACGTCTTCGAAAGCGACACAACTACTCGGTGCGATTGAAAAATCTGATTTTTTGATTGCTCTGCAAGTTCTCAATGATGTGAATTCCCCTATCGTGACCGTGAGTAGGACTCTTCAACATTCTCAACTGCAAATTTCTTCGGCTTGTGCTCACATCGAGCAAATCATCGAGCTGTTTCTTGAGACGAGAAAGGGAGAAAAATCCTTCGAAGAAATCTTCCAGAAAGCCGAAAAAAGAGCTAATAAGATGGAATTAGAACTGAAAATCCCTCGCTTGTGTGGCCGGCAGAAGAATCGATCTAATATCCAAACAGAAGATCAAACAGCTTTTGGATATTTCCGGTAAGTTATTTGAACTTTTTTCTGCTTCTTGCTGTATCTTGCTGACTAACAAATGGACAATCTACTCGAATTTGCATATTATTATTCGTTCAATCTAAAATACTGAATTTCTAATATAATACATTATGCGTTCAATGCAATTATATCAACAAAACTTCTTTTCCTGAAAATATTCGAAATTAGCTCGAATTGACGTTTCTAACGAATTTACCTTTCTGCGTTTCAGAGCTACGATTTTTTACCCTTATTTGGATCACATGATCTCTTCTCTGACTTCGAGGTTCAAGGGTGAATTTCTGAAGATACTACCTCTGGAAGGGCTGATTCCAACGCTCTGTACCAAAGTTTCTGTTGACGAAATTTTAAAAGCTGCACAAGTATACGAAGGAGATCTGAGCGGCTGCAGCGAAACAGAGCTGAGAAAAGAAATTCTTCTTTGGCACAAGCACTGCAAGACTACCGCTTTTCAACAAGCCCAAACTGCGATTGATGCTCTGCAAGTCATGAAATCGAAGAATTATGGCTCATTTTTTCCGAACGTTGCGACACTGCTACAATTATTCGCTACAATTCCAGTCACTTCAGCGACAGCGGAGCGTCCTTTTTCGACACTCAAACGATTGAAGAGTTTTTTGAGAGTCAACATGTCCGAAAATCGTCTCAACGGCTTAGCGTTAGCTAACATCCACAAAGAAATAGGAATAAAGACGGAAGAAGTTGTGGATACGTTCTGCAAATTGAAACCTCGACGAATCGAAACTTTGGACTGGTCGGTAGATGATTTTCAGAGGTGAATTCACCATATGAAACCTCGACGACTAAAATCTTCGGGCAGGTCGGGCGATAATTTTTCTGATGTAGTAACAGCGATAAGCAATTCAGTATCAAAAGTGCAAGAAGTCAAATATTGTAGCCTCTGTAGTGCAACTTGAGAAAATTCTCATACTAATTTACTGTTGTTCATATTGTCGTAATTATAATAGTAGAAAATAAAGCGTTCGTGGAGAAATTGTTTTTCTTGAAATATTAATATGTATCCACACGAATTTTACGGGGAAAAATTTCTGCACCGAAAAGTTAGAACTGGAATTAATTATTTCAACTCAACTTTTGAGGTCCTAACTGTCAAGCCCCCCCCAAACCTGAATCCTAGATCCGCCACTGCTTCTTTGTATAGCTTATAGAATATTTAAACAGGATTTTTGAAGATAGAATTAAAATATACGCCGGCAACGTTATTGGAGAGTATCAAGGTGGCTTCTGAGTTGAAAGGTGAACGATGGGCGAAGAGTTAAGCCGGTGCTTGAAAAGTGCTGGGAGTTCAACATCGATTTCCACCAAATTTTCGTGGATTTTGAGCAAGCATATAGCAGTTGTTACCCTTGTGGAGAGTATTCTGGCTGGAAGACTTAGAGCCCGGATAGCCTCCGAAGGATGAGCCACTCGCTTAGCCAGTGGGCGCCAAAAGGCCACCATGCGAGAATTCGGCCAAAAGTAAATCAATAATTTAATCTCGATGAATGGGAGAGGAAAAATTATCCTGCACTATACCTAGCAAACAAAATTTCCACGCGAGAGAAGAAAAGTTACAAAAAGTGAAAAAATAAATGGGAGGGCAAAAGAAAACTGCCTCCTGCTGCCGCCGGACTACCAAATTTGACTTCTGACTGGAAACTATCAACTTATTTGCTTCCGGGCCAAGGTAACGCTTAAAACTAAGAATTTTTATTGAAGTTAAAAAAAAAGAAAGACGTCAACAATTTCCCGAGATGATGCAAGAAAAAGATAAAAGAAGAACAAGAAAAGAAAAATTTCAAAGACATATTATGTGATATTATACAAACTAGTTTTTTCACGTCTCACAGCCCATCGATTAGTACGAGAATTTCCTCAGGGCCTTCTTTTAAATAACTACTGTGAACCTCAAACTTGCCAACTTCAAATTCAGGATTTCCCCCTTTAAACTACTTCTTGCTTCGCATGTTGCTCTGTTTTTTAAGTTTCTTTTTCCACTTATCCAATTTTAATCTATAATTATTTTAATTAATTTCATAGTGGATGTAATGAGAATGCAAGTGCATACATTTACGCAGGTTATAAGAAAAGAATGAAGATGATGATTTTGACAATTTTTGTAGTCATATATGTATAGTGACGATACTGTACGAAAAGCTTGTATTTAATTCGCATAATGGATGTATTGGACGTTTACGACTTAATTGAATGGGCGGCTAAAATGGTTATCGAATATTGTATCATTTGAATTGAATGCATCTCGGTGGGGACGAGATGAGATGAAGACTTGATGGACTGAATGAACGATGTTTCGGTTGCTACGCGGTGAGTTGTTGTATACTGTATGCTTTATTTCTAGAGACTGACTCGAGATGAGTGAATAGTTGTTACAAGAGCTTTTCGCAATATTGTTATAGTTGTTATACTTAAACGTAATATAGCTTTTCATATAACTTTTATTTCAATACAACACCTATCCTCGTTTCAAGTGAACAAGAAGTTAACATCATTAGTTAATAAAATTAAAGCATTACTTATTAATATCCATTTATTCTATTTTAGATTTAAAGAATTTTCAATTATTTTTCAGGACAGTATTACATTACATTTTCAAAATTTAATTTGATTTTAGATCTAACATTAAGGATTAAACTTACGTCTATGTGGCTGTCTAACTACACGACCATATCTGGTTCGATATTCTATTTCATGAGAATTTTGCTCGTTATTATTATTACAATTTAAAACATTTTGTTTTGCATTATTATTTGCTTCTATTTTTTCTTTAGAATTTATAGGTTCGAATTCATTATCAGATCTGACTACTAGTGCTCCCTGATAGACTTGAGCACAGAACAGACTTCCATAGTTCGCCCAAGAACTTTAAATATTGTTCCCTCGTAAGCTTTCAGCCTCACTTCACCAGAAAAGTGCTCGTATGAAGCGCATTGCGGGTTAATCTTAGCGTTTTTACTTTTTCGCTTGCTCATTGGACGACAAGAACATATGTACTTCGATGACAATGGGCATATGTGCTTGCTTGTATTATCTCATTGGTGAAGCGCGAGTATATAGGCAGTGTTTGCTCGCTTACAACCACTCCATTGTCGAAGCGTAAATACATAAACGGTATTTGTTCGCTTGCAACAAGACCTAGGCTCGTTACATTTATCCACAACTACTGCCGGTTCCCAGATTTTACCGTTTTAAAACACTACATACTCTCCTCCCTTGTATGTTTCATCTTTAAATAATTTACGTTTGCGATTTTGAATCAATGACGATTAGAAAAAATGATCTTAGGATGGTCCTGCATAGTTGAAATGGATCCTATCCTAGTTTTCAACTGGTTCCTCCCACTGATGAAGTTTAGCTTTTGTCGGTTTTTGGTTGAACTTGGACACATGCTTTACATAACCTTACCATCCTCTCAATCTCACGATCGATTAATTTCCAAAAGCAATATCTTCTAGCAAGTTGTTTCATTTTGTTATACCAGAAAGAGTATTATGAAGTTCTTGAAGAATTTGAGGTTGAAGGATTTTTGGAATCAAAACTCGTTGACGTTGTGTAATGAATCATGCGACGCCACTGGCGACCACCACCAATCCACCCTGCTGCCATGTGGCTTTCTATCTCATGTTTGTTGTGACGGTTTCACATCCCACGTCAGTTTTGTCGTGGGATGTCAAAGTCAAATGACAGCCACATGGTAGCAGAGTGTGGAAGTAGCGGTCGCCGTCGAGAAGAGGCGTGAAAAATACCTCCGAGTGTGGACATTGGCCGGGAAAATAATTAAAAAAGGAAAAGAAGGAAAAAATAGTGGTTCCCACTCAAGTGGACAATCGTTCGAATTACTTTTTCGCTTTATTGCGACTTCTTAATACATTTGTTGTGCGGGGTGCCATTGAACGCGTGAAGAGTGGCAGTCGCCAGGTAAATCGACCAAGTAATTGTGGTCCTCGACTGATTTGGAAATTTTTTATCTTCAACCAGGGGAATCAGGTGCATTTGCCGTAGTCGCGAGACGACGAGAATCAGCGAGATTTGTGTTAGGGGAATGCGGATCGCGATTGCACACCGTTGCGCACGTGACAGTTCCCGAGTGCTCCCGGACACCACCCCGGATTGCGGATGGCTGCGCCTCCAGCGGCACCATCTGGGTATCCCACGACAGGCGAGCTCTCGCTAACGTACAAGACGGACCTGCGTCGGCTTTTTCCAGTCCCCCGGGAAG
Organism: Odontomyia ornata; assembly: GCA_963969285.1. Lineage (NCBI taxonomy): Eukaryota > Metazoa > Arthropoda > Insecta > Diptera > Stratiomyidae > Odontomyia > Odontomyia ornata. The sequence goes on from OZ017742.1 coordinate 88,805,447, forward strand.
TCCGCGTGGCAGCCGAAATCGTAGCACGCAGCAACTACCAAGCAGCGCTAACGAGTGTGGCACATGAGGGATCGAGCAAGTGCTAGATGGGATAAGGGCCAAAATCCAACCTACAAGTAAGCAAAATCTACATTTAAGAATCCCACATACGCTGGCAAGTAGAAGAAACATATTTTTAACTCGTAAGCTAATGTGGTACAAGGGATTTTCGGTTTAGAGTATCCAAATTTTTAAGCTTTCTTTCGAAGAAAGCGCTTAAGCAAAGATAATAGTTGATCGTCAAAATGAGAGAGAAGTTTTCATTACTGCCACTTAAATCTGGGTGTAGTGGTAGAACTCTCACCACTAGTTCGAACGAATATCACCGGTAGGGAAGAATATATCTTCAGTGACTTCTGATGGGCTTTAAGCTTAAAACTTATAGAGGGAACTGAGTTTAACCAGATAATCATCATACTTACGCTATTACCTTCTAGTTTACCGTAAAATTAGAAGATTTTAATATCAAGGTTCGAAATAGAGTGTTGCGCTACAATTTTTCGCTTAGTACAGTGTTTCAGTGAATTGTTCTCTTTAATTTCATTTTCAACACCGTTTCGATGAACAAAGATATTTTAAATACCTAGTCAGAGTGAGCATCATTCAGAGTATGGTGAATAAATTTGAACTGGTGGCTAATTAGGAAGCATTTTGACAGGAAAAAGATTGCTTTTAGTATATCATGGTTAATGCGGGGCGATCACCTTGATAAAATATTATTTATTGGGCAATTCTCACAAGTACAGGAGAAAACACATCGATTTTAAATTTGCCCTGGTTAGTTGCTAAATCAACTGATAGCGAGAGCAGTAAAGAAACATTATGCATTGAACTTAAATGAACAAGTGACTTTTGTCAGGTACCCGATAACGACAACCCTAGAAAATATAAATAAAAGTATAATAATATAAAATCAACACGAATGAATGATTCAAATTAGTTCATACTCAGCCCACAATACCATTTCTGTATTGTATTCATACCTAGATTGAAACGCATAGTTTTTATTTAAATGAAGTGTCATTGTAAAATTGTTTGAGTCATTAACGAATAAACCACCAATTATGCTTGATTAATGTAAAGATTTCACGAAGTCTCTTTTCATATGGATAAGTATTTCATTAGATGTTATTCAAATACATTTTGCAAAAGATTTCTAAACAATGGCTAGAGTGTATGTATTTTCTCCAATCAATTCGAATTGAAATATTAGTTTATAAAAATAGTCAACATATAAGACAAATCTTGCAAGCATAAATGAAAAATTGGGAAAAAAATCCACAACTCACTGTAAATACTTATTCCCACATGTTAATTAGTGAACTGACATATTATATTCTGTTTATTTCTAATGTAAGTAGGAGATAACAAAAAGATTGAGCTGGAAACATAAGACTTTGTATTGTAATGCGATGTGAAACTATTGAGTATAAATTGTGAACCTTTCAACAGTATTGAAGGGTAACTAAAATTAAAAATTCAATAGCATGCAACTAATGTTGTTAAAAGCTTCTTGAAAGCTCACATTTCAACAAAAATAAACAAACTGTACGCTCAATCTTGTCCTAGATGAAATTTGTAATGCTTACATGTAACCAAAATATAAATATTCATCGCCTACAAAAGTAAAAGTGAAAAACAGAAACTATTAGTTGAAACGTAATCGGTATGCAACGATAAGTTGAATAGTAGAGTATTCGTAATATTGCATCCCGAATTAAAATGAATGTTAGTAATTGGAATTTACCTTTCCTTATTAGTATTTGGACGAAGAAATAATATTTCGTGTTTGAGGTGCTAAAACTCCCTTTTATTATTTTTAATAAATGTGTTAGAATAAAAAACCATGAATTGCTAAAATTAACAACGACTTTCCTTTCCAGTGGTCCTTCTTTTACAGAGGCAGTGAGAGTGAAGGGTAAGTATGCCGTCGAGAGGGTAGGGTTTTAAAAAAACCCGCTGAGGTCGGTTTCGCGTCGCGCGTGGTACGCGGTACCTTTGTTGGTTTGCCTTTTTCTTTAGTTTAATTTTCGTCGGTTTCACGTTAACGTAGTGTATTTTGCGGTACCGCGTCGGTAAAATTCGGGAACGCGAAATGGAGATTCGATTTTCGTACTTTGACTGGATAAATGAAGAAATACGGAGTAACGTAAAGTAGGTTTCTTCTCCGTATGATTGGTTTTCAACGCGTTTGAAACGGGCGTTTAATGGTGGCTGAAAATTGTAAATGAGCCTAATCCATTTTAAGACTCGCGACCGAAATCCTCTCCGATCTAGCTGGCCGACAAGCAGCCACCGCGAAAATGGATTACGGTGCACGGATTGGTTGACCGGTTGGTACCATTCGTTGGCACGACTCAGACTTAACGTCTAAAACCGATGAGAGGTCGGTTCCGACTTCGTTCGTGAGTTTAGACTTAAAAATCATTACAGTTGACCCTTGAAGGTTATGCCATCATTGAGTGTATAGCTGTCTTCACTTTCATTAGTGTTGAGTAAATTTGACAAAAGTTTAGAAAGATTTGGATCTTTAGCCGTTTCTGATGCCAATACTTCCGCATTTACGTATTCGCTTGAGATTTTGAAAAATGATAAAAAACATAATTCATTGACCTCTTCGATGATGATTTTATCTGTTGACGGTTTTTCCAATAGCTGTGTAATCTCGCTGATGTTATTGCAGGCATATTGTTGGGAAAATGAAAAATACGAGCTAGTGGACGTTGGGTGGTGAACAGTTGAAATTTTCTATCGTAAAGGTACATAAAAAAGTGATTGATTGTAAACATGGTTGTTAAAGCTTCAAGATCTAATTAACTGTAATTTAGTTCAGCTGATGCTAATGCGAAAGGATATTCAATACTATTAACCATATGTGACTGTACTCCTGCAATGCCCGTAGAACTTATGTACCATGCTACAAATACTGGTAGTTCAGGATCAAAAGATTTTAAAACCTTATCGCTGGAAATGATATTTTTTAAGTTTTAAAAACGCTAATTCACAATTTGATGACCAATAAAATGTTGTGTGTTTTTGCAGTAGTTGGCGTAATGGAAACGTAATTGTAGATAAATCCGGGATGAATAAAGAGTAGTAAGTAACCATTCCTAAGAATTTTCTAACATCATATGCTGTAGCCGGACGTAAAGTTTGCTAAATTGAACAACATGACCTAGATATTCGATCTAAGTTGGAAAGAAAAGCATTTATTTTTGTTTAGGTGTAGATCGTATTCTTTTAGTCACTGGCGGCATTGAATTAAATTGCTTCTGCATTCTTCTTCTGTTGCACCATGCACGATGATATCGTCGAAATACGACATGGTATTTTTCAAACTGGAGAGTATTTGTTCAATAATACGATTGAGTTCTGATGGTGCCATTTTTATTCCAAAAGAATGTCTCTATGGCTTAAAATAATTTGAATATTACATGATTCTTGACTTACTCGAAGATTTAGAAATTCTTTATATAAATGAAGACGCCAGAAAAATCTTGATCCTTTTGTTTAAAATTTCATCAATGCAACGCATTGGAAAATTTGTAGAAATGAGCTACGATTTTTGTAATCGACGTAGAGTCGAACACCACCATTAGATTTGGGGAGAGGAGATCCCCAGCCACTTCTTTTGACTTTTGAAATAATTCGAAACGCTTCCAAATTGATCACGAAATGCATATGGAACTTCACGTTCTTTAAGGAAAACTGGCGTAGCATCTTTTGAAGTCGAAGCGTAGCTTCGAAATTCGGCACAAAATTTACTTTTTCAGTAGGAATTGGTTGAAAATTATCTACAATATCTGCGACTGTTTATTACTTTGATGGCATTATTTTGTTAACACATAGATTATCCACTGGCTGAAGATTGACGTTTAAGTGTCAGATCCAAAAACGACCCAAAAGAACGTTATACACATTGAGAATCACGTATATTTCCTCTAATGATCGACGATTTTTGTTTTTTTGACCCATAGATGTCAGAGAGAGTGGATTGCGAAATACATAAAGGGAGTAGCATGTTATCAGCTGTTTATTCGAATTTCAAAAAAGTTTTAGGTGACGTTTCCCACCGAATTTCGCGTCTTGAATTAGATCAATTTTCCGTGTGGCAATTCTAATTTAAACGAAATAAAAGATTCAAAATGACACCGTACGAAGGATAAGTCCCTGGCATACCTCCTATAGCTGTTTTTAAAATCCCATACACATTGCTTCATTTTTCTTCTCCCGACACAACAACACTCGCGATCACTGTCAAACTCTTCAGTTCAATCACTTATCACTTTTGCACTACATTCAACACAATTTATCTTAAAAAATTGTTCTGTGTACAATTTTAAATTCAACTTGATCAGATGTGTAATGTCATTTGTTGAATGTCCACAAATCATATGTTTTCAATCATATGGTTGAGTTATCGTTGACAATTTATGAGTCAAAGTATAAGAAAAGTGGGATTTTTGTGAGAGCAACCAGAGAGCCACTTGAACGTGTGGATGTTCTCGCGCCATGAAGGGCAGAGGATTTCAATTCGTGTGGGAGAGGAAGGCATGTATGTAGTGAAAATTCTTCTCTCACGTATGAATGATAATAAGCATATTTCGCGTCCATTACTTTATATGTCTTTGATTTTATCTCAACATTTACTTTACTAACAGGAATCACTTTTTTTGCATAGGATCGAAATGCTATTGAAGATGGTTGAAGTTTTGTTGTAATATTGAACTGTTTGAATTGATTTCTTGGAATTAACGCAAATCCTACGCCAGAGTTTACTTCAAATTTTTGAGGCCGTCCATTTATTTGAAGGGTTATAAAATATTTACCAACATAGTTTTTGTTGGCATTTTGTGGATTGCTGTGAATATCCACAATTTGCTTATTTCCATAGACCTGGTGGACTGCGTTCTCGTAATCATTATTGTTATAAACGGTGTTGTTGTTTGATGAATTCATTAAAGTTTTTATGCAGACTTGTTGAACATGGCCTTTTTTCCACATGAATTGCATTTGAGATTATGTCAGTTAGTGTGGCATTCTGCTGTTTTATGGTTGTCTCTTCCACACCGTATGCATAAATTTAAATTTCAAGTTTTGAGCACATAATTAGTCCCAATTATGAACGATTTCTTGATCGATTCCTATGATGATTTGAACATGAGGCCCTGGAGTATATTCTGCTGATATTATTTCTGCTGCTGGGTTGTTTTGAATTGAGTTCACTGCTGTCAATTTAAGAAGCGTCCGAAGATAATACTTTTTTAAGAATTTTTTCGAAATCTGAATCCTCAGATTAAAGGGGTTGTTTCCGAATCGTATTATCTTTAATGGCTCGAATGAATTGTGCTCGAAGAAAAATGCTTAAAATATCAGCCTTGCATTGACATGTTGACACAAATATATAGTCACTTATATTCTATCAGAGTAATGCCACATAACTACCCACTGTTTGCTCTTCGCTTTGGTATATTGAAAGAAAATGACCAACATGTTTTTCTTGGGGCACAAACGCGTTTCTAGCTTTTCCACCAAATCATCGTATTCAAGTCACTAGGCACTACGTTGAAAAAGCACAACTTAGGCTGGATATGCTAATGCAATGAGTGAGAGACTGGACGACTGCTCGTGGGCTTAGTCTAGCGCTGGAAAAAACTGAAGTGGTCATCTCAACAGCAAACAGAATCCCTAGAGTAAGAATGAGCAGTATTGGAGACAAACTAATCGAATTGAAGTCAGCAGTAAAGTAGCTGGAGCTACTGATCGACAAGAAGATGAGTTTCACTGAGCAAATCAGGGTAACGGCTGAGAAGGCGGCTTTGGGCTCTGAGTCAAGAAGACTTGGGCTGCAAAGTCAGTGCTGCTGTACGGAGAGAAATATGGGGCAACACTCCCAGTAAGGAGGTGTATCGCAAACGCTAGGTACAGGTATAGAGAAGAGGAGCACTGATGATAGCATTTTCATATCCGACAGTCTTTGATTCAGTTGTGAGAGTAATTGCAGGCGGGATTCCTTTTACCCCTCTTGCAAGAGAGTGCCACGTTATTTACTTACGTCAAAGTGAGGACGCAAGGGAGACACAGTTGCCCGCAAGGAGGACAGCGCACACTCAACGGTTGGCAGCAGTCTTGGGTGAATAGGACGACTGGAAGATAGACTGAGCGCCCCATTTCAAACATAAGACTGTGGCTAAACTGAAGACATGGTGAGACTGACCCAGTTTTTTAGTTGGCACAATTGTTTTCAGTCTTGCCTGCACAAGATTGGTAAATCACGGTCCCTTAATTGTCAGTTTTACCCAGGAGAGGAAGACAAAGCTGGCCATATATTTCTGCGTGCAAAAAATGGAATAGTCTGCACCGGGATCTCTACAAGGAGATGGTAGAGCTCAATCCGGATAGTATGGTTACGGTAATGCTTGGATCGGTTGTCAAATGGAACCAAGAGGCACATTATGTTCGGGCAGTCTTAAAAGATAAAAGAGAATCTCAGCACTTGGAGACATTGAAACTGGGGGATCACTTGTCTGCCGATTCTGCTTCTTCTCTCGCCTCCCACTAGAGGAGAGACTCCCCAGCTTCAAGGTGCCTCACGGTATAGCAAAACGAGACTTGGATCGAAGTAAGGTATCAAACGGTTCCAGATTGGGTTCTAAGGTTGACAGGGGGTTAACCAGTTGCTCGTAAGCATGAAAGCCCCACACATTGTTCGTAAATGGCATTTACCCCTCAACCACAGAAAAAAGTTACCAGGAAGTTTATGGCGGTGAGGTTACATGCTTACAATTAAGCAAGATGTCATTACACGGAAGCTCACTTAGGAAGTCAAAGCCATTGGTCGATAACAAGAGCATATTGCACGTAGATCACTACCTGCAATTGTCATTTTTACCTTGCGAAGAAAATCATCCAATGGTTCTACCAGGCACACATTATGTCACTGAGCTTGTTATCAGACATGTTCATCCTACTAATTTACACGGTTGCCCTCAACTCACCCAAAGCTTTCTTTAACGACAATTCATTATTTGTAAGCGCGTGCTATACCCAAGATTTCGAGCTTAAACACTGCAGCAGCAAATAGCGTCGGCTCACTCGGGTATCGATTATGCAGGACCATTTTCTATCCATATAACCAGAGAACGAGGATACAAATTGACTAAGGGATATGTCTAAGTATTTACATGCACACCCCACGTGGGCTGCACATCTTGAAGTTGTATTTGATCATTCGTCACACACGTTTATGGTAGCACTTGATCGTTTCATTGCACGACGTGGACTATGTTATAGCATTTACTAAGATAATTGGACAACGTTTGGGGTTGCGGATGTCAAGCTTTAACCACTCTTTGGAGAAGCATCGAGCTCAGAGCTGAAGTTGCAGCTGCAGTCACCAACCAAGGCATCAAATGATCTTACAATCAGCCAAATGCTCCCACTTTAGAGGTCTGCAGAAGTCGCAGTAAAATTTTTTAAATACCATTTGGTGGTGCAAATATTACTTCCGAGTTTTCCACACTCTCTGCTCACATTGAAGCGAGTTTGAACTCGCCCACACTCGCAGCAATCAGCAGTGATCCAGGAGATACAACGGCTCTGAGGCCAGGACATTTCATTATTGGGGCAGCCTTGATATCATTACCTGAAGCACCAGTCCTCGAAGATCTCATACATAGTAGCCTTGGGCGCTGGCATATGCTTAACAATATGGGTAATCATTTTTGGTAACGATAGCACAAAGAGGTATTACGTGAGCTGCAATAACGCTTGAAAAAGCTTGATTGCAACTCATCCCCAAAAATTGGTTATCTGGTAATTATCACCAACTATCAGCTGTTTGGCTGGCTGTTTGCGTGAGTGGAAATTCATCTTGGCCCCGACACATTAGTTCGGGTCAAACCTGACGTAAGATAAAAGGCATATGGTAGCAATTTGCGTATTTTTTAGTTGGCCTACTTTGAACAAGCTCCCATGAGTTGTCAACCACCTTTGGCAAAAGCAAATGCTTACATGGCATAATATACATTATGTTTCATATGAAAAGAGTACCAAGAGCATTTCTTGTATCCTTAAAATTCACCTTGCACTGCCCACTGTACTCCTGCAGTTTTTAAGGGGTAAATGAAGCACATACTCTGTACCTTCCATTGAAAGCTAAGCGTTGAGAAGTAAACAAACTCTTATTCATTCACTTTGGAAGGCAATAAAAATTAACCAAGTATAAGAACTGAAATGATTTTGTAGTGAAATAGCTATATAAAGTGTCCGTGAAGGACTGCAGCAATGGTCTGCTGCTTCAGCGGAAGAGGATGTTAGGATCCGCTCAGATTGGGCTTGTCTGGGGACGCGTGAATGCGCTAGCAAGCTAGCGTTGCAATGTTGTGGAGTGGGTTATTTTCCCCAGCAAAAGGACCCACTGCAAAAGAATTTCGCATCCACGAATTGCGCGGTCAAAGAAATGTCGACCGAAGTCGAAAAGGAGGTAACTAACTAAGGGTCCAAGGAAATTGCTGACCCAAAGGACAAACTGGACCTGGAGAAGACAGACGGACTTAAGAGGACTTCGTCGTCACCGATGATTCTTATGGCCCACAAATAAAAGTGGGGCATCCAAAGGGTAGCAGTGCCCCCTCGCAACCGGATCAAGATCCAAACGTAGACGTGGCCATGTATTCCCATTTGAGTGAAAAACTCATAGAAATGCACTTTGTATGACTCTTTCCCTCAAATGAGAAACACAAGCGTAACCGATTTATGCTATAGCGTTATGCAATAAAATCACATATCCATATGTCATAAATGGGCATGCGAGTGGAAGCCCACTCTACACGGCAAGAGTCCCTGTTAAGCAAAAAAACGGAGGAGCGCGCCCGATGGCTAGCCCATTCTAGCAGAGGAGCCTGCCATCGATGGTGTCCTATACCCGGTCAGGTAAATCAAAATGGAAAGACCAAAAGGTATAGAGTTTAACAATTCCTTTTATTCATTCTTTAAACTTCAAATTCTTGAAATTACTTTAACATATTTTATATCATGGTTTGTGTGTGTGTAGGAGTTGCGTAAATTTATTGAAAATTCGCATGCGATATTATTAAATAAATAAATAAATTCTTTTCAAAAAAAAAACTTGACAATTTTGTATATTTTTTCATCATATTTATCTCATATAATATATATTTAACACGAGGATATCTTTTTTGGTGTAGTAAACCACATATAGTTATATTCCTCATATGTATATTTATATAAATATAATCGCAAAAAGGATTTCTAATAATCGTAATATTTTCTATTCAAAAATAAAACATAGATCGCAATCAAAATAGCTTGTATAAAACAAAGCCAAGATTTGGACTTGTCATTATATAACTAACTATATAACTAACGTTTGTTATAGAATATAACTCAGATTTATGCTTAGTTCCATTAGCATCAATAAAATTTATCTCATTAAATACAATTGTTTCTTTTCCCTCACATATATGTCTACATATCAATCTATTTATAATCTCAGTCACGTCGCCATAATATAATTATTTATCCAGTCATACAATTTACAAAAGGTTATCCCTCATAGGAAGTGCAAAGGAGAATGTGGAGGTTCACAAAGAAGTTATTGCACTCTGACTATATTAGTGACTATATTAGTGAGCTGATTTTTATATTTGGAAATGCTTTACCGAGTTTCAAATGTTTGAGATGATTTTGAGTTTTCTATATTTTGGTGGGAAAGCTTTCTTGCCTCTTTCGTCTCACAAGCTAAGAAGACAGCGTACACAATACTAAACGAATCGAAACCAAACTCCTTAAGGTAAGCCGCAAGATACTGACAACCCGTTCCTATTTCTCCCATTTCCGTTGTCCTCAGCGCTGATTTGATGGCACGCCCTTGAACCTCTGATTGCTTTTTTTCAGTCGCCCGCGTCCAAATTATTATTTGACAACTGTTTTATGTTGATGAAGTATTTACTGCGGTTTTTACTTGCTCCAGTAGTCGCAGATAATATATTTTTTGTTAATTTCTTCTCACTAAACTCTTCAGCAGCAGCCAACGTATTTTATCAAAATGATCAATGAAAAAGCTATAAGTGTTTCAGTCTAGGTAGATCATATCATCGATCATAGAAAATAGTCAACTAAAATGTCGGCAAAATTGTATTTTTGACAGCTGAGTTAAATTATAAGCATGCACAAATTGAACACATCTGGATGTTATATAGCTGAGCATAAGAAAAAAGAAAAAGGCTTACTCGATTTCCTTTCTGTTTGCACCATCTACTTAATTCGCTATCAGCGAGATTTTTTCATTCCGACGGGCAGCCAGAATTGTTGATGTGTTCGTTCCTCTCTGGCTACCTCTCAGCATGCTAATTTCTTTTTTATTCATCAACTGTTCAATTTCAAATTCTAGCGCTTTTTTCCTCACGATCCCGTTCCTATTACGCCATTTTCTTCTGAAATTCTTGCTGCTGCTTTATGAACGATTCTAATCGGTTCAGTAGAAATTGTTTATCGTGTCCTTCCAACACTAATTGATTCTACGTGTAACGGGAACAACCGATGACAAAACATCATAATTAAATTGATGAAATGCTCATCGGGAGGGCTCAAAGTCAAAGTCAAAGCCAAAGCGCTTTATTTAATACTAATCGTTATAAATTTTAAAAGAATATAAAGCAAATTCCAAACAATAACAATAAAAAAAAACTTAATGGCCCAAATGGCTCTCTAAATTTATACGTTATCATTAACTCATTTCATCAAAAAAAAACTATAGCAAATTCAATTAATTAAGATTATTACATATTTTTAAAATTTAATTGGAAAAAGGAGAAAAAACCAACCAACACTATCTTAAAATTATTTATAATTAAAACACAACAGTAAAACTTTGATCCTACACCTAATATGTTGTAACTTTTTTCTAATAAAATACAATCAAAAACTTTATTTTATACTAAAAAAATTCTATAACAATGTTCCTAACCTAAGTGTTTAATCTTATCTCTAACGGAATATAGTAAACATAACATATACCTAACCTATACCTAATTTTTAACATAAATAAATAACAACAGTAAATGTAGCAATAATGAGCTGAAACTCAAAAAATCCCCGTTGGCAGCACCAGCCGGAAAGGTAAATTTCTCGTATGTAGCGTAAATTTTCGAAAAAGAATTTGGCTTGCCTACTACTAAACTTCTTTCTGCAATTTTTGTAGTACCATATGGGTATTTATTAACATAAAAAAAATCTGGCCACCATGGGGGGCGCAAATATTTTGCTAATTAAATTGAGTTGCACACGTATGGATCACATATTGGAAATCGGCGGATCATAAATTGTTGTAAACATACAAATACCAGTTTCGCCCTTCTCGCATTTGCTTAAATAGCTCGAATAGTTAATTTCAAAAGATTTCCATAAAAGTTTAATCAGCACTTGCGTTGCCATTAATAAATACATTTTCAATTTTTTTCTGAATTATGAGGGCCGTCATTTCGATTTTTATTGAAATCGGCTGCTAAAAATATTAAGCTGTAAATTTTCGACTTTTTAATTTGTCATTCGATTTGCATAATTAAATTAAATTAACTTGCCTTAACAACTTATAATTTCAAGTTTCAACGGAATCTGTTGAGAACCTTGGCTGCTAGAGGGCTACAGAAATAAAAAAAAAGTATGCCACCCCCCTGTATGGGGAGACCCCCCTTAAATACCTTAAAATATTTTCTTGCACTGCAAATTTCAAGAGGCACCAATTTTGACCTACGTAGAAAATTTCCTCATTCTAGCTCATGTGGTTTGCGAGAAAACAGGACAGACAGACAAGTCGCGATTTTATAATTTTTTAGGGTATTGTTAAAAATATTTTATAATATCTTAAAAATGATCTGGTTTATAAGTTCTTTCAAGTAAAGTCATTTAAAACGTTTCCATGAAAAATATTCATTAATTCAGTTGGCACTAAAATAGCGAATTGCGCTTGCCTTCAGACCTTTGGGGCCGCCATTTTGAATGCATGCATTTGATTTTGGATTATTTTAAATCTTTGTATGCTAGGACCTCATCAACCAATGTACTATCTCGTTCAAATAGGAGTTTCACTCTAGACAGGGCAAAATAATTCAATTTTTAAAGATAATGGCAGCTAAAAATATTAGGGTTTAAATTTTCGACTTTTTTATTTTTCATTCAATTTTAATAATTTCCTGCAAAATACAAGAACATAGTACAGGGATCCATAATCTCAAGTTTCATCAAAATCCGTTGGAAAATGTGACCGCTAGAGGGCCACAAAAACATGAAAAAAACGCATATTTAAACGGCCGCCATTTTGAAATTTGCTCATGCATGATCACCAAAATATCAAAGACTGTAGGTGTAAGTAATGTCTATCTTGAAACCAAGTTTCGTATATGTCGGATCAAAATTGCGACTTTTAGAAGCCTTTGAAATTTTGACATTCAACTGGCCGCCATTTTGTTTTTTGCAACCTGACCTCCAGTTTTTTTATGTAATTCTCTAGATACTTATAATTTCTATCAAACTATTGAATTTCATAAAGATCTGTTGAAAGCTTTGACCACTATTACAATAACAAAATTTTGCACGTTTTTCGACCTTTGAGCGGCCGCCATTTTGTTTCTGCCGTACCGACTTTGGATTTTTTATTGTGAGACTCATCACATACATCAGTGAACCTTCGTACTAAATTTCATCCAAATCGGAGCTATACTTTGGGCAGAACAGAAATCACGATTTTTCGTCTAAAATGGCCGCCATCTTGTTTTTGCCTGGCCGATATAGCTGGTTCACGAACTTAACCGAGATAATTACCCAATACTCCTTTCCTTTCTAGCGTGGTCACAAATTTCGTTATATCCCATATATATATATGATGCTCTCCGCAATAGGGAAATTTCTCTCGAGAAATTTACCTAAAATGGAAATAACGAAAAACACCAGACCTGAAAAATAAACACGAATAATTTAGACATTGTCATTCAGCCACCAATACCTGGATTGCGCCATCTCAATTCGATCAGCTTCAACGAATCTAGCAAATGAGTATCTCCATTGAAATCGTTGGTCTCGTGAACTCAAATGAGGAGGATATTTTATCTTCTTATCGGTGGCCCGTCGATATATATGATATATGACTGGGACGCCGTCAGAATCAAAAACATATCGATTCATGTCCAAATACACGAATGCTTCTGGAGGAATGAAGCCAGTAGCGAGGATCATCGGGAGGGCTCTCACGGGAAAACATGCGCTTGAGAATACGGTTCGAAGGAGGAAAACAATTTTAAGATAAAGAATGCATTCTAAACTGAATTCATATGAATGCATTTTATGATTATTTTCCTTGAAATTTGAGTGGAAGAAAAGGAACACATTTTGTTGAAGTTATGTTAATGGATAGGTATTTTGGGGAAAAATTTGAATCTTCCAATGGAACACCATCACTGAAATGCTCGAAATACAATCAAGTAATCCACGATTTTATCAAAAGGAATTCGGAGGCAACCACAAATTCAACTTCGCACTGATTCCACGATTGGGGTGTCGAGATCCTATATGCAGGACGGAAGACAAATGGAGCCGCAAATTTTCACTTTCAATAGGTGCTCCTGAACACTTCAAGCAGTAAACAAATCAATTTGTACAACTCGCATGGACGTTTTTGAAAGACAAATGGAGCCGCAAATTTTCACTTTCAATAGGTGCTCCTGAACACTTCAAGCAGTAAACAAATCAATTTGTACAACTCGCATGGACGTTTTTGAAATTGAATTGATTTCGTTTCACTCCTATTTCCGACTTTAAAACGTAGCCAAGTAAATATCGCCGTTGTTTGTCGTGTCTTCCCCCGGGGCGCGGTGTAATAAGTGGGCACAATTGCCTTGCAATGAGTCCTTAAACTCCTTGTCTGCTGTGAAAGACTGCGGACGGTTATCCGTAAGATCGCTAAACACTTTAGGAAAAGTTAAAGGGCCTACTAAGACAATAATTATATTCACCTAAACAGCGGATTGCTCCGCAGATATAATGGCGAGGACATTACTGACCACGACGCCGTTCTTACTAAGTCTGCAAAAATAACTTCGCGACTATTTGATTCAAGGGTTGATAATCAGAATGAATAATACACGCTGAGTATCTTGCCAAGAATGTTTTATTTAAATTTTCCTACGACCATTTATATTCAATTTTAGCTTACAATATACTTCTTACAAAACAATTGACCTAATTGTTTACTCCAAAAATTTACATTACTAATATCCATATATTCATGTTCGATAAATTTATTGGTGCCATTTATTTGCAACTCAATTAATTATCACTACGCAATTCATCGACTTAAGCTACTCAATTCTTATTGAAACATTTTTGATGTGTTTGCAATTTTTTGATCCACGCGACCTTTTCTTCATGTGCGTAATATGGGTATATTCATATGAATATCTGCGTATGCGGTTTTGTCTTGTGAATCATAGTATTTCCTCAAGTGCATGTACAGACGTAAGCACATAGATTCAAATGCAATAATTTATGAATGAGTTGACTGTTTGCTTGTTTGTAGGTTTTGTGTTGACATTGCGAGTGAGTAATATGATATGGATATGGGCATGTAGAATCTTTGTCGTATTTTTGTTTTTACATGCTGATATGATTATTTACGGAAGTGTATGGATATGAATGTGAGTATTTATTTAAATTTATAGATGTAAGTATGATATTTATAAATATTTATTGGTGTAGGTATTACAGCGGTCCAAGTAAAACCTAACGATCTGTCCCAAAACTTGTCTTTCTTCTTTCTCATCCCACATCAGCTGCTCACTCAGCTGCGTTCGGTTGCCTGGGGTAATGTATTACACCTTCGGGGTGCACTAAATCAGTGTTCCCATGTTCAAAATTTTATGTGGCAGATTTAAAATTTTTTTCAAGAAAAATTAACTGAAGTAAAGAAAAACGAAAAAAAATCTAAATAGTAATAAAAGTTAAATCTCATGGAGAATATAATCAAAGGGAAGCGTTTAAATTTATTATAAAGGAAAATTGATATAAAATTACATTTAATAATAATAATAAGAAAGGAAACTATTTTACAAATTACGATTATGAATAGGAGTAATTAAATAATTTTCTAAATCTGCCATTAAATTTTGGATAGGAGATAGAAAAATTATCGAGCAATTTGCTTGTGTGACTGCTCGATTACTACAATTTTCACGATTTTCTCCATGGACCATCTAGATTTCACTTTAAAAATCTGTCTCGAAACCGTCAAAACCTCGAGTTTTCATTGAAATCTTCACAATTCCTCATATACCGCCATATAGGAGTAACTTTGCGAGAAAAGTTGGCCTACATGTGGTTTTGAATATGGTGGTAAGCGCTGCTGCCATATCGCTTCTCATCTTACGTCAGTTTTAGCTCGGGCATTTATCCTTAGCACATCTAATTCAACACTGAAGTGACCAATACATCAAATAGTACTATAACCTATCAAAAACGAAGCTAACAACGCGTTTCCTAAAGCAGCGGGAGTCGCTATGGAAGCCGGCCCTGAAGATGGTCTCAATTAAAATTGTTTTCTATGAATGCATTCCCACAAACAACACGTCAAATGTTCAAGTATTCTACATAATATTTGCATTATATAAGTAATCGGAATTTCGTTATATCATTGCTAACAGGTGGGCGATATGTTCGTGCAAAAGGCAATTCATTGAACGCATCGATTGTTTCTTTGAGTGCATTACCTCGGTCGCATGCGTACAAATTTCTCTGTTCTTGGGAGTCCATCATGAAGTAAAAGTTGCGATGTTAATTAAATGTATTGGGGGAAAAATTGTAAATCTAACAGTGGTATAATAAAAGAAATTTTTGTACACAAATTCATTTTTTAACTCTTTAGCTAAGTCACATTTATTGCCAACATTTTCTCATATTCTTTGTGAACGATGAATGTAATTTATCCATAAATACATTCGATTATAAGAATTAAGTTAAATTAAGGATACGTCAGCAAAATTATATTGCATTATACTATCCTAGGTATATTGTTAAAATATGTATGTATCATTTCAAATAAATTTATAGATTTAGGATAGAGTAATTAAGTAATAAGTGAGACTAAAATTTTGTTTCTTTGTATTATATAGAATTTTTGTTGCATGGTTGATTGCTTTATTCAACTTTTTTCTTATAAATTTTATTTTCATATAATGATAATGTAAAATCAAAATATTTGAATAGAGATGTATTAATTAAGAGTGCCCTTGGGACCATTAAGTTTTATAATAATATTTTCTTATGTTTTGAATTCGCTTAATGTTAATGTTAAGAACGGTTTAAATGCATATTTCCTTTTCAATTCAAATGACCTCGCACTTCAACATTTTATTCATATCTAAATTACATTATCTAAATTGTTAGACGATTACCAACATCCTCATTTGACTTATCATGTTATTATGCCTTCAAATTTCATATTTGCAGATTTATCAATTACCCGCTCCCTAATGTGTCTTTTATATCGATTAAACCTTTAGTTTGTGGTTATTTAATAAGGTGTGCCATCGATTAATTAGCAAGTGTCATGGAAAATCGGCTGCCTTGGGAATAAAAATCTTATTTGATATGAATTCTCATTTTCACCATACCATATGATTCGTTCTACCGTTCCGCATTTAATGAAATGTAAACAGGGAAATAAATGCACTAATTAATACGAAAATTGATTATTTAAACCTTAAAATATTTGGGAATTGGAGCGATAAACATTTGTAAATACATACTCGTATAATGAAAGTGGATTATTAATTCTTTTTAAATATATGTACATCACGTGAGTTGGTTTATGCATGTGGAAACGTGTGAAGATTAATCATGCAGGATGGAGTCAAGCAGTGTACGAGTATGTGGAAAATAATTCTGCATACAATCGACCTCATTATATTTTAATGACGCCTAAAGTTTATTCTAAAGGTTTCGAATATTTATATACAAATATCTAATAGAAGGATTTAAACACATCGTTTTATGAAATATGCTCATGTTTTACTAGCTACGTTGTTCAAGTAAAAAATTAATTTATCTTTATTTCTCCACTCCACATAACACTGATATGAAAATTTCTGCCATAAGTTGAAATCAAAGAATTAACTTTATTAAATTAATTTTATATCATTATCACTTTACTGAAAGTTTAATTATTATTAAATGAACGAAGCTATTGGCATAGGGATTTATTTCTAATAATTCCCACCCTCCGTTTTATTGCCGATAGGAAATCGTTTATTGAATCATTAGTAAAGTGTTATTGGGAGAATCAGAGGTTCAATGGATTCAATGTTTATATAGCTTATTTGAAGCAGAAGATAATTGTAAGCTTTATTTGAGAAATAAGCTTCGAATAAACAATTTAATTTAATGAGTGGAAAGTCTTTCAATTCCACTTTCAAGTAAACATTCCATAGTAAAAATGGATTATGGTTATTATGGTATGATACGTAATCGCGGTATCATGGAAATATTTTGATTCCTAATTTAAAGTATCGTGGTATGGTAAATATAATGCTTCTTCAAAATTACTCGAATATTGCAGCAGGGAGTAGTACTTGTAAGTTGCGTTTTTCAATTTATGGAAAAGATATATTGAATTTTTAGATTATTTTCCACATAATTGTAGTTTTGTTTTAAAGGAGTTACAGCCAATTCTTGAAACGGTCAATCGGATTTTCTTTTCTACTGAAATTCTCTTGTTGTATTCATTTCATTTCTTCTAGCAAGGGGGGAATACAGATTGCAGTTTATTTCGATAAAATTTCAGGAGTGATAGAAGCTGTATATGTAAAGGGTATCCTGTGTTTTCATCTTTTCCATTCAAAAGCTATTTTTTTGTTTTGCCGACAAATATATATTTTGGGAGTAAGCTGCTTCCTTCTTCAGTGTCAATTATTTTCTGAGATTACAAGGCCTTTTCGAGGGTATTTATGCTAACCAAATTCTAATTACCTAAGGGTCTAATTGCTTAAGGTCTAATTGCTATCGGGTTTTATTACCTTTATATCTTAATATTATTCTTAGCTTAATTATTTAGTCTTTTTTTAATTTTTTTTTTTTTATTGCCCAAGGTCTAATTATAATTGGTTATTACATGAGCAATTTTAATTATTATTAGGACAATAGAAAACAATCAAACGCTATTTCACCATATCCAGGAGCCTAGAGTATCCTTTTCCTAGGTCATCGTTGAGTCTCGTTTCTGTTGGCTGCCCCATGATCCACAATGATTCGTATACGTCCAGTTTTTGCATGTTTCTTACTTCCTTCACTACCATTAGGTCGGCCCATTCTATTTGATGTCCTTCGCAAATGTGTTTCGCTACTGAAGATTTAACGTTGCTCGTGGTTCCTTGCTTCATCGCCAATTGTGCCTCCTTAGTGTGGCTCTCGAATCTCATTTCAACCGTTCGTTTTGTTTGTCCAATGTTTGCTTCATCACAGTGTTTGCATTTAATTTTGTATACACCGCACTTCTCATCTTTCTTCTTGCTATCCTTTGCATTTGTGAGCCTACTTTTATTTATTTATTTATTTATTTGTTTATTTATGTTGCCATTAACAGAGTTACCTCTAATACAAATGGTGAAGTATATACTAAGAAACACACAAAATTAACAAATTAGTAAACTAATAAGTTTTTGTTTAAGTAAATAAAGAGAACGAGGAAAAGGACCAATTTGTAGACGATCATGATTGCGAGGTAGCCTTAGCAGTGGAGAATGGAAGTACGGGTTAATCCGAGCAAAGGGTACAAGAAAGATACTAGCATTTCTACCCGAGCGCAGATTTAGCCTATAATAAATTCGAGAATCAAGATTTGTATCCGTAAGGCGGTTACATATTTTAAAGAGAAGACATTCATCAAGTATCAATCTGCGAATTTCAAGAGAAGGAATCTGAAGGAAGGGCAGGCGATTTCGTAGGTCGCATAAGGGATTTTGAATTTGAAAAATAGAAAACGGGTGAACTTCCTCTGGACAGATTCAAGGAGAACAATCAGATAATCATTGTGAGGTGACCAAATTTGAGAACAGTATTCAAGAAGGGAACGTACGATACAGATAAATAGTTTGATAGCAGACTTAGGATTAGAAAAAATAGAAGTATGCCTAAGAACAAAACCCGAAACACGGGAAGCTCTAGTGACTAAGTTTATAATGTGAAGGTTAAATTTGAGCTTTGGGTCGAAGATAACCCCTAAGTCTTTCACCTGATCCACTACTGTTAGAGAAGTTTGATTCAGTAAATAGAAATGGGATATTGATGAACTTTTCAACGAAAACGACATTTTGTAGCATTTTGGTACATTTAAATTCAAAAGGTTAGTCTTACACCAAGAAGACAGAGATAACAGATCGTTTTGGAGAATATGGCAGTCAGCAGGCGAGTTGATTACTCTGTAGATCTTCAAATTATCCGCAAATAAGAGACAGGAAGAGTTAAACACTGATGGGAGATCATTGATAAACATGGTGAAAAGGAACGGACCTAAGAGGGAAGCTTGTGAAACTCCAGAGCAGGGATAAAATGACTTAGAAACCGAGTCATCAATGACAACTTGGCATGTTCTAGAAGCTAGGTATGAAGTTAACCATGACAAAACGGAGCCACTCACACCATAATGCTGTAATTTGCAAATAAGAATGTCATGGTTGACAGTGTCAAATGCCTTAGAGAAATCAGTGTAGATAGTACCCACTTGAAGACTGTCAATTAAGGCTATTGCCACAGTGTCCTTAAGTCCCAAGAGATTGGTTATGGTAGAACGATTTGGCATAAAACCATGCTGCTCAGGAGCTATTTGGGAACAAAGAGAAGAATAGAGCTCTAGGTGGACAATTCGTTCTAAAATTTTAGAAAAGGATGTAAGTTTTGAGATAGGGCGGTAATTCTCCACCATGGTCGGGTCACCACTTTTGTGTATTGGAGTAACATTAGCAATCTTCCAGCAATCTGGCATGTGACCTGTTGTCAAACTTAGATTGAAAAGCAATGAAAGTGGAAAGCTAATGGTAGATGCCAATGCTTTAATAAAGAAATTGGGAATGCCATCCGGCCCAGGTCCAACGTTAGGATCAATAGAGTTGATAATAAGTTCAACTTGAAGAAGATTCGTGACTATCGAGTGATAATAGGTGAAGGCAATACGGAAAAAGAGGAAGGTATAGAAGTCTTGTTATATGAAGAAAATGTAGAGGAGAAAAAAGTGGAGAATAAGTTAGAAATTTCAGAAGGGGAAGAAGCAGTCTTGCTATTTCACTGAAAAAAATTTGGAAATGCACTTGAAGATCTTTGAGCTTTAACAAAAGACCAAAAGGGCTTAGTTTGGTTGGAATGAAGAGACTTTTCGATATTGTCATCATATGCTCTTTTGGCTCTCAGAACCTCCATATTGGCAATTGACCGATACCTAGCAAACTCTTGACGATAATCAATTGTTCCATGAGATTTCCACAATTTATGAGTTTTATCCTTATTTTTAATGGCTTCCTTAACATGCCTCGTAAACCAGGGAGGATTAGCGCCTGCTGAGGAGGCATAAAGTGGAGTGAAGTTATGGATACTAATAAATAGAAAGGAATAGAATTTTGATATTGCTTTTTCAAAATCCAAGTCAGCAAAGAAACTTTGCCAGTCAATGGTAGAAATATGCGTGGAAATTGAATGGAAATCGGATTTGTAAAAATTGAACCTAGGCCGCGTACAAGTTTTGCATCGTGCTAGATATTTCAAAGAAAGGACCATAGAGAGGGGAGGGTGAAATGAGTCAGTGTCTAAATACGGAACCGCCGACCGAGATACAGAAAGATGTTGATCAGCAACGTTGGAAAGCACTTGATCCAGCAGTTTGTCGTTAACATTACGTACAGAATGAAATTTTAGAGAGGGAGCAGTGATTTAAAAAAGAGGAAAGAACGATGGATAGATTATTCGTAGAAGACGGAACTGATGCAGAAAAAGATGACCAAGAAACCGAGGGCGAGTTGAAATCTCCACAAATCAATAAAGGGGAGCCTGGGAAGAAGGAGTCAATGTAAGGTGAAAGCTCATCAAAGAACGTTTCATATGTAGGAATTGAAGAGTTACAAGGAACGTAAGTAGAGGCAACAAGAAGAATTTTATTGTTCGAGGTTTGGACTTTTACAAGAATACATTCTATAGGAGAAGATGGAGAGAAATTCGAACAGGCTGAAGCTGACAAAGTCTTCTTAGTAGCTATCAAGACACCCCCGCCATCCATTTTAGATGAAGCTGTGATGTCTCGATCCCGTCTAAAGATATTGTGTTCCGTCGAAAGTTCATTATTAAGGATACATCCATTCAACCACGTCTCTGTAACACAGATGATATCATCCGATGCGGTAAAGCAAGACGTATTAAAAATATTTAATTTGGTCCTTAGTCCCCTAACATTTTGATAATAAAACTTAATGTTATTAAAGCTATTATGTACTATTTTCTTGTGTGAAGCGAAGGATTGCGGAAAAAATTTGTCTTTTTAACAGGTACGAATGGTTTCACTAGTGTACCAGGAAGCCAGAACTCGGGACGACATACTCGTACATAATCAATGCTTGGTAGAGCTGTAAGTTTAAAGGAGGATACTACTCAATCCGGCAGTTTTTCCTTTGTAATCTTAGTACAGCTTATGATTCCATTAAGATCTTCAAGTTTTGCTTTAATAAAGTTGAGAATGTCGTCTACCGAAGTCTCAAATGCTAGTCTCGAGATGAAAATTTGATTCGGTGGAGCAACAACACGGTATAATTGATTATTATTAACACCTGCAGGAGACGTTGAACGACCAGGGTCACTGTTATCGATAATTGGAATTACGATTGGATCGCTTCCAGGACCATCAAAAGCAGGCTTACCAGTAGGAAGAATGTAGTCAGCATGGCTATTGCTTGGGTTATTAGACTCTGCAGGAGATGGATACATATTTTTAGAATATTTCCTGCTTCTGGTTTGAATTGTTGAGATGACTGGTGACGTATTCTGCTCGGCATTGAACTCAGCACTAGCTGTAAATTGCTCGAGATTCGAAGACGAAGATTTGTTCTGCAACGAGCGCTTTGTAGCCATGGATGATGTTGAACCCAACGTCGTAATCGAAATATCACAAGCTACTTTTGAGTTGAAACTGGACGCTGCCTAAAATAAGCTGGATGTTAACTTGCTTGAGTAATCTGCGTAAGCCTCCGATTAATTCTGCGTTAACGACCGCTGCTCTTTGTTGTTCTCTTTTTTGCTGCCTTCTATTTTGCGTGTAGAGCGTAGTAAAGCTATCTCGTACTCTCCTATCTTCAATTTTCTTCATCACACCTGAGATCATCCCTGTTTCATATCCGTTTTTCTTTGCTGTATCTAGGATATAACTTATTTCCTTCATCCGGTTTTCCATATTCAGTGGTACTGACAGTATCCTATGTATTCATGCGCGAAAAGATGCCATTTTTTGTGAGTAACATATGCATGATTTGATATTCTTGGTACGGTCCTCTGAGTGCTTGTATTTTTTCGGTATATGTCCAATTCTAATTTTCCGCTAACCCTCATAATTTTCAGATCGAGGAAAGGTAGTTCGTTGTTCGTTTCTTCCTAAATTTTAAAATTGATGTTTTTGTGGATGTTATTTAATTTCGGCAGCAATTCATTTAGGTCTTTTTCTTTTACTATGGCAAAAATATCGTCTACATATCGAAGCCAAAGTTTGGGCATTATGCCATTTCGCTCCATTATTTCTTCAATCCAGGACATTAAAATCGCGCTTAAAAACGGTGACAGAGGATTACCGATCCGTGCTCCAGACTTCTGCTAGTAGTACTTTCCTCTGAAGGTTACTGCGCTCTACACGCAAAATAGAAGGCAAAAAAAGAGAACAACAAAGAGCAGTGGTCGTAAACTCAGAACTAACCGGAGACTTAAGCAGATTACTCAAGCAAGTTAACATCCAGCTAATTTCAAGCAGCGTCCTATTTCAACTTAAAAGTAGGCTCACAAATGCAAAGAATAGCAAGGAGAAAGATAAGAAGTGCGGTGTATACAAAATTAAATGCAAACACAGTGATAAAGCATACATTGGACAAACAAAACGAACGGTTGAAATGAGATTCGAGGAGCACACTAAGGAGGCACAATCGGCGATGAAGCGAGGAACCACAAGCAACGTTAAATCTTCAGTAGCGAAACACATTTACGAAGGATATCAAATAGAATGGGACGACCTAACGGTAGTGAAGAAAGCAAGAAACATGCGAAAACTGGACGTATACGAATCATTGTGGATCATGGGGCAGCTAACAGAAACGAGACTCAACGATGAAATGGATACTCTAGGCTCCTGGATATGGTGAAATAGCGTTTGATTGTTTTCTATTGTACTAATAATAATTAAAATTACTCATGTAATAAATAATTATAATTAGACCTTGGGCAATAATAAAAAAATAAAAAAAAAGACTAAATAATTAAGCTAAGAATAATATTAAGATATAAAGGTAATAAAACCCAATACCAATAAGACCTTAAGCAATTAGACCTTAGGTAATTAGAGTTTGGTTAGTATAAATATTCTCAGAAAATAATTGCCACTGAAGAAGGAAGCAACTTACTCCCAAAATATATATTGGTCGGAAAAAAATAGCGTTTAAATGGAAAAGATGAAAAAACAGGATAGTCTGGAAGCGCTTAAAAATGGGAAAATACACAGAATGTAAAGGATGCTCAAGCATATCCACTTTAAATTTTTAAAATTCCTAGTATGGAAAATAAATGTTTAAAATGTTTATAAAATTCAAGTAATCTTAGTCAATCGCCAATCGGGTAGATAGTAAGGGTCAAGTCATTTCATACCGGCTGAAAATCATATCAATAAAGTTTCCCACGCATGCATCCGAGATATAGTCGTCAGTTAGCCCAGAAATGGTGGAACTAGGGATAGCGTCATGCAAAAATTCTAAAAATTTATCATGTAAAAAGTTATTTCACACAGAAAAAATTTCGCAGTTGATAGTTTAGAACATCTACAGCGACAAAATTGGAACCACCATGAGTTTGACACATTTTATTTCAAACTGGAATGAGAATATACATCATCCCTTTGATGATTTACTTCCATTACAATGGCAAAATGGTCGCTATCATATGGAAGCACTTGCAATTTCCGTTGAGGATTGCTAAATCTGAATTCAAGTCTTATGTCAGGAATGCAAAGGGCCAAAAATGAATTTGTCCTATGGTATGTTTGGACCTCTGACTCATATAGATTGCACATGTATTCGATGTGATTTTCTGTTATCCACGATTTCAGGAAACACTTTTTGGATTATTTTTCGAGTTCAACCATACATTAAGATTGCCGGCAAGAATATGATAAAAATGCAGCCTGCCCAGTTCGAGTATTATAAACAAGGAATCAAGCTTCTTTTTGAATTTAAGAACGTTTCTCCACGTTGCATAAGCCGACGTAGCAAAGAGGTGATCCCCATCTTACAGTAAGTTTTGATGACGGACACTTCTAGAAATTGAAGGTTTTTTGATTCAAATTTTTCAGTATGTTGTAAACGGTAGCATGTTAAATAGAACATGTTCTATTTAATATGCTCGTGCCACCTCTCCCACCATCGTTTTTCTTATCGTTTTTTACTAATTCAAAACTTTTGAATGCCATGAATTCAAGTGGTTTTCAGTGAGAGGCATGTTGTCAAGCTTTTGTTTAACAATAAATTTAAGGAGATAATGACAATGAGATGAAACCCATCCATGGGAACATGACTAAATGGCAAGTTATTTTGAGATATTTGAAAGATTTAAACGTTAAGAAACAAAGTTGATTTTTAATCTTGTTTGTTGATTCTTTTCGATAAGGAATTAATTTGTTGGTAGATTTTAAAAAGCAGCTCACTTTTGCCACTTATATTATTTACAACATTGTCTTCTGGTCCTCTAGCAGTGAGTGCAAATGATAGCTTACGCTTGATGGGGCTAAAGGGTATCACATTGCAGTGTATTTGCTTTGGGTTTGGAGTAAATTTAAGTATTGCATCTTAATATCGGGGCATCCTCGATGCGATTCAAAGTGACCGAATAAATGGCTGTTGATGCAGTGCAATTTTTCTTTAGACTACATCTGAACCTATTCATACTCATTGGTGGTATGAGTTTCTTTACATTTTACCCACCGGTAGTGCATGGCGCAGTTGGCAGCTGAATGGTAAAATCATTGACACTGTTAGCACTGGTTAACTTATCTGTTATGGAAGCGTTGCCAATCCACCACTCTGATATTTAAGTTCCTTTTCTGTTTAACGTATTTGCATTGCTTTTATTAGAAATTTATGAAAACAAAACGGTGATTTTTTTGGATTGTCGATCTCCCTGTTTAATTTATTGGATCCTCGGTGTTTTTGCGCTTTCTGAAAAAGATATACAGAATTTATTTTCCAATCATGGAAAGTAAAAATAAGCAAAAAACGTTTTCCAGTTTTAAGACACATATTTTTCGAGGGTAAGTATTGTTACGAATTTCAGCGTACCGGCATGCTCCCGTTCGCAATTTCAAATTGCCGCCGTAACATTTCCACCTTCTTTTGGGCACATATACCCTTTTCCATGGTAAGTTTATTTAATTTTATTAACATTTAACAATTTCCCTATGATTTTTATTTCCCCATCATCTCAATCCTACCCTTTTCCCTTATTTTCTGTTTAAAAAAAATTTTATTATATAATAACAACTTTAAGTTTCCCGCTAGCAACACTCCATGCATTAATTCCCATTAATAAAATTTCATTCGATACATTTTTTTCTTAGCAAAACCTAATTCCTTCGTTCATACTAACTAATTTTATTCACTTGCTCCCACTACCAAATTTTATTTTTCATACTTACAAAAAATTCATTCACGTTTCCCTACTAACAAATTTCATTTTCATGCCCATCAAGAAAGATGCATAGTTGAAGTTGCTAACTCGATGAATGGGAAATCAACAGAAGGTGGCTCCGTATGTAGTGGCGTGGATTCTCTACCGGGGGTCCGCTGCGACCCTGGGTTCAAGTTCCCCGAGCGCAGGAAAACACTCTTCTTAGAATATCACCAAAAGCAATTATTTCCGTATATATATGATGATTTGCATCAAACCAAACGCTATCATGGTTATGCAAATCGCCATATATGCAAAATGGAAATTGTTGCAGTTGTCGATATGCAAAAAGATGTGTGGGTAGCGGAATCGAAGTGTAATGAACCGATTACGTTACCCAGATGCGGTAGTGGTAATTGGGAAGGAAAGGATGGCGGGATTGGGTTCTTGGATTTAGGGCAATTTGTATTTAACTTGGAGATAGAAGGGATTGCTTTTGCCGGTGCGTGAATTGTTAATTTGGGGAGAAAAGATTCGGTATTTGGTTTGAAGAAGAATAGGAAATGCTTTGGCAGTATCGAGGTGAAGACTAATTTTGAATTTGTGAAAAACTGGGGCTTTGAATTGGATTTAATTACAACGTGTGAATTGGAATAGAAAAATTAGCGAAATTTTGCTTGTGGCATATGCAAGTGAAGTTAAGTGTATATTTTAGAGAAGGAAAAACTTAGTTAAGTGGAGTGAACCGAGAATAAAAATAATGAAGGCTTAAATATATTCCAGCATAACCCAAACCCAAAGATTGTGTCGGAAATAAAATCAATAAACTTATAATGTGGATTCAAAATTTAATTGTTGTAGAGAGCAGCCTCCAAGGCGGGACTGATCTGGTAATTCAAAGGGGTGCAACTGCTTTTGTTTGGTTATAGTCTCCGATTCCAGTGAAGCCAACGGGGACTGCCGTTCCCGGGGTACCTGAATCGCTTAGTAAAAATACTAGGGCAGACTCGACCCAAAACATAGTGGCTTTGTGATTCTTCGATAACAAGATCAACTCATTGCTGCGAACCTCAACGCTGGAGGTTCATTCAGGTACCACGGGCAGGTGATGTGCCCTCATCTTCGGATGATCAACTGATTGGTTGCGGCCCTTCGGGGAGTATCGTGGTGGCTGATGGTTAAAAACAAAGGTTGGCGTTGATCTTATAGCATCATATATAGCTGGGTCTCAGATCTACCAGTGTAGAAGTTGAGTTCCCTCAATGTAAACTGGTACCGAACTTGGGGGCGAAACATTGGCGCTTAAACTAATCGCTGGCTAATGGTGACCGGGAGGTTGGGTCCGTAACGGGTAGGTACTCACGCAAATCAAACGACTCATGTTGTAGAGGGCAGTTAAAAGTGAAATAGAAAAGTGTCTTGATTTGATAAATTAAAAGACGAGAAGGAAAACAAAAAATTAGGGAAGAAGAACGTTTTCTGAGAAACACTTTGTTTTATCTACGAAGTGGTGAAAAATTCAATTTTTGAATTTGAAATTATACTATTGGATGAAATTGAAAGAAGCGTGGATTAGTGAAGAGGGTGTATCCAGCGTCTTGTGAAGAGTGGCGGTCCTGTGTTTTCATTTTGGATTTTTGTTCACATTAATTTTCTAATTGAAGCTTGGATTTCAGGTGTCCCGAATTTCTTTTTTTTTTTGTTCTTTGCCAAGTGCTTGGAGTTCAACAAGGAAAGTGTGAGTAATTATTTGGATTTGCTCTTTTTATATACTGTTAGTTTATGCTACCAAATTATTTTTTTTTGTTTTCTTTTTATAAAATTTTATTTAACGAATTTTTCTTACATAAATTTCAAAGGAGAGTAAACATTTGTAAATTTCACTTGTAGAATTTCTTTTTTTGGTGAATTCAATAAGCGGCCATATCTCCTTAAGACAATAATCTTTCATTTCCTAAAATGAGCTCCCCCTTTCCCGTCCTTTCTTTTCGTGTTAGTGTTTTTATGTACGGTGGGTCATCACGAGCAGAGGGTGTCCCGGAAGTCTCACGACACGACTGAGCGCTAGCCGGCCTCAGTATGTCACCACATGTTACTCACTCCTCTGCTGAAATATAATGTCTGCAACTGCGGTGACTACAGCGGTTGCAACAGTGTTCCCTCTACATCAGTGTCTTACTATGGCCTAGTAAAAATATTACCTCACTAAAATACCAAAACACTTAAACTCATGTATTCAGTATAACTAGCTTAATACACTCACTGAGCCTTCTACTCATTGAGCCTTAATCCTTTTATCGAAGATCATTTGATTATCTTTTCACTCACTTAAACTAATTACATAACCTGTCCCTTTTCAGAATTCATACAAATAAAAGTTGCTAAAATTATCATAACCCTTAACAAATATTACTTATCCCTAATTACCTCTAACATCTTGGAGTAGCCTTTACCTAAATCATCGTTCAGCCGTAGACTTTCTGGTTGTCTCAATATCCATAGACTTTCGTAAGCCTCTAATTTCCTGACACTATTCACCTCCTGTGCGACTTGTAGATTTTCCCAATCGATTTTATGATTATTCGATACGGTATGCTTCGTATGATTTTCGTTAAATGTCAAATTCTACACCGTTCATCTCCCTGATGTTTCTTAGGTCCGTAAAAGCTATTTGATTCTCCTTTTCCTCCTCCATAGTGAATGAAATATTTTTGTGGACTTCGTTGATCTTTTTGAATATGCTGTCTAGTTCATTCTTCTTCACGATTGCAAACAAGTCATCAACATACCGGACCCATACTCTTGGAAGCGCATGTTCCTCCGTAATCCTCTGCTCCATCCAGCTCACGAAAATATCGCCAATGAGGGGGGAAAGTGGGTACCTCATTGCAACTCCCGTTTTTTGCTTATGAAACCGTCCCTTGAAAGTAAAATAGGTTTCTGATATGCACAAAACAGCAAGTTTATATAGTAGTCTTGCTTTTTTCTTTTGGATGCCGTCTATGCTGTTAGATATTAGCCAATCCTCAAATAAAGCTAGCGCTTGCTCAATGGTTCCTCATGACATTGAAAACGATTGAGAAAGTAGTTCCCAGGACTAAACAAAAAAAAAAAACAATATGGAAGGATACTCAACGTCAACCATCGCAAGGTTGAAAAGATTAAAAAGCTTTTTCCTCATGTGCGTTAAAAATATTGATCGGTGAATACACTTTAAGAGTGTCCGGAACTTAATCCGTTCATACTTCAGGATATACAATGAGTGGAGAAACTGAGGGATATTTGCCCATTGGTTCTAGATGCCGTTTTCATAAAAGTGAATGTCTTATTCCGTAGGCAGGTTCGATTAAAAGTGTCAAATCCTGAAGTCACTAGTGATGAGATAAAGCTTCTCGATTGGATTGGTATCATAATTAATAATGTGACTCCAGATACAGGCAGAAATAGGATTATATGTGATGAAGTTTGCCCTAATTGGAATTCACCTTGAATTGGTCTTTCTACCAAACCCTGAAAGAGGGAATAAAATACTTTCAGAAGTCGTGGTAGCAAACGTTTCTGAATTTAAATTATTCTGAATGGTTAATCCATTCTTAAATTGAATGAGAAATTGACCGCTGATGTCATACCAAGCAGAAATCTTCTTGATGATGCCTGAGGTTGCTATTCGGAATAATTACATATTGTTCAACAACATGTTAAGCAGGTATTCCCGATCTTGAAGAAAGGAAAAGAATTTTCACGCCCTAAAAGCTATCGCCTAGTTAGCTTGCTTCCTATTATAAGCAAGATATTTAAAGTGATACGGAATCAAGCGTTAAACTGCCTTCACAATATGTTTCCCAGACACCTTCTCGCCATGGTGTGCAATATATTGAATGCAAAATCATTTTTGTGTCACTGATAGAAATTTGACCACGATGCGCAATTTCAAGGTCTTGAATGGTCTGCACTAAGGAATAGTAGCTGCGCCTTTGCTTTTCTCCAGATTCATTTGCAAACTACGAGTATTTTATCAAGTCAACAACGTGATAATTAGTGGCGTTAACCGATGACCTTATACCCGTCATTTATACGGCCGACCGAAAAGCTACATTTGTTCCGGGCAATCTACAAAAAATGTTCAATGCTGTGCAGCTCAAAGTCAAAGTCGAAAGTGCTTCATTCAAATTAATCGTTACAAATTTTAAAAGAATATAAAGTAAATTACAAACAATAAAAATACGAAACTTAATGTCCCAAATGGCTCTCTAAATTTATACGTTATCAGTTAAACATATTTGATCAAAAAAACCGTAGCAAATTAATTAAATTAATTTTCCGACCCGAGAACCCAGTCTGAAACCGTTTGACATATTAATACGGACCAGGTCTCATTTCGTTGCACCGTGAATGTCCAAATCTTTGACACTAATAACACTGGTTTACTTCCCTTTTCTGGAGGGGTTCCCATCTCACCACTCGGAAGTTTAAGTACCTTATTTTTTGAAGGACACGGACTATGTTTGCTCAAAATTTGGATTAAGTAAAAAGGCAAAGTTTTACGTTTGAAAATCAATCTCCTTGTTGCAAAGTCTTTAACCGCGATAAATTCTATTTCTGATGCAACTTCTTGAAGCACCTGAAGGAGATTAATTGTGTCGTCTCTGTAGTCTAGACCCTTCAACAAAAAGGTCAATTTTTTCTCACTCTTTGGGGTATACGCAAAATGCGGAACCTCTCCAGAACTAAACACACGTTTTGCTGTTTGAAAGTCAACCAGTGACTTGGTTTTAATCGTCGGTTTCGATCTCAAAATCATTTAATTTATTATTATTGCCAAAAACGTAACTATTTCTTTGCCAGTTTGCCCAAATAAATTCATTGGTGGGACTTTTTCTTCCTTTTGATTACCATTGACAGGCGGACGAGCAGACAAAACTTTTGGTTTTTTCTCCCTATCTTTAGTTTTTAAATATTCAATGAATTTATTATCAGGTTTAGTACAACAATTTTTGGAATTTTAGTTACCTGTACCCTCTTCAATGTTCATTGAATCGACTAGCCCAGCTATCGCTACATAATAGTTTGCACTGACGTTTGCTCCGGCTGTGCTGAGAACATCGTCTTGATCAGGTTCCTGTTGCGGTTTCTTTGATTTTTTGTCTTCGGTTGCTTTTGGCTTAACTTCTTTTTCTTTCTTGGTGGTTTCTTTTTCTTTGTTGATCGTTAATTTGCCAACTGGCTAGCGGGTGGATCCTAAGTCTGAGTTTATCATTTTATGTCTCACACTTCTGTACTTTGTCATTTGCTTTGACTAGTTGCTCGATTTCGCCGACTGATAAAATTTCCCGTTTGTCTTTTTCTTCATTGTTATCGAATCTTCGCTTTAGCTTTTTCTCGCCCGTCATCGTTGGCGATGGACACGATCGTTCTATTTGACGACTGAAGCCATGGAGCTCCTCCATCTCATTGCTTTTGCAGCGAAATTATAAGGAATGCTCATAAACCAGGACTGCCCTTGAATGTCTTTCCGCTTCAGGTATTCAAAACACGTCTCACCACTATGACTGGCGACGTTATCTTAAACCTCGCTTCATCCCTCTTTTATTCAAGATCCACTGCAATCAAATCTTCAATAAAAAGTGACATCAGTAGTAAAACAAAATGGCGGCCGTTTTAAATGAATAAATTTGGGCTATTTTTCCCCAGCTCCAAGATTTGAAATACTGGAAATTAACTCTTGATAAGAGCCGTTGCTCTCTTACTCAGGCCTATAAGGAAATCAATTAACGTATCTGACGTCACTTCATGTTCCAAAAACAGCTGTTCAGAAGGCTTGAAAGCAGCATCTCCGTAGGACGAAAGTAGGCTTTTGAAATTGTCAAGTATGATATTTCCGAAATGATATAGACGGAAAGAACTATATTTGCACGCTAATAGTTTCGGCGGCTCAAATTTAAAACAAATCGTTGACAGAGTACTGATAAAATGTCAAACGTACTGTCATAAGTACTGTCAAAAAAAATTTGATTTGAATAGGGCTAGGTCAAGTCAAAGTCAAAGTCAAAAGCGCTTTATTTAAAACTAATCATTATAAATTTTAAAAGAATATAAAGCAAAATCCAAACAATAACAATAAAAAA
Source organism: Odontomyia ornata (assembly GCA_963969285.1). NCBI lineage: Eukaryota > Metazoa > Arthropoda > Insecta > Diptera > Stratiomyidae > Odontomyia > Odontomyia ornata. The sequence goes on from OZ017742.1 coordinate 88,837,564, forward strand.
CTTAATGGCCAAAATGGCTCTCTGAATTTGTACGTTATCATTAACTCATTTCATCAAAAAAAACTATAGCGAATTCAATTAATTACGATTATTACATATTTTTAAAATTCAATTGGAAAAAGGAGAAAAAACCAACCAACACTATTCTAAAATTATTTATCATCTTAACACTACAGTGAACTTTGATCCTACCCCTAATATGTTGTAACTTAATTCTAATAAATGGAATCAAAAACTTTATCTTATACTTAAAAAAAATCTATAACAATGTTCCTAACCTAAGCGTTTTACCTTATCTCTAACCTAATATAATAAACATAATATAAACCTAACCTATACCTAATTTTTAACACAAATAAACAACAACACTAAATGTAGCAATAATGAGCTGAAGCTCAAAAACTAAATAACGAAAAACACCAAAACTGAAAATAAACACGAATAATTTAGACATTGTCATTCAGCCACCAATACCTAGATTGCGCCGTCTCAACTCGATCAGCTTCAACGAATCTAGCAAATGAGTATCTCCATTGGAACTGGTGGTCTCGTGAACTCAAATTCGGAGGATATTTTATCTTCTTATCGGTAGCCCGTCGATATATGTGATATATGACTGGGACGCCGTCAGAATCAAAAACATATCGATTCATGTCCAAATACACGAACGCTTCTGGAGGAATGAAGCCAGTAGCGAGGCAAGTCTCAATATACCCGTCTGTAGGGTGGAACGGCTGTGAAATCCAAGGGTTTTCACTCATAGTCACAGATCTTGCGATATGATTCCGAAGTAGCTTCAATATGAAGATATCGACTCTTGTCACTTCAGCAGTTTGATAAATTCTTCTGTTCGATATATAATGTTTCCAATCCGTCTCAGGCTTTCTGTACGAACCAGTACATGCACGAAGACATTTCCTTTCGAAAACTCTTAATTTTTCCATAGTCCTAGCGCTCTGGTTGTACCAGATCTGACATCCATATGTCAAAACTGGTCTAACCAGTGTCTTATAACAGATAATTTTGACATTTTGATCAATGTATCTGGAATGAAAGAGCGTTCGAAGGGCCATGACTACTTTAAGTGCCTTACTGAGCATGATTTTCACATGTTCAGTATAGTACAGATACTGATCGAGATAAACACCGAGGTATCGAACACAGGATTTATGTGGAACCCGTTCAAGACTACCCTCACCAGCCATGATGTGGAAATCTTTCCAATTACGTTTCAGGTCTTGACTGACTCCCTGCAGCGTTGTCCGAAACAAGATTGTTTCACACTTTTGCGCATTGATTTTCATTCGCCAATTGTCAGTGTACAGCTGTACATCATTGAACATTTTTTGGAGATTGCTCTGAACTATTGTAGCTTTTCGGTCTGCCGTATAGATGATCAGATCATCAGCAAACGCTACCAATGATCGCGTTGGCGAGACGTTAAAATCAAAACCGTTCAATAGCTTGCGAATGAAGATTGAGAAGAGCAGAGGCGCAGTAACTGTTCCCTGCTGTAGACCATTCAAGACTTTGAACTCGCGCATTGTTGTCAGATTTCCATCGGTTACAACAAACGATTTCCCGTATAACATATCACACATCATGGCGGCAAGGTGTCTGGGGAACTTGTCCTGAAGGAGTTTAAAAATTAGTCCATCTAACCATAGCGTATCAAAGGCTTTCTCCATATCAGTGAGACATGCTCCAACAAATTGTCTATCATTTAGTTTCCAACAGATGTCTGAGGTTACTTTCGTTATTGCATGTATGGTCGAATGCCTGGCACGAAAGCCAAATTGGCAATTTGGCATCAACTCATTTTCCTCAATGTGGGCGTTTAATGCTCTGTTGAGTATCACTTCAAACACCTTGCTGATGCTAGGCAGCAAGCTGATTGGGCGATAGCTTTTGGGGCATGAAGATTCTTTTCCTTTCTTCAAGATCAGAAATACCTTAGCCTTTTTCCACTCATTTGGAAAATATGAATTGCTCAACATGTTGTTGAACAATATGCAATAATTCCTAATAGCGACCTCAGGCAAATGTCGGAGAACTACATTCGGAATACCATCAGTACCACATGATTTCTTGTTGTTTATCCTGCGAAATATGAAACACAAGTCTTCATAGCTGACGAAATAATCAATAAGATTCAAGCTCGGTATGAGGTCAGATGTTAATGTTTCATTGAAATGAAGAATTGATTGGCCGTTCAGGCTTGATTTGAAGTCGGAAACTTTTGCTTCAACGACCTCTGAAAATATTTCATTCCCTCTCTCAGGGTTTGGTAGATTAACCAATTCAAAATGTGTTTCAATCAGGGTAAGTTTATCCAATACTTCACAAATAATCCTGTTTCCATTTCTATCCGGAGTCGTACTATCAATTTCGATACCAGCCCTATCGAGAAGATTTATCTCATCACTAGTGACTTCAAGATTGGATACCTTCACTCGAGACTTCTTGCGGAATATAGCATTCACTTTCGTGAACACGCCATCTGGGTCCTGTGGGCTAGTACCCCTTAATTTTTCCGCCCATTGATTGCTGACCTCTCTCCTGAAGTATGACCAGACTAAGTTCCGGACATTCTTCAGATGTAATTTCAACAAAGACAACGAGGGATGGTTGTAGTCCAAAAATCGCCGATAAATATTGTTGACGCGAGTGAGAAGGATGTTTTTCAATCTTCTCAACCTTGCGATGGTTGGTGTTTCATATCCTTCCATATTGTTTCGATGTTTAATCTTGGGAACTACTTTCTCAATCGTTTCCAACGTCAGCTTCTCTAACTTCGACAAATAGACATCTATTTCATCGTAAGTTAGATTCCTGTCATTAGGAACCATTGAGCAAGAGTTGCCACCATCAGAAGGGGGACATTGCTTCTGGTACTCACGATTAAACTTCTTTTGAAACTTTCCCCAGTCTGTTTTTTTGAAATTCAACCGATGATTTTCATGTTGAACTGGAATGAGGAAGAAATCATCCCTGTGATGATTGATTTCCATTACGATTGCGTTATGGTCGCTATCATAAGGAAGCACCTGCAGTTTCCGTTGAGGACTATTAAAGCTGAATTCGAGTCTTGCGTCAGCAATGCAAAGGTCCAAATATGAATTTGCCCTAGGGTATGTTGGGAACTCCGACCCATATAGAGTGCACCTGTATTCAATTTGGTTCTCTGTTATCCACGATTTCAGGAATACACCTCTTGGATTATTGGTGGCGTTCAGCCATGATGTATACTTGGAGTTCGGGTCACCAGCAAGAATATAATAGTTATGCAGCCTGTTCAATTCGAGTATTTCAAACAAGGAATTGAGTTCCTCCTTGAGCTTGAGAACAGTTCCACCAGTTGCATAGGCAGAGATAACGAAGAAGTTATCCCCACCTGGCAGTGAGATTTTGATAACGGACACTTCAAGAGATTCAAAGCTTTTGAATTCGACTTTTTCAATATTTTGAAAATGATAGGGTCTTCGTACCAATATCTCGGTGCCACCTCCCCCATCACCTATTACCCTTTCGTTTCTTACGAATTCATAATCCTTGAATGTCATGGAGTGCCATGAATTGAGGTGGGTCTCGGTTAGAAGCAGGATGTCAGGCTTTTGTCTGGCAATGAATTCAAGGAGATAATCACGCCGATGTATAGTAACAATGGAGTTGACGTTGATCGAGATGAGACGAATCCTATCCATGGGAATGTGACTGGATGACAAATTACTTTGAGGCATTTGAAACCCCTAGACGATGAAAAACAAGCTTTATTTTTGTATCTTGCTTATCGATTCTCTCTGATAGAGAACTTAATTGCTGTAAAATTTTGAGAAGCAGCTCATTCTTGTCACTTACATTATTTACACTATTTTCCGCATTTTCTGCTGGTCCTCTAGCGGCTTGTGCAAATGATACTCCGGGCTTGACGAAGTTTGGAGCTAAGACACTGCGGTATATTTGTGTTTGCTTTGGGACAGATTTTAATCTTGCATCCTGATATCGGGAGCATCCTCGATATGATGCCGGGTGACCAAAAATACTGCAGTTCACACAATATAATTTCTCTTTTGGCTCCGTCTGAGCCAATTTGCACTCACCGGGAGCATGCACGTCTTTGCATTTAACGCATCGGTAATACATGGCGCAGTTGGCAGCTGAATGCCCAAATTGTTGGCAGCGATAGCACTGGTTGATTTCTCGTTTCTGGAGGCGTTCCCACCTCAGCACTCGAAAATTTAAATATCTGATTTGCTGAAGAGCGCTTGGACTGCTCTTATTTGTTATTTGTACTAAATAAAGTGATAAATTTTTTTTTTCTACCGTCGACCTTCTTGTCGCGAATGTTTTAACTGAGATAAACTCGATTTGTGGTGCTGTTTCCTTGAGAGCCTGAAGAAGATCGACGGTGTCTTCTCCGCAGTCCAAGCCCTTCAACAAGAACGTCTGGTTCTTCTCGCTTTTGGGGGCATAAGTGAAGTGCGGAACCTCCCCAGAATTCAAAGCATTTTTCGCTGATTTGAAATCAACCAGTGATTTCGTTCTAATTGATTCCTTCTCGGAATTTATTCGTTTGATTTCGAAATTTGTTAATTTCTTTTTGGCTGCCAACAGCCGAACCATGTCCTTTCCGCTTTGACCGAAGACATTAATTGGCGGAACTTTCTCGGTATTCTTGGCTACTTTTTGAGGAGGACCAGCAGAACTACGGGCTGGTTTCTTCTCCTTATTTCTATTTTCATTATTTTTATTTTTTAAATACATTATAAAATTATCATCTTTATTACCTTCGTCCACCTCCATATCCTGTTGGAGTCCATCCAGCGCTGCAAAGTAGTTCTGGCTTTCGTTGGTGCCACCAGCACTTAATACTTCTTCAGTGATTATTGAATTTGCAGCTTTCTTCTGTTTTGCGTGCTTATCTGTTTTTCGTATCGGTTCACTCTCTTGAACTTTTTTGCCGACTTGAACATTTCTTCGTACGTTTGAATTCTTGCTTTTAACTCTTCGATTTCACTTCGAAGGCGACACACCTCCTGTCTATCCTCGAGCACTTTTGTTTTACGGCCGCCATCTGCGGTATCCTGGGTGCTCGTGTGTCTCCGCTTGTTGACACTTGCCGCCAATTTCACACCGTCACTCTCCCCGGGGCCCCTCAACGGAGGGAAGCCGTCGGGCTCCTCCATACAGCAGTCCCGAGTTGTCTTTGGTTTGTTGCCTTTTCTTGATTTATTGGTATGGTTAGTCGATGCCTTTGACGATTAATTCTTCCCCTATAAAATCAAAACTTGCTTTTGACTGGCTCGTACAAAATTTATTCAATTATTTGAAACTGACTTTTGTGAAAAATTAATTAATTTTTAAAATTAATGACAGGAGCGATTAAAAACACGTCTACACGCAACGAGTGCTAGACGTATAATCCCCTGAAAATGATCCTTATACCCGCAAAGTTTCAACAAAATCGAATCAAATTTACTGAAGTTCTGCCTGTTTGAATTTTCTCAGATTGCAAAACAAAAACAATGTACAATTTTTCTGCCATTTTGGCGTTTGATCGAACCAGACACTGGATGGGCCCCAAATTTTTCAGATAAGATGATCACAAAAATTCCTTTAAAGGTTCATTCAGTAAATGGTTATTTCTAAAAGTGAGATCTGGTTAAGTTTAAGTAACAATGGTTTTTCTGTTAAGCAAATATGTATGTGTTTGTTATACTATAGATGTTGTTAAAGTTGTTCCTAGGGTTATCAATTTTTGGTATCTGCATATCGTGAGGAATACAAAATCCTTCCTACATAAGCGTAGTTTTGTCTACCGAACTTGTGGTTGGGTAGACAAAACTACCTCCCTCTAACAATATTGCTACGTTGTCTGATGATGCCATAATAGGGCGATTTCAGTCTTTCGATAGGTCAGAGGGTCGTGCAGAAAATATTTTCCTAGTTCCTTTCAGAATATTGCTAAGGATCAGTATCTCTAAAACTCGATAGGCGTAAATGAGGAGTTAAAGGGTTTTTGGAGACACAGCATTCATTCCCCTGAAATTAAATATTTTTCAATGCGAACTAATCTGTTGTCAAAAGCTAATACCATGAAAAGAACTAGATATTTTAAAACTGTTTATTTTCTGATAAAATTGCTTTCTTCTCGAAATTACTCATTTGAGTGAGAAATACTCATGTTAACTTTAAGCTTGTTGTGCATTTTTCCAATTTGATAATATGAATGAATATGAATGAGAGAAGTGATAAATTGATTGTATGCTTTCAAATCAATGAAAAACAGAATGAAAATGTGTCGGTTTCCTCCTCAAACGAGAAATTCATTCAGTAAATGCTTCGCCAAAGAATTGGATAGAATTAAAATCTCCAGTGGGCATATAATTGCGCTGGTTTCACTCTCAATTGAGCACAAATAATTCAAAATTTCTTGTAGTGAATATGATATAGATTGAGTAGGATAAAGAAATTGTGACGATGAAAAAGTATTGTCCTTGCATAGTTGATTGAGTTTCTCTACGAGTGAATTTTGTAGACTGTCCATAGATTCATCCAATGCAGCAAGTAAATCAGCAGGTAGATCCTCCGGTGGATTCATAGGTGTTCTCAAGATAATTTTAGCTTTTAATTTGTAGAGACAATCACGAACTTCTTTCTGCAAAATGAAAAGAAGAGAAAACAAGTCACCAAATTCATTCAATTCAAACAAAAGGTTTACGCTTCCTACCTCAAATTTTTCTTCAGCTTTTAGTCGAACTGCTCCTTGGCGATGTTTCTTTAATTCGTCCATTACGTTGCAAAGTTGAATGGCATCTGTTTCCAATACAGCACTTCCTTTTTCAATAATCTTCTTTGTCATGTATCGTTTGATGGGTAAATCTTTTTCATCATTGGCTAGAATCTACAATAAATTTCAGATGTAACGTAAGAAAGAGACCGCGTTGAGGAAATTATAGGCTTAAGTATTCAGAAATTATAGTTAACGGTCGTATTCGGCGGCAGCTATGGTGAGCTAAGATGGAACAATAACAAAATCTTTAAGACATATAAATTATGAAAATGGAGAAGAGAAAAGAGTATGAACGAAGAAAGTCGCTTTTCATCAGGATACGTAATTTGGAATCTCCGTTTCTGCCTGTACAATAGTTATCGGTCATCGCCCTCACCTATAATAATTACAACTAAATTAAGTCTGAGTCAGTAGTTTTCATCTATATGTCGCGACAGTCAAAGCCGGGCTTTGGGCTCCAGAATTAATATCTTCCAACCATCACAGTTCCGCGACCTACTTCACTAGTTGATGACTCCCAGCAAAGATCTGCTGTCAGCTTCTATCGTATCTTCATATAGAGTCACAACTCTGGACCTTAAAATGGAAAGTACGGAGCAATAGACTTTATTTGCGGCGTTTACTTGACAATTGATTTCATCGTTTTTGGCACCCCTGTGTTTAAGTTAGCTCCAAGGCAAACAAAATTATCCACACTTTCAAGGTTATATGTTAGCCGCCTATGGTCAGGTTTTGTCGAGCTGTAGTTTTCTTCCTCGCTTGAGTCATGAACTTAGTGTAAGTTTCATTAGCTTGTAGGCCAATTTGGCTTACTTCAGGTTCTAGGCTCAGACATGCTCCGTACTATAGCACGTTCAATCTTAGATGCTAAGATTGAACGTACTATAGTATTGACGTCATCAGCATAATGCTACCAATTGTGTGGGCTTAAACATTAGTGTACCAGAAGTTTCAGTCATTCTTCCTCATGACGTAATCCAGCGTAATATTAAATTGCATTGAGGCACATCCATCCCTTTCGCCGTTTATTTTGACTTAGGGTTCTATGCTTAGCATCTTTACTTTGATCATGCAGACTAGTTTTGTTGGGACGCCAATGTAAAGCATCATTGTGTATAGCACGCAGTAGTTCGTATAGTGCAGCGACAAGAATGTTAAATTATACCGATTAGTGATGAAGAAAACCCTTTTGGCTTCGACTTTCGACATAAAATTGCTCATTTCGTGAGGGATGTTCAGGATGTTTAGAATTTAAAATAATTTAGAAAGTTTTTGTTTAATAATTTTGGCTAAATTCATATAACTCTACATTATTAATGTAATTTGCAAAATTAATTAAAGAAAAACAATAAAGGCTCTCAGCGTAATATTGGATACGTAAAATTAGTGTAATCTAGGAGGGTAGTCCCAAAAGTACCCAACCTGACTTTGGAATACAGGTAGTTTAAAAAAAAACAATTACTGCAATTCACAATACCACCTTTCAACAACTTAATGTGAAAAATTCATAACTGTAGGTTTATTATTATTTTTTACGGACATCCAAAGTGAACGCTCCCAGTGAATTTGTAAATATGGAAAAAATCAGGCATCGTTATGTGATACAATACTTTCATTTAAAAGGACTAAGTCCAACCGATATCAAAACCGAGTTGGATTCTACTCTGGAAAAGTCTGCTTCTTCGTTTACAATGGTCAAATATTGGATAGCTGAGTTTAAGTGAGGTCGTACGAGCTGCAAAGATGAACACCGCAGTTGTCGACCAAGTGAGGTTACTACGTCAGAAAATGTGAAGAAAATCTACAAAATGGTATTGGATGACCGTCGACAAAAAGTGGACGAGATAGCAGACATCGCAGGCATTTCAAAAAGTGATGTGCATCGCATTTCGTCCGAAAATTTGGGCATGAGAAAGCTGTGCGCAAGATGGGTGCCGCATTTGCTCACAATGGGGCACAAATAGCAACGTGAGGATGTTTCCATCGAGTGTTTGACAATGTTTTGCAGCCATAAAGTCTTTTTGCGTCGATTCATAACCATGGGCAAAATATGGGTCCATCACTTTACACCTGAGACCAAGGAGCAGTCAAAGCAGTGGACTGAAAATGGAGAACCGGCATCAAAGAAAGCAAAGACAGTTCAGTCAGCTGGCAAGGTCATGACATCCGTTTTCTGGGATGCGCGTGGGATAATACTTATTAATTATCTCGAAAAAGGGAAAAAAATCAACGGTGTATATTATGCAACTTTATTGCAGCATTTGAGTGATGAAATCAAGAAAAAACGGCCCCATCTGACGAAAAAGAAAGAGTTGTTACATCACGACAACGCACCAGTCCACTCGGGCGTCATTGCGATACCTAAAATCAATGAATTGAAGTTCGAATTGCTTCCTCGCGTACCCTATTGGCCAGATCTGGTTCCCTCGGATTATTTTCTTTTTCCGAATTGGAAAAAAATGGCTCGGCGGCAAAAGATTTGGCAACAATGAAAAGGTAGAGTCTGCGGTTAATAGCTATTTTGAGGAGCTTGACGGTTCCTACTATAAAGCGCGTATCAAAGCTATTGAACACCGTTGGGAAAAGTGTATCGAGCTGAAAGGAGAAGATCTTATAAAATAAAAAAAAACATTTTCACAATTGTTTACTGTTTTCTTTTTCGGGTCGGGAATTTTTGGGACCGCCCTCGCAATATTAGGATTACAATGATTAGATTCAGTCCCTAGCCGTATTTCTTGTCCTGTAAAATATTCTATTTCTATGCAGTGTTCCTAAACATTTTGGCGACCTCAAAGTGATCGTTCACCAATTGAGAAGTGACTAAAGACGGGTCTATAAATTTGTCTAGGCAAGTATCTTCATAGCTTCTACACAGTAGGCTGGCAGAATTCATTGAATGGCCAATCAATAGCCAAAAAGTTGCTAGCAAATGTGTTGAAAATTTGATAAATTAATATCAAAAAGAGCATAATGTCAAACAAAATTTATAATATTTTAGGATCAAAAACTGAGTGCGTGAAAGACGTCATTACGAAAAAATTAGGTCTATGCTCTCTATGCCAACCAGTCAACCATACTTCGTAAATGGTAAGTACAAAAAAGTGAACCACACCTATAAACAAGTTGGGTACACAGACCTACGCTCATGTCAGAAGGGTTTTGTATTCAATTTACAAAATGCAGTCACCAGATCGAATGATACCAAAAAACATGTCAATGACAATTTTATTGGAGAAAATATGAAATTCGAAGATCATACTATTATTAACAAAGTTGAACGAATTTCGACTTCTGAGGTTTTTGTTATTGTTATACTCATAAATATCTCCCTTGATAATTATTTCAGATGTCCATTCGCGAGGGAAGAAACACATTTTTCATGTATTTCCCCCCTGAAGCAAAAAGTGACAGTTTAAGAACTGTTTTGAAAAGCTCCCATGAAAACTTTCATTTCATACTCATATCGGCTACGTTTGATGATTTTTTTTCAGGGGCCACTCCCTTGTACTGTTATCGTCGATTAATGGCCAATATTTTCGAATCCTAGAGTGGTTACAAATCCCATTTGCTAGGAGCTCTCTCCCACCTCCTTGACTTGTTTCATTTATGAGTGTTAATTGCAGGTACTCATCTTCAGTCATTCATTAAATTGAATCAAGTGTTCAAAGCATGCAACTTAAATGTTGAAGTTGGGAAAAAATAACTCAAAATTATTCAATCTTCGCATTTAAAACAGCCACTATTTTGCTTGGCGATTACTAATACCACTAGCTGAACCGATTCTCAAAGATCTACATGAGACCTATCATTCCTGAAATTTTCATGCAAATCCTAGCAAAACTGTAGTGTCTGAGTCGGTAAAAAGCGCATGTTGTTCTATAGCCATATGTTGCCATAGTAATAAATGCAGCGCATATTGTTCCATAGTAATACAGGAAAATTCAAACCGCTATAACTTCGCTCGATATAATTCAATCTTTATGAAACTTTCAGGGTAGATCAATCTTATAAATAGTTATTTGTTTACTGAATTTCATTGAATTTAAGGGTACCGTTAAGATTTTATTCAAGAAAATATAAAATCGATAAATCATACTATTACTAACAAAGTTGAGTAAATTGCCACTTCTCACGTATTTGTTGTTATTGTACTCATCAAGGCCTACATTCTTGATTTTTTTCAGATTTTTCGGATCACAGGTGTCCAATCGCGAGGGGGGGGGGGGGGACACAAATTTTTCGTGTATTTCCCCTCCCTGTGCACCCCTTGAAGCAAACTTTGCCAAACTAAGACCTGTTTTGAAAAGATCTCATCAAGACCTTTCATTTGATACCCATATCGGCTACCTTCAATGAAATTTTTTTTTCGGGGGGTCACTCCCCTATATGGGGAGACCCCCCTTAAATACCTTAGAAAAATTTTTTTTTGTTGAACTTTGAAGAGGGTACCACTTGACACCTACATACAAAATTTGATGTTTCTAGCTTAAGTAGTTCCCGAGAAAAACTGCTGTGACACACGGACGGAGGGACGGACGGACGGACGGACGGACGGACAGACAGACAGACGGACAGACGGACAGACAGGACGCGATTTTAGAAGGGTTTTGTAAAATTATTTTACAAAACCCTAAAAAATTAATGGGTTTAATATAAATACGTGAATAAAGTAAACAGTACACAAGGGACCACAAGCAGAACTAGTCAATCACACGTTGAAGAACCTAGATGATGAAGGGATAACTCCCTATTATTCCCTGATTCATAGATCCTTGCACCCTATACCTCTGATCAGTGGAGAAATCAGCTAGCCTAGGTTGATGAATAAGAGGCAGAAACACCTCTATAAAGCCAGGGGATTATCCGAGAAAGATAATGTCTACAGGAACACACAACTCGCAACTTTAGGATAACTGGAAGTTTGTAGTAATCGAGCAGTCACCTAGGCAAACTGCTCGAAAAACATTTGCAGAGAAAACACCATTTCCCATACTACAACTCGCCACTCCCATCATTACCAGAAGAATTGCTTCCCAACAAACAATAAAAAAAAACAAAGAATTTAAAAAAAATTACAACAAAAATTTGATGACGGCGACCCCCTTGTAACGCAATTTAGCAAAGAATCGCAGTTTTAGCTCATAGAAAAAATACCACCGTTCTCACCATGCAAGGGACTCGCCGAGAAAGCCGCCGTTGTCGGCATGCGGGAGTCTCGTCAAGATAAGCAAAGAGATTGCTTCGAAGGATGACGTGTCGGCTGTCTTCTCGAATTTCCGTGTGGCTCAGTCTGGGATTTAGTTCGGACACATGATTCTGGTGAAGTGAACTAGTTGTTCTTGAAAAGTGTAAATATTTCAGCCAAACGCGGTGCATAAAAGTGCGGTTGCAAAATGTTTGAAAAGATGGAGCACCAAGTGCCGACAAAGACGACGGCTGATCAGTGACAGCTCTTGAGAAGTTCGAGCAAAAACTTGGATTTTACGGGGTTTTAAAAAATCGGGCAGAAAAACGTGTTAGCCCCTTAGATTTCTGGTATTTAGTAGTTGAGCGCATCAAATAGAATGGAGGCAATAGTCAATTACGATTTTATGGCCACCGCTGACGATGACCTCAGCTTCAAAAAGTTCTAAAAGGATACAAATCCCAAACGAGACATCTAATCGATTTTACGACAATTCTAGCACAACACGATATAAAAGTGTGTTCTGGTGTTTTCTCGGTCGTGTCCTATAGCAAATTCAAATTGATTAACACTATTACATATTTTATGAGTCGATTGAAAAAAGGGGAAAAAACCAACCAACACTGTTCCAAAATTATTTATAATTTTAACAAAACAGTGAACTTTAGTCCTACACCTAATATGTTATAACCTAAATCTAATCAAATTCCATCAAAAACTTTATCTTATACTAAAAAATGCTATCACAATATTCCTAACTTAAACGTTAAACCTTATCTCTAAACCTAATATGATAAACATAAAGTATACAGACGTATCTTAAATATTGAAATCTATTCTATATTTCTGACCTAAGCGTTATTCTTATCGCTAAACCTAATATAATAAGCATAATATATACCTGACCTATCCATAATTTTAAGCACAAATAAACAACAACACTAAATGTAGCAATAATGATTTGAAACTCAAAAACTCTTGTCACTTGAGCAGTTTGATAAATTCTTCTATTCGATATATAGTATAATGCTTCCAATCCATCTCGGGCTTTCTGTACATATCAGTACATACACGAAGACATTTCCTTTCGAAAATTCTTAATTTTTCCATAGTACTAGCACTCTGTTTTTACCAAATCTGACATCCGAATGTCAAAACTGGTCTAACCAAGGTCTTGTAACAGATAATTTTGACATTTTGATCAATGTATCTGGAATGAAAGAGCCTTCGTAGGGCCATGATTACTTTTTGTACCTTACTGAGCATGATTTTAACATGTTCAGTATAGTACAGATAATGATCGATGTGACCACCAAGGTATCGAACACAAGATTTATGTGGAACCCATTTTGAACTATCCTCACTAACCATCATGTGAAAATCCTTCCAATTACGTTTCAGGTCTTGACTGACCCCTGCAGCGTTGTCCGTAACAAAATTGTTTGGCATTTCTGCGTACTGATTTTGATTCGCCAATTGTCAGTGTACAGCTGTACATCATTGAACATTTATTGGAGATTGCTCTGAACTATTGTAGGTTTTCGATCTGCCGTATAGAGGATCAGATCATCAGCAAACGCTACCAATGATCGCGTTGGCGAGACGTTAAAATCAAAGCCGTTCAATAGCTTGCGAATGAAAACTGAGAAGAGCAGAGGCGCAGTAACTGTTCCCTGTTGTATGCGATTCAAGACGTTAAATTCGCACATTACTGTCAGATTCCCATCAGCTACAACAAACAATTTCCCGTATAACATACTACACATCATGGCGACAAGGTGTCTGGGGAACTTGCCCTGAAGGAGTTTAAAAACTCGTCCATCTAACCACACCGTACCGAAGGCTTTCTCCATAGCAATGAGACATGCTCCAACACATTCTCTGTTGTTTAGTTTCCAACAGATGTCTGAGATTACTTTCATTATCGCATGTATGGTCAAATGTTTGGCATGAAAACTAAATGGGCAACTCGGCATCAACTCGTATTTCTCAATGTGGGTGTTTAATGGTTTATTTAGTATCACTCAAAACACCTTGCTGATGTTAGGCAGCAAGCTGACTGAGTGATAGCTTTTGGGGCATGAAGATTCTTTTCCTTTCTTCAAGATCGGAAACACCTTAGCCTTTGTCCACTCATTTGGGAAATATGAATTGCTCAAAATGTTGTTGAACAGTATGCAATAATTCCTAATAGTAACCTCAGGCAAATGTCGGAGAACTACATTTGGAATACCATAAGTACCACATGATTTCTTGTTGTTTATCCTGCGAAATATGAAACACAAGTCTTCATAGCTGACAAAATAATCAATAAGGTTCAAGCTCGGTATGAGGTCAGATGTTAATGTTTCATTGAAATGAAGAATTGATTGGCCGTGCAGGCTTGATTTGAAGTCAGAAACTTTTGCTTCAACGAATATTTCATTCCCTCTCTCAGGGTTTGGTGATGAACCAATTCAAAATGTGTTCCAATCAGGGCAAGTTTATCCAATCCTTCACAAATAATTCTGTTTCCATTTCTATCCGGAGTCGTACTATCAATTTCGATACCAGCCCTATCGAGAAGATTTATCTCATCACTAGTGACTTCAAGATTCGATACCTTCACTCGAGACTCCTTACGAAATATGCTATCCACTTTCGCGAACACGCCATCTGGGTCCTGTGGGCTAATACCCCTCAATTTTTCCGCCCATATATTGTTGAACCCACTCCTGAAGTATGAGCGGATTAAGTTTCGGACATTCTTCAGGCGTAAATTCAACAAAGCCAACGAGGGATAGTTGTAGTCCGAAAATCGTCGGTAAATATTGTTGACGCGTGTGAGAAGAAGGCTTTTGAATCTTTTCAACCTTGCGATGGTTGGTGTTTCATATCCTTCCATATTGTTTCGAAGTTTAATCTTGGGAACTACTTTCTCAATCGTTTCCAACGTCAGCTTCTCTAACTTCGACAAATAGAGATCTATTTCGCTTAGATGATTGATTTTCATTACGATTGCGTTATGGTCGCTATCAAAAGGAAGCACCTGCAGTTTCCGTCGAGGACGACTCAGGCTGAATTCAAGTCTTGCATCTGCAATGCAGGAGTCCAAATATGAATTTGTCCTAGGGTATGTTGGGAACTCCGACCCATATAGATTGCACCTGTATTCAATTTGGTTCTCTGTCATCCACAATTTCAGGAATACACCTCTTGGATTATTGGTGGCGTTCAGCCATGATGTATAGTATGCTTGGCGTTCACGTCACCAGCAGAATATAATAATTATGCAGCCTGTTCAATTCGAGTATTTCGAGCAAGGAATTGAGCTCCTCCTTGAGCTTGAGAACAGTTCCACCAGTTGCATAGGCAGAGATAACGAAGAGGTTATCCCTACCTAGCAGTGGGATTTTGATAATGGCACTTCAAGAGATTCGAAGCTTTTGAATTCGACTTTTTCAATACTCTGGAAACAATAGGGTCTTCGAACCAATATCCCGGTGCCACCTTCCCCATCGCCTACCACCCTATCATTTTTTACGAATTTAAAATCCTTGAATGTCATGGAGTGCCATGAATTGAGGTGGGTTACAGTGAGAAGCATGAAGTCAGGCTTTTGCTTAACAATGAATTCCAGGAGATAATCACGCCGATGTATAGTAACAATGGAGTTGACGTTGATTGAGATGAGACGAATCCTATCCATGGGAATTTGACTGGATGACAAACTATTTTGGAGCATGTTGGCCTAAACGTTGAAAAACCAAATTGATTTTTTGGCCTTGTTTATTTATTCTGTCTGAAAGAGATTCAAGCTGTTGGTAGATTTGAGAAGCAGCTCGTTCTTGTCACTTACATTATTTATTTTATTTGCATTGTTGTCTGCTGGTCCTCTAGCAGCAAGGGCAAATGATATTCCGGGTTTGACGAAGTTGGGAGGTAACAAATTGTGATTTAATTTGGTTTGTTTTGGGGAAAATTTAACTGTTGCATCTTAATACCGAGGGCATCCTCGATATGACGCTGGATGACCAAATATAAAACAATTAACACAGTATAATTTTTCTTTTGGCTCCGTGTGAGCCAATTTGCATTCACCGGGGGCGTGAATATTTTTGCATTTAACACAGCGATAGTGAATGGCACAGTTGGCAGCCGAATGACCGAATCTTTGGCACCTGTAACACTGGTTGACCTCAGTTTTTTGGAGGCGTTCCCACCTCACAACTCTAAAGTTTAAGTACCTTACCTGTTGGAGGGCACTCGGACTGCTGTCGTTAGAAATTTGGACCAAATAAAATGGTAATATTTTACCTTCAACAGTTGATCTACTTGTAGCAAAATTTTTCACACTGATGAACTTAACCCCTGTTGTTGCTTTCTGAAACATTTCAAGGAGATCAACTGTATTCTCCCCACAGTCCAAGCCCTTCAACACGAAGGTCTGATTTTTTTTTCGCCTTTGGCGTGTATGTGAAGTGGAGAGCTTTTGCACAATTGAGAGTATCTTTCGCTAGTTTGAAATCAGCCAATGTTTTTGCCTTGATTGTGAGTTTATCAGCGGTCAGTCTCTTAACTTCAAAGTTATCGATTTTATGTTCGGCTGCCAATAACTGAACCACATCTCCTCCACGCTGCCCAAAAACGTTAATTTGAGGAACTTTCTCATTTACCTTATTATTTTTAATAGAAGAACCAGCAGACACACCGGTTGGCTTCGTCTCCTTCTCCTTATTTTTTGATTTTAAATATTCAATGAAATTTTTACTACATTCATTAATATTACCTATGCATTTATCGCAGACAGCACCACCAGTAATTGGCGCTGTCGTTCGCTCCTCCTGCGCTTAGGATGTTCTCAGCATCATGGATTGATGTCTTGCTGGTATTTTGCAATTTTGCTTTATATATTTGTCCCGTGCATTGGTACTGTTTTTTCGCTGGCTTCCTTTTTCTCATTCTTCTTATTTGTTATCCCTTCTTCTTTGTCGGACGTATTCTGTGGCTTCATTACTTTTGTTTTGTTTGCATTTGATAATGTCCGGACCATATCCTCCAAACTTTGTATTTGGAGTTTCATCTCATCGTTTTGTTTAGTAACCTTTACATTTTCTCTGGTCACTCTTTCGTACCCTTCACTTGAAAGCGTAATACGCATGCCATGCTCACAGCTGTCTTGATTGTTTTTCCGCTTCATGATTTTATCATTTGTCGTATTAAATGCCTGGCGCTGGGTCCCCCAGCGGTGGGAAGCCGTCAGGCTCCTCCATCCCCTCCGTGAAAAATAACTTTTCTTCTTTTTAGAAACTTTCTCGCAGGTAAAATCCAGATACGCGATAAATTGTTCGTATAGCTCGACGATGTAATGTTTTTTTCTAAAATTACTCTCAAATTGACGTTTTTAAAAAAGTATTTTAATTTATAAAAATTCTTGACACGAGCAAACTTAAAACACGTCTACACGCAACGAGTGCTAGACGTAGAATAATTGACTTCATCTGCAGCAAGCTGATGTAACGTTCGTATCGCAAGATATGGTACACATACTGTTCCGTATGTAACGGTGGTTAACTGATAATGTAGAATGGGCTCATTATCGTTGAAACGCCGTAAAATCCTTTGATAATGCTGGTCTCGTTCGTGGATTGCAATATGTCTGTACATCTTCTCGATGTCGGCTGCAACTACATTTCTTTGATGCCTCCATTGCATGAGAAGATGTAAGAGATTTTCTTGAATTGGGTGACCAGTGTGTAACAAAGGTTTTAAGAATTTCCCTCTCGGTCCTTGATGAGACGCGTTGAATACTATTCTTGGCTTAGTAGTACTACTTGTTTCTTTGATCATGGCACACATCTTTTCGTTTTACCATCCTTGTTTGGAAATATGCAAGCCTGTGACGGGACTCACTGTCCTTGTTAAAATTAGTGATCAGCCTTTGAATCATTTTGCACGGGGTTCCCTGACCACTCATGTTGATGTTGCCCAATTTGTCGTTGATAAACGAAAATGCTCCCTTGTGTTTTACCCCCTGGGAATAGGTGCAACGTTGTCCACAAAAATCTTCAGATACCAACTTTTCTAAAAAAAACTCTCCTGAGACAGCTCCCTGCGATTATAAGTTGCTGGATTCGCCTGAATCCCCTTGCTGATTAATCCTCCAAAATTAACTGTCTCAATAGCTATGTGAGCTTAGACCTTGGTATCTAAAATTCCTCTACCGTATCTCCAGGCAAGTTTCTATGAATGATCCACTTCCAACCTCTATTCCGGCCGCATGGTTATTACTTTCAATTTCGTTATCCGGCACGGAAGACTCTCCTTCACCCTTTTACGTCACCACAAAGGACGTGTAAGGAGGATTTAGGAGCAGAGCTGCAGACGTTTTCACAGTTATTGGTATTTCTCGACATTCAACCAGTAAACGCAATCTACGACGCCGAGACCATTTACAACCATTTAGTCTTGGGGTTTAGGATGAGGAAACATGGCAGTTAGGGGTGGGGAAACCAGGGAAGCCCCCTCCTTTCTTAAACGGGCTTCTGCACCGGAGCTCAGCTCTTGACATATCAATATCAATATTAAGGTTTCACCGGCAGGTATTTGATTTTGAAGAATACAAATATGTAGGAAAACATATCCTATCGACAGACTAATTAACTTTCCTTGTAGATATAAATCAAATTTATGCATTTTGTGCATTTTAAAGGTAAAAGTAAAAGCGCAGTCGATAATCGCAACTCAGACTCGCTATACTAATGTGCCAAATGAGGGACTGGATAGCTGGTCACATCTTCAGCCTAGTGCCTGAACCAAAATGGTCATCTTGATAAGGAAAAAGAGTACCCCGAATAAGGACTTTCTATATTGGGGATCGCAACTTGTTGTGAAATACTTGGGAGACATTGATAGACTCGAAGATGAGTTTTTCCGAACAAATTATGGTAATAACTGAGAAAAGGCAGCACGTGTGGTGGACATGCTTGACATATATCCAACATAAAAAGGCTCATCTCATTAAGATGATGACTACTGATGAGCGTCCTGCAGTCTGTGCTACTACTCTCAGCAACGAGCTGTACCAAAAGTGGTTCACATAAGTCCAGAGATAAGGAGCATTGTGAACTACAAATGCATACGGAACACTCTTCGAGTCAACGGCGTTGGTGATAGCAAGGGTGATAACCATTGCCATTCTTATTGGAGAGTGCAGAAATATCTACTTGCATCGAAGTGAAGAGAGTAAGGAGTGGCTGCTAGGGAGGAGAACTAACGCTCTCTCAGAAATTGGCTACAGTTCTGAAAGAGCAACACAAAGGGAGGATGGATTGTGCGGCTGATTCCCGACTAAAGGCCTTGGCTCAATCGAAGGCATGGTGCGGTTGATTTCTACCTGACCCAACTCAAGCGGGCATGCATATTTTCGGTGTTATCACAGTACAAGGTTTATGTCACAATCTCTCATTTATTTTTCGTAAGAGTGGTCGATGGCACCTACCACACATTTTTCCCTTAGAATAAGGATCAGGTAGCGTGGTGACCTCTTCAGCAACATTAGAGAGCTCTCTCCGGAAACTAATATTGAAAAGACGCGTACATCCCTTAGCAAATACAGCTGCGTAACACGTTTTGCTCAGAAAGCCCCGACAGTTAAAAAGGCATAATAATGCACCAGAAAATATCGAAGGTGGAGGATTTTGTTGTCTAATAATCCTTTCCTCTCTCTTCCCTCCCGCTCGAAAAAGGAGCCCTATAACTCAAAGTACCTCTTGGCATTAAAAATGGGCCTAGCCTAAAATAATATACCAAATGATTCCAGGCTAGGTTCTCAGATTTATAAGGGAGGTGTTTAGCGGAAGCACCACTCTTAGAGTGTAAAAAACCTTCACTTCCTACCACAAAAAGGAGGAAAGAATTCCACATAATGATTGGAGCACTCATCAACCACAATCCCTGTGATCAACACTTTCAAACTATCGTAATCATCAGAGATGCCTTCTGTAATAGTTGTCTTAAAAAGATGAGAACACTCAGACTATCTTGTGTGAATGTCTAGCGTTATCATTGGTAAAAGTCAGAGTATGTGGAGTTGACGTCATCTCACCACAGAAGCTGCAAGAGTGTGGCCCACTATACATTTTGAGATAGTCGATTAGTCGCATAAAGAGATGCCACCAACCTGAACCTGTGAATATTATGGTCAGGTTTGTCCAAGTTCTTGAGATCTTCTGACTTTGCCTCATCAAAAACAACAAGGAGAATTTTGCGTTATGACCTATAGAATAAAATTAAAAATTAATGAACAGATTGCTTAAAGCAACTTCAGACTTGAAAAATCCCCGTTGGCAGCACCAGTCGGAAAGGTAAATTTCTCGTTTGTAGCGTAAGGTTTCGGAAAAAAAATTTGGCTTGCCTAGTACTTAACTTCTTACTGCAATTTCGGTAGCACTACATGGGTTTTTAGTAACAAAAAGGATCTGCCGCCGTTTGTGTATGGAGACACCCCATAGAGGCGCAAATATTTTGCCAATTAAATTGAGTTACACACGTATGGATCACATATTGAAAATCGGCGGGTAGTGAATTGTTATAAACATATTTATACTCGTTTCGCCCTTCTCACATTTGCTGTTTATACATTTCATAGTGGCTACCACACAAAGGTGATAACTTGTCGGCTTTAATAGCTCAAATAGTTAATTTCAAAAGATTTCCATAAAAGTTTAATCAGCACTTGCATTGCCATTAATATATACATTTTCAATTTTTTTCTGAACTATGAGGGCCGTCATTTCGATTTTTATTGAAATCGGCTGCTAAGAATATTAAGCTGTAAATTTTTAACTTTTTTATTTGTCATTCGATTTGCATAATTAAATTAAATTAACTTGCCTTTATAACTTATAATTTCAAGTTTCAAAGGAATCTGTTGAGAATCTTGGCTGCTAGAGGGCCACAGAAATAAAAAAAATTGCTTGCCGCCCCCCTATATGGGAAGACCCGCCTGTATGGAGAGACCCCCCTTAAATACCTTAAAATATTTTCTTGCACTGCAAATTTCAAGAGGCACCACTTTTGACCTACGTAGAAAATTTCCTCATTCTAGCTCATGTGGTTTGCGAGAAAACTTGTTATGACGCACGAACAAACGGGCGGACGGACGGACAGACAGACAAGTCGCGATTTTATAATTTTTTAGGGTATTGTTAAAAATATTTTACAATATCTCAAAAATGATCTGGTTTATATGTTCTTTCAAGTAAAGTCATTTAAAACGTTTCAATGAAAAATATTCATTATTTCAGTTGGCACTAAAATAGCGAATTGCGCTTGCCTTCAGACCTTTGGGAGCCGCCATTTTGAATGCATGCATTTGATTTTGGATTATTTTAAATCTTTGTATGCTAGGACCTCACCAATCAATGTACTATCTCGTTCAAATAGGAGTTTCAGTCTAGACAGGGCAAAATAATTCAATTTTTAAAGAAAATGGCAGCTAAAAATATTAGGCTTTAAATTTTCGACTTTTTTATTTTTCATTCAATTTTAATAATTTCCTGCGAAATACAAGAACATAGTACAGAAATTCATAATCTCAAGTTTCATCAAAATCCGTTGGAAAATGTGACCGCTAGAGGGCCACAAAAACATGAAAAAAACGCATATTTAAACGGCCGCCATTTTGAAATTTGCAAATGCATGATCACCAAAATATCAAAGACTGTAGGTCTAAGTAATGTCTATCTCGAAACTAAGTTTCATACATGTCGGATCAAAATTGCGACTCTTAGAAGCCTTTGAAGTTTTGAGTTTTAACTAGCCGCCATTTTGTTTTTTGCAACCTGACCTCCAGTTTTTTTACGTAATTCTTTAGATACTTATAATTTCTATCCAACTGCCGAGTTTCATGAAAATCTGTTGAAACCTTTGACCACTATTACAACAACAAAATTTTGCACGTTTTTCGACCTTTGAGCGGCCGCCATTTTGTTTCTGCCGTACCGACTTTGGATTTTTTATTGTGAGATTCATCACATACATCAGTGAACCTTCGTACCAAATTTCATCCAAATCGGAGCTATACTTTGGTCAGAACAGAAATCACGATTTTTCGTCTAAAATGGCCGCCATTTTGTTTTTGATCATCCGATATAGCTGGTTCACGAAATTAACCGAGATAATTACCCAATACACCTTTCCTGAAAACTTGGTGAAAATCGAAGCAAAATTGCAACCTCTAGCGTGGTCACAAATTTCGTTATATCCCATATATATATATATATATATATATATATATATATATATATATATATATATATATATATATATATATATATATATATATATTATATATATATCTATATATATATATATATATATATATATATATATATATTATATATATATATATATATATATATATATATATATATATATATATATATATATATATATATATATATATATATATATAAGCCACGTGGGCTAGCTCACCATTATTTCCACTTTGACAAAAGACCATTCAATCGAGTCCATTGCTGCTTATCTTTAGAACCACAACACCAGACTTATAAATTTAAAAATTAGATGGTAAAAATATTTCCTCACCTGACGTAAAACACTGTTCACCGCTTCTTGAAAATTATTTAGCACTGCAATTCTTCTAATTAGCGACTCAACTTGACTATTTAGATAAATTGGCTTATATGTTCCTCCACCACGTAAACGAGGTTCATCCTCATGGTCAGAAAAGCTGAATAAGTTTCTATCAACATTACTTGATGAGCTTTTAAGCAAAGAGTCTCCTGTTTGGCTATAAACCTTTTGCAGTAGGCTTGATAAGGACATTGGTATAATCAAACAGCAGGCCCCTGCATATAATCTGTCATTCCATTTTGCAGAAGTTCTTCTTCTGCGAGGTTCAAAGTAACATTGTTCAGCGCTTTCTTCAGCATCTCTGCTGTAGTAGATTCTTTGGTGACTGGAAGTATTATGAAGTTGATCTATATTGAGATCATCGGCTCCTAAACAATTTTCAAAGTCTTCTTCTAGAATACTTTGTTTTTCACTTCCATACATGGTAATTGTTGATGGACTACGCCAACTTGAGAAGTTTTCATTTCTTTCTTGCAGAGCTCTCAATCCTCGTATACTAGTGCTGTCTGGTGAAAGCACATTTAAACTTCCTCTTTTAAAACCAGAAGAGGATGAAGTGATTATATGAGAATATCGTCTTTTGATTTCAAATAGATTCGCTTTAAATGTAGCTTTTGGATCGGACGATTTTCTATACAGTGATATCACACTATACTCAGTAGGTACATACAAGCCAAACACCGTTGATGATCCGTTGTTTTCTGCATTTTCATCTTCTGTTTCTTGAGAAGCAACTCGTTTTTTGATGACTTTCTTAGTCTTTTTTGGCTTCTTTTGACTTCCTTTACGATGGGGAGTTCTATCGCGATTTCTTTTGTGAATTGTAGACATTTTCCTTTGAACAGTTCGTCTAGTTGGATGCGATGAGCTTTTAGAAGATAATTCAGTTATCCTTTCCAGAGACATGTAGGAATTTCGAGAAAAATGATAGGTGACCTTATTTCGTTTTTCATATCGTGGAGAGCTAGATGGACTATGGCTGGGACATTTACAGCCACGAATTGGAGAGCGGTTTTCTTTTCCACTTCTTGGAGAACGGTCTCGATGATATGTTTCATGAGCGCATTTACACGCCCATTTTAGGTATTCAGGCTCAATCTTCTGAGGAACTTTAGAAGGCCGGGTATTGCGATGAATAGCTCGATTCGAAGTTCTTAGTTCCGATTTGTAGCATCTTCTGAAGGCCCTCGGTCGATTTCGCCGGAGATGGCAACAAGTATCATTTTCAGCACACTTGATGAAAGCTTGCGGTTTTTTTGTTTTGACTGATTCTTCTAGTCTTCCACTTTTTGTTTCGTAAATCGAAACAAGATCATATTGAATTTTTTCTTGAATGGGCTTGTTGAAATCAGTTTTCTTCTTCGGGTGGCTAGGTAAGGTATGATGTTTTGGAGAGCTGGATCGCATACACGAACAACAAGTGCAGAGAATCCTTGCTTCCAAATGCTTTGATTCGTTCTTCCCTAATGGCATGCAAAAGTCATAGCATTCAGTTCTACCAGGGGTGGCAAAAATCTCATTATGGTTGGGTGATTTATTTTTAACAGCTCTGGATGTACCTGGCTTGGAGTCAGAAAGAGTTGATTTAATCGATTCCTGTTTCTCTGATTCCGACTCTTGATCTTTATTTTCTTCATGATTAGGAAATTTGTGGTTTGAAGAATTGATTTCCAAAGGTGTTTTGGGATCTGTTTTTGAATTTTTGGTTTTTTCTTGCACATCAGATACACCTTTCTGTTTGTCCGATGCACTCAATAGACTGGGTGAGGTTACGACTTTTTTCTTTTTATGTTCACCATGTTTTTTGCAATGTTTGTGCCTTTTCTTTTCCACTAAAAATGTTTTAATGATAATGTCCATACTTTTGCATGGCTCAGTTATTGAAGAAAGTAGAGAGGGTGGGTCTATTTCATTTGGTGCTGGAGAGTTTTTTCTTTTACCACATTGACATTTCTTTGATTTGCAGCATTTCTTCTTCTTTGGAGGGCTCTGAATTAAATCATTTTGATCACTAGAATTATGATTTTTAGCCACACGATTCTCTTTAGGGTTCAATTCTTGGGAGCTATGTGACTGTAGTTCTGCCAAATCTGCTTTATCTTTCAAAGCCATTTCAATTTGTCGAATGTGCATGCAAACTTTAGATAAATTAAATTCACCTACAGAGGACTGAGACTTAGGTTCATTAGAAACGTGTTTTTGGGGGTGGTTCCACTCAATTTGATCATAGTCTTTTAGGTTACTGTTACTGTTGCTGATTTCAATAATTTTTATTTCACTGTGATTGTTAACTGAACCCGGTTCATTTA
Source organism: Odontomyia ornata (assembly GCA_963969285.1). Taxonomy (NCBI): domain Eukaryota; kingdom Metazoa; phylum Arthropoda; class Insecta; order Diptera; family Stratiomyidae; genus Odontomyia; species Odontomyia ornata. The sequence continues at coordinate 88,862,489 of OZ017742.1, forward strand.
CACCCATTTCCTCAACATCAAAAATCACAAACGGGACGTCGTTATTTGTAAAGTCGTAAGGATTTGCAAGTATAATTACCTCTTCACTCTCCTCATTACAAGGAGCTAAAATAACTTCTGGTTGTGTGCTAAGAAATATGCCAGTTTGATCGGCATAGGCAACGTCAGCATTGGCAGTCCATTGATAATTATAAAATGGAGTAGCAGGAAAATATGGACAATAATATGTAGGTCCTCCACAAGGTGTCGGTAAAAGTATGTTTGGCTGGAGAAATTCATCAGTAGTACCTTGAAATCCTGCATAAGGAGTTCTTCTGGTATGTTCAGTGTGCGTATATGGTCGTGAATGCGTTGGAAAACCAGCATTTTTGTTTGATCTGCCAGCGGTTGTAAAGTTGTAGATGTAGGGGTTATTAGCATAAGGTACTTGTGAAGCCTTAAATTCATCTTGATTTTCATTTTCTTTATCATTTCCAGTAACTTCAGTCAAGACTGTGTGGCCAAGAAGTGCCTGAGCCTTATTTTGCTCGTCACGAACCACTTCATCTACAATTTTAATTTCAACATCAGGTGACTCACTTGTTGCGCTCATCAATCCAGTTAAGCTGGTTTCCTCGCACATAAAGGTCTCTGAATAGCTGTCTTCTCCCGATCGGTCTTCTTGACTCCAACGTGAATTTTCACACTGAACAGATGTTGATGTCCTATCAATTGGATTTGTTTGTAATGTTTTTGTAGTTAGACTAATCGTATTGACGTCAATACCATCTTCTGTAGTGTCGTCAGATTGTGTCGCTGCAGGTGCAGTCCTCCTAGAAGAAGGCACGGTTTTAATAGAAGTATTCGACTCATGGGCAGGGACTGTAGAGGATGCGGTAGACAAGGAGCAACACGTGCCCTCTTCTCCGTTCATGTCAGACTTACAGTGGCGTTTCTCGCTGGGATCGTTGTATTTGGCTCTCCTTACAGGAATTTTGGAGTGAGGTTGCTTAGTATCGGCAATCTGAGTGTTCTCTTTCGGTTGAGCATGTACTTTGAAGCAATGTATCTCACGAGTAGAAGAAATTGTTTCCGAATCCTCTTGGTCAAGCAGCTGTGCTTCAGATTCAGTTATACCTCGTCCACATTCGCAAACGGCTACAAACTTGTTTTTGGTTACCATCTTAGACTTTTTGCGCCGAATGGGTAGCTTAGACGGTGCATACAGGTTACTTTTTGACAATTTATACGAAGTACAATTTTTGGCATGTCGACGTTTGACCTCCGCTTCAGCCTCATTGAACATTGAGACAGCTGTAGGTCCATTATAACTCGGGTTTTCAAGCTCTTCACTGGGATATCTTTTAGGGATAGTTTTCTCTAGTTCTGGAGTTTCTTTTCTTTCCATCGGTAGTAGCATTTCTTTGTTACATTTAGGACCTGTATATGGCTGTATTTTAGGTGCGGCTCTTCTAGGTTTTGTAGCTTCTTGAGAAGGAAGGTAAATTCGGAATTTATGGGACTGGAGATCACCTGGTTTGCCAGTGCAGAGTTTATTTCGATCAACGCCATATAAAGACATGGTACTTTCCGAAAATAGTAAGTTCTTATTTTCCGCTCGACGTTTATAGCCTACATCTTCCACTTTTTCTGAGAAGCCTTCTTCATCGTAATATCGGTGCTGGTTCTTGTACATACGGCTTGTTTGAGCCTTAGACAGACAAATAATTAAAACAATAAACTCTGCACTATTTTTTAACAACTTACATATGATCGATTGCGATTTTCACGTCTTCTTTGCTCCATTTCCAGAAGCCTTTCTGCCTGTTCTCGTCTCACACGCTCGCGGTTGAGCAAGAACTGCTGCCGCTTGACCTCATTTTCATATTTCTTCCGTTCCTGTTGTAGTTTTTTCTTGTGTTGGAATTCTTGCAAGCGTCTATCACGGCTTTCAAATTTCCTCAACTTGGTCCTTCTCAAAAGCTCTTCATAGGCAGATGTTCTTTTCGGTGGCAAGGGGACAGGTTCGATTACTCGATCTTTCTGGTAATGAGTACGCTGCTGAACACGTCCGCATGCTTGCGGAGCCGGTTTAGCATATTTCATACTCTCTTTGTGCGGAGTGATAAACGTACAGTCTTTGTTTTTGCACGTCTGCAAAAGAAATAAAAATCAACCAAAAACACAAGACAGGCAATATTGGTCTTACCAAGTCAACTTTTTTTATCAAAAAACTTCGGGATGATTGTTGCATTTCACTTTACTTTAGCATTAAAATTTGCAGACTTTTTAGTGTTACGGAAAATTCGTTAAATTTAAGTTGTGTGTGTAACTGTAATACAACCAAAATCGTAGTTTATATTTGAATTTTCCGAACAAAATCGATTTTAAATATTGAACTGCAAATTTATTGTCGGCTTTATCAATGATCCTAATCAGAAATTTTGCTAGGAGGGATGCGACAGTTAGTTAAAACAGAACTGAGAATTGAAATGAAGTGACATTTTGATGATAAGCTTTCAAACTACTACGTTGTAATTTACTAGATTCACAGAAATTTGTTCAGGACATAACGATCGTTACTGAATCAACTTTAAACGTGTTCTTTCCAGGAAAAATGCATTTTGGACCGGTCCATCTAGCCTAGGATTGGACTTTACACATTCGTCTGACAACGCGATTATATTCTCCCGTTTGTTTGTTTTCTTCATTTTCTAGAGAAGAATGAATCCATATAAGGCATGTGATTCCCTTTCAGGCGTGTGCCTAGATAATGATTGTAGGGATGCTTGCATCGGGAAACCGTTACTGTAAATGGAAGAAAAACTCCGCTGTAGCTGGTTCCAAGTCCGTTTGAGAAAGGAGAAGGGAAGGCCTTGTTTCCCCAACCCACAGCTCCCACGATTCCTCATGCTAAGCCCCTCGAATAAATGGTAGTAAATGTTCTCTTGGGTCGCACATTGGGCTTACCGGTTCCACAATAATGGGACATTAAAGGCCGAAAATACTCATCCTACTTACACCTCCTTTGTGGGGACCTAAGAAGGCTGAAGGCAAGTCTTCCGCACCTGATAACGGAAGTGAAGTAATAACTATGTCGTCAGAATGGAGGTTGGTCGACGGACTAACCCTGGGAAATTCTACATTTTTTCTAAACCTGCAGATGGGCCTCGGAATGGATCAGGCTCACGGCAACGACCTCGAAAACGGAAAAAGGACTGTGGGATTGGATCCTGGAATGTCAGATCACTCCATTGCCCTGGCGCTGTTAAGGACCTTTTACAACAGTCCAATCAATATAAATTAAAAGTACTGGCAATCCTGGAAACGAACTGGACTGGAAATGATATTCCAGATATGAGATCGCACACAATATTCAAAAGTGGGAAGCCTACTGGTAAACGGGAATTCGGAGTAGCCTTTGTTGTGGATAGAGAGTTCAAATCGCATGTTATTGATTTCATCAAGCAGAGGCATTTTGCCATATCTCTAGCGAAGGAAAGTCGTTATACACCGAAGTTGATCGGATGTTGGCACCAAGTGTGATTGAAGAGTCGTAAAGTGGATGGCTTGGCCAGTCACTTTAGCGGTTAAGCCGAATAACGTTCGACTATGCTTACATGCTAGACGCCTAAATGCCGCCACTGTTAAAGACGCATATCCCCTACTGTTGATCAAGGGTATCTTAAGTCAGTTCCCTTGAGCATACTTCATTAAGAGCGTAGACCTCAACGACGCATTCTGGCAGATCCTTTTGGATTCTAGTTCAAAGAAGAAGTCTACCTTCACGGTCCCTGGTCGCTCATTGTTCCAATTTGTGACCACTCCTTTTGGCCTGTGTAATACATCACAGACTGTGACATGCCTTATGAATAAGGTAATACCATTGCACCTACGACACCATGTCTTTGTGTACCTGGATGACTTATTACTAATAACCGAGACCTTTGTCGAACACATCTTCTTGCTACAGGAAGTGGCTTTGCATATCCGGAAGGCAGGGCTAACCATCAACATCTAGAAGAGTCAGTTCGTTATGACAGAGGCTAAGTACTTGGATCACATGTTAGGTCACGGTAACATACAAACCAACCAGGATAAGATAAATGCGATAGATGCCTAGGCCCACCAAGCAGTTGCGCTGATTTCTAGGGCTATGCAGTTGGTTTCCACGATTCGTACATGACTATGCGACCATCAACAACAGCTCCTATACTATATAGCCCAGACTTCAACATACCGTTCTCAATCCATTGTGAACATGTACTCGGAGCAGTCTTAGCCCAGGAGCAGTCTTAGCCCAGGTTACGGAAGATGGTGGGAAAATGCCTGTAGCCGGTGGAGCTACGCTGTCTCTGAGCAGGAATATTTGAAGGCGGTGAAGCGTTTTCACGCCTGTGTCGAAGGACACCCTTTTCAAATTGTTACGGATCATGAGTCTCTGAAATGGTTGATGAACCAAGCTGATCTTCACGGCCGCTTGGCAAGATGGACCTTGAAATTGTAGGCGTTTAGCTATACAATCTGACACCTGAAAGGAAGCTACCTTTTTGAGATGTTCGCCTGGAAGGAGCCAAGTTGGCCCAGGAGGACGATAGCTCTCTATTGATAAACCTAGACCACACCACTTTCAAATAAACAGTGACATCCAGTTAATGCCCACCATCCAGAGCCAGCTACAATAGTAGCCAGAACTGCAGGTAATGGAGGAATTTGTATACAAGTGGTTGGAACACGCATGATAGACCCCACACAGGATCATATTCAACGGGCCCATGATCACTAACTGAGTGTACACGATGGATACAGTCATACACTACCGCGGCTGACAACTTATTTCCTTTGGCCAAAAATGACCTAACAAATAAAAACTTATGTAGCCGGCTGTAAGTGTACTAAAGTACCCAACGCTGTCCTTTGGCCTCCGATTGGTGAATTTGAATTACCCAAGTGTGTGCTCCCATGCTTGTGTATTGATCTCATCGACCCTTTTCCTCATTCGATGCCTGGACACATTGGAGCTGTCGTGGTCCTGGACCAACTGTCAAAGTTTCCAATCATTGAGTCGATTCGGAACATGCCCAATCCTAAGCTGTTTGGAGAAACGCGTCTTCCATGTATTTGGAGGACTAGAAAATGTCGTCTTTCACATGCATGAAATTTCGTGAACTGATGGATAGATACGGCATTACACACCAACGTATACTCTTGGCCACTATCTGTACCTATATAAATCCAAATCAGAAGGACTAGGACCGTAGGATTTCCAATATAATGTGTGTTCTGCGTTTTTCATACCACATTGCCACTGGAATCTCACCTTATTTTGCAGTGTTCGACCAGTACATGATTTACCACGCTAAATCGTACCGAATTTTATGGCAATTAAAGTGTTTGGGAGGCTCAGTAGTGGCTCTGGAGCTACACAAGAAACTAACTCCGAGATAAGATGGAAGATAGAAGACGTACAGGATAGGAGTGCTACGACCTACAATATTACCCTTCTGGTTCAAGGTAGGTGATGAGATTTATAGACGATATTTAAGACAAAGCGAAGAGGCCCTTCAAGCAGTCCAAATTGGATAAGAAAGATGTGTCCGAAAAAGAACTGGGAGCCTACCATGCAAAAGACTTACAGCGCTGTAGCAGCCCATGATTTATCCATCTAGAGAACAGGAATTTTAACATACAATCCTTTCTTCTACGATATAAGTACGGCAGTTAAGGCTAAATATTCCAGTAAACGAACAGTTATCATTGAGCGGATTGGACATGGTAACTGCCAGCAGTGACACACTACCCTCGAGCTTACCTTGGGACCACTATTCATCAGCTTAATATACACCCGGGATGGTTGACCCCGAATTAGGAACCCGAACAGCTTGTTCTTTAGTCTCACCATGCTAGTTTCCCATCATGGACACTGCCCTTTACGAAACTCCGATGTTTCGGAGCGATATCTGACAGAGATCTGTCATTCTTACACAATTTGCTAACCAGCTGACAAGTGTCAGATGACAGATCTGTGTCGGTGAACCACCACGCAACGTCGGTCGTGTGGTGTATATAGAGTGGTCTAAGAGTAGCGAATTTGACGTATTTTGAATAACGATCCAGTTTTACGGGGAATTCGTGAACAGCTTAAGTTAGCCAACTTAAACACCACCACCGGGTAACGTGGTACGAAGAATGCATCTTCAAGCCAAACTGGGATAGAAAACTCTACAATGTATTGTGTATATTTTTAATAAAGTTAGAAATAAGTTGAAATCTTAATTCTAATGGCTACAGTAGAATAGATTTTTATTATCTAAATTTTAATGAATACAGTTCAAATTAAGATAGTGAGGCTCGACGAAGTTTTCAATACCACTCCCGTATGTGTACGGCTGCTCCATAACAATATTATGGTTGTGGTGCTTGAAAACGTCGGACGTGTTCCCTTTCGCTCTTGCTTCATTGTGATTTTTACCTTTTCTTTTTCCTCCTACCTTGTGCAAAGTGACATATTTACACTCTGTTTGAATCGGGAATCTTTACAGTGCGTGTGGTTTCTTTCCCGTCGCGTCTGTGTCATTATATCTGCATATTCTTTCTTGGTTCCTTTAGATTTTATGATTTTTTGTTTATTTAATTCTGTCAGTGCTAATACAGTGCCATCTTCTGGAGGGTTACTAAATAGTGCAACAGTATTCATAGTCCACTATCCGAGTCGACAACCCAATTGTGCAATTGTGATTGGATTCGTTAAATTATAGTTCAAGTTTTAAAACTTAATTAATTCAGTGTTTAGTTCGACCTGTGTATTGAGTTGCAATAGCACATACACAATAGTGTTTACGGTCCACTATTCGAGGCGATAACCTAATCTAGCAATAACATCCATAGTCGCCTGTCATATTGTTATTGGCTTCCATTTAAAGTGATTACTTTTTCTATAGAAGTGTGTTTATTATTTAAGCCCTATCTGCTGTTCAATTGATATTATTCGCAATAGTGAGCACGGTCCTCTATTCGAGACTGAAACCTGATTTAACAATTTAACCCTTAACCGCATAGACTCTGATTCCAAAAGTTTTTTGATATGAATTGTTTTTATTGGAATCGTTATTTGAATTATAATGTCGTGCAGTGCGAACAAATGCGTAGACTCAGGTGATAAAACGCCACTAATATTATGTTTTGGCCTTTGTGAGCGTTCTTTCCATTCGGCGTGCGTAAACATCAAAGGTTCGGTTGCTGATGTTATCCTCAAATCAGAAAATAGGATACACTGGTATTGTGTATCTTACAGGCGGTACTCTCTTTCGGCCTACATCTCTCGGCTACGTGTCGCTGGGCAGACAGTTAAAGTGCTGTCTGAGGAGCTTAATGCCCTGCAGGAAAAATGCCTTTCAGCCTGTAAGGAAGTAGATTTGCTACTTCATTTTGGAGGACTGAACGATTTAACTACCACGGAATTTAATACAGCATATCCTCGTGTGTTGACCCCCTCATCGCCAGTTCCTTCAACATCTTTTGACAATATCACATCGATTAACCTGGATCCATCACCGGCTAAGAAGACGTCTACGATTGTGACTAGAAGCAAGTCTCAACCCAAGCACTCGCCACTCAATAGTCCAAATCTAACCACTTCCCCTGTAATGGTGGCGTTGCCTCCGACTTTGCCAGGAACTCAACATATCATTCCTGGTGCTGTGACTAACAATTCTATTCAACCATCCATCTCACCAAGTGCTAGCTTGCTCTCTGCTGAAATCCAGCGTCAGGATCTATCAGGTAACACCTTGGTTGCTAATTTCAATGTGCCTAGACTTCAACATCCTCAGCCTCTACAAGTTGTGACACCACCACTGCGTGTCTTTGTTTCGCGGTTCGCTTCAAAAACATCGTGTGAGCAAATTCACGATTTCATCATACGCAAATTCGGAAAAACATCTCCGTTTCTGTTATGCAGAAAGCTCACAGATGAAAAGCGTTACCTCGCTTCATTCAAAATTGACATAGACGCTGACTTCCAACAAATTCTTCACCAGGGGACTTCTGGCCCTCGGGCGCGCTTGTTAAGGAATTTGTTTCGGTGGGAAGAAGAAATTTTCGGAAACCAAAGCAGCCCTCAGTCATTACGTAACTTTGGATAATGTCAACGCTGTTTATAGATCTAACTTTCAATCCCGTAAGAAAGCTGGTCAACTTATTTTGGATAATGTCAACGCTCTTCATAGTTCCAACTTTCACCCCCGTAAGCTAAATAATCAAGTTTCCATCTTTTATCAAAATTTTAGAGGTTTAAGGACTAATCTTGAAGATCTTCTTATTTCTTATCACCTCAGGAACGATAGCATCATATGTTTTTCTGAGACGTGGCTGAAACCTTTTATTCCCGATTCAGAATTGTTCTCTGATCACATTATTTATAGGTGTGACCGTGATTTTAATGCCACAAATAAGTCTGATGGTGGCGGAGTCTTGATTGCCGTCAGTAATTATCTGTCTAGTTCCCTTTGTACTGATTTTAACTTTTCCCATGCCTTAGAATGTGTAATGGTCAAAATAGCCTTACCTAATAACGCGCGTTTACTGATTTCTTCTGTATATATTCCTTGTAATTCCTCCTTGCAATTATATGAGTCTTTCTTTGATGATCTCGCTTCTTACTTCATACTACGCCATCCTCAATCCAGAATCCTTGTTTGTGGTGATTTCAATCTACCTGCCGTTGATTGGGCTGGCACAACTGTTTCCTCCATTTCATCTTCTAATGCGTCTTCCCTTGCCATTTATTCCTTTCTTTCTCTATGTGCTCTGTCCCAGTTTAACCAAGTCCGTAATACTAATGATCGACTCCTCGACCTAGTTCTTTCGAATGTTTCTGCTCATCATCTGTCTGTATCTCCTGCCTTATATCCCTATGTTTCTCCTGATCAACACCATCCTCCTCTTTCTATTAACCTCACTATAGTTCCTCTTATCATAAAAAATCCTGTCACTTCTCCTAAATTCAATTTTATCAGGTCTAATTATGAAGCAATCAATGCAACACTCTCGTCTGTGGATTGGCTTCAGTTCTTTCAAAACCTTGACTGCGATTCTGCTCTTACTAAATTTTATGGGCTTCTCCATTACCTTAACTGTAGATTTACACCTCTTCAGTCGGCCCGTAAAAATAAATTTAAACCTTGGTTGACAAGACTCGTTCTTACTGCCTTAAATGCCAAGGATAGGGCGCGTCGTGAATTTAAACGCTCAGGTGCAGCAAAGGATAAATCCAACTTTTGCAAGTTGCGTTCTGATGCCAAAAATGAATTAAAAATTGCTATGAAGAATTACTTTTCCAGCCTAGAAGCTTCCCTCAATTTTAGCAATGTTAAGCCCTTTTGGTCTTATATCAAGTCTTTGAAGACTACATCTCATCTTCCTTCATCAGTCCGCTGGGATAATGTGGAATGTTCTTCTCATCAGTCAATTTCCGATTTATTCGCTCAATATTTTTCCTCTGCCTTCGCTCCCCTCCATGAATTCACTCCCTCCATCTCTGCGGGTAACTTTGGTTTTTCGTTCGCAACTCTAAGCACTGACCCTTTTGAAGTTGAATCCTTAATCAATTCCCTTGTTCCTAACGTCAGCCCTGGTCCAGACGGACTACCAAATATTTTTGTCAAGTCCTTAGCTTCGTCGCTTTCCTCTCCCTTGTCATTTCTCTTCAACCTAAGCTTATGCAGTGGAACCTTTCCTTCTCAATGGAAAAATGCCCGTATCGTACCTATCCTCAAAAGTGGTGATCCTTCGTGTGTATGTAATTATCGACCTATATCCTTGATATCTTGTTTTTCGAAGTTGCTTGAGCGTTTAGTTCACAACCGACTCTCTGAACCGTTGAGCTCTGTTTTGGCTGGTGAGCAGCATGGCTTTTGCAAGGGTCATTCTACGTCCACTAACTTAATTCAGTTCACTGATTTTGTTGCAAGGGGTTTGGACAACAAATATCAAGTCGATAAAATATACACAGATTTCACGAAAGCCTTTGATACAGTCAATCATCGCCTTCTTTGCAGTAAACTCGAAGCTTTTGGAATCTCTAATTCACTGTTGTCATGGTTTTCGTTTTATTTATCGACCCGATCATGTCATGTTAGTTTTGGTGGAACGACGTCTATTCCATTCTGTCCTACATCTGGTGTTCCTCAGGGTTCAATCCTTGGGCCCCTCTTGTTCCTCGTGTTTATCAATGACCTCCCCTCTATAGTCTCTTCCCCTCTCTACTGTTTGCGGATGATTTCAAGGTTTTTCGGACTATTAAGACGCCCCTTGATTGCCAGTATCTTCAGGAGGACTTGAATGTGCTCAATAATTGGTGTTTGTCCAATTTTCTCTACCTCAATGTTAATAAATGCCATAAGATGTCCTTTTGTCTTAAGCAACATCCTATTGCCTTCACCTATATACTAAACGAGGCCGCATTGACCGAAGTTACTACGTACAAAGACCTTGGAGTTACTTTTGACTCCAAACTTAAATTTGACACGCATATTTCCTATGTGATTGCTAAGGCCTCTAAAGTTTCGGGTTTTGTACTGAGACATATGCACAAGTTCTGTAATATCTCCACTATGATCCACTTGTTCCTTTGTCTTGTCCATCCATTGCTCGAGTATTGTTCTGTGGTCTGGGCTCCCCATTATTCCTATCTTGTGTCCTCGTTGGAGTCAGTACAGAGGAAATTTACCCGCTTCCTGTTTTTTAAGCTAAACTTGCCATATCTTCCATATGAGGATCGTTTCTCATTCCTTGGTCTCTCGTACTTGTCTGCGCGTAGATCTTATTTGGATCAGTGCTTTTTGTACCGACTCTGCCACTATCAGACTCCGTATTGTATTTTTGCGGAGTTACACTTTAGACACTCCTTACGTCCTACTCGTGTTTGTTCTGTTTTTGTTATTCCATATGCTCGTACAGAGCTATATTTCCACTCACCTATTCTTCGTCTCCTAAGGAATCATAATAATCTGCAGCTCGGTCCATTTCCCTCAACCTTTACTGCATTCAAAAGAATTTTGCAGGAGCTAATTTTAAATTCATAATTTAGTTTTATAAGCAATTAACTGTTCTGTGCTTTAGTTCGTTTTATATGTATATGTCATTTTTATCTATTGTATCTAATCATTTTTCTTATTTTTTTTTATTGTTATTACTATTTTTGCTATTCCGTTTTGTTATTGGATTTGTTGATCTGTAAAATGGAATTTTGAAAATAAAAAAAAAAAAAAAATATTATCTGCAATCAACAACCATGAAAAGAACGAGCAAAAAGGATGCGTGAGGAAGAAATCTTACGTCGAAGGTAGAAAGACATGCAACTTTGTATGAACCAACAAGGTGAAGAACACTTTATTTATGCAAGTCAACATCTGAATTCACAACAAGAAATGAATCAAGGAAATGATACAGGTAACCATAACAAACCCGGTGGCAACATAAATTATAACTTTGGAAGTGGTGGCGGTGGAGATAACATGGGCACTGGTAATGTGGAACAGGGATTACTTCCGATTGATATTGGTTTAAATGATAAACCACAATTTGACAATGCCAATCAAGGTGGTGGTGGAGGTAGACCAAGCCAACGGGCTGTTGGTGTAAATCTTCAATGGGATAGTGATAATAGAGGAGGATTTGCTGGTAGAAATGATTTCCAAAATAATAAACGACAACGTTTCTAAAGCACATTTTCAAACATGCTAATTAACTGAATATGTCATATAATAATTGGCATTCGAAATCATACCAATTTCTACATATTAACTCACTTGAGTATCGACAAGGAAAATGGTGTTCCACATCTTATTGAGTTGACCATGTGTCCGTCGATAATTTCCTGTGGCGAAAAATAGACAGCAGAATACCAAGTCTCAAACAAGTTCGCAGGTAATCTAATGTACATAGAAAAGAAGAAAAAGAGGCACACTAATTTTCTTACCCAAGGATAAAACATAAAATCACTACTTATCTAATAACCCAGTGAAGTCCAACCACTGAAAATTGACGAAAACTCTTGCACCCTCCCAGAAATCCGGCAAACGTAGACAATAATATAATGACTATAACACGTTAAATGTCGGTCACATTGACAATTCCGAGAAACATCTAAGACTCCGAATCTCGGAAACACAAGTTAAAGTGTGGTGAAAACTCCGATGGAATTGCCCGATCATACAAGCTGGGCTAGAATTTTTGAAAGAAAAGGAGATATAAGGTTCACTCCGGGATTAGCGGTGCTTCGTTGGGAACGAAGTGATAAAAAGGCAAAGAACAAAGAAAAAGCCCTCTTTTGTGTCTAATCGATAGAAAGTGGCGGAGTAGAAAGTGTTTTAACTCTTTCAGTCTTGGTGGTTAGTGACACTAAACCAAGATTTCTTCTTTGTTGACGCAGTACTACCTATCGAATAGTTGCTGATTTATTGCATTTCTATGCATATCAGGTGATAGGAATTCAGTTCAGATAAATATCTCTGTAGCAGAAAGTCCGTCAGAATGGAGATTATAAAACAGCGTGCGCCAAGTTGTTTATTTCATTGTGAAAGAAAATCGTAAAGAAGCTGGTAAAGAATATTTTAGTATTAGGGTTGGTTTGTTTGATAACATATTTTGATCGCTAAACAATCATAATAGAGTTATCTCTAGTTTGTGTGTTTGTGATGTTATATCGTGAAAAATATAAGGTGGTTATCGTTGCTCACCACCGTGACGATCGTAGCTGTTGTTAGCCCAGCTTGTCCGTAAGGATGCTTTAGTCTATATTTTACTTTTTACATGTCTCTCGTAAAGAAAGAAGAAAGGAGAAGAAATTCTAAATTATTTGTTGGAGGACATACCCTCGGGTGATGATAGTATCTGTGACGAAGAGTCCGATCACGAGCCTGGAGATGATCAACCTATTGACATGTTCTTAGGTGACACAACAGGAGAAGATCAGTAAATGGATTCTCTTGGCTTTGATGCCGATGATAATTTGCCTTTATCTAGTTTTCCTTTTGCCACAGTAAACTTAGAAGTTTCACTAGCTCCGGCCAGAACTTTAGCTTCCACCAGCCATATAATTAACGTCCAAAGTAAAAAAAACTACAAAATGGACTTGCCGGGCGAATTCTCAGAAACTGTTGGAATACCAGAACACATAGATTCATTAGGAGATGTGAGTCCTTTGCAACTTTTCCGCATGTTTTGGTCTAGTGACTTGCAAGAAATATTAAGCTTTCAAACCAACCTATATGCTACACAATCTGAAAAAGCTTACACTGTCATTACGATTGAAGAATTGGATGTGTTTTTGGCATTGAATCTGGTGATGGGGAAAAAAGTTACCGGGCTGTAAGGATTATTGGTCTTCTAGTCCAGACTTACATGATCCCTATGTATCAAGGTTTATGGCATTCAATAGGTTCAGCTGAATTTTGAATAACTTACATCTGAATGATAATAGCCTTGCACCTGATAAAAAAGACGGAAACTATGATAAGCCATACAAAATTCGACTCTTGCTAGGTATAATGCAACGAAATTTCCGCAGAAATTATAAACCGTCTGAGCATATCGCCATAGATGAGAGCATGATCAAATTCAAAGGCCGAAATTATTTGTAACATTACATGCCTAAAAAAACCCACAAAACGTGGCTACAAAGTCTGGATGGAGCGTGCTGAATCAGGTTATTGCTTAGATTTCGATACTTATACGGGCAAACAAGGAGACGAAGTTGAAACTGATCTCGGTGGAAGGGTTGTGAAGAATTTTTATGAGCACCTGAAAGGCAAAAACTATAAAGTTTATTTCGACAACTATTTCAATAGTTACCCTTTGCACGTAACACTCAAAGAGAATAAAGTTTTGGCATGTGGGACGGTCAACTCAAAAAGAAAGCTTTTACCCAAGCTAAAACATGATAAAGATTTACAGCGGGGGCAATCTGATTTCCGTATCATTGATAGCAAAATCAGTTTGCTAAAATGGAGAGACAAAAGAGCTGTTTTTATTTTGTCGGATTATCTAGATCTCAAGGACGTGGGAACAGTCACAAAAAGGAAACGTACTGGAGAAAAAGTTGAAGTTCCCTGTCCCAACTCCATCAAAGAATGCAACAATCACATGAATTATGTTGACAAGTTTGACCGGCTAAAAGGAAGCTATGCCGTAGACAGAAAATCACACAAGTGGCGGCATTGTATTTCGTTACATTTCCAGGATTGCTCGGTTACGAATGATTTTCTAATTTACAAGTAACTATAATTTACTTTTCAACCAGATCTCTGCTCATTCACCTCAAAAGAATTTCACCACTCAGTACATCAATGAGTTCTAGCTCCAGCATTTGTGAAACTACGAAGGTCAGAACCATTTTGCATAACCGCGGCTCACCAGTAGCATCTCCTAAGCCAGTGGTTATAAAAAAAAATAAACCAACAGTTTCAAGGGAGATCCGGCTTGAGAGTAACCGCCATCAACCAGAACGATCCTCGTCAAAAAGGTGCTGTAAGTGCAGCACTAATAAAGTTCAAGTACGTATTATTTGGCAATGCAGCACTTGTAAAGTTCCACTTTGCTTGCGTAAAGGAAAGACGGCTTTCAAAAATTCCACAAAAAACAGATTTACTAAGTTAGTTTTGGGTTTTACTGAATAATTTGGGTGATGTGTGAATAATAAAAAACTAAAATTTATCTCAGCTGTCTACAGTCATCGTTACTAACCACCATATCTGATTATATTTTTCAAATCTACTAATCACCTGTAATTCTGGAATGAACGAAAATGAATTATTTTTTATCTAGGTAAAAGTGTGGCTGAAAGTGTTAAAGTGCGAAATTGGAAGTAATTGGAAACGGTAAAGAAAAAATTTCTGTTAAAATTACTCGGAGTTGAAAGTCTTTAAACAAAAAAAGAGTGAGAAATTATTTGAAAAGAACGAAAAGTTTATTTTAAAATTACAACAATTACCACCAGAAGAAGGCAAAGTTACCCGGAATAATTGTAAAAACTAATTAGCTAATGTACGAGTGTGTTGAGGGAAGATCCTGTGAAATCTACGCAGGTTCTTTTTCACCGTGACTTCGACGACGAGAGTTCCACGAGGAGGCCTCCTTATTAGCTTACTGTAGGTTGCAAAAGGTTAGTTTTGTTTTTTGTGTTTGGGAGGTGAATTGCATTTACGCACAGAGTGTCAGGCTCCCATGCTCACAAGAAGGCGGCTGGACTACCAACTAAAAACTTCCCCTGTCAACCCAAGAATCCAGCCTGGAACCGTTTGACACATTACTTCGGGCCAGGTCCCATTTTGTTAAGCCGTGAGGCGCCTTCAAGCTGGGGGATCCCTCTTCTAGTGGGAGGAGAGAGGAGAAGAGAAAGTGCCAGAAAAGCAATCCCCCAGCCCCAACACCCCCGGCTGCAGTGAGTCCCTTTATATTTTAGGACTGCTCGAGCATAATGTGCCACCTGGTTCCATTTGTCAACCGATTCGAGAATCACAGCAACCATATTATCCGGGGTGAGCTCTCCCGTCTCCCTATAGAGTTCCCTATGCAGCCTAACCCATTTTGTGCACGCAAAACATGTGTGACAGGCATTGTCCTCCTCCCCTGGACAAAACCGACAATCGGGGGACCGTTACTTACCAACCTTGTGGAGGTAAGACTGAACACATCCATGCCCGCTCAAAAGCTGGATCAGATAGAAGTCAGTCTCACCATATCTTTGATTCAGCTACGGTCTCACATCCGGGCTGAGGTGTTCAGTCCATCTTACCTTCGTGCAATTCACCATGACTGCTGCCAATCTTTGAGCGAGTGTTCTCTCTTCGCGCGCAACCAACACTGATCATCCTTACTTTAGGGATTCCCAGCAGTACAAATCGCGTCAGTGGGTCTTCCCTTGATGAGTTTCCTTAGCACTTTCCCAGCCATGTCTAGAATGCATAACGGGCGGTATGCAGACGGCGATTCGGGATTTCACTTCCCCTTGCTGATCAGCACGACCCTCACCACTTTCTATCGTACCGGGAAAATCCTGGCCCGTAGGCAAGCGTTGAATGTGCTGAGCAGCAAGCCAGGAAAGTGGTGATAGACAAGCCGCAACACCTCAGCTGGAACACACTTCGCTTTTAGCGAAAGGACTGCCTCTTCCAGTTCTAGCTTGTGAAGAGTGGATTCACGGCTGCTGTTTCACTATGGACAGCATCAACACGGACAGTATGGGTAGGGAAGAGCACATACACTATCTCGTCTATCTTTTCCGCATCATGAATAGAAGGCTTCCGTAGGGCACCAAGCTTCCGCATAAGTAGCTTGTAGCCAAAACCCCACGGATCCTTGTTCACATTGTCCACTGGATCTTGCCAGCAGCGAGCCTTGCTGTTGTTGATCAATTTGCGAAGGCATTTCTTGGCCGACTTTTATGCTGCTACACGGTTGCTTGTCTCGCCACGGTTCCGTGCCCGTTGAGCCTCACACCGAAGCTTGTGACACTCTCTTCGCTTTTCAGCGATTTCAGTTGACCAACCCCAAAATCGCTTTCGACGGGGTATAGAAGCTTTGTAAGCAGTCGTGATGATCCTCATAGTTGAGTTCATCGCGTCTTGAGCTGCCAGTTCTTCCGTCCCCTCCGGATCTCCCTGCAGTGGCTCACCTGCTGTGAACACCTTGACGAACATCTCGAAGTCCATCCTTCCGATGTTCCATCCAATTCTAGAAGGTCGAGAGCATGGATGTCGGGAGACAACATCGCTTATCTTAAGCAGAATGCACTGATGATCACTGGCTGAGTAGTCCTCCAATGCTCTCCAGTTGTGCACCCTCCATACTAAGGACTCCGAGTGGAATATCACGTCCGGTATGGTTTCTTCACAGTCAATGTGGCAGAAAGTCGGCGTATTGCTGGTGTTTGTACAATGAGCGCCGTCTTGGCAAACATTTGTGCGATTTATTTTCCCCACGGATCTGTTTGAGGTATGCCCCATTTGACTGCTTTCGTGTTAATGTCCCCCCCAACGAGCACGTTTCCGTCTGCGTTCGAGTTAGCACCCTCCAAAGCCTGAAGCTTGGCTTGGAAAGACGCTATCGAACTCACACGAAAGCATCCCCACGTACACAGCTCACCACCTGGAAATCACGATTTCGAACCCAGATGGCACCAGTACCAGTTTCATCAGGATACCATCATGCTGAAGTTTTATGATGGTGTTGCTCACTCAGCAGCAATAAGTCGGCTTTCATGTTCCTCGCAAATTGCTCAAGCAGATTTTGGGCGGTTCAACTGCAGGTATGATTAACTGCAGGATGCGGGTCATTTAAGTTCTGATTTTGCTTTGGCTAGGGCTTCCTGGATAGCCCGGCATTATTCTGACCCAAAGACGTTTCCAAAATCAGGTATTGAGTCAGCATCTTTACAAAGAATACAGTGTGCCTCCTTCGTTCACTCTTTTCTTTTATGACCCATTTCACCACATTTGTAACATAAAGAATTCCTATCGGGTCCTTTGCATACTTGTGCGGTGTGCCCATAGCCAAGGTATTTGAAACATTGAAGAGGCATTGCTCTTCGCCATATCCTACCGACAACCCACCCTATTCGTACTTTGCCCTTATGTTACGCGATAAAACTATCTCGAGAAGATGATATAACCATTCCTGCCTACTCTGGTGGGGGCCTTTTGGCTCCCGGGCTGCTCCGTCGGAGACGGGCATGGGTGCCACTCGTCTGCCCGTGAATTTGTCTCGCAAAACTCGAGATGAGCTTGGCTCGCACAGAGTCTTCACTTTTAGGGGAAAAAAATCACTGCTTTTATTGGTGCAGCCTGGAAGAGGAGAATAACCCACCTAACTAACTCCCGCGACAATTCCGCAATCGAACTATCTTAAATCCTAGTTTACGAGGAATTAAGTTCACCGAGAGCTGGGATTTAAAACCAGACAAAGACCAAATATACCCCAGCACTTGCGGAATATTAGCGCAGAAAATAGGCGCCTTGAAATTTTCGTATTCACTTCCGAATCAAGTATCACATTTCACTTTTATCAGATTGTGCCTTTTTTTGGAGAAAAGAAATAAAAGTATGTACATCCGATTCACTGAAAGTTCAATATTAATTATAATTTACAGGTGATGCTACTTATTTCAAACAATCTCAAAAATTATTTTTCTTTAACTCATTGCAAGTTACGATATTCATTTAAACCATTATCAAAGCAATTTTGCCTTAACTCTAAGACTATATTTACCTAAACTCGAATAACTCGACGACGGGAGCCCCCGGTAAATTTTCCGCTTCGCTCGTGTCCCGTTGCACGCCTCCCGCTAGCCGCGTGCATTCTGAAGAAAATCCACACTGATTCCTCAAAGCGTGTCCTTGGTGGCCTGATGTTTGTTTTTTGTCGTTTCCTTCGTGGAAGAATTCCTGAAGCTATCGCTTTGATGACAGCCACGTTCTTGTCGTGCACTCGGGTTTCGAAAGAATAGTGCATCCACCAACTCGAGAATTGCTATCTGGGATGACCTCCTTCGATCGATGGTGTGACCTTCCCACACGAATTCCAGACCTAGAAAGAGGGCCCTTCGCTCACGATTCGGCTGCCCTCGCCTTGGATGGGGTTTTTTTGCCCCGTTGAAATACCCTTCGGTGAAGTTGGCCGCGACTTCTTGGACTCGTGGGTTGTAGTACCATCATTGACCCTTTGGAGCTCCAGAAATCCATGGCTCGAACCTTCTTTGCTGCAAGTTTTTCTCCCTGTGTTATTTTATTTAGTTATTCTTATTTTCGATGTTGGTGGCCGTGCCTGATTGAGACGTCAAGTGTCTTCCGTTTGTTTATGTTTATTTTCTCCAGCAGTTGATGATATTGAATGTGGGAAGATGTGAGCTTGCTACATAAGCGTCCATCCATTGAATAATTCTATCCATTGAATGATTCTATTAATGCCAGAGCCTGTGTAGTAGATGTTCCCGAAACAACGAGCGATGGGATGCTTGAGCACGATAAATTCACCTATCGTCCTTTAGACAACAAGATGATTCCGACCAACCAATTTGGTCCGCTTGCGATCGAATTGGAGTCCGGAAACTATTCTCATCAATTTTGGTATTCGAGTGTCCCATGTTGTCAACTATACACCCATTCTTCATTTGTCCATATGATCAAGAATTACAATATTTTTATTACCGGTGGCGGTCACAGCAATGTCTACATTTCAAATAACTTCATTAAGCATCACCGCACGAAACATTCCATGCTGGCTTTAAGAGCGAAGGTAGGGTCAATTCCAGAAATATAGATGGTGCATCCAAATCCTTCCAATACTTCTGCGCGTCCTTTTCCAACTTCACCATACCCGCAAATGACTACTTGCTTCCCGCCAAACAAAACGTCTGTTGAACGCTTTCACCTATTAATAATAGACTCTTTGCAGCTATACAAACTATCAAATTTTGTCTTAGTGACGGAATCCAATACATTCACTACTGGGACTGTTAACTTCTCAGGCTCTGATAGCTGGTACAGTCTATGTACCCCAGTGATGCTTCCCTCTACCATTTCTCTAACCATTATAAACATGACTGGATATTTCTTCAACATTAACTGTGCTGCATCACCTCCATCATTCAAAATCATTTTTAGTAGCCAATTTTCAGCATTTACACAAAAATCTCCTTTGGTCTCGCCACGCCATGCGAATATCGGATAATCTGCTTCAGCCAATGCCGCAGCAACTTCATTCTGTATCGTGTATATATTACAGGCCGCTTATCGAATCGTTGCATTTAATTCAACCAAAGCTTCGATTAAAACTGCCGTATGTGCATTGGTATGTGTACTGCCAACGATTCGTGCACTTTTCAAGGGTTTTTCTTCGGAGGCGCGCTTTTACAGAGCCATTATTCCGGGTTTCTCTAGTTCAACTATCGTCCTGACTTACATACTATGTTTACTCTTAGTATTAATAATAATTACAACATATTTCTATCTACAAAGTTTCCAATAGTACTTGGCTTGGCTGATTCTATCATCTTTTTCCGTACAACTGGTATGCTTGTTGCAGAGGCAAGTGCTGAGGTCTAGTAGGAATTTCTCCGTGACACTTATTCAGAAGTTGATCAGCGTCCTTTTCGGTTTTTGGTGTCAGCCTCGCTTTGATCCTATCCATGCTAGGTAACTCCCTTTCGATGGCCTCTTCTACCTCGGCCAGATCTGTGGCGCAGTCAATGTCTCTTATTTTGGTCGTTGCCATCGGCCCGAGTGAGGCAATAGCTGCGCTTTTGCTACGGACTTTCTTTACTGCATCGCAGGATGCTTCTCTATTCTCGGCCTCTGCTCCGGATTCGACCAGTACGTGCCCCGGCCGCGTTGGTCGTACTGCTTTAATGGCAGTGTTGGTGTCTTCGGGCCTAACGTTTCCCCTGATGTCTCGCAGCATCTCTGCGTAGGGTCGACCATCTTGGGGTTTTACGAGCAGCGCCTGCTGCCGGGATCTTTGTCGGGGCTTCTTTCGCTCCTGTTTTGCATCAGGTCTTTTTTCTTGTTGGGTGCCCGTGCGTGCTTTACTTTCCGGCACTTTTTGAATGAACTACTCAGCGGCTTTCTTTGCTCCTTTTGTAAGCTCTGTCTGGAACCCCTAATCTGGCGTTCCACGCCCATCAATTGACTCTACCTTCCTTCTTTTATCGTGATCTCCTTCGATTGGGCTAGGCGCCATTCTTTTCTTGATTTTTGATTTTGTGGCTCTCTGTCCGTGCCCTCTAGATCTCGCCCCCAGCGCTTCTTTAGCCTTTGGCTCTGGTCCTCTTCAGCCTTTAACCAGCTAATCTGATAATGCCCTATGCAGTCTACGAGCTCCTCTAGTTCAAGGAGCCCAAGCTTTACTGCTTTGGTGATTTTTAGCGAGTCACATGTAGAGTGTATTCTTTTAAGAATAACTCCCGCTATTCGGAATAGCCTTTTTTCTTCATGTCGCTTGGCAGCAATTATACTTCGCGACCATCATCCTTGGGAGAGGTTATTGGCTTCCGTTTCCGAATACAGTACTTCCAATGAATTTGCCTGGTCACTCGTTTCTTTTCCTGCAGTAATGTCCTCGTTGACTGCAGGATGGTTCTTTATCAATTCGGAATTTACGACCCTTGCTTCAATCGCCTCGGTAGCGACCGCAGCAGCCATCATCGAATTCTCAAATTTTTTTATATTTTTCTCCGCCGGTCAAACATCTGGCGCATCCTGCGGAGTTTTCCGCTCTTCGTTTATAAGACACTCTGGCATTCGCATCATTTGTTTGCTACACCCGAACGTCGCAAGAATCTCGGTCTGGACCAGACTCCCTGTTAATCTCCGTTTTTCGTCCGTTTTAACTGAACTTGTTTTATTCGTCGTTTTTGTCAACGTTAGTATCGCTACCGATGTGTTGTTAATATCGTGGCTGCAGTCGGTTATTGCGTTGTCATTGTTGTTATTTTTGCATTCTTATGTTGAGTTTTTTTTATCTTTTTTAAGGGTTTTGGTTGCTCCAGTTTTATTTGGACCCCTCTCGGAACCGCTATCTCCATTTGTGTGTGTAGTCACCTTGTTAGTACCATGGTTATCTTTGCAGAGCAGGGAGGCCATGTGAAGGTTAGCACAAGCCCTGATGGGGACAAGTGCTTAGAGCCATACCAGCAATAATCGTGAGTCCGGCTCAACCAAACCTACACCACTAACCCGATGGTGCGAACTTTGAACGTACTCCGAGGCTTGCCAAGATTTTACCGGGACGGAGACGGTATGATAGTTGAATTGGAGCTGTTCGCACACGAGTATCACCTCGGCGCTACTGTGCAAAGCAACTAGGTCCAAACCATCAAGGCGTAGTCCAGATCCACTTAGGGTCGTTACCTGTCATCCCAGGAGGGAGCCTCATGGCGCCCCTTATATCCTCGGGTCCATGGGGGCGGCGCTCCCTAAAGAATGCTAGCCTCCAAGAGTATTCCTGTCAGCCAGCGTTCCCCCTGCGAAGGAGAGGTTAGTTTGAGGCATAGTTATATTCCACTATAAATATTTTGCGGATAGAATTTTTCATATATCTTTTTTGCTAATTGTATGAATATTTGTTTATCTTTGATTTGACGAATTCAAATTAAATTTCCTTGGTATAAATCATACTTTGGTGTGTATCATTCAATTTACTTTGGACCACATAACTTTTGGTTTCAGGACGTGTAACGGTTTGGCTCGGGAGGATATCGTGCGCGGTCTACGTGGAGTGAGTTTGCGTACTCAGTGGTGTTTGAGTGGTGAAGCGTGGGTTGGAAGAGATAGGGCTCATCCCCAAAATATCCCGAGTGGTGAGTATTTGTTTGTTCTGCTGGTGCAGGAAACCTTGTTTGGGGAGTGTTGTGAAACCAGCTTCGGCAAACCGCCATACTCTCTAGGCGGTCAAGTGTGGGGTCTAGCCCAAAGAAGCAAGTTGGTACCCACGTCCGTTTACGATGAGCAAAGTCGGGACCGCAAGCCAAAGCTCCCCAGTTGTTTGGGGTAACACCAGTTACTCGTACTAAGTGAACCGCTAAACAGGAAATGAATAAGTTTTCCGTATCGAAGAAATACCTACTTAACCTGCATGCCGTTGCAATAAAATTGTTGAAAGTGCGGAAAGAAAATCGTGCACAGAACAGGTGCCATGTC
Source organism: Odontomyia ornata (assembly GCA_963969285.1). NCBI lineage: Eukaryota > Metazoa > Arthropoda > Insecta > Diptera > Stratiomyidae > Odontomyia > Odontomyia ornata. Next base: position 88,885,162 of record OZ017742.1, read on the forward strand.
ATATTGTAGTGCTTGTAACGGCGAGGAAGTCAAGTGAATAGTTGCCTTTAGTGTTTTCACTACTTGTTTGTGTCGTATATGTAAGTTCCAAAGCATTTGTCCATGTTTTGTGTTGGCTACTAAAAAATTTAGATTTTGAACAAATTAAAGCAAAATTAAAGTGGTTTGTCGTTGCTTTCATATGCAATGTGATTTACTTGTGCACAACGTGGTTTCGTGGATTCAACCATACGCTCTGCATCGACGGCTGTCAAAATTTGCACAATGAACTTATCTCGACTCCATTAAATTCCGAGTTGAAATTTGATGTGTACAGAAGCTGGGCGATGAAGGGTTCCACGAAAATGATGCACAACGGGTTGATCGGAGGGACGCCAAAAATCGACACCAACCGGTCCAATGGTTAGTACATCGAAGGACATAACCAAACTAGCTAGCCTGCCAGCAGCGACCTCGGAGTCGACTAAAGGTGTCCGAACTCATTGACCTGATGGGTACAATCTGTTGACACATTCTCAGACTTCAAGGTAATAACCGATGAGAGGTCGGCTTAGATTTCCTTCGGGAAACCTGGAACGAAACGAAATGGACGAAGAAAAAAATATATATAAAAAGCTCAAACGTTGTGAAAGCGCCAGAAGTGAAAGCGCCAGTTGTGAAAGCGCCAGAAGTGATTGTCTATCAAAATTTGAAGTGTTATAAAGCATTTCAAAATTTTTTAAGGGGGTCCTCCTCAACGAAGTAGACCTTAAACATTTTTTTTTTCCAAAGGTAGTGGAATGGGGTATCAATTGAAAGATCTTGATTATAACTTTTAGAACCTGAATTAAAAAAGTCATTTTAGCATCAGGGGGAGGCAAAATATACGAAAATGAAGCAACCCCCACGTCCCTTCGCGGTGGGACAATTTTGAACCAAAAAATCTTAAAATAGTCACGAAAGTGGGTCTTTATGAGTACACACAATTCACAAATTAAAATTCACCCAACTTTGTTAGTAATACGAGTATTATGATTTGTAAATTTTGCATTTTTGTCCACAAAATCAAAACAGTACTTTTAAACTTACTGAAATTGTATTTTTTAAGTCAAAAATTCCGAGAAACGAGAATGATCAGAAGTATATTAAAACAAACGTGGAAGTCGAATGCCTATTTAATTGACTTAAAAGCTATTTATACAAATTCACAATTTTACATTTTTGATGACTCGATATAAAACAAATTGATTTGTTGATAGGTAGCTCGTGAACATAGCTATCCCATAATGCTAAGTATTGGAAAGCATATTTCATAGTCCAGGCTATTTTTTGTTTGCTATGCGATTTAATTAATGAGTATTGACAATTTTGCGTCATTGCAGAAAATTTTAGAATGAACTTTACTAATGGAAATTGTGTTAAACGAAATGAAGTATGCGAGAAAACAAATTTAGTTTAAAGTAAGTTCACTGACATGAACATTATATTGGCGAGATAATTTGAATGTTTTCAAGTTTCAATGGCATGAACAGTATAGATTGATATAAGATCTTATTGTTCACAAAATTTTATGAAAATCGGATCATAATCAAGTGACTTATAGTCATTTCAATTGTATGCAGTCACAACAACAATAACACGTGTTGATGGTTGGTACATATTTCAAATCGACATGAGCAGCAATTCTATTTTCTTGCAATTTTCATGAAAATTTAAGGATTCATGTTTGATTTGTATATGTTCAATTGGTTTAGCATTCGGAACTTGTTTAAGCTGGAACAAATGGCGGCTACAATGTGCCTATGAAAGAAACCTACATCTTTTGCAAAATTTGAACGATTTACACGTATTATCCAAGCATCGGTTGAATAATTCACGTCCTCGATTCACGCTATTAGAAAGCTTATTGCAAACCTTAGGGTGGTTGCGAAGACCTTCTGGTAGGAGCACTCTCCTGCTTGCTCGATTTATTAGGTGAGCGGACGTGTTTCGACTTCTTTGAATCATTTTCAGTGTCTAATAGGGTTTTGTAAAGATATTTTACAAAAACCTTAAAAGGAATATCGCGAAATCCAATTGGAATTTATAATGAAGAATTTCTGTACAATTGTATGGAATATTATGTCTGTTTATTACACTGTTCTTTGTATTTTCAGTGATTCATAGACATTCCAATATGCAGACGCTATTGCTCAGCCCTAGAATTCCCGGTAAGCTTTATATAGTTCCGACAGCTGCTTTTAAGCTTTGCGCAGCTTCTTATCAGTTGTACGAGCGATTGCTATTTCACACTACTTGCCCAGCTGAACAATGATAAGACGTTCTGCCGACGCACACTAGATAATATGAGCCAAGCTAAGGAACGACCAGACGCGAAATAATTCTCAAGTTTCGTGACGTATTTCTTAGTACGAATGCTTTTAATGTGAATATGGGGTAGCACAACATTCAGACACTGCTAACGAATCATCCGCTTATCACTTTAAAGTTTACTTGCTACAAAAAAATCTGTTCCGGCTTTCCCCTTGTGGTTTGAAAGGGTTGAATTTGTGCGGACATGCGCCCTCGTCTATTCTTCTTCACGTAGGGGTTGATTGTGGTTTCTGACGAATAACCTCTCGTGCCTCAGGACGCGGATTGAGTGCGGTTGACTGTTGAAGGGGATTATTTGAATAGAGGAGGCTTTTGAATGAGTGCTTTGGCTACAAGGCTCTGTCTAGGCTCGCTGAAGTATTTCAAAGTACTGTTGTCTAGCGACCCACACCAAGCCCTGAATTGAGTAGAGCAGTGGAAGCTCCACTCAACCCTACGTTGATTAGAAAACAATAAGTCTCCGAGTGTCAGCTTTCCCTCCAGTTGCTCGACGCTTGCAAGTTTTCGCCGCTTTATTTGCTTAGCTGCGGTGTCATTGTCGTACTTGTACTGTCTCGCGTCTTGCAAGTCGAACTTATGAGTCCGTCGTGAGTTGAAGGAAATTCAATCAGCGTCTAACGGTGTTTTGTGAATAGTGTTTTGTCCTTGCACTCGTTCACGTCAGATTCATTTTGGGTGAATTTCATAATTGTGTGGGTTTGCCCAGCCTCCACGAAGGTCATTACGTAAAAATGACCGGCTACGTTGCTGAGTGATTTTTTTGAGTGCATGCTAGCAATCTGTTCATAACAGGTACACAAAAATTTGGGGCTGAGCATTGCTTGCTTGCAAATTGTTGTTGCTGCTCTCCCCGGGTAGAAACCAAGGAAACCCTTATCACGTTTCAGATACGCAGTTCTATTGGTACTTTGTTTACGTTTTTGACATGTTTTGAGTGAGTGTCGTTGACCAGCTGTGCGTACACTCGTGTGTGGAGTTTGGGGAAAAGTTTGGTTAGTTGGCGCCGAATTTTAATTCAATCTGAAAGAAGATTTTTTGACGGATATTTCGGTCCTTCAGTGTCGTGCTAGAATCCTTGGCATGGAGAGTTGGCCTTGAACACGTGTTTCGATAAAGTGTTCGTGGAAGCATTTTGATATAGTTCGTGAAAAGTCAGAAAATTCGTGAAGTAGAATTGTAAATTTATGTGCAGTGCATGGGGGATCTATTGGTGGAATTAATCCAAGGAATGTTTGAAGTGGCTTAAAGTGACGCGAATTGTGCAAGCGATTGAAGTTCTTCGACTGATAATTAAAGTTTACTCAGAGCCCAAGTTGATGAAAACTGACATGAAAAGGCGTAAAGATATTGTTGCATTTTGATCATCCAGAAAATCAGACAAGTGTAAGTTAAACAAACAATAAACAACATTTATTTGCCGAATGATCTTCTCTTGAAATTAAGTACAATTGTACTGCACTTGTATTTCTGTTCTATTCACATTAATTAAACAACTTTGGGATTTCCCCTTAATTACTGTCTACCTCGCTCAGGCGTGAGATTTTGATTTTCAATCTATCAACAAAACTTTATAAACACAAATCAATCGACAGTTTCGTGTCATTGTACTCTTCTTCGGCGGTTTTCTAACGCCATAATGGCTACGCGATAATAATAATAATTTGAGTGATTATTGTTATCTGAGCAGTATGCACTCAATGAATGAATTGCATAGGGAACAGTGGGCGGTAGGCGCACCGTTGATAATTATAGATTTCTTACTGAATCTAAAAAAAGTTTTGTGTAGTTGTTGATTGTGTATTTATTCTTCTAATTATTACTGTACTCTTTCTCTTGGCATAACAGTACTAATTGAAAATCGACAAATACTGTTTTGCGCCAAAACGTGACTTGTATTTTCTACGATAAATGAGAACTCTTTTATCTGCTCAAAGCTTTTCATGATGCATATACATAAATATACAAAATATACTACGAGTATATGTATGTTTATAATGCTCTATGGAATCATGAAGAAAGGGTTCAGCAAAGTGTTAATACTTTACTGACTCTATCTGGTATAATGATCGTTTATCTTGTACTCGTATAATGAATGGAGCGAATGGACTTCTGATAAAAATGGATGATATTTCGTTTTTTTACTTTTAGGTGCTTTAAAGGTTTACTTATCTGTTCGTCCGTCAAAATAAAGGTTTACATATAATAAGATAATGAAAGCCAAAGAAAAATAATGTTTCATTTAAGAAATATAACACAAATTTATTTTAGATGCTCATTTGTTGCATTTTAACATAACTACTGTCATGAGCGATCTGGCGTGAGATAAAATGGGATTCATCTATGTAATACCATTAAATGGTACACGAATCTACTTGCGAAACCCACTCTGATTCTACGTTTAGCAGAATTTCCCAATTTAAAACAAAAATTAAATCAATTTGCATACGTCAATCTTAAGGGTTTTCCATTTAGGACATAACAATTTTATCTATTAATAAAACACATAAATGTTTGAGATATTGAGTTTAAATTTATTGCGGGTGTAGTGCAAGCATTTCATTTTATGATTTTATGATTTCGGTCATATGACGACTACGAGCCCGTTGACAGTGATCGATTCTTTTCCACCACTCTGGCACATATTTCGACCGGAACGTTGGCAATTTCGCGTTGGATGTTGTATTTGAGCTCGTCTAAAGTTGCTGGCTTGTTGGCATAGACTAGTGCCTTGATGCAGCCCCATTTTTTTGGTGGGAGGGTCGTGAATGCCCATTTACGCACACAGTTTGGGACTCCCATAGGCGACTCGACTAACCACTAAACACCTCCCCTCTCACCTGAGAACCTAGCTTGACACATTACTTCAGGCCAGGTCTCGTTTTGTTATGCCGTGTGGCGCCTTCAAGCTGGGGGATCCCTCTTCTAGCAGGAAGGGAAAGGGGGGAAAGCAAGTACCAGACAAGCAATCCCCCAGCCCCAACACCCCTGGCTGCTATGAGTCCCTTTTATATTTTAGGACTGCCCGAGCACAATGTGCCACCTAGTTCCATTTGTCAACGGACTGGAGCATTATCGCGACCATATCATCCGGGGTGAGCTTTCCCGTCTCCCTGTAGAGGTCCCTTCAAAGCCTGTCCTATTTTATGCATGCGAAAAATGTGCGGCAAGCATTGTCTACCTCTCATGCGCAAAATCGCCAATCGGGGGATCGTGACTTACCAATCTTGTGCAGGTAAGACTGAAAATACCCATATCTGCTCAAAAGCTGGGTCAGATAGAAGTGAGTCTCAATTTAGCGACGGTTACACATCCAGGATGAGGCGCGCAGTCCACCTTCTCTTCGTGCAATTCACCCAAGACTGCTGGCAATCGTTGAGTGATAGCTGTCTGTCCTTGCGGACAACCATCTCCCTCACATCCTCGTTTCGACGCAGGTAAATAGCGCGGCGCTCTCTAGCAAGGAGGGCAACAGGAATCACGCCTGCAGTAACTCTCACCGCCGAATCAGAGACTGTCGGATACAAAGAAACAGTCCTCAGTATTCCTTTTCTCTGTACCTGTGCCAAGAGTTTTCGGTACTCCTCCTTACTGAGAGCGTCTCCGCATATTTCTGCTCCGTACAGTAGCACTGAGCCTACAGCACTCATCAAGAGGTGCCTTCTTACGTTGGCCATTACTCGACTCAGAGCCGATACTTGCGAAGCAGCTTTCTCAGCCATTGCCCTCATTTGCTCCGAGAAACTCATCTACGGATCGATCAGTAGTCCCAGGTACTTCACCGCTGGCTTTGATTCGATTAATATGTCTCCAATACTGATCATCCTTATTCTAGGGATTCTCTTTTTTGGCAAGATGACCACTTTGGTTTTTTCAAGTGCTAAACTGAACCCTTGAGCAGTCATCCAGTTTCTCACTCGGCGCGTTAGCATACCTAGCCTAAGTTGCGCTTGTTCAACGGTGCGTCCAGTGACCAGAGCCGCAACATCATCCGCACAGTCGATCAAACGCGACTCGTCTGGCTTCTCCAGTCTCAATAGTCCATCGTAAGACACGTTCCACATGTCCGGACCAAGGTTAGATCCCTGGGGAACACCCGATATAACTTCCATCCTCCGTTGGCCCTGGTCGTATCGTAGAGCAGGCTTTGGTCCTTCAGGTAGTCCCTCAAAAGGCGTATTAGATGTTCTGGACCTAGAAAGGGCTTTTCAAGCGTATCCAGAATATCTACCCATCTAGCGGAGTTGGAGGCGTTCCTGACGTCGGGTGTCACCAACAGGATGATCCGTCAGTTGGCGTGACTATATGCCTCTGCCTTTTGGACCCCGCTCACCACCTCTGAAATTGCATCAATGGTGGAGTGTCCTGCTCCAAAGCCATACTGCCGAGGAGATAGGTCCACAGCAGCACGAATCGCGTTAGTGAGTCTTCCCTTGATGAGTTTCTCTAGCACTTTCCCAGCAGTGCCTAGCATACATATGGGGCGGAATGCAGATGGCGATGCGAGATTTCCTTTCCCCCAGCTGATCAGCACGAGCCTCGCTACCTTCCATCGTACCGGGAAACCCCCCTCCCGTAGGCAAGGGTTGTGTGTGCTGAGCAGCAAGTCAGAACAATGGTGATAGACGAGCCGCAACACCTCAGCTGGAACACCATCTGGACCTGGAGCCTTCCTCGCTTTCAAGGAGAGGACTGCCTCCTCCAGTTCCAGCTGTGTGAAGAGTGGGCACTCTACTGCTGTTTCACCATGGACAGCGTCAACACGGGCGGGATGGGCGGGGAAGAGTCCCCGCACTATCGCGTCCATCTTTTCCGCGTCATGTATACAAGGCTTCCGTAGGGCACCAAGCTTCCGCATAACTAGCTTGTAGCCAAGGCCCCACGGATCCTTGTTCAAATTGTCCACTAGATCTTGTGAGCAGTGAGCCTTGCTATTGTTAATCAATTTGCATTTCCGTGCTGACATATGCTGCCACCCGCTTGCATTCTTCGTCACGGTTTTGTGCCCGTTGAGCCTCACGCTTGCTTGTGGTTATCGATTTATCGATAGTGAACTCAGACCGGAGAACCAAACGCGTCCCCAGGGTTACGGATAGGGGCAGACCTTTCTCGAAAGGTTTGCTGCGAATAACCAATAAGCAGCCGCGGACAATGGTCGGCAGTGAAGGGAGAGTCTCAGAACAAATACCTGAGTGTCAATGATCTTCACTGTGACATAACAAAATATATGGCGTCATCAATTATCCATATATCCTGGCAGTAGGTAAAATGCTATGGGAACGGAAACCCAGACAGAAAATCAAACCATGCAGGTCCACAAGGGGAACCAAATTACGGTGCAGGGGGTCGGATCCCCAGTACCGGCGGCAGAGGGTAGTGAGCGAGCAGGCTCCCGGCCATCGTCATCCAGCGACTGTTATGTTATAGAAGTGGTGAACTTGGCTTCTGTAACAGATATAACTACAAGCAAACAGGACGTTAGCACGGAGAACCCTTTCAGGCAAAAACCGCTGTTGGCAAGAACACCGATAAAACAAGTCACCGATTGCGGGGGAGGTAGCAAACCCCAGAAACACGATCAAAGTCAACATCACAGGCTAAATCATCGGAGACAGACGACAGACGGACTAACGAACGAAAAAAGGCAGAGTGCGTTGCGCAACCTGGTATCATTGCGGCCTTTGGGCGCAGTAGAAGGACTATGCGCACCCTGGAGCGTCCAATGCAAGACGAACTCAATCCGGATCAAGCTGCGACACCAACAGAGGCCAGTGTAAGACTGGGGGAGGGAGAAGTTTTGCCGTTGGCCGACGCCACTTCAAACGTTACCCAAGCGATAGAAGCAAAAGGACTAGGAAACGGGGGCCTCTCCCAAGAGGTGGCGCCAAATAACACAATCGCCCTTGACCGCGCCGAAGAGGAGCGGCTTACTCGGAAAGCGGGAACTATCGTCAAACAATTGAGGGCTGCCTGTGAAGTGCAGAAAAACATAGGCAAGAGTGTCAAGAATGGCATTCTTGAACTGGAGGAGCTTTTTGACCGCATAACGCACTACAGGCGGAGGTGGCTTGCAACCGAAAAGCACCAAAAAGACACACTCTCCCTCGAGGCATCAGTGGGTCCTAGCAGCAGCAAAAGAATGGCCGGTAGCCCAATTGAAGGCAACCGTGAGAAAAAGAGGAAGGACGAGACCATAAACGAAGTTGTCACTCCAGGCGAGGAGTTTCATGTGGTGCGAAACAAGGCAGCGAAAAAAGCGGCCAAAAAGCAACTTCTAGAAAAAACAGACAAAGAGCTCAACCACGAAAAGAACAAAGAACCCCCCGATATACCGCAGAAAACAAAAAGCAAACCGCGGCGCAAACCCTTGCGACAAGCACTGCTTATTAAACCCACTAAGGGCCGAACCTACGCAGATGTCCTCCGTGAAATTAAAGGAGCGGTCAAGCCAGACGACACCAAAACTGCCATCAAAGCAGTCCGACCAACCTGGACCGGTGGCCTGCTGGTGGAATTCGGGCCAGAGGCCACAAACAAAGGCATTCCTTGACGCGGTTCAAAAGGTTCTTGGAGATGCGGCAACCGTTGCCTTGCTTGAACCAATGGCCACCCTGGAAATCAGCGACCTCGACTGCGTCACGGACAAAGCTGAAGTAGAGGATGCTATTAGGAGGGAGTTCCCCAGCTTAAGTGAAGTCAAGGCAAGATTGACACGTGAAAACACAAGGGGGCAACGCTTGGCTATTGTCGAACTAGCTGATAAAGACGCCCAGCAAATCCTGGCGAAGGGCAAAATTAAGATAGGTTGGGTGATCTGCAGGATACGGAGAAGAGCGATTGCTATCCGCTGCTTCAGATGCCTCGAATACGTACACACCGTGTATGGCTGTAGGGGATCCGACAGGAGATCTCTCTGCTACAAATGTGGTGAAACGGGGCACAAAAGGAAGGAGTGCACGAACGAGGCAAAGTGCATTCTTTGCAAGGATGCCAAGCTAGCACCCGGCGACCTCAAACATGAGCCGGGGACAGGGAGATGCTGGGTTTACAAGGAGGCCCTAACTAAAGCCAAATCGATACACAAATGATCCGTATCCTGCAGGTCAATTTGCACCGAAGCACAAACGCCCAGGACCTACTTGAGCAGTTTGCCAGGGATAAGAAAGCTGACCTGCTGTTGCTGAGCGAGCAACATCATAACAAGGACTCGCAAGCATGGTACCCTGACGAATCTAGTACCTCGGCCATCTGGGTTCGAGACAGCGCCCGTCTTCAGGTGCAGGTTCATGGACGCGGGGATGGTTTTGTGTGGGTGCGATGTTCAGGGATAACATATATCAGTGTTTACCTGACGCCTAACGAGGCAATACCATCTTTTCGAACCAAACTCGATGCATTGGAGGACGCTGCCTCGAACACAGAGGGCCACATGCTGGTCGGGGGAGAGTTCAACGCTAAGCCATTGAATGGGGTATGCCACAATCCGACCCAAGGGGAAAGCAAATCTTGGACATGGCGGCCAGAACAGCGCTTTTTGTCCTAAATACTGGTAACACCCCTACTTTCCACCGCTGGGGTTGCGTAGGAACCATACCCGATGTGACACTCGCTTCGGAGTCCCTGGTACCTAGAGTACACAAGTGGCGAGCACTAGAGGACTACTCGGCTAGTGACCACCAGTATATAGCGGTTGAGATTCACGACCGTGCCACTCTGCGTGCATATGCCCAAACTTCAATCCTCGGATGGAGGACTGGGAGGATGGACGTTGAGAGGTTCGCTGACGCGCTTACGGCAGGCGCACCGTTGCTGGGAGCTCCACCAGGGAGTGGAGGGCCTACAGCCAAGGACCTGGTGAACTCAACTATGAGCACCATCATAACTGCTTGCGAGTCTTCCATGCCCCGTCGGAGACCCCGACACGGTAAGCCTCCAGTATACTGGTGGTCAAACGAGATCGCCGAACAAAGAAGCGAGTGTCACAAACTTCGGTGAGAGGCCCAGCGGGTGCAAACACGGGAGGAGGCAGACACTAGGCTAGCAGCATACAGGTCCGGCAGGAAATATCTTCGCAGGCTTATTAACAAGAGCAAGGCCCGATGCTGGCAAGACCTCGTGGACGATATAAATAGGGAGCCGTGGGACCTAGGTTACAAGCTGGTCATGCGAAAACTTGGTGCCCCAGAAGCCCTGCTTACATGAAGCAGAGAAGATGGACGAGAATGTACGGGCACCATTCCCTACGCACCCTGTCCATCTCGATTCAGCTCATGCACAAACACCATTAGAATGCTCACCTTTCACAATGATGGAACTGGAGCAGGCAATTCTATCTATGAAAGCAAGGAAGGCACCGGGACCAGATGGCATTCCTGCTAAGGTTTTGCAGCTTATCTACAAGCTTTGTCCTGACTTGTTGCTCAGTATGTTCAACGCTTGCCTTTACGAAGGTGTATTTCCGGAACGCTGGAAATTGGCGAGGCTCGTACTGATCAACAAGGGGAAGGGAAATTCCGAGTTGTCGTCTGCATACCGCCCGTTATGTATGCTAGACGTGGCTGGGAAAGTGCTCGAGAAACTCATCAAGGGAAGACTCACTGACGCGGTCCGTTCTGCCGGGGACCTATCTCCACGGCAGTATGGTTTTTGAGCAGGTCGTTCCACTATTGACGCGATAGTGGAAGTGGTGAGCGCGGTCCAAAGAGCGGAGGCTCACTGCCAGTCAAACAAACGGGTTGTGTTGCTCGTGACGCTTGACGTCAGAAACGCCTTCAATTCCACTAGATGGGCGGATATTGTGGAAGCACTGGGAAACTCTTTTCAAGTTCCAGAATATCTGATGCGGATTTGAAGAACTACTCGTACCTGACAGACCGGAGCCTGCTCTATGAGACGAAGGAGGGTTGGCGGAGGATGGAAGTTACATCGGGTGTTGCACAAGGCTCCATCCTTGGCCCAGACCTGTGGAACATCACGTACGACGGGCTACTGAGAATCGAGCTGCCGGATGAGTCGCGCTTGATCGGTTATGCAGATGATGTCGCGGCGCTAGTTGTGGGACGCACCGTTGAACAAGCGCAACTGAGACTGGGTATGCTAATGTGCCGAGTGAGGGACTGGATGACTGCTCACGGGTTCAGCCTAGCTTTGGAGAAAACCGAAGTAGTCATCTTGACAAAGAAGAGAATCCCTAGAGTAAGGATGATCAACATTGGAGAAGCACTCGTTGAGACTAAACTAGCAGTGAAGTACCTGGGCATTTTGATCGACTCGAAGATGCATTTCTCCGAGCAAATCAGGGCAATAGCTGACAAGCCTGCAGCGAGTGTTTCGGCTCTCAGCCAACTAATGGCCAACATAGGGGGTCCCACCTCATTAAGAAGGAGACTTCTGATGAGTGCAGTACAATCTGTGCTGTTGTACGGATCGGAAATATTGTGTGAGGCTCTCAACAAGGAGCTGTATCGAAAGCGCTTGGCACAGGTGCAGCGACGAGGAGCGCCGCGGATCGCATCTGCATATCGGACTGTCTCGGAGTCGGCAGTACTGGTCATCGCAGGAGTGATACCCATTACCCTCCTTGCCAAGGAGCGCCGCAGAATCTACCTGCAGAGGAACGAATGCGACAGAGATGCTGTCGCCCACGAAGAACGAGAACGCTCACTCAGTGATTGGCAACAGTCCTGGGTGAGCGATACGAAAGGTACGTGGACCGCACGCCTTATTGGTGACCTGAGGCCGTGGCTCAATCGAAGGCATGGTGAGACTGACTTCTATCTAACTCAGCTACTGATTGGACATGGATACTTTCGGTCGTACCTGCACAAGATTGGTAAGTCACGGTCTCCTGACTGCATATTCTATGCTGGAGGGGTCGATGATGCCCACCACACATTTTTTGTATGCAAGAGGTGGGAAAGGCAGCGTGGTGACCTCATTGAAAAAATGGGAGATCTCTCTCCGGATGAACTCACTGGAGAGATGCTCACAACCGTTGACAAATGGAACTGTGTGGCACATTAGGCTCGGGCAGTCCTTAAGATAAAAAGGATCATATTTTAGCGCCTGGAGGCGTCCAGGGCGGAGGGGTCTCTTTTCTAGAAATCCCTCTCCCTTCCCCTCCTTCCGCTGGAAAAGGGATCTCTGTAGCCCGGTGGCGTCTAAACGCGTAGAGAAATGAGCCTTAGCCCGAAATAATGTGTCAAACGGTTCCAGGCTAGGTTCTCAGATTGACAGGGGAGGTGTTTAGTGGGTAGTCCAAGGGTATCCTCTATGAGAGTCCCACACTGCCAGACTCGGCGGGCATAAATGCCTTCACCTCCCTACCACAAAAAAAAGCTTGTGACACTCCCTTCGCTTTTCAGTGATTTCAGTTGACCACTGGGGGCTTGCCGTGCCGGGGTTTTCGACGGGGCATAGAAGCATTGCAAGCAGTCGTGATGATTCTCATAATAGAGTTCACCATGTCTTGAGCTTCCAGTTCTTCCATCCCCAGCGAATCTCCCTGCAGCGGGGCACCTGCTGTGAGCACCTCGATGAATCTCACGACGTCCATCTGTTACATAACCAGTATACCTTAAGTATACTGGTATGAACTGGGAGCTCGATTTTATGTGTATACTATATACATCATCATCGCTCCTGGGGAGAGATCTCTCTGTAAGACACTTACCTGCTACTCTATCCATCTGAACGAGAACAACAAAGGCAAATATTAGCTTTTAAGGAATTGTTTTATTTTACTGTCCATTGTTTTAAACATTTATATTATGATCACATTGATTAATTAACTAGAACATCTTTGGTTCTGCTTTGATTTGGAGTAACCTGATGTCGGCGGGGCTTATCATGTTTCCCATGTGAGCGTTAGCCCGTAGAGTGAATCGGAGAAGATGAGTAAATGGATCGGGGTGGCCATACGGTGTGAAACGCCAAAAGGCCGATTGAGGATCGCGGCGCAAGCCAACACCTCCCAACACCTCACCCCTCACCATTTCATTGAGCACTGAACAAAACCTCCGTCTAGAACTTTAACTGCAAATACTTAAACGTTGTAGATAGTAATTGTAAATGGGTCACAGCACGTTCCCTACTGGACTTGAACAAGACTCCTTCTCAACAGTTCCTCCACCACTATAAATATTAACTCAAATTGAGCTTTTGCTCTTCATCGCCCTTACAATCGCTGAGGCGATGAGAATGTGTGTTCTCATTCACCACAAACCTCTCCTCCCCGCTACGCCTTATTAATTTGTAGATGAGAATCATTCTACGATATTTACGATATTATCGTAGCCAGCTTAGGGGAAATATCTTGCATATGAGCGAGGAAAGCTTTCGCGTCCATATTCCCCGCAGCTCTCAGTTTGCTGGCGAAAGCTTTTAGATTTGATCGCTATAAGCTCCCTTAACTTGTTCATGCATAGAGCTTCTCACTTGTGATCAATCGCCAATGTGTACGCGTCATTCATATGCTGAAGCTTAACGGCGGCATATCGGCCGCAACGTACATAGTTATCTTTTGCTAGCACTTATCAGTGCTAACCCCCAGGTTGAACGGTGTTATTCAACTGCCGCAATGTACATTGCCGTCATTCACTGGCGCTTATGAGCAATAAACGGTAGGCGGGAGTTCCACTCGCTCGATCATAACATTTAGCCTTCATTCGCTGGTGCTGATCAGCGCTAAACAGTAGGCGGGGAGTTTCCTTCGCCCGTTCATAGCACATCCTTCCGATTGTAGAAAGTTGAGAACACGGACGTCGGGAGACAACATCGCTTATCTCAAGCAGAGAGCACTGATGATTACTGTAGTCCTCTAATACTCTCCAATCGCCTATCCTCCATGCTAAGGACTCTGAGGCGAATTTCATGTCAGGTATGGTTTCTTCACAGCCGATACGGCAGAAAGTCGGCGTATTTCCGGTGTTCAGTATGACGAGCGTCATCCTGGCCGCTATTTCTAGAATTCGTTTTCCCCGCGGATCTGTTTGAGGCATGCCCCATTCGATGGCTTTAGCGTTGAAGTCGCCCCCAACGAGTACGTTTCCGTCTGCGTTCGAGACAGCACCCTCCAGAGCATTAAGCTTGGGTTGGAAAGATGATATCGATTCGTTTGGCGTTAGGTACATACTAAAGATGTTGGTCCCTGAGCACCGAACCCACACGAAACCATCCCCCCGTCCATAGCTCTCCGCTTGGAAATCACTACTTCAAACCCAGATGGCGGCAGTGCCAGTTACATCAAGATACCATGATGCCGAACTCATGGTGTTGCACACTCAGTAGCATGAAATCGGCTTTCATGTCCCTTGCAAACTGCTCAAGCGGATTTCGGGCGGTTGAACTGCGATGTAGGTTTAGTTGCAGGATGTGGGTCATCGAAGATCTGATTTTGCTTTGGCTAGGAGATCCTGGAAATCCGGTATTTTCCTGATCCCAAGACGTGTCCAAAATCAGGTCTTGGATCAGCAATTTTGCAGAGAATACAGTGTGCCTCCTTCGTATACTCTTTCCTTTTATGTCCCATTTCACCGCATTTGTGACATAGAGAACTCCTATCGGGTCCTTTGCATACTTGTGCGTTGTGACCATAGCTAAGACATTTGAAACATTGAAGAGGCGCTGCTCTTCTTCGTATCTTACAGACAACCCACCCTCTTCTATTTTGCCCTTATTCAGAAATTGTTCAGCGTCCTTTTCGGTCAAGTCAATTATGACTATGCGTTTTCCCATTTGGTTTTCTGGTTTTAAGCCTAGCTTTGATCCTGCCCACGCTACGGAACCCCCTTTTGATGGTCTCTTCTACCTCGGTCCGATCGGTGACGCAGTTAATGTCTCTTATTTCGATCGTCGCCCTCGGCTCGAGCGAGGCTATAGTTGCGCTTTCCTCGAGGACTTTCTTGACTGCGTCGCAGAATGCTTCCCTATTGTCAGCCTATGCTCCAAATCTGACTAGTATGTGGCCCAACCGCGTTGGTCGTACTGCTTTAATGGTAGTACTGGTGTGTTCGTGCCTCACGTTTTCCCTGATATCCCGCATCATATTCACGTAAGATCGACCATCGTGGGGGGTTTAACGGGCAGTATCGGCTGCTGGGGTCTTTGTCGGGGCTACTTTCCCTCTTATTTCGCATCAGGCCTTTTTCTTGTTGGGCGTCCGTACGAACTTTGTGTTCTGGCACTTTTTGGAGGAGTTTATTTGCGGTTTTCTTCGCTCCTTTTGTCAGCACTATCTGAAACTCATGCTCTGGCGTTCCATGCCCATCAAGTGCCTCATCCTTCCTTCTTTTATCCCGATCTCTTTTGATTGAGCTAGTCGCCATTCCTTTATTGATTCTTGATAGCGGAGCTATCTACACGTGTCCTTTTCAGCTTAGCCCCGAGCACTTCTTTAGTCTTTCGCTTGTCGTCCACTTTCTGGCCCTTTGTGGCCTTTAACCAGCTCCTGCAATAATGCTCTATGCAGTCTAGGAGCTGCTCTAGTTTAAGGAGTTCAATCTTTGCTGCTTTGTTGACTTATCGCGAGTCGCATGCAGATTGTATTCTTTCTAGAACATCTCCCGATTTTCGGAATTGCCTTTCTTCTTCATATCACTGGGCGACAATTGTACTTTGCGACCATCGCTCTCGCGAGAGATTGTCGGCTTCCGTTTCCGAATACAGAACTTCCGCCACATTTTCAACGTTGGCGACGAGATCACACAACGTCGCTTTATTTGTCTGGTCAATCCTGCCGTAATTGCTTCGTAGACTTTATCGAAATTTGCGATTCCTGCTTCAGTTACTTCGGTAGCGATCACAGCAGTGACCATAGAATTCTCAATGCTCTTTATATTTACCTCAACCGCTGGAACATCTAGCGCGTCCTACAGAGTTTCAGCTTTTCATATACAGTATGAAAGTTGAATTGCAACCGTTCACGCACGAGTATCACCTCGGCGCTACCATGCAAAGCAACCAGGTCCAAACCATCATATCTACGAACCCAAAGCATAAATTCCAGTTCGTTGTCCAAAGCGCAGTCCAGATCCAGTCAGGATCGGTACCTTTCATCCCAGGAGGGCACTTCATGGCGCACCACATATCCTCGGGTCCGTGGGGGTGGCACTCCCCAAAGAACGCTAGCCTCGAAGAGTACTCTTATTGACTGGCGTTCCCCCTGCGAGGATTCCCTCATGTACGTGGGGACGGAACTCCCCAAAGAATGCTAGCCTCCAAGAGTATTTCTGTCTGCCAGTACTCCTCCTGCGGGGTTTCCTCGATCACGTGGGTGTCGAACTCCCCAAAGAATGCTAGCCTCCAAGAGTACTCCTGTTGGCCAGCATTCCCACTGTGGCCCCATAAAAAGAAATCCAGTGGCGTTAGATCGAATGAACGAGGTGGCCATTCGACCAGAACATTTCTCGAGATAACACATTCCCCAAATTTGCCTCTCAATAAATCGATTGTGAGGGATGCTGTGTGGCTAGTGGCATCATCTTGTTGAAACCACATATCGCTGATATCAAGTTCATCCGATTCTGGACAAAAATAATCTTCCAACATGACACGACAACGCGCTTCATTGACGGTAACATGACTGTCATTTGCATCCACGAAAAAAATATGGCCCAATTACACCTCCGAAATGTACACCGCACCAAAAAATAATTTTTGTGGATACAATGGTGCTTAAGAAGCACATATAGGTTTTTTTGCTGACCAATAATGCATATTTTGCATATTAACAAACCCATCGAGCCAAAATGAGCTCCATCGTTGAAGATGATTTTACGATTGAATTCTTCATTTTCTCCACGCTTGCCAGAGTCCAATTTGAGAAGTTTCGACGTTTCGAATGATCAAAAGGCTTTAGTTCTTGAGTCAATTTGATCTTGTAACTATGTAGGCCAAGATATTTTCGCAAAACACGCCACAGTGTCGTTTGAGCGATGCCCAATTCTTGCGAACGACATTGAATCGACTGATTTGGCTCATTTTGATTCGATGCGCTTACGGCTGCGATACTTCTTTCTCTTCGAGCCGTACGACGTCTTTTTGGCACGCAAACGTTCAATTGTGAAAATTTTGACTCGAATTTATCCACTATAGCACGCACAACCTGTTGGATGGGACGATTATTACGGCCGAAAATTCGAGTAAGCTTTCTTAAAGTTGCGACTACCGACTCGGAATTTCGGTAGTAATTTTTAATAATTTCCAAACGTTACTGGTTCTTGAGCTTTTATCATGATAAAAATGCTGGCTTTAACTAATGTTTCAACATTGAAAGTTTATTAAAAAAGTCTATGAGTGCACCACAGTGGGGTCAAATAACTCAAAACCTGGCAAAAAGTCCAAAATTGATTCATCTTCTAGATCAATGATATTACTAGGAACCGGTACCTGACACCTGTGTGTACGTACTCATTTACGATCAGGCTGCTAGTGCATGATCATATTCTTGTAGTATCACTTCAAAGTTCATTTTCCGCCAGAGCTGTTGTGTGCCCGTAAAAAAAATGTGTACTTTGCACTGGCATATGTAGTGCAAGTGGAATTTTTTAAGCTTGATTTATTATGGATGCAGTACCTGCAGGTATGTTTATTTTTGATATACTCGTAATTTTCACCGTAAACTAGAAAATTTTATAGAAATATAATATTGTTCCCAGTTTTTCTCCGTCTTAATTTGTATTGAATAAATAGTGGAAGTGTTAGTTAATAGTAAACAGAAAAGAAAGTGTGCTCATGTGTGCTCCTTTTAAATTTATTACGTTTTTTATGTGGGTCAACATTATCTATTATAGGTTTCCCATGCATAAAGTTCCGAATTTCTTTAAAGGATCTGATTCAACCAAAGTATTTGTGTTAAGAAGAGAACTCTTCAATATTTTGAAAGAATCAAATTGTGGAAAGTTAGAAGAACAATGTGATTATTTCAATAAACCCAGAATCACTTATTGCGGATCTGCATAAATAGCTATCATACTTTACATCTGAATCTAAAAGGAGATGGTTGGATGCCAAAAGAGTAAAGGAGCAACTTCTTTCAAAAAATCAGAAAGTATTTGACTATTCAATAAGCTTTGCAAGAAGCGTAGAGAGAGAAAAAATGAAACCGGCCCGTCCTCCGCAAAGTTTCGATACGTTTCGATCTGAACGAACTAAAAGACGGAAAACGGAAGCGACCTCGATATGCCTATGAAGAATTCTGTTACGCCAGTCAAATGAGTTTACGATCAACAGATTAATGTTTCCAAATTTGTTAAAGAAATAACAACAACGCTGCCAGCAAGAGCTGAAGGATATCGGATAGCATTTAAAAATGTAAAACTAGTCAAGTTGTGTTTATCTCGTGGAGAAGCTCTTTTATTGATTGCTGAAGTGAAACTGAGTCCACATCAATAAATATCATAATATCA
The DNA here is from genome assembly GCA_963969285.1 of Odontomyia ornata. Taxonomy (NCBI): domain Eukaryota; kingdom Metazoa; phylum Arthropoda; class Insecta; order Diptera; family Stratiomyidae; genus Odontomyia; species Odontomyia ornata. Next base: position 88,903,917 of record OZ017742.1, read on the forward strand.
AAGGACAAATTGAAATTTTCTCCCTATAAAATTCTACAAAAATTGGGTTTGCTGGTTCTCCAATAATGGGACATTAAATGCCGAGAACTAATAATAACTGTAAATACATCTACTGCTCTGCTCCTACTTTCACTTCCTTTGTTGGGACGTAAGAGCGTGAAGGCGCCTGATACATGAATCGAAGTAATAACCATACCGCCATAATGGAAATTGGGTGACGGGCTAACTCCCCGTCCCTGGAAAATCTTAAAATGCTTCGAAATCTGCAGATGAGCCTCGGAATGGATTGGACTCACGGCAACGACTTCGCAAACGAGAAAAAGACTATGGGTTTGGATCCTGGAATGTCAGATCACTCAATTATCCTGGCGCTGTTAAGGACATTTTAAAAGAGGCCATTCAATATCAATTAAAATACTGGCAATCCAGGAAATGAACTGGAATAAAAACCACATTTAAGACATGAGATCGCACACGATATTCCAAAGTCGGAAGCCTACTGGAAAACGAGAATTCGGAGTGGCTTTTATTGTGGATCGCGAGTTCAAATCGCACGTTATTGACTTTAAGTCAATCAATGAACGGTTGTTTGCAATCCGCATATAAGCGAAATACTTCAAAATCTCGTTGATCAATTTTTACGCCCCGACTGAAGAAAAGGACGAAAAAACGAAGGAAACGTTCTACAATCACCTGGAAAGACTTGTCAATTTATTGCCTACAAACAACACACAATTAATTCTGGATCATTCCAGCGCAAACGTTGGCAATGAGCTATCTCATCGGGGAACGACCGGAGGATATAACCTCCACGATGAAACAAATAACAACGGCTAGCTCCTGATTGACTTTACATGAAGCAGAAATCTAGTCATACGTTTAACTTGCTCCCCACATTGACGCATTCATAAAATGACCTGGGTTTCACCGGTTGGCAAGACACAAATCCAGATCAACCATGTTCTGATCCAACAACGATGGTCCTCGAGTATACTTGACGTCCGTACATACCGAGGAGCCAATTGTAACTCAGATCATTACATGATCAAATTAACCTATCGATGTCGTATGTCAAAAGCATATTCAGCGAAGATCAGACCACTACAGAAATTTGACATCAAAAGGCCCCAAATGGCGTCTGTGCCGAAAAAATTTCATACAAACCCTCGACAATCAGCTGGCTCCCATCAGAGGCATCCATAAAGACAAGCAACGAGCTCCGGATGGAAGTAAAATTGGCTATTAAGACCACGGCAGAACAGACGTTTGGGCATCAAGTCCGGTGCAAGAGGAATGATTGGTTCGATGATGAGTGCCAAAATCCGTTAGATAAAAAGAATCAGGCATACAAGCAATACCCAGGTAGGAAAATAAGGAATAAGAGAGAATTCTATGAAAATCTCAGAAGAATAGCGTATATGATAGTTAGAATCAAGAAAAGAAAATACTATTACGACCGATTGAGAAGTACCGATGTGAGCTTAGCGAACAACAACACAAGCATACAAAGCAGTGAAAAGCTTGAAACGTGGTGATTAGCCCAAAACCACGCTCTGTCGTGATGACATCGGCAATATCATCGCTGATGAAAATAAGATTAAGGAGGCATGGGCAGCATATTTCAAGAACCTCCTTTATCCTCCGTACAACTCCACAATATTGGGGCCCATAGGTATCTGCGGAGATCTTCTATTGGCTTCAGCAACCCTGGATGTAGTGTGCCCCATCATCAAAGCCCAAAAGAATAATAAAGCGCCGGCCATCGATGAGATTCCAGTGGAGCTCATCAAATATGGTGGCAGCAGTCTTCATAAAGCTATTCACAAAGTTATCCAGCACATTTGCCAACAAGAATATATACCGAAAGAGTGGAGCCAATCAATTATATTCCCTATCCACAAAAAAGGCGACAAGCTACAGTGTGAAAATTATGGAGGCTTATCACTACTTTGTACGGCGTACAAAATATTTTCAAAAATAAAATCGGATCATACACCAACAGTATTATTGGGGAGTATCAAGGCGGCTTTAGAACTGGTAGACCGACAATAGACCAATTGCTCACAACCAAGCAGGTACTTGAAAAATACTGGGAGTTCAATACAGAGGTACACCAAATTTTCGTTGACTTGAAGCAAGCATACGGCAGTATTGGCCGTCACGTACTGTACCAAATAATGCTTTGCTTTGGCATCGTATCCAAATTGGTCCATGTTACCGAAATGAAAATTACGTCGATGAACTCCCAAGTCCGCATCAATAACCAACTCGCCGATGCCTTTGACACAAATCTCGGACCAAGGCAGGGAGATGGGCTGGCCCCATTGCTGTTCAATTTAGCTCTGGAGTGCGTCATAAGGAATCTACCTATCGATACGCGAGGTACATTACTATACAAGTCGAGCCAAGTGGTGGCCTATATTGACTACATCAACATTTTAATCACGGAACTCTTCCTGAAACTCGACAGCGAAGCAAAACTATTACGACTACAAATCAATGAAAATAAATCAAAGGTCAAGATGTAGTCGAGGAAAATTACTTCAAATACAAAAAATATCACACTTGGCGAATATATTGTAGTATCGAGAATGTTAGCAAATTTGTGTATTTAGGCGCCAAAATAACGAAGATGCAAGAGACAAAATACGCCGAAGACTACAGCTCGCAAATAAAATAAAAAATAAAATATTTTATTCAGTTTTGACGATCGCGAAGCCCAGCTACATACACAGGAAAACAAAGCTCCAAATATACAAACCCGTGATAAGACCTGTGTTATGCTTTAGGTGTGAAGCATGGACCCTAACCCAAGTATCAGCAAATATATTGAACGTCTTTGAGCGGCGGGTCCTGAGGTGCATAATCGGAGTGAAGCAAGACGGGGACCAATGGCGAATTCATTACAACCACGAGCTGTATGAAATTTTTGACGAACCGGAGTTCTCAACGATTGTAAGACTGCGAAAGCTATAATGGGCTGGCCACATGAATCGTATGGATGAACAACGGGTACCCAAAAAGGTATTCGTTGGGGACCAGTTGGGAAGCCGAGAAAACGATAGTTTGACTCGACGGACGAAGACAGTTTATTGCTGCTCGGATTTTGAAATTGGAGGACGCGACCAACGGGCCGAGATAGTTTGAGGCACTTTTCGAATGAAACGAAGGCCCGAGAGAGGCTCTAGTGCTACGAAGACGAAGAAGAAATCCTTTATCGGAGAGAATCGATAAACAGGATTCTAAAATTAATTTTGTTTTTCAGCGCTTAGGGCTTTCAAATACCTCAAAAGAACTTGTCATCCAAATGCATTCCCATGAATAGGATTCTCGATCAACGTCAGCTCCATTGTGAGTCTGCATCGACATGACTGTCACTTGGTATTCTTTATCGAGCAAAAGCCCGACATCATGCTTCTCACTGAAACCCACCTCAATTCATGGCACTCCATGACATTCAAGGATTTTGAATTCATGAGAAACGATAGGGTAATAGGTGATGGAGGAGGTGGTGCCGGGATATTGGTGAGAAGACCCTATTGTTTTCAAAATATTAAAAATTGAATTCAAAAGCGTTGAATCTCTTAGTATTCATTAACAAAATTTCACTGCCAGGTGAGGACAGGCCTCTTCGTTATCTGTGCCTATGTAACTGGTCAAAATGTTCTCAAGTTAAAGAATGAGCTCAATTCCTTGTTTGAAATACTAGAATTGAACAGGCTACATAGTTGCTAAATTCTTGCCGCTAACCTGAATGCCAAGCATACATCATGGCTGAACGCCAACAGTAATCCAAGCGGTGTATTCCTGAAAACGTGGTGTAGCGAATAGGTAATTTTCAAAGCCCGTAAAAGACTGCAGCGATGGTCTGCTGCCTCGGCAGAAGAAGGTGTCGGTATCTGCCAAGAATGCCCTTGTCTAGGGACGCGTGAATGCGCTGGCAGGCTAGCATTGCGGTGTCGTGGGGCGGGTTCATTCCACTAGCACAAGGACCCACTACAAAGAATTTTGCACTCACGAATTTCTGGGGTCGAACAAAATCATGGCGACCGAAGTCGCAAAAATTGTAGGCAACTCTACCAGGGACAACTGACTTGTTCATGGAACAAGAGTAACAAGTAAAATGAAGTGGAAGCAGGGTGACCTCGTCCTTACCCGGAGAGGCTCATGGCCCACAAATGAGTGAAGGGCAACCGGGTGGTGGGGCCCCTGCGCACCCACCCAACCGGATTAAAATCAATATTTGTTGCAGTGGCCAGGTATTCTTCTTCTGAATGGAAAACTCATACAACTTAACTTGCATAAGCCTTCCCATCAGAAGAAAAGTACCCCGATGACCAATTTATGCCATAGAATTACGCAATACGATTGCATAACTCTATGTCATAAAGAGACACTCTGCTTGGGCCACTCAACCCGCGATCCCGCCCCGAGGACCCGTCCTAGCTAGTAAGTATGGTCGTTCCCGGAGGTCTTCCTCAAACCCCTCCAGGCGTCTCACAGTTTTCAGCAGTGCCTCCATACTCTGCGGACCGGAGCCCACGATATGGCGACGAAGCTCCGGCCTTAGATTTCGCTTTAGCACCCGCAGCAGTTAAGTGGAAGACATCGGCTCTGACAACTGGTCATTCAGCCGAAGGATATCGGCTCGATATTGATGAAAAGGCTCGTCCGGACGCTGCCATCTGGCATGGATCTTGTCCAGGACCAATTCGTCCATACCTATCGTAAGGTACTCCATGCGGAGTACCTCCTTCAACCGGGACCAGCGTATTGATGGTGGGGCCGAATGTATTCGCCAATATGACTCAAGTGCCGCTCCCCTAAGCAGCATTGGCAAGTACCCTGCCAGCGCCGTGTGGTCTCCTGCCAACATTTGCTCGATCAGCGACTCCACCCGACCAATGAAAACCTCCACAGCTATGGTGTTGGGTTCCCCGCTGAAATGCAGATTCCAGCCCTGGATGATACTGGGAATCTGCGTCGGCTTCAGCCGATATGTAGCGTGTGGATGGATGCGTTGGATGAGGTTTGCCGCAGTTGGACCAAACACAGCTGGTGTAGCCTGTGTCCACACTGCAAAATCTGACTGGTAAGTTCGTCCATGTCCTCATGACATATGGAGCACAAGAGCCCTGGTCCGGCATCTGACCGCAACTTCCTCCTCTCGGGCGTGCGTTTGGTGGGCATGTTATTTTTTAAATAAAATTTAAACTATAAGTATCTATAAATAATGGATAAAATGTGAAAAAATATAATGTAGAATACATAACTTTCAAATGGCCGTCAGTGGCGAACTATAAAAGAACCTCACAAAAAAAAAAAAGGTATGAAAAAGTTTACCAATCTACGTTATCCAAATAACAAAATAATCGGTCTTTCCATTTCGTCCTTCTTCCCAAGTACGGACACCAATGGCACTTTCCTTCTGTAGCGTTTCAGGGACTACTCTCTTGTGGCACCATGAGAATCAGGGTTCAGAAGTGCTCCCTCATCCACAAGTTTTTACAAGTTACAACTTGTCAGCCCAGGGTTGAATTCTGACCCACAAGCAGCGCGTGTCTTGTCATGGATAGTCATGGATTAGCTAATCAGCCAATCACATGAAATCAAGATCCATGTAGTGTAAGACACTCAGGCACCGCTAGTTTGGGGAGCGGATCAGAATCCTCCGCAACATGGATGTTGAAGTAATAACTTCCGAATACAAATAGGGACTCTAATATCATTTGGCCTTACCAGTCATACAATGGTGATAAACCACCAAAGTATAAATCAGAAGCAGGACCAAACGATATTGATGTCCAAAGACAACACACGTCCAGAAGTTACTAAGTTGCTGGGGCACGATTAGTGCAAAAGCCCTCGGTAGTTACCTACCCGCCAATAATTTGGACACCTTGTGGGGGCACCTAGAGACGATGGACTGTCTCGTGCTCACGACTGATGATACAGCCGGGCTTTTCGGGGCCCCACGTTGGGCGCCATTTGTAGTGAATAAGGTAAGTTCAAATGTCAGTGAAGGACTGCAGCGATGGTCTGCTGCCTCGGCAGAAGAAGGTGTCGATATCTGCCGAGAATGCCCTTGTCTGGGGACGCATGAATGCGCTGGCAGGCTAGCATTGCGGTGTCGTGGGGCGGGTTCATTCCCCCATAGTTTTCGTTCACATCAAACTCCTCTAATTCTTGTTTTCCATTACCTTGGAGGCTCATGAAACTTCTTTTTCATCACTCACAAATGAAACAACAGAAATGTACTTTGCAATGATGTCAGAAAATACAGCGAAATCACTAATATCGATTGTTTTACCCCTTTTAGGGGAGCACACTTTTAGACACGGTATAAGTAAATTTCCTGAATAGTTGTTTAATCGCGCCATTCTTGGGTTTGCTGTTGTTTGCACCACTTTTAATTCAACCACTATCGAGAAGCCGCTCAACAAACAAAACTTAAGCTGCCCCATCAGCATTGTATCCGCGAATGGTTTATCGAATTTGAAGAGCCATCAGCAAAGGAAATTTATATGGATTCGTCAAAAGTTTCCAATCAATTTGCCTCGCAGCACTGCCTAGTCAGATACTTCGATTTCGCCATTCCTGCCTTAATCACAGCAACCACAGTATAGCACATCAATCGTCAGTGTAATTTTGTTAATTAAATGCGGACAAAGGTCATCGATTTTTCACCAAACTTCCTTTATTTAATTTCAGTCAAGCTCACAACGTTCTTATAATCGAAATTCATCATCAGACAATCTGTATCGTCAAATGTCCTCCAAAAATAGATATTCTTTCTCTCAGGAAAACTGCTATCTGCTATCCACAAAATGAATTCATATGTTCTTCATTTGTATTTCGATTGAGATCTTCCACACTCGACAGTAAATACTTGTTGTTTATTTATTTACTATCACGACCATGACAATGACGATGGATTATTACGAGAACGGCGATTCTCTTCGCCCATTTTCACGTGTTTCGTGTTCCGCTCTCAATCACACTTTCCATTTTCATGCTCTTTCTTATTCCCCAAATGCCGAACGGAAGACACATGGAACCGCAAATTTTCACTATCCACGGGGTGCTTCTAAACACTTCACGCAGTAAACCGATCAATTTTTATGACACACACGCACAATTTCGGAGTATGATATATTCTAGTTTCCAAAACATTCCCGACTTTAAAACGTGGCCACGAAAATACGGTAATTGGTTTTCGCGTCTTCCCTGTGGCGCGATCCAAGTCAAAAACTCCTGACCTCACTGCTTGGCAGCTTTAAGCGAACCCTCTCACAATCTCCCGGCAACAGCACCGAAAACACCAGCTGGTCCTACTCCCGCTACCGCCACTCATACCCTTGGTTGTACTTGGTCCCGATGACGTGCTTACGGTTGTTCTACTGAGTAATAGCTTATGTAATTGGGCACAGGGTTGTAGGTGTTGCTGTTGACGTAGGTGATAATATTGAACGATTTCTAGACTGAGATTGTACTTGTGAAGTGCTCAGCTCGATAGTTGCCAAACTCCAGTTCCAAGCATCCTTAAACCTTGCGGTGAAGTAGCAAACATTGGAATTTGACTAATAACTAAGCCCATTGCATTGCCCTGAAGGCCATTAAGTACGTTAATAAATTTCGGCTGTTCGCCATCTTCTGTCGACATTTTATCTTAGGTCGCAATTGTTGTAGTCATAGATGCATTGGACGTAAAAATAATTTCGGGCGCAGGAGCAATGGATGCAGACGGAAAAGAATGATGTGTTTGTGTCGCAGCCACTATTGAAGTTGAGATTGATTGTTGTTGTTCGTGGAGATCGTCTGGCTTTCGGCTAATGCCATTTTTGCCGCTCAAATCCTTCGCTGTTGCATGCAGAAATTGTAAATGCGATGGCTAGGCGGATGTATTCAAATTCAATGGCATGCCGGAATTAATGCTATTTGCAGTGGATAACGATGCTGAGGATGAAATACTGTTATTTTCATTTGTCGTATGGTTGAGAATCGACTGAGATGACATCGCCGACGATGTTTCTGCCGTTAGAGTCAATCCGTGCGAATTGTTGGTCGTCGATGCAATTATTGATAGATTAGAAACGGATGATAGTGGCGAAGATGACGGTGGGATGTGCTGGGATGATGACGACGATTCAAAATCCCGTGGGATAAAATGATTAGTTTTTTATACCTTTTTTTTCGGTTTGTTAATGTATGCCTTTTTCAAAAGTTTTCTTGTTCTACGTTTATTAAATTACTCATTTTCTCATTTGTACAATTTGACGATACATTCACATCTATAAAATAAGAGACGAAAATGATTCGCAGTATTTTTTTCCTTATTTTTTTCTCGGAGCGAACGAAGACCGCCAAAACCTTATCTGCTCGATTACTACAGTGGACAACAGAGAACCAAATTGAATACAGGTGCAATATATATTGGTCGGAGCTCCCAACATACCCTAGGACAAATTCTTATTTGGACCTCTGCATTGCTGACGCAAGACTTGAATTCAGCTTCAATAGTCCTCAACAGAAACTGCAGGTGCTTTCTTACGATAGCGACCATAACGCAATCGTAATGGAAATCAATCATCAAAGGGATGATGTCTTCCTCATTCCAGCTCAACATGAAAACCATCGGTTGAATTTCAAAAAACTGGACTGGGGAAAGTTTCAAAGATGTTTAATCGGGGTTACCAGAAGCAATGCCCTCCTTTTGATGATAGCAACGCTTGCTCAATGATTCCTAGTGACAGGAATCTAACTAACGATGAAATAGATCTCTATATGTCCCGAAATGCGATAAGGTATACATTGAACAGACGAAACATTTGGCAAAAACAAGATTCCAAGAACATATTAAGGAAGCAGAACAGATTATCAGAAAAGGTAGAATAGAAACAGCAAGATCATCACTAGCCAGACATATTATTGAGGAATCTCATACTATCTAATGGACTAATCTAGACATAGTACAGGATGTCTGGGACTGGAAAAAGTTCAATGCTTGCGAATCCTTATGGATCTCAAGACTCCCTAGTGAACAACGTTTAAATACGGATCTAGGGAATGGATCTAATGAAAATTATCAAATAACTAATTTGTTGTAATTTTACCTGCCGCAGCTAACCGTCATTGCATTACAACTTTTTGAATTCCCTGTAATAAATCCACCTTTAAGCTCTTTGTTAATTCTGTACCTACCTCAGCTAAACCTTAACTGAATTTTAATTACATGTTATTTCCCGCGGCAGTATTGTACTTAAGGATATTTATGTTTGTTACTTGATGAATCTTTTCTGCTATTAAATCTAAAAGGTTTAAATATTCGGATGATTGTTAGAAGTACCGCCATTGACGAGGAGGATAACTTGTCTTCGAGATATCGGTATCTGGAGATTACATTTGATAAATAACGCTTAAAAAAGGAAAATGTTTTTTTCGTATCATTACAGATGCTATTATTTCCGAAATGCAGATCGTAGATCATGTTTCGATTTTTTATACATCGGCACTTTGAAAAACATCCGGATTTCTGCTTTTATATGTTAGTTTAGCTTCGCATTTTTCAGCTATGTTCCATTACTAAGAAATTTCTCGTAAGAGTAGGGGAAGTACGGACAAAATGACATGTAACGACAAAATGACATAGTCACCTTATTAAAAAATTGGCGCGTTTTAGTAACGTCTCCGCGGCTGTATCACGTGACGGCAGCCGTATTCACAATCCTGTCAGATGTTGAGCGTCATTGTCACAGTTGCGTCGCAGTAACCAGTTCGAACGTGTTTCGCGCCTTTATTTTATAGATGGTTTTCTCCTGTTTTCTGGTGAGTGATTTGTTGTTATTCGTAATTATTTCTATTAAAATCAAAGAACTTATACCAGCACCGAGTGATTTCGATTAATTATAGCAATTATCAGGTGCTTGATAGAATTTTTATTTTTTATTCATTTTGGGACAAAATGACATACATATACAATGGACAAATCGACATGGTATGTCATTTTGTCCGTAGAGTTTATATTAATTGACATTTATTATTTTGTTTAGGTGATATGCCACCAAAATACGAAAGAAAAACTAATCGGCAGTCTTGGAGCCAAGAATTTATGAAGAAGGCTATTGAAGCATGGAAGCAAAAAAAATGGGGTGGAAATTGGCCTCAAAAACATTCGGTGTTCCTCAAGCGACGCTTAGAAGACATGCGCTCAATATGAACAAAACTTTGAATTCTAACTCTAAAGGACTAGGAAGATTCAAGAAAACATTTTCAACTGAAATTGAGCAGGAGTTAGTAGAACACATCAAGTTTTTAGAAACACGACTTTTTGGTTTCACGCGTACATCACTCCAAGAGCTTGCCTTTGAACTAGCCGAAAAAAATAGTATCGATCACCCTTTCAACAAGGACAAGAAACGTGCTGGGCAAGAATGGCTTGACGGTTTCCTGAGAAGAAATAAGGACATTTCTCTGCGCACCCCAGAACCAACTTCTGCGCAAGAGCGCAAGCGGACCCCACCGAATCTTCAATATGCATGAAACTGGGCTCACTACAGTCCAGGAACCACAAAAAATTCTGGCTACAAAATGTAGGAAACAAGTCGGCTGTCTCACTAGAACTGAGAGAGGTTCGAATGTGACAGTAGTGTGTTGTACGAATGCCATCGATTCATTTATTACGCCATGTATGATATTTCTTAGGAAGAACATGAAAAATGAACTAGTTGATGAGGCTCCAACCGGTACTCTTGGACTAGCACAAAAATCAGGATGGATGAGCAAAGAGGTGTTTGTAAAATGGTTAAAACATTTTCAGGCAAATACGAAATCTAGCAAAGACGATCCGGTTCTACTTATTTGTGATGGTCACTCAAGTCATAAAAGCATTGAATGTTTGAGTTATGCCAAAGAAAATGGTATTCATATGTTGTGTTTACCGCCACATTGCACCCATCAAATGCAGCCCTTGAATGTTTGCATCTATGGATCACTAAAAACTTATTTCAATCAAGAAATTTCAAAGTGGCTAAAAAATCATCCAGGGTGCGTTGTTACCCATTTAAAAATCTGGTATTTGTTTAATGAAGCATATGAAAAAGCCGCAACTGTTCAGAATGAAAGTAATGGCTTTAAAAAGACAGGCATTTGGCCTGTTAATCCTGATATTTTTCCAGACTGCATATTTGAACCGGCAGAGACCACAATTATTCCGTTGAATCAGGAGGATATTGCAGACAGTACACCTAAACTTCCCAGCTCCTATTTACCATCAACTAAATGTATCAACACCTCTTCAATCCAAGAAGATCCGAGTAACGATGTTGCATCTATTTTAAATCCATCAGCAACAAATGACGATGAAGTAGATTCTTCACAAAACACAACGCAAGCCACCACTAATAATGATATTGGAGTTGTTGTTTCTGATGTGATGAACGTGAGTTTAGAAACATGTGAAGAGGAGTCTAATACAGTTGATGTAACTGGAGCAGCGTACGATGACGGTGTGGGACCTGATCTATCAAAGCAATTACTAACATATTCAGTTGCTACTAGTTCGCAAGCACCACAGGGGCAGCTCATTCGAGGCCAAGGAAAAAGAAAAATGGAACCTGTCAAAGGTGGATGCCTTTTAACTTCTAATCCAAATATACAAGAAACTATTGCTTAAAACAGACCAAAGGATCCACCGGTAAAAAGAAGAGACAGGTTAAAAGTAAAATTTTTGAAGAGGTTGAAATAAATATTCCTGCTTTCAAAAACGCTCTACCATCAGAGAATACGAGTAGATTGAGAGCATCGAGGCAGCGTACAACTGCTCTGATATATGATAGCTCAGGAAGCGAAGATTTCTTATGCAAGACAGAAGACGACGATGGTGACTGCACTTACATTTATTGCAATGAACTCTTTTCCCGTTCTAAGCCCGGCGAAGGTTGGTTACGATGTATGACTTGTTTCCTTTGGGCTCATGCGTCATGTGCTGATGTCCCAAAGAAGACCAAACGACTTATTTGTGAACTGTGTTCTTAAAAAACAGTATGTCATTATGTCCTTACCTTATTTGTCATTTTGTCCGTACTATATGGACAAAATGGTTTTTGTGATTAGTTACGTTTTTTCTTAATATATATTTTATTATAGTTCCTACTTAATTAAAAGACTGTGCTACTGATAAGATGAGTAAAAACGATTGAGATTGATTATAATACCATTAAATAAGTAAATATTAATAAAAAAACAAAACATCCTGTCATTCTGTCCATACTTCACCTACGTTTTCCGCCCCCCTGTCGTTGAAAAGATTCGCTTGACAGTAGTATGTAAATGACATGCACGTGAATTTTTCATGTATTGAGATCTTACAGCACATAAATCTAGAAAAATCATTTTCATTTGACGTCACAGATATATCATCCTTTATGAACAGAATCCCACATAAAAACTTTAGGTTATATCGAAACAAATACTTGATGTAGGTATTCCTATACGTATTGATAACATCCAAAATAATTCCTTCATTGAAAGTTTTCCATTCCAATTTATCTAGAAAGAAAACATAATCCTAGGACTAGTTTCCATAGTCAAAATCACCGATGGGAAAGTTGCAATCTTATTCCGGAAATTCTTGCCTATCATCCGTAAAACACAATCGAATACCCTTTTGAAGTCCCTGGACAGCCATTACCATCTCACAGAGACTCCATCAAATTTAAATGCCAACCGATCTATGTAAACGTTTGTATAGTATGCATACAATTTGTATTCGGCCCCACTAATACAAAATACCAAAAGAATGCCCAGGACGACACTACAATCTTTCATAACAATCTTATATTATATCAAACAATAAAAGGAAAGAAATGAAACGTGTAATACCATCCTGGTCTGGCGGTTGTGGTATGTTCAGTTCTATCTAAGGAGACGCCGCATGGTAGATCCTTAAAAAGCACGGAAAGTGTTAAAAGGTCTTATGGTGGTTGTTGTGGTTCTGTTCATTATCTACGCAGCATTACGTCAGGGTATCGTCGTAGCGAAATGATTTTATGTGCAAGGAAACATTGTTTGGGCACATACCGAATTACTTTATGTCATGGAATGAACGAGTTGGAGCTTTACGAATTGTTGCTAGCAGTTGCTGCTGATAGGTCAAGGAGAATATTATGAAGTTGAAAGGATGTCGAAAGTTAAAATGGAAAAGGATGAACATGGCATTGACATTGAGATAGGCATTTTGGTTTGCTTAAGGATGCGTGAATAAGACAATTTTGTTTTATTAGTCTACTTGACAACTGGAAATTTAATAAGGATTTGTGGATCGTTTGAAGTTATGCTTGTTGGGGGGTAATGTTGTGGTTAAATGGTTTTATCAGATAGAAATCAGAGGAATATTCTTTAAAATTTGATTATTTTTCGTACAATCAATCAAGTCAGTTGACATATAAAGTAGGTACATAAAAGTTGTAACAACTGCCAAGTAGAAGGACATTTACATTAATAGGGCAAATTTTCGAAAGGTTCTCACATCAATTTCATTAAAATATATCAACTCTTCTTAATGAATTGGAACAAGGAAATGGCACTAGTCAAAAGGAAGGGTAAAAACAACAGTTCGTGTCAATTAGGTACCAGTTTTTGCAATTCTATTGATCATATATTCATTGTGTATCTAGTATCTACTATTTTTAAGACATTTTTATCTCAATGGAGTTACAAGGTAAGGCTTTAATGACTTTAAAAGCTCCTTCAAAAGACTGTGGTTCCAGAAAGAAAGTAGGATTCAAGTAACTCCTCACCACTCCGCACTTTCGGTGGATTACGTTGGACGTTTTGTTCAATAGTTTGTTACGGGCGAACCCTACCATACGCGATTACGTAAGATTTAAACCTACGCAATACCGAGCCACACCTTATTAACTTTTTTTGATAATCTAATAATGTAACGAGTTCATGGACATACCTAGTATTTAAAGGTGAGCCTCTGAATAGGTCTGGGTCCAAACCAAATTGAAGGGCGAAATCAACGCCAAGGTACACGTTCTGAGTCAGTGACGGGATAATGTAGAAAGTATATAATATCCTTAGTTTGACCTCTGAATGTCACGAGTGTTGTCAAGCTAACGTGGATAGGATGTTTAGTGCCCTCAGTTGTGCTGATTTCAGAGCGCCAATGTTTTACCGCCGTAGGGTTTTTGGTGAAGTACCTTTGAGCCGAGGCTCGAGGCAAAGCAGCTAATACTTGCACCCGTGTCAATCAGTGCAACAGCGATTTCGCAAAAATCCTCTCCCGTGCAGCAATATACTCCTGCAACCTAATATGGTATGGCTTCAATACACCAGTCTGTGGCTGCCGGGGTTCTTCAGGCAGTACCTGAGGTGGTCGTGTCAAAAATGTCTTTGGAGAGGCCTCCAGAGAAGATGTGGCATCTGTTGCATTGTAGACCAGCAAAGATATCGTGGTGTTTGAATCTAATGGGTTTACTGGCGAGAAACTTGTCGTGGTGAAACTATCAGTAGATGGGATGGGGTACCGTTCCGTTACTTGGTCTATCGCGAGTGCTGCTGGCTGTTGTGAGCATTCGCTAGCAAGTTTTTTGACTTCTTTTTATTGGTATAATCATGCGCATGGGTATCTGGTTTCCCACAACCGTGACAAAATATGTTAGCTAGTTCATGTCTTTCGCTTTGATGTTCTTAGTCTAGTTCTGTGAAGGATGGAGAGATGGTCTTCGACATGCTGTCCGTTATGGGTAGAATGAGACAAGTTAATGTGGGTAGAGCAGTCGCGCTGTGTTGGAGCTTAGCTACTGAAAGTCGTTCTGGTTGCTCTCGTTGGCTAAAGAAATTGACTTGGGGTGTGGACCGCTGGGAGTATTGTACCGCTTCAAGCTCTTTTGTGGACGCGCAAAGCGCATGTACGTTGTGGCGTGGGGCGAACACCAGCCGCTCTTGCAGCTCAGGCCTGATTCCCTCCCAAAAGAGGCTGAGGAACTCAGACTCTAGCATAGGGCTCATGAGATGTTCCAACAAGCAACACAAGGCTTCGTAGAAATCATCTACGGTCTCGGCGCCTGTTGGTGTCTGTTTTTTATTCGCTGTTTTAAGGTGTCATCTGCCTCGACTGGTGTGAACTCCCGCAATGCTGCACGCCTCAACGTCTCCCAGTCAAACTTTGGAGTAGTGTCCACAAACCGCTAAACCAACGAAGCGCGCTCCCAGTAAATAGCATTTGGGCGCAGCGTGTGATGGCTCTCATGTTTTCCCCTAAGCAATAATGTGATGAATCTAAAAAACTAAGTAATGAGAAAAAGCACAAAAGCAGATAATAAACACGAATAATTTAGACATTGTCATTCAGCCACCAATACCTAGATTGTTTCATCTCAGCTCGACCAGCCTCAACGAATCTAGCAAATGAGTATCTCCATTGGAATTGTTGGTCTCGTGAACTCAGATTCAGAGGATATTTTATCTTCTTATCGGTGGCCCGTCGGTATATGTGGTATATGATTGGGACGCCGTCAGAATCAAAAACATATCGATTCATGTCCAAATACACGAATGCTTCTGGAGAAACGAAGCCACTAGTGAGGCAAGTCACAATATACCCGTCTGTAGGGTGGACCGGCTGTGAAATCCAAGGGTTTTCACTCACAGTTACAGATCTTGCGATATGATTCCGAAGAAGCTTCAATATGAAGATATCGACTCTTGTCACTTGAGCGGTTTGATAAATTTTTCTATTCGATATATAGTGCTCAGGCTTTCTGTACAAACCAGTACATGCACGAAGACATTTCCTTTCGAAAACTCTTAATCTTTCCATTGTACTAGCATTCTGGTTGTACCAGATCTGGCATCCGTATGTCAAAACTGGCCTAACTAGGGTCTTGTAACAAATAACTTTGACTTTTTGATCAATGTATCTGGAATGAAAGAGCCGCCGAAGGGCCATGACTACTTTTAGTGCTTTACTGAGCATGATTTTGACATGTTCAGTATAGTACAGATACTGATCGAGATGAACACCGAGGCATCGAACACAGGATTTATGTGGAACCCGTTCTGAACTACCCTCACCAGCCATTATGTGGAAATCCTTCCAATTACGTTTCAGGTCTTGACTGGCCCCTTAGAGCGTTGTCCGAAACAAAATTGTTTCGCACTTCTGCGCATTGACTTTCATTCGCCAATTGTCGGTGTAGAGCTGCACATCACCAAACATTTTTTGAAGATTGCTCTGAACTATTGTAGCTTTTCGGACATGCTCCAACACATTCTTTGTTGTTTAGTTTCCAACAGATGTCTGAGGTTACTTTCGTTATTGCATATATGGTCGAATGCCTGGCACGAAAACCAAATTGGCAATTCGGCATCAACTCATATTTCTCAATGTGGGCGTTTAATACTCTGTTGAGTATCACTTCAAACACCTTGCTGATGTTAGGCAGCAAGCTGATTGGGCGATAGCTTTTAGGGCATGAAGATTCTTTTCCTTTCTTCAAGATCGGAAATATCTTAGCCTTTTTCCACTCATTTGGAAAATATGAATTGTTCAACATGTTGTTGAACAATATGCAATAATTCCTAATAGCAACCTCAGGCAAATGTCGGACAACTATATTTGGAATACCGTCAGTACCACATGATTTTTTGTTGTTTATTCTGCGAAATATGAAACACAAGTCTTCATAGCTGACAAAATAATCAATAAGATTCAAGCTCGGTATGAGGTCAGATGTTAATGTTTCATCGAAATGAAGAATTGATTGGCCATTCAGGCTTGATTTGAAGTCGGAAACTTTTGCTTCAACGACCTTCGAAAATATTTCATTCCTTCTCTCTGGGTTCGGCAGATGAACCAATTCAAAATGTGTTCCAATCAGGGCAAGTTTTTGCAATCCATCACATATAATCCTGTTTCCATTTCTATCCGGAGTCGCACTATCAATTTCGATACCAGCTCTATCGAGAAGATTTATCTAATCACTAGCGACTTCAAGATTCGATACCTTTACTCAAGACTTCCTGCAGAATAAACTATTCACTTTCGCGAAAACGCCATCTGGGTCTTTTGGGCTAATACCCCTCAGTTTTTCCGCCCATTGATTGCTGACTTCACTCCTGAAGTATGAACGGATTAAGTTCCGGACATTCTTCAGGTGTAATTTAACAAAGCCAACGAGGGATGGTTTTAGTCCAAAAATCGTCGATAAATATTGTTGACGCGGGTGAGAAGAAGGCTCTTCAATCTTTTCAACCTTGCGAGGGTTGGTGTTTCATATCCTTCCATATTGTTTCATTGTTTAATCTTGGGAACAACTTTCGCAATCGATCTATTTCATCGTCAGTTAAATTTCTGTTATTAGGAACCATTGAGCAAGCGTTGCCATCATCAGAAGAGGGACATTGCTTCTGGTACTCCCGATTAAACTTCTTTTGAAACTTTCCTCAGCCTGTTTTTTTGAAATTCAACCGATGGTTTTCGTGTTGAACTGGAATGAGGAAGAAATCATCCCTTTGATGATTGATTTCCATTACGATTGCGTTATGGTCGCTATCGTAAGGAAGCACCTGCAGTTTCCGTTGAGGACTATTGAAGCTGAATTCAAGTCTTGCGTCAGCAATGCAGAGGTCCAAGTATGAATTTGTCCTAGGGTATGTTGGGAACTCCGACCCATATAGGTTGCACCTGTATTCAATTTGATTCTTTGTTATCTATGATTTCAGGAACACACCTCTTGGATTATTGGTGACGTTCAGCCATGATGTATGCTTGGCATTCAGGTCACCGGCAAAAATATAATAACTATGCAGCCTGTTCAATTCGAGTATTTCAAACAAGGAATTGAGTTCCTCCTTTAACTTGAGAAGATTTTGACCAGTTGCATAGGCAGAGATAACGAAGAGGTTATCCCCACCTGGCAGTGAAATTTTGATGACGGACACTTCAAGAAATTCAAAGATTTTGAATTCGACTTTTTCAATATTTTGGAAACAATAGGGTCTTCTAACCAATATCCCGGTGCCACCTCCCCCATCACCTATTACCCTATCGTTTCTTACGAATGCTAAATCTTTGAATTCCATGGAATGCCATGAATTGAGGTGGGTTTCAGTGAGAAGTATGATGTCAGGCTTTTGCTTAACAACAAATTCAAGGAGATAATCACGTCGATGTATAGCAACGATAGAGTTGACGTTGATTGATATGAGGCGAAGCCTATCCATGGGAATATGACTGGATGACAAGTTATTATTAGGCATTTGAAAGACCTAAACGCTGAAAAGCAAAGTTAATTTTTGAATCTTGTTTGTCGATTCTCTCCGATAAAGAATTAAGTTGCTGGTAAATTTTGAGAAGCAGCTCATTATTGCCACTTACATTATTTACATTATTTCCAGCATTTTCTGCTGGTCCTCTAGCGGCGAGTGCAAATGATACTCCGGGCTTGACGAAGTTGGAAGGTATGATATTACGGTGTACTTGTGTTTGCTTTGGAGCAAATTTTACTTTTGCATCTTGATATCGGGAGCATCCTCGATATGATACTGGGTGACCAAAACACCCCAGTTAACGCAGTATAATTTTTCTTTAGGCTCCGTCTGAGCCAATTTGCACTCACCGGGAGCATGAACGTCTTTGCATTTAACGCAACGATAGTGCATGGCAAAATTGGCAGCCGAACGTCCAAATCTTTGACACCGGTAACACTAGTTGACTTCTCTTTTTTGGAGGCGTTCCCACCTCACCACTCTGTAATCCAAGTACCTTATTTGTTGAAGAGCACTTGGACTGCTCTTATATGCAATTTGTACCATCTTTTGGTGATTGTCGCCAGTTTCGTATTCGTCGTTTCCCCAGGTTGCCCCAACGGTGGGAAGCCGTCGGGCTCCTCCATACCGGTGGCGAAATTTTCTTTATGAATTTGTTTTTCGTTACCAATCGAAGTAAAAATATTCGATAGCAATTTCCTGAGTCGATTACTTCGACAATATAAGATTTTTTCCGATAAAAATTAACTTCGGACTAACGTTTTTAAAAAATTAGTTTAATTTTTGAAAACTTTTGACAGGAGCGATTTAAAAGACGTCTATACGCGTTCATAGTTGGGTCTCGAGGTCCTCGTGCCAATTTGATCGCGCCGTCTCGGTTTCTTTTCAGCGACGTATGAAGGAGTATATACGTTCCACTTTAGTGTAACAGTCACTGCAATTTTGGTCTGGTGAATCATCTTCAAAGGTGATGTTAATCTTGATGTACTTCTTCAGAAAGCTAACGACACCAATTCTTTTCCCTTCGTCAACCAAACAATCATGCATTTGAAACATTTCTTCACCCATTCGCAGGTAAAGTCGACATGCATTGTGAATGTTCATTGTGTTATTTAAGGTTAAAAGGAAGCTATAAACAAAACTTAAGTACTAACAGAATAAAATCTTCACACAGTGGCCGAAAGTGGCGAACTATAACAAAACTCTCAAGAAAACAAAGATAATAAATAAAGATAGTCAAATAGATGAATATTAAGAACAGTATTGTTGAATAGAATTAAAAAGAAAAGGTATTCTAAATTTATTTTGAAATTTAAAAGAAACTATTAGCAATATTCATATCACATTCGGTCTTTCCTTTTCACTTTTTACGTTTCACAGGCAAGGACACCAATGGTGAGCTCTACCTTTGCGTCACAGGGACTACTCTCTTGAGGCACCATAAAAACAAGCGTTCGGAAGTGCTCTCTCGTTCGCAAGTTTTCGCAAGGTACAATTTTTCAGCCCAGGGTGAATTCTGACCCGCAAGCAGCGCGTGTCTTATCATGGATAGTCACGGGCTAGCTAAGCAGCCAATTACGTGAAATCAAAATCCATGTAATGGAAGACACCTAGGCACCGCTTGGTTTGGGGTACAGATCAGAATCCGCCGCAAAAATGGTGTTCGACACGAAAGGACTATAGTATCAGTTGGCCTTGCTAGTCCTACAATAAACCACCAATGTATAAATCAAAAGCAGGTCCAAACCATTTTTATGTTTAAGGACAACACACTTTCGGAAGTTATTAATTGCTGGGGCACGATTAGTGCAATATCCCTTAGGAGTTACCTACCCGCCAAAAATCTGGACACCTTGTAGGGTCACCTAGAGACGTTGAACTGTCTCGTGCTCACGACTAATGATACAGCTGGGCTTTTCGGGATGTTGAGATCCGCCGAGATTGGCCTTGTCTGGGGACGCATGAATGCGCTGGCAGGCTAGCGTTGCGATATCGTGGGGCGGGTCCTTTTTCCCAGCACAAGATCCACTACAAAAGAATTTTGCATCCACGAATTTCGAGGGTCAAAGAAATATCGACCAAAGTCGAGAAGGAGGTAGCCTACTAAGGGTCAAAGAAAATTGCTGACTCAAAGGACAAACTGGGCCTGGGGAAAGCAGACGGACTTAAGATGACTTCGTCGTTTCAGACGATACTTATGGCCCACAAATAAGAGTGGGGCATCCAGATGATAGTGGTGCCCCCTTGCACCCTCCGAACCGGATCAAGAACCAAATGTAGACGTGGCCATGTATTTCCCATTTGGGTGAAAAACTCATACAAACACAATTTGCATGATTTTTCCCCTCAAATGAGGAATACAAATGTAACCAATTTATTCCATAGCGTCATGCATTGAAATCACATAACCCTATGTCATAAAAGGGCACGCGAGCGGAAGGCCACTCTACCCGGCAAGAGCCTCTATTAAGCAAAAGTTTTAACAATCCATTATTATTATTTATATACCGATGTCAAACAATTGATTTTATTCTATTATTTAAAATTTACGCTTCACAAAAGATTACCTGGAAAAAGCCCATTTTTAACAAGACTGTCAACAAAAAAGGTTTATTCATCTAGTAGCAAT
The DNA here is from genome assembly GCA_963969285.1 of Odontomyia ornata. Lineage (NCBI taxonomy): Eukaryota > Metazoa > Arthropoda > Insecta > Diptera > Stratiomyidae > Odontomyia > Odontomyia ornata. The sequence goes on from OZ017742.1 coordinate 88,924,822, forward strand.
TTCAAATAGGATGAACCGTCGAAATATATAGATTCCTTACAAAAAAAACATGTTTCTTTGGATGCGTAGGAGTGTAAATCAGATAGAGTCGATCATTCAGTTAATTTTATAATCGAATGCATAGAACGAATCATAATGGTCCCATTAAAAGCAATAGTGAATTCAAACTGACTTGATTACGACCAATTATTAATGCATTTCCTCTCACAGATATTTGGCTATCCCTTCCCATCGGTATCATATTATTTTAATAAATTGTATTTGTTTATTGTTACCTTCTTTTTACTTTACATAAAGTTACGTTATTCATATGCTAATTACATGTTTCAATCGAACTTTACTTCCCCAAAAAACAAGACGGGACTCTTGTAGCTTTTCATTTACGTTGATATTATTGACTTGCAAATTACAAATTTATACTTGTATTTAAAAACACGGCGCTAAAATTATTATTTAATTCTTACAATCTGCATTTCCCTCGAAGGAACAAAATGTCTTAATGAAACGCGTCGTTCGCGTGACCCCAGATTTGAGACAGTGTTTTTGATGCTCTCAAAGTAGGGTCAGGTATCGTTTTCGCTTATCTTCAATATCCAAAATGACCCAGTGCGGACTGCTACCATTGTCATCAGGACCAACACAACCGTGGATGATCGACAAGTTTATTATTTTTCCGATTAGAGACGCTGAGCGATTTCAAATTCATCGCACAGGATGCAAATTCAGTTCAGATTCAGTTCATTACGGTATTTGTAGTGTATAGAGCCAAACATCCACCATCAGATTAAGTTTCCCATTGTGGCGTTTTGTCAATTTCGAAGCACGTACACTCTCACCAAAAACGACGCGTTTCTGAACAAGTTTCGAAATTGTGTTTCGCTAGGCTGCTCTGAGATAACGCACATATAACCTCAACCTGCGCCTTAAAAAATAGTGTTGTTGGAAGTTCGGCACCGCCAAAGTTATACTTCCCGAAAGGGTTTCCAATGTAGGAGCTGGCTAGATGTGATTTTTAGTTTTAAACACGATTCCGATGACAACCGCCCCAGCATCCAATTACCAGGAGGGAATTTTCCTTTTCGCATCGTCCACTTACAATGGATGAATGTCACGGCCACAAATGGCCACCAGATTTTATTCTGGGTGAATTGCGAACAAACAAAACTGTCGCGTTATAATTTGGATGTCGTATCAGTTTGCTAAGATCTCACGCCATTCTTCACTTTCAGTACCGATGCTCACACACATTCATATAGCAGGCAGTCGAGAAACGTTTTCGTTTGAGGTGTCTTGAAACCGTACGATTTACTCGCGGGCCGCGCCAACGTCAGAACCGAATCGAATCTTTTTTTCCGTTCTTCCCTTTAGAACGAATTGCGACCTGTCATGATTTTTCCGTCTAAGTCACGAACGAGAAACCGACCTCTCATCGGTGCTAGACGTTAAGTCTGAGTCGTGCCAACGAATGGTACCAACCGGTCAACCAATCCGTGCACCGTAATCCATTTTTGGGTGGCTGCTTGTCGGCCAGCTAGATCGGAGAGGATTTCGGTTGCGGGTCTCAAAATGGATTACGCTCAATTACAATTTTCAGCCGCAGGACCACTGGAAAGGAAAGACTGAGTTAAGTTAGCAATTCATTATACTTTTGTATTCTTTTGCAAATATTCTCCTAAACATCTGTACAAACATGTTAACTGTGCTTATATTAACTTAAATAATTCAGGTTGTTATCTACATTTATATCTGCTTAGAACCTACTGTCTACTTATCGATTATTGTTTCCACCTTGAATTATCATTATCAATCGATTTATCCAGATATTATAGGTTTCATTTTTTAACAATTACTTGCTCGATAACCAGGGTTATATTTTGTTGAACAATTAATAAGAATTATGATGAAATCTGCACATTATAATTTGTGCCCGTATTTAAAAAATTTCTTTTTTTTTTGTTAGGAACATGATTTATCTACGACACTCTCCTTTTTGTTATCATATCATTATATTACGGGGTTATTAGAAAGTCATCAGTAATTTAATATACGAGTACATACCCACCTCGTCCACTGGCCTTGTTTAATGTTAATGCAAGCCTATTTACTTTTTATATTTAAAATATATAAATGACTGTGAATTTTAGCAATCCCTATATTTTCCCCTTTTTTTGGAACATGAAAGAAGTTTCTTTCAAGGAGATTGCATGCATGTGCATTTTACTTCAAGTAAATATTTTTAGACATAAGATTTTAAAAGTAAGTCCAATGTAAGGATTATAGCTTAAGATTTTTTTTTTGTGATAGGGAGGTGAATGCCATTTATGCACAGAGTGTGGGGCTCCCATGCGCGACTGGACTACCCACTAAACACCTCCCCTGTCAACCTGAGAACCCAGCCTGGAACCGTTTGACACATTACTTCGGGCCGGGTCTCGTTTTGTTACGCCGTGGGGCGCCTTCAAGCTGGGGAGTGCCTTTCCTAGTGGCAGGGGAGAGGGGAAGAGGAAATGCCAGAAGAGCGATCCCCCAGCCCCAGCGCCCCCGGCTGCTGTGAGTCCCTTTTATATTTTAGGACTGCCCGAGCATAATGTGCCACCTGGTTCCATTTGTCAACCGATTCGAGCATAACCGCAACTATATTATCCGGGGTTAGCTCTCCCGTCTCCCTGTAGAGTTCCCTTCGCAGCCTGACCCATTTTGTGCACGCAAAAAATGTGTGACAGGCATTGTCCTCCTCTCCTGGGCAAAACCGACAATCGGGAGACCGTGACTTACCGATCTTGTGCAGGTAAGACTGAAAACACCCATGCCCACTCAAAAGCTGGGTCAGATAGAAGTCAGTCTCACCATGCCTTCGATTTGGCCACGGTCTCACATCCGGGATGAGGCGCGCAGTCCACCTTCCCTTCGTGCAATTCACCCAAGACTGCTGGCAATCGTTGAGCGAGCGCTGTCTCTCCTCGCGGACAACGATCTCCCTCGCATCCTCGTTTCGGCGCAGGTAGATAGCGCGGCGCTCTCTAGCAAGGAGGGCGACAGGTATCACGCCTGCAATCACTCTCACCGCTGAGTCGGAGGCTGTTGAATACGAAGATGCAATTCTAAGTGCTCCTATTCTTTGTACCTGTGCCAAACGTTTTCGGTATACCTCCTTGCTGAGAGCGTCGCCCCATACCTCTGCTCCGTATAGTAGTACTGACCATACAGCACTCATTAAGAGGCGTCTTCTTGATGGGCTGGGTCCCTCTACGTTGGCCATAAGTCGACTCAGGGCAAATATTCCCGAAGCAGCCTTCTCAGCCGTTGCCCTGATTTGCTCAGAGAAACTCATCTTCGAGTCGATCAGTAGCCCCATGTACTTCACCGCTGGCTTCGATTCGATTTGTATATCTCCAATACTAATCATCCTTACTCTAGGGATTCTCTTTTTTGTCAAGATGACCACTTCGGTTTTCTCCAGTGCTAAACTCAGCCCGCGAGCAGTCATCCAGTCCCTCACTCGGTGCATTAGCATACCTAGCCTAAGTTGCGCTTGTTCAATGGTGCGTCCAGTGACCAGAGCTGCAACATCATCCGCATAGCCGACCAAGCGCGACTCATCTGGCATATCAAGTCTGAGTAGCTCGTCGTAAGACACGTTCCACAGGTCCGGACCAAGGATAGATCCCTGGGCAACACCCGATGTAATTTCCATCCTTCCTTGGCCCTGTGTCGTGTCGTAGAGCAGGCTTCGGTCCTTCAGATAGTTCCTCAAAAGCCGCATTAGATATTCTGGAACTTGAAAAGAGTTTTCCAGGGTGTCCAGAATATCCACCCATCTAGCGGAGTTGAAGGCATTCCTGACGTCGAGTGTCACCAACAGGACGATCCATCTCTTGGTGGGACTATATGCCTGTGCCTTTTGGACCGCGTTTACCACCTCTGCAATCGCATAAATGTTAGGAAATCCTGCTCTAAAGCCGTACTGCCGAGGAGATAGGTCCCCAGCAGCACGAATCGCATCAGTGAGTCTTCCTCTGATGAGTTTCTCTAGCACTTTCCCAGCCATATCTAGCATGCATAACGGGCAATATGCAGACGGCGATTCGGGATTTCCCTTCCCGTTGCTGATCAGCACGAGCCTCGCCACCTTCCATCGTACCGGGAAAACCCCGTCCCGTAGGCAAGCGTTGAATGTGCTGAGCAGCAAGTCAGGACAATGGTGATAGACGAGCTGCAAAACCTCAGCTGGAACACCATCTGGACCTGGAGCCTTCCTCGCTTTCAAGGAGAGGACTGCCTCCTCCAGTTCCAGCTGTGTGAAGAGTGGGCACTCTACTGCTGTTTTACCATGGACAGCGTCAACACGGACGGAGTGGGCGGGGAAGAGTCCCCGCACCATCGCGTCCATCTTTTCCGCGTCGTGTATACAAGGCTTCCGTAGGGCACCAGGTTTCCCCATGACCAGCTTGTAGCCAAGGGCCCATGGATCCTTGTTCACTAGGTCTTACCAGCAGTGAGCCTTGCTACTGTTGATCAATTTGCGAAGGCATTTCCTGGCCGACTTATATGCTGCCACCTGGTTGCATGCCCCGTCACGGTTCCGCGCCCGTTGAGCCTCACGCCGAAGCGTGTGACACTCCCTCCGCTTTTCAGCGATTTCAGTTGACCACCAGTACACTGGGGGCTTGCCGTGCCGGGGTCTTCGACGGGGCATAGAAGAGCAGCAAGTAGTCGTAATGATGCTCATAGTAGAGTTCACCACGTCTTGAGCTGCCAGTTCTTCCGTCCCCTCCGAAGCTCTCTGCAGCGGCTCATCTGCTGTGAGAACCTTGACGAACCTCTCGACGTCCATTCTTCCAATGTTCCATCCAGTTGTAGAAGGCCGAGAGCACGGACGTCGGGAGACAGCATCACTTATCTCAAGCTGAATGCACTGGTGATCACTGGCTGAGTAGTCCTCTAATACTTTCCAGTTGTGTATCCTCCGTACTAAGGGCTCCGAGGCGAATGTCACGTCCGATATAGTTCCCTCACAGCCAATACGGCGGAAAGTCGGCGTGTTTCCGGAGTTCACTACGACGAGGACCGTCCTGGCTGCCATTTCCAGGATTCGTTTTCCCCGCGGATCCGTCTGAGGCATGCCCCATTCGATTGCTTTAGCACTGAAGTCGCCCCCAACGAGCACTTTACCCTCTGCGTTCGAGACAGCACCCTCCAAAGCATTAAGCTTGGCTTGGAAAGATGATATCGACTCGTTAGGCGTTAGGTACAAACTAAAGAAGGTGATCCCTGAGCTTAAGATTAAAATGGTAGAGTGAGTCACGTAAATACAATTTGTCTAAATCAAGGCTAGCCTCAAATTGGTGTCTTGTCTGTCATTTTAAGATGATCAGCATTACGGAAACTAAGCCAATTATCAAAAGAGTAATTTCCACTACCGTCTTAACTTTATCATCGCTAATCACATTTAAAACATCTTGCAGAAAAATTAAATCAGCCTAATATAGTTTCAACACCTTTCATCGATTTGACCTGATTTGTAGCTAACCAACGTTTTATTTTATCCTCATTCAAACATACTCCGCATTATTATTTGTTTTTTCGTACATTGCGATTATTATTTCAATAAGAGCCGAAGATGTCGAATTTCCAAAGCGATAACTTCATGTTTGTTCAGTTATATTTTCTTACGGGCACTATAACGATAGCAGACAGATTATACGTAGTTCTGCATTGATTCTCAAGCAAGGGTGGAACGAGTATGTACTTTTAAAATTTGTTCTTTTATTTAACTGGGTGCAACACTTTTTATTCGTATGCTAATTTAAGAGATGGAGCCCCGATATTTACAATTAAGTCTTCGAACCTATGGTTTTTTGTTTACTGTTGACTACGTACAGTTACAATGAGCTAATGGCTATTATATTTCATGCGATATTAATTCAATCCATACCTATATTGAGACTGCGCGCTCAGCTGTCTTACGAATTTGGATTTGCGCCAAAAACTATCGTGCTCACTTGTACTTCACCCCCTTGTCAGCGGTACAACCTTGTAAAATGATTTTTAACGGCTCTGTTGCTTCATCATCATCGCTATCTAGAAGCGCTTCCTCTTGATCAGGTTTTTCTAATTTTCCAGTCCATTGCAGGGTTGTAAGCTTTTCTTGACCCTTTGATGCTCTTTCAGTATTCTGTCGTATAATCCTTGGATTCATTCACCTTTGTCAGGGAGCTTAGAGATCCACTGCTTACTCTCGAGAAGCTTCACTTGACGATCGCGGAGTGCCAGTAATTGTGGCCTCGTCAATTTTGTTAACTCTTCAATGGGGCGCTCGGCTTGTAGTGTTGGTAATTCACCAGGAATTCACGTTAACTTCGGAAGAGCTATTTTCTCCAATTTGGTTCACTCTGCGACGCATTCACATGCAAAACGACGCATTCACATACCAAACGCGCATTCCCAACTGTCTATAAACTCCGCCTAAATAGCGGCTGATATATATGCTCGACTGGTATATTTGGATTATTCATCAAATGGTCTCTACTATTGGCTAACGTTTTATAAAACCTAGAAAAACAATCTCTTATTAATTTGTAATTCTTAAGTGATTTTATTTAAACCAGCTCCTAAATACGATAAACAGCTAAGGACCACAGTCTGATTAAGCGAAACAACAAGCACCATTAAGTGTTCTTCTAGATCAGCTAAAAATGATTCACTGGGGTGTTCCATTAACGGGACAACTTGTTCTGCTATTTCAGCAACCAAACTTATGACTTCGGTGCAATTGCTGACTGGCACTCACTACTCCCACCATGTGGCTGTCACTTGACTTTGACATCCCACGACAAAACTTACGTGGGATGGGAAGCCTTCACAACGAACATGAGATGGAAAGCCACATAGCGGCAAGGTGTATTGGTAGTGGTCATCAGCACGTCGAATGATTCATTACAGACCCAAAAAACCAAGCGACGAGTTGTCACACAAGAATTCGTATTTCACATGAAGTTTGCGAAGTTTTCGGAACAAGAGCTAAAGTGATTTTTAGCAGTTAGTCCATATTTCGACTTGCATGGAAACTGATCCAAATGGCGACAAAACTTATCGAATTACAAAAGGATCTTCTCGAATAAAAATTCGCCAATTTTACCCGTGGTTCTTCACGATCTCCCATAGACTAACTCATCCGTCCAAATCTTTTCTTTCTCCCCTTCCGTCTCGCAATGGTACTTGAATTAGCTGCTCGCTCAGCCAAGTTCCGAATGCAATATACTGTTGGGATGCACTAAATCAGTGTTCCTATGTTCGAAATTTTAATTTGCAGATTTAAAAGTTTTCCAAAATTTACAGAAGTATAGAAAAATGAAAAAGATTTTAAATAATAATAAATGTTAAATATCATGAAGTAATAATTAAAGGGAAACGTTTAAATTTAATGCAAAGAAAAATGATATAAAATTATATTTAATAATAATAATAATAATTTAGAAAAAATATTTTATAAATTACAACTATGAATGGAAGTAATGAAATCCTTTCTTTTCTAAATCTGCAACTAAAATTTCGGAAAAGGGTTAGGAAGGTTTTCGAGCAGTTTGCTTGTGTGACAGCTCGCTTACTACATACACCTTAGTTTGCTGAGTATATAAATAAATAAAACGGGAATAAACTGATTTGACACCGATTTCATAAAATTTATTTCATATTTTTTAGCACATTTTAAGTCCGTTTTTTGTTTTCTGAACGTTTTAATTCAAATCACATTATACTTTCGAAAATAGCAGAAGTCTGTCAAGCATTTCTATAAATAATATAAAGGAGCCATATGTTCAAATGTTATTAAATAGGCAGAATTAATAAAATCAAACAGTGACCTAACAAGTTATTTGGCAGAGAAATGTTTTAACTAAGCTGGCAACACCACTTCTTCTCAAAAGTTTCCATCAATAGAATTCAATCTACACCAGCCATATGTCGGCAAGAAATCAAAGTATATTTTATATGACTTTTCAATCGAATCTAGTATGTAATTTCAATTCAGCAAGGGGTGTTACATATCTCTACTGGGCACAACCAAAGTTTATTCTACTATGACTGATACTTTTCAGACCAAATGTTTCATGGGAAGCTTCCAAAATTCTAAAGGCCTTCTTCGAGACTTTCATTTATAAGCAATTGGCGCTTGAATTAACGCCTCAGTCTGTAAACATTTTAGTTGGTATTTCACATCAATTCTCGCCTCGCGGTCACCTTAATATCTCTTAAAGATTCACAGCCAGCGCTTTGTGCGAGTACAGATGATTCGATTTAAAAATATCTTGAATCTGCATCCAAAATCTTTGTTTCCCCCCATTTCTAGACGCGACAGATAAATGAATAAATTTAGCTCATATTGTGATGTATCGAAGAAATTGATGCGTGAAAACAGATTTCCGCAAGATGAGGTCCAAATTCTTGTATTGGATAAATAAATCATGAGATGTAAGAAATGAATATCGAAGCATTTGCAGCTTTTATTTTATGCATTTGCATTAAAGATATTTTAATTTTGTTTGGAAATTGATTTAAATTGTATCGAAATCCAAATTTGCATGCTCTAATCAAAGGAAACGGTTGCGTTTTTGTTGCAATAAAATTACTCAGCTTTATTGATTTACGTATCAAAATAACCTGAATCACCAAAAATATCTATGATCCATTTTCAGTTTAAATTTATTTCACAGAATTCGCTTCACCCAAACATATCTGCCAATTATTATTAACGACAAATCCAATTCACCGAAATCACATGTTTCCTTTTCACACATCACGTTAGAAAATTTTACAAAATTTCATCCACAGCCCAGCACATCGATATTTCATAAGTAAATGGAATAAATTTAATTAAAAATAATGGATGTACCTGAAATGGACGATTATTATGAACATTAATTTTGGGCTTTGTGGGAATGCTAATGCCAACTAATGTTCACACATGCCTAATTGTTCGTGTGTATACTCACAATATTCAATTAAATCTACTAAACATTTGCACATGATTGCATTTAACCACAAATTAGAGATAATGTCATACGCTTCCAGTTTTAATGCAGATAGTGAAGTTTCAATTATTTCTTTTCCTTTAAATCTGATCAAGCAGGATTCCTGTCTATGGTGATTATGGCGTCATATATTAAATTATTTATATAATATAAAAAAATATAAAATATGATTTGAAGTTAATTCATTTTGACTTCTGTACATGTCGACAATCATCCCAAAAATGTTTTTAAGTCAGTCATAAATGCTTAAGGCTGAATGAGATGAGGATGAGGCAGATGTGATCGCACCAACTGCGGGAGATTGTGTGATACCAGGAGAAGCTTTGGGAAGTGCTATGGGACCGATATGCTCTACCCCCCGAGTCGAGGAGCCCTTGGGGAAATATGAAGATGTGAGTAACTGGGGTATTCGTTTTACGGGGGATTCGAATTCGGTGAGCTCTTTCCTGGTAAGGGTAGAAGAGTGGCGAGAGGCGAAAGGGGTACTCAAATCCCATCTATTTAGGTCAGCGGTGGTCTTATTCGAGGGGAAGGCATTGACATGGTTCCGAGCGATAAAACATAGATGCAAAGATTGGGAGGATGTAAAGAAGGAGTTGCGGGCAGAGTCCTTACCACCAGACTATGACGACAGGCTTTTTGAGGAAATCCGGCACCGGACACAGGGGAAGGATGAGTCCATTGGGGTGTACGTGGCTGCGATGGAAGGCCTTTTTCGTCGACTTACGGTACCGTGTACGGAACAGGAGAAGCTGCGCTGGATAAGGCGGAATATTGCACCCTTCTACCAGACTCAGCTCAGACTGGTGCCGATCTCCTCAATAGTGGACCTGGTACAACTAGGTAGAACATAGGAGACCACAAGAGCAACGGTGGAGTCCTTTGTTCCTCCACCAAATCCCCGGATGCATCGGTTATTGGAACCGGATTTGGCTTATTGTGTGGCGAAAGAGGGAGGAATGTTTGCCGCATTGCAAGAGGGGCATAGAGGTATCCGCTGCTGGAACTGTAAAGGTGACGGACACACCTCCAGGACTTGCAGTGAGCCTCAAAGATGTTTCGGTTGTGGGAGAATTGGAACACGGAAAGCGACATGTCCAACGTGTACACTGAGGCTGTCCAACGTTCCAAAGGATCATGTGAGACGAAGCCAATCAAACCAAGCACCGGATTCGGGACCCTCGGGAAACGGGAACCGTACTCACTAAGCGACGTAAGGGGTACGAGCGATTCAAGTAAGTTAGTCGCACAGGAGACAAGGGTGAATTTTGCGCTGGAGGAAACGGTAGCGGATAATCGTCCACATATGGAGGTGGAAGTGTTTGGGCGAGCTATAGTGGGACTACTGGACTCCGGGACAACGCATACCATCCTCGGAAAACCCGGTTGGGAATTGCTGCGCACGCAAGGGTTGGAGCTTCAGGAGGCGAGACAACCAGCAATAAAGCTAGCGGATAGTGGATGTGCCCAACGGAGGGTGTAGCCTGGGTACCAGTGACGGTGAAGGGTGTGACGTAGTGGATGGGAATTTTGGTAGTGCCTGCAGTTCCGTACGGGCCTATTCTAGGGGTGGACTTCCTGCGTTCATTTCGGATCGTTCTAAATCTCAGCAGGGAAGCTTGGGAGTTCGTGGCGGTAGCCATCTATGAGGCACTTCAACGGAGAATAAGGTTGACTCCACAGGATGAGGCACGCTTGGAATCACTGATAGCGGAGGAGTTCGTGTTGATGGGAGAAGGCCTAGGGTGTGCTAGAGGGGTGGAGCATGTGATCACGAAATCGGCTGAACCCATTAAACAGCGGTACTACCCCGTGTCTCCGGCGGTACAGGCACACATCAACGAAGAGCTGGATAGAATGTTGCAGCTGGGAGTGGTAGAACCTTCCGGGAGTCCATGGTCATCGCCCATCCTCTTGGTAAAGAAGAAGAATGGGAAGCTTCGGTTGTGTGTGGACTTCCGGAAGCTGAACAGCGTATCCCAGCGGGACGCCGATCCACTCCCATACATCTCCTCCACGCTAGACAAACTGCGCACAGCCCGATATCTCTCTTCGCTAGACATTAAGTCCGCCTATTGGCAAATTCCTATGGCGAAGGAATCCAAGCCTTACACAGCCTTCACGGTACCTGGTCGTGGATTATTCCATTTTAATCGGATGCCTTTTGGTTTACATAACGCTCTTACAATGTGGCAACGCTTTGTGGATAGGATTTTGGGGCCGGAACTCGAGCCATACGTCTTCGTATACATAGACGATGTTATAGTAGTCACCGGGGATTTCGAGAAGCATTTGGAAATCCTTCGGGTAGTACTAACACGTCTGCGAGAGGCGGATCTACGAGTATCACGCGAGAAGTGTGAGTTTTGCCAGCCACAGCTGAAGTACCTGGGATACGTGCTAGACGAAAGTGGAGTGCACGTCGACCCAGAAAAGGTAGAGTGTATACTGCGTATTCCCCAGGCAACTAGTGTGAAGAAAGTGCGACAATTCTTGGATATAGTGTCGTGGTATCGGTGCTTCATTCCAGATCACGCTACACTCACAGCACCTCTCATTAACTTAGTGCGCAAAAATAAGGAGTTTGTATGAACGGAGCAGTGTGAGTTGGCCTTCAGGCGTTGCAAGGCGTTGCTTTCATCAGCGCCGATTCTCACGTGCCCAGATTTCGCCTTACCGTTTAACGTCCAGACGAATGCATCCGATCATGGGTTGCGAGCAGTGTTAAGCCAGAGCCACCCAGAGGGAGAGAAGGTAGTATGTTACCTTAGTCGAGGTCTCTCAAAGACGGAGAGAAATTACTCTACCACTGAGAGGGAGTGCTTAGCGGTGTCGTGGGCAGTGGAAAAACTAAGACCCTGCTTAAAAGAGTCACACTTTACGGTGATTACCGACCACCACTCTCTGGTATGGCTTAATAATTTGTGGGAGCCGAATGGGCAACTGACTCGTTGGGCAGTAAGGTTGCTACAGTTTGACTATGAAGTCGTGCACCGTAAAGGCAAGGAGCATCTAGTTCCAGATGCCCTATCTCGGGCATTTCCAGAGGTGACTGCGGTGGTAGAAGCTGACAGCGGAGACAGGTGGTTAGATGGCATGCGATCCAGGACTCTTAAGAACCCAGTGAAGTTTCCGGACTGGTGGATTGAAGGGGAGACCTTATCGTGGAACGTACCCGGATAGCACTCAGGGTTGAGTGGGGATTCCTGGAAACAAGTGGTCCCCAAGGTCGAACGGCAATCGATCCTCTTAGAATGCCATGACGATGCGAAGGCAGGGTATATGGGTATTAGCAGAACCCACGATCGCATAGCCCAACGATTCTATTGGCCCAAAATGAAAGCGTGACAAAGTGCAGAACTTTTCAGGCAACGAAGGTAGAGAGGAAACCCCCGTATGGCCCTATGACCTCTCGGGCCGGCCAAGCCAAAGAACCGTGGGAAATTATTTGTGTGGATTTGGTTGGACCGCTGCCGCGTTCTACTCGAGGCAACACCTATATTTTGACGGTGGTCGATTACTTCACCAAGATGCCTCTTATCTTCCCCCTGAGGAAGGCGACTGGGGTCGAGGTAGCTAAGCTTCTAGAGGAAAGAGTGTTTATGCTTTTGGGGTGTGTGACAATGGCGTCCAATTTAAGTCAAAGGAACCGCATAGCTTGGTGACCGGATACGGGGGCAGTATCCAGTTCACGCCATTTTACCATTCGCAAGCGAACCCAGCGGAACGGATCAACCAAACGATCAAACGAATGCTGAGAGCATGCGTAGGGGAAAACCACCGAAAATGGGACGATCGTCTCTCACAAATTGATTGCGCCTTGCGCACCTACACGCATGAGGCAATGGGCGACACGCCCTATTGCATCAATTTCGGTCTGGAGATGGCGGTTACACGAAAGGGACCGAGACCGCCTGATGATGGGGATACCCTGAGCAATCCGCAGAGAAGCTCCGAGAAGTGAGAGAGGAGGTAATGAGGCAATTGAAGGAGGCAGCGGAGAAAGGTAATCAGCAGTATAACCTGGGGAGGAGACATCCTCCATTTCAACCCAATGACCTTGTGTGGAGGCGGAATTTTGCCTCGTCGGACGCGGCTCAATACTATTCTGCTAAGTTGGCTCCGGAATACCTGGGACCTTTTAAGGTGGATAAACGTGAGTCCTCGTCTCGGTTCAGGTTGCTCGATATGGACGGTAAAAACGCAGGTACATGGCATGCGAAAGATCTTAAATTCTATGTGCAGTGAGTTGTAGGGTAGGCTTAAGACGGCACAAACATTGAATTAAAATGTAAATGGATACCTTTTCTTCATCTGATTACCTATCAGGGAGATATGTTCGAGTTTTGTTGTTTCTCTGTTTTTTTTTTCTTTTCTTCCCCTCAACCCCCGGTTTTTATTCTTTGGGTAAGGTTTTTCTTTTCCTCTTCCTTTCCTTTACGCCTTATTTTAACTAACTAGGTTATGCAAGCAGGCTTAAAAGAGAAATTACAGGTAGAATTAGTTATCATATAATGATCGGGGAGCATTGGTTAGGGAAAAGTTTGGATGTAAGTCGTGGGGTGAATAGCGATATGTAAAAAATAGTAGTTAGTAGATAGTAGATGTGACAAGAGGTGAATCAGAAGAAGGGCAGAATACAACTTGCGTTGCTTCAAGATTAACATAAATATATAAGTAGGTGGGAAAAATAATATCGAAATCAAGTAAACACGAGTATGAACAAACGAAATTATCGTTTGTCATGCCAGTTGTTGCTTCCTTATTCCTTCTGGCCTAACAGGGCTTCCAGTCTCTTTTCTTTTCCATTCTTCTTTTCTATGTTCCCTTCCCTATACGTGTGAGGGCCTGTGGAACGGTTCCTTGTTTCTTCTCTCCTTGGACTGGTGTCCCCAGCAGTATAGGCTAAAATGGATTGAGCGATGTAAGTATTAGTTTGGTTCAGTACAAGTAGGGATAATGAACGAGAATCAATCAAGGAGAGGCCCGTTTAAGAAAGGGAGTGGAGTATTAATGAAGGGTCGGGGGGAAGGTTATTGATATTTACCGACTAGAGTTAATATTGATGTTCAAGGGTTTTTTTTTGTGGTAGGGAGGTGAAGGCATTTACGCCCGCCGAGTCTGGCAGTGTGGGACTCCCATGGAGGATACCCTTGGACTACCCACTAAATACCTCCCCTGTCAATCTGAGAACCTAGCCTGGAACCATTTGACACATTACTTCGGGCCAGGTCTCGTTTTGTTACGCCGTGGGGCGCCTTCAAGCTGGGGAGTCCCTTTCCTAGCGGGAGGGGAGAGGGGAAGAGAAAATGCCGGAAGAGCGATCCCCCAGCCCCAGCACCTCCGGCTGCTGTGAGTCCCTTTTATCTTCTAGGACTGCCCGAGCATAATGTGCCACCTGGTTCCATTTGTCAACCGATTCGAGCATCACCGCAACTATATTATCCGGGGTGAGCTCTCCCGTCTCCCTGTAGAGTTCCCTTCGCAGCCCGGCCCATTTGGTACACGCAAAAAATGTGTGACAGGCATTGTCCTCCTCTCCTGGGCAAAACCGACAATCGGGAGACCGTGACTTACCGATCTTGTGCAGGTAAGACTGAAAACACCCGTGTCCGCTCAAAAGCTGGGTCAGATAGAAGTCAGTCTCACCATGCCTTCGATTTAGCCACGGTCTCACATCCGGGATGAGGCGCGCAGTCCACCTTCCCTTCGTGCGATTCCCCCAAGACTGCTGCCAATCGTTGAGCGAGCGTTGTCTCTCCTCGCGGACAACCATCTCCCTCGCATCCTCGTTTCGGCGCAGGTAAATAGCGCGGCGCTCTCTAGCAAGGAGGGCGACAGGTATCACGCCTGCAATCACTCTCACCGCAGAGTCGGAGACTGTTGGATACGAAGATGCAATTCTCAGTGCTCCTCTTCTCTGTACCTGTGCCAATCGTTTTCGGTATACCTCCTTGCTGAGAGCATCGCCCCATACCTCTGCTCCGTACAGTAGCACTGACCCTACAGCACTCATCAAGAGGCGTCTTCTTGATAGGCTGGGTCCCCCTACGTTGGCCATAAGTCGACTCAGGGCCGATATTCCCGAAGCAGCCTTCTCAGCCGTTGCCCTGATTTGCTCAGAGAAACTCATCTTCGAGTCGATCAGTAGCCCCAGGTACTTCACCGCTGGCTTCGATTTGATTTGAATGCTTCCAATACTGATCATCCTTACTCGAGGGATTCTCTTTTTTGTCAAGATGACCACTTCGGTTTTCTCTAGCGCTAAACTGAGCCCGCGAGCAGTCATCCAGTCCCTCACTCGGCGCATTAGCATACCTAGCCTAAGTTGCGCTTGTTCAACGGTGCGTCCGGTGACCAGAGCCGCAACATCATCCGCATAGCCGACCAAGCGCGACTCATCTGGCATCTCAAGTCTCAGTAGCCCGTCGTAAGACACGTTCCACAGGTCCGGACCAAGGATAGATCCCTGGGCAACACCCGATGTAATTTCCATCCTTCGTTGGCTCTGTGTCGTGTCGTAGAGCAGGCTTCGGTCCTTTAGGTAGTTCCTCAAAAGCCGCATTAGATATTCTGGAACTTGAAAAGAGTTTTCCAGCGTGTCCAGAACATCCACCCATCTAGCGGAGTTGAAGGCATTCCTGACGTCGAGTGTCACCAACAGGACGATCCGTCGTTTGGTGCGACTATATGCCTCTGCCTTTTGGACCGCGGGTTAAGAGTAAACATAAGGGAAAAAAAAATCTTATATATAATAATATGAATTAATACAAAAAAAAAAATTATCTGGTGGTGGGTACATGATTTTACGTAGACTAAGATGATGTGGTATAGAAGATAGTATCCGGCATAGGAGTTATTTTAAGTAAGAGTTGAGTAAGCTCAGCGGTGGTGGGTCTCTGATTAAGCAACATAGTTCTAAACCTAGGGATAAGCAGTAGTCAGAATAGGTCTATAGCTCTTTGCGATAGTTGTTCCGTACAAGTTGGCGTTTGGAATAAGGGGTATCAGTGGTGTTTTTTTTTTTGTATGGACTTAAAATTCACTAAGGGTGGTTAGGCTCAAGGATTTGTCTGAAGATGGTGGTAGTAAGAAAATGGAACTAGTAATCTCGAGCGTTAGGCGGTCGATATGTATTGACGAGTTAGTAAAGGAACAGGTATCGTTTCTGGCCCTCCGTCGTTGTAGGACTGTGATAGTCAGGGCGCTTATTCTCAGCTGTAGAAATGAAGTGAATTTCAGGGAAATTCACTAGAAGCAAGGGGGGAAATGTTACGGGTGAACATTGAGACTCCGTAGCGCTGATCACCCGAACACTGCCATACGCGATTTCGTAAGAGTTTAACCTACGCAATACCGAGCCATACTTTATTAATTATTTGTTTCTGGTAGTCCGATGATGTAGCTATCAACAAGTAATTTAAATTTCCATTCACAAAAGAATTACTGATTAGATTACCATCAGAAAGCCACACAATAATTTTAAGCTTAATAATTGTTTTAATTACAAACAGAAGCCACACAATAATTTTAAGCTTAATAATTGTTTTAATTACAAGCAGGAAGCCACATAGTAATTTTGCTTTGTAAATTAATGTAATTAAACTCATGTAGCTAGGTCGCTTCCGTTCCACACGCCACAATTATGGACAACGCAACCAGCAGCAAGCGGCGGAGGCACCAAGCACTAGCGCGAGCTCGAAAAACGAAATGCGAAATACACACGGTAGGTTAAAAGAACATCAAATCCCACATTCCGGCCAGGAGAGTCTGCATTTGCGACTAAAGGTGAATATTTTACAACATGGTGATTCCAACAGCGCGATATTAAAATACAAATTCCAATGAAAACCGCAATTATATCCGATCAAAATGGTTGCTTTCATCATTCACACTACATTGTAGTGTAAATTGCTAATTTGTGGGTTGTTGCAGTTCTCACCCTATTACAAACTAATCTCACTGCAAGGCTATATAAAAGACCTAACCATAACACCAACAACACCTCCATTGACTGCTAAAAATAAAACATACAAATGAGTATGATAAAAGAAGGAAATTAATGGAAACAAAAATTAAAACATGCAAGTAAGGAAATTCTTCTTTCAGCGAAACCAGCCAGAGATTCAAATGATTGTTATCATCGGAGCATCATCAGTCGCCGAAGACGACACAGCAGATAAACAAACGACAAGTGATGTTGCACTCGTATCGTCGGTTGAAGGAAATGATAAATAAACCATGAATCAACAATAACAGACAATGGAGATTAAGTCAATGCATTCAGCGGGTAGTACATTCGACTCCCAATAGGGTCGCCACCATGTGGGATGTAGGTTGAGTGGAACCAAGCGAGAGGAATTACTCGTTCAACAGAGCAAAAGTCACTCAAAACAAGTTTTTCCCGGTAGATGGAAGGAAAAAGAAAAAAAAAACGGGATTCAGTGAGATTATTTAAGCCGAGAAGATTGGCGTGGTCGGCCCTTTTTTCCTTCTTTCTTTTTGAGCGGTGCAGATTTTAAATGTACGAGCAACGGTGGAGCTGCGAAAAGAAAAGTGATCATCGAAACATCATCAGTGAGTTTATTTAAGCCGGGAAGATTGGAACGGTCGTTCTTCGTTCCTTTGAGCGGTGAAGATTTTGGATGTGCCGGCAACGGTGGAGTTGCGAAAAGTGGAAAAATATCGAGTGAAACGTGAACGGGTGTCCGGCCAAAATTTTGGAAAAAAAAGGAACAAGTGTCCGGCGGGAAGTGAATGAGCCAGCAGTGAGGAGAACTTCATTACAAACGTCAACGAGACGGCGGTGGAAATCTCGAGCGAACGGAAGCGAGGGGCCCCTTTTCTAGGTTAGGAAGTAAAAGTAAGTGGCTTTCTTTTAACATTTAAATTATTGAATTGTTTTCTTTTGATAAATAAACTTAACGTAGGTTTAATTATTCGATCTTTCCTTTCACATTTCGCGGGCCAAATAATTAACATTTTTTTAGTTGTAAGGAGTGCGGCTCGGGAAATCTTTTCCCGGGGGCGGTGATCAGGCAAGAAGACCTGGAAGATTTAACGGTGGTGGTAGTGTTTGGCGAGGGTAGTGGATGTGAGTGTCGATTTTCTCGGTTTTTCAGTGCCAAGCGATAGTTTTTTTGCTCCGGCGGTCGTCTTCTCGTTCGGACGACCCCTTGGGAGGCTCGGAAAGCGGACGAGTGGCGCCCACGCCCGTCTTCGGGTAAGCTAGATTGGGGACGGTGGAGCCTCTACCAGAGCAACCGCAATAAAGTGGTGGCCATACGGGAAAAATAGGGAATCCGGCGGTTAACATTTTCCCCCTTTGGAAATTTGCGGGTAATACCCGTTCATAAATTTCCGCATTCATATTAATGCTAATGTACTATATTTTGCAATGTTTACAAATCTCTACTTGATATTAATGTTAATGTATTTGGTTTTGCTATCTTCATCAATTTCCGGTTCATACTAATGTTAATGTACTTTATTTCACCAGCTTGCAATATTTCCTTAATTCACATAATATTACCTTCCGATAAATTCTTTCAATGTTAAATGCTGTCTGCATTTTTAATTCAATGTACTTTGTTTTGCTTAGTTTAAGGAATTATGTATAAATACTTTTGGATTTAATAAACAATTTGCCAGTTAAGATTAACTCGTCGAACTTTCATTAAATATTCAATTGAAGTTTTCCTCTTCCCAGATTTTGATATATCCTACTATCATTGGGTATATGAAAATGTTCAACCTATCTTCAAATACAGCTGGTATGGCTAGTCATTTGAAGATTTTTCCTATTTTGGCAAATGGCTACACTTTTCTGCGCCGAAACACAGTTTAAAATCATGTACTTTTTTTTTAAACCTTGTTGCAACTGCGGAAGTCACCGCAATTGCAAACATTAAGTATTAGTAGAGGGGTGAGTAATCCGGGATCGCATACTGAGGCCAGCGCTCAGTCGTGTCGTGGGTCTTCCGGGACACCCTCTGCTCGTGCTGAGCTACCTTACATATAATAACTAACACAAAGGAAAAAGGACGGGAAAGAGGAGGTCATCTTGAGAAATGAAAGATTATCGTCTTAATGCGACATAGCCGTTTTATTTAATTCAACAATTAAAATTCAAACCAAAATATACGAAGAAAAACAATATAAAAAAACTACTACATAAAAAAAATAAGCTAAAATATACCAACATAAACCAATTCAATATTACAAAGAATATAATAAACAAACTACTGGAAAATATTATAATTTATAAAATATTAAAAACAGAAAAAAACCAAATTGGTACTCACTTCTTTCCTTGTAGAATTCCGAGCGTCCGGTTAAATACAACAAAAGAAGCGTGGGTTCGCTGAAAATTAGATTGGAAGTTAAAATCACTAAAACAAAAAAACGCAACGGCTACTTTCATCAGCACTAATCGTTTCCTCTGCTCCGTCTACTAGCGGCAATTTTTTCTTTTTTCTTACCCCACAATGTGGGTGGTGAGCTTACAAGAGTATTATATAAATTATAAATTTTAATTACTAGTTATAAATGTCTTTCTAACTTCAATCTTTCCCCTCTGATTTTTTTTCTATGGAACACCAATCCAAAACTTCTGACACTAAAAATTCCATCCAAAAACATTCGTCCACTCACGAAATTGACAAAAAAGGGTAGGGTTGTGATGATGGGGAAGTAAAGATTATAGGGAAATTGGAAAAATGTTAATAAAAATAAATGAATACACAGAGGAAAAGGTAGGAGTGCCCAAAGGAAGGTGGAGATGTAACGGCGGCAATTTGAAGTTGCAAATGGGAGAAAGACATTACGCCGGAATTTGCAACAATCGTGGAGACGACCCAGACCCTGAGTATCTCATTCAGCCGGGCAAACAGGGATTGTCGGCAGTAGTAACAAAAAAGTGGACATTCACTTGACTTCACACCATGGAAATATTCTTTCTGGTTTCTGTTTAGGTGATTGGCGAGCCCCAGTATCCGTCACTTAACTCGCTTCTCCCGGCAGACAATGCTCCATCCGAATTATTGTGCACCTCATTCAGTAGTACGATTTCACCACTGTAATGAGTATCGACCATGTAATGAGCGGGACCCGAATAATGACGTTTAAAAATCGGAATGCTTTTGCTCAGCTTCACCGTATCACTGGAAGAAAGGTGGTGGTCAACAACTTGGGATGGGTCACCAGCCGTAAGAGAAGGATGACTTAAGGGGACTGGAGTGGACATAAAAGATTCTGCAGACAGGGGCAATAAAACTGGTGCGATGTTAAAAGCGTCCCAAAAATCAATCCCGAGATAAATAGATTACGTTAATGACGGAACAATCAAAAACTGAATCAACCGAGTTCGATTATTGAATTGAACCAATGCAGTAACGTATCCTAACACGTCAGCCTTATAACCTGATGCTGTCTTGACATTGGTGTACATCGAATGAAGATACAAATCAAGGTCACGGACGAGGTCAAGGGCTCCCGCTCCCAGGATGCTAACGCTTGCACCACTGTCTAACAGGCCTTTCAATTTGCGTCCCTTAATGCTGATCTCAGCATAAGGCCGCTTGTCTTAGTAAGATGCCACGATTGACTCAATGCACGCCCGCTTGAGAAACCGTCACGTGACAAAATATTTCCATTATCTGCGGAATCGTGACTTCGATCCTCGCTGCTTGCGGTTAGGCTTGCAGTCAGAATCAAAGTCAGAAGCCACATCCAGGGAATTGCTTTGGTGAAATTGGACCTCAGGCAGCGACGTCTGTGTAGAAACATCTACAGAACTCGGTGACTGAATTCCAATTTCCCGAGAAAATGATTGCAAGGGAATAGCCGGATGTGCTTCAGTAGGGAGGGCACCGGACCGGTGACATGAATCATAACCAGCCGAAAATTCGTCGTGCAGTTACACGGAATTGACTCCACATGTCTGAACTGGATATCGAAGGTTATCTATTTCCAGCCGTTGCTACGTGGCTTCAATTCGGTGACACCTTCTGACAAGATCTCGGGTGTTTGGAAACTCATGTCCAGCCAGATGCTGCTGCAGTCGGAGATTCATGTTCTTAAAGACTAGGTCTCGTATATCCGTGTCCCTCATCGGAGTCGTGAGTTGGAGAGCCATCGCTTCAATGGATTCAAAGAACTTGATGAATGGCTCGTGGGATCTCTGCTTGCGGGCGAACATATTTTCCCAAATATACGCGTCATCAAGCCGAGATCCGAATCGCTAAATGAGTTCACATTTCAACTGACTCAAACTCAAGTGTCCATATAGTTCAAGTATCTGCCAGTGCCAGTTTTCTGCAGATCCTTGCAGGAGAATATATAGGGCAGACACCAATTCCTGCTCCAAAATACCGTAGCTTTGAGCCAGGGTGCTAACACGGAACACAAACTGGCGAGCATCCATTTGACCTGTGCCTCCATCAAACTTGAAGCTCCATTTATGCATGGGAATAAAAGTTTCATCCGGCTCAAGTGTCTGGCCACTATTCCGGAACGGAAGATGTGACTGAGGACCTGGCAAATCCTGGGGAGAACGTGGTGAAGGGCAAGTGAAGTTATCATATGGCGTGTCCGAAAAGATGATGAAAATTAAAAATTATAAAAAACCACAGATCATGTAAATAATTTAAAAATATTAAAATCAATGAACAGAAAGACAACACCGACAATTTGAATAAAAGAAATAGTTAAAGAAATCACAGACGGACAAACGAACGATTCTATAAAAATAAATTAAAAATTGAATGCCAGACAGACGAACAGACAAGTAAATAAAAATATGAAATATTAACACCTAACTTAAGCAAAAAAAAAAAAATTAATTCAAAAGTCTTAAAATATACTTTAACTTACTCAAACCAAAACCTAACCCACTACCTAAACTAAAATCACTTAACCAAACTCAACCTTACAATTACTCAAACCAAAAAAAAAAACTCAATCTCAATCATTAAAACTAAAACTAACGGAAATTAGTCAAAACTAACAAAAACCGTAAATCCACTTATCTAAAACTAGTCTAAATCATAAACCCTAATTAAGCCCTAATAATCTCTAACTAAACTACCTAAATTCACCAATGATAAAACCACCAAATAGCTAACTGTAAACATCAAAGATAAGCAAAGGAGTGAAAAAGAAAGTGCAAATTATTATACTTAAAAGGTTTCACATTTCATTTCTCAAAAAGAATCTCCCATTAAAAGGAAAGGGAAAAGGAAAGGTAAATAAATGGGATGAAGGTTAAAATTTTAACAAGACACAAAACAGACAAACCGCCATAGTGCATGGCGTAGCCATGGAACTCGCAGGCGGACTCTGCTCTAATCGTCACCACAGAGAGCTGACTATGAGACCATTATGAAACACTAAGGACTTCATAACGGCTCGGACAAGCGCCGCACATATTCCAAAGCTACCACCAGATAGATGATAGATGATAGAAGGGGCGAAAGCGTTGGCCAATTCCAAGTGTTGGATCCAAGTCCAACTATCCCGTCCAGGGAGATATAGCCAACGACTTGAAATTCGGTTGATCCCAACCAACATCCACACTGCCAATGCTTGATTGCTATCATAGCCGGTGAAGACGATCCAACACACATTTCAGCACGGTGGGCGCCACTGCAACTGCGGCGAACCCCGTGATCAAAAATCTATCATTAACTTATCAATAAAAACCGAAATTATTACTATTTAACAATTCATCATAATTCCTAACAAAACAAAAAAAAAATTTCCCTAGAATGCTCAGACAACTATTCAAGTCAGGCACTCCAGGTACTCAAGCCCAACAAATATAAAATTACAAAATTTAAGCTATAATAAAAACAATCAATCAAAATCAAGCAAAACCATTAGAAAACCATTTGAGCGCCATATGTTGCAACCGCGGAAGTCACCGCAGTTGCAGACATTAAGTTTTGGCAGAAGAGTGGGTAGCCTGGGGTGGCATACTGAAGCCGGCTAGCGCTCAGTCGTGTCGTGGGACTTCCGGGATACCCTCTGCTCGTGCTGAGCCACCTTACATAGAAAACACTAACACGGAGGGAAAAGGGTAAGATTGTGATGATGGGGAAGTAAAAATTATAGAGAAATTGGAAAAATGTTCATAAAAATAAATAAATACACCGAGGAAAAGGTAGGAGTGCCCAAAGGAAGGTGGAGATGTTACGGCGGCAATTTGAAGTTGCGAATGGGAGAAAGTCGGGACGCCGGAATTCGTAATAACCTTATCTTGGACTTCTCGTATTTTTAATAATTTTTAAGTGCAAAAACTAAACTGCGAGAAGCACTACTCACATTTTCAATCAATATCTTATAACATTTTTAACTCTTTTTAGGCTTTTGTCTAAAAACTTAAAAAGATCGAAAATGTCAATTGTCCAAACGTTTTTTATTATCTTTTTAAGTTTAAAAATCAATTCTGCCGTAGACGGTCCTAAGCCCGTTTGAGAAAGGAGGAGGAAACCCCTTGTTTCCCTAATCCATAGTTTCCATGATTCCTCATCCTAAAGCCACTAAGGTAGTAAATGTTCTCGGGGTCGCACATTGAGTTCAATGGTTCTCCAATAATAGGACATTAAATACCCAGAAATGCTCATAACTGTAAGTACATCTACCGGTCTACTACTAAATCCTACTTACACCTCCTTTTTGGGGACGGAAGAGGGTGAAGGCGAATCTTCCGCGTATGATGATGGAATCGAACTAATAACCATGCCGCCGGAATGGAGGTTAGGCGATGGTCTAACTCCCCGTCCCTGGAAAACATAAACAAATCAATTAATATAAATTAAAAATACTGGCAATTCAGGAAACGAACTGGACTGAAAATGATAGTTATCACATGAGATCGCACACAATACTCAAAAGTGGGAAGCCAACTGGGAATTTGGAGTGGTCTTCATTGTGGATAGGGAGATTGAATTCTACATTATTGATTTTAGTAGCAGTCGAACGGTTGTGTGCGTTCTGTATAAAAGCGAAATTCTTCAAAATCTGGCAGTTAAATGTTCAAGCCCGATGCAGAAATGAAGGAAACGTTCTACAATTGCCTGGAAGGACGAGTCGAATCATTGCCTACAAACGACATAAAAATAATTTTGGATGATTTCAACGCTAAAGTCGGCAATGAGATATTTGGTCAGACGTTCGATTTACTTCCCTCATCGATGCATCCATAAAACCACCTGGGTATCACCGAATGTTAACACACAAAACCAGATCGCCCAAGTTCAGATCCAACAACGTTGCGCCTCGAGCACATTTGACGTCCGTACATACCGAGGATCTAATTGTAGCCTGGATCATTATTTGATCAAATTAACCTATCGATGTCGTATGTCAAAGCCATATTCGGCAAAGACCAGCCCGCCACAAAAAATTTGACATCGCAAGGCTCCAAACGGCAATTGTGGTGAAAAATTTCAGGGAGATCCTCGACAACCAGCTGGCTCCATTTTACCAGACGCATCCGTAAAGACAAGCAACCAACTCCGGGTAGAACTGAAATTGCCTTGTAAGACCGTGGCAGAACAGACGATGGGACATCAAGCCCAGCGCAAGAGAAATGATTGCTTCGATGATGAATTCCAGAATGCGTTAGATAAAAAGGATCAAGCATACAAAGAAAACGTAATGGGGAATCTCCGAAATATATGAAAGAAGGTTCGCTTCTGAATTTTTGATGACCCTTTTACAAATGGCAAAGGCGTAGAAACATGATCGCACATCGTGACTCTCAATACAAAAAAAAAATCCATCTACACCTATGCGCTGATATTTGCAGCTGAACTAATTAATAAAGCGTCGCTCGCTAGAAACAAAAGACGGCAAGGGTAAGTAGATTTTGAAAGGATGTTTGCTTCCCTCACGTACAGTGAGTGTCAAAGTTTCCTTAGTTTTTAGCTCAATGGTTTGCTTTTAGATTGTAGTTCAATGGGGCATGCAAACGAAAGCTATTCACAGGAAAGGGCGGGCATTTTAAAATATCGCAGCCGAAAACTCCGAATTTAAACCGAGCAGACACTATTTCATTTTCGAATGATAATCAATGACTTTTTTGTAGTATCAACTGGGCTATTCAGCGCATTGTTTGTGTTGTTTAGCTACCGATAATGTCGATTTTTTAATTTAGCGTTCTTTCAGGTGGACAAATTTCGTTGGCCAGACTCTAGCGAATTTATGTTAAAAAAATATGCTTTATGCTAAACACCGAAAAAATATGCCAAGCAACATGAAAATATGCCAAATCTAGGATAAAATATGCTAAATTGGCAACACTGTCAATTTCTCTGTGTCAACGTAAAAACTTCCAACATGTGCACCATCACAATAGAAACTGGGAAAAAGTGATATGTTATGATGGGATTGGGCGAAAATAACAATAGATTAAATTGTGTTACGGATAAAACCGAAGGGCACCAGGATTACCTCACCCCGAACACTATCGTAACATTCGCGTGACTATGTATAGTCAGAAAGCTAAGCCGCACTCGACTAGGGTTTGTTTGCCAGTCCAAATTGTAATCATATTAGTAGTTTAAATACGATTATTGGTAGTCTTAAGCAAACATAATTGTCATCGAGCGAAGGTCAGGATCACCGCATGTTCAAAGTTGGAATGTTCCCCAGATATTTCGGTAAAATCAAAACCTAACAAGATCGAGCCAGATGTTGCCAAGGAGGATTCAGATGATGAGAATTCACTGTCTTGAAAATGTCGATAAAACGCTACAGTTTCTCCGGGAGCAACGAGTACATTTAGAAAACATCGGTTCACATGATATTGTCGATGGAAACGCATCTCTAAATTTAGAATAATTGTCCGGTTTACGAATTGTTCCAGAGCTACATCGCTACAGAAATGCTGGATGGTGACAACAAATACGATGCTGGTGAAGAGTACAGTCTTCAGGAAGCTGAGAAAGGAGTGATTTTTATTTCGTAGTCCATTCAGGAGACCAGGATCGAGATGATCCATAAAGCTACAAAAAAAAAAAAAAAACAAAGGCGGACGTGGTGCACGATAGTGGTGATCGGTGCCCAGTTGTTAAATTTTCGAAGTAAATGTCGTCGCAGCTGTTGCAGAATATTCGTGAATCTTTAGCTTCAGCTTAGAACGGAAGATTATTGTTCAATCGAGAAGGGAAATAACAAGGAACTTTATCTAATTGGCATTTTCAGATTCATAGCAAATACTTCAGGTGTTGCTGGACCACTGCTACTTGGTGGCGTGCTGAATGAAACTACTACGGAAAATGCAGGAACAGACATCCGACCATATTTTTATGCTCTAGGTCTGCTTGTAGCATCATTGATTTCCGCATTTTGCAGTACACATTTCAACTGGAGGATGGCTATTATAGGAATGAAAATGCGAAGTGGCGTTGTAAGCGCAAATTACCGGAAAGCACTTGCGGCACGAGGACTGCAAGATGCACGTCCAGAAATTCTAAATTTAATGTCAACAGACACAGATCGTATAGTAAATTCATGTATTAGCTTTCATTCATTTTGGAGCATCCCATTTCAACTATTTACAACGTCATACCTTCTTTACACTCAAATTGGAGCTGCATTCATTGCGGGGCTCATCTGTGCTGCAACATTAATCCCTATTAACAGATGGTTAGCAGTTAAGATTTCTAAATATTCCGTTGGTCTAATGAGCGCTAAAGATGCAAGATTATCTGCTATGAGTGAAACAGTATCAGGAGTGAAACAAATAAAATTGCACGCTTGGGAGGATGTTTTTATCAATGAGATCAGAGAACTACGTACCACAGAAATGCGTTTCTTAGCGAAACGAAAATATTTAGATGCAATGTGTGCATATTTTTGGGCTACGACTCCAGTTTTAATGTGCCTCCTAACCTTCACCGTGTCGACACTCATGGGTAATCCTTTAACCGCGACAACCACTTATACTAGCGTCGCCCTACTCAATATGTTAATTGGACCGCTCAATGCATTTCCATGGATACTAAATGGTCTCGTTGAAGCTTGGATATCAATTCGCCGTGTGCAGAGCCCCTTCGATATATCTGATTTAGATTTTAATATTTATTATCGAAAACTGCCAGAAGAGAATCCAATCGGTGTTGATACAAAAATGACCGTGTTGAAGATTGAAAATGCGTCATTTTAACATAGAGGTCAAGAGTACATTCAGGATTCAAGTTGCACTTGTCGATTAACTAACATAAATATGGATATTAAGGAGGGTGAATTAATTTGCATCGAGGGACCCGTAGGATGTGGGAAGAGCTCATTAATGTCTGCCATAGTAGCAAATATGGATTGCATTGAAGGCACAATCAATGTCTACAATACAAGCGAAGGTTTTGGTTATGTGCCTCAGACAGCATGGCTTCAACATATATACACTTTGGACAATATACTATCAGCACTAGATACACATGTGGCAAATCATATTGTTAGGCACTGCATTTTGGGCATTTTAAAAAACAAAACACGCGTCATGGTTACTGAAAACAAGACACTCTTATTTCATGCAAATCAGGTTTTCCATTTGGAAAATGGAACAATGACTTCAAGTGCATTCACTGATAGTTTTGAATTAGATGAGGACAATGATGATGACTACGGACAATACACGACGACTTCATCAATTATCAACGATGAGAACAATAAAAATAGTGTGGACAACATGTTATCTGAAGAGTCTAAGGAATATGGAACTTTGTCATCGAACGTC
This sequence comes from Odontomyia ornata, assembly GCA_963969285.1. Classification (NCBI taxonomy): domain Eukaryota; kingdom Metazoa; phylum Arthropoda; class Insecta; order Diptera; family Stratiomyidae; genus Odontomyia; species Odontomyia ornata. The sequence continues at coordinate 88,952,593 of OZ017742.1, forward strand.
ATATTCAGATATTGGAAAGCTATGTCTCAAACTGTCAATGAATTACGTTAAGCTGATCTATCCGAATTTGGAGTGCTCGTCACCAGAGGGGAGCGGCGACCAAGTGGCGGCAAGAAGGAATTACCCCGCTGAAGAGGTGGATGACCGACGAGCGGAACCATAGCCGTTAGGAGGAGGCTATATAAGCACGCGAAGAATGACGCGCCTCCTCTTAGATCTCTTTTATCGTGGGTGACGACGGCAACGGAACCAGAACAATCAGCGAGATAAAATTCGAAGCGCAGCGGAATTTTCAAGTGGAGGACAGCGAAGTCAACAAAGCGAAATCCACGCCAAGGAAAAATTGATAGCAAAGCGACGAGCAAGTTTCGATATTGGAGGAAAGGCGACGGAATACAGCCGCGAATACGATCGTCGAAGGGGCCCCTTTGTAGGGTTAGAAGAAAAGTAAGTTATTTTATGATAGAGTGTATCTTTTGTTAAGGTTATAGATTCTTTTGAACTGAATACAAGTGTGGAAAAATTGTAAATACTTGAAGTTTATTGGTGTTCAATTAATGTTCAAAGGAAGAAATTTTTGTGTCTTGAAAGGGGAAGTAAGTTCTTTGTTTCAGATCGCGGGTTGTAACGAGTGCGGCTTGGACGGACAAGCCAAACTGGAAGTGTCGGGAAGTTAAATAAAGCCCGTGATATCGGAAGTCATAGTGTTCGGGGGTGGTATTGTGGTCCACGCGAAGGATAGCTTGATTAAGAAGTGAAGAATATAGGGTGTTAGTGAAGTGGTGTAGGTGAAGGATTAAAGTGAAGAATATAGGGGGTTAGTGAAGTGGTGTAGGTGAAGGATTAAAGTGAAGACCGTAGGGAGATCAGTAGCTAGGGTATCGGCCGAATAACGTCGAGTGTAATCCGGTTAGCCGCATTCTCGCTTGGCGGCTATTTGAGGCTTTGAGGGAAAAGCGAGTGGCGCTCCACGCCCGTCTTCGGACGAGCTAACCGGGTCCATAAGCCTCGCCGGAGCACCCCAGTTTCCCCTGGTAAAAAGTGGGTGTAACAATTGGTATACTGAGATTTATTTATAATCTAGTTAGCACAGAAAAACAGTTGACAAAAGAGTGAGTATTATTCGACCGAACAGAATGACATAATCATGACATTGACAGTAGCTCCAACTAGTGAGCTATTTAGTTAACTATGGCAATTTACATTGTTTGGTTTATATAAGTTCTAACACCTGCCCTTATACTAAACAATCTGTAATACAAGAATTATTACACAATCAAAATATTTATCTTTCGTCCTACAAAATGATGTTTAATATCAATGTGTTTACTACAACTATGATTCACATGACTTTGACAAATGTTTTGTGCTGACTGGCTGTCATTGAACAAAGTTACTGATAAACGTTTACCTAAACATTCATAAAGAAGGCTTCTAAGAAATTAGGCCTCCTTTGCTTCTTCCCACAATTCCATATATTCAGCTTCGGTACTTGATAGGGCCACAGTTCTTTGTTTTCGGCTTTCCCATGACACTGCTCAATTTGCCAATTTAAATACATAACCAGTATATGAGCGACGGTCTAGCTGATTAGAAGCCCAATCCGCATCTACATATCCTGTAACACTTAATGAGGATTTTTCATATACTATGTTATAATTAATACAGGTAGTCCCTTTTAAATATCGCATTACTCGTTTGGCTGCTTAGCAGTGTGTATCAGAATGACAGTTATTAAATTGGCTGAGTAGGCTTGCTGCATGCATAATATCTGGTCTAGTACAAATGGCTATGTACATAATACATCCCACTAGACTTCTATACTTAGAATCCATATCAGTTTGGTCTCCTCTCTCAAGCTTTATGCCACATTCCAGAGGTGTACTTACAGGCTTAAAATCAGTCTATTAAATTGATCTAATACCTTCTGTATATAGTTTTTCTGATCCAATGTAATTTGATTTTGTCTTTGATAGCTCGGCCAAGATCTTTTATTTCAGACCTTTTCATCAGTTTCTCCTTGAGCGCCTTCTTTTCTGGTGTATCTTAACTTATAATTAAAATGTCATCGACATACAAAGCTAAAATAATTATATTTCCTGAGTTGTCTGATTTAAGGTAAGCACAAAGCTCGCTGAGTGTTTTTCTAAACTGAAGATCTGTCAAGGCATTATCTATCTTGTCATACTATGCCTTTGAGGCTTGCTTAAGCCCATATATAGCTTTATGGAGTTTAAATACATGATTTTCTTTACCATTTATCTTGTATGCATTTGGCTGCTCCATGTAAACAGTCTCTTGCAAATTACCGTTTAAGAATGCTGTCCTTACATCCATGTGATCAATGTGTAAGTTTAGATTTTCTGCCAGGGCAATCAATGTACGTTTAGTAGAATATCGTACCACAAATGAGTAGAAGTAACTGACCTTCTGGTTCTAGCTTCTTCTTGAAAACCCACTTACAGCGCCCAGCCTCTTTTTCCAAACTCCAAGTCTCATTTTTCTCAAATGATTTGTATTCATCTTCAATAGCTTCCCTCCGGTGTTCCTTTTCAGGTCCAGATAATGCTTCCTCAATTGTCTGTAGTTCTCCATCAAGAGTTGTTGCTGTCATTGCTATTACAGTATTCACACTCTCATCAATGTCTTCATAATAACTAGAATACTGATCTTGAGTCATGTATGGATTCCATGTGTAATCATTGGGGTCATCCACAGAGCTGCAGTCAGAAACAGTTGAATTAGTAGTCAGATAACTCTCTAGTAGGCGTGGATCGACATTGTTATCATCGTGTGTTCTCACAACATTTTCTATTCTATCATTAAAATTTATTTGACAATCAGTAGTAGTCTTATTCTGATTTATTTTTAAGTCTTTATACACCATTCCTTCCAAGAAGCACACATCTCTGGATTAAATGCATTTGGAGAGATTTTGAGGATCAATTAGTCTGTACCCTTTTGACTCATTACAATATCCCACAAAAATGTATTGTTTGTTCTTTGCATCTAGTTTCTTACGCCTCTCATCAGGGATCATTGCATAAGCAACACAGCAGAATGTATGAGACCTAATTTCCCAGTGGCTCAACTATAGGATTGTTTTGGGAATGGTATTGTGCTCTGCTTCCCTTCAATACATGCCGCACAGGGATTATTTTTACTATAAGTGTAATTAATTCCACTTGCTATGCCTTGTTTCAGTAAATCCATACTTCGCTTGTTCAGGTGTCCGAGTCTCCGATGCCAAATCTCCTGTGATTGATTCACTTCACACAATTTCACAGCTTCTGCGCGTTTCCTATCCATGGACTGGATCTGTGGCTCCACCAAAGCCACTATATGACATGTCACAGCCAGCTCAGGACCATTTGTTAATTGTTGACTCACTGTTTCCAGTTGATAGACACCATTCACCTTTGTAGCACTTGCAACTGGCATTTTCCCGCAATAAACATTACACTTTTCAATGTCAAAATGAACTTCCCTTAGAAGCCATTTTGCCTACGGAAATAAGGTTTGTTGACAGTCCTGGCACAAAAATAACCTCATTTAATTTTGTAACTTGAGATTGTCCTTTCAACAATAACTTCCACTTCACCATGACCTTCACTATGCATTTTCTGATTATTAGCAACTGTAACTAACCGCGGAGTATCCACAACATAATTTTTCAATAGATTTTTATTGTTTGTCATGTGACAAGTAGCGCTGGAGTCGACATACCAGGCGTTCGAGTCAATGTTCACAGCTAGTGCTGTCAATAATGCTCTGTTCCACGCTTTCTCACACTTTTCACTTTCACCCCGTTTATTCATGTTTTTATTGTTCGTTTTAGTTGGACAGTTTTTAGCAAAGTGATTTGGTTTTTTGCAAATGAAGCTTTTTGGATGTTTGTTGACACTTTTTGTGGAAGACTTGTTTGTGAACATCGCACCTTCACTCTTTTCGAAGTCTCTACGTAAATTTTCTTGTAATAATTTACTTTTCACTGCACAATTTAATGTTCGGGTTTTCTAAAGCCATGATAAGCGGATCATAGTCTGAGGTGAACCGCTTAGCATTAACACAGACAGAAAATCATCTTCTAATGGGGCGTTTATGTCTCGTAATTGTTGATCCAAGTCCGTGATTCTCAAGATATACGCTTCCATGTCACTAAATTGTTCTAATTTTAATCCGAATAACGTGCGTAAGAGTCCAAGACGACGACACAGCCCCCTGTCTTCATAGGCTGTCTTTAGGTTGTTCCATGCCTCGTCACCAGAGGCAGAATTTCGAACGTGGGAAAAACACGAGGGTTGAACCATCAAACATATCTTTGGGAGTCCCCGTAGTTGTTTGCGGTTGTCATTGACCTTGGGAACACCCGGTGCAGATTCTTCGATGCAATCCCATAAATCTTCATGAGCTAAATACATCCGCATCATAAACTTCCAGTTTCCATAGTTAGATATTCCACTAACCTTTTCGAAATTGACTGTAATTCCGGAACTTGTTGCTGTTGAAGATAATGGCGCCGGCACTGTCACCTCGTTCCTACGCGACATCGCATCTTCCTTGAATGTTGCGATTTTTAGAAAATAAATTTTTACGCACACTTATTTATCGTGTATCCTGGGCCCATAACCTGGTGGGATTGGGCGAAAATAACAATAGATTGAATTGGTATACTCAGATTTATTTATTTATTTATTCATGAACCAAACAAGGTACAAAATATTTACATTGCATTATAGTTCCATTTTATTTTCCTAACAATTACAATTGGGGGGGAAATGGGCAAAGGAATTCCAGGACAGAGGATATTTAAGGAATCAAGGTTTTAAGTAAGTTTGTTTTAACAGTGGCCTTCGAAATGCCTGGTGTATAGCAATTCTTCACGTTGTTAAAGATTCTGCAGCATTTATTAATAGGCTCACTATCTGCATAGACAGTTCTATGATGGGTTACTTTGAGAAAAGGAGTTTGCCTAGTTTGTCTCGTTGCATTATTAAAATTAAACTTCTCGGAGAGTGATTCAATCTGAATACCTTTTTCGATATTTAAAAAGGCGAAGCAGCAAGATGAGATTTGTCTTCTTAATGACAGAGAAGTCATGTTTAGTTGTTTAAGCGTTTGCGAGTATTCTGCTAAGGTTGAGAATTGACTGGGATCGTAAAGATCCCTTAAGGCAAATAGTACAAACTGCTTCTGGATGGACTCAAGTCTATTTGAGTGTATTTCAAAGATAGGGTCCCAGACAATGCTCGCATATTCTAAGATTGGGCGAACAAGGGCCGTGTCCAAAGATTCTGTTACCCATTTATTCTTGAACTCCTTCGCACGTCTTTTAATGAAGCCTAGCTGCTTATTAGCCTTCGCTAAAATTTTATCATAATGTAAATTAAAACGCAGCTTGTGATCCAAGATGACACCAAGATCATTAACATGCTCAACTCTTGCCAGTTTGACATTATTAAGGAAGTAGGTATTGCTAACGAAGTTTTTTTTGCGAGAAAAACTTATGACCTGACATTTACTTGCGTTGAGTTTAAGTTTATTAACCTCACACCATTGTTGAAGGCAAAAAAGTTTAGTTTGAAGAAAGCTCGCTTCAGTTTGTGAGCCAATAGCGTGGTAAATTTTTAAGGTCGTCAGCATACAATAGGTATGGTATACCCGCCAGTTCTTTTGATAGATCAGATATGAACATGTTAAACAGGAGAGGTCCGAGGTGACTACCTTGTGGTACACCCGATGATGCTACAATTTTCTTTGAAAAGTAACCCTGAAAGTTTGAGTGCGATGAGAAAGGTAGGATATAAGCCAATTCAGAAGAGACCCAGAGATCCCAAAGTTTTGCAATTTTGTTATTAAAATGGAATGATTCACTTGATCAAAAGCCTTACTAAAATCAGTGTATACTGCATCAACCTGCTGGACTTTTTCCATGGCATTAAGAGCATCGGAAACCATGATTATGAGATTAGTGGCAGTTGAGCGACCTTTACGGAAACCATGTTGCTGGTCGTTAAGGAATGGATCAACAAAGGTGGCGAGCCTATCATGTATCATTTTTTCAAATAGTTTTGGTATAGTGGATAGTAGTGCGATGCCTCTGTAATTCTCCACTGATTTTTTGTCTCCACTTTTGTGGATGGGTGTAAGGTTGGATAATTTCCACACAGTCGGAAAGACACCTGATGAGAGAGATTTATTAAAAATTATGTGCAGCGGTTTGGATACCTGTGTTAGACACTGAGATAAAAAAGATGGAGGAATATGGTCTGGACCAGAGCCTTTATTCAGGTCCAGATCGTTAATTCTTCTAAAGTAAGAGTTATTTCTGCAATACCACCATTATGAGGTATTTGCGTCTGATGATGTACCGGTGAGCTAGCAGGCAGAAAAACTTCCTGGAAGTATTCAGCAAACATATCACAAATCGTTTTACAATCAAAGGAAGTAGTTTCTCCCTTAGTCATTGTTGCTGGGTACCCAGACGATTTTCTTTTAGTATTTACAAAATCATAGAATTTCTTAGGGTCACGCATTATATTTTCTCCTGTTATATTAACGTAGAGATCGTATGCCTCTCGAGACTTTTGAGAAAATTTGTTGGCCATGTTTTCATAACTTACCCTAATTTGTTCGTTTGGGTTTGGACTATTTTTAAGATCTTGTAGAGTTTGTTTCTATGATTCCGTAATGGTCTAAGCTCTCTATCTAGCCATGGTTCAGATTTCTTATTTCTTTTCTTTATTTTAGGGACGAAATTTTCAACGGCGTCAAATAATATCTGATAGAATGATGATATTGCATCATCTACGTCTAACATTGAAAGAGTTTCTATCCATTCTATAGTTTCTAAATAGGCTCTAATACCTACATAGTCTGCATTTTTAAAGTCATATACAATTTCATCATTGTAGAAATTCGATGTTTTCAGATCAGATGTAGAAAGCTCAACAGAAAAAGCTCTATGATGTTTAGTATTAGAAAACAGGTTTTCTTCGTCAGTCGTTGGACATACTACTACTTCGTCAACAAAATTCATGAAAATTAAATCTAACCAGTTGCCATTTGGGTTTGGGGTTGGAGCAGTTTGCTGCAAATCATTGCCATAAAATGTATCGACTAATTTATTGTCAACGGAGTCTTTAAGGTTCAAAGGAAGGAGATATTTTTCATTTTCGTCAACAAAAAAGGATAAGTGAGGACGATTGAAGTCACCTAAAATGATGATTCTATCATTTTCATTAAGGGATGACATGACTGAAGAAGCTACCTCAAAGAAGTCGTTGTAAATAGTTTCGTCAGAATTGGGAGGTATATACACTACACCGATGTATAAAAACACATGACCAAGGATAACTCGCACAAATATATGTTCGAAGTCTTTAGAGGATGCAGTTGGAACCACTTCACATGATAGGAAATTCTTTATAGCAATTAGAACTCCACCTCCTCTAGATTGACCTGAGCGCTGATAGTCTCGATCACAGCGGTGGATAGTCCAACTATCATCAAGAATTTCCGTATTTGTATACAAGCTATTCAACCAAGTCTCGGTGATGGTAATAACATTAAAGTGGCAGGATTTGGCGTCAATAAATAATCTAGTTAGCACAGAAAAACGGTTGACACAAGAGTGAGTATTATTCGACCGAACAGGATGACATAATCAAGGTATTGACAGTAGCTCCAACTAGTGAGCTATTTAGATAACTATGACAATTTATATTGTTTGGTTTATACAAGTTCTAACATGTTACCGCTTCCCTAAAATTTGTTGCATCCTATTTAGGGCGTTTTGAAGTTGATTTTCCTATTTTTCTAAAAGCTTTTAATGATTTTATGTAGATTTGTTTGATTTTAGCGTTTTTTTTTTCTGTATCAAATGTATTAATAAAAGCTTTTGTCACCAATTTTCCTTAATGGTCTTTAATAAAATTAAATATGTATGTATTTAATATATTTGGTGTTTATATATTTTTTTTCACGAATAACTGTTTGCACTTGTACCTGGAAAACAGGACGTGTTGGAAAAAATTCGGTTATACTAATTTGAACCATTAAGTAACATAAGTAATCCAAAAGTTCTTAAATTATCTGAAAATGTGAAGCACAGTGTAGTTTATTTTATCCATGTGGTAATAAATTGAATCATCTATCACAAACGCCAACACTCAAGATTCAAGTTAGGGGAATCCTCCATTAAGTGAACTTGGCCAATCGACCGGCATTCATTCAGCATGCACGGTCTATGCGTGTGCATATGTGGAACTCACATGTTTTTTATTTGTTTAGCTTAGCCAGCATGATCAGTAGTGGCGCGCAAGTTTACTAAATATAAACGCTACTATCTCCCAAAAGAACGTAATAAGAAAAGCATTGAAGCGGTATCTTAATGAGGCAATAAAAACAAAACTTGCCTCTTTGCTAAAGATCGCCAATAAGCTTGGCGAGCGCCAATGAGGGCCGCTAGCCTCAGAACTTATGGATCCACTTGTCGAAGTTCGATTCCAAGTGGACTCGCGGTCGACTCAGCTGATTTGCTCGCGATCCCGGTTCCAATTCTCATTCATCTGTGACCAGTTCGTCGATTGATTTATTTAGAACGGGCAAAAATATTCCGCGATCGTTTTGCAGTTGAGACTTTTGCGTCCGCGGGAACAATAGCAAAAGGAGTGTTAAAAGCTGTGAAGTGCATTCTGTGCATTCTAATGCGCTAGAGATCTTTTGGAGACCGCTAGTCCGCGAAGTCCATGCCCACACGCTATGCGAAAGTATCTTTTTCTTCTTGGGGCGTTCTCCGTAGCGGGTATCTGGCGTCTTGGATGAAGAAGCGCTACATCTCGCGACCGATAAAAACAAGTTCTCCGGGTGTAGAACTGCGCGATGGGAGCGCATCCCAATGTAGAATACTGTTTGAGGTCTGGCAATCGACTACCGTGCAACCGATCGCGCTAATCGATCATTTATGACGTCACGAAGTATCTGTGTTTTGCATACTCATTACTTTTCCCATATGTAGTACGTACGGTCATCACTCCGGGCGGATTGGATTTATAGATTGTACGTGTGTCCAAAGTATTCGGCGATTATCGCGTTTTGAGTGGTGTCTGTTTAAGTTCGTAGTGTGACAAAAAGTGTTTCGATTGGAAATCAATTCGGGAAAAGATTGTCGTACGTTTGTTTACTCATATGTGCGCTGCCTACGGCCGCTTTATCATTCTTATCTGCCGAGAGATTAAATAAGTTCGCAGACCGGCATTTTGACAAATTTCTTCACATACTCGCTTAACCGTAAGGTGATTAGCAGGTGACGGTAATTTTTCTTCGACAGGTTCATGCGGAACTCAACAGTTATTCTGCGCCACTCGGTGACTTACGTTGTTCGCAGGACTCGGTGATTCGTCTAGTGTTGGACCGCGGAAATCGCTTAGTGGTTAGTGCAAGCTGTGCCCTAGTGCTGTTTTGTGCCTAATTAGCTTGTGATTATTTGAAATTCCAGAGTTGAAGATCGGATTGCAATCTCCGTCAAATAAACTGTTGTTAGGTGCGTTGAATAGAATTAATCTGGCACAGGTAATTAAGTATTTCGAGACAGAATACAACGTAATGCTTCAATGCTTCCATTATTACGTGAAACTTATCCGGACATTTTTACGACCTAATCAAGCCGGCGCAGCGGCGATAGAGTAGAAAATAAGTTTTATCTTGGGTTTTTATTGTTTTCCAATCAATTCCGCGCTCTGATAAATTCTCCGCGGGATCGCAAGACGAAACGTGTGCGCTCGATTGGCATATTTATGTGAAGTACATAATTGGAAAATAATTGATGTACTGATCAGAATCCATTCGTGCCTACGCACGTGTACTGTAATTGATTTAAAGTGAACACACTTAAAGATTAGAAAAACATTGATTTGTTGAAAACTTGTTGTGACTCTATTTCATCGTTATTGATAAATTAGAAGACAATCGGTCACGTGATACTTTCAGCAGATAATTTTACGACTACCTGATTTCGGGCTGGGTCTACAAACAATATATTAAATTTCAAGAATCAAGATTTTAGATTTATAATTTACGCAGTGTTCGTACATAAATTCTTTTTTACTGTTTGGGATCGAGGGATCAAAATTGAAACCAAAATCTCTGCAAGCATATCTTATTTCGACGCAAAATTTTTTTTTTAATATCCCTTAGAAATTTAACAGTCTTCGAACTTCGGCAATATTCGCAATAAAAGGCAAACTGTTGATCATAAATTTTGTTGCAATCTTTATATAGGATAGTCTGAAAAGTATTGAGTCTCTTTTGTCACTAGATGGTGTTCCTCGTCATATATCGGGCAATACTCATCAGATTTAGTCAAACCAACATGCGTTTGAAAAGTGACATTCCAGTCTACAGTTTTCATATGGACAGTATTGGATTTCGTCATTCGTGTATTCATTTAAAAATGAGTGAGAGGTGTCTACGGTCAAGATACTTTATCAAAAGCCACAACCACGAGATGGTTCGCTCACTTTCGTTCTGAAAATTTTGATGTCAAAGATGCAGCTCGCTCAGGTCGACCAATCACTGAAAAAGTCGATGAAATCTTACAAAAAATTGAAGAAGACCGACACCTAAGCAGCCATGGCGTTGCTAAGGAACTGAATATCCATCACCAAAAAGTTTTGAACCATTTACGTAAGGCTGGATACACAAAGAAGCTCGATATTTGGGTGCCGCATGAATTAACACAAAAAAATTTGATCGACCAAATTTCCATTTGTGAAATGCTAATAAAACGCAATGAAATCGAGCCATTTTTTAAGCGAATCAGGATTGACACCAAATAAGGTTATGCTGTGTGTATGGTGGGATTGGAGGAGAATTGTTTATCATGAGATGCTATAACCTGGCAAAACATTCAATCCGGCTCTGTACTGTCAGCAATTGACCAAATTGCAACCAGCAATTCAAAAAAAAACCGGCCAGAATTGATAAATAGGAAGGGCATTGTCTCGCATCATGTCAATGCCAGACCACACACATCTTTGATGACCCGGCAAAAATTGACAGAGCTTGGCTGGGAAGTTTTGATGCATCCACCGTATAGTCCAGACCTTGCACTATCAGACTACCATTTGTTTCGGTCTCTGCAAAACTTCCTTAATGAAAAGAAATTCACTTCAAAAAGGGACTGCGAAAATCACTTGGCCAGGTTTTTCGCCGATAAACCCCAGAGGTTCTATACAGATGGAATAATGGCTCTACCCAAAAAATGGCAAAAGGTTTAAGATAATAATGGGCAATATGTACTTGTATAAAATCCATTTTAAATAAAAGAAATATTCAATCGAAAAATGACAAAAAAGGCTCACTACTTTGACGCTCACCTAAAATTTTGCTTGTAACTTTCAACAGATTTCCGATTTGTCTTCAAGTTGCTTGCTTGTTTATAGATAGTGCATCTGGAAAGATTACTACAAACGGATAAATATCGGTTTGACAGAGTAAAATAAAATTTCGATTTAAAACGTGCATATATATCTAAAAAATCGTATTTCTACTTGATGTTTTTCGAAATTCTTTAGAAATGATGATTGATTTTAAGGTTTTATTGATTTTTGGTTTTGAATTAGTATCAGTAAAAAATAAAATCCAAGCAAAATTTCAGGGTTTCAAAATTTACATTGAGTGGTACTAAAAGTGTTTGACACATGTATTCAGTGAAACTTAATTCATCTTTCTAGAGCGATCTGAAGTTTATTTAAATTTTCGTTCTTTTACTTTTCCAAACTGCCATAGAACTCTAAGTAGAATATGTTATCTCTGTATTATTTTCATTTCAACTAGTTCGCTTGAATATCTTCGGACGGATTGGATATTAAGTCAGTACGTGCCTCAAAAGCTGTCGTGATCGTTTTAGTTTTATCAGTCTTAAAATATTCGATCAAATTACTTTTTTTTGTGGCGACGGCTATTTGCGTCCTGAGTGTCATGCTGCCAGATGTGCAAGACGACCGGACTACCCACTAAACATCTCCCCTGTCAATCTGAGAACCTGGCCTGGAACCGTTTGACACATTATTTCAGGCTAAGCCTGTTTTACTATGCAAGTCGGGAGGGATCGCTAAAAAAGGGTTCTCTGAACCCCGACATCCCCGGTCGCTGTAAGTTCCTTTTATCTTTTAGGCCTGCCCCAACATAATGTGCGAAATTGTTCAACTTGTCAACCGATCAGCCTCTCTGAGGAGAGCTCTTCTGTTTCCTTGTAGAGGTCTCACAGCAGCTTGTTCCATCTCATGAATGCAAAAAACTTTTGGCAGGCATCTTCTGCTTCTCCTCCGCAAAACCTATTGTGGGGGAGCTGCGACTTACCAATCTTGTGCAAGTAACACTGAAAACAACCCATGCCCGCTCAAGAGCTGGAAGTCAGTCCCATCGTGCATTAGATCGAGTCCGCCCGTCTAAGATCAGGGTTGGGGCACGCAGTGCATCTTCCCTTCATGCAGTTTATCCAGGACTGCTTTGAGGCATTGAGTGAGTATTGTCTCTCCTCGTGGGCACCTGCTTCCCTTGTGTCTTTGTTTCGATGCAGCTAGATATTACGGTGTTCTGTAGCAAGAAGGGCGGTTGGCATCACGCCTACGATGACTAGTACCGCCGAATAAGAGGCCTTCGGATATTTTTTTTTTAATACCTCCACTCCCTTCCATTCTCTCCATCACACTTTCTTCGTCGCACAACGCTCGTGCGACCTTCACTTCACATATCGTCGTTTCTTCAGGTGTGCCACCCAGACAATGATTAGACCATCGGTATAAGGGGGCCCACAAATTATGTGAATTTATCCTATTATTCTCATCTTGTCCATTTCGTGATCAGCTCTCAGAGATAAAAAAAACTTTGTAATATGCCGTGGGAAAAAAAAACTCTGAGCTATAAAGTAACCTGTCATTTCAAGCATCTCGACGATAGGGTTTCAAGTGCCCTTAGATGCTATGTTGAAGTTTATTGGACTGGGATTCTCCATAATAATATCTTTCTGCTATACAATCTCGACGATAGGGTCAAGAAAGGCCCTAAGATGCGATGTAGAAATTTATTGCACTGAGATTCAATCGTTGTTAAATAAATATTCTTTAAACCTTTTTTTGAAAACTATAAGTGAGTTTGCATCCTTAACTGAATCTGGGAGATTGTTGTATATACGCAAGGCATCATTCGTAGCATCATTCTTTAGACGATCCGTTCTTGCAAAAGATATTATGAATTGATTTGCGTTCCTAGCATTGTCGTGATTTTTCTGCGATACTTTAATAAATTGAATATGTGACGACGAATTTGAATTCAAGCATTTAAAAATAAACTTGCCTTCTCTGCTTCAACGATTTGAGTAAATGTTAATGCTTTCGCTGATTGGTACACAAATCTGGTTTGTGTACGTATTGGTAGATTCAGCATATTTTCATAAGCCTTGGTAAGCAACCTGAAGATGATATTAAGGTGTTGCTTTGATGACTGGCTCCAGATTACTACTCCGTAATGTAGTTTGGACAGAACGAATGCATTTAGCACCATCTGCTTGATATTGCTTGAAAATCCTTCATATCTTCTCAGTAATCCAATAATAGGAGCTAATTGTCTTCTTAAGTTGTTTATATGCGACAGCCATGTTAATCGTTGGTCGATGATGAGTCCAAGATATTTAAATTCCGCTACTCTCTCCAGTCTTTCGCTATTAATTCTTATATCAATGTTAATGTCTTCCTTGTTCTTCTGTGTGAAAATAATGCATTTAGTCTTAGAAGTATTTAGCGCTAGCTTATTATTACTTGACCACGAATGATATGTACTTAGATCCTCATTAATGGTATTCTCTAAGTAATCTTTTTTGCATCCCGAGTAAAGTAGAACTGTGTCATCAGCATAGAATGCATAGTGTCCCTTTAGTCCACATGTATTTAAATTGTTAGTTTATAACAAGAATAAGGTAGGGCCAAGTATGGAGCCCTGAGGAACGCCTGACTTCATAGGTGCCAAGTCGTACTGTTTTCTGCGATCTTCCTTTTAAGTCATTCCTAAAAAGTTGATTTGGCTTCCCGTGAATGCCATATAATTCGAGTTTACGAAGTAAAAGCTCATGATACACCGTATCAAACGCCTTTTTCAGATCCACAAAAATGGCGGCAACATAGTCACCCTTGTCAAGTCCTGTATTTATGAAACGCGTGACTGAGAAAAGAGCATCAAAAGTTCCTTTATTTTTCTGGAAACCTAACTGTTGTAAATTTAAAATTGAATTTTCCTTAATGAATGATGATAGACGAATAATTATTAATTTTTCGAATATTTTACTAAATCCTGTTAAAAGCGCGATCGGGCGGTAGTTATTTGGATCCATACGGTCTCCTCCCTTGAACATTGGGACTATTTTTGCTAGTTTTCCTTCCTCAGGAAACGTTCCCTTCCTAATATGTTTGATTAGACAATTTGCAACACATTCTGCTATCTCTTCCTTTATAAGTTTTATTTCATCCATGGTGATATTGTCTATACCTGGTGCTGTATTTTGCTTCAATTCATCAATAATTTTTACTACTTCAACTAATTAGATGCATGTGAGAGGAAGATTTGGGCGACGTAATTGTAGAAGTAAAATTGCTTGTTGGCGCTGGCTGGATAAATGCATTTGCTGAAGATGAGTTCTCTATGGTGAAATCCTGGGTCGTAGAGTTATGCAGTGAGTTTTTTTTAACTTCATTTATTATGTCCCATATTTCATGCGCATTGTCGGCCGCTGCATCTAGTCTTTTGGAGTAATACAATAGTTTTGCTTCTTTCACAACACGTTTAGATGTTTTATTGGCTTCGATGTATATAAATCTGAGCGATTGATCATTCATGTTCCGTTTTTAGTTCATATAAGCCTTCCGCTTGTTCTTACTTGCCTCAATAACTTTTTTGGTTACCCATGATTGTTGACGACATCTTATATTTTTCTCCGTAGTCGAGGTGTCCTTAGCTTCCATTATGATGTTTGTGAGCTCCACTTAGTTTGAAGGTTTTTGGTTGATTAATAAACCCTTAAGTATTTGAAAACTTTGTAAGCAGGCTTTTGCTTTTTATTTATTTTAATGCCTTGAATAACAACTTTCAAAACACGATGATCAAGTTCAGGCCAGTCCTCTAGAGTATAAGCAATTTTCCCAGCAATTTGATTATCATTTGTGACTATGTGATCCAGGCAGGTATTAGATGCTAGTCGGGTAGGTTGAAGTGGGCTCACAATAGTGGCACCATTCGTTTCTAGTACGTCGTTGTACATCCTTGACTCATTGGATTCAACCATTAGATCTATATTCGTATCGGCAACTGTGATCAAATTATTTTCATAGATTATAGTTCATCTAATGTCAAGCACAGGTCTTGCGCGTTAAGTCGGGTGGGAATGTAAAATGTGCCAATTTTTATTTTCTTTCCAGGGCATAGTAGTTCGATGACTATCATATTGTATTCATCCGGTATTACTCGCCTCGTTATTAAGAGTTTTTTTAATGTAAATTGCTGTTCCCCTCCACCTCTTCCGGGCCTGCAGGAAAATACAGAATCGTATCCTTGAATGTTGTAGTACTCCACTTCCTCTGAATATATCCAGACTTCATTAAGTATAATTAAATCTATATTCGAATGTTGTTTTACATAAATTTGAAGTTTGTTAAGTTTTTGTCTTAAACTTCTTATATTAGCATAAAGGATAGAAATTTGGGTGTCTTCAAATATCTTTGTATTATTGAATGGCATATTAATCATTGTAGTTAATGCTTCTTTTAGCGATCAAAATCCTACGTTTTAATTCTGGGCATTCCGTCGAATTTGCCCGGTGCGCATGGCCAATTTTCTTACCATTTTCCATACAATTACAACATTTTTCATTTGAGCTTTTACAGTCTCTTGTATCATGCTGTGATCCACATTTTGCACACCTCAGTTCCCCTTCACATTTTGATGTCTTGTGATTGAACTTTTGGCATTTGAAGCACCTCGTGACGTTAAAATCTTCCTTTGTGTAGTATGATCCATAGTCGATATTAACATATCTATTCGCTATCTTCTTGAACATTGTTCCATTCACCTCTAAAATATGTAACCATTTTCTGCTCCGTATTCTTCTAGAGTGAACCAATTCCATTTTATCTTCATTAAAATGTTTGGGTTCAGACTTGGGATTTCAATTCTTAGCTCCTCGTTTGTGAATTGCTTCTCTAACCCATTTATAACCAATCTTGGTTGACAAGACTTAGTTTCAATTTTTTTGTATCCCTTCATATTTCCCTTAATAATATTGAGAAGCGTAGATGAATTTTCATTCGAAGAAGTCTTAATAATTGCTCCACCATTTCGAATCGGACGGACTAGCTGGAGTGGAATCTTGCATTGAGAGGGTCGGATTTTAGATTTGAAATCGGAAAGAGTTCAATCGGAGCTTGAATGGGCTTTAAGCTTGATGATTATGCCTTTTTGTGATGTTGTGTTTGTGCATTTTTCTTTCTGGAAACCAGTATCCAATTTGGTCACATCTGCATATGTAATTTTATTTACATGAGTGTTTTTTTCCATTAAGGCACTGACGGTAGACTTCAGTTCAATTAGCTGGTTGACTGTTTGCTTCATTTGTTCCATGAGACGACCATCTTTTAATTTTTTGTTATAAGATTTACAAGCGGAGCACATCCAAAGAATATCTTGAGTAATCTCCATATCTTTAGATATCTTTCTTCAGACATTTTAAAACAGCTTATGTGGAACCACTTATTACAAATTCCATCACACCCTATTCCTTGTTCCGAATTCTTAGCGGTCTTTTTGCATTTACCACATTTGTTGCATTCCACCGTCGACATTTTCCCTATTTATTATTTTGGGAACTCTTACCAATAATACTATTTTAATCTTCTGATGATAAATATTATTTTATAAATTGTCTGCAATATCAATTTATTACGCGTAGGGGAATTAATATTCATACACCTTATAAAATTAATTTGATAATTGTCAATAATAATTAGTTGGAAAAATTGTTATTAAGTTTATTTTAAATTTTATAAATTTATTATAAATTTTCTAACTTTATTATAAATTTTCCAAATTATCTTCGTACTACACGAGAATCCCTCTCCTCGTACAAAGAATAATCGGAATCCCTCTCCTCGTACAAAGAATCATTGGAAAATCTAGCGGTTTAATGCAGAATTTTTAAATGTAGAATTTCCTCTAAGATAATGTACTTATCCTTGATTTTCACTCTTCAAAATACCGAAATTCGAACACCAAATTCACCAAATCAAGAAACAGCTGATTTCACTTTAAAATTCCACTTTTTGAACGTTTTTCTATAGAGCTGATAAATTTCACGTCACCACCTAACAGTTGTCACTAGTGACAATGAGGATGCAATTCTCAGTACTTCTCTTCTGTGTATCTGCGATAAATGTTTTCGGTACAGCTCTGAAAGTGTCGTCCCTTATTCGTGCCCCACACAGTAGCACTGGCTTTGCGATCTCATGAAAAGTCGCATTCCTGATGGGGTGGTTCCCCTACTTTGGTCATCTCACTCAAAGCCGATACACCTTAAGCAGCTTTATCAGCGATTGCCCTGATTCGTTTAGAGAAATTCCTCGTCGATTCGCTCAGCAAGCCCAGGTATTTTAGTGATGCTTTCGGTTCAACTAGTACTTCCCCCATACGAATCGTCGTTAATCTGGTGATTCTCATCTTTGTTAGGATGGCCACCTCAGTTTTCTCCAGTCCTAGACTGAACCCGCGAGAAGTCATTCAGTCTCTTACTCGGCGCATTAACATATGTACATAGACTAAGTTGCGCCTGTTCGACGGTGCATCTAGCAACTAGCACCGCAACATCATACGCACAGCCGATCAGGGCCGACTTGTCGGGCATATCTAGTCTCAGTAGCCTGTCATACGAATGCTCCGGAAATCGAGACAAAGGATAGATCCTGCAGCAGCACCCGATGTAACTTCTATCCATCATCGCCTCTGCATTGTATTATAAAGTAGGGTTCGGTGCTTGCGTAGTTTTTTAAAAGCCGGATTAGATATTCTGGAACTTGTAAAGAGTTTTCAAGGTATTCAGAATTACTACCCATCTAGCAGAGTGGAAGGCGTTCCGAACATTAAGTTTCATCAACAGGACCACCCGTAGCTTGGTACGGCTATGTCCTTCCGCCTTTTGGGCCGTGCTTACCAACTGTGAAATTGCATCAATGGTCGAGCACTCTGCTCTAAAGCCATTCTGCCAAGGAGATAGGAATCTTGCCTTGATAAGTTTCTCTATCACTTTCTATGCCATGTCGAGCATGTGTAACGAGGGTATGCAAAACTCTTCCCCTTGCTATCTTTCAACATTCGAGGAAAACCCCACCCCATAGGCAAGCGTTAAATATACCGAACAGCAAATCAGGACAGTGATGAAACACGAGCTGGGACGCTATCTTGTACCTGTAGCCTTCCTTGGTTACAATGAAAGGACTGCCTTTTTTAGCTGTAGTCACGTGAGGAGTGGGCATTCGACTGCTATTTTGCGGTGGACAGAGTGCCCGCAATATCTCGTCTATCTTATCTGCTTCATATATGCAGGGCTCGCGTGAGGCACCAGCTTTTACACAACTAGCTTGTAGCCAAGGCCCGACCGATCCCTGTTCACACCTTGCCAGCATCGAGCCTCACTGCTGTTAATCATTTCGCGAAGGCATTTCCTGGCCGACTTATATGCTGCTAACTGGTTGCATGCTTCGTCCTGCTTCCGTCCCTGTTGGCCTTTGCGTCGAAGCTTGTGACAATCTTTTCGCTTTCCAGCGATTTCAGATGACTACGAGTACACTGGAGGCTTTCCGGGCCAGAGTTTTTGATGGGGCATAGAAGCGCTGCAGGGAAACATAAAGATGTTTATAGTTGAGTTCACCACTTTTTGAGCTAGCTCTTCAGTCCCCTGCAAATCTCCCAGCAATGACGCATCGGTCGTGAGCACACCATCGCACCTCTTGTCGTCTACCCTCCTCATATTTTACCCAATCGTGGAAGGTCGAGAGTATGGTGGTTTGGAGGCAGTATCATAGATCTCAAGCAGAATGTACTGATAATCAGTGACTGAGTAGTGCTTTAATACTCTGCATTTGTGTATCCTCCGTACTAAGGATTTCGAAGCAAATGTTACATTGGGTATGGTTCCTTCAAGCCCCAATGGTGGAAAGTTGGCGTATCGGTGGTGTTCAGCACGAAAAATCATGTCCCCGCTGCCATCTCTAGAACCCATTTTCCCACGGATCGGTTTGACGTATGTCCCATTCAATTGCTCTAGAATTGAAGTCTCTTCTAAGGAGTATTTGGCCATCTGCGTTCGAGACAGCGTGCTCCAAGACATTCAGATTGGCTTGGGAAGATGATATCGGTTCATTCAGTGCAAGGTATACACTAAACAATGTAGCCTCTCAATACCGAAGCCACATGAAACCCTCCACCACTAGAAAATCAGCACTGTACATCAGGGTACAATAATGACGATTCTCTGTCCTAGTGGTGTTCACTCAGCAGCAAAAAGTCGGTGTTCATGTCCCTTGCAAACTGTCCAAGCAGATTTTGGGCGGTTGTGCTGTGGTATATGTTTACGGGCAGGATTCGTGTTATCGAAGTTCTGCTTTTACCTTGACCAGGGCTTCTCGAAAAACTCAACACTTTCTTGACCCTTGGATGTGCTTGATATCCGGTTTTGGATCAGCATTCTTGCAAAGGGTGCAGTGTGCCTCTTTCGTATGTTCTTTTTTTTTCATGCCCATGTCGCGACTACCAGCGAGGATTTGCTGTCAGCTACTTTCGTATCTTTCTATTGAGTCCTCTGTCTTCCCACTAGACGTCAACATAGTGCTCTACCTTTCAATGATCTTTTGGGTATCCAGTTTTCTTCCATTCTTTCTACATGGTCCGCTCATTGCAATTTGCGTCCCTTTATGCAGGTAGATACAGGTGGTTCGTCAAATAGTTTATGCAACTCATCGTTATAACGTAGTGTCCATTCTATTTATTGTCTTACTGGGCTGTAGATTTTCTGGAGCACTTATCGATCAAATATGTCGACTATCTTTTTAGATTCGCTGATCAGGGTCCATGTTGCACTTCCATATACCAGCACAGGTTTGATTAGCGATACAGAGCTTATTTCGCTTGTGCACAACTCTAGACCTTCGAATGGAAAGTACGGAGAAATAGGATATGTTTGCGGCGCTTATGCGACGTCCAATCTCGTCATTTTTGGTGCCTCTTCTAATCAGATTGGCTCCAAGATAAGTAAGATTATTCATATTTTCAAGGTTATAGTCTCTTACGACTAGATTTAGTCGAACTGCAGTCTTCTTCCACGTTTGCGTCATGAATTTAGTTCTAGCTTCATTCACTCGTAGATGAATTCGGTTTATCTCAGATTCTAGGCTCAGAAATGCTTCTTTGGCATCTGTGATTGAACGTGCCATAATATTGACGTCACTAGCATACGCTACCAATTGTGTAGACTTGAACATTAGGGTATCAGAGGTTTCAGCTGATATTTTCTTGATGACGTGTCCCTGCACAATATTCAAGAGTTTTGGAGCCAGTTCATCCCCCTATAAAGCTGACCGTTAGTTCGCCGTTTATCTTGAGCTCCGTGTTTAGCATCGTGACATTGACCATATGGACTAGTTTTGTTGGGACGCCATTTCTACAAGGCATCTCTGTCGACACTGTCATATACTTGTTTGAAGTATACAAAGAGTTTGTGCAAATCAAATTTATATTCCCAGCACTTTTCGAGCACCTGATTTGCTGAGAATATTGTGCTGGGAAGGTGAAAGTGAAATGATTAAGGTGCCTAAAGTTTTAATAGATAGCGTCACGGCAAGAAAATCTAATTCGGCCGTCGATATTAAACGTTGGAAACGAACCCGAGGAATTGGATCTTTCAAGAGTTGCTCCTACTGCCGCAGCTCTTCAAGTAGCAGCTGCGCCTAACCAGATTTAACCAGGGGTAATTGGAGGTCATAATACATGGAGTGATTGCTCGAGAGTGCCCTAGAATCTGACACCGATTACTATATCCCAATCTTGACCCTGCTGTGGAGAGAGAAAGAGTATCAAAAGGGCTCTGCAAAGTTACGAAAATTTTGCGCTGGATCCCAAGATATTGCGGAATTTTGAATGCGATCAGAAATAAGACTGTAGGATAAGCAGCTATGGTGCTCGAGTTCTACAACACACCCTTAAATTGATGAAAGATTTCTCGCTGCCTGACTTTTCACCATACCGATTAACGGGATGTCAGCACATTGGAGTGCTAGATGTATGCGCCGATGTAGAGGATCAATATGGTACAAGAATTTTATCCTTCAGTATACTAGAATGTTTCTTTAATTGTGAACAGAGTTTCTATTGTGGAAATGGGGCCAGAAGCTTGAGATTTCCTTATTCGCAGCTACCACGATAGAGCTCTCAATACATTTAACAGGGGACTGAGCGGTGATTTATTCGACTAGTTAAGCATGCGGGAGCCAGGTATCTTACTGTAGGCTCTGCATGTCCGCCTGCAGATGGAGAATATGAAATATCATAGACAGGCTGCGCACACCGGCCAATCAGCTCTGAGAAAATTCGATTAGAATACTCCCCCACAAATTCGATCAAAAAACAGAACACAGTAACCACTCGCTCCTGCTCCCCGTAGGTGCCTTTATCCAGATATTAGGCCGAATCATCCATCAACAGCAATCTCGAAATCAAATGCAACAGATGAATCTCATTCTACCACCCAGAGCCTTTCTTCCTCCGAAGCCGATGGACGTGGGTCAGTCCATGCAATCGCGAGCCGTTAACTGCCAGATTTTTTTTAAATACCTCCATTCCCTACCACTCTCTCCATCACTCTTTTACGTCGCACAACGCTCGTACGATCTGCACTTCACACGTCTATTCCTCCAGGCCTCCAGGCAATGCTACAGGGGTTTCCAATAATAAGAGTTATTTTGAATAGCCCGCTATTTCGGTAGATGTCGATTTTGAAGTTGTCATTTTGTGACATTTGGCAATCAGAAACTACGCCATTAATAAAAATGGAACGATACATGCTTCAACAACGCATTGAAATTATTAAAATTCACTATAAAAATGGTGAAAATTTGGCAGAAATGGTTCGTAAAACTCGAACATTTTTGGGTCGTCGTGAAGCACCTTGTCCGGCCGCAATACAGAAATTGGTGGAAAAATTCGAGCTGTTGGGACAACTTAGTGATGTGAAGAATGTAACCCGCGCACTTCACTCAAGAACAGCCGAGAATATTGCTGCTGTAGCCGAAAGTGCTGAAGAAAACCCAGGTTTGCTTATTCCTCGTCTTTCTTTGGTATTAGGCATTCCACAAACGTCATTACACCGTGTTTTGCATAAAGATTTGGGTCTTAAGGCTTATAAAGTTTAGTTAACACAAGAACTCAAGCCGGTCGATCATCAACAACGTTGTGTCTTTGCTGATTGGGTACTTGAAATGCATGAATATTATCCGGAATTTCACCGAAAACCCATCTTGAGTGATGAGGCCCATTTCCACCTCGGTGGCTTCGTCAAAAAGCAAAATTGTCGCATTTGGGGCTCAGAAAACCCAAGAGTTATTGTTGGAAAGCCTCTCTATCCTTAACGTGTGACTGTTTGATGCGGTTTATGGTCCGGCGGAGTCATTGGACCTTACTTTTTCGAAAATGAGGCTGGAGCAACAGTTAAAGTAAATGGATTGCACTATCGAGAGATGATTAATGATTTTTTATGGCCGGGATTGGATGTTATTGATCTGGACAACGTTTACTTTCAACAAGACGGTGCTAACTGCCACACAAGCAACGAAACCATTGATCTTTTACGGGAAAAGTTTCCGGACCGTATTATCTCTCGAAGAGGTGATCACAATTGGCCGCCGAGATCTTGTGATTGAACACCTTGCGACTTCTTCCTTTGGGGCCACGTGAAAGAGGAGGTCTACGCGAACCGCGCAGCGTCGATTCAAGACCCCAAAGATGGAATTCGTAGGCTACCGAGGACATAGGACAGCCACTTTGCGATTTGGTTATGGAAAATTTCATGAAAAGGATATGGTCTTGTAAGCGTGGTCGTGATGGTCATTTGCCTGATGTTATTTTCCACTATTAACGGCATACCTTCCTTTTCATAATGAAACAAATATCCGATCATTTATAATAAAAAATGGCATTTTTCTTTTAAGGTCAAAATAGCACTCTTAATGGGAAACCTTGTAAAACACCGGTATAAGGGGGCACACAAAATGCTGTGAAGTACTCTTTTCTTGCTAGTCTAGTTCGATTCGTGAACAGTTCTCAGGGATAAAAAAAAAAAAAATGAAACGACGCAGTAAAAAAGTCTGAGTTTATAAAAACTAGCTGTCTTTAAGTATCTCGACATAAGGGTCTAAAATGCCCTAAGATACTATTTTTAATCCTCCAAACTTATCATTAATTTGAATTTATTAGATGTTCCTTGCCTTTTCTTAAAAACCAATAATTACTTTGCGTTTTTCACTGTTTCTGGAAGATTCGTATATTAGATATTCTAAAAAGTATGGAGCCGTTTTTGTCACTAGATGGTGTACGTTGTCATATATCGGGCAATACAAAGCAGATTGAGTTAAACTGACATGCGTTTTAAAGGTGATATTCCAGTCTACAGTTTTCATCAAGGTGAGAGTGCATCCCAAGCTCGTGAAACATTTGTGGTTTCTACGGTCAAGATACTTTATCAAAAGCCACAGCGCTTTCGTTCTGAAAATATTGATGTCAAAGATGCACCTCGCTCAGGTCGACCAATCTCTGAAAAAGTCTATGAAATCTTACAAAACATCAAAGAAGACTGACGCATAAGCAGCCATGACATTGCTAATGAACTGAATATCCATCCCCGAACAGTTTTGAACCATTTGCGTAAGGCTGGATACGCAAAGAAGCTCCAACAGAAAAAAATTTGATCGACCGAATTTCCATTTGCGAAATGCTAATAAAACGCAATGAAATCGAGCCATTTTTGAAGCAAATCATTACGAGCGATGCAAAGTTGGTAAGATACAAGAATGCCGTTCGAAAGTTATCATGGTCAAAAACAGGTGAATCATCACAAACGACTTCAAAGTCAGGGTTGACACCAAATAAGGTTATGCTGTGTGTACGGTGGGATTCGAAGGGAATTGTTTATCATGAGGAGCTAGAACCTGGCTTAATTTGACTCTGTACTGTCAGCAATTAACCAGATCGCAACAAGCAATTCGAAGAAACCGGCCAGAATTGATAAATAGAAAGGGCGTTGTCTTCCATCATGACAATGCCAGACCACACACATTTTTGATGAACCGGCAAAAATTGACCGAGCTTGGCTGGGAAGGTTTGATGCATCCACCGTATAGCCCAGACCCTGAACCATTAGACTACCATTTGTTACGGTCTCTGCAAAACTTCCTTAATGAAAAGAAATTCACTTCAAAAAGGGACTATAAAAATCACTTGGCGAAGTTTTTCGCCGATAAACCACAGAAGTTCTACAAAGATGGAATAATGGCTCTACTCAAAAAATGGTTAAAGTTCGTAGAGAATTATAGGCAATACGTATGCACTTAAATAAAATCCATTTTAAATAAAAAAAATATTTAATCGAAAAATGACAATAAAAGCTCAATCCTTATTATACTTACCAATATATCGCAGAGTATCATTCATTGCAGCGTTCTTTAGTCGATCAGTTCTGGCGTAAGGTATTACCAAATTGTTCGCATTTCTTGAATTATATGGATTTATTTGTGATAGGTTTATAAATAAATTCCAATTCACTGGAATTGAGACATTTGAAGATAAACTTAGCTTTCTCCATAATAATGATTTGACTGAAGGTGAGTGCATTGGCCCGTTGATAAACTAGTTTTGTTGGAGTGAGTGACTTAGTTAGTATCTTGGATATACTATTATGGTTTTGCTTTGACAGTTGACTCCAAATGACCACCGCATAATGTAGCTTTGCCAGGACAAATACATTTAATATAAGTTTCTTTATATGATTGCATTCCAAAATCCCCTCAAATTATTTATGTGCGGCAACCATGTCAAACGATGTTCTATGGTAAGACCGAGATATTTAAATTCAAATACAAATAATTTTGGCCGCTAATTTTTAAGTCAACTTCTATGGCTTCCTTATTCTTCTGTTTAAAAATTATAAATTTTGTCTTTTTATTATTCAATGCTAGCTTGTCTTCGATAAGCCATAAATGATATTTATCTAGACCCTCATTGACGATATTCTCCATGGTAACTTTATCATGTCTTGAATAAAGAAGTAGTCATCAGCATATAATGTGGGTGACTTTTCAGTTTACATGTATTCAAATTATTAGTATATAGCAGAAAGAAGGTTAGACCAAGTATGGATCCTTGAGGGACCCCCAATTTCATTGGTGCTAGATTGCTCAAAATATTATGGACTTGAATGCCATACGGTTCAAGTTTTTGAAGTAATAGGTCATGATCCGTATCAAAAGACTTCTTCAGGTCCACAAAAATTGCAATAGCATAATCTCCTTTATTAAGACTTGCATTGATGTAACGTGAGCCAGAAAGTAACGCATCGAAAGTACTCTTGTTCTTTAGAAAGTCAAACTGCTTCGGATTTACGATAAAATTATCCATTAAGAAAGATTTTAAGCGATTTTTTACAAGTTTTGAATATTTTAACTAAAGGCTGTCAAAAGTGCAACCGGGTCCAGATGATCTCCTTCTTTGAATATTGGAATTATTTTTGCCAGTTTACTTCGTCCGGAAATGTTCCATTTCTAATATGCTCATTTATAACATAACATTTATAACATTATTATTTCATGTGTGGTGATGTTGTCAATACTTGGCGCTGCATTTTTTTAAAATCTTCGATTGAATTTAATACTTCTCTTTTAGTCGTTTGATGAATCTGAAAGATGGGCCTAGGTGGATTATTTGTGATATTGAAATAGCTAGTTGAGTTTTCACCAAGCTCCCTGGTAATTTTTTCACCAATTGTTGAAAAAAGCAGTTTAGCGAGTTTGCTGTTCCACATGGGCGTGCTACATTATTAGAGTCCATGCCAAAAGATTCAGCATTTGATGACCTGATCCAGGGTGATGAATTATCTTTTACTTCATTTAAATTTTTCCATATCTCGTGCGAATAGTCCGCCGCTGTTTCCAATCTTCTCGTGTTTAAAGTGCCAGTTGCTGTCCGGATCCAAAAGCTTTCCATATGAACATCAACTCCGATGAACATGTTGAAATTGTTCTGCTATAACAAATCTTCACTTTCTTTATGCACTTTTGATTGTTGTCGTCTGTAAACTTTTTTCTTGATTATGAATGTTTATGTATTTCTTTCATTGTCAAATTTTTGTTTTCTAGCCCTAAATTTTTTTTTGTGCAATATTCATAGTTTTAATATCACTAATTTTTTTGGTGATAAATTGATGAGTACGCTAGCATACACAATTCTTTTGAGGATGTGTGGAGGGATTTGTAATGAATTTCGAAATGTCCGTGTAGGACACGGGTGCCGATGGTCTGGCACAAGTGTCAGCGAGCTAAAACAACACCGAGCTCAGCTAACTAGCTTCGCTTAACGACCGCGTACGCGTGCTTGACGACTAGCATTTGCGGGATCATTTGAGGCGGGTTCTTGTCGAGCCACGAAGCTACACTACAAAATACTTATCACGCGTACTCTACTCTACAAGACGCACCGATCAATTTTTATTGTCTTTAGAAAAGTTCTATTAGGTGTCAATTAATCTACTCTACAGAAATTCAATATTGTGTTGCCTCGTAAAAGTTAGCGGACACGGAGGCTTGAGACAAACGCAAACATTACACAAAAAGCAACCGTTACTTTCACCGAAGAAGGTCGTTGCATTACAAGGGGAATGTCAAACCTAAAGATGTTAAAGTGGCTGAAGTGAACCACTCATCTCTGCCTAAAGGATGGAAACTTGACGGATGCAGTTTACTTTACACTAGTAAAACAACAAACTAAGCAGTTTCGATGGGGTGACCACCTTATCTCTTCAGGAGCAGCCACTCCTGATCACCACGGGGCTGCTCGACTGCTTATGTTTATTACAGGGCAGTCTCTTCGATGCCGACCCAGGCATGGAGAGACTGAAGGATTTCGCTCTACACTAGTGAAGAAACAATTGTTTCCGCAGTGGAGAGATGGTTGTTATAATTTTAGGCCCCTCTCCTTGAATACAAGTCCCTGTCTTCAACGAAAGTATGCTAATAAAAACCGCTAACAATCATAAAAACAAATCGGGTGTCGGTCAGGACTAATTGATGATGCGGATTTTATCACTGCCGGTCATCAGATTAGCTCCCAGCAAAAACTGACGCAATTCCAAGCAATGTATTTGAAAACCCCTGGCACCATCAGTTTGTTCAAAATTAGAACTGTCCGACTTCAAACTGTATAAAAATGTGCAAACCTTTCTTTTGGTAACATTAAGGGACGCACTACTCTATAACATCATCGGCATGTTCAGGCAACTGAGCCACCACGAACGAAGAACTCCAGAAGATGCTATAGACCTTATTATACCGAAGACAAGACAAACAACACCAATAGAGAGTTTATCGGTGACTCTATCTTTACTTTATGGAACCCTCCAAAGTATGCTACGTTCATATCAAATGGTGAGGGCGACAATAAAAATTGAATCGGTTCATCTGCCGACAGCAAAATTAAAAATGTGAGAACTCGAAGGAGAGTGTTGTTGTTTCCCCTTAGGGCCCCACGTTGGGCGCCATTGTAATGAATTTCGAAATGTCCGTGTAGGACACGGGTGCCGATGGTCTGGCACAAGTGTCAGCGAGCTAAAACAACACCGAGCTCAGCTAACTAGCTTCGCTTAACGACCGCGTACGCGTGCTTGACGACTAGCATTTGCGGGATCATATGAGGCGGGTTCTTGTCGAGCCACGAAGCTACACTACAAAATACTTACCACGCGTACTCTACTCTACAAGACGCACCGATCAATTTTTATTGTCTTTAGAAAAGTTATATTAGGTGTCAATTAATCTACTCTACAGAAATTCAATATTGTTTTGCCTCGTAAAAGTTAGCGGACACGGAGGCTTGAGACAAACGCAAACATTACACAAAAAGCAACCGTTACTTTCACCGAAGAAGGTCGTTGCATTACAAGGGGAATGTCAAACCTAAAGATGTTAAAGTGGCTGAAGTGAACCACTCATCTCTGCCTAAAGGATGGAAACTTGACGGATGCAGTTTACTTTACACTAGTGAAACAACAAACTAAGCAGTTTCGATGGGGTGACCATCTTATCTCTTCAGGAGCAGCCACTCCTGATCACCACGGGGCTGCTCGACTGCTTATGTTTATTACAGATTTATTAATTCATCGATTGGTGTTTTCCAAGTTGAAGTGCTGGCTGTTGAGGTCTATTTCAGTGGACTATCACGTTTTGTAACTGTTCCACACCCTCAGGCTAGAACATTCGTGAAAGTGAGTCTGGTACAACATTCTGAGCTCCTTTATGTTGACTAGCCTGACAATAAATGCAGAAGGGCTTGCTAAAATCGAGACTGTACGGGACGAGAGCGGTTGTTGACGAATGTTTAAGCTTGTCGAACTCTTTTCTGCTGTCCTCGGTCTAGACGAATTTACTCTTCGGAAGCATATCTGACGGTGGAGACGACACTGTGGAATCCTTTCGGATGAACCTGTGTAACTATCCGCAGACTCCTGAAAAGCGTCGTAGTTGCTTAACAGTCTTCGGCAAGGGGAACTCATCAACTGTCCTAGCTTTGTCCGAATCTATCGTGAAAGTACCGCGTCCAATGATGTGACCGAGATACCGGACGAGCTGATTCTTCCCAATATTGATTGTTGGCCTTGCGTATCTGCAG
Source organism: Odontomyia ornata (assembly GCA_963969285.1). NCBI lineage: Eukaryota > Metazoa > Arthropoda > Insecta > Diptera > Stratiomyidae > Odontomyia > Odontomyia ornata. The sequence goes on from OZ017742.1 coordinate 88,981,612, forward strand.
TGATAGGTTCTAAAGGAGGATCAGGTGCTCATCTAAAGTTTCAGTGATCAACAATAGATCGTTCAAATATACAAAGACTTGATGACGTAAGTGTGGTGGTATTACTTTATCCATTAGACGTATCATCGTTTAAGGTGCGTTTCAGAGTCCAAGCGGCATGGTGACAAACCTACCTTGGAGCTGGTCTTATCCTTTAATCCTGGATCCAGGGAGATTCGCCAAAAGCCATCTTTTAAATCCAAGTTGTTGATATGGTGTGCTTTTGGCAGCCAACTTAAAATTCCATCAATTAAAGGAAACGGGTGTGCATTGTTCATGGTGACGGCATTAACACATCCAGATATTAGTGGACTTGTTTGGTTTGCCCACCAGGATCTCCCGTGATGCCCAAGAGCTCTGTGTCTCCCCAATAAAGCCTAGTTCTAGCATCCGGTCTACCTCAGCATATAGCGACTTTTCTTTTACAGGTGAAATAGCAAAGTGCTTTTACTTGATCGGTTACGCACCTGCCACATCTATGACATGGGACATTAGGGTAATCCAGCCAAGACCTTCTATTTCGTATGACGGAAAAGACGCTATAGCTGCGTTTAACCGTCGTTTTTCTAGTCCGTCTAAAACATGACGTGAGGGTTTTGAAGTGTGTGACACCTCGTTAATTGTGCCGATAGACCCGAGTGTGGTGTTTGCGAACAACAATAGTAGTAAGTTAAATTATTGGAAAAATCAACTCCTAATTAGAGGTTTTGGGTTAGCTGAGGAACGATAAAGAAATCTGGTGCCTTGATTATGCCCTTAAAAGTGACGTAAGTCGTGAGTGACGTGTTCCGTTGGCGGTACTAAGACAGATGCTACTCAAGGACTTCTCTCGTATAGTCGGATGATATGCTGTGCACGCTGGCACAAGTGTCGACTAAATCCATCACCTGGCTTTCAAGAATGCCTATTGATGCGTCACGATGAACGTGATTTTTAGTCAATTTGTGTATGTTCGCCTTTCGAAGGAATTTCCGAGTTTGTCGTTTCTTCCGACAGAATTCCCGTATCTGTCGCGTTGCACGCTTTCTCCTTCAAGACGACTTAGGCTCAACTTCTCCCGTAAATATTCTTTGTCGCGTAATGAGGTAGTCCCGAAGTCATACATGGTAGGGTTTGTGGTATGTTGAGGTAGAAAGAATTGTCTACTGGGGTCTCCATAGGGGAAGGGAACAGCAACGGGTGTCGAATCCGAAGTAAGACATGGTTCGTGTTTTAGTCTGGTGATTTGGAAGAACTAGCTGGCTCAGCGGCCGGTACCATCGATTCAAGGTTCTTTATTGTTTGGCCTGGTGTTTTGGGTTTTTCAGTTTCTTACAGTCTTTACTCTTTACTCTGGGACGTATGTTGGCTTTTCCGCATCAGTAGCAAAAGATCGTTGGTTTCATGGGGCAAGCGGAAAATCTGTGGCCAGGATTTTGACGGTTCTATCAAACAGCGAGTTTTATATATAGCTGGCGCAGCGAGAGACTCCGAATCGTTTTCCTGTGTTGGGCTCAGAGAGACGAGAACCGATGAGTCAGTTTGTGGGTCCTCAGCGATCGCTGGATGTGACGTCACCTCATAAGTGTTAAAACAAGGCGGGGAGTTTGCAGTATGACGCTGAAGGGGATAGAAGAATCCTCTTAGGATATCCAGCCGCTCCTGTTTCTTACCAAGTATTCGCGAAGATTGCGGCGTCTGTACTGAAACATGTAATAGGCTATTTTTAAGCTCGATTCTTAAGTTAGCATGAATTATGTCCACTAGGCTCATCTCCACCAAGAATGTTCGCAGCCGCAATTTGCACGATGGTCATATACAACTGGTCAAATGGCTTGTGCGACCATTGTTTCTGTGTTCGTCATTGCTCCTGAACCTCTCCTTCAGGAGTCTCTCCTCGAACTGGTTATGATGTGGTGCACAGAAGGAAGACCACTCCAAGTGACCAAAACTTTTGTGAGTAATTCTAGAACCAGTCGGCGGCGTCTCCACTGAACTGCATGTAGGCATATTGTAGCAGGGCATGGTAGCCACCTCTCAGAGTCTCCTCTGTTAGGAAGTGGACTTGAAATATAAAATGATCTCCGGATGTAGGCAAACTGTGCCAGCTCTAAACGATACGAAATATGCGATATTGCGTATGGTAGGATTTTGGTTGCTATAAGACCTCCAGGGGTCGTAGCGTCGTTGATTTGGCGGAGGAAAACTGTTTGGTCTTGGATTGAAAGAGACTACGGAGCGTCCTGTTCCATGGTCCAAGATGTGCATCGCTCCAAGAGGTCCACCGGTTTGGGTGTAGTTCTTTTTCTTTTCGTAGCACTACAGCCCCTTTTGGGTCTTCGCTTAGAGATAGTTAGAGTATCTCATTGCATGATCAAATGTATCGGCACTCCACAAGGTGATATGATCATTATCACGCTTTGGCCGTGTGTCCGTTCACCTAGCTGCGATACGTTCTGATTTTAAACCAGCACGTATCATGACTGTACGGGCTTATAGTCCGTCCGAAGAATCACTCGAACTAAATCTCGTTGACGCCAACGAAACTCGAACCAGAGACCTTCGGCTTACGGGCTTAGTGCTCTATCCACTACACCACGTGGACTACATTTTATTAGTAATTTTAATATTTTAGTCATACAGAGATTGTTTATAAAAATGTTAAGTTTGTGTATTTCTTAGCAGAGGAAAGCTTTTCCAATAAACGTTTATTTTTTTAGATAATCATAGAATTGCTCACATGACATTCCCGTAATATTTTACTTTGTGAGCCCTATTCCTCTCACTGTTTCCACAGTTAGCCTATTTCTTTCATCGCTCCACTGAACATTTATTAAAGCACATACTCTTCGATCCTGGAAGACAGGAAAAAAATCTACACACAAATCGGTGTTTCTGTGCTGAAAAAATTTAATCCATTTTTATTAGGTCTTTGTAAAAAATTTTTTTTACAAAGACCTACTAGTTTCGCGACCTGTCTGTCCGTCTGTCCGTCTGTCCGTGCGTCACAGCTGATTTCCTCAGAAACTATAGAAGCTAGAATGCTCAAACTTTGTGAAAAGGTCAAAAGTGATGGTCTCTCAAAAGTTAAGGCCTTAACAAAAGTTTACAAAATTTTTAAGGGGGGTCCCCCCTAATAACGAATTGGCCCTTAAAAATTTTTTTTCATCAAAGGTAGTCGAGTGGGGTATCAAATGAAAGGTCTTGATTAGAACTCTTAGAATCTGAAATAAAAAAATCATTTTATGAATTAGGGGGTCCAGGGGAAGGCAAAATGCACCTAAAATTTGTGTCCCCCCCCCCCCCCTCGCGATTGGACACCTTTCAGCCGAAAAATCTGAAAATTATCACGAACGTGGACCTATATGAGTACAAGGGCAACAAATACCTTAGAAATCGAAATTCATTCAACTTCGTTAATAATAGTATGATTTGTAAATTTTACATTTTTGCCCATAAAATCAAAACGGTACCTTTAAACTTCTTGAAATTTTGCAATTATATAGACTAATATAAGATATATATGTTTAATTAAGATCGAATCATAATCAAGTGAGTTATAGCCATTTCAATTATATGGAATTATACCAACAATAACACGTGTTTATGGTTGATATAGGGTTTTCCACTAAGAGGTGTTATTTTGATATTAAAAGAAAAATGCCATTTTTAATACAAATGATCGAATGTTTATTTCATTATAAAGAAGAAGATATGCCGTTAATAGCAATAATGAACATTGAGCAAATAACCACTACGACACGCTTACAGGACCATATCCTCTTCATGAAATTTTCCATAACCAAATCGCAAAGTGGTTGCCCTACGTCCTCGATAGCCTCACGAATTTCATCTTTGAGATCTTGAATCTACGCTGGGCTTTTGGCATAGGCCTTCTCTATCCCGTGGCTCCAAAGGAAGAAGTCGCAAGGTGTTAAATCAGAAGATCTTTTCAAAATAACACCTCTTATTGGAAAACCCTATATATATATAAAATTGACTTAGGCACTTTTATTTTCTTTCAATTTTCATGAAAATTTAAGGAATAGTGTTTAACTTGAACATGTTCAATCGGCCGAGCATTCAGAAAAATCATTTAAGCTAGATTAAAATGGCGGCTGCACTGTGCTTATGAAAGAAACTGTGCATCTTTTGTATAAATTTGAACAATTTCATATCTAAGTATTGGATGAATAATTCAAGTTATCGATTCACGCCATTGGAAAACTTGTTTCTAACCCTAGGATGTTTACAAAGACCTTCTGGTAGGAGCACTCTCCTGCTTATTCAACTTGTTAATGTATTACTAGCTGCTTGAATTCAGAGTTTTTCCATTGGATATTCGGGAAGCTTTTCAAAGCTTGAAATCAATCGAATAAAATCTTATCGTCAATTTCCAAACCACGTTTTGGATAAAGGAGACACTGGGAAAAATATCATCGGATGTCAATTCCAAAGTACGCTCATTAAGGTCTATCCATTCAAAACATTGGAATTTGGCTAAAGGAAGATTCCATTTCCTGATGTACTCTACACAAGAAGAGTAGAGTACCAAGGCCTGGTTCAGAAAATATGCGCATCTTTCGGTAAATCCTCTAATCTTGAGAGGCTGCAATAAACTTTTGACTTTAAATAGAAGAAATGCTTCTTTTGCCCTATTTCCTAAAGCAGTTTCTACTTCATCGATTAAACTTTTCACCTCTATAACAGTAATGCCTTCTTTTTGAATTTTCTCAACTTTTGGTTGATGAACAGAGATCACTGAGTGCAACAGCCAGAGATATGCCTCAGAAAATTCGTCGTTAAAGAAATCGACTATCTTTTTAGGAGGCTTTTCTTGATCAAGAAAATATGACTTCAAAGCCGGATACAATTTGAGGATTCTTTCGGTGTCAGGAAATAAATTTAGCCAGCGAGCCTTGCAATGCCTTATAAGCTGCTGATGTTGGATTTCAGCAGCATCACAAAATTCCTTCAACGCTTCTGTTCTCTCCACATAAGATGAAAAATAATTGTATGCTTTCATTACTATTGAATCTATATTCACGCTTAATTGATCACAGCTATGATGAAGAGAATTGTGAAGAACATGTGATGGACATCCGAGAGCAACAAGTTCTGTACATAAGCCATTTCCTTTTAATAAAGTGAATATATTTCATCCTGGATATTTGTTGATTCCTCCAAACATAACGTTAGTGTTGTCTCCACTAAATGCCACACATTTTGAGAGGAGGTCGTATTTTTTCAAAGTATCTATAATATACGAAGATATCGTCACAGCTTTCTCATATGGAGTGCATTGCAGCTCTAGTATCTTCGTTTGAATCCCTTCCACTTTCCAATCAAAATATTGAATAAAAAGATCACAAGATCTCGGTGGGCAATGTAGTTAATTAGGTATAAGTTTCAAATGTCCGTAAGGGACTGCAGCGATGTTCTACTGCCTCGGCAGAAGAATGCCCTCGTCTGGGGACGCGTGAATGCGCTGGCAGGCTAGCATTGCGGTGTCGTGGGGCGGGTTCATTCCCCTAGCACAAGGACCCACTACAAAAAAATTTCGCACTCACGAATTTCTTGGGGTCGAACAAGGACAAGGCAACCGAAGTCGCAAAAAGTGTAGGTAACTACACGAGGGACAACTGACTTGTTCAAGGAACAAGGGTAACAAGTAAAAAGAAGTGGAAGCAGGGTGACCTCGTCCTTACCCGGAGAGGCTCATGGCCCACAAATGAGAGAAGGGCAACAGGGTGGTGATGGAGCCCCTTTGCACCCACCCAACCGGATTAAAATCCATATTTGTTGCAGTGGCCAGGTATTCTTCTTCTGAGTGGAAAACTCATACAACTTAACTTGCATGAGCCTTCCCATCAGAAGAGAAGTAGCCCGGTGGTCAATTTATGCCATAGAATTATGCAATTCGATTACATAACGCTATGTCATAAAGAGGCACCTTGCTTGGGCCACTCAACCCGCGACGTCACCTGAAACAAGGAAGATTATACTCGTATTGTACCCGGCGGCTGGCTTATGTTTTATGAGGAAAGCCTGCCACCGTACCGGGTCCTATACTCGGTCCAAAGGAAGCAAAATAGAAAGACCGAAAGTTCTGAGGCATTAATACATTTTATTTTTATAAAATAGCATTATTTCCAGTACAAAAAAAAAAAAATAAAACGAGAAATCAGAGCAATCATCTAACAATTTGCAAATGTATGTAATCCAAACAAAAGCAAACGAGTACCGATTAAGCAAGGTCTTTCCGAGACAACAGACGTGAACGAGAGAAACTCGGGCGTCCGGGTGCTTTTGTTTAATATTTGTTTTCGTACTTCAATTAAAGATTAATTCAATAGTCTCATCTACTTTGTCATCAACTTCGTTCACTTTGTTTTTACTCTTTATAAATGCACCCACACGCATTTGATTCTTTCAACTATATTTTATGTCATCAGAAAATTGCATTCCTAATTATATTCGTTTATATGTAATTTCTATAAAACATGCAAAAAAATCTAATTTTTTTGAAAAAAAAGAAGGGCACTTACCCCAAACCTCCTCCTACGAGCGCTCGTGTTCGGGGCGGGTAAGGCCTGCAACTCGGATCATTATTTTATTTTTTTAAAAATTTAGATTTAATCTATGTGAATTAAAAATCCGCGATTTTTCCGATCTCTACTGATCTCTTTCAGCGGTCAACAAATCTTCTCCGACACGTTTTACGTATGATTAAGACAACAAATTAGTTACAGTGTTCTACGTGAACTAAAAGTAAGGTTGATTGAAAAGTAACTGGTGGCTGTTCCGAACTCCGCTTTGCACCGATTTGGTTTCCGATACTTGAGTTGCTTCCGAAATTTGCATGAATTTGCCTCAATGCTTTTTCCGATTGTCGAGGACCAGAGGATGATACGAAAGATACATAGGCGAATAGATTCGCGCTTCCAAACTCGATATCTCGCACTTTGCTGCCCACACGGAAAAGTGATTTTCATCGATGGGAAATTGAATGGGAACGAGAGAAAAGTTATCGTGAGATGACCGGAGCAACTATGTTTATGCACAAAATTCACTGTTATTCCCGTTACAACTGCGAATTCTGCGGCACTCTGAAGATTCACCGAGAGAATATGTGAATGGCGTGCACTGCTTAGGTCGTGCATTCTTAGTTTCTCACACGAATTTCGACTATCGCGAATTATTCGGCAAATTACTTGGCATAGGAAATACTGACAAATCCTAAAATATGTTCAATGGCGGGTTACGGGTTGCTGCTTTTTTAAGGGCGACGACACACACGCACACACGGGACGTCAACCAGACTTTTTGATCCCATATATTCCGACGGCTTTCCGACCACCCAACGGGTTTTATTCAAAGTGATATTCTTGCCCAAAAAGGTTTGAAACGTTCGCACAAAATAATGCATGGGAAATCCGCGCTTATAACATTTCACAAGATTTGTTTATTGTGGGTTTTAAGACGGGCCAAATGACAATTCTCCCCGGATACGACCACCTCACTCAAAGCTTGCCGCCGGACTCCCCCACAGCGTTCCGCGTTCATTCGCGAGTTCAAGCAGACTCCCCCAAATCTCTTGGCGACAGCACCAGCAGCACCAACCGGTCCTACTCCCGCTACCGCCACTGCTATCGCTCGTACCGTTCACGATGACAGTCTCTTCTTAACCATCCTTTCTCGCTTGTTTTCATCTCGCTTGCGACTCGTTACAACGAAATGAAGAGGATGTTAAAGAATGCTAAAATTGATTACTAGGTGTGGGTGCGAGATGTGAAAGTTGTATGCATCGGTTGCCCTGTATTCTCTGATGCATTTTTTTGCGAGAATGTTTGGATGGACTATTACACAGTCTCGTACAAGTGTTGCATGAGTCGAAGGTGTTGTATGAGTCGGATGCGTTGCATGAGTCGGATGCGTAGGCTGCGCAGTATGCGTAGTATGGGTTAAGTGTGTTGGATGCGTTTCGAAACTTTACCATTTGAATGGGATTTTGTGTTGCTTGATTGCTGGATTTATGTGAAGGTAAATGTTCATACGTATTGAATGAATGCTGAATGCAGTTTGTTTTGCTATGAGAAAAAATGTCTGCTCGATACTATTGGGTCATTTGCTGTTTTGTTATATGTATTTTGATCAACCAGGAAGAGAAATATGTTGCCCTAAACTATGCATCATTTTGTTTATTTAAATTTAGTTATTTCTTTATATTTAATTTTATATATCGCTTATCTACGTATATTGCTACTTTGTTGTAATGCTCGTAGGTTTTAGTGCCCAAACCAAATACCTTGCTCGGTAAAAATGATTTGCTAGCATGATACAATAATTTCGTGTAAATAATTTACGAAACATTTTTAAGCTAATAATTTAACGGCTAGCTATATAATCAAGACTTTATCTTAAATTATCACAATGAAGTAGTAAAATTATTTAACAATGCTACGAGTACTGTGGGGTTGAGGTTGACTGCAAAATCTCGACGAAACTTCCGAAAACGGATAATTAACTCTACCGAATTTCGCGTTTGACGCAAAAGATTTCATTATGTTAGGGAGAGGTACAGATTATATCTATTTTTATTCAAAACTCTCGCAATTCATTGTACTATACTGTTCATAGGATTGTATAGTGATGAGCATATTGTTTAGAGGATTGAATTTCATGAACCTGGTCCTTGGATTCCCCTCTAAATTGTATAACAGCCGATTATTTCGCCAGTCCCATATTTTCACGTCTTTTCTAATAGAATAAGCAAAAAAATCATGTATCGGATGGAAGCATATCGAAGGAATGATGTTGCCAAATTCGGTTTGATTTCCATAGAACTCTTGCACGCTGGCTTTTTGAACCTTACCTGTACGATTACTACAGCAATTTGTGATCTCCTCTTCGAGAGCTAACACGGACCGGAAACTTTTCCCGTAAAAGATCAATGGTTTTGTTGCTTGTGTGGCACGTAGCGCCGTCTTGTTGAAAGTAAAAGTTGTCCAAATCAATACTTTCTAGTTCCGGCCACAAAAAATCATTCATCATCTCTCGATAGCGCAATCCATTCACCGTAACTGTTGGAAAAGTAAGGTCCAATGACTCCGCCGGACCATAAACCGCACCAACCAGTCACGCGTTGAAGATAGAGAGGCTTTTCAACAATAACTCTTGAGTTTTCGAACCCCAGATGCGACAATTTTGTTTGTTGACGAAGCCACCGAGGTGGCAATGGGTCTCATCACTCAAGATGATTTTTCGATGGAATTCCGGATCATTTTCAAGCATTTCAAGGACCCAATGAGCAAAGACATAACGTTGTTGATGATCGAACGGCTTGAGTTCTTGTGTTAACCGAACTTTATAAGCCTTAAGACCTAAATCTTTATCTAAAATACGGTGTAATGACGTTTGTGGAATGCCTAATTCCAAAGAACGACGAGGAATGGACAAACCTGGGTTTTCTTCAACACTTTCGGCTACAGCAGCAATATTCTCGGCTGTTCTTGAGTGAAGTGCGCGGGTTACATTCTTCACATCACTAAGTTGTCCCAACAGCTCGAATTTTTCCACCAATTTCTGTATTGCGGCCGAACAAGGTGCTTCACGACGACCCAAAAATGTTCGAGTTCTACGAACCGTCTCTGCCAAATCTTCACCATTTTTATAGTGAATTTTAATAATTTCAATGCGTTGTTGAAGCGTGTGTTGTTCCATTTTTAGTTATTTATTTTTTTTTGTGGTAGGGAGGTGAATGCTATTTATGCACAGAGTGTGGGACTCCCATGCGCGACTGGACTACCCACTAAACACCTCCCCTGTCAACCTGAGAACCCAGCCTGGAACCGTTTTACACATTACTTCGGGCCAGGTCTCGTTTTGTTACGCCGTGGGGCGCCTTCAACCTGGGGAGTTCCTTTCCTAGCGGGAGGGGAGAGGGGAAGAGGAAATGCCAGAAGAGCGATCCCCCAGCCCCAGCGCCCTCGGCTGCTGTGAGTCCCTTTTATATTTTAGGACTGCCCGAGCATAATGTGCCACCTGGTTCCATTTGTAAACCAATTCGAGCATCACTGCAACTATATTATCCGGGATGAGCTCTCCCGTCTCCCTGTAGAGTTCCCTTCGCAGCCTGTCCCATTTTGCACACGCAAAAAATGTGTGACAGACATTGTCCTCCTCTCCTGGGCAAAACCGACAATCGGGAGACCGTGACTTACCGATCTTGTGCAAGTAAGACTGAAAACACCCGTGGCCGCTCAAAAGCTGGGTCAGATAGAAGTCAGCCTCACCATGCCTTCGATTTAGCCACGGTCTCACACCCGGGATGAGGCGCGCAGTCCACCTGTCCTTCGTGCAATTTATCCAAGACTGCTGCCAATCGTTGAGCGAGCGCATTATTATTAATGGCGTAGTTTCTACTTGCCAAATGTCAAAAAATGACAGCTACAAAAGTGACATCTACTGAAATAGCAGGCTATCCAAAATAACACCTCTTATTGGAAAAATGTTTATATTTAACGCAACGATTTGTTCCTTAACTTTGAGAAAAAGGAGGACATTTCAGCATATACCACAAAAGATGGAAGACAGAGGACATGACCTGTAAAAGGGGGACATGTCCTCCAAAAGGAGGACGTCTGGTGGTTAATCGAGTCCGGTCAGTCGCGTTTCCTATAGTTCATTCCTTCGGTAGGTTACCTCGGCGCGACACCGTTGAACTCCAATTATTATGTTCGAAAAACTCGTGAATGCGAAATTTTTTGTAGTGGGCCTTTGTACAGGGGAGAAGAACCCACCCCACGACACTACAACGCTAGCCTGCAAGTGCATTCACACGTCCTCAGACAACGCCATTTCCGGCGATTATCAAAATTTTCACTGGCGGAGGCAGCAGACCATCGCTGCAGTCCTTTACGGACCTGTTGAAGATCCTGAAATCTCTACAATTGTCAGAAATGCTGCAACTGAACGTATCTGTTGTGCTAGCATAAGTATTGTAGGAATTTTGACATGTTTGACCTACATTTAAGACCAATATGCTCTAATCGTTCGTTTCCTGCAATCGTCACTATTATCAATCGATCATTCAGTTATTGCGTGCTTTGTTTAATCTTCCCAGTCTGAAAAGATCAATCGATTAGTTAACCAGTGAATTAAAACTAAGACGACATAATAATTTAAACAAATTCAAGCTTTTGTATCTCTTTTTTTCTTATTTCTCAAAATGTACAGTCTACAATCAATAAAGTGTCAATCAAACTTAACACAAATTCCGTACTGATAAGAATCATTCCATTCATACTTCGAGCAATAGCTACGTCGCTGCAGCAGGTGCCCGTGTTTGGTTATAGGATGGGAATTATTGTCTTCAATCCAAGAATAAATATGAATCAATTGGTTGCGTTATTTTCCATTCTTTAACGCAATCGAATCAATTCCCATGACGCCACAAAAAAGGTGGTTTGCAATAGAAGCGTCAATAAAACATTCTTTCTATTATTGGATTTTCCATTTCAGTTGAAAATTGTCAAGGATTAATGAGCAAACTAAACAATTATCACTTTCAACATCGAGAGTGTATTTAATAAATTTACAGCGGGATCTTTATTTAATATTTGTTGGTTTAAGCTATTTGCAATCTAATATTTGTTTTTTCATTTACTGTATGGAGTGTTTGCAATTACTAGATTTGGTCGTAATAAGTTGTTTTAAGTGCATGTTTGAAAGAAATTCATGTTTTACTATCGAAACATTTACTGACTATTAAAAGTAATATGAATTCCAATTGAGATTTTTTTACGTTTTGTTTTAAGATTCCAGTAACAATTCTGTTGATTTTTTAATGAAGCTCACATTCTAAAGAGGTTTTTTCTTTCTTATATTGCAAGATTCCATTCCAGCAATTAAAAATATGAATCTTAAACAATTTTTGATATTATGTAATTTATTTGCTAAAGATAAACAATCCCTCGACCTTGTTATTCATTCTTGATAGTGAAACTGCGGGGCTGACACGTATGGATGTGTAATTCAAATGCCCTATATGTGGCATTGAGTGGTTTCCAGAATGACCAAAATAAAATCGCGGATTTCTTGATTACTTACTTGAAACCTGAGAAGACTCAAAAGGTTTCTTAGACCGGTTCCTGTTATTGTTTTGTGCTTTCCGCTCGCGGCCCATTGAACTTAATTCTGAAGAAATCTACATTTGTATATCTCTAAGTTGCTTCTTGTTATTCGAAATGATATTTCATTTTTGAGACACTGATGATGATTCGTCAGTTTGTTTTATCAGAGCGTTCTTATTTATCCAAATTTGAATCTTTCGCGACATTTAGTGTCAGTTTAGTGTGATTTATGATTGAGAAGTGAAAGAAGTAGCGAATGAATGCAAATTGTTGCATTAAATGTTGTCTTTTGTTGAAGGTTTCATTATTCAATTCAGGTTTGATCAATTGATCTCATTACTTCACAATCACGATGTTGATATTTAAGCGAAACATGAGTATTATACGCAGTTGCTTTATGATAGAAATGAAAATATTCTTGAATGAGTAAGACCACATAATGCCGCCATCAAAAGAATCCATGAAATTATCTTGAATGAACAAATTTTGTTGCTTCAATCAAAGCAACTATGCCGTCAGATTTTGGAGATTAGCAAATTAAAATCCACTTTATTATTCAATCTTTATAAGTTTCATAAAAACATTAAAGTACTCGTTACTGAGCTACATGGCACCATAAATTTAAACAATATTGAACATAAACTAGGCAAAAAAAAAACAATATCATAGGTTATAAAAGAAAAGTTACTAAATATTGTCGCGTGTTATTGGTTCGCGGCCTATAATTTTAACGTTCCGGGAAAGTGAAAACGCAATGTCTTTTAATTTAAGATAAAAGAGTTTATTCAATTAAATAAAATGCACAATAATCAGTTAACACTTTCACTAATTTTAATTGTCACTATTAAAATTATCTAACACTTGTCCATAAATTTATTATCGCAATTGTCTTCTAAATTACTTCACTATTACGAAACACACTTTTCTACTACTCGACGAATATCGCTTCCCACACACAATCGCAGTTCTTCTCGCGGTCGAATGAATGATTCAATTCCCCCCATTCATTCAGCTCGCCTTTATATAGGGTCTCTACCTATTCACCCATTTCTCGTACGTTGGCGAATGTTCTACCGAGAGGTACCTGGTAGATTCGAGCAAATTTAATGAATGGAGTGACGTCACTTGCAGATGTTGATCATGCTTGTTGGGTTCTCGTGGTTTCGAGTGAATTCGTGTTCTTCATTGTTGTGAAAACAATTGCGGCAGCAGCTCGCAGAATTATTTGTACATGTAATTATTTGTACATGTAACACTGCCCCCACCTCAGTTCTTTTCGCCCCGAAAAGATGTGTCGCTATTTGTAGTCAATTCTCCCTGGGTGTAATATGGGGCAAGACGGTCCAGATGCACGATTTTCATTTTAGCTCTCGGCTTACGATGTTCCTGTATTCGGTATACGACGTCGTTGATTCGCTTTGTAACTCGGTATGGTCCCTCCCAATTATGTTGCAACTTTGGAGACCTACCCTTTCGCCGTTGCGGGTTATAAAGCCACACCAAGTCATCTTGCTGGAAGCCAGTAGAATTAGCCTTTAGATCATACCTGGTCTTCATGCGGTCAGTAGCCGATTCGAGGTGTTTTCGCACTGTCCGATGTATCTGGTTCAACCGTTGTCTTAGATCACTTGCGTACTCCGAGACCGTTTGGGGTGTCTCAGGGGGTGTTCCGAACTTTATATCGGCTGGCAAACGAATAGTCTTTCCAAAAATGACTTTGGCTGGGGCTTGGCCCGTCGATGCATGTTCGGCAGCTCTGTACGCCATCAAAAATAGTGGGATATGTCGGTCCCAGTCCCTTTGGTTCTCGTCAACCATCTTGGCCAGATGTTTATTGAGCGTGCCGTTGAACCGTTCGACCATTCCATCGGATTGGGGATGCAGCGGTGTTGTCCTCGTTTTCCGTATTCCCAGTAGTTCACACATTTCGCCAAAAACTAGTGACTCAAAGTTTCGGCCTTGATCTGAATGTAATTCGCAAGGTACGCCGTACCTACTGACCCAATTTAACACTAGCTGTTCAGCTACGGTAGTTGCTTCCTGGTTGGGAATGGGGTAGACCTCGGGCCACTTGCTGAAATAATCGGCTACAACCAGCATATATCGATTTCCCCAATCGGTTTCAGGAAAGGGTCCTGCGATGTCAACAGCAATCCTTTCGAATGGCACGCCTACGTTATAGATTTGCATTTGTCCTCTCAGTCGTAGCTTTGGGCCTTTGACGGAAGCGCAAATTGTGCATCTGCGACACCAGTCCTCTACGTCTTCTCGAGCGTGGAGCCAGTAGAACCGTTCCCGCAATTTCGCTAAGGTCTTGTTAACACCCAGGTGGCCTCCCGAGGATCCTTCATGCATTTCCTTAACCACATCGTAGATTCGGCTTTTGGGAAGTATAGTTTGCATCCTATAGGAGCTACCATCCGCCGTTTCCCATTTCCGCTTGAGTACGCCACCCTCCACCTGAAGGGAGTTCCATTGTGCCCAATAGCTTTTCAGGGTTGCGCCATGCATTGAAACGTCTTTCCACTCAGGTCGCCCAGTCGTCTCCTTCCATACGAGCAATGGTCCGATGTCTTCATCGGCTAACTGGGCGTTTCGAATCTCCTCCGATGACCAACCTTCATCGAATTCCGCCGTTATCAATCGCAGATCAACGAGCGGTTCCTTTTCCTCAATCCGTCGGCAATGCTTGCAGTTAGCGGGACATGGACGGCGGGATAGGGCGTCAGCATTTCCATGAACTCCGCCATTCCGATGAACAATTTCGTAGTCGTATGACTGCAATCTTTCGATCCATCTCGGAACTTGTCCCTCGGGGTTTTTGAAGTTGAGCAACCATCTCAGTGATGCATGGTCCGTTCGAAGAACAAATTTCTGGCCATATAGATACTTGTGGAACTGCTTGGTGGCCTCTATTATAGCCAATAGCTCCTTCTTGGTCACGCAGTAATTCCTCTCACTTTTAGAGAGAACTCGACTGTAATAAGAGAGGACTCTTTCTTCGCCATTGATCTGCTGGGAGAGTACAGCTCCAATACCGCCGTTGCTTGCATCGGTGTCAACTACAAACATTTTTCCGGGTTTCGGATACGCCAGCACGGGTGATTCACACAGCTTTTCCTTCAGGGTCTCAAAGGCTGTCTGGCATTGTTCATTCCAGACATACGGACGATTTTTCTCGGTTAGCTGATGGAGACACTTAGCTATTTTGGCAAAGTCTTTGACGAATCTTCGATAGTAGGTCGCCAGACCCAGAAAACTTCGTAGTTGGCGCTTGTTGTTTGGTGTTGGCCAGCTTTTCACGGCTTCAATTTTCTCAGGGTCTGTTTTGACCCCTTCTGCTGATACGACGTGTCCCAGGTATTTTACTTCATCTGCGAAGAGAGTACACTTGTCGGGACTAAGTTTCAAATTTGCCAATCGTAATCGGGAGAAAACCTCTTCTAAGTTCCGCACATGCTCTTCGAACGTTCTACCGATGACGATGATGTCATCTAGGTATACCAAGCAGGTTTTCCAGGTTAGACCACGTAGCACATATTCCATCAAGCGTTCGAAAGTGGCTGGAGCATTGCAAAGCCCAAACGGCATCACAACAAATTGCCACAATCCGGTCCCAACTGAAAATGCGGTCTTCTCTCGGTCCTTCTTGTCAATTTCTACCTGCCAGTAGCCACTCTTGAGATCGAGTGTAGAAAACCATTTTGCGTCGGCTAAAGTGTCCATGATGTCATCGATGCGTGGGAGTGGATAACTATCTTTCTTAGTGACGTCGTTAAGCTGCCTATAGTCGACACAAAAGCGAGTGCTACCATCCTTTTTCTTTACTAGAACTACAGGCGCGGCCCATGGACTGACAGAAGGTTCAATAACGCCTTGTTTTTCCATGTCCGAGATCAGCGCACTCACTTCTCCTTGTTTGGCTATAGGGAGACGTCTCGGTGCTTGTCGAATCGGCTTGGCTCCCTGTGTATCTATGACGTGAGTTACCATACTCGTTCGGCCTTGGTCATCCGGGCTTGTTGAGAAGATGTCACTGTACTTGGTGATCAGATCAGAGGCTCGTTTGAATAGCTGCACTGGCAATTTGACCTGCTTCAATATTGCAGACGTGGATTCCCGGGCTTTGTCTGTGTCTTGCCTCCTTTTCCAATGATAGTCGTGAGTAGCTTCCAAAGAGGTGATGGTGGAAACAGGCTGGCAGCTGCCGACGACTTCTCCCGCTTTGATGCTCGTAGTTGAGTCTGCGGTGTTAAGGACTCTAACCGGCACATATCCGTTCCTTAAAGGTCTTACAAGGCATCGTCCTACAATCAAACTGCGTAATGCAGACGTCGTCGTTGGCTCTATCAGATAAGATCGGTGGTCTCCAGAATCACCATCAAGCTTGGCCCATACAATGCTTTCGGAAGAATTCGGTACATCAGTGTCAGTACATACCACTACATTTATCTTGGGAATTCGGACGCTGGGATCCTCCATCAGTACTTCTACATTCTGCCATTTCAATACACGTTTGCCCAAATCCAACGTGATTCCATGTGGTCGCAGAAAATCCATTCCGAGAATGCAGTCATCCATAATGTTCGCGACCAGAAAATTATGTCGGAACACAAGGTCTCCCAACTGTATCTGGAGGTTGACCTCTCCATGAACAGGTGCAGTTTCTCCCGTAGCTGTCCGTAGTGAGGAAATTCTGCCCTTGTGAAGTTGTTGCTGTCTAACTAGGTCTGGTCGGATAATCGATCGGGTTGCACCAGTGTCGATTGTTATGGTGCAGTGTTCTCCGTCAGCTTGACCCGGAAGGCATAAGTCCGCTTCTCCACGATGTAGTTTTGACACGGTGATGGTGGCGCTGGGGACGTCGATCCTCCTAGCCAACCTCTGCCCCACGAAGTTGGCTCTTACATGTTTCCCGACCCCTCTGTTTGAAGGGCTTCCATTCTGGGCCCCTGACTCGGTCTGGATCTCCTTCTAGCTGCACACCCTGGACAATAGCTCGGTTTTCTTCGCTTCTTGCAGTCTCTTTGCAGGTGCCCCTCTTCTCCGCAATCCCAGCATCTAGGCGCACCATTTACATGCGGGTCTCGCTCAATTTCCACGCGCTCACACCTGCACTCGTCTGTCACTACCTCACAAACCCGGGCAGTGGTACGAGTCACATTTTTCGCTGCCTCAAAGTTCAGACTATAAGCCAGTGCGTCCTTAACCGTTTGCTTTTGAGCTAAACGCACGGCTTGTTGCAATTCCGGGTCCTTTAGTGCGCTGATGACTGCTTCTGTCGCTGCATCATCTCGGTGTTCTGGGTCGTAGGCTGGATAAGCCAAAAGTGCCAGCCGCTCAATGTCTTGGGCTAGCTGCTGCAGGGTTTCACCAGACTTCTGCATTCGATGCCTTAGCTGTGACCGATAAATCTGCTTTAGATGATCGTCTCCATAACGCATGTCGAGCGCATTCATTATAGCATTCGGGTTTGAGTGCAATTCCACGGGGATCGTCTGCAAAAGCTCGGCAGCTGGGCCTCTTAGAGCAAGAATCAGTGCAGTTGCTCGTTCCTGCTCATTCCAGTGATTTGCCGTTGCGGCTGCTTCAAACTGGGTCTTGTAAATACTGTAGACCGTTTGCCCATCGAATATTGGTACTTACACATTTCTGGATGTGCTTTGCGCTGCGGTTATAAGCGGGGCTGGTGAGGTGGTTACTACTGCCTTCGCTGCTTCCAATTCTTTTTTCATGTTTTCCATCTCATGGTTGACTCTCTCCTCGACCTGGCTGATCTCATGGTTGACTCTCTCCTCGACCTGGTATACCTTTTCCTCGACGCATTTAATTTGGTTGTTGAGACTACTGAGCTCTGCTTTTATTTCGGTAGACTGTTTTTCCAAATCTGCCTTCAAATCAGTTGACTGTTTCTCCAGCTTCTGTGCGATGTCTGCCTTGATGTCTGCCTTGATTTCGAACGTTTGTTGGTCTAGCTTCGCTGATTGTTCATTTAGCTTCGTAGTTAAATTGGATGACTGTTCATCTAGCTTCGCAGTCAGACTGGATGACATCAGCATTAACATTTGCATTAGCGCATTTTCTGGCTCCTTTGATTTTGGTGTTTCTACTTCTCCACCTTCTGCGCCTTTTTCTGCATCTAAGAGCTCACCCGAATCCAGATTTCCACCTTCCGACTCGATCGCGTCGCAAAAGCGTGCAATCAGTATGGCCTTTGTACCTTGTGTGGCCAGATTTCGTTGTTCCAACTCCTCTTTGAGCTCCAATATACTCAATTGATTAATTTTTAAATGCAAATTTCCTGGCATTTTTATTGTTTTCTGCTATTTTTCCACCAGTATCCACGTTAATTCTCACTATTGTGCACTTCAAAAATGTTTAATGGTTTTCACTTCCAAAATTTTCTTTCTTACTTCTTGACACCACTGTCGCGTGTTATTGGTTCGCGGCCTATAATTTTAACGTTCCGGGAAAGTGAAAACGCAATGTCTTTTAATTTAAGATAAAAGAGTTTATTCAATTAAATAAAATGCACAATAATCAGTTAACACTTTCACTAATTTTAATTGTCACTATTAAAATTATCTAACACTTGTCCATAAATTTATTATCGCAATTGTCTTCTAAATTACTTCACTATTACGAAACACACTTTTCTACTACTCGACGAATATCGCTTCCCACACACAATCGCAGTTCTTCTCGCGGTCGAATGAATGATTCAATTCCCCCCATTCATTCAGCTCGCCTTTATATAGGGTCTCTACCTATTCACCCATTTCTCGTACGTTGGCGAATGTTCTACCGAGAGGTACCTGGTAGATTCGAGCAAATTTAATGAATGGAGTGACGTCACTTGCAGATGTTGATCATGCTTGTTGGGTTCTCGTGGTTTCGAGTGAATTCGTGTTCTTCATTGTTGTGAAAACAATTGCAACAGCAGCTCGCAGAATTATTTGTACATGTAATTATTTGTACATGTAACAATATGATCAATTAATTGGAACGAAATGAGACAAAACAAACCAACTCTATTGGGTCTATAACTTAATTCATGCGGCTTTTTTCAAAATGTGAACGTTTATTTAAGAAAAAAGTTGTGCAATAGTATTGTTCAAAGTATTGCCCATCTGAAGCTATGACCTTGTCCCATCTTTCTGGCAATTTGTGGATCCCATCCCAAAAGAACTGCGCCGGCCTGGCAGCCAAGAATGAATCAAGCCAATTTTCGATATCCTGTCAAAGTCGAAGTCAAAAGCGCTTTATTTAATACCAATCGTTATAAATTTTTAAAAGAACAGAAAGCAAATTCCAAACAATAAAACTATAAAAAACTTCATGGCCCGAATGGCTCTCTAAATTTATACGTTATCAGTTCAACACATTTAATGAAAAAAATACACTAGCAAATTTAAATTAATTAAGATTATTAGGTATTTTTTGATTCAATTGGAAAAAGGAGAAAAAACCAACCAGCAATATTCAAAAATTACTTATACTACTAACACAACAATGAACCTATATCCTATACCTAGTATGTTACACCCTAATTCTAAATAAGTTCAATCAAAAAAAAAACAAAAAAAACGTTACCTTATATTGAAACCTATACCCAATTTATAATACAAATAAACAACAATACTAGATGTAGCAATAATGAGATGAATCTAAAAAACTAAGTAACGAGAAAAAGCTCAAAAACAGAAAATAAACACGAATAATTTAGACATTGTCATTCAGCCACCAATACCTAGATAGCTCCATCTCAGCTCGACCAGCCTCAACGAATCTAGCGAATGAGTATCTCCATTGGAATTGTTGGTCTCGTGAACTCAGATTCGGAGGATATTTTATCTTCTTATCGGTGGCCCGTCGATATATGTGATATATGATTGGGACGCCGTCAGAATTAAAAACATATCGATTCATGTCCAAATACACGAATGCTTCTGGAGGAACGAAGCCAGTAGTGAGGCAAGTCACAATACACCCGTCTGTAGGGTGGAACGGCTGTAAAATCCAAGGGTTTTCACTCACAGTTACAGATCTTGCGATATGATTCCGAAGAAGTTTCAATATGAAGATATCGACTCTTGTCACTTGAGCGGTTTGATAAATTTTTCTATTCGATATATATATTTCCAATCCGTCTCAGGCTTTCTGTACAAACCAGTACATGCACGAAGACACTTCCTTTCGAAAACTCTTAATCTTTCCATTGTACTAGCACTCTGGTTGTACCAGATCTGGCATCCGTATGTCAAAACTGGCCTAACCAGGGTCTTGTAACAAATAACTTTGACTTTTTGATCAATGTATCTGGAATGAAAGAGTCGCCGAAGAGCCATGACTACTTTAAGTGCCTTACTGAGCATGACTTTGACATGTTCAGTATAGTACAGATACTGATCGAGATGAACACCGAGGTATCGAACACATAATTTATGTGGAACCCATTCTGAACTACCCTCACCAGCCATGATGTGGAAATCCTTCCAATCACGTTTCAGGTCTTGTCTGGCCCCCTGCAGCGTTGTTCGAAACAAA
This sequence comes from Odontomyia ornata, assembly GCA_963969285.1. Lineage (NCBI taxonomy): Eukaryota > Metazoa > Arthropoda > Insecta > Diptera > Stratiomyidae > Odontomyia > Odontomyia ornata. Next base: position 89,002,311 of record OZ017742.1, read on the forward strand.
ATTGTTTCGCACTTTTGCGCATTGATTTTCATTCGCCGATAGCCCGTGTAGAGCTGCACATCATTAAACATTTTTTGAAGATTTCTCTGAACTATTGTAGCTTTTCGGTCTGCCGTATAGATGATCAGATCATCAGCAAACGCTACCAATGATCGCGTTGGCGAGACATTAAAATCAAAGCTGTTCAATAGCTTGCGAATGAATATTAAGAAAAGCAGAGGCGCAGTCACTGTTCCCTGAAATAGACCATTAAAAACCTTGAATTCGCGCATTGTTCTCAGATTTCCATCAGTTACAACAAATGATCTCCCGTATAACATATTACACATCATGGCGACAAGGTGTCTGGGGAACCTGTCCTGAAGAAGTTTGAAAACTAGTCCTTCTAACCACACCGTATCAAAGGCTTTCTCCATATCAATGAGACATGCTCCAACACATTCTTTGTTGTTTAGTTTCCAACAGATGTCTGAGGTTACTTTCGTTATTGCATGTATAGTCGAATGCCTGGCACGAAAACCAAATTGACAATTCGGCATCAACTCATATTTCTCAATGTGGGCGTTTAATGCTCTGTTGAGTATCACTTCAAACACCTTGCTGATGTTAGGCAGCAAGCTGATTGGGCGATAGCTTTTAGGGCATGAAGATTCTTTTCCTTTCTTCAAGATCGGAAATACCTTAGCCTTTTTCCACTCATTTGGGAAATATGAATTGTTCAACATGTTGTTGAACAATATTAAATAGTTCCTAATAGCAACCTCAGGCAAATGTCGGAGAACTATATTTGGAATACCGTCAGTACCACATGATTTTTTGTTGTTTATTCTGCGAAATATGAAACACAAGTCTTCATAGCTGACAAAATAATCAATAAGATTCAAGGTCGGTATGAGGTCAGATGTTAATGTTTCATGGAAATGAAGAATTGATTGGCCGTTCAGGCTTGATTTGAAGTCGGAAACTTTTGCTTCAACGACCTCCGAAAATATTTCATTCCTTCTCTCTGGGTTTGGCAGATGAACCAATTCAAAATATGTTCCAATCAGGGCATGTTCCTGCAATCCATCACATATAATCCTGTTTCCATTTCTATCCGGAGTCGTACTATCAATTTCGATACCAGCTCTATCGAGAAGATTTATCTCATCACCAGCGACTTCATGATTCGATATCTTCACTCGAGACTTCCTGCGGAAAAAGCTATTCACTTTCGCGAAAACGCCATCTGAGTCCTGTGGGCTAATACCCCTCAGTGTTTCCACCCACTGATTGCTGACCTCACTCCTGAAGTATGAACGGATTAAGTTCCGGACATTCTTCAGGTGTAATTACAACAAAGCCAACAAGGGATGGTTGTAGTCCAAAAATCGTCAATAAATATTGTTGACACGGGTGAGAAGAAGGTTTTTCAATCTTTTCAACCTTGCGGTGGTTGGTGATTCTTCTCCTTCCATATTGTTTCGATGTTTAATCTTGGGAACAACTTTCTCAATCGTTTCCAACGTCAGCTTCTCTAACTTCGACAAATAGACATCTATTTCATCGTTAGTTAGATTCCTGTCATTGGGAACCATTGAGCAAGCGTTGCCATCATCAGAAGGGGGACTTTGCTTCTGGTACTCACGATTAAACTTCTTTTGAAACTTTCCCTAGTCTGTTTTTTTGAAATTCAACCTATGATTTTCATGTTGAACTGAAATGAGAAAGAAATCATCCCTTTGATGATTGATTTCCATTACGATTGCGTTATGGTCGCTATCATAAGGAAACGCCTGCAGTTTCCGTTGAGGACTATTAAAGCTGAACTCAAGTCTTGCGTCAGCAATGCAGAGGTCCAAATATGGATTTGTCCTAGGGTATGTTGGGAGCTCCGACCCATACAGGTTGCACCTGTATTCAATTTGGTTCTCTGTGACCCATGATTTCAGGAATAAACCTCTTGGATTATGAGTGGCGTTCAGCCATGATGTATGCTTGGCATTCAGGTCACCGGCAAAAATATAATAACTATGCAGCCTGTTCAATTCGAGTATTTCAAACAAGGAATTGAGTTCCTCCTTGAACTTGAGAACATTTTGACCAGTTGCATAGGCAGAGATAACGAAGAGGTTATCCCCACCTGGCAGTGAAATTTTGATGACGGACACTTCAAGAAATTCAAAGTTTTTGAATTCGACTTTTTCAATATTTTGGAAACAAAAGGGTCTTCTAACCAATATCCCGGGGCCACCTCCCCCATCACCTATTACCCTCTCGTTTTTTACGAATGCAAAATCTTTGAATTCCATGGAATGCCATGAATTGAGGTGGGTTTCAGTAAAAAGTATGATGTCAGGCTTTTGCTAAACAACAAATTCAAGGAAATAATCACGTCGATGTATAGCAACGATAGAGTTGACGTTGATCGATATGAGGCGAAGCCTATCCATGGGAATATGACTGGATGACAAGTTATTATTAGGCATTTGAAAGACCTAAACGCTGAAAAGCAAAGTTAATTTTTGAATCTTGTTTGTCGATTCTCTCCGATAAAGAATTAAGTTGCTGGTAAATTTTGAGAAGCAGCTCATTACTGCCACTTCATTATTTACATTATTTCCAGCATTTTCTGCTGGTCCTCTAGCGGCGAGTGCAAATGATACTCCGGGCTTGACGAAGTTGGAAGGTATGATATTACGGTGTACTTGTGTTTGCTTTGGAGCAAATTTTACTTTTGCATCTTGATATCGGGAGCATCTTCGATATGGTGCTGGGTGACCAAAAACGCCGCAGTTAACGCATTATAATTTTTCTTTAGGCTCCGTCTGAGCCAATTTGGACTCACCGGGAGCATGAACGTCTTTGCATTTAACGCAACGATAGTGCATGGCACAATTGGCAGCCGAATGTCCAAATCGTTGACACCGGTAATACTGGTTGACTTCTCTTTCCTGGAGGCGTTCCCACCTCACCACTCTGAAATTCAAGTACCTTATTTGTTGAAAGGCACTTGGACTGCTCTTATTTGCAATTTGCACCAGGTAAAGTGGTAAATTCTTCCTTTCTATGGTCGACCTTCTTGTCGCAAAGGCTTTGACTGAATCAAAATCAATATCTGGTGCAGCCTCCTTGAGCACCTGAAAAAGATCGACCGTATCCTCTCCGCTGTCCAAACCCTTCAACAAGAAGGTCTGATTCTTTTCACTTTTTGGGGTATAGGTGAAGTTTGGAACCTCTCCAGAAATCAGTGCATCTTTGGCTGACTTGAAATCAACCAGTGATTTCGTCCTTATAGTTAATTTTTCGGCATTAACTCTTTTGATTTCGAAATTGGCCAGTTTATTTTCGGCTGCCAATAGCCGAACCATATCTTTCCCGGTTTGTCCGAACACGTTGATTGGCGGAACTTTTTCTGTCTTGTTGGAAGCTTTTTCAGAGCAACCAGCAGATCTGCGGGCTGGTTTTTTCTCCTTATTTTTGTTCTTTAAATATTGAATAAAATTAACGTCATTATCTTGATTAAAATTACCTCCAATGTTTTCTTCGATTTCCATATCTTCGGTTAATCCCTCCAGCGCTGCAAAATAATGTTGGCTCTCGTTGGTGCCACTAGCACTTGGAACTTCTTCTGGAATTGCTTGCTTTGTACTTTTCTTCGGCTTTGTTACCTGTTGCCATTGATTATGTGGCTGCGTCTTTTGAGGCTTCATCCCTTTCTTAAAGAGATCCTTGGGAGACTGTATCTCTTGCCTTAGTTCATCAGTTTCTTTCTGCAATTTAGCCATTTGTTGATTGTCCGCTATTATTTGCAGCTTGCACCCTCCATCTGCGGAGTTTTCTTCGTTATGTTTTCTTTTGGTGATTATCGCCAGTTTCGTATTCGTCGTTTCCCCAGGGTGCCCCAACGGTGGGAAGCAGTCGGGCTTCTCCATACCAGCGGCGAAATTTTTTTTGTGAATTTGTTTTTCGTTACCAATCGAAGTAAAAATATTCGATAGAAATTTCCTGAATCGATTACTTCGACAATGTAAGATTTTTTCCGATAAAAATTAACTTCGGACTAACGTTTTTAAAAAATTAATTTAATTTTTGAAAAATTTTGACAGGAGCAATTTAAAAGACGTCTATACGCAAAGACTACTACGATCCATTCTCTTTTTTTGATATCCTGCTCTGATGTGAAACGTATTCCAGTGAGGGTGCTGTGCATTGATCGGAACAAATGGTAGTCAGAAGGGGCAAGGTCTGGGCTATAAGGTGGGTGGGGTAAAACTTCCCATCCACTGTTTTCCAAATAGTTCTTAACCGGAAAAGCAACGTGGGGCCGAGCGTTGTCATGATGGAAAATTATTGCCTCGTGTCTGGTCGCATATTCCAGGCGTTTTTCGGCTACTGCTCTCTTCAAACGGATTAATTGTGCTCGGTTGCCTGCTCCATTGATGGTTTCACCTGGTTTTAGCCGCTCATAATACAGCACGCCCTTCTGATCCCACCAAATACAGAGCGTTACCTTCGCGCCATGGATATTCGGCTTTGCCGGATTTCACATATGATTTTTTGCGCTTGGGGTTGTCGTAATGGATCCATTTTTCATCACCAGTAACAATCCGATGCAAAAATGACTTCTTTTTGATGAGTTCCAGCAGCATTTCGGACATGCAAAACCGCCTTTCGACGTCTCTCGGCTTGAGTTCATGTGGAACCCGATTTCCTTGCTTTTGAATATATCCAGCTGCTTTTAAACGTTTTAAAATGGCTGTTTGAGTGACACCTAAAGATTCTGCGAGCTCTTCTTGTGTTTGGCAACAATCTTCATCGAGTAATACTTCCAGTTCTTCATCTTCAAACTTTTTTGGCTGCCCAGGACGTTCATCGTCTTTCAAGCTAAAATCACTTTTGGCAGGTTCGCTCAACTAGAGCATGCTCTTCATAAACCACCACCAAAATACGATGACTTTCGGCAGCAGTTTTCTTCATATAAAAGTAATGAAGAAGAATCCCCTGCAAAAACACTTTTTCAGGAACAAAATTCGTCATATTTGAGTGAACAAAATTATTGTTTTTAACGCTTCAAATGAATGGCATACACTGAAAAGACGTACAATGACAGTAGCTTTCTAACGTAGGTTCAGAATATTGGGACGATGTAATATTATACAAGTTACGTCATCTCTTAGCAAACCGCACGAATTAAGTTATAGAGCCAATATTAACATTAATAGTTAAAAAACACAACGAAAGAGTATAAGGTAGGTGACCCAAATAAGGCCTATGTTTGCGCACTATCTAAGCTTTTGTTAAATGAAATAATTGCGGGTTCTCCAATTATGTGAACGGCACTTAACAGAGGATTACCTGGGTCTCCAACAATCTTTGATGCTATCACAATCCACTCAATAATGCTTTCAATTTACTGAACACATGTGCAGAATGACTGGGTATTCGTTATTGGAGGTTCGGGTAGTTCGCGTTTTCACTATTTGCGTTTTCACTATTTGCGTTTTCCGGAGTAATTTTATTTTTAGCGGAGTTCACGATTTTACTATTTTACGTTTTCCGGAGCCGATTCATTCGCGACGCACGCCATGCGTTTTCATGCTTGACTGACTTGAACTTTTTCACAGTTGAGGTTTCAAACCTTTGTCCGTTCAATGGTTTGATTGGATGTTGTTTCCAGCGGTGCTCCAATTCACTCAGAGGGAAAATGAATATTTGGAAGGGAAAGGTAATAAATGGATATTTGGAAGGGAAAGGTAATAAATGGAGGTCATTATTACGGCTTAAACAGCCTACCTTAATCTTTTTTAATCTAACTAGCGGGTTTATAATAACAATGCACTGGTAATTTAAAATACTTATATTTATTTATTGAACTTTGTAATAAATCAAGCAAAATTACTTTAGAAACAAAAATCACACTTTTTAGTCCAGTCAAATCAGTCCTTAAAATAGAAGTAAGGTTACAAAAATTCCCATAGAGCTAAAAATTGGTATGAATGTTCAAAATACTATTATAAATGAATTGTGAAAAGTCCCCATCAGTCCCGCGTGTGGAAAAATTTTTATTGATGATGAAAGTTTGCAAAAATAGGTTTTGCGCGTTTTTCAGCTAAACGGTGAGTTTTACAGCAAAAATAGTTCAGACAAAAATTGTAGATCATCTGATTCTCTACAAAAAATGTATACGACTTTTTTTTCATAAGTATTGCCATTTCCGTGATAAAGCGGTTGAAAGAATTGAAAAAATATTTTATTCGTAATACGTTTCCACACCACCTATGTGGTAGTATGCTTGGCGGTTTTTTTTAACGTGGTGTCCCCGGTAGGCCTATTCCACGATCTATTGTGATCCTATTGGATTCAAATTGAGTATTGAAAATGATAAAAGCTGTGTAAATTATGTAATATATAAATGAAAAAAAAATTTTGAAAAATTATTCGTCGGATTCATAATAATCCAATGGGACTTCTAGTGTACTATCTTCGTTTTCTTCATCTTCTTTTTCTTCATCTTCCTGCTGGATACAAATATGTTCTTAAAGTGCTGCATCATATGTCTCATCACTGATATCGTAATTATCCTCATCTAGTATCGATGCAACATTGGAGCACGACTGTCCTTGACAATCTTTTTTACAGCCGCATTTAGCATTGCAACCTTTTTTTGCAATTGCAAAAGATGGTGTTAAGGGGTTTTTCTGGTGCAGGTGGGAGTAACGTATGAATTGGTTCCAATGCATTGTCAACTAACTTCCAACCCCAGTCTTCTGGATCCATTTTATTACAAAGCCACACTTAAACTTGATAATATACCCGGAATAGATGTTTTTGAGCAGCAGCAGAGGTTGGGGGAAGACAAGCTAATTGCACTTGTTTTTTATTATAATTTTTTTTTGCAAAAGATAAATATCGGAGTTTATCCAAGCAGGTAACTTTGTTGGAGCTCCATAGAAAGCAGAAAGCGAATTCCATTCGTGATTATAACTTCTGGAGTAGAGTTGTTATCTTTAAAAACTTCAGCACAATTAATTAAGTTTTGTTTCTCGAACAGTTTCAAAACCGTTAATTAGCCCCTCTTGAAAAGCGCTGATGTTGTATCGCAGCCAGTTATTGCGTGTGGCAAAAGTATATGATTTTGGCATTTTGGAAAATCACAGAAACTTTTTGATGAATATTTATTTATTTATTTATATATTCAAACTATTTTACAGATCCTTGAACCCAATTACAAAATACGTAATGAAATATAATATAATATAATACATGCGAATAAACAAAGTTATATTAAGAAATAAAGAACAAGAATATAAAATACTAATAAACTATTGGAAGCTAAGCAGAATATTATGCAATTTGCTTTTAAAAGCGTTTACGGAATGAGGTAGAGGACCCAGCTGGAGCTCATTGTAACAACGTGATACGCGTACTAAAATTGAATAAAAATAAATATCGGTACGAGCAAAGGGCACAAAGAATATGTCAGTTGAAACGCGTCCTTGAGGTGGGACGCATTTAAAGCCTTTCACGAAGGTTAGATGAAAGAATACCGTGATATAATTTAAATAAGCAGCACAGGTCTAAGAATTCTCTCCTATTTTTGAGTGATGGAATGCTTAGGATCTGTAAACGCTCATCGTAGGAGCTGTAAGTGAGGTTATATTTTTAGAATAGAGATCGTGTGAATTTACGCTGTACATTTTCAACAGCATCCGATAGATTGGTATAGTGAGGAGGTCATACTTGGGAGGCATATTCAAGGATTGACCCGGCTAGAAGTACGAATAGGTGGACGCTGTTTGAAATGCTAAAAGACTTGCAAGAGGATCGCAAAATAAAACCAGTGACACGTGAAGCTCTAGAGGTTATGCATGAAACATGGATGTTAAATTTCAAACCTGGGTCAAATACTACTCTCAAATCTTTAAATTTGTCCACAAGTGCGAGCACTGATCCATCAATCCGGCATTCATATAAAACTGGATGAACTTTGTTGGTGTATCTCATGTGATAACATTTAGAAATGTTTAGAGGAAGTAAATTACCTTGACACCAATTTTGTATATTGTCAAGATCATTTTGGAGGTATAAGCAGTCTTTGCTAGAGTTAATGGGGCGATAAATTTTTAAATCATCAGCGTAAAGGAGACAATTAGAGGACAGGCATTGGGGAAGATTATTAATGAAAATGTTGAATAGTGAAGGGCCTAAAATTGATCCTTGAGGAACACCAGATTTTGGGCTAAATGAGTCCGGCGAAAAAAAAATTTTTCCATGTAACGGTGCAGGAGCGATGGGATAAGAAGGATAAGATCCAAGAGAGGATAGAGTCGGAAACGCGGAACGATCGGAGCTTGTTAACCAAAAGGCCATGATCAACACTGTCAAAGGCTTTAGCAAAATCGGTGTAAATCACATCGACTTGTTGACTCTTGTCGAAAGCAAGAGAGATGGTACTCGGTAAGTTCTAACAAATTAGTTACTGTCGAACGACTTTTAATGAAGCCATGTTGTTCGTTTGCAAACAGGATACTGATATCATCGTACTTTCTGTTACGCACTTTTCTCTCAAGGAGCTCGCCAAAACAAGACAGCAAAGAAATCGGACGATTGTTCGAAATTTCCCTTTGATCTCGGGACTTATGGATCGGAAAGACGTTAGCATGCTTCCAGACGTCAGGGAAGCAGGAGGAAGAAAGGCTAATATTGAAAATAATTGATAGTGGGGTAGATAATGAAGAAGATAATGACTTAACGAACGGATTTGGTATTCCATCAGGACCCGGACCACCATTAATGTCAAAAGTGAGCAGTACATTTTCAATTTCCGATGCAGAGGTCACGATAGAATGCATAATAGGGGAAGGAGAAGGACACGATGAGTACATAGTGTGGTTCGAAACCTTAAATGTGGAGGAAAAAAATTGAGCGAAAAGGTCACAGATAGGTTGCCCATCAGAAGCTTGGCAATTACGCCATGAAAAGAGATTATGAATATGGGATGTTGTTTTCAGAGAATGAATGTATGTCCAAAAGGGCTTAGGACTATTAGATTGCAGTGATGTTTCAATCATATAACAATAAGATCGCATTGCGTTCTTAACCGCTTTTTTGGCTTCTTTACGAAGCAGTCGGTAGTTGGTGAGGTCAGTGTTAGAGTTTGAATAATGAAGTTTTTTGCGCGCCTAGTCCTTCAAATAGAGAGCGTCTGAGACTTCAGTGGAAAACCAGCTGGGGCTGTTTTTCCGAGGGGATCGGCAGATAAGCACATGGTTTGCAATTATGCTACTGAGATTCTCATAGAAAGTTGATAGCGCTGAATTAACATCTATCTTCTATAGCAATATATTTTCGATTGCTGCTGAGTCTTTCCCGTTTTGAAAAAATAAATATTTTTTACTCAAGGCCAATGCGACTAAATGAAAATAGGGGCGGAGTTTTTAACGCTCATTTATATTCTAAGAATTTTATAATTTGTATGTATCAGACATAGGGACTCATATGTTTACTCGTATAACGGTTCAAAAATGCATATAAAAGTCCATTAACGTGCATATTACGAATAAAATATTTTCTTTTTATTCTTTCAACCGCTATATCACGGAAATGGCAACACATGATAAAAAGGGTGGATAAATTTTTTGTAGAAAATCGGATGGTCTACAAATTTTGTCTGGACTATTTTTGCTGTAAAACTCACCGTTTAGCTGAAAAACGTGTAAAACCTTTTTTTGCAAACTTTCACCATCAATAAAAATTTTTGCATAGGGACTTTTCACAATTCATTTATAATAGTATTCTGAACATTTATACCAATTTTTAGCTCTATGGGAATTTTTGTAACCTTCAAAGTCTTATTTGACTGGACTATTTGTGAACATAAATGAATAAAATGTCACTTTGGCCTTATTGGGAACCCTGTGTCTTAATAAAGCCTTAATAAAAACAAGTAAACATTCAACTTCTTAATGAATACAAAACGTTGTCAATACTTATATTAAATCTAATGAGATCCCATTAATTACTTTTGATCATTTTAGATCAGATTTAACGAGTTTCTCATCTTGCACAAGTGCTATATTAATCAGCCTTTTTCATCTTTTTTTTTAAACAATTCTCTGGACAGTAAAATATTTTATCAGCGGGTGTGAGTCCAACACACACCTCATGATACCAAACGCCACAAGTAAGACATTGTCGCATATCATCAACTCGATCTTCTTTAGAAGCTGGACAGTACCAAGAAGGTTTACTATCGTGACGTTTTGGCCTAGATTCCGTAAGCTTATCTGCTGTCAAAGAAGTAGTCTTCACTGAGGTTCGCTTTCGCGTTGCAGCAACTGCGGGTTGTGCCGATGTACAGCTAGTAACTGACGCTGATTTTGGTGTCTTTGTGTTAATCTTTATCATGGATGAAGTACCAGGAACATCTTCTACTCTTGACGATGTTACAGTTATCTGTGATGTGGAATTCGTAGCACTGTCACCAAACAAATTTTTTGTTACCTCTTGAGGCCTGTAATTCAGAAACTTCTTGCGTGGAGCAGTCGCTACAACTTTAAACTTAGTAGTTGGTAAAAATTCATGAATCGCACATGTGGTTGATTGATTGTTTATCTTCTGTGGGGTTCCAGCATTCAGATTGTTTTTTGAGATCAAGGACAGTGGCAAATTCTCAGTATCTGTGCCTGACCCATCTGAATCTTCCACATTTGCAGTTGAAATCTCTTGTTTCTCCGATTCATTAGATAAGACAGCAATATTCTCACTGTGTGTAGGATTTGGAAGTTCTGACAACGCAGAGGGCTCAAACGCCTCTTCAGAAATAGCATCTGGGATGTAACCCTGTCGCGCTAAACTCACTCAAGATATTGGTAATAGTCATACATTTCGGCCATACTTGTGAGAGAATGACGTTAAACCTTGTCTTGTTAAGGGTTCGTTCGGGACGCTGAGTGACGTATTTAATCAACTCTTGGTCCCAATGGTGCTCAAAAGAACGATAAATAGATTTATCCGTGGGCTGTAACTCGTGCGTGGTATTTGACGGAAGACAATAAAAAGTAATGCCACATTTCTCAGCTTCCTCGATAATAGTAAAGTCCAGGTGGCGTTTTGCACCATCAAATATGAAGAGACATAGCCCCAATGTTCTGTATTTATGCAAATGATTAATAAACTGTATCAAAGTTTCTGTCGTCATATTTCCTTTTAGCGTCATCTTCACCAGAAAGCCTGGAGCTAAATTGTCTTGAAATTCTGGCTTAGTCTCTTGCCTTTGAACAATATCATTGGCGGAATAGCTGATCCTATAGCATTTCCGCAGCCTACCACAGTCACACTTTCAGCATGCTCATTCGCTATTTGATAACCTCTTTTCCTCCCTTTGGTTGTCAAAACTGCCAGCTGATGGTGCAAAGATATGCGACGATTTTTTTCATCGATGGTTTAAATGCTTTCAGGTTTATGTTCAATTCCAAGTTTATCCAGCACAGTTTTGTATTTAGAAAAGTAATCGATTCATCATCTGTGCTTTACGACGTGCTAATTCAAGGTGTCATTTGAAAAATAACCTCAACCATTTCTTCCCCGCGGCGTTTTTGGCATCATTGAAAGTGTTTGGAATTTCCTTAATTTTACAGAATGAAAAAGCCTGTACGCGCAACATCTTTGATGTCGACGGCTCTTCAACATCAGCCAAACGTATGATTCTTCTGAAAAGTCCAGCTTCTTGTTCCGTAGTAAAAACAGCCGACCAACCTAGCTTTCGTGTAGTCGACCCACTCGCTAAATGGTTGCGTAGTGCTCTTCTTGGGATGTTGTATCTGGCTGCAGCAGCATTTGTAGAAAATCTACCCCATTCTACCATTTTAACAGCGTTTTCCATCTGTTGCGAAGTCCATTGAGCCCTTTTTTCCTTGTGATAGAAGCTGGTGGTTCGTTTTCCATAATGTTAATGAAAACAAGGGTTTACTATTTTAGTGTGATATTTTTCTAACTGACATAAGACATTGTCCTAATAAGACCTGTACCTGTGCCGTTATAAGGCCTAAACATTTTTTTGTAGGCTTTATTAGGGCATGGCACATGTATAAGCAAAACAACAATTATATGGAATTCACCGATATTACAGCTTTTTCGGTCATGTGAGGAGGTGGCTACACGTATAATTATCCTATAGGCAAAACGCAGCATACCGTGTATTAATAAAAATAAAAATACTTACTGCTTACTCTGCTAGAATTTTACAAAAACAAGCGTGCGCTCCGCGTCGTTGTTTGTTTTTGACTGCAGGTTCCAACACACTCGCAGCATGGGTCATTTGCTGTGCTTGTGGGTGTTAATTTATGTACACGCACACATCTACAAAGATTGGCAGCCATTTGGAATCGTGAAGTGGGACATTCAAAAAATAGGCCTTATTAAGACAAAGGCTTTATTTGGGTCACCCACCTAACTTTGAGTTTTCAACTAATATGCATCAACTTAATTCTAAAAAATGTTATCAAAAAACCTTTAACTAATCTTCACAATACTCTTTTACAATATTCCTAACCTGCATGTTAATCTTATCTCTAGTTACTTAAAATGACTTACACAAAAAAATTACATTGACAATTAAGGAGCAATAATGAGTTGCAAGAAAAATAAAAATGAAAAACTAACGAATAACCACAAACGACCACGAATAATGTAGTAATTACCATTTAGCCACCAAAACCTGGACTCTTCTATCTCAGCTCAACTAGCCTCAACATACCTTACAAATGAGTATCTCCATTGAAACCGTTGATCCCACAAGCTGAAATTTGAACGATATTCTATATTCTAATTGGTGGCTCGGCTATATATGTAGATATAAAATTGAGGCAAGATTAGAATCAACAATATGCCGACTCACGAAGAGATCGTAGCAATCTTTGCGTACAGACGTGCTTTGAATCGCTCCTGTCAAAAGCGTTCAAAAAATTTAGTTAATTGTTTTTAAAACGTCAGTCCGAAGTTAATTTTTATCAGAAAAAGCTTATATTGTCAAAGCAATTGACTCAGGAAATTTCTATTGAATATTATTTTACTTCGACTAGTAAAGAAAAGCGAAGAACCCAAGGAAACTTCAGGACCGCTGGCGTGGAGGAACCCGACGGCTTCCTACCGTTAGGGCAACCTGGGGAAACGAAGAATACGAAACTGGCGATAATCAACAAGAGAAAACATAACGAAGGAAACTCCGCAGATGGCGGATGCAAGTGGTAAATAATAGCAGGCAATCAACAAATAATCAAACTGCAAAAAGAAAATGATGAACTAAGGCTAGAGGTACAGTCCCTCAAAGAACTTTTCAAGAGAGGGATGAAGCCTCAAAAGACGCAACCGCCAAATCAAGTAAAACAGGTAACAAAGGCGAGAAAAAGTGCAAAGCAAGCAATTCCAGAAGAAGTTCTAAGTGCTGGTGGCACCAACGAGAGTAAAAAATATTTTGCTATTGAGGTATTAACCGAAGAACTGGAAGTTAAAGCAAAGATCGAAGGTAATTCAGATCAAGGTAATGATATAAATTTTAGTCACTATTCAAAAATAAAAATAAGGGCTGGTTTCTTACCAGCCCGAAGCTCTGCTGGTTCCTCTGAAAAAGCTTTCCGCCAGTTAACGTGTTCGGACAAAGCGGAAAAGATATGGTTCAGCTATTGGCAGGCGAAATTAACTAACCAATTTTGAGATCAAAAGAGTTTATGCCGAAAAATTTAATATTATAACGAAATCACTAGCTGATTTCAAGTCAGCCAAAGATGTACTGAGTTTTGGGAAAGTGAAAAAACAGACCTTTTTGCTGAAGGGTTCGGACTGCGGAGAGGATACGGTCGATCTTCTTCAGATGCTCATAGAAGCTGCAGCAAAAACGAAGAATCTACCGCTTCACCTGGTACAATTTACAAATAAAAGCAGCCCAAGTGCCCTTCAATAAATAAGGTACTTGAATTTCAGAGTGGTGAGTTGGGAACGCGTTCAGAAAAGAGATGTCAACTGTATTACCGGTGTCGAAGATTTGGTCATTCGGCTGCCAACTGCGCCATGCACTATCGGTGTGTCAAACGCAAAGACTTTCATGCTCCCAGTGAGTGCAAATTGACTCAAACGGAGCTTAAAGAAAAATTATACTGCGTTAACTGTGGTGTTTTTGGTCATCCAGCATCATATCGAGGATACTTCCGACATCAAGATGCATAAGTTTAATTTGTTTCAAAGCAAACCCAAGTGCGCCGCAGTGTCATACCTTCCAACTTCGTCAAGCCCGAAGTACCACCTACACTCGCCGCAAGAGGACCAGCAGAAAATGCTGCAAATAATGTAGGTGATGTCAGTGGCACTAATGAGCTACTTCTTAAAATTTACCAGCAACTTAATTTTTTATCGGCGCGAATCAATAAACAGAGATTCAAAAATTATCTTTGTTTTTCAGCACCTAGCTCTTTCAAATGCCCCAAAATAACTTGTCATCCAGTCACTTCCCATGGAAAGGCTGCGCCTCATCTCGATCAATGTCAACTCTATTGCTACTCTAAAACTGTGTGACTATCTTCTTGGATTTATTGTTAAGCAAAAGCCTGACATCACGCTTCTCACTGGAACCCACCTATATTCATGGCACTACACGGCATTCAAAGATTTTGAGTTCGTGAGAAACGATAGAGTAAACGGTGATGGTATAGGTGGCACCGGAATATTGGTTAGAAGACCCTTTTGTTTCCAAAGTATTGAAAAAGCCGAATTCAAAAACTTTGAATCTCTTGAAGTGTCCGTTATCAAGATTTCACTGCCAGGTGGAGATAACCTCTTGGTAATCTCTGCCTATGTAGCTGGTCGAAATGTTCTCAAGTTCAAGAAGGAGCTCAATTCCTTGTTTGAAATACTCGAATTGAACAGGCTGCATAGTTATTACAATATTTTTGCCGTCGACCTGAATGCCTAACATAAATCATGGCTGAACGCTCCCAATAATATAAAAGGTGAATTCCTGAAATCGTGGATAACAGAGAACCAAATAGAATATAGCTGTAATCTATATGGGTTGGAGCTCCAAACATACCCAAGGACAAATTCATATTTGGACCTCTGCATTGCTGACGCAAGACTTGAATTCAGCATTGATACTTCTCAACGGAAAGTGCAGGTGCTTCCTTGAGATATTGACCATAACGCAATCGTAATGGAAATCAATCGTCGAAGGGATGATGTCTTCCTCATTCCAGTTTAACATGAAAATCATCGTTTGACTTTCAAAAGAACGGATTGGGGAAAGTTTCAAAAGAAGTTTAATCGAGAGTACCGGAAGCAATGTCATCCTTCTGATGATTGCAACGCTTGCTCAATGTTTCCTTATGACAGGAATTCAACTAACGACGAAATAGATCTCTATTTGACGAAGTTAGAGAAGTTGATGAGGGAAACGATTGAGAAAGTAGTTTCCAAGATTAAACACCCAAACAATATGGAAGGATATGATACACCAACCATTGGAAGGTTGAAAAAATTGAAAAGCCTTCTTCTCACACTCGTCAACAATATTTACTGGCGGTTTTTGGACTACACCCATCCCTCGTTGTCTTTGTTGAAACTAAACCTGAAGAATGTCCGGAACTTAATCCGTTCATACTTCAGGAACGAGGTCAGCAATCAATGAGCGGAAAAACTGAGGAGTATGAGTCCACAGGACCCAGATGGTGTTTTCGCAAAAGTGAATAACATATTCCGTAAGAAGTCTCGAGTGAAGGTATCGAATCGTAAAGTCGCTAGTGATGAGATAAATCTTTTCGATAAGACTGGTATCGAAATTGATAGTATGACTCCAGATAGAAATGGAAACAGGATTATCTATGATGGATTGCAGAAACTTGCCCTGATTGGAACTCATTTTGAATTGGTTTATCTACCAAACCCTGAGAAAGGGAATCAAATATTTCCAGAGGTTGTCGAGGCAAAAGTTTCCGACTTCAAATCAAGCCTGAACGGTGAATCACTTCATTGCAATAAAAGATTAACATCTAACCTCATACCGAGCATGAATCTTATTGATTATTTTGTCAGCTTTGAAGACTTGTGTTTCATATTTGGCAGGATAAACAATAAGAAATCTTGTGGTATCGAGGGTGATCCAAATATAGTTCTCCGACATTTGCCTGGGGTTGCTATTAGGAATTATTGCATATTGTTCAACAACATGTTGAGCAATGCATATTTCCCAAATGAGTAGAAAAAGGCTGAGGTATTTCCGATCTTGAAGAAAGGAAAAGAACCTTCGAGGCCGAAAAGCTATCGCCCAATCAGCTTGCTGCCTAACATCAGCAAGATGTTCGAGGTGATGTATTTTTTTCGTGTTAGGGAGCTAAATGCCTATTTACGCGCAGAGTGTGGGACTCCAATGCTCGCAAGAAGGCGACTGGACAACCCATTATAGACCTCTCCTGTCAACCTCAGAGCTTTGCCAGGGACCGTTTGACTTATTACTTCGGGCCAGGTCTCGTTTTGTTACGCCGTGAGGCGCCTTCAAGCTGGGGGATCCCTCTTCTAGGAGGAGGGGAGAGGGGGACAGGAAGTGACAGACAAGCAATCCCCAGGCCCAACGTGATTTTAAAGAATGCACTAAATGCCCAAATTGAGGAAAATGAGTTGATGCCGAGTTGCTAATTTGGTTTTCGTGCCAAGCATTCGGCCATACGTGCGATATTGAAAGTAACCTCAGACATCTGTTGGAAACTAAGCAACAGAGAATGTGTTGGAGGGTGTCTCATTGATATAGAGAAAGCCTTCGAAACGGTGTGATTAGATGGACTAGTTTTTAAAATCATTCAGGATAGGCTCCCCAGACACCTTGTCGGCAGGATGTACAATATGTCATACGGGAAATCACTTGTTGTAACTGGTTGAAATCTAACAACAATGTGCGACTTCAAGCTCTTGAATGGTCTACAGCAGGGAACAGTTACTGCGCCTTTGTTTTTCTCAATATTCATTGGCAAGCTATTGAACAGCTTCAATTTTAACGCGACGATTGGTAGCGTTTGCTGATGATCTGATTATCTATATGTTACGGTATACCGAAAAGCTACAATAATTCAGAGCAAAAAATGTTCAATGATGTGCAATTATACACTGACAATCGGCGAATGAAAATCAATGCGCAGAAATGCGCAACAATTATATTCCGGACAATGCTGCAGGGGGTCGGTCAAGACCTGAAACGTAATTCCACATTACGGCTGGTGAGGGCAGTTCGGAACGGGTTCCACATAAATCCTGTGTTCAATACCCCAGTGTTTATCTCGATCAGTATCTGTACTATACGGAACATGTCAAAATGATGCTCAGTAAATCACAAATTGTAGTCAGGACGCTTTGACGACTCTTTCAGTCCAGATACATTGATCAAAAGGTCAAAGTTATCTGTTACAAGACCCTGGTTAGACCAGTTTTGGCATATCGATGTCAATTCCCGCAAAACCAAAATGCTAGTACAATGGAAAGATTAAGAGTTTTCCAAAGAAAATGTACAGAAAGCCTGAGACGAATTGGAAGCACTTTATATCGAATAGAAAAATTTATCAAACTGCAAACGTGACAAGAGTCTATATCTTCATATTGAAACTTGTTGGGAATCATATGGCAAGATCTATAACTGTGAGTGAAAAGCCTTGGATTTCACAGCCGTTCCACCATATAGACGGGTTTATTGCGAGTTGCCTGGCTACTGGCTTCGTTCTTCCAGAAGCATTCGTGTATTCAGACATGAATCAATATGTTTTTGATTCTGACGGCGTCCGCATCATATATAGACGGGCCACCGATAAGAAGATAAAATAGCCTCCAAATTTGAGTTCACGAGACCAACGATTCCAATGGAAATACTTGTTTGCTAAATCCGTTGGGGCTGAGATGGCGCAATCTAGGTATTGGTGGCTGAACGACAATGTCTGAATTATTCGTGTTTATTTTAAGTTCTGTCGGGGGTGAACCGCTTATGGCTCCGCTGGTTGATAGCGTATAGGCCATCACGTAGACACTTGCGAGTCTCGGCCTCAATGGGGGATCGCCGGGGGTCACCTTGGAGTTTCAGGTGTGATAGTGGCCAGCGTTCAAGTCTGGGTGGCCTGGTTGATCTATTACCCTTGAAACCAAGGGCTGCCTCTAAGAGTATGTTTTGGGGTCTCGGGGTGCTCCGTCGATGACGGGCGTGGGCGCCACTCAACCACCCTTTCGCAAGTCTCCCAAGCTACCGGATGACCTTGGCTGATCTCAGAGGCAATTCAAGATTTACCTGTTCGAATTGAGAAAGCAAATAAAAAGAAACTTAAGACAAATACGTAACACACAGCTCGATGTTATTCACCCACTCCGCTTCCTGATCGATTCAAAGCTCGGCACCTGGAATTCAAGAAGGTGTGAAATATTTATCCACCACGAGCGAGTTCCTGTACACTGTGTTTTCCAATGGAATAAAGCTATAAATCGCGTATTAAATGTTATTTGTGATTTTGAAGAAGAGGACAAAATTAACCAAAAGATTCAATAATAAAACAAAATGTTTCCGAGATAAAATATGGCAATAATGTACTTATGTGAGTATTTTCTTACGCATTGCCGGGTTGACAAAATCCTGCATCCAATCTTTTGCCACAATTATTCACCTGTACTATTCTTTTTCTTGTTGCAACAATCTGCCGATGCTATCCAATCACCAGCCCAGAAAAAAGAAAAATCTCCGCCGTAGTTATCCACCAACATCTTGTCGCCAAACTCTTCCGCAAAATCTCCGGTACTAGGGGAAACCAGAAAGAGGGCTTTTTTTGTTCGCCAGCTTTTTTATTAGTTCGCAGGCAACTACCGGTTTAGCTAAGCTTCTCTCGCTGTTATCACCTCGCCGGCTTGAATTATCCATGCAGCTTTCTCCTCTCACGCTATTGAAGCTCGCCCAACTCAGGGGTTTTTGAATAATCTCTTCTAATCAAAGGCAACAACCATGAAGTTTTGAGGTGCCGAAGAGGAATGTTGTGTAGCTTCATGTTGAAATTCGCCGTAGATAAAACTTTCGCAGCTAGCGATTTCGATGAAGGGGATTAAGGTTGCGTGTTAGTGTTGTGTATGTTGAGTTGAAATTTGCTACACATGAAACTTCTACAGTGAGTGAATGGGGTAATCGTTGTGCAGCATAACTTTCCTGTATCATATATTGCACTTGATTATCACATTGAAATTTTGTACAGCATACTTTCATAAAGTTTTACAAAACTACGGATCATTTAATTGCCACTTCTTTGCTACCCAGGCAGTCCTTTAACTGCAACAATGACATTTTCATTTGTGTGGACTATCTAGTACCTGTGGAAGTTGTCATCGCAGTCTTAATCCATGCAACCATCGTCAGCTTTGTGTGACACAAAAATTTTTCCTAGAAATTTAGCAACCATCAAAGAATGGGAGGACGGACGATTCAATGTGTTTACATATTTTACAAATTTTGTTACTTATTACGTATCATCGCAACATATTCATAGATAGAATAGAACACTTACGCGTATAATCAATTGCAAATTTTCATAGACGCGCAAGATGAAGCAACTGTAAAACGTAAAATAAACATCTACACCAACCATTACTTTTGCCTACACCTCGACGTTTTTCGATCCGAGTCGCGCTTGACAATCTTCCCACATATCTCGACAAGCCTATTCTGGTGGTAACGGAGGTTTTCCTCATCGAGAAAATCTAGCAATTACCTCGCTAGATTGCGTCGCAAAGAAGGCTGCCATTATCAATTTATTTTGTAGTATTATTTATTTTTTGGAAACAATATTTTTTTGATAATGGTAGCGATGGTAGTGGTGAGGCTTATTTTGGTTTAGAAAATAGCAATGTTATAAAGCTGCGTATCAAATTGTTCCGCACTTTTTGGGTTGTTATGTTCATAAAAAATGGTATTTTCTTCGCAAAGGTCTTTTGAGCAGTTCGCCCAGGCGGGCTGCTTGATTACTACAACGTGAAGAAGAACGAACGTTACCTCTCCGCAGTCCAAATCCTTCAATGAAAATGCCTGATTTTTTCAGTTTTCGGGGTATATGTAGGTGGATTGTGGAATCTCCGCGAAATTCAGTGCATCTTTGGCTGAGTTGAGCTCAACCAGTGGTCTCGTTCTAATTGTTAATTTTACAGCATTAAATCTTTTGATCTCGAAATTGGTTAATTTATTTTCGGCTGCCAATAGCCGAACCATATCTTTTCAGTCAGTATGCCCAGGTTTTGCACTGCTAGTTTGGCTTTAACAGATTATTCCCTGATACTTATAGCTCTTACTCAGGAGATTCTTTTCTTTGTCACGATAACCACTCATAATGCCTTGTCTTACAAAATCTTCGCGTTACATACCTCTTCAGGAGTTTTTTTTTTTTAAAATCTATATATTACAATATCAAGTTTTGAATTGCTAGTAGTCAGCCCGTCTAAAATCCACCAATATTCAAAGCTTTAGAGAACCCAGCAAATAAAACTGAATCCTAAAAACCAACAGAAATTTAATTCAATTATTTGAACTCTCCAGAATGCCAAGAATTTTTAAAGTATATTTGTTTAATGTAAACAATAAATTCTTTTATTTCTTTGCAAACTCTGCACATTCCTTTGAATTTGCATGCAAGGTTCACGCGAGTACGTACTGCATACTGCATGCATGAGTATTTACTCCATGCATGCAGTAGATTTGCTTGCATCATTTGCATTCACAATTCTTTCCCACAGAACAATTAGTATGCCACATTCGTTCCTTCATTCTTCTTCCAATTTTACTTATCTTTTATTTCCTAGCAAATATTGAAATAAATACCTAAATCTTCAAATGACATATTCTACAAAATTTTAAATAAAAGCTTTCTTTAGTAGGCGCGAAAATTCTCAGTTTCAGTTGAGTAATTGATTTGGGGCTTCTTAAATGGAGAGTCTAGGAATTATTTTTGGAAACTTGAATTTCAATTGTGACGATGAGTCGTCACAGTCGCGGAAAATTTTTAAATTAGACATTTTTAGATTAGCTTACATCTTATTTGTACGGTGTCTTCTTGTATGTTGCTTGGTTCACACTTGAGAGTAAAATGATTGATGACCAGGTGAGATCTGCTAACATTTTTAAAAAGCGCGTTTAGGAAAAATTGATGGTTATATTCTTGCCTTTAAAGTGAATAAGAAATTTATATGAATTTGAATCATAATCTATATTTTAAGCTGTTATTATTTGTTTTTAATCCATTTCATTTAAAAAGCACAAAACGTATTTTTTGCAATCTCAAGTGTAAATCTACTATCTGTCTGTTGAATTGAACTTGAAATCTTGTCTGCTTAAACGTTTGACAACACACTTGGCACGTTGATCTACAACATAACGTATGCTATGAGAATTGTTAACACATTTTGAAATGTTCTTTTGTCGTCATCAGCGTTGGATCGTTCATTCACTCGTTGCTTCAACATGCACTTGTGAATTCAATATTGCACTGTGTCGATCGCAACAGATCACTAATATGTAATTGCAATTTGCAGGCTGGTTGCAAATTGTTCAACCATTCCGCATATGGTTGCGGCGCTTGTGCTTTATGGCTTTGCTTAGCATACATACGAGTATACGAGTATGTTATGATAGTTATAACCAAATAGGGGAGATTGGGAAGTGGAGTATGTTAATGGGAATGAATAGTCGCATAATGATTGGCGATTTCGATATGGATAAGCATATGCACGTCATTAATTGATTTATATTTGATTTTGGGAGATATCAACTGAGCTATTTTTGGGTAGTAAATATTTAAAAATAATAATAGTAACTCATTAACCCACAAAACTTTTAAGCAAAAATGTCAGAAATTATATTTTTCAATATAATTATACATAATTTGATTCGCTTACACCTCGATATTTTATTTTTACTACTTAACTATTTACTACTTAAAGGTTCTCAGGAAGCACCGTTACGTTACCATGGGAAATGGTCTTTGTGGTCTTGGATAGACCATTACCACGATCGAAACGGGGGCACACCTATATAATGACAATAGTGGACTATGTGAGTAAGTTTCCCTTATTGTTCTCACTCAGGAAGGCATCTGCAACGGAGATATGTTGCTAATTGGAGGAGGGATTATTCCTCCTTTTTGGAGTACCTAGATGGAAAGTGTGAGACAACGGTGTACAATTTCGCAGGAAGGAGCTGCGAGGGTTGGCGGAAAGCTATGGCACCCAAATAAAATTCACGGCACTCTATCACCCCCAAGCGAACCCAGCGGAGTGCGTGAGTCAGGATATCAAACGTATGATACGCTCATACACATCGGAAAATCACCGTAATTGGGATCAAAATCTAGCTAAAATAGCTTGCGCGTTATGGACCTATTGTAATGAGGTTATGAAAGTTTCGCCGTATTTCTATAACTTTTTTTTTTTTTTTTGTGGTAGGGAGGTGAAGGCATTTATGCCCGCCGAGTCTGGCAGTGTGGGACCCCCATGGAGGATACCTTTGGACTACCCACTAAATACCTCCCCTGTCAATCTGAGAACCTAGCCTGGAACCGTTTGACACATTACTTCGGGCCAGGTCTCGTTTTGTTACGCCGTGGGGCGCCTTCAAGCTTGGGAGTCCCTTTCCTAGCGGGAGGGGAGAGGGGAAGAGGAATTGCCAGAAGAGCGATCCCCCAGCCCCAGTGCTTCCGGCTGCTGTGAGTCCCTTTTATATTTTAGGACTGCCCGAGCATAATGTGCCACCTGGTTCCATACTGCCCGAGCATAATGTGCCACCTGGTTCCATATTTCTATAACTTTGAGAGGGAGATGAATACCTATCATGAGGTGTCGAAGCGTCCTCAGGATAGCCAAGGGGCTCAAGAACTAGAATTCGGGGCGGGAAGATGAAACAATTCTGAGAAGAGATTCGAAAGTGGATGGTAGAGGCCTCAAAACAAAACAAAGCTCGATATAAGCTACGCAAACGAGATATACGTTATGAATTGGGAGACTGTGCTTGGAGGAGGAACTTCCCGGTGTCAGATGCATCGAAATTTTATTCCACTAAACTGGCCCCAGAATACTTAGGACCATTCTGGGTAGGGGAGAAAATGTCTGGCTGGACTTACCGGCTCAAAGATGCCAAGGCAAAGATGCGGTAACTGGCACGTGAAAGACGAACTCCTACCAGTCCTCGGGAGGTACAAGAAAGAAAACCACTTTCAGCGGGGAGTGAACAAAAATGAATCAGTTAATAATTTCCCTTATATGATAGTAGGCGAGTAAGGTAGTTGTTAGGTTGCACGTTTTTCTAGAGATAAGGTTTGGTGAAGGCTAGTTTTGATTGGTGGTAGTAGCATGCAAGGTAGCATGTTCCCCGGAGGGGGAATGCTGATCGACAAGAGCACTCTTGGACACTAGTATTCTTTGGGGAATTCCGCCTCCACGTACCCGAGCACTCTTGGAGGCTAGCATTCTTTGGGGAGTTCCGCCCCCACGTACCCGAGGAAATTCCCGCAGGGAGAATGCCGGTCGACGAGAGTACTCTTGGAGGCTAGCATTCTTTGGGGAGCGGCGCCCCCAAGGACCCGAGAACATGGGAGGCGCCGTGAAGTTCCCTCCTGGGATGACAGGTAACGACTCTGATTGGATCTGGACTACGCTTTGGACAACGAACTGGAATTGATGCTTTGGGCTGGCAGATTTGATGGTTTGGACCTGGTTACTTGGTACAGTAGCGCCGAGGTGAAACTCGTGTGTGAACGGCTCCAATTTAACTATCATACCGTCTCCGTCCCGGTAAAACCGTGCATGCCTCGAAGTACGTTCGAAGTTCGCACCATTAGGTTGGTGGTGTAGGTTCGGTTGAGACGGACTCCCGATTAGCGCTGGTCTGGCTCTGAGCACTTGTCCCCATAAGGGCTTGTGTCAATCTTCGCATGGCCTCCCTGCTCTGCAAAGATAACCATGGGACCAAAAAGGTGACTAAACAAACGACCGGAGATAGCGGCTCCCTGGCGGCAACCAATGAAACTGGAGCAACCAAAAACAAACAAAAAAGATCAAAAAAATCCAAAAAAAGAAATCAAAAATAATAACAACGATGACGCAACTAGCGATTGCAGCCACGATGTTAACAGTACATCGAGAGCGGTACTAACCATGACAAAAACGACGAATAACACAATGAAAGTGAAGACGGACGAAAAACGGAGATTAGCAGACAGTGTGGTTCAGACTGAGATTCCTGCGGCGTTTGGGCGAAGCAAAAAAATGATGCGAACGCCAGAGCGTCCTATTAAGGGAAAGCGGGAAACTCTGCAGGACACTTCAGGTGTTCGAGCGGTGGAAGATAGTATAAAGAGCATCGAAAATTCGATGGTCACTGCTGCGATCGTTACCGAAGCGACCGATGCAAGGGTCGCAAATCCCTACATAGTAAAGAAACATCCTGAAGCCAATGAGGAGATTACGGCACGAAAAGCAATGAGTGACCAGACAAATAAAGCGACGTTGTGCGATTGCACCGCCAACGTCGGGGTGGGTGAGCGATACAAAAGGGTGAGCGATACAAAAGGTAGGTGGACCGCACGCCTTATTGGTGATCTGAGGCCGTGGCTCAATCGAAGGCATGGTGAGACTGACTTCTATCTAACTCAGCTACTGAGTGGACATGGATACTTTCGGTCTTACCTGCACAAGATTGGTAAGTCACGGTCTGCTGACTGCATATTCTGTGCTGGAGAGGTCGATGATGCCTACCACACATTTTTTGTATGCAAGAGGTGGGAAAGGCAGTGCGGTGACCTCATTGAAGAAATGGGAGATCTCTCTCCGGATGAACTCACTGGAGAGATGCTCATATCCGTTGACAAATGGAACTGTGTGGCACATTACGCTCGGGCAGTCCTTAAGATAAAAAGGAAAATATATGAGCGCCTGGAGGCGTCCAGGGTGGAGGGGTCTCTTTTCTAGGAATCCCTCTCCCTTCCCCTCCTTCCGTTGGAAAAGGGATCCCTGTAGCCCGGTGGCGCCTAAACGTGTAGAGAAATGAGGCTTAGCCCGAAGTAATGTGTCAAACGGCTCCAGGCTAGGTTCTCAGATTGACAGGGGAGGTGTTCAGTGGGTAGTCCAAAGGTATCCTCCATGGGAGTCCCACACTGCCAGACTCGGCGGGCGTAAATGCCTTCACCTCCCTACTACAAAAAAAAAAAACGTCGAAAATGTGGTAGAAGTTCAGCATTCGGAAACGGAACGCGATAGCCTCTCCCAAGGATGGTTGTAAAATACAATTGCCGCCCAGCAATACGAAGAAGAAAGGCTATTCTGAAAAGCGGGAGATATTATCAAAAGAATACAATCTGCATGCGACTCCCCAAAAATCAGCAAAGCAGTAAAGGTTGGGCTCCTTGAACCAGAAGAACTCCTAGATCGCATAGGGTACTATTGGAGGAGCTGGTTAAAGGCCGAAGACGAACAGAAAGCTAAAGAGCCGCTTGAGGTGAAATCTAAAGGCGATATGCAGATAGCTCCAGCATTAAAAGTCAATAAAAGAATGGCATCTAGCCCAATCGAAGGAGATCGGGATAAAAGAAGGAAGGAAGAGGCACTTCATGGGCGCGGAGCACCAGATCATGGGTTCCAGATAGTGTTAAAAAAAGGAGCGAAAAAAGCTCCTTCAAAAAGTGCCAAAAAGTAAAGTTCGCACAGACGTCCAATCAGAAAAGGACCTGATTCAAAAGAGGAGAGCTCGTAAAGCCCCAAGCTGGCCGATCTTACGCGGAGGTACTGCGGGACATTAGGGGAAACGTAAGGCCCGAAGACACCAATACTACCATTAAAGTATTACGACCAACGTGGTTGGGCCACATACTGGTCAAATTCGGAGCAAAGGCCGGCAATAGGGAAGCATTCTGCGACGCAGTAAAGAAAGTCCTCGGCAAAAGCGCAACTATAGCCTCGCTTGTACCGATGGCAACGATCGAAATATAAGACCTGACCGAGGTAGTAGAGGCCATCAAAAAGGAGTTCCATAGCGTGGGAAGGATCAAAGCAAGACTGACACCAGGAAACAACAGGGGACAACGCATGGCCATAGTCGACTTGACTGAAAAGGACGCCGAACAATTCCTGAACAAGGGCAAAGTACGAATAGGGTGGGTTGTCTGTAGGATACGGCGAAGAGCAACGCCTCTTCAATGTTTCAAATGCCTTGGTTATTGTCACACAACACAAGTATGCAAAAGACCCGGTAGGAGTTCCCTGTATTACAAATGCGGTGAAATGGGACATGAAAGAAAAGAGTGTACGAAGGAGGCACACTGTATTCTTTGCAAGGATGCTGATCCAAAACTTGATTTTGGACACGTCTTGGGATCAGGAAAATGCCGAGTGTTCCAGGCCAAGGCAAAATCAGAACTCAGATGACTCGAATCCTGCAGCTAAACCTACAACGCAGTTCAACCGCCCAAAATTTGCCTGAGCAGTTTTCGAGGGACATGAAAGCCGACTTCTTGCTGCTGAGTGAGCAAAACCATAATAAAAGTCCTGAATTATGGTATCCTGACGAAACTAGTACTGCCGCCATCTGGGTTCAGAACAGTGACTTTCAAGTGGAGAGTTGTGAACGGGGGGATGGTTTCGTGTGGGTTCGGTGCTCAGGGACCACCTTCTTAAGTGTGTACCTCACGCCTAACGAATCGATATCATCTTTCCAAGCCAAGCTTAATGCTCTGGAGGGCGCTGTCTCGAACGCAGAGGGCAAAGTGCTCGTTGGGGGCGACTTCAACGCTAAAGCAATCGAATGGGGCATGCCTCGAACGGATCCGTGGCGAAAACGAACCCCGGAAATGGCAGCCAGGACGGCGCTCGTCGTAGTAAACTCCGGAAATATGCTGACTTTCCGCTATATTGGCTGTTATTGAACCATACTGGACGTGACAATTGCCTCGCATTCCTTGGTACGGAGGATACACAATTTGAAAGTATTTGAGGAATACTCAGCCAGTGGTCATCAGTGCATTCTGCTTGAGATAAGTGATGTTGCCTTCCGACGTCCCAGCTCTCGGCTTTCTACAACTGAATGGAACATCGGAAGAATGGACGTCGAGAGGTTCGTTGGGGTGCACACAGCAGGTGAGCCGCTGCAGGGAGCTTCGGAGGGGACGGAAGAACTGGCAGCTCAAGACGTGGTGAACTCTACTATGAACATCATCACGACTGCTTGCTGCACTTCTATGCCCCACCGGAAACCCTGGAACGGCAAGCCCCCAGTATACTGGTGGTCAACTGGAACCGCTGAAAAGCGAAGGGAGTGTCACAAGCTTCGACGTGAGGCTCAACGGGTGCGGAACCGTCACGAGGCATGCAACTGGGTGGCAGCATATAAGTCGGCCAGGAAATGCTTTCACAAATTAATCAACAATAACAAGGCTCGCTGCTGGCAAGACCTAGTGGAAAATGTGAACAAGGATCCGCGCGGCCTTGGCTACAAGCTAGTTATGCGGAAGCTTGGTGCCCTACAGAAGTCTTGTATACATGACGCGGAAAAGATGGACGCGATAGTGCGGGGACTCTTCCCTGCCCATCCCATCCGCATTGACGCTGTCCATGGCGAAACAGCAGTCGAGTGTCCACTCTTCACACAGTCGGAACGCTTGCCTACGGGACGGAGTTTTCCCGGCGCGATGGACGGTGGTGAGGCTCGTGCTGATCAGTAAGGGGGAGGGAAATCCCGAATCGCCGTCTAGATACTGCCCGTTATGCATGCTCGACATGGCTGGGAAAGTGCTAGAGAAACTCATCAAAGGAAGACTCACTGACGCGATTCGTGCTGCTGGGGACCTATCTCCTTGGCAGTACGGCTTTAAAGCAGGACATTCTTCCATTGATGCGATTGCAGAGGTGGTGAACGCGGTCCAAAAGGCAGAGGCATATAGTCGCACCAAGCGACGGATCATCCTGTTGGTGACACTCGACGTCAGGAACGCTTTCAACACCGCTAGATGGGTGGATATTCTGGATACGCTTGAAAACTCTTTTCAAGTTCCAGAATATCTAATGCGGCTTTTGAGGAACTACCTAAAGGAACGAAGCCTACTCTACGACACGACACAGGGCCAACAAAGGATGGGAATTACATCGGGTGTTGCCCAGGGATCTATCCTTGGTCCGGACCTGTGGAACGTGTCTTACAACGGGCTACTGAGACTTGAGATGCCAGATGAGTCGCGCTTGGTCGGCTATGCGGATGATGTTGCGGCTCTGGTCGCTGGACGCACCGTTGAACAGGCGAAACTTAGGCTAGGTATGCTAATGCGCCGAGTGAGGGACTTGATGACTGCTCGCGGGTTCAGTATAACACTGGAGAAAACCGAAGTGATCATCTTGACAAAAAAGAAAATCCCTAGAGTAAGGATGATCAGTATTGAAGATATACAAATCGAATCGAAGCCAGCGGTGAAGTACCTGGGGCTACTGATTGACTCGAAGATGAGTTTCTCTGAGCAAATCAGGGCAACGGCTGAGAAGGCCGCTTCGGGAATATCGGCTCTGAGTCGACTTTTTGCCAACGTGGGGGATCCAGCCCATCAAGAAGACGCCTCTTGATGAGTGCTGTAGGGTCAATGCTACTGTACGGAGCAGAAGCAAGGGGCGACGCTCTCAGTAAGGAGGTATACCGAAAACGTTTGGCACAGGTACAGAGAAGAGGAGTACTGAGAATTGCATCTTTGTATCCGACAGTCTCTGAACCGGTGGTGAGAGTTTTTGCAGGCATAATGCCTGTCGCCCTACTTGCTAGAGAGCGCCGCGCTATTTACCTGCGCCGAAACGAGGATGTGAGGGAGATGGTTGTCACCGATGGGAGACAGCGCTCGCTCAACGATTGGCAGCAGTCTTGGGTAAATTGCACGAAGGGAAGGTGGAGTGCGCACCTCATCAGTTTCTTTGAAATTTACAGTGGGAAGGTTTTTGATTTACTATCGGACAAACATAAACTACGGGTTCTCGGAGACGGCAAACAGCAAGTTTAAGGCATTGATTTGCTTGAAAAAGTGGTAGATAATACAGATGAAGTTTTGAAATTGATTCAGCATGGAAACAGTGCTCGAACAACAGGGCAGACTCTGCCAATTCAAATTCATCACGTTTCCAATTTCCTAGATTGTGCTGCGGCCAAATTCGGTATCAAATTCTTTTTAATAGTCTTTCGTACAATTTTTCTTGAATTTAACTTTCTTCGGCTTCTTTGGATTTCCTTTTACGGGACTTTTGTATTTCAAGTTTTGTTTGTTCGATTATTTCCTTCAATGTGCTAAGCATTGGACCGGTTGATGTCAATTTTTTGGCGTCCTTCCGATCAATCCGTTGTGCACGATTTTTGACTGCCCTTCTCTGTACATCAAATTTCAACTTGAAATTTATTAAAGTCACGAAAGCTTACTGTGCGAATTTTGACATAGGTCGTTGCAGAGCGTATGGTCAAATCAACGAAATAACGTTGCACACCAGTTTATCAGTTAATATATGATCATATTGCATAGGAAAGCAACGACGGTTCACTTAAATTTCGCTTTAATTTGATCAAAATTTAAAATCATTAGTAGCCAACACAAAACATGGAAATATGCTTTGGAACTTCTACGACACAAATAAGTAGTGAAAACGCTAACGACAATCTCACTTCTCTGCTACTTTTCACTTGACTTCCTCGCCGTCACAAGCACTCTCATTTGACATGGCACTTGATTAACACACGATTTTCTTTTTAGTTCGCTCAATACACATCGACGTCAGTGGCGTAGGATGTAGAGATCTGTCAGACAACTTTATCAGCTGGTTAGGACATTTCAATATAGGGGCGACAGATCTCGGCGCAATATCGATGCGCGGGATCGAGGTTAAAAACAGCTTTTCACGCAATCGTATGTAACTTTGCAGAAAGTCAATCGATCATGGTCAAATATTCACTAAATCCAGTTTAAAACATGTATGGTATGAATTAAATCTAGATGATTGCTGTTGTTAAGAGTTAACTATTCAATACAAATAGCCCATCATGGAAATAAATACGATTACTCTCAATCGTGAGCCATTCCTCAAACAGAATAATTATTTAAACATGACTTTTCATCCGCGGCGTTTGTAATTAAATACAACTTTTCACGTCACCGTATGTAACTTTGTGGTAATTTAAGCGGCCAAGGCAAAATATTCACTCGATCCATTTCAAAATGGCGGCTGATCCGGTTGGGAGGGTCGAGGGGGCACCACCTCCATCTGGATGCCCTACTCTTATTTGTATGCCATAAGAATTGTCGTCCTCTTAAGTTCGTCTGTCTTCCCCAGGTCCAGTTTGTCCGTTGAGCCGCTAACTTCCTTTGACCCTTTTCAACTTCGGTCGACATTTCTTTGATCCTCGAAATTGGTGGATGCAAAATTTGTTTGTAGTGGGTCCTTGTGCTGGGGAAAAGAACCCGCCCCATGACACCGCAACGCTAGCCTGCCAGTGCATTCACGTGTCCCCAAACAAGGCCAATCTCAGCGGATCCCAACATCCTCTTTCACCACAGATCTTTCCTCTAGCCGGAGGAGAGAAGAAAAGAGGAACTGCTAGACAAAAGATCCCCCAGCCCCGACGTCCCCGGCTGCTATGAGTCCCTTTTATCTTTTAGGACTGCCCGAACATAATGTTTCTCATTGTTCCATTTGTCAACTGATCCAAGCTTCACTGCAATCACACTATCCGGAGTGAGCGCTCCCGTCTCCCTGCAGAGGTCCCTTTGCAGCCTGTCCCATTTGGCGCACGCAAAACATGTGTGGCAGGCATTGCCTTCCTATCCTGGGCAAAACCAACAATCCGCGGGTCGCGACTTACCAATCTTGTGCAGGCAAGCCTGAAAACACCCATGACAGCTCGAAAGCTGGGTCAGGTAGAAGTTGGTCTCAGCATGCCTTCGATTTAACCGATGGGGCCCGCCGTCCACCTTTCCTTCGTGCAATTCACCCGAGACTGCTGCCAATCGTCGAATGGGCGTTGTCTTTCCACACAGGCAACCGTCTTCCTAGTGTCCCTATTTCGACACTAGCGCGGCGCGCTCTATAGAGTACAGAGCAACAGGTATCACGCCTGCAATAACTCTAACCGCTGAATCAGAGACTGTTAGCTATGAAGATGCAATCCTCAGTGCTTCTCTTGCCTCTACCTGTGCCAACCGTTTTCGGTATACCTCCTTACTGAGAGTGTCACCACATATTTCTGCTCTGTACAGTAGGACTGACCCTACAGCACTCATCAAGAGGCGTCTCGTTGATAGGTTGGGCCACCCTACGTTAGCCATAAGTCGACTCAGAGCTGATATGCCTGAAGCAGCCTTCTCAGCTCTTGCCCTGATTCAGAGAAACTCGTCTTTGAGTCGATCAGTAGCCCCAGGTACTTCACCACTAGCTTCGATTCGATTAGTATGTCTCCGATACTGATCCATCCTTTCTGTAGGGAAATTGTTTTTTGTCAAGTTGACCACTTCGGTTTTCTCCAGTGCTAAACTGAATCCGAGCGAAGTTATCCAGTCTCTCACTCAGCGCTTCAGCATACCGAGCGTGAGTTGCGCTTTTCCAGCGACCAGAGCCGCAATATCATCCGCATAGCCGGTCAAGCGCGACTCATCTGGCATCTCTAGTCTCAGTGGGCCTTCGTAAGACAGGCTCTATAGATCTGGACCAAGGACAGATCCTTGGGCAACACCTGATGTAACTTCCATCTTTCGTTGACCCTGTGTCGTAAAGCAGGCTTTGTTCCTGCAGATAGTCCCTCAAAAGCCGCACGAGATGTTCTGGAACCTGAAAAGGGTTTTCCAGCGTATTCAGAGTATCTGCCCATCTAGCGAAGGTGAAGACGTTCTTAGCGTCATGTGTCACCTACAGAACGGTCTGTCGCTTAGTGCGGCTATATGTCTCTGCCTTTTGAACCGCGCTCATCATCTCTGCAATCGCATCAGTGGTGAAACGTCCTGCTCTAAAGACATACTGTTGAGGAGATTGGTCCCCAGCAGCACGAATCGTGTCAGTGAATCTTTCCTTGATGAGTTTCTCTAGCACTTTCCCAGCCGTGTCTAGCATGCATAATGAACGGTCTGCAGATGACGATCCGGGATTTTCCTGGCTGATCGGCACGAGCCTCGCCACCTTCCATTATACCGGGAAAACCCTGTCCCGTAGACAAGCGTTGAATGCACTGAGCAGCAAGTCAGGACAATTGTGATCGACAGGTTCCAACACCTGAGCTGGAACTCCAGCTGGACCTGGAGCCTTCCTCGCATTCAGTGCCTCTTCCAGGTCCGGCTGTGTGACGCTCGATTGTTGTTTCACCGTGGGAAACGCCAACACAGACGTGATGGGCGGGCAAGAGTGCCGACTCCATCTTGTCTATCTTTTCCGCATCACGTATGCAAGGTGCCCGTCGACCCTCAAGCTGTCACAGACCTAGCTTGGAGTCAAGGCTCCATGAATCCTTGTTCACATTGTTCTCTAGATCTTGCCAGCAGAAAATATTGGCTGTTGTTAATCAATTAGCAAAGGAATTTTCTGGCTGACTTATATGCTGCTACCTGGTTGCATGCCAGGTCACGGTTCCGTTCACGTTGAACCTCAGACGGAAGCTTGTGACACTCCCTTCACTTTACAAAAATTGTATGTCGACCTGAGTACACTGGGGGCTTGCCGTGCCGGGATTTTCAATGGGGCATAGAAGCATTGCAAGCAGTCGTGATGATGCTCATAGTTAAATTCACCACATCTTGAGCTGGCAGTTCTTCCGTCCCCTGCGAATCACCCTGCCATTAGCAACTCGATGAACCTCTCGACGTCCATCCTTCCGATGTTCCACCCAATCGTAGAAATTAGAGAGCACGGAAGTCGGGAGACAACATCAATGATCTCAAGCAGAATGCACTGATGATCATTGGTTGAACAGTCCTCTGATACTCTGCATTGTGTATCCTCCATACTAAGGACTCTGAGGCGAATATCACGTCCGCTATTGTTCCTTCGTAGCCAATATGGTGAAAAGTCGGCGTATCTTTGTTATTTAGTATGGCGAGTGCTGCCCTGGCCGCGGTTTCTAGGATTTGTTTTCCCCACGGATATTTTTGAGGCATGCCCCATTTGATTGCTTTAGCATTGATTGCTTTAGCATTGAATTGCGTTCGAGACAGCGCCCTCCAATGCATTGAACTTAGCATGGAAAGATGATATCGATTCATTCAGCGTTAGATACACACTAAAGAAGGTGGTCCCTGAACACCGAACCCACACGAACCCACCCCTCCTTCCAGAGCTCTCTGCCTCGAAATCAATGTTCCGAACCGAAATGGTGGTAGAACCAGTTTCATCAGAATACCATGATACCGAACTTTTATCATGGTGTTGCTCACTCAGCAGTATACGTCGGTTTTCATGTCCTTCGAAAACTGCTCGAGCAGGTTTCGGGCGGTTGAACTGTGGTGTACGTTTAGCTGCAGGATGCGGGTCGTCCAAGCTCTGATTTTGCTTAGCTAAGGCTTTCTGAAAAACCCGACATTTTCTTGATCAGCATCCTTACAAATGATACGGTGTGCCTCATTTGTACACTCTTTTATTTTGTGTCCCATTTTGCCGCATTTGTAATACTCCTATCAGGTCGTTTAAATACTTGGGTGGTATAACCATAGCCAAGGCACTTGAATCATTGAAGAGGTACTGCTATTCGCCGTTGGCTGCAGACAACCCACCCTATTTTTTCTCTGCTCGTATTCAGAAATTATTCGGCGTCCTGTTCGGTCCATTCAAGAATGGCCATGCATTGCTCCCTATAGTTTTCTGGTTTCAGCCTCACTTTGATCCTGCCCATGCTAGGGAACTCCCTTTTGCTGGCCTCTTCTACCTCGGTCAGGTCCGTGACGCAGTCAGTAACTCTTATTTCGATCATTGTCATTGGCTCGAGTGAGGCTATAGTTGCACTTTCGCCGAGAAACTTCTTTACTGCGCCGCAGAGTGCTTCTCTATTGTTCGCTTCTGCTCTGAATGTGACCAGTATGTGGGCTGGCTGCGCTGTTCGTACTGTTTGAATAGCAGTTTTGGTGTCTTCGTGCCTTACATTTCCCCTGATATCTCGCAGCACTTCTGCGTAGGATTAGCCATTTTGGGGTTTTACAAGCAGTGCATGCTACCGCGTTATTTTTCGGGGCTTTTTTCTCTCCTGTTATAACTTCGTTGATGTAGCTTATAATTTTTCTCGATTTCATTCGACGGACTAGCTAGAGGACCATTTCTTCTTCTTTCAGCATAGATGCATTAATAAGACCAAATGGCATTACATTATATTCGAAATAACGATGGTGAGTGACGGAAGCGGTGTATTGGCGGGATTCCTCCTCCAAAGGAATCTGATTGTAGCCCAATAAAAGGTCAAGCGTCGTGAAATATTTATTCCCTGCAATGTACGATAACTGCTATTCAATGGTGGGCATTAGAAACGGTTTTTTTTTAATTAGAGCATTAATCGCTCTAAAATCTACATAAAGCCGATCTTCTCCGTTTTGTTTCTTCACCAAAACAATCGGTGATGAATAGGCAGAACTACTTTTACGGATTATATTGTTAGCTAGAAGTTCAGTTATAATCTCCTCAACCTTATCTCGCGTTACCTAAGGAATGAACTAGTTTGTCGGAGTTCAGTCTTATATTCATTGTTTCGCTAAAACATTGACTCGTTCCTGCGAAATTTTTTGCAAAACGATCTTGAAATTCAGCAACAACATTTCATCTTTCTCTTGCGTGCCCGATTTCGTGACACGTCGAGCATCGATCTCGTGGCTGTAGTCATTATTTGATTTTAATAATTTTATTTTATTTTATTTACGCCATTTTACAGATTCATGAATCCGATTACAAAATAGGTAATGAGACAAAAACAAAGTGAGCAACTTGAAATAGAAAAAAAAACTAGAATATAAAATACTAATAAACTATTGGAAGCTAAGGAGAATATTATCTAATATGCTTTTAGAGGCATTTAAGGAATGTGGCAGGGGACCCAGCTGGACCTCGTAACGACGTGGTACGCGTACTAAAAACGAATAAAAATAGATTTCGGTACGAGCAAAGGGCACAATGAATATGTCAGTTGAACGCGTTCTTGAGGTGGGACGTATATATAGCCTGTCCTGAAGGTAGGATGAAAGAATACCGTGATATAATTTAAATAAGCAACACAGGTCTAAGGATTCTCTCCTTTTTTTTGAGTTATGGACACTTAACGGAGTTATGCCCGGGTCTCCAGCAATTTTAGCACAAACGTCTTGAAGAATTCCCACGAGCTGACTCAAGCATCAGTTTCGTCGAAGAAGTTGTTAAATTCGGCTGAGGATTTTTCGGTATTCGATTCTCATTAGAGGATTGCGGTAATAACATTACAGCAGACTTCCGGCTGTTAGCTTCATATTACCTTAGACAACTCAACAGTTCATTCACTATTGCAAAATTCAAACACCCGATTGCATTTTGTATTTGAAGATCATTTGGTCCTTTGCGTATGTATCTGATAACCGCCGCGTCACTTAATCCTGCTTTTCTGCCTTCCACGAAATTTTATAAAAGTATTCTATCACTGTTTGATTCGGCTGTTTAATAATTTTCGTCATTCGGTAGTGTACATCAGTCTGATTTTCCACGCACACACAAACTCGGATTCAAAACAATGCGCGGACTCCTCAAAATTTTCAAAAACGTTGTTTCTCGAGTCCATCTACAGCTTGCCTGGGCCAAGAACTTTAGCCTGAACCTTAAACAAGCGATTTTCTCGTTCCACGAGTACACTGACAAAAAAGTTCGTATGCGCTGAATAAAATGACGCGCCTTTAGAGACATGACCGATGTCGGATCGAACTCAGTCAAAATTTCTATAATGTCTCGCAGATTATGATTCAAAATTTTCTGTTCACTCGGTTTACCAGTTGGAATTGATTTCAGCGGATTTGATTCAATATTTTTTCCTCAAAAACATGCGCGGCACTCACGA
Source organism: Odontomyia ornata (assembly GCA_963969285.1). NCBI lineage: Eukaryota > Metazoa > Arthropoda > Insecta > Diptera > Stratiomyidae > Odontomyia > Odontomyia ornata. Next base: position 89,038,378 of record OZ017742.1, read on the forward strand.
TATTTTGCACCTGCGTAGCTAGATCTCGCACTGATACAGTTCATTCCTGTACACTTACACGCAGGTGCGACACTTCCGAGGTATTGACTGTTTCGTCTACTTCAAGACAATCACCACCAATTTCTGCTATTAATCGTATAATTAACTCATTTTTATTGGTGCTTGTCGACAAGTCATGCGCATGAAGTTGTTATTTCAATTTTGAGTTTGACAATGTGTCAATGCGGTATGTCTGCATTTCGTAACCAAAAAAAACGAAACAAAACGAGGCAGGCAATCGCCTAAACTTCGTACACTCACATTACCAATCAAAACGAGTATTTTTGCGGTTCTCTTTGTCCCTTAAACGAAAAACGCATGTACCAACACGTCGCACACACATACGTCGATTACGAATAATGTACTTGTTTTTTCATGGGGAAATGTATGCATGCCCTGGAACGTCGCGCGCGTATATCCAAATAGGTTACCGAACAATGAAAATTACGAAAAATACATGAAAAAATAAGATAATTTATTCGTTCGATGGCGATACTTTTTACGGTTTTCTCGATATTTTATTTTGATTACCACCCCACGTTTGAACTGTTAACATGGCATAAGTGAAGACAAATAAAACTCTGATTAACTTCTACCCGGTATCGCCAAATCCCTCCATAAGGAGACAACTATAACTTCTTTAAATACCATTCAATTTTTGTGAAACTTTCAGGACAGGTCAATCTTATAAATAGCCTTTCGTGCATTGAATTTTTTTTTGAATTTAAGGGTATCATCAAGGTTTTAATCAGTAAAAATTAAAATTGATAAATCATACTATTACTAACAAAGTTGAAAAAATTTCGACTTGTCACGTAATTTTTGTTGTCGGTCTTATACATGCCTATATTCATGATTTTTTCTCAGATTTTTCTAATGAAAGGTGTCCAATCGCCAGGGGGGGTACGTGAAAAATTCGTACACTTCCCCTTTCTCTGCCCCCACGGTACCGATAAGACAATTTCAAGACTCGTTTTGAAAAGATCTCATTGGGACCTTTTCAACGCCACCTCTTTCGACTATCAATTATGAAATTTTTTTTGAAGGGTCACCTCCCTATTTGGAGAGACTCCCTTTAAAACCCTTTGAACAAAAATTTTCACCTTGAACTTGCAAGAAGCCACCATTTCTGACACAAAGTTTCATGGCTGTGGCTGTTATATGTAGTTTCGGAGAAAAACTACTGTGACATACAGACGGATGGACGGACAGAGGTCATGATGTCAATAGGATCTTGTATTTTAGTATAAGACCCTAAAAAGTGAAATAAGTAAGTGTCTGAAATAAATAAATTAATTAATGAATGCATATATAAATACTTATATAAAAACATAGAAAAATAAATATGTAAATAAATTGATAATTAAAATAAATAGTCCTCCAATTCCGAAATCCGAGCTGCGATGAACTGTCTTCGTCGATCAGATCCGACCAGCATTTCCTCGGTTTCCTCACTGTTATCCGCCCTTCAGTTCTTCCAACGAATAACTTTTTGGCTATCCGTTGTTCATTCATACGATTCACGTGGCCAGGCCATTGCAGCTTCCTGACATGCTGCTCAGCACATTCAACGCTTGCCTACAGGACGGGCGTTTCCGGTACAATGGAAGGTGGCAAGGCTCGTGCTGATAAGCAAGGGGAAGGGAAATCCCAAATCGCCATTTGCATACCGCCCGTTATGCATGCTTGACACGACTGGGGAAGTGCTAGAGAAACTCATCAAGGGAAGACTCACTGACGCGATTCGTGCTGCTGGGGACCTATCGCTGGAAACCCCTTTTCAAGTTCCAGAATATCTAATGCGGTTTTAAGGGACTACCTGAAGGACCAAAGCTTTCTCTACGATACGACACAGGGCCAACGAAGGATGGAAATTACATCGCGTGTTGCCCAGGGATCTATCCTTAGTCCAGACCTGTGGAACATGCCTTACGACGGTCTACTGAGACTGGACATGCCAGATGAGTTGCGCTTGGTCGGCTATGCGGATGATCTTGCGGCTCCGTTCGCTGGACGCACCGTTGAACAAGCGCAATTTAGGCTAGGTATGCTAACGTGCCGAGTGAGGGACTGGATGACTGCTCGCAGATTCAGTTTAGCACTGGAGAAAATCGAAAATCGAAGAATTTTTCTGAGCAAATCAAGGCAACGGCTGAGAAGGCTGCTTCAGGAGTATCGGCTCTGAGTCGACTTATGGCCAACGTAGGGGGACCCAGCCCATCAAGAAGATGCTTCTTGATGAGTGCTACTGTACGGAGCAGAGGTATGGCTCTCAGTAAGGAGGTTTACCGAAAACGCCAGGCACAGGTACAGGGAAGAGAAGCACTGAGGATTGCATCTTTGTATCCGACAGTGTCTGATTCGGCGGTGAAAGTTATTGCAGGCGTGAAACCTGTCGGCCTCCTTGCTAGAGAGCGCCGCTCTATTTATCTGCGTCGAAGCAAGGATGTGAGGGAGATGATTGTCCGTGAAGAGAGACAGCGCTCACTCAACGATTGACAGCAGTCGTGGGTGAATTGCACGAATGGTATGTGGGTTGCGTGCCTCATCCCGGATGTAAGAGCGTGGCTAAATCGAAGGCATGGTGAGACTGACTTCTACCTGATGCAGCTTTTGAGTGGGCATGGGTGTTTCCAGTCTTACCTGAACAAAGTTGGTAGGTCACGGTCCCCCGATTGTCGGTATTGCCCAGGAGAGGAAGACAATGCCTGCCACACATTTTTTGCGTGCATAAAATGGGACAGGCTGCGAAGAGCTCTCTGCAGGGAGACGGGAGAGCTCATCCCGGATAATATAGTCGCGGTGATGCTCGAATCGGTTGACAGATGGAACCATGTGGCACATTATGCTCGTGCAGTCCTAAAAATTAAAAAGGACTCGCAGCTGCTGAGGGTGTTGGGGCTTGGGGATCGCTTGCCTGGCACTTCCTCTTCCCCTCTCCTCTATCCCCTCCCACTAGAAGAGCGATCCTCAAGCTTGGAAGTGCCTCGCGGCGTAACAAAACGAGACCTGGCCAGAAGTTATGTGTCCAACGGTTCCAGGCTAGGTTCTCAGGTTGACAGGTTAGGTGTTTAGTGGGTAGTCCGGTCGCTTTCTTGCGAGTATGGGAGTCCCACATTGTAAATGGGCAAATACCTCCCTACCACAAAAAAAAACTGAGCTTACGCAGTTTTACAGTTTTTGCGACTTCTGGCTCGTCAAAAATTTCATACAACTCATGATTGTATCGAATGTGCCATTTATCCCCGTCTAGTTTCGCTCCAATTGTTCACCTCAGAACTCATCTTTCGAAGGCGTTCAATATATTTGGGGATGCTTGAGATAGGGCCCACGTTTCACACGCATAGCATAGCACACATCTTATCACGGATTTGTATACTTACAGCTTTGTTTTCCTGTGTATGCAGCTAGTCTTCAAGAACATCAACACTGAATAAAATACTTTATTTGCGAGCTGTATCCTTCGGGGTGTCTCGTCTCTTTCATTGCCGGTTCTCGTTGTTTTGATGCTTAATCAAGCTGATGCCAAAGAGAACCTTTTTTGTAACAGCCTTCATCACTCTGCAATTAATATTGAGATTTTCACTTCTGACGGTTCTAACCCTATTTCATACAATAAATCAGTTGTATACGACTTTCGCAATGCTGATTATGAAAGTATCAATAATCATCTTTTCGCTGTTGATTGGACTAGTACACTTTCGACGGTAGATTTAGAAGAAGCATTTTCCTGTTATTATCAAATAAAAAGAGATGTTGTCTGAACGTTGGTTAAAAAGTGATCTTAGATGTTTACGAAATCAAAGAAACAAATATTATAGAATTATCGAAAGCAAGAAAGATGTCAGCAATGATATTAAATCAAAATATAATGAGCTTGCAAATGAATTTCAAAAAATTTGATTGCTGAAAATATTATTAAAGACACAAAAAAGTTCTTTGATTTAGTAAATATCAAGCGGAAGACTCAAGGCTGCCCTCCATCTATGTTTTTCAAGGATTCTGTTTCTTGTTCTTCAGAGCAATTCTGCGAGTTTTGTGCAAATTACTATAAAAAAGTTTATTGTAATCCTGAGAACCCATCAAATCCCGTTTCGGAAATGGTTCCAACGGCATTGATTAACGACGTTTCAATTTCTGAGGAAGAAATTGCTCATACGATTGGCATTTTGGATGCCAATAAGGGACCTGGGCCCGATCTTATTCCTCCTAGTTTTCTAATCCAGTGCAAAGAACAATTAACCAGGCGATTCTCCATCATTTTCAACAAATCACTCTCTAGTGGCATCTTTCCTTCTTACTGGAAATCTTCTTACTTAATACCAATCCATAAGAAGAATGAGAAACGGTGTATTCAAAATTATAGAGGTATTGCCATATTATCATCCATTCCAAAGCTTTTTGAACAAATACTTTGCAACAAGATCTCCCCTATTATAGGACCGCGGCATAATACAGAGCAGCATGAGTTCAGAAAAAATAGATCTACTACCACCAATCTCCTAATCATGACATCAAGTATTCTGTGTGAGATGGAAAAGGGTCTCCAGATTGATGCAGTATATACCAATTTGAGCAAAGCATTTGATCGTGTAAATCATGAAGTTCTGATTAGCAAGCTCCGTAATTTTTGAATTCCTGGCCGTTTACTCAGTTGGATCCATTCTATCTTAAAGACCGCACTCAAGTTGTCAAATTTCGAAGATGGTTATCGAAACAAATTCAGGTCCTCTCTGGAGTTCCACAAGGAAGTCATCTTGGGCCTCTTTCGTTTAATATCTTCATACCTGATCTCTCAACAGTTTTACATGATGTAAGTCATCTTTATTATGCGGATGACCTTAAAGCTTACCACGTCATATCATCTCTAACCGATATGATGTTTCTCCTGTTCAAGCTTAACACTCTCTCGGAATGGTGTTACAACAACCATCTCTCTCTAAACTTGGAAAAATGCTGCCAGGTGATAAGTTTTTCAAGAAAACGGAGCCTTCTTCTGCTTGACTATCACATCAACAACACAACACTTAGTAGAGTCCATAGCATGGTGAACCTTGGTGTTGTTCTGGGCCAAAAGCTTCGTTTTAAACTTCAGTATGATGGAGTTGTATCCAGGACTAATAATATGCTAGGATTCATCAAACGAAGAGCTAAAGAATTCGAGAATATTTGGGTTACTAAATAACTATATGTCTCATTAGTATGCTCTATTCTTGAATATGCCAGCCTGTTTTTGATATTCACGCTGACAGGTGAGAATCGGTCCAGAAATAATTTCTTCTTTTTTCCTTCAGATCCCTTTACGACCCTAGAAACGTCCACAGCCTACCATCATATAACTATCAGCTACATTTGCTAAATATGCCATCACTAGATTCTAGGAGAATAATGATGCTTGTATGTCTAGCATTCGATGTTCTCAGAGACAATATTAAAGTTCAGTATATAACAAAAAAAAAAAATACTCTGGACGAAACCTCAAGAATCACAAGACTTTCACCAACCCTTACCGTAGATCGCCATCACACTACTTATGCAGACAATGAGCCAACAAACTGTGTCCGTCCACTCACCTATGATACATTCTGAATTTAAACCAGTATGTAACATAACTGAACGGGCTTATAGACCGTTCGAAAAACCACTCGAAACAAATCTCGTTGCTACCACCGGAATTCGAACCAGGAACCTTCGGCTAACGCAGCGAGCACTCTAACCACTACACCACCCAGAGTTATTAACATAGTTACTGAGCATAATGTACGTTCACATCGTGCCAAACATCAACTAAATTTTTTAAATTGTGTATTAAAACTACGACTAAATTATTTTCACAGTCCATTTACCAAATACACATGTCTCCTCTATTAAATTTTAAAGTAATGTGATAACTAATAATCAATTATAAAGAAAAACTCCAACTTATTGAATTACTCTGAATCACTTGCATTCAATGACCCAGAAAATTCCTTAGATTTATATATCGACTTGCTCAACTCAACTCAACACTTTATTATTGACGCTTGACTGATTTATAAAGTTCTGTAAATAAATGCTAAATATAAAATATTATTTTCATTTCACTTTCAGATTCAAGTTTGTGCAGTGAAGCGGTCACGGTCCTGCCGTCGTCGTTGTCATCCTCACTACCTCCCAGCGTGAGGTGTGAACGACGCGTATCAACGTCATATCAATGTGTTCTTCCCACTGGATCCACTTAATGTAACGTGTTCGGTATAAATTGAAAGAGTTGAAAAATAAATAAAATTCAAATCGCCCAATTTCCACTGCGAAATCGCCGAAGCCAGTCATGCAACTCGACTCCCATTCATTTGCAATTTCATTGCAAATTTCGGTCTAAATAAATTCGGGACGAGATATATTATCCGGACAAGTGTGTTGTGCTGACAAAATATTCGTACAACAAAACCTCATCCAACTACCACCAAACCGACACAGACCTACGTACTTATAAATAAAAAACAAAAATTGTATAAATATTTCTCGGGTCTAATTGGAATTAGCACTAAAACGAAATACGGAATAAAAATTCTGTAGTAATTGCTTTATCGATTTCGGAACACGATAGAGTGTGACGATAGTGTTATAATTCGCGTTAGTGTATTGTGTGTGTTGTCTCTTGATTGGCTTAGGGAGATAGTGAGTGATTACAGTTAGTGTGGTGCAGTAGCACAGCCGCAACAACAGGTGGAGAGAGAGGTGTTTCCAGATAATATTGATTTGTTGTCGATACTTACAAGTGCGACAACGTCTACCTGAGGAGAAAGAAAAGCGCGGGAAGATGCCGGAACGCTTTAAGGTAACGAAAGCGGAGACGGAAAGTCTGCCGCTCCCAGGCGATCATGTGGACGAGGAAGCCGTAACTGGAAAGCTTCTACCAGATAAACAAGGTAAGAAAATGAACTATAACTGCTTTTCGGTTATTAAAATGCAATTAATCATAAGTGGGTATGTGGTTAATAAAAATTGATTTTCTTAATATGCTGGTAAATCGTAAATTTACGTTTTTGCTTTGTATGAATTAATATTTTAATGGGGAACTTTCAACAAATTATAACCAGGCGAGCATTATCAATTTCAACTTAATATTTTTTTCCAAATTACCCACACAACAGTAAAATTATTTTACAAAGCCCTAATAAGGAAAGGCAATTGATAAAGTAGAACAAAAATTAATTCAAAAACAGTACACTTGATGGCAAAATGTACTAGTTACCTTAATAAACATCACTTTGTACTTATCGGCTGATGATATGGCTTTTAAAGGAAATTCTGATAAACTTCATACTCCTAATAATGGAAAGTTCTTAGGAACTGTTCAACTCCTAGAAAAATTTGATCTTGTTATGCAAAACCACGTGACACTCGCGACAAATCGGAATATCTCAGATCATTATTCTGGAAAAACTATTCAGAATGAACTGATCAGTTTACTTGCTGAGAAAGTTAATTCGACAATCACATCTCAAGCTCAAAAAGCTAAGTATTTTTCTATAATTGCCGATTGTACACCAGATATTTCCAGGAAGGAACAATTTTCTTTGTCTCTAAGATTTTTTGATATATCAAGCGATAATGTAGAAACAACGGAACATATTCTATAATTTATTTGTATACATGATTCCACGGGCGCAGGTCTAACCAAAACTATACTCGAGGTTCTAAGTGAATTCGGACGTGATATTAAAAACTAACGAGGCCAAGGATATGAAAGTGGGGCAAAAATGATGGGGTTCAAAAAATAAACTTGAATATCAACCCTCTTGCTACATACAGAGGTGGCCAAAAGTGATCGGACAATACAAGAAACAAGCAATAAAATACTTTTACGAGCATAAGCTTTGAAATGAAATAAAAATTTTTCCCTTATATAAAAGTCACTTGTATTCTCAATTAATTGCACAAAAAAATAAAACAGAAATAAAAAGACTTTCACAAGAAAATTAACAACTAATTCAAATTCCCATTGCATCAAGTGGACAAAAGTAATCGGACGTTCAATTGTAATACTTTTCTTTCTGATGATTCCATTAGAACATAGGCTTTTAATATCTAGTTGCGTATCCTTTTTGTTTTATAACTTCTGTTAACCTATTGGGCATAGACTGTACCAACTTACGGGTAACGTCCGGAGTAATGTTGTCCCATTCTTCTAATAACACCGTCTTCAGTTGACTTTTATTAGTAATGTGATGGTTCCTTATTTTTTTATCCAGATGATCCCAAAGATGTTCGATGGGATTTAGGTCTGGGGATTACGGTGGTGTTTTTAATTGACCAGGAGTGTTGAAAAGGAGCCACATACGAACATCATGAGCTGTATGCTTTGGGTCATTATCTTGCTGGAACAAATAATGACCATCAAGACCCAATTTTTGTGCACTTTTTTTCAAATTTTCTTTCAAAATCGACAAGTAATCTAGTTTGTCCATAGGTTCGTCAATGAAAACAAGTTCTCCTACACCGTTGGCAGCCATGCAACCCCAGACGATTACACAGCCACCTCCGTGTTTTACTGTATGTTGAATGTTTTTGGGATGAAGCTCACTATTTTGAGTTCTCCACACCAACAACCTGCCGTCGGAGTGGTAGATATTAAACTTACTCTCATCAGAGAATATTATACGAGTCCAAAAGTCGAGCGGCTTGCTTTTAAATTCTTTTGCAAAGCATAATCTTTTCTTCTTATTAACTTTGCTAATTAGTGGTTTCTTTCGAGGTACTCTCGCTTGATAACCAGCACGGCTGAGAGCTCTACGAATAGTCCGGGCACTAACATTGGTACCATTTACATCTGCTAATTGATCCCTAATACTTCTGGACGTTGTAGTCGGATTCTTTTTAACAATTCTTAAGATTTTTCGTGCGTCTGTCTCTGTTAGTTTACATGGTCGACCACTCCTAATTTCGTTTTCCACCTGATTATTTTTTCTGAACCGTTTCACGATATCGAAAACTGTCGAACGACTTCTTCCAATTATTTTTGATATTTCAGAAAAGGACTTATTCTCTTTATACAACTTTATTATAACTTTTCTTTCATGTATACAGGTTTCTTTGCGATTCTTAGCCATGTTTAACTTTCTTCACTTAAAACTGACAAGTAAATGACTGATATCAGAAAAACACATATCAACATATAATTAGGGGAATTCCCTTTTAAACTCGGAAATGAAAAGAAAAGAATTGCTCCAAACATCAATGACTAATTTCACACTTTTCAAAATGTCCGATTACTTTTGTCCACTTGATGCAATGTGAATTTGAATTAGTTGTTAATTTTCTTGTGAAAATCTTTTTATTTCTGTTTTATTTTTTTGTGCAATTAATTGAGAATACAAGTGACTTTTATATAAGGGAAAAATTTTTATTTCATTTCAAAGCTTATGCTCGTAAAAGTATTTTATTGCTTGTTTCTTGTATTGTCCGATCACTTTTGGCCACCTCTGTATGTGCCTTGTGGTTGTCATAATCGTCAGTCACAGTACAGAATTTTCTTCATGCAGAAAGCTCCGAAAAACTGGAATGCAACTAAAATTCAGGAGACCATTGAAAACGACCTTATGATCAAAGGTTGCAAAGTTGAAATTATGCCTCAGAAGAACAAACGTAAGCCCCGATTCAAAGTTTTCATTCCATCGAGATATGCCTGGTTGTTCTCCAACATGATGAAAAGAAGCGGTAGCTACTCCTGGAATGGTATGGTATTTAAGCAGTGGAGAACCATTAGCAGCTCAATATCGCCTAATTTTAGCTTTAAATACCAAAAAGTATGTACATCCACTAATCTTTCTAATTGTACTAATCAAACTTTACCCATGATTATTTCTGAACTATCCTTAACACCTAACTCATTGCAAGGTACTGCTGTTATTACAAATAAGGTAGCATTGGCAACACAAGACGGCTCTACCAATAGTAGCATGTCACATAAAATAGTTAACTTAGAGTCGAACGATGACCAAAATGTCTCCAAATCCATTGAAACCCTCGCCATGGCGGAGAAATCCTCTCAACCACAATCAAAATATAAAAATTTCATCCGTGGCGAGGTTCAAGTATCATCTTCTTTGGGCTCAATACACCTTCCCCAGTCTGTTCCCCAAGATAGCAGTAAATCCTTTTTAGACCCGCTTTGCCCACCATCAGTAAAGGCCACGATCAACTCTGGAGTTGATTTAGAAAATAGGTATCTATTGTCGAGATTCAGAGATCACAAAATCTATGAATGTGTACGACTCTTTTTGGCATACATGCATAAAGCGCCCGATACAACATGTATTGATGGAAAAACAAAGACTAGTCTCAAGGTCATAATATAAAGAGAAGGTCTCCCTGTGGATTTTGATTCTCTTCGAGGGATGTATTTTCGCTTCCATGAAGAGCTGGGAGTCACGGCAGATCAAGCGAAAAAGATCTTGAAATATTTGCGTCGTATGTAAGTTCGAACTACATCTCCTCACTTCAAAGGACTAGGGAACAAAACAACAAATTTTTTCGTCCCCAATAAGAAGCCTGTTCAGCAAAGCCTCAAATTATTTTACCACAATTGCAGTGGTATCCGTTCGAAATTAAACCAATTATTCCTTGACGCAAAATCTTGCCATTTTAAAATTCTATCTCTGACAGAAACTTGGCTAAATGATGCACATAAAAATGAAGAGATTCTTGACAGTGATTGGACCATCTTTAGAGACGATCGAGACTTTCGCAGCACTGGAAAATCAAGAAGAGGTGGTGTGTTAGTTGCAGTTCAGAACTCCCTATTAAGTGAGCTCATAAGCACCACTTCATATACATTATTCCAGCATAGAGTGGTTCATATATCTACAAATAAGCTTAGCCTCTATCTTGGCGTGTACTATGTCCCTCCAAATTCTTCCGAAACCGTCTACAACGAAGTCATCGAAACCATTTCTTCTCTAACAGCATCTATTAAAGAAGATGATATAATAATTATCCCTGGCGACTTTAATCGACCGAATCTGAAATTCGTAAATGACGAAGTCGATAATCGTCTTCTCCCAATCAATCTTCTTGACAGTCAGGATTTTAATTTGATGAGCACTTTTTATGGCAACGATTTGCAGCAAATCGCTCCGAAACCCAACCAAAATGGAAATTGGTTAGACCTAATTTTTACTAACGCATATGACGATGTAGTGGTCAATCAAACTGATGACAAAGAGAACCTTTTTCGTAACAGCCTGCATCACTCTGCACTTAATATTGATATTTCCACTCCTGACATTTCTAACCCTATTTCATACAATGAATCAATTGTATACGACTTTCACAATGCTGATTATGAAAGTATCAATAAACATCTTGTCTCTGTTGATTGGATTGGTACACTTTCGACGTTAGATCTTGAAGAAGCGTTATCCTGTTTTCATCAAATAACTCTTGACGCCGTCGAAAAGTATGTACCTAAAATTAAGAAAAAAGATAAACTGTCTGAACCTTGGTTAAATGGTGATCTTAGATATTTACGAAATCAAAGGAACAAATATTATAGAATGATCAAAAGCAAGAAAGATGTCAGCAATGATATTAAATCAAAATATAATAAGCTTGCCAATGAATTTCAAACAGAATCTCGAGAAGCATATGAAGTATATGTTAATTTGATCGGTGAAAATATTATTAAAGACCCAAAAAAGTTCTTTGATTTTGTAAATATCAAGCGTAAGACTCAAGGCTACCCTTCATCTTTGTTTTTCAAGGATTCAGTTTCGTGTTCCCCAGAGCAAATTTGTGAGTTTTTTGCAAATTACTTTCAAGAAGTTTATTGTAACCCTGAGAACCCATTAAATCCCGCTTCGGAAATGGCTCCAACGACATTGATTAACGAAGTTTCAATTTCTGAGGAAGAAATTGCTCATGCGATTACCAATTTGGATGCCAATAAGGGACCTGGGCCCGATCTTATTCCTCCTAGTTTTCTTATCCAATGCAAAGACCAATTAACCAGGCCATTCTCCATCATTTTCAATAAATCACTCTCTAGTGGCATCTTTCCTTCTTACTGGAAATCTTCTTACTTAATACCAATACATAAGAAGAATAATAAACGGTGTATTCAAAATTATAGAAGTATTGCTATATTATCATCCATTCCAAAGCTTTTTGAACAAATACTTTGCAACAAGATCTCCCCTATTATAGAGCCGCGGCTTAATGAAGAGCAGCATGGGTTCAGAAAAAATACATCTACTACCACCAATCTCCTCATCATGACATCAAGTATTCTGTGTGAGATGGAAAAGGGTCTCCAGATTGATGCAATATATACAGATTTTAGCAAAGCATTTGATCGTGTAAATCATGAAGTTCTGATTAGCAAGCTCCGTAATTTTGGAGTTACTGGTCGTTTACTCAGTTGGATCCATTCTTACCTTAAAGACCGCACTCAAGTTGTCAAATTTCAAGGACGATTATCGAAACAAATTCATGTCCTCTCTGGGGTTCCTCAAGGAAGTCCTCTTGGGCCTCTTCTATTTAATGTTTTCATATCTGATCTCTCACCAGTTTTACATGATGTACCTCATCTTTTTTATGCAGATGACCTTAAAGTTTACCAAGTCATATCATCTCTATCCGATATGATGTTTCTCCAGTCCAAGCTTAACTTTCTCTCTGAATGGTGTTACAACAACCACCTCTCTTTAAACTTGGAAAAATGCCAGGTGATAAGTTTTTCAAGAAAACGGAGCCTTCTTCTGTTTGATTATCACATCAACAACATAACACTTAATAGAGTCGATAACATTGCGAACCTTGGTGTTGTTCTGGACCAAAAGCTTCGTTTTAAACTTCAGTATGATGGAGTAGTATCCAGGGCTAATAAAATGCTAGGATTCATCAAACGAAGAGCTAAAGAATTCAAGAATATTTGGTTTACTAAATCACTATACGTCTCATTAGTACGCCCTATTCTTGAATATGCCAGCCTGATTTGGAGCCCTGTTTTTGATATTCACGCTGACAGGTTAGAATCGGTCCAGAAACAATTTCTTCTTTTTGCCCTCAGATCCCTATACGACCCTAGGAACTTCAACAGCCTACCATCATATAACTATCGGCTCGATGTGCTAAATATGGCATCACTAGATTCTAGGAGAATGATGATGTCTGCATGTCTAGCATTCGATGTCCTCAGAGACAATATTAAGGTTCAGTATATAACAAAAAAAATTACTCTGAATGAACCCTTAAGAATCACAAGAGTTTCACCAATGCTAACCGTACGTCGCCATCACACTACTTATGTGGACAATGAGCCAATAAACAGATGTTGTAAGGCATTCAACAAGTTTAGTAAATATTACTCCCCGTCCATTTCCAAAACCTCATATAAAAATAATATCCTAAAATCTTTTCATTCCTCAATATATTTTGTATAATTGTGCGTAAAAATTAATGTATCATGAAAATGTATTGTTTACAAGGTTTTTTTGTGTAGTAATTTTATATTATAAGGATATGTCTTGTTTGGCAAAAAAATAATAAATAATCTCAACTTGGTACTTTCTGATGCAGCAAAATCTTCTGTTAGATCCATTAGTTTGTTTGGTGTATTATAAAGACTGTTCATGCTTTTTTCAAGTTCTACCAATTGCTGGGAAATATTGCAAAACTAGGTTAAAAAGTATTGTTATATATATATTTTTAACATAAATAAACATCAAAAACTTTATTATAGAAGTTTTTCTGATATCAACAAATTATTATTATTTAACAGTATTTTCTACAGAAATTATTGAACAATACCTAAATAAAATAATTATAGTCATGGTAAAACATAATTGAATCATTTCAATGAGCATTATAATTAAAACCTAAAAATATGTTGACTAGAACCATTTAAAATGGAATGGAAAATATAGTATTGTCAGCTTTCGTAGGTGGCGTCATTGTAGGGTTGCCACTTAAAATTTCTCGAAGGGCGCCAAGAGTGATAAAACTGGCGCTGCCTTTGACACTCTGTACACTGAATGACCCCTTGAGCCTATCTGTTACGACCCTGTGATGCCATGCATGGGTTGTATGGAATAACTTGTGTCGTCCTTACACTTGCCTTTATCCTGTGCCTCTACCTTTACTCCAGTAAAAAGAATTTGAGGAGTTAAGATTTAATTATTTATTAAATATATTGTCGCGTGTTATGGTTCGTGGCCAATAATTTTAATGTTCCGGGAAAGTGAAAACGCAATGTCTTTTAAATTAAATTAAAAGAGTTTATTTATTTACTGAAAAAATGCACAATCACTATTTTAACTATTTCACAATTTCACTTGTCCATAAATTTCTATCGCAATTGTCTACTAAAATCACTTCACACTCAAACAATCAATATCGCCTGTACTTCGCGTATCGCAGTTTTCTATCGCGGTTGTAATGAATGGTTCCCCCCATTCATTCAGCTCGCCTTTATATAGGGTTGACCAGTTCTCGTACATTGGCGAATTAGCGGGAACTTTCGAGCAGCGCAAATGAATGGAGCAGTGACTCACTTTCAGATGTTGATGCTTGGTGGGCTCTCGTGGTTTCGAGCAAATTCATTTGGTTGATGTTCTTAATTGTTGTGAAAACAATTGCGACAGTAGCTCGCATAATTATTTGTACATGTAACAATATATATTGTCGCGTGTTATGGTTTGCGGCCAATAATTTTAATGTTCCGGGAAGTGAAAACGCAATGTCCTTTAAATTGAATTAAAAGAGTTTATCTATTTACTAAAAAATGCATTATCACTCATTTAACTATTTCACAATTTTAATTGGAATCTAACTTTCACTTGTCAATTAAATTTCTATCGCAATTGTTTACTAAACTCACTTCACACAAACAATCAATATCGCCTGTACTTCGCGTATCGCAGTTTTCTATCGTGGTTGTAATGAATGATCCCCCCATTCATTCAGCTCGCCTTTATATAGGGTCTCCATCCGTTCAATGCATTTCTCGTACATTGGCGAATGTTCTGCCGAGAGGTATCTGGTATATTCGAGCAGATGAATGGAGCAGTGGCTCACTTCCAAATGTTGATCATGCTTGGTGGGTTCTCGTGGTTTCGAGTAAATTCATTTTGTTGATGTTCTTAATGGTAGTGTAAACAATTGCGACAGTAGCTCGCAGAATTATTTGTACATGGAACACTGCCCCCACCTCAGTTCTCTTCGTGCCGAAAAGATGTGTCGCCATTTGTAGTCAATTCTCCCTGGGTGTAATATGGGGCAAGATGAGCCAGATGCACGATTTTCATTTTGGCTCTCGGCTTACGGTGTTCCTGTATGTGATATACGACGTCGTTGATTCGCTTTTTAACCCGGTATGGTCCCTCCCAATTATGTTGCAACTTTGGAGACCTACCCTTTCGCCGTTGCGGGTTATATAGCCACACCAAGTCATCTTGCTGGAAGCCAGTAGAATTAGCCTTTAGATCATACCTGGTCTTCATGCGGTCAGTAGCCGATTCGAGGTGTTTTCGCACTGTCCGATGTATCTGGTTCAACCGTTGCCTTAGCTCACTTGCGTACTCCGAGATGGTTTGGGGTTTCTCGGGAGGAACTCCAAACTTGATATCAGCTGGCAGACGAATAGTCTATCCAAAAATGATTATGGCTGGGGCTTGGCCCGTCGATGCATGTTCGGCAGCTCTGTACGCCATCAAAAATAGTGGGATGTGTCGGTCCCAGTCCCTTTGGTTCTCGTCAACCATCTTGGCGAGGGGTTTATTGAGCGTGCCGTTGAAACGTTCGACCATTCCATCGGATTGGTAATGCAGCGGTGTTGTCCTCGTTTTCCGTATTCCCAGCAGCTCGCACATCTCGCTAAAAACTAGTGACTCGGAGTTTCGGCCTTGATCTGAATGTAGTTCACAAGGTACGCCGTACCTACTGACCCAATTTAACACTAGCTGTTCGGCTACAGTAGTTACTTCCTGGTTGGGAATGGGGTAGACCTAGGGCCACTTGCTGAAATAATCGGTTACAACCAGCGTGTATCGATTTCCCCATTCAGATTCAGGAAAGGGTCCTGCGATGTCAACAGCAATCCTTTCAAACGGTACCTCCACGTTGTAGGTTTGCATTTGTCCTCTCAGTCGTCGCTTTGGACCTTTGACGGAAGCGCAAATTGTGCATCTGCGACACCAGTCCTCTACGTCTTCTCGCGCGTGGAGCCAGTGGAACCTTTCCCGCGATTTCGCTAAGGTCTTGTTAACACCAAGGTGGCCTCCCGAGGATCCTTCATGCATTTCCTTAACTCGGATTCGGCTTTTGGTTAGTAAAGTTTGCATCCTATAGGAGCTGCCATCCGCCGTTTCCCATTTCCGCTTGAGTAAGCCACCCTCCACCTGAAGGGAGTTCCATTGTGCCCAATAGCTTTTCAGGGTTGCGCCATGCGTTGAAATGTCCTTCCACTCAGGCCGCCCAGTCGTCTCCCTCCATACGAGCAATGGTCCGATGTCTTCATCGGCTAACTGGGCGTTTCGAATCTCCTCCGGTGACCAACCTTCATCGAATTCGGTCGTTATCAATCGCAGATCAACGAGCGGTTCCTTTCCCTCAATCCGTCGGCAATGCTTGCAGTTAGCTGGACATAGACGACGAGATAGGGCGTCAGCAATTCCATGAACTCTGCCCTTCCGATGAACAATTTCGCAGTCGTATGACTGCAATCTTTCGATCCATCTCGCAACTTGTCCCTCGGGGTTTTTGAAGTTAAGTAGCCATCTCAGCGATGCATGGTCCGTTCGAAGAACAAATTTCTGGCCATATAGGCACTTGTGGAACTGCTTGGTGGCCTCTATCATAGCCAATAGCTCCGTCCTGGTCACGCAGTAGTTCCTCTCACTTTTTGAGAGAACTCGACTGTAATAAGAGAGGACTCTTTCTTCACCATTGATCTGCTGGGGGAGTACAGCTCCAATATCGCCGTTGCTTGCATCGGTGTCGACTACAAACATTTTTCCGGGTTTCAGATACGCCAGCACGGGTGATTCACATAGCTTCTCCTTCAGGGTCTCAAAGGCTGTCTGGCATTGTTCATTACAGACATACGGACGATTTTTCTCTGTTAGCTGATGGAAACACTTAGCTATTTTGGCAAAGTCTTTGACGAATCTTCGATAGTAGGTTGCCAGACCCGGAAAACTTCGTAGTTGGCGCTTGTTGTTTGGTGTTGGCCAGCTTTTCACGGCTTCAATTTTCTCAGGGTCCGTCTTGACCCCTTCTGCGGATACGACGTGTCCCAGGTATTTTACTTCAGCTGCAAAAAGGGTACACTTGTCGGGACTAAGTTTCAAATTTGCCAGTCGCAATCGGGAAAAAACCTCTTCTATGTTCCGCACATGCTCTTCGAACGTTCTCCCGATGACGATGATCTCATCTAGGTACACCAAGCAGGTTTTCCAGGTTAGACCACGTAGCACGTATTCCATCAAGCGTTCGAAAGTGGCTGGAGCATTGCAAAGCCCAAACGCCATCACCACAAATCGCCACAATCCGGTCCCAACTGGAAATACGGTCTTCTCTCGTTCCTTCTTGTCGATTTCTACCTGCCAGTAGCCACTCTTGGGATCGAGTGTAGAAAACCATTTTGCGTCGGCTAAAGTGTCCATGATGTCATCGATGCGTGGGAGTGGGTAACTATCTTTCTTAGTGACGTCGTTAAGCTGCCTATAGTCGACACAAAAACGAGTGCTACCATCCTTTTTCTTTACTAGAACTACAGGCGCGGCCCATGGACTGACAGAAGGCTCAATAACGCCTTGTTTTTCCATTTCCGAGATCAGCGCGCTCACTTCTCCTTGTTTGGCTATAGGGAGACGTCTCGGTGCTTGTCGAATCGGCTTGGCTCCCTGTGTATCTATGACGTGATTTACCAGACTCGTTCGGCCTTGGTCATCCGGGCTTGTTGAGAAGATGTCACTGTACTTGGTGATCAGATCAGAGGCTCGTTTGAATAGCTGCACTGGCAGTTTGACCTGCTACAATATTGCAGACGTGGATTCCCAGGCTTTGTCTGTGTCTTGCCTCCTTTTCCAATGATGATCGTGAGTAGCTTCCAAAGAGGTGATGGTGGAAACAGGCTGGCAGCTGCCGATGACTTCTCCCGCTTTGATGCTCGTGGTTGAGTCTGCGGTGTTAAGGACTCTAACCGACACATATCCGTTCCTTAAAGATCTTACAAGGCTTCGTCCTACAATCAAACTGCGTAAACTGCGTCTTCGTTGGCTCTATCAGATAACGTCGGTGGTCTCCAGAATCACCATCAAGCTTGGCCCATACAATCTTTCAGAAGAATTCGGTACATCAGTGTCAGTACATACCACTACATTCATCTTGGGAATTTGGACGCTAGGACCCTCCATCAGTACTTCGACATTCTGCCATTTCAATACACGTTTGCCCAAATCCAACATGATTCCATGTGGTTGCAGAAAATCCATTCCGAGAATGCAGTCATTCATAATGTTCGCGACCAGAAAATTATGTCGGAACGTAAGGTCTCCCAACTGTATCTGGAGGTTGACCTCTCCATGGACAGGTGCAGTTTCTCCCGTAGCTGTCCGTTGTGAGAAAATTCTGCCCTTGTGAAGTAGTTGCTGTCTAACTAGGTCTGGTCGGATAATCGATCGGGTTGCACCAGTGTCGATTGTTATGGTGCAGTGTTCTCCGTTAACTTGACCCGGAAGGCATAAGTCCGCTTCTCCACGATGTAGTCTTGACACGGTGATGGTGGTGCTGGGGACGTCGATCCTCCTAGCCAACCTCAGCCCCACGAAGTTGGCTCTTTCAGTTTGATGGGCTTCTATTCTAGCCTCCTGACATGGTCTGGATCTCCACCATTTTGGACAATAGCTCCGTTTCCTTCGCTTCTTCCAGTCTCTTTGCAGCTGCCCCTTCTCACCGCAATCCCAGCATTTTTCACTGCCTCAAAGTTCAGACTACACGCCGATGCATCCTTGACTGTTTGCTTTTGAGCTAAACGCACAGCTTGTTGCAATTCCGGGTCCCTTGATGCGCTTATGAACGCTTCTGTTGCTGCGTCATCTCGATGTTCTGGTTCGTAAGCTGCGGAAGCCAAAAGTGCCAGTCGCTCAATGTCTTGGGCTAGCTGCTGTAAGGTTTCACCAGACTTCTGCATTCGATGCCGTAGCTGTTTCCGATAAATTTGCTTCAGATGATCGCCTCCATAACGCATCTAGAGCGCATTCAGTAAAGCAGCCAGGTTTGAGTGCAATTCAACGGGGATCGTCTGCAAAAGCTCGGCAGCTGGGCCTCTTAGAGCAAGAATCAGTGCAGTTGCTCGTTCCTGCTCATTCCAGTGGTTTGCCCTTGCGGCAGCTTCAAACTGGGTCTTGTAAATACTCCAGACCGTTTGCCCATCGAATATTGGCTAGGTCCGCATATGAGGCAGGCGTTTGACGCCGGAGTAAATAGTTGGAGGGTTACCTAGGATTAATTTTAAAGCGGCTAGGTGCGCATGTGGAGAAGGCGGTTAACGCCGCAATAGACAGATCAATGTTACTGGCGTATCCACCAGAGTACTCAGCAAAGAACTGCCCCTTTTCTTACAATTACATGTTATATTTAAACTAATTTTCTTGCTTACGTTTGCATAATTTTAATAATTCGCTACTATCTAAATCCATTCAAAATATGACTTCCCTAAAAACTATGACTAAAAAACAGTGTGAAGCATTTTCTTCTCCGTAATTCTCTTAGAAAATTCATATGCTAGTCCAAGTTCAACCTGACACTTTTCATAACAATTTATTTGTTTGCTAACATCTTCTTCACCGTGATTTTCTAGTAGAATTCATATGCAAGTTTCTTAAAGGGCAAAATACATTAGGAACAAAACGACGATATGTCTCAGGTATCCCATCACTCATCGTACGAAAAGAGTGTCTGGCCGCTTGATTCATTAACAAGTTCAACAAAAAAAATAGCAAAATGTGTACATCTGTACAAAGTGGCATTAGCCAATGCATTTGCTTTAGTTTGGCTGAGTGCAATTTGAGTTGGAATCCCCCCAATGGTGACGTGTACGTTGAATGAATGTTAGATAAATAGTTTAGCGGTCACTCAAAATGCTCAAATGCCGCCATATTTAGTATTATGGCGTACTTATCTCAATTAGACTTGGGCTGATATTTTGTGGAAGACACTTACGAAAGAACTTTTAATAAATGATTTGGCATTTAGCCACATGGTAGCTGGAGTAATTCCTTCTGTTCAGCGTGTCTTTTAGGGCGTTACGTATCGTTTAACATACATACCGTGGAAAAATTTCTTTAGTTTTTACATGAAGTATGTAACGTAACTGCGTGCATTTCATAGATAGTGTGCTAAACCCTTCTGGCAAGAGCTACTCCTATCTACTCGATTTGTTTTGAATAGATTTGACTAAACTAGCTTGTTTAGAAGCTAAGATATTGTCCTCCTACATAAGGTGCGCTGTATGTGATATAAATGATTTAAATTTAAATGTGAGCCATGTGGTATTGTCAAGGACGTCATGTGGTATTGTCAAATACTCCTTGTATTTGTCGAAGCCCTTTGATTTTCCCATATTTATTCTGCAAGATTTTCCCGTTCCTTTAAACAATTTGTTGCTACGCAGACACTTAATTGACAGTCAATTATTTTGTTTATTTGATATCTGCAGGCCAATTCTCTTCTTCTCTTCTTTTGAAAAGCCGTCGGGCCTTGTTTTAGCGTGTGAGGAGACGCATTGCGACTCCTTTGAGTCATTTTGATTGTTTAAAGGGTATGTGGGAAAAAATAAAATTATATAGTGTACGATGGGCTAAGCACGCAAGTACTAAATTAAGTCAGGTAGAGGGATATTATGTTTTTGTTTTTTGAATTGTCGAATGTCCTTTTGTACTGTTTTCTCTCATTTACCTTTTAATCTCAGTACTAGACGTTATTAAATCGAAAATCAGGTGCACTGTATCAAGAAAGACCCGATCTTTGTGGTCTCACCGATGGGCTTCAACTTCTTCGCTCTCTGATACCAATTTTGGTTCTCCTTAGCAGAAATCCTCTGCCCAACGTTAAGAGGCTGTTAAAAAAAGACCCCGCATACCGCGCTCATCGTTTAGCTTAAATAAATACGATGCTGTCTCAACAATTTTGAACTAAGGTGTTGGATTCATTTCTCATAAAATTTCAATGATTAAGATTAAGTAACAACTTTACGGTAAGATAGTAAATGTAGTCATATAGCTACAATATTAAGAATAGCTCCAGCACTAACCATAACAACAATAGAACGTTGCGCTCTTGCAAAAAACCTGAATAAGCCACCTTCGATAGCAAGATCACCTAATTCATTTCACCATGCCCAGCCATTCAGTATGCGTCGACTTCACCCATATGTTGATTATATTCCACAACGATGTGGGGCCTTGGTACGTCTATATATTTGCGCTCTTCTATTGGATAGTGTTGTACGTTATTTACAGGATCAGGACCTATGAAAGAAGATTCAGGTGGACGGGCTTGTTATCGAACCATTTAATAGCCAGTAAACTATTAGCCTCGATCTTTCTTCTTTAAAATTTTTCCATCCACAAAACTGCAGCCTGGCAAACCATTTGAAGGAACAGCACCTACCGTATCTCGTTTTCTTTAAAGGCACATTCTAATTTATATAAAGAGAATCAGTTGTCAGAGTAGACTTTGAAATTCGTCACCACTTACATCAAGATTTGAACTTAAAGCTGATGATGATTTTCCTGTATAAACCTCAAAATTATTTATGAATCCTGCAGAACTACATCGGGCAAACATTTTGATTCCCCACTTGTGTGGCTAGCTCTTGATTTATTGCACTATTCCCTTACTGCTCTTACAAATTATCAGGACTTCATCTACAGAATAGAGCTCATCTAAAGGAATTTTCTTGAACTTTTTCCAAAAATGGCTGAGTTTTAAACAACGCTAGATTACTTCGCTTGGCGTTGTTATTCAGAAGGAGATTGGACTTTATTTGGTCGAACGCATTTCTTGACATAGAAGTGGTAAATCTGGTTGTATTAGGCCAATGCATTCTGTAACTGGCATCTTAACAATACTACTTAGAATATTTATGCGCAGAAAAACAACTATTTCAACATCATTATTCCTGAAAGACGTATTTGTATCTTTCTACGCTGCATATAAAATAGTCTGGTACACAATGAAGTTGATTATTTCATCACCAGTGAAGGAAAGAAAATACTACTGAGGAGTCTACGAGTACATAAATCCACCGAGCACTCTGTGTAAACATCAGAAATATTAGCTCTTCGCCAAATTGTATTTCTTTTTGAAACTGCCGAATTAGTTGAAGGCTCTTCAGTCTCTAGTTCTGCTTCTTGCTCCTGAAGCCTGGCTAAGTTTGTTTGAAATATAACTACTCAATGAACAATTTTAAACGATTATATGCTTCGACATTTCTTGCAATACATTCCCCGCCTAAGAATCTTCTCGGAAAATTAACTCTTCAACTAAACCCTTTTGTATGCGGTTGGAAGATGAATGCCTCTTACGCACTGAGTATGGGACTCCCAAGCTTATAAGCTACTGGACAACTCACTGAACAACTCCCCTGACAACCTGAGAACCTAGCCTGGAAACGTTTGACATATTAATTCGTGCCAGGTATCGATTTGATACGCAGTGAGATGCTTTCAAGCTGGGGGATCCTTCCTCTAGCGAGAGAGGAGAGAGAAAGACAAGCGATGCCCCAGTCCCGATGTCCTCAGCTGCTGTAAGCCCCTTTCATATTTTAGGACTGCCCGAACATAATGTGCGACATGGTTCCATTTGTCAACCGATTCGAGCATAACCGCGACTATATTATCCAGGGCGAGCTCTCTCGTCTCCCTGTACAGGTCCTGTCGCAGCAAGTCCCGTTTTTTGCACAAAAAAAAAAACTGCTACAGGAATCGTTTTCCTCTTCGACCAAAAATCGACTATCTAGGGACCGTAACTTGCCAATCTAGCGTGATTGAAAACACCCATGCCCGGTCAAAAGCTGGGTCAGATAGAAGTCAATCTTACCATGTCTTCGAGTAAGCCACGTTCTTACATCCAGAATAAGGCACGCAGTCCTCCTTGGCTTCGTGCATTTTAGGGAAGACTGCCGCCAATCATTGAGTGAGTGCTGTTTCTCCTGGCGGTCAACCGTCTTTCTCGCGTCCTCGCTTCGATGCAGGTAAGTAGCGCAGCGCTCTCTAGCAAAGAGGGCAACAGGTATCACGCCTGCAATAACTCTCACCGTTGAATCAGCGACTGTGGGATATGATTTCGCAATTTTCAGTGCTCCTCTTCTCTATACCTGTGCCAAGCGCTTCTTATCTACCTACCTACTGAGATCATCACCCCATATTTCTGCTCCATACAGCAGCACTGGCCCTACAGTACTCATCAAGAGGTATCTTCTTGATAAGTTGGGTCCTACGTTAGCAACAAGTCGACTCAGAGCCGATACTCCCGAAGCAGCCGTCTCAGCTGTTGCGCTGATTTGCCCAGAGAAACTCATCTTCGAGTCAATTAGTAGCCCCAGACCGCTAGCGTCGATTCGGTTAGTATAGCTCCAATACTAATCATCGTTACTCTAGGGATTCTCGTTTTTGTCATGATGACCACTTCGGTTTTTCCAGTGCTAGACTGAACCCACGAGCAATCATTCGGCGCATCAGCATAGCATAGCATAGCATAGCCCTAAGTTGCACTTGTTCCACGGTGCGTCCAACGACTGGAGTCGCAACATCATCCTTAAGCCGTACTGTCGAGGAGATATGTCCCTAGCAGCACGGATCGCGTTAGTAAGTCTTCCCTTGATCAGTATCTGTAGCACTTTCCCAGCAGTGTCTAGTATGCATAACGGGCGGTGTGCAGATGGTGATCTGGGGCTTTCCTTCCCTCTGCTGATCAGCACAAGCATCAGCCCTCCTTCCATCATATCGGGAAAACCCCAGCCCGTAAGCAAGCGTTGAATGTGCTGAATGGGAAGTCAGGACAATGGTGGTGGACAAGTTACAATACCTCAGCTGGAACACTGTTTCAACCTGGAGCCTTCCTCGCTTTCAATGAAAGAATTACCACTTAAAGTTTCCGCTGCGTGAAGAGTAGACACTCATTGCCGTTTTACCGTGGACAGCTTCAACACGGACGGGATGGGCGGGAAAGAGTGCCCGCACGGCCTTGTCCATTTTAAAGGCTTCAGGTATGCAAGGTTTCCATAGGGCACTAAGCTTACCCATAACGAGCTTGCAGCCAAGGCCCCGCAGATCCTTGTTCACATTGTCCACTAGAACTTGCCAGCAACGAGCCTTGCTGTTGTTAATCAGTTTTCAAAAGCATTTTCTGGCCGACTTATATGCTGCTACCTGGTTGTATGCCTCGTCAAGGCTCCGTGCCCGTTGAGCCTCACGCCCAAGGTTGTGACGCTTCCTTCGCTTTTCAGCGACTGCAGTCGCTTGTCGTGCTGGGGTTTTTGACGGGGCATTGAAGCGTTGCAAGGAATACTAATGATCTTCTTCGTAGCACTACAGCCCCTTTCGGGTCTTCGCTTCCTGCAAATAGTGCCTCCAACTGTCTCGCTCTATCGACCGCGTCCTCAGACTTTGAAATCCGAGGAGCGATTCACTGTCTTCGTCGACCGGGTCAGACTAGCGTTTCCTCGTGTTCCCCACTGGTCTCTGGTCTTCACTCCCTCCAGCGATTACCTTTTTGGGTATCCGTTGTTTGTCCATGCGGTCGTAATGATGCTCATAGTTATTTTCACCACGTCTTGAGCTGCCAGTTCTTCCGTCCCCTGCCACCCTGCAGCAGAGCACCTGCCGTGAGCATCTCAACGAACCTTTGGACATCCATCTTACCGATGTTCCATCCAATCGTAGAAGGTCGAAAACGTGGACGCTGGGAAAAAAACATCACGGATCTCAAGCAGAATGTATTGATGATTACTGGCTGAGTAGTCCTCTACTACTCTCCGGTTAACTATCCTCAGCACTAAGTAATCCGAGGCGAACACCACGCCCGATATGGTTCCTTCGCAGCTAATATGGTAGGAAGTTGGCGTACTTGCGTTGTTTAGTACGACGAGAGTCGCCCTGGCCGCCATTTCTAGGATTCGTTTTCCCCGCGGATCTGTTTGAGGTGTATCCCATTTTATTGCTTTAGCGTTGAGGTCTCCCGGCACGTTGCCATTTGCGTTCGAGGCAGCGCCCTCCAAAGCATTGAGCTTGGCTTGGAACGATAATATCGATTCGTTTGGAGCTTGGTATGCACTAAAGAAGGGTGTCCTTGAGCACCAAACCCACACGAAAACATCCCCTCGTCCACAGCTCTTCCCCTGGAATTCAACGTTCCGAACCTAGATGGCATCAGTTTCATGAGGATTTCCTGATGCAGACGAAAAAAAGTCAACTTTCATGTCCTTTGCAAACGACTCAAGCAGATTTTGGGCGGTCGGACCGTGGTGTAGGTTTAGCTGCAGGACGCAGTCATCGATGTTCAGATTTTGCCTTGGCTAGGGCTTCCTGGGAAACTCGATATTTCCCTGATCCCAAGGCGTGCCCAAGATCCGGTCTTGGATCAGCATCCTTGCAGAAGATACAGTATGCGCCCTTTGTACGCTTTTACCCCTCTTGTCATTCGTAACAGAGGGTCCTTTGCATACTTGTGTGGTGTGACCATAGCCAAGGCATGTAAAAGATTGAAGAGGCGCTGCTCCTTGCTGTATACTACAGACGACCCACCCTATTCTTACTTTGTCCTTATTCAGAACTTGTTAGGCATTCTTTTCGGTCAAGTCACTGATGGCCATGTATAGTCCCGTATGATTTTCTGGTGTCAGCCTCGCTTTGATCTAAGGGACCCCCTTTTGATGGCCTATTCTACCTTAGCCAGGTACGTGTCGCAGTCAATGTCTCTTATTTCGATTGTTGCCATTGGCTTAAGCGAGACAACAGTTGCGCTTGTGCTGAGAACTTTCTTTACTACGTTACAGAATGCTTCTTTATTGTCTGCCTCTGCTCCAAATCCGGCAGTATGTTGGCCCAACCGCTTTAATAGCAGCGATGGTGTCTTCGGGCCTTACATTTTCTCTTAAATTATGTAGCACTTCTGCGAAGGATCGGCCATTTTGGGATGTTGCGAGCAGTGCCTGCGGCTGGTGCCTTCGTCTCGTGTTTGACATCAGGTCTTTCTTCTTGTTGGACGTCCATGCGAACTTCATTTTCTGGCACTTTTTGAAAGAATTTTTTTACGGCTTTCTTGGCTCCTTCTGTCAGCACCATCTAGAGCCCCTGATCTGGTGTTCCACGCTCATCAAATGCCTCTTCCTTCCTTCTTTTATTCCGGTCTCCTTTAATTGGGCTAGACGCTATATTTTTATGGACATTTTATGGTGGAGCTATCTGCGCGTGCTCTTCAGACCTAGCCCTCAGCGCTACTTTAGCCTTCTGATCCTCTTCGACCTTCAACCAGTTGTTCTGGTAATGCCCTATGCGGTCTAGTAGTTCAAGGAACCCATTCTTCACTCCTTCGCTGATTTTAGGTGAGTTGCGTACAGATTTTATTGTTTTGAGAACATCTCCCGCTTTTTAGATAAGCCTTTCTTCTTCGTGTCGCTAAAGGCCAATTATACTTTGCTATCACCTCTCTTGGGAGAAGTTATCGGCTTTGGTTTCCGAGTACAATACTTCAGCCACATTTTCGATGGTGGCGATGAAGGCACACAACGGTGCTTTATTTGTCTGGTCACTCCTTTCTTTTTTTGCCGCGATCCGCTTGTGGACTACAGAATAGTGCGTTATTATACCGGTATTTAAGACCTTTTCTTTGGTCGTGTCGGTAGTGAATTCGAATTCTCTATGTTCTTTACATTTTCCCCTACCGCTGAAACGTCTGCAGAGTTCCGCAGAGTTCCCCGCTCTTCCTTTTTAGGACGTTCTGGCGTTCGCATCAATTTTTTGCTGCGCCCGAACGCCGGAGGAAACTCAGTCTGGACAAGGCTGTCTGCTAATCTCCATCTTTCGTTCGTCTCCACTGTCATTGTATTGATCGTCGTTTTTGTCATCGTTACTACCGCTCCCGATGTGCTGTAAACATCGTGACTGCAGCTGCTGGTTGCATCGTTGGTGTTGTTATTTTTGCTTTCTTGTTTTTAATATTTTTTATTTACTTTTTATGGAATTGTTTGCAGCTACATATAAATTAGTTGCATATTTTGAATAAAAATTTTTCTGAAAAATTATTAGAGATGAAAAATGTTGGAAGAAGGTGGTTTCGACGTGTGCACTAATTCTCCTCAGGCCATCACTCTTAGATACACACCGGTGATGGCGACCACCATGCTCAGAGGTGAGAGAGTTAATTTTTAATTTTTCTACTTATGCAAACTCAATATGTTTTTGTATCTGCAAGTTATATTCAAGGTAAATTTCTCTTGTAAGTACTTGTATTAGCTAAACTTTTTAATTGGATCATTTCACCCTTTTCACATCAACTTAATGTAAATCTGTACGACAAATTTGCTCTACATTTGAAGCTTATCTAACGTCGCGCGGATATCGATCACTCTTTCGGATGGCTCCGATAAGTTTTTAAATTACTTTTTATGGAATTGTTTGCAGCTACATATAAATTAGTTGCATATTTTGAATAATAATTTTTCTGAAAAATTATCGGAGCCATCCGAAAGAGTGATCGATATCCGCCCGACGTTAGATAAGCTTCAAATGTAGAGCAAATTTGTCGTATAGATTTACATTAAATTGATGTGAAAAGGGTGAAATGATCCAATTAAAAAGTTTAGCTAATTTTTTATTTGTTAGTTGGGTTTTTAGCTGTAGTTGCTCCAGTTTAATTGGGTACCTCGTTGGAGCTGCTGTCTCTATTCGTGTGTGTAGTCACCTTTTTGGTGTCGTGGTTATCTTTGCAGAACAGGGAGGCCATGCGCGGATTTTTTTTTTTTGTGGTAGGGAGGTGAAGGCATTTACGCCCGCCGAGTCTGGCAGTGTGGGACTCCCATGGAGGATACCCTTGGACTACCCACTAAACACCTCCCCTGTCAATCTCGTTTTGTTACGCCGTGAGGCGCCTTCAAGCTGGGGAGTCCCTTTCCTAGCGGGAGGGGAGAGGGGAAGAGGAAATGCCAGAAGAGCGATCCCCCAGCCCCAGCACCTCCATTTGGTACACGCAAAAAATGTGTGACAGGCATTGTCCTCCTCTCCTGGGCAAAACCGACAATCGGGAGACCGTGACTTACCGATCTTGTGCAGGTAAGACTGAAAACACCCGTGCCCGCTCAAAAGCTGGGTCAGATAGAAGTCAGTCTCACCATGCCTTCGATTCAGCCACGGTCTCACATCCGGGATGAGGCGCGCAGTCCACCTTCCCTTCGTTCAATTCCTCCAAGACTGCTGCCAATCGTTGAGCGAGCGTTGTCTCTCCTCGCGGACAACCATCTCCCTCGCATCCTCGTTTCGGCGCAGGTAAATAGCGCGGCGCTCTCTAGCAAGGAGGGCGACAGGTATCACGCCTGCAATCACTATCACCGCCGAGTCGGAGACTGTTGGATACGAAGATGCAATTCTCAGTGCTCCTCTTCTCTGTACCTGTGCCAATCGTTTTCGGTATACCTCCTTGCTGAGAGCGTCGCCCCATACCTCTGCTCCGTACAGTAGCACTGACCCTACAGCACTCATCAAGAGGCGTCTTCTTGATGGGCTGGGTCCCCCTACGCTGGCCATAAGTCGACTCAGGGCCGATATTCCCGAAGCAGCCTTCTCGGTCGTTGCCCTGATTTGCTCAGAGAAACTCATCTCATGCGCGGATTGGTACAGGCCCTAATGGCGACAAGTGCTCATAGCCAGACTAGCGCTAATCGGGAGTGTATTTCAACCAAACCTACCCCACCAACCCAATTGTGCAAGCTTTGAACGTATTCCGAGGCCTGACAAGATTTTGCCGGGACGAAGACGGCATGATAGTTGGATTGGGGCCGCTCATGCACGAGTATCACATCGGCGCTACCGTGCAAAGCAACTAGGTCAAAACCATAATATCCGCCACCCCAAAGCATCGATTCCAGTTCATTGTCCAATGCGTAGTCCAGATTCAGTCGCGGTCGTTACCTGTCATCTCTGAAGGAACCTCACGGCGACCTCCATATTCTCGGGTCGGTGGCTTGGGGTTCCCCAAACGATGTTAGCCTCCAAGAGTACTCCTGTTGACTGGGATTCCCCCTGCGGGAGTTTCGACGGGTACGTGGGGGCGGTAATCCCCAAGGAATGCTAGCCTTCAAGACAAATAAACAGCAAAAAACAACTCAAGCCTTTTTAGTGTAGACAACGTTGTTGTGCTCATGCCCTTCAGGTTCACTTCACTGGCTTTGTATGCTATCTATTTATGTTTCAAGAAAAATCTCACAGTCACTTAAACCACGTCGCGTCGTCGGTGCATTGTTTTTTAATTTGAAGGGAAATATTCAACTGCTCAGACTTTCTACAGTTCACGAAAATACCAAAAAAGATCGCTTGTTTACATATTCCTAAATACCAGTGTAACGCATTCAATAAAATCAATCCTGGAAATTGATAAAAATGTTTACCCTCTCTCCTTAATGATGCCATATGGCATCAGCTGATTTTCTCAAAAAAAAGATATGTACACAATACTTTTCTCAGGTTAATACTTTCTGACAGCCTTACTGATGATCGAATTCCTCTAAAAATGTATTTCTACATTTTTTCTTAACGCTGCAGCCCCTCTCGGTCCATCGCTTCCGGTCTCAGTCCATTGCCGCGTCCACCTATTTCGAAACCCGAGCAGCGAAAAACTGTCTTCATTGAACGAGTCAGACCAGCGTTTTATCGGTTCCCTACTGGTCTCCGCCTTTCAGTACTCCCAACGAATACCTTCTTGGGTATCCGTGGTGGTGGTCAGCCCATTGCGGCCTCCACCGGTTTACAATCATGACCTCCGGCTCGTCTAAAATTTCATACAGCTCATGGTTGTATCGAATTCGCCATTAGTCTCCATCTGGCTTTGCTCTGATTGTTCGCCGCAGGACCAGTCTTTCGAAGGCGTCCAATATGTTTGCGGATGCTTGGGTTAGGGGTCATGTTCCACGCCCATAGCTTAGCACAGGTATCATCATAGATTTTTTAACTTGGAACTTTGTTTTCCTTTGCATGCAGCTGGTCTTCCAGATAATGAATGAATAAAATAGCTTATTTTCCAGCTGTATTCTCCAGCGTATTTCGTCTCTTTGATTACCAGTTCTCGTTATTTTGGCACCTGAATACACAAATTCGTCGACATTTTCCATATTAAAACAGAAAAATTTATACAATGCTAGAATGTGTTTGTGAAATTTGTCTCATTAATTTCTACTTTGCGAGTGTAACGGCAACTATAGAAGAAGTTTGGGTCTTTGGTATATATGATGGAAAAAAGGAAGCACTGGCAACGAAATTTCAATTTAAATAACAGTTTTTGGTTTTTTTTTGGAAATTAAAACCAAGTCCCGTGTACCTGAAACATACATTTATGATTTACAGTATATTTGTGTGGCAAAGACACTCTACGTGCAGTAGCAGGATCACCAATACTTACTTAAGAAAATAAACAAAAATCTAAGCTAATTAGCTGTTGAGTAGGCACACACTTCTTACTCTCAGAGGAATTGGTGCGTTGAGAATTTAGGACTACTTCTAACCCTATTTAGCAAGGAGTGAGCCCAAAATACGCACATTTTTGGTAAAAGGGTCATTGGTGAGGTTCCATAAAAATTAAGTGGTTTTTTTAAGTTTTCAAAATCGGGCATCTCTTGAACATTACATATACATCCTAATATCATCGCGTCTTCGATATTGTTGCCAGATATGGAAAGCATTACTCGTATATCCTGATTAATGACTTACGGCTTATTCTATCCCACTCGTTAAAGTTTTATGATTCTTTCTATTAGTTAAAATGGTTTCTACAGCCTTATTGCCTTCAAAATGCTCTGCTAACAGCCCTAAGATCGTAAAATATACAGAATCCCTAAAATTTCCCTTAAAAAGTTTTAGGTACTCTAGAAATATTAGATATCAAGGCTTACATACCGGAGGACAAAGTTTGTTGGAAAAACGTTGATTTTAAGCTCCATTACGTGCATGAAATATTAGATTTATCTGTTCAACTCAACTTTTCAAAACTCAAATAGCGAAAATGTCCTGGAACTCTTTACAAGACAAATATTCC
Source organism: Odontomyia ornata (assembly GCA_963969285.1). Taxonomy (NCBI): domain Eukaryota; kingdom Metazoa; phylum Arthropoda; class Insecta; order Diptera; family Stratiomyidae; genus Odontomyia; species Odontomyia ornata. Next base: position 89,069,707 of record OZ017742.1, read on the forward strand.
CCTCTACTAAAAAGTATGAAATTTTCTCTGCAGAATAGAATGTCTGCTAGGCAGTTGAGCTTTGTCTACCTCCTTTAACCTGACTGACTAGAACGTCCAATGCTAGATAAATCGATCCAAGAGCTCGCTTGTTGCCTGCATGAATTGTGAAATGCTTACAAGGTCATGGCCTGAATGTTGACGGTGGCGGTCAAAAGGACTTCAATCGACATTCTATGTGTACGTCCTTTTGATACTTTCAACTCACTTCAGTGTCGCCTTCTAATCTATCGATGCCACTTACAATACGAGTAACTCCCTGGATGCATGACTAGCTCGCCACTGTTGCTTCACGTACTTTCTCCTTTCCTCTTTTCTCCACTCCTTGGAGAGTACTTTATGTTTAACTCGAAAAGAATTACGTGAGTTGATTTCATATATGTGGGACACTTTTTTATTAGAACTTCGAATTATGATTCCTTCCATTAACTGGATGTATTTATATTGTTTCGGGTTTTAAGCACGCCCTGTATGTCGAGCAATTCCATGAATTTCTTGCGTGTCCTGGCTCTATTTGGATTGTGTCGAACACAAGCAATTCACAATGGTATGCTTGTTCGTGAAATTGGTTGGAGTTTGACAAGGATAAAGTATTATTTGCATCGAGATACTTAATTTAAAAGTGTTATTTATGTTGATATCCTTTCTTTTATCGATGAAAACTTTATGGTTACTTTCCTCAGGGTCCTTTTTGTTTTTGTCGGCCATGGAAAGCTTAAATGTGGATCGATAGCTAAGACAATGGGAATTATAAGGACAAATACGATTGCATTTAGGTGATAAACTATATATATATATATATTATAAGGCCTCTGTACCGCATACATTCCAATAAAGAAAAATTATATATATATAATAGGTGATAAAAGTGAATGAGGACTGTAAATAAACCCAATGTCCTTTGGATATTAGCCAAATGGTGAATGCATGTATTGGGTAGAAGTCGTTATTGTAATTTCCTGAGGAGATAAGTAGAATAGGTGCAGTCAATACATTAAGGATTAAATTATGCTGAAATGATAATGTTAAAGAATATCTAGGCCTACGTTTTTCACGATGTAGTTTAGCAGATGAGTCTACTTTTAGAAGCTCTTATTTAACTTGCTTTGTTTGAAATTTGTGGCGGATCAATAATCTCGATCCCCGACGGCCACGCACGCATCCAGCATTTACCGGGTGCTGATGCCCGACTGCGATGTACGCATCCTGCTTCAACTGCACTCCAATGCCAATGTCCGACCACCAAGAGCGGATAGAGTTACTCGTTTCCATCGTAGCAATTTTCAGTTCCAAGAACCTGCATACGTGCTTGCGACGATGAACGCTCCAGTCAGAGCACTTGGTGGTCGCGCGTGTGCGCAATCAGCATTTTTTGCTGATGGCAACGTGCAGACAATTGAAATGAATGCTTATCAGTGGATCGAGATTTCGCAACATAGACGCATGCTAAAACATCAAGTCCGCTTGGATTATTTCAATACTATTCAGTAATCATGTAACTTAGAATATCGGAATATTGTGAATAAATTATTCAAACGCTTTCTAACTCGTATTTTAACCTGGCCACAGGCCCGAATTGGCGATCTTGCTCTCCATGAGTTTGGACAAGGCTTAGCCGTGCTAACAAGGTTTATCTCCTATTAGTGATTTGTTCGGACGACTGACTTACTTCGCCACCGTATACACACACTCATTCAACGCGGATGGGAAATCAGCCCGTAAAGGAAGTCAAAGGCGAGATGACCAATACATTAGTGGTAAATTCGATTCTCGCTGTGCAAAGTGAGCGCATCGAGGTCACACTATTGTGCGTTCTCGGGGTAAACATCACGTCCCTAGTGTACATATTGTACACGGACCACGTCCGAAGCGTGAAAAAGCGTGCCCAAGCGATCCTCCTCCAAGCTCGAGCGTAGTAATTATCATGCCAAACGAAGGCAAAGACGACATTCCGGCTGCCGCTCACGACGAAGCGGGTTGCGAACCGCGTCAAGAGCGTCACGTTCCAGATTCTGCCGTTCTGGAAGAAGAAGTGGAGCTGTGGTTCGATCAAGTAGAGCCGTACTTTGGGGCGAGCCACATTATGGGAGACACAACTCGTTTTCAGGTGATCGTTGCCAGCCTGGATATCAAAGTTGTGAAGCAAGTGCGAAGTGCAGTTTCGAAGCCACCGGCAGAGCATAAATGCGAGTATCTCAAGCGTGAGATAATCAAGACATTCACCGAGTCTGCCCAGCAGCGCATTCAGAGGCTATTGTCGGAAGTCGAATTGGGCGATCAGCGACGACCACAGCTTTTAAATAAATGCGCACACTTACCGCCGACAGCGTCTCAGACGACACGCTAAAGCAGATTCGACTAAATTGACTGGACATAACGCTGTGCAGCATCCTCTCCGCGAACGACGCCTTACTACAAAATCTCGCAACAATTGCTGACAGGGTCCACGAAGTGACGAAAGGATCCAAGCCATACGCCGTCGGATCGATCTTGCATCACGACTCACCTGGAGCCACTTCGTAAGTGACGAGAATTCTTGCCGACCTCAGCAAGCTCTCGGGAGAAGTTCAAAAATTTGCACGACGAGTCGATGAGCAGCATAGAAGCCAAACACAAAAGGGTGAGTGCACGTGCTCATGCAATACTGGGAAAGGAAGTTTACGGGTGCCTTCACAAATACGCCAAAAATCGCCCAAACCACCAACTGAGGTCTGCTGGTTCCATAGCCGTTTCGGACCAGAAGCCACGAAATGCCGACCCCCATGCAGTCATGGCAGGCAGCAAAAAAACACGAGAGTCCTCCTCTCCACAACAGCTGGTTGGTGCGCGCTCAGTGCATCGCTTATACGTTCGCGACAGCAGAGGCATTGGCGCACCATAGATCGACACCGCCGCAGACGTTTCCGTGATTCCACCGACCATCCGAGATCGAAGTAACCCAGATCCAGGCACCCGCTTTAGCTACAAATGTTTCCGTTATTCGTACATATGGCAAGCAGAATTTAACCCAGAATCTTGAGCTGTCGGAGCCTGTTTCTTGATCATTCATCATAGCAGATGTCAGCTCCCCGATCATTGGAGCCGACCTGCTCGAGCATCGCGGACTACTCTGTGACATCAGAGGACGAAAACTAATCGAGCGACCGATTGCGGCTGTAGCAGAGATGAAAGCCCCATCCAAGGACCAGCCACCAGCAGTTTATTCGACATCTGCAGCTATTTAAAGTGAATACGTTGCAATTCTTGCGGAGTACTCCGAAATGGCAGAAACAGTGACCCTTCGCAACATTAGTTGCACAGGGACGCATCACATCGTGAATAAAGGCCCTCCAGTCAACACAAAGGCATGCCGCCTTCCACTCCACAAACTCGCCGCTGCAAAAGCCAAGCTCGACAACCTAATGCAATTAAGAATTTGTCATTCACCTTAGAGTGCATGGAGCAGTCCTCTGCACATGGTCCGCAAAGCCAACGGCGACTGGCGACCGTGCGGGGATTATCGCGCTCTCAATGGTTGCACCAGTGCGGATCGATATCCAATCGGATTCTTGCAGGACTGCACTGCTGCGTTGCATGAGATGAACGTTTTTACAATGATTGACCTACAGAAGGCATTTCATCAAATTCCAGTCAAGCCGGATGATACCACGAAGATAGTGATCATCATGCCGTTTGGATTATACGAGTTTGTCTACATGACTTTCAGCCTATGCAACGCAAGCCAAACGTTCCGACGATTCATGCAGGAGGTGCTACGTGGGCTCGACAACGCATTCGTCTACATAGACGACATTCTAGTGTTCTCGCCAGATTTGCGAACTCATCAACAACACGGGTCGGAAGTGTTCGATCGTCTATGCCAATACGGACATGCTATCAATATCGAAAAGTGCCAATTTGGATTAAGTGAAGTTCGATTTTTGGGGCACACAATCTCGTCCGGTGGATTGAAGCCTTTACGTGAGAAGAGACAAGGCATATCCGCCATCCCAAAACCCAAGGCAGTTCTGCAGCTGAAGTCATTCCTGGATATGATCAACTTCTATAGACGATTCCTGCCGCACACCGCTCAAAACCAACGCCCGCTCAAAACCAACGCCCGCTCCAACAGCTGATACCGGGAAACAAGAAACGCGACAAAACAGAGCTTAAGTGGACTGACGAGGCATCAGCAGCTCTCGACAGGTGCAAATCGGAACTGAGCAAGGTTCCGTCACTCGTGTATCCTGATCCAACAGCTACATGGCCCCTTTCTGTGGACGCCTCAGACGATGGACTCGGAGGACACTGGAACAGAGCCTCTAGGATATTCCTCGCACAAATTCAACGACACTCAGCGACGCTACATCACTTACGACCGGGAGCTCCTAGCTATCCACGAGGCCATCAGGCACTTCCGATACATGAAGGCAGAGTGCTCACTGTGTTTTCCGACCACAAGTCACTGCAGTTTGCGTTCCAGCAGCCATTGAAAAAAGCGTCACTGAGGCGTCAACTGGACTTCATCTTTCAGTTCACCGTTGACATCCGTTACATTCCGGGCCGGAATAACTCAATCGCGGATTATGAATCTCGGGTAAGTACGATTTCCAAAATCGACTTCTTTTCTCTCGCTTCAGCTCAGCAAAACGATCCTGAATCCAAAGCTTTCCTGGAGGACCGAACAAATCAAATCGAGAGGAAGAAGCAGCAGCTAGCTAATTCCACTACACCACTGCACTGCATTGTCACCCACGACAAGGTTCGACCCTACGCACCGCAGCAGTTTAGGTCAATCATGCAGATGATGCATGGCCCAGCCCACCCAGGCATATGAGCGACTAGACAGCTCATCTCCGACCGCTGCTTCTGGCCAGCCATGAACAAGGAAATCAATGACTTTGAGCGAAGCTGCATGGCCTGCCAAGGCAACAAGATCGGACGTCATGTCAAGTTACTGCTCCAACGCTACAGCCCGCCAGATGCCAGATTCGACCACATCAATATAGATCTCATCTGACCTGTGTCCCCGAACGATGGTTAACGGTATTGCCTAACCATCATCGACAGGTTCACGCGATGGCCCGAGGCTGTTCCGCCCCAAAAAATATATCACAGAAACATCAGTCGCCGAGGCGCTAATCAATGCATGGATTAGCCGCTTGGGAGTGCCAGCACGGATTACTACCAACCTGGGACGCCAGTTCGAGAGCCAAATCTTTGCTGAGCTGACCCGTATTTTGGGAATCGCCCACTTGCGGACAACCGCTTACCATCCATTATTGAGGACATTGGATGTCCCATACCCAGACCGTCCTTGGCAATGTATGTGTTGTCATTGAACCTCAAATAGTTCTGCTTGATTGTGGTATTTATAAGATTGAGCAGTTGATTTATGAATCGTCGACTGTCGTTGAATGAAAGTTTTTCTTTTAGTATGGCCAGTGTTTCATTGACGGGTACAGACGTATAGAGGTTGGTGATGTCTAGCGATAAAAGTCGACTAGTGTCAGTCGATCGTAAAAAGGTGGTAGAGCTCGCTAGATCAAGGCTGTTCTTTAATGTATATTAGTCGTTAAGGTGCACAGATAACCTACTAACAGTGACAAAGGCTAACAAAGGACGTACAATTGTGATCCCAAAAGCAAAACCTCGATAACGCCAACAGATACAAACTGGTAAACAAAGATGCCACCAATGAGTTCCAAGCAGACTTACGTACTGCTATTATACAATCTCCTCTAATCATTCCTAATAAAACTGAGCACCGCTACATAAACCCAAATCCAAATCCATCCACACCACCCCTTAAAGCACAACCTAAGCTCCACAAACCCAATATTCCTATCCGGCCTGTCGTCAATTAACGCTCAGCTACTGCATATCAATTAGCACGTACTTGGCAAAGATAATGACTGCTGTCATGCACCTTGACGACAAATACACATTAAAAAACAGCCTTGATCTAGCGAAATCTACCACCTCTTTAATATTGACTGACACTTGTCGGCTTTTATCACTAGACATCACCAACCTCTATACCCGTTGATGAAACACTGGCCATACTAAAAGAAAAACTTTCATTCAACTACAGCTGACGATTCACAGATCAACTGCTCAATCAAGTAAAGACCACAATCAAGCAGTACATTTTAAGTTCAATAACAACACATATATTGCTAAGGGCTGTCAGGGTATGGGACATCCAATGCCGCCAAAAATGTCAGAAATATTCTTGAAATCCTTCGAAGAAGCCTTGATACCCACAATTGCGTAGTATTTTGCAGATGATATGTTGATGACTGTTTCATCGTTATTGACTTACAAGAAAATTAGCAAGACGGACTTTCTACATATATGAATGAAATTTACCCGAATACAAGTTTCACCGTAGGAAAAGAAAAAAAGGACAACTCAACTATATGGACCTAACCGTGACACACGAACAAACACGACGAGACTATAAAATGTATAGGAAACCAACCACAACTGGAGAGACAACAAGGAAACTATCGACAAGATACATAGAGCACTTACGATCTTTCTTACCCAACAAGGCAGACTCTTAATTATGCGACATTGCTATATAAACAAAGCAAAGGACCGAGACACGCCAACCTAGAAAGGCTTGAAATATACGAGTTGCATAGAAAAACAGACACAATTTTTTCTCAGTACTAGAGCACACTCTTAAACGTAAATGGAAACGAGATGAAACAGAACAAACGGATATCCAGTAATCATAAAAAAAACCTAATATTCTCTACCTGCATTTATTTAGTACTTTACCTAATTTAGTACCTGACCTAATTTAGCACTACCTGCTTTCCCCATCCTACGTCTTTATAAAGTCATTTCCTTCAACACATCCTTTAGGCACTGAAGATGACTCAAAGTAGTCGAAACGTGTCTGCTCACACAACAAAGCTAGGCCCGACGGCCGAACAAAAAGAAGTAAGAGATCTTTTAACAATAAATCAAAATTGATATATGGAACCAGCCTCGCATTACACCTTAGAAGTCAGTGGGTTCTATGCCATTCAAAAAGCGAATGTGAGACTTTTGCTTTTTGTGCCATATTTTTTTTGGTTGGAAGTTGAATGCCGTTTACGCACAGAGTGTGGGACTCCCATGCTCGCAAGAAGGTGACTGGACTACCCACTAAACATCTCTCCAGCCTGGGACCGTTTGGCACAGTACTTGGGGCAGGTCTCGTTTTGTTACGCTGTGAGGTGCCTTCATGCTGGGGGATCCCTCTTCTAGTGGGCGGAGAGGGGGATGAGGTAGTGGCAGACAAGCGGTCCCCCAGCCCAAACGCCTCTGGCGGCTATGCGTCCGATTTATCTTATAGGGCTGCCCGAACATAATGTGCCACCTGGTTCCATTTGTCAACCGATTCAAGCATCACCGCGACTATATTATCCGGGGTGAGCTCTCCCGTCTCCTTGTAGATGTCACTTCGCCGCTTGTCCCATTTTGTGCTTCCAAAAAATGTGTGGTGGCATTGTCTTGCTCTCCTGGGCAGAACAGACAATCGGGGGACCGTAAATTACCAATCTTGTGCAGGTAAGACTGAAAACACCTATGCCCACTCAAAAGCTGCATCAAGTAGAAGTCAGTCTCACCATGTCTTCCACTAAGCCACGGTCTTACATCCGGGATGAGGCACGCAGTCCACCTCCCCGTCGTGCAATTCATCCAAGATTGCTGCCAATAGTTGAGTGAGCATTGTCTTTCCTCGCGGACGACTATCTCCCTTGTATCCTCGTTTCGGCGCAGATAAATAGCGCGGCGCTCCTTAGCAAGGAGGACAACATGTATCACGCGTGCAATAACTCTCACCGTCGAAGATGCGATCCTCAGTGCTCCTCTTCCCTGTACCTGTGCCAAGCGTTTTCGGTATACCTCCTTGCAGAGAGCGTCGCCCCATATTTCTGCTTTGATTATAGCACTGACCCTACAACACTCATCAAGAGGCGTCTTCTTGATGGGCTGGGTCCCTCTACGTTGGCCATAAGTCGACTCAGAGCCGATACTCCCAAAGCAACCTTCTCAGCCGTTGCTCTGATTTGCTCAGAGAAATTCATCTTCGAATCGATCAGCAGCCCCAGGTACTTCACTGCTGGCTTCGATTCGATTTGTGATAACCACTACGATTTTGTCCAGTCTCTTACTCTGCGCAAGTAACATCTGACAATTCTCCCAACAAAGCTGAATTTCATTCAGTTAATAGCGCCCCAAATAAAGTTCATGTAAAGTCATTGGATGGTAGCCTAGATAACGTTCAATCGAACTCAGTTGCTGGTGCAATATCATATACGAGTATTGCAAAATCTACGGACAATATCCAACAATTATCTCGGCCAGAACATAAAATTCGTAGCGTTGCAACATCGCCAAGTAATATTGTTAATTTAGCAACAATATCCGAACCAATGTTAAACTTAATAGAACATAAGAAATCAGTTGTTAGTCTACATTAAGTGATACAAGTTCGATATACAAATAAAAGTTAATTAAAAATTATCTCGAGTTGTTTTTTTTAACTCGGTGCTTAACAAAAAAAATTAGTCACATTAGCATACCTAGTCTAAGTTGTGCTTGTTCAACGGTGCTTCTAGCGACCAGAGCCAGAACATCATCCAAATAGCCGATCAAGCGTGACTCACCGGAAGTCTCCAGTCTCAGTAACTCGTCGTAAGGTACGTTCCACAAATCCGGCCCAAAGGTATACCCCTAGGCAACATGCGATGTAACTTCCACCCTTCGTTGGTCCTGTGTCGCCTCTAAGAGCAGGCTTCGGTCCTTCAGGTAGTCCCTCGAAAGCAGATTAGATATTCTGGAACCTGAAAAGGGTTTTCCAGTTTATCCAGAATATCCACCCATCTAGCACAGTTAAAGGTGTTCCTGACGTCGAGTGTCACCAAAAAGAGGATCCGTCACTTGGTGCGGCTATATGCCTCATGCCTTATGGACCACCTCTGCAATCGCACCAATGGTAGAACTTTCTGTTTTAAAGCCTAACTGCCGAGGAGATATGTCCCCAGCAACACGAATCGCGTTAGTGAGTCTTCCCTTGATGTGTTTCATTAGAACTTTCCCAGCCGTGTCTAGCATGCACAACGGGCGGTATGCAGACCCCGGTCTGGGATTCCCCTTTACCTTGTTGGTCAGCATGAGCCCCCGCTACCTTCCATCGTACCGGGAAACGCCCGTCCCGTAGGCAAGCGTTGAGTGTGCTGAGCAGCAGGTTAGGACAATGGTGAAAGACAAGTTTCAACACCTCAGCTGGAACAACATCTGGACCTGAAGCCTTCCTCACTTTCAGTGGAAGGACTGCCTCATCCATTTCTTGTAGTGTGAAGAGTGGATACTCGACTGCTATTTCTCAATGGACCGCGTCAACATGGGTGGGGTTTTCGGGGAAGAGTGCCCGCACTATCTCGTCCATCTTTTCCGCATCATGTATGCTAGATTCCCGTATGGCACCAAGCTTCCGCGTAACTAGCTTGTAGCCAAGACCCCCCGAATCCTTGTTCACATTGTCTACTGTATATTGCCAACAGTGAGCCTTGCTGTTGTTAATCAATTTGCGAAGGCATTTCCTGGCCGGCTTATATGCTGCCACTCGATTGCATGCCACGTCACGGTTCCGTTCACTTTGAGCCTCACTGTTACACTCCCTTCGCTTTTCGGCGATTTCAATTGACCACCAGTACACTAGGGGCTTGCCGTGCCGGGGTTTTTGACGGGGCATAGAAGCGTTGCAAGTAGTCGTGATGATGCTCATAGTTGAGTTCACCACGTCTTGAGCTGCCAGTTGTTCCGTCCCCTGCGAGTGTCCCTGCAGCGGGGCACCTGCTGCGAGCAACTCGACGAATCTCGCGAGGTCCATCCTTCCGATGTTCTATGCAATTGTAGAAAACCGAAATCAGGTACGTCGGGAGACAACATCACTTATCACAAGCAGAATGCACAGATGACCACTGGCTGAGTAGTCCTCTGATACTCTCCAATTATGTATCCTGCGTACAAAGGACTCTGAGGCGAATGTCACGTTCGGTATGCTTCCTTCACAGCTAATAATACGGAACGTCGATGTATTTCCGGTGTTTAGTACGACGAGCGCCGTCCTGGCCGCCAGTTCTAGGATTCGTTTTCCCCGCGGATCTGTTTGAGGTATGCCCCATTTGATTGCTTTAGCGTTGAAGTCTTCCTCAACGAGCACGTTCCCGTCTGCGTTCAAGACAGCGCCCTCCTGAGCATTCATTTTGGTTTAGAAAGATGATGTCGATTCGTTCGGCGTTTGGTGCACACTAAAGAAGAAGGTCCCTGAGCACCAAGCCCACACAAAACCATCCTACCGTCCGCAGTTCTTCGCTTGGAAATCACGATGTCGAACCCAAACGGTGGCAGTACGAGTTTCTTCAAGATACCATGATACCGAACTTTTATCATGGCGTTGCTCACTCAGCAGCAAGAAGTCGGCTTTCATGTCCCAGGGTGCGGGTCATCGAAGTTCTGCTTTTGCCTTGGCTAGGGGTTCCTGGAAAGCTTGGCATTTTCCTGATCCCAAGACGTGTCCAAAATCAGGTGTTGGATCAGCATCCTTGCAAAGAATACAGTGTGCCTCTTTTGTACACTCTTTTCTCCTGTGTCCGGTTTTACCGCATTTGTAACATAAGGAGCTCCGATCGGGTCCTTTGTAAACTTGTGCCGTGTGACCATAGCCAAGGCAATTGAAACATTGAAGACGCACTGCTCTTCGCCGTATCCTACAGACAGCCCACTAGGGTGGGTTGTACTTTGCCCTTATTTAGAAATTGTTCGGCGTCCTTTTCGGTCAACTCAATGATGATCATGCGTTGTCTCCTATGGTATCAGCCTCGCTTTGATCCTGCCCACGCTAGGGAACTCCCTTTTGATGACCTCTTCTACCTCGGCCAGATATATGACGCAGTAAATGTCTCTTATTTCGATCGTTGCATCAGCTTGAATGAGGATATAGTTGCGCTTTTGCCGACGATTTGCTTTACCGCGGCGCAAAATGCTTCCCTATTGTCAGTCTCTGGTCCGAATTCGACCATTATGTTGCCCGATTGCATTGGTTTTACTGCCTTAATGGCACAGTTGGTGTCTTCGGGCCTTACGTTTCCCCTGGCTGTCGAGGACTTCGTCGGGGCTACTTTCTCTCCTGCTTCACGTCAGGTCTTTTTTCTTGTTGGGCGTCCGTGCGAGGCTTGTTTCTGGCAATCTTGAAGGAGTTTCTTTACGGCTTTCTTCGCTCCTTCTGTCAGTTTTATCTAAAACCCCTGATCTGGTGTTCCGCGCCCATCAAGTGCGTCTTCGTTCCTCCTTTTATGTCTATATCCTCTGATTGGGCTAGACGCCATTCTTTTATTGATGTTTGATGGTGGAGCTATCTACACATGCCCTTTAAAATTAGCCTCCAGTGCTTCTTTACCCTTCTGCTTTTCTTCTTCGTTAACCAGCGCCTCCGATAATCCCCTATGCGGTCTAGGAGTTAATTTAGTTCAAGGAGCCCAATCTTTACTACTTTGTTAAATTTTGGCGAGTCGCATGCAAATTACATTCTTTTTAAAACATCTCCCGCTTTTCAAAATAGCCTTTCTTCTTCGTATCGCTGGGCGGAAATTGTTCTTTGCGACCATCATTCTTCAGAGAGGCTATCGGCTTCCGTTTTCGAATACAGTACTTCCGCCAAATTTTCGATGTTGGCCATGGAATCACACAACCTCGGCTTATTTGTCTGGTCACTCTGCTCGTACACTTCAGAATGGTTCGTTCTTATATCGGGGCTTATGACCCTTGTTTCAATCGCTTCAGTAGCGATAGCAGCTGTGATCATCAAATTCTCAAGTTTCTTTATATTTTCCTCCACCGCTGGAACATTTGGCACGTCCTGCAGAGTTTTTCTCGCTTTTCCTTTAAAGGACGCTCTGGTGTTTGCATTATTTTGTTGCTGCGCCCGAACGCCGCAGGGATCTCAGCCTGGACAAGACTGTCTGTTAATCTGCGTTTTTCGTCCGTCCTCACTGTTATTGTATTAATCGTTGTTTTTGTCATCGTTAGTACCACTCCCGATGTGCTCTGAAAATCGTGGCTACAGCTTTCTTTCTTTTTTAGGTTTTTTGATCTTCTTTAAGAGTTTTTGGTTGCTCCAGTTTGATCGTGCGTGTATGTAGTCGCCTCTTTGGTCCCATGGTTATCTTTGCAGAGCAAGGAGGCCATGAGAGTGTTGGCACAAACCCTAATGGGGGCAAGTGCTCAGAGCCAAACCAGCGCTAATCGGGAGTTCGTCTCAACCGAACCTACACCACCAACCCAATGGTGCGAACTTCGAATGTACTCCGAGGCCTGCCAAGGTTTTACCGGGACGGAGGTATGATAGGTGAATTGGAGCCGTTCATACATGGTTGTCACGTCGGTGCTACCGTGCAAAGCATCTTGATTCAAACTATCATATCCGCCAGCCTAAAGCAAGAATTTCAGTTCGTTATCCAAAGCGCAGTCCAGATCTTGTCGGGGTCGTTACCTGTCGTCCCAGGAGGGGACCTCACGTCGCACCCCATATCCTCGAGTCCGTGGGTGCGGCGCTCCCCAAAGAATGCTAGCCTCCGAGAGTATTCCTGTCGACCAGCATTCTTCCTGTAAGACTTTTTGTGCCATTGACTTTTCATATACTCGTAATACGATTTGGGTCTTGGAAAACTACCGTTAAGCGCTTTTTCAGGATTGCTGCTACTATCGTCTACTCAATTATCTATTTAGAATTTTTTTGTAGATAGTGAAATCAGTGTCAAATTTGAAAGTTCCAAAAAACGTTGAAGTGGTCTTATCAATATTTCAGCGATAAGTTTAAGCGTGCTACATAATCTGCGGGAGAGTAAACATCATGTGTTAAGTTCATACCTTGTTTATGGGTCACTTAATTGACATGAGATAATTTGTTTTCAATTTATTATCAATTCAGGAGTCACATGCTTGATACTGATAGTGAAAAGAGTAAATATCAAAAGACATGGAAACAGACATCAACTACTGGTTAGCGCAAGTGCAGACTGAATATGTTTACGGAACCATAACTTATCATTGTTGAGTCAATCATATAATCACTAGGAGTGGTCTTAGCACTATGAGGTTCAACCTACAAATAACCGATAAGAATAATTCATTGGTGGCTTGTTGATATGATTGTTGTAATAAGAAACTGAATTTTAACTTAAGATTAGACTGTCTGTGAATCAAGGAAATTGTATGCAAATAAGTTTCATTTAATAATTTAAATTTTTAACCGGTTTTCGAAAGAGAAGACACTGGAGATGACTCAAAGGAGTCGAAACGCGTCTACTCACCCAACAAGAAAAAATAAGGGCCTTGTTTGACATGTACATCAGTATCATTTCATACAGGTTTGGCTATAACTTTTGAATGATGTAGGGGAACGGAACATGGTTCTCGCGAAAATCTTTGTTAACGTGCCCAGGGGGTCCCATTGGAAGGGAGTTCTAGTCATGTAGCTTCAATGAGCGAAAAATTGAAAACAATTAAAATACTCGTATAGTTCATCTTTGCCTGTTTTACGGTGAGAAAATGAAATTAATTTTACATATAACATTCGTCGCAACTTAATTTTTAAAATTAAACTAATTTTTTTTTAATAATTTTTCCCGAAAAATTATTAGATAAGAAAAATGTAAGAAGGTGGTTTCGACGTGTGTAATAATTCTCATCACGCCATCACTCTTATTAGATACACAACGGTGATGGCGACCACCATGCTTAGAGGTGAGAGAGTTATTTTTAATTTTCCAACCTATGCAAACTCAATATGTTTTTGTAACTACGAATTATGTTCAGGTTAAATTTCCTCCTTTAAGTACTTGTCTGAACATTTTTCTTCTCTAAAAATTTTTCAAAAAAAATTATTTAAAAAAAAAGTGCAACTAATTCATGCAGCTACAAAGAATTTCATAAGTAATTTAAAAAGCTATCGGAGCCATCCGAAAACGAGATCGATATCCGCACGAAGCAATGAAAGCTCACTGTAGAGCAAAAAATTATCGTATAGATTTACATTAAATACTCGTAGATGTGAAAAGGGTGAAATTATTCATTTAAAGTTTAGCTGAGTTAATTTTTGAAGTTATGGTTAGATATAGTTTGATTCATTGGAATAATAACACTTCCATGAAAAACCAATAAATATCAAGCGATTAATTTTCCTTGAGCGAGAAAACATTCCAGCTGCAGATGACCAAGACAACTTATACCAAACATCAATCACATCTGTTTACTCTGGCAAAAACAATTTCAAACTTCTTCGTGTAGAACTACCACAATAACCTCCTTCATGCCACATACACACGCCATCCGTGTCCATGCTGGTAATTTCTATTGATTTTTTGTCGTAATAAAATGCAACTCTTCATTTATGACTTTCACCAAGTCAACACATTCGGTAAAACTTCCAAGCGGAAAAACATGCAGGACTCATCACACTATTCATAGCATGTTGCTGACTATGTAATGCTATTAGCCAGCTTCTACATATTACATCCTTTCCTACGATCCTTATTCAATGTTCGTCCATTCATCGTCCGTTCGAACTACACAAGCAATCAATCTATCGCAGCTCGAAATGTACTTATTTATGCGATTAATGTTGACGTTATTGATGGCGACAGCGGATGGTACGTTGTTACAAAGTAGTATCAAAGAGGAACAAGGCTAGTGTGGGAAGGAGTGGAGAATGTCAGTCGAAGTCAGTGAAGTAGTGAAGGCTATGGAAGCGAATAATATGGCTAGGAATAGTTTTCAATGCCGTTACATTCGCGTTTCTGGGGAATCTCCATGACAAATAATTACGTTACCATCTTTAATGCATGAATTTTAGTACATAATTGTCAATCAATACTTGACAGCTATACTTTACATACTCGTGAATAAGTTAATTTGCAATTGTATAGCATTTAAAATTGTAGTTCCTTACCCGAAGCATGCAATTAGAGAGTGACTCAATTCAATTAAAGTAGAAACCTGCCTGCGGTATGTTATGAGTGTGAAACATGGACCCTTACCCAAGCATCCGCAACATATTGAACGCCTTCTATAGGTGGGTCCTAAGGCAAATAACAAGAGCAAAGCTAGACAGAGACCAATGGAAAATTTGATACAACCTGTCAGCACATATAAAAGATTTTACATAATTTTCTCATAAATTCAATAAATTCTCGAGACAACCAAACAATCAATTTCAATCTGCATACGTAACACATTTGCAAGTTCGCATCAGTTGAATATTTTTGTTTCAAAATCAATATTATTATATGTTTCAACACATTCGAATCAAAATTGTGCTTTAACGTTTATTACCCTTCTTGCAAGAATAGCATATTTGAAATAAATTGTAATTGCAAAAAGGTATTCGTTGGAGAAGTGAAAAGCGGAGACCAGTGCTGGTCTGACTCAGTCGACGAAGACAGCCCATCGCTGCTTGGATTTCTAAATTGGAGGACACGGTTGATGGACCCAAGCAGTTTGAGGTGATTTTTGCAGGTCGCGGAGGTCCAAGAAGGGGGGGAGAGGGTGCTACAAAAAAGAAGAAGATACCTGCCCATAGTCAAAAATTGTAAAAGGTGCAATTGCAGGATTTAATTTGATTGGGGTGATCTTCTACTAGAGCCTTATGAATCACAGTATTAAAATACAATTTCATCTTGATCTACTGTCTAATGAGAAGCAAACTGCCAAATTAATGAGTAAACCTAGCACCAGAACGGCCGGAATAAAAGAATGCAGTTAAATCCGTCATAAGAGTGGTTGTAATGATCGGATTTTGCTAGTTCTCAATAAAATTTGGAAGCTTCTTTGGCTTGCCACTAGTTACTGGTGAAAAAGTTACTTAAATATACCGTTATATTTTGGAGATACGTTCAATCCAATACCAGCAGTTAAAGAGTTAACACGATAGTAGAGGAAAACGAAGTTAGAGCAATTGTCAAAAAAAACTTTCGCATAAGATAAATGTCGACCAAAGATATACCCGGTAACACGATGGAAACACGACAGTGAGTCACATGCAGATGCAAGGAGTTTGACCAGGGCGGATCATGCATAGTAGAAAAGTGAGCAGGCTATTCCCTTTCCGTACCAGACAAAATAGGAGAAAAAGGTGAAGATTTCATATAAGCAGAGATTACGCTGACCTTATATGGCAGCACTCAGCGGGAACAAAGTGTCTGCACATGAACAATGAACTTATGAAAATGGAACTGTAATGATAAACACATCAGGAAATCATTCGCGATTTTAACAAGCCAGACTACATAATCAAAAGATATTGGTCGTAAATTGGTTTATGTGTACAGATGAGATTACAGTAGACCTCAAGTCCGTACAAGGATTCCTGTTGCATCCCCTAATTGGAGCAAAACGGAATTCATTTCAGCTGTTGTCTAGAATCTTCGACCCATTAGGGCTGCTACGACTGTTTATCATCGGCTTAAAGATTCTTTTTCAAGATATTTGGAGACAAACTGGATTGGGATGAGAAAGATTTGGAGCGATTATGATAAAAATATACCTTTTTTGAAACAGCTAGTATTTCTTGGACATGTTACTGTAATAGGGGATAATACTATGAAAAATGATCTTCACGTTTTGCCGATGCAACTTAAAGGCATGCGGAGCTGTTGCTTATATCCAAACGATTAAAGAAGGTAGGGTTGATGTTACACTATTTATTTCCAAACATAGAGTCGCCCTCTTGAAAGAAGATAGAGAAAGGCAACTAACCGCACCTAAGTTGGAACTAACCGAGGCTAAATTGGAGTAAGACCACGACTACCTACAAGAAAAACTAACAATCACTTTTGATGAAACTTACTTCTGGCCTGATTCAAAAATTGCCTTGTTTTGGATATGCGGACATACTTCTCGACGGAAACCGTATGTAGAAAATCGTGTTCAAAGAATTAAGGCAAAATCAAAGGCTGATTCCTGGATTCATTGTCCAGGGAAAAGTAATCCAGAGGTCTTATTGACACAAAGACTAACGGAAAAGGCTCTGCTTGAGCGCAATATGTGGGTACATGGACCTTCATGATTACTACAACAATCAAAAATTTGGCCTAGCGGAGAGCTTTTTTTTACAGAAGCTCCTACAATTGTGACTTGAAAAGGCTGTTTTATCGGAACCTTTACTACTCTGCGATTAATACAGTTCTTGGAGAAGAATATTACGAATAAGTGGGCATATTCTGCGCTTTGTCGCCTTGTTGCAAAACTTCTGATCATAAGAGTGGTCATCTCTCTGCTGCCGAATTAAAACTAGCTGAGTCGTATTGGATCAAGTTCGTCCAATCAAAAAGTTATTTAGATGAAATCACCGCTTGTCCAAACGGTCTCAACGTTGCTACCTCATCAAAACTTGGTAATTTGAATCCTGTATAAAAAACTGACGGGTTCCTTCGAGTTGCGACTAGACTGCAGATGCTACCAGATTTCATTCTTTCGATAATTCTACCAAAGTCATAATATATAACACACTTAATAGTTCAAGATATTCATCAGCGTGTACTCCATGGAGAAGTTACCTTGGTTTTAACACATTTAAGACATTGATTTTGGGTTCCAAAGGCTCGACAATTAATAAAGGGAATCATAAGGCGATGTGTTATTTGTAAACGTTTGGCAGGAAGGCCTGCCTCAAAGCTCTTCGCACCGTTGCCATGGAGTAGATTGAACGCAACCAGACCTTTCGAGACAACGGAAGTTGATTTCGCCGTTCCAAGTTACGTCGTCTAATTGTGAAGCTGAATCTACTCGAAAAAAAGTATGTAATACTGTTGACCCGCTCTGTTTTCAGGGCTGTTCATCTCGTGCTTCTTCCGGATGTGTCCACTGAAAGCTGTATGCGCGGTTTACGATACTTCATTGTTAGGCGTGGTATTCCTTATCTTATCATATTGGATAGCGCGAAATCATTTAAACATGACCCATTAGAAGTGGCACAACTTGCGGTATTTAATTCATCGGAGGTACTCAAAGACTATCTTAGCTTCAAAAACATATCTTGGCAATACATCGTAGAGCCAGCTCCCTGGTGGTAGGGATTTCGGGAGCGGCTAGTACGCTCTGTAAAAATCGTTCTCAATTTTTAATGTGCAAGGTTGAGAATGTCATAAACTCAAGACCTTTAACTTACATTACGGATGACCCAGCGGATTTGATACCACTAACCACATCTCATTTTTTAACTGGTAGTAGTTCTGTTCATCCATCGCCAAATCTTCGTAGTGGTTCTATAAACGAAGATATTCATCAAAAATGGATTTCTCGACTTCATAAACTTCTGTTGGAAACGTTGGAGAGAGGAATATTTGCTGCAGTTAAGTTCGGCACATGTTTACAAGAATGTAGGTTCTTCAAACATGGCATCGGGAGATGTTGTCCTGGTGCACGATTCATCTTGTCCTCGAGTTTTATGGGAACTGCCGTAAGTTGAAACTATTTTTCTTGTACGCGATGGTAAAATTCATTTCTGTGAAGTAAAGATGCCAAATAGAGAAAAAATGAGACGACCCGTGCAGCTCTTGTATACACTAGAGGTAACTGGCGATCTGTTCAGCCGGCGTCCAGAGAATGTTAAAAATGAGTAATTTTTTGTAATCTACTGTTGTTACTGCTATCGTTTCTATGTAAATGTGATGTAATATAAGAGCCGAAGTAGCGAGTCTTGGTTCTAACGTCAACTCAGACGGTTGTGAAATTTTTGCCTTTCGAACGTTCTAAAAAGTTTATTCATTTTATGTGCACAACATAATAAAATATATAAACTAATATTATTCTTCCAACGGGACAAAGTTTTATTTTGTTAAAAGCGTAACATTTGAATATATTTAGAACTTAAAATGCGTTTTGTTCCAGATCAGGAACTGGGCTTTATAAACAAAATAGTCTTTTCCATTATGCGAGTATTTTATAAGCAGAAATTTGGAATGTCCCATGATCATGTTAAGGGGTTATTACACGCGGCGTTAAAAATAGGGGCCTAAAACCTGCTTTCGTCCGATGCTCTCATTTTTAAAACGCTCCCATAGTTCACGCAGCCTTTTCTTGTGTATGATACACATCGTACGTATGTTTGTGTTAAATAATTTTCGTAACATCTCCAGCAATCTTCAGGCATGCGTAGAACTGACATGCTCAGTTGGAGGTATGTGTTGAGATTTGATCAACTGACAGCTCACCTTGCATTTACTGATATAGAAAACTAGCAGTCGGGAAATCATTTTTGAATTGAATTTTGCGATATAAATCAAAAGAAAATGAAATAATATTCATTTAGTCTGTTTTCCTCGTGCATTAAAGCTGTGTCGGTTAATTGCAAAGAAAAACATTAATTGAATATATTGATGTGTAGTTGTGTATCGTAATATATAGTTGTAGTTAATATAATAATATTTATTCAGAAGTTTACTCCGTTGTATTTTTTGAAACCTGAACCCACTGAAATTAACAACAGCTTATAGGCCCAGAGCGGCTGTAAAAGGGTTTCTTTAAAAGTCAGGCAAGTCAAGAAAGCAGTCCAAGACTTCAGAACCAGCAAGGACCACATAACCGACAAATTAGCGACATTGAAGCAGACATCGGACAGCAAGCCAACGTTGAGCAACGAACACGCAAGTCGTTTTAAGTCAGAAAATCGCCACGAAAGATTCAAAATGGATACTGTAAAGTCTCAATTGGAAAGGTTAAGTGAAGATAGTCAAGGAAATGTCAATTTTATTTCATGGCGATTTAAATCAAACCTAGCACTTAAGAACCAAGATCTGTATGATATGATAATGGGTGCAAAGCCCAGACCAGCAGGTGCTGCGTCAACTTATACAGTCGCCAGTTGGTTAAAGAAAGATGTCGTGGCTTAAACATTGATAGGTTTAAATGCAAACAGTACGATTGCGAACAAAATTGCAAATTGTAAAACTGCCAAAGATATGATAGAAAAATTGGTTAGCTTATATGGTACAAAGACTGATGTAACTTTAGAAACATCTCGAATCAAACTCTTTACCTATGTGTATGATGAAAGCAAGTCAGCTGTTGAGAACTGTATGGAGATTTTGGATCTAGCGGATGAAGTGTCAACTAAAATGATCCTGTGAAGGAAGGTTGGATCATGACGAGGATCATGAGTGTGCTACCAAAACTGGCACATTTCAGGACATCCTGGGACAACGTGACCGGAGCAGCAAAGAACGTGGAAGCTCTTATGGAACGTTTGAGACTCGAGGACTCAAAGAAACGACAACAAATACAGAGGGGCAGCACTAACAACCCTCTCATGGCCAGACGCAGGAAACAAGGACAGTCTTCACACAGCAAGCAGGAAAAGTCGCAGTTCGCATGCTACAAATGTGGGAAGAAAGATCACGTGCTCAAGGAGTGCAGAGGTAAACCGTGTGATGAATACATTGCCTACTACAAGAAGAAGTATTCATGTAATATCTGTAAGAAGAATGGACACTTCGCAAAAGACTGCGAATCTCGAGAAGAAGCGTGTAAGTCAACAAACGGGAAACCAAATAGGAAGGCATTTTTGACCACGGCACTCTTGACGGTGGACAACGACATTTCGAAGGACAAGGCCATTTCATGGGATCATGACTGTGGAGCCAGCTAATACATGACGTCTCACTGAGAGTGGTTTGTTCAGCTTGCTGAGTTGGACGAGCCCATCCCAATCGTGATTGGAGACTCAACCAGGCTAGATAGCGTTGCAGTCGGGAACATCGAGATGGAAGCATTTGATGGTCAAAAGTGGTATCCAGTGGTACTAGAAGATGTCATTTATGTGCCAAGCCTCAACTTTAATCTTTTATCAGTGAGTCAGATGCTACACAAGGGATATGTACATAAGGCAAACGGAAATGAGTCAACGTTTTACAGTCTGGATGGCAGGGAAATTGTGGAAATCTCTACAAAATGATGCTCAGGAGAGAAGAAGAGACAAGTTTGATGGCCATATCGATCAAAGTCTGGCACGAGCGACTCGCCCATCAAAATGTCAAGTATGTGAGGGATATACTGAAAAGGAAAGGAATAAAATACATTGATGACTGAAATTACTATATATGCTCAGGGTGCTCGTATGGCAAGCTACTTAACATAGATCCTCACATCCAAACAACCCCAAGACAGCTCAGCAACCGTTAGATCTCGTGCACGTCGACACCGGCGAGATGAACATCCCGTCATTGGGAGGTGCGAAGTACTGGCTCATGTTCAAGGACGATTTCACTCACCACCGAACCTGTTATGAAAACGAAAAGTGAAACATCAGAGAAAATTGAATATTACCTGAGACTCGTTGAAAACTAGCTAGGGAGGAGAGTGAAAAGTCTGAGGTCTAACAACGGCACCGAACTGAAGAATGCGAAAACCAAACAGATGATGGACAAGTTGGAAATTTTCCACACCTTCACGAATGTACGCATGCCAGAGCAGAACCGAAGGATTGAGAGAGAAATGAGAACGATTGTCGAGGCAGCCAGAACAGCGATACACATGAACGCGTTGGACGAGAAACTGTGGGCAGAAGCAATGAACCATGCAATCTTTATGATCAACCAGACTGGAACCAGCAACGTACCAGGGAAAAGCCCAGCAGAACTTTGGTTTGGAAGAAAAAAGGAGATTGAGAAGCTGCGACCCTTTGAATGCGAATGTTACGTGCAGACACAAAAACAGAAAAGAGGTCAAATGGATAGAAAATCAGAAAAGGGAATTCTGTTTGGCTATGATATTGATTCATCCTGCTACCGGGTTTATCTGAAAGAGAAAAGAGAAATTATCAGCTCAGACAATGTGATCTTCGACGAGGAAAAAATGAGACTGAGGCAAGGAACTGAACTTGAGACACAGGCACCAGAGGGCACGCCTAAGAAGCAAGGAAAAAACAACTGCGAGACATACGAAAAAGACGAGAACTGGGGAACTTGAGAAAGTGCTGAGGAGCCAAGCGACAACGAGAATGAGACACCAGCGCCAGAAGAAGAGTCAGGAAGGAGAGTTCTGCAAGATCATCGGACTCTGCAACCGCCACCGAGACTGAGAGACTGCGTACTTGACTCCCGTCGTAGGGGAAAGAGTGCAAAAGTGACCATGATTAGTGAAACGGAGGACATCCCGGTGAGTGAGGCACTTAGAGATGAGAAGTGGAGACGAGCAATGCAGGAGGAGTACGACTCGCTGATTGAGATGAAAACTTGAAAGCTGGTGAACTGTCCAGAAGGAGGGAAGCCGATCACTTGTCGCTGGGTACTTTGAGAGAAGACGGACGGGCGACTTAAGGCCAGACTAGTGGCAAGGGGGTTTGAACAGAAGGAGGGAGTGGACTGCACGGAAACTTTCAGCCCAGTAGCTCGCCATGCATCCATTTGCCTACTCCCAAGTCACGCAGCGTCGGCGAAAATGAAGTTGGTATCGTTCGATGTGAAAACGGCTTTCTTGTATGGGAACCTGGAGCAGGACATCTATATGCATCAGCCTGAAGGATTCGACGATGGAACCAGGAAAGTTTGTAAGTTGAACAAGAGTCTCTGCGGACTTAAACAAGCTCCGAGGATGTGGAACGAGAGGGTTACCACCCACGTTGAGAAGAAGTGTATATACTATAACAAGGACAAGAGCATTATGTTCTCACTCTTCGTGGATGATGGATTGGTAGCCGGCAAAGATGAAGAAGAAAGGAATTCGAGATAACATTCAGCAAGAAAGTACAAAACAAGTTAACATATTTGGGCATGGAAATCAAGATCAACCATGACGGTATCTTCGTGAGTCAGCCTTGCTACATGAAGAAGATCTTGAGAAAGATGAAACTCGAGCAGTGCGATCCAGCGTCCACACGCACTGTGCCAGGAATGGTCAACCATAAGACAGACTTCAAGAACGACGAAGCACTTCCAGCAAACAACAACTATCGCGAGGCGATAGGAAGTTTGTTGTACTAGCCACAATAACCAGGCCAGACATAAGCTTCGGCGTGAACTACCTCAGTCGATTATTCAAAAAGCCCATGAAGAGCCATCAGGCGATAGTGAAACGTGTTTTCTAGTACTTGAGAGGGACCACGATAGCCGGAATTTATTTCGGAGGAGACAAGACACCCGTGGCCTACACCGATTCAGACTTTGGAGGAGACTCTGAGACAGGACAGTCAACGAGTGGTGTGTTGGTGATGACAGGAGCGCCAGTGATCTGGTATTCACAAAAGCAGCGTCTGGTAGCGACTTCAACTGCATAAGCTGAGTACCGAGCAGCAGTGTCAGTGATTGACGATGTGTGCTAGATTAAACGAATCGCATTGGAACTTGGCATTCTAGAAGCTGAGCTGCCGATCACTCTGTACGTCGACGACATGTCAGCCATACAAATGCTACAAAATGCACACGAAGGAAAGACGACCAGGGGAAAGAAGCATATCGAAATTCCACGAAAGTACATCCAGCAACACATCGGCAAAACTGTGGCACTGCAACACGTCGAGAGCAGCAAGCAGATCGCAGACATCCTCACCAAGCCACTCAACAGAAGAATTTTTGAGACGCTCCGCTATAAATTGATCAAGGGGGGGTGTTGAGATTTGATCAACTGACAGCTTACCTTGCATTTACTGATATAGAAAACTAGTATTCGGGAAATCATTTTTGAATTGAATTTTGCTATATAAATCCAAAGAAAATGAAATAATAT
The DNA here is from genome assembly GCA_963969285.1 of Odontomyia ornata. Lineage (NCBI taxonomy): Eukaryota > Metazoa > Arthropoda > Insecta > Diptera > Stratiomyidae > Odontomyia > Odontomyia ornata. The sequence goes on from OZ017742.1 coordinate 89,093,506, forward strand.
TCATTCAGTCTGTTCTCCTCGTGCATTAAAGTTGTGTCGGTTAATTGCAAAGAATAATATTAATTGAGTATATTGATGCATAGTTGTGTGTCGTAATATATAATTGTAGTTAATATAATAATATTTATTCAGAAGTTTACTCCGTTGTACTTTTTGTAACCCGAACCCACTGAAATTAACAACAACGTGTCTTTGCTAGAAATACATATGCTCCGCTTTGTTTAAGACAGTAGGAATTTGGATATGGCAAATATAAACAGAGTGGTAGCACTATTTTACTATGGCGAAAAAAAAATGAATTACTTTCATGCATGCCTACAAATGATGTGTGCCTGCGCGAGTACCCCAAAAACTTGCGAACAAAAAATTAGCGCAAATCCTTTCGACAATCGACATGTTAGAATGCCGCAGTATGCGCGCTTCCATTTAAGAATGTGTAAATTACGATAGTCGCGTGACTATCTCGTCGTAGTCTCTTCCATCCCTTATACTGCCATGTACTCATATGTCCATCGGGATATCTTATATTGCACCCGTGGACTCACTTGCCCTACATTTTTACCTGCAAACTCAAGCAATGAAGGAGAAAAATCAAGTTTCCTCGATGCATCTCTCTTCTTGCCCATATCACCTGCTTCGCGCTTATTTTTCACGCTGTATGTAAAAAAGCCCATTCTCCATGAAAAACAGGTATTAATCAAGTTATTTTCCTGGGGTGGAATAATCGTGTTTGTTTGAGGATGAACAATTACTAAAAACCCAAGTCAGAGTTCGATTTAGCTTTAGCTTTCAGCGTTGGAATTCAAACAAAATTATGTATGGTCGATTATTTAGTTCTCACTCAAAAGAGCAAGGCCCGATGGCTTTTCAAAAAAAATGTGCATCAGATATTTTTACTCATGCAGTTTAACAATGGCCGTATCAATCGCGGGGACGACCCAGACTCTAAAAATTTTGACTAAAGACATTTTGACCCTTGTAAATCAATGTTGAAGGATATAGCCTTGAAGTCTCCTTGGTAAGCTATATCTAATACGGTCCTCTAAAGCTACTGTTTGCTGTTTGAGCTCAATTTCAACCTCTCCATCCTCTAAGGTATTTTTGTTTCTGAGGAGAGTGTAATTAGAGCTATAGACAACGATGTTGATATTGATTTCTTGAACGTTTTACTCGCTTCAACTTTGCTTTGATTGTATAAAATAAAACTGTCTACATCATTAAGTCATAAACCCAGCAAATCACTTTTCCATAGAATTTACTGCGTCAGTCTCAAGTGTGTTGACACCAAAAGAATGGAATAAATCCAGTTTTTATCTACGTCTTTTCATATTTACGAATAAAGCGGTTAATGTACATGTTATTCATGTAAGAAAATATGACTGAAGAAAAATAAAGCAAATCAATCTCCAAGGGAAGTTAATTGATGATTATTAACCAAATAATCACATGATTATAATACATACGTGTATATTAAATGAAATGCATTTTGAAAAAAACGGTCTAATGAAGGTCTGCCTGATAAATTTCATAAATATGATTGCTTTATTTTCTTTGTGATTTATTGCTTGGCTTATTTATGAGAATGATATAAATGGGCGAACATTTAGTCAAATTATTTTTGTTGCTGGTTAAAATTAGCTCGTGAGTAAATTCAATTGAGTCGACCAGAACTGGCTGGATTATTTTGGATTTAAATATCTTCATGGTATGAAACCTATCAAAGGCAGCAGCCTATGATTTTGAACGGGAAGTTGATATCTTGGGTAGGATTGAGTCGAGCTTTATTCACTTGGTTAGTCCTGACAGTGACCTAGTAGTAGTAGTAGTAGTACTTTATTGAGACTTTTCTTTTGACATATGTTACTTAAACTACTTTTAATGTTACGATTCATTTGACAGTGACACTTCTGTCAAATGTCCTTAGCTTCTTTATACGACCTGAGTCTATACTTTACAGTTTTGAAATGCTCATGTTAATTTTTTTATTCCGTTTGCTCTTACGGTTATTGTCTTTTAGGTGTTTATTTACAGATTAAAACCTAAACTAAGCTAACCTAACTTATTCTATTCTTAGTCTAATTACATTGTAACTCGTCTTTGTAGTTTTGGTTGGTCGTGTGTTCTCTTCAAGCGTTACATACAAAATCGTGTTTCAGAAGAGGAACAGTTCTTACCGATCTGATCTTCAGGATATACGGAAGTTATTTTTTATTTGTTTAATCGGTTTCTTAATTATTATTTATTTGATTTTTACTTTTTCCTTATGGAAATTCAAGTTACTTTAGCCCCTGTAGGTATATGGGGGAACGGTATATAACAGAAAATGGATTTTCGGGGGTTTGGTTGGGGTTCACTGTTAATCTGGAAGTCTTGGAGAATTCTGATGAGAGAGAGATAATATGGGTTTTCGGAGATGGGGTTGCTATTAAAGTGATCCCGGATTAGATTCAATTCACGTATCTGCCATTTAGCTATTCACTTTTTGCTTGTTTCAAGCATGTATTGCAGGGTGGGGTTCACTTTGGTTTCTTGGTAAAGAGCGTTGTTTTTATAGTAATTTTTATTGGGGCGTCGGTATTTCGATATACATTTTCGGAATATCCTTCTCTCAAATATTTGCAATTCTTCTGCTACTGTTGGTGAAATCGTCAGCCAGGCTGGGGAGGAGTATGTGATGATGGGGCGAATTAGGGTTTTGTACATGAGGAGTTTCACAGTTGGGAGGACGGATTTGGAGGATAGGAGGGCTGAAATTAATGCAGCAGCTCCTTTGGCTTTGTTTATTGCTTTTCTTGCATGTGAGTTCATTTTGAACCTGTTGTTGAGGTTCACTCCCAAATACCTAATGTTATCTTTTGGGTTCACCGTGTCCCCGTTGATAACCGCCCTTATCAGCTTGCTTTTCTGAACAGCTAGTTTGTGCCCTTTACCACTCGCGTTACGGGAGCATATTATTTCCGATTTAGCAGCGTTGATTTGGAGCCCCAAACCTTTAAATAGCGTGCTATAATGTCAACTTCTCCTTGCACCATTAGCATGGCGGAAATGGTGTGACTGGCTAGAATTAGAATATCATCAGCGTACATGATCATGTTCGGGTTACTGGAGATGTTTTGGATTCTGTTTATAGCGGCGGTATGTGGGATGTCGTGTAAGAAGAAATTGAAAGGGTTTGGTCTCAATATGGCTCCTTGTGGGACTCAAAACACGATAGGTATTATAGTTCGGTGGGATGTTTCAGTTGTTAAATATCTATTTTGTAGGAGGCTATCAAGGATACCCGTGAGGGCCAGAGGACAGTGGGAATACATGTGTTTGAATTTTAGCCCAGCAGTCCAAACGAAGTCAAACGCTTTTTGCAAGTTGCAAGTTGTTTTTTTGTGCAAGTTTTTTACGATGGTGTCATGCACAAGCATAATAGATGTTCTGTGGATTTTTTGGGTTGGAATCCGAACTGAAACTCCGTTACGGGTGAACAATTGAGATTCCATAGTGTTGCTCACCCCGAACACTACCATAGGCAATTTTGTAAGAGTTAAGCGTACGCAATACCGAGCCGCACTTTATTGATAGCCTAATTATGTAACCAATCGCAAGTAATTTAAATTTCCATTCATAAAATGACTACTTGTTTGATCACGGAAAGAAAACCAGATAATAATTTTTGCTTTGTAACTTTATGTAATTAAACTCAAGTAGCTACGTCGCTTCCGATTAACACGCCACATTATGGAGAACGCAAGCAGTAACGAGCGCTGAAAGCATCAAGACAACGCGAGCTCGAAACCAAACGAATTCATATGTGGCAGCATAAAACATAACCCCACGAAGCAATCGGAATTGCGTCGCTAACAAAACAACATGCAACGCTGGGAGGAAATCCAAATTTGAATCGTTGCTCCCGTCACGCGACAAGAGGTGTTTGTGTTATGTGCGATAATCTGCGGGCATTTACATCATTTCCTCAAATTAACATTTCATACTGACTGTGTTTTCAATGATTCTACGTTCCAACATAGACTCCTAATGGATTCCGATGCAGTATATAATTCGACTAATTCAAATTCGAACCTGAGTGCTGTCGGAATTTACAGGCAAACGATTTTGAGTGCGGATCTAAATGTGAGGCTTTTGTCAAACCCGACATGCCTTTCAGGTGCGCAGCTACTGAGCTTCCGATCAAGGACACAAACTTAACGATCCTGCCGCAAACATCTTCACACTCACGCAGATCTAGCAACATACATGCCACCAAAGAGGAACGAGCCAAGTAATGAAGCCAGAGATGCTGCTGAGGCAGCAATGGCACGTATACCCAAGGAAGACACAATATAACACTTCATTAGTGGCAAGCACAGGACGAGTAAGGCGCGAACTCGAGGCTTAACGTGATCAAAAGTAGCAGTAACAAGAAAACGAAAGTGCTAAGGAGAAGGTGAAAGGAGTACTTCAAGTTCTAGAAGAATTGACTGATAACTTTGATCAAAAATCACCAGAATCGACACCAAAAATAAAGATATTGATACTCTGAACGAGGAATTGCAACAGAAACAGACCACATTGAATGTCGTTACATCGGAGTTGCAACAATTGAAGGTACTTCAGCGCATCATAAGATCGAATTTATGGAATGCTTTCAAATCTTTTTCGTGATCTGTCGAAAGTTGGAGAAGCCTTATGCACAGATAGTACATATCAGTGAGATGGAAATGAGTAGCATCTGATCCAGGTGGTAAGGTTGAAGAGGAATTCAGTGCGGCTCGACTATATAGTAGCAAAACTCAACCGTGAGCTAAAAATATCGCACAAGATGTCAGAATCTGGAGGCGTTACAAACAGATCCAAATAAAACAACTTTTTTGAGTATGGAAAGGACTCAGGCGAATGACTGCCAATTACGCCAAGCTTGTTGAGCTCACAATATGAAGCCAGAATGAAGTCATTGTAGGAATTTTCAGCCGAACCAGAGGCTACGAATGAGCCTAAAAATATCAAACCAAACTCACTTTGGCACACCAACAAATGACCGCCAATTACGCCAAGCTTGTTGAGCTCACAACATGAAGCCAGAATGAAGTCATTGTAGGAATTTTCAGCCAAACCAGAGGCTACGAATGAGCCTAAAAATATCAAACCAAACTCACTTTGGCACACCAACAAATGACCGCCAATTACGCCAAGCTCAAACGAGAGCAAGCTGATGAATCCACTAAACTACACGAAAGAAACACGGATACAATTGTTGAATTTCTTACCTACAGACTACCGACATCGTGGCGAAGCGTAATATTCACTCACTCGCACTTAACTCACTTTATTCTACCGCGGAAATCGAAATGATGGAAATCGCGATATTCCCGAGGAGAGATTCGACGGCCAAAATTAGTGGAAACTGATGGATAACTATACATACACGACACTCGACGCGTTGCCACGGCGACTAAACTGCTGGCGGCGACAAGAAAAACTTTCTCTTTTGTTCTTTTGGGAGTTTATTTTTGAGCGACCGGGGAGATATAATCGAACGAAATATAATTGAACGAGACATAATCGAACAAGATATAATCGAACAAGATACAATCGAACATTGCTCAGCGACCGCTTTCTGACGAGGAGTTGGAGCCGCAAACTGGATTCCGGAACATTAAACTGGAAGCAAATCTTGAATATCGGAACATTAAACTGAGACGAGACAACTGTGGCGAAAATTACGCAAACGGCAGAAAGGGGCCCTTACTAGCATAGTGAATATATGTAAGTGGCTTTCATTTTATCATATATTGATCGGCTTTTTTTTCAATGAAGTTACGTGGGGTGGGTGGGGTTCACTTTGGTTTCTTGAAAATAATTGTTCAGTTTCCTTTTCTCGCTACGATTCGACATATAAACTTTCTTTTTCAGCTGTAAAAAGTGTGGCTCGGGAATTCTTTTCCCGACAATCGTGCCAGATCTCCTTAGTACTTTATTTGGAATACAGTCTAGGCCCGAGGAGATTTTATTATTAAGACCAGCTAGTTTATCTTCTACTTTTAACACGTAGGTGAAAAATTCCCCGAGTTTTTCATGTTGGGGAGATACTGCCTCGTTGGTGTCAGAAAATATTATAAGGTATGACCCTGCGTAACCGATGTTTCTAGTTCTTACAGCCGATATCATTTTCTGTACTCTTTCATTCTCTGGGGCTCTTTCTCGGTACAGGTTTCCGTAAAATGAGGAGATAACTCGCAGCTTTTCTTCAGGTGTAGATAAGGGTAGCCCTCTGTGCTTGATAGGGTCCCTGTCGATGTTAAAATTGTATGAACGTCGACCCGTTAGTATATTAATTTGTCGAAAGACGTCTGAAGGTGGTTTGAGTAAACTCAATCTTCTTTTATAATTTTTATTCATCTCACGTCTTATTTGCCACCTTATGCGGTTGGTTACTTCTGTGATTTCCCCCTTGAGAGTGAGGTATTCCTAGTTGATACGATTATAGTGCCGGTGGAAGATCCGTTTAAGCTTTGAGTTTTCCGTTTTTGTTCCTGTATCTGTGCTTTAGTGTCTAGCGTAAGACATCTGTATAGCCATTTTTTTTGGTTTTTCTTCCGGACCATGTGCATCCATTCATTTGAGTATAGACTCGGTTGAGTTTTGGATGGAAACATCAATTTCCTGGTTAGATAGGATTTGGTTTACAGGGGGAGGGAGGGCAAATCGTCTTCGAAGTCTTTTCTGAACTCTGCCCAATCAACAGAGGCATAGAAGCGAAATTTTTTCGGTATTTCTTCAATAGTGGTTTGATTATTTAGGTGAAGGGTTAGTTTCAAACAATAGTGATCGGATATCGATGGTAGGGTTGCACATTGGTAGGGAGTTGTGTTACCAGTTAGTTTGCCTTGTGACACTAGAAAGTTATCTAAGAAGGAGCTGCTTCTTGGGTTTGAGGGGACACCTGCGTTGACGATGACGCATGTTAGACATGCGCTCGACAGTAACCATTGATATATTCCTTGGCCCAATGCTCATGTCTCACGTTGAGGTCTCCGCCGAGGAAGATAGAGTCATCTTCTTCTTCTTCTTAGCACTACAGCCCTTTTCGGGCCTTCGCTTCCTGCAAACAGCGCCTCCAACTGTCTTGGTACGTTGACCGCGTCATCCAATTCCGAAATCCGAGCAGCGATGAACTGTCTTCGTCGACCGAGTCAGACCAGCGTTTCCTCGGTTTCCCAACTGGCCGCCGGCCTTCAGGTCTCCCAACGAATACCCTCTCGGGTATCCGTTATTCGTCCATACGATTCATGTGTCCAGCTCATTGCAGCTTCCGCAGTCTTACAATCCTTTAGACCTCCGGTTCGTCAAAAATTTCATACAGCTCATGGTTGTATCGAATTCGCCATTGGTCCCCATCTAGCTTTGTTCCGATTATTCGTCTAACGACCTGTCGCTCAAAGGCGTTCAATATATTTGCGGATGCTTGGGTTAGGGTCCATGTTTCACACCCATAGCATAACACAGGTCTTATCACAGATTTATATACTTGGAGCTTTGTTTTCCTGTGTATGCAGCTGGTCTTCTAGTTCGTCAATACTGAATAAAATATTTTATTTGCCAGCTGTATTCTTCGGCGTATTTCGTCTCTTTGATTACCTGTTTTCGTTATTTTAGCGCCTAAATACACAAATTTGCTAACATTTTCGATACTGTATTCGCCAAGTGTGATATTTTGTGTATTTGAGGTATTTTTCCTCGACTGTGTCATGAGTTTTGTTTTATTTTCGTTGATTTGTAGCCCTACTAGTTTTGCTTCGCTGTCGAGTTTCAGGAAGAGTTCTTTGGCATATTTTAATGACCGTGACAGAATGTTGATATCGTCCGCATAGGCCACTACCTGGCTAGACTTGTATAGTAATGTACCTCGCGTATCGACAGGTAGCTTCCTTATGACGTACTCCAGAGCCAAATTGAATAGCAAGAGGGCCAGCCCATCTTCTTGCTTTAGTCCGATATTTGTGTCTAAGGCATCGGTGAGTTGGTTATTGATGCGGACTTGGGAGGTTGTCGACGTCATTGTCATTTTAGTAAGACGGATTAATTTGGCTGGGATACCAAAACCAAGCATTATTTGGCGTATGATCTGATTTTATTTTCCAAGATTTTAGAATATATTTTTATACGCCGTACAAAGTAGTGATCTGCCTATAATTTTCGCACTGTAGCCTGTCACCTTTTTTGTGGATAGAGAATATAATTGATTGGCTCCACTGTTTCGGCATATGTTCTTGTTGCCAAATGCACTGGATGACTTTGTGAATAGCTTGATGAACACTACTGCCACCATATTTGATGAGCTCCACTGGAATCTCATCAATGCCCAACGCTTTATTATTCTTTTGGGCTTTGATGATGGAACAAACTTCATTCAGAGTTGGTGGGGCCAATGGAAGTTCTCCGCAGACATCTATAGGCTCCGATGTTCTGGAGCTATGCGGAGGATTGAGGAGGTTCTTGAAATATGATGCCCATCCTTCCTTAATCTTGGTTTCATCAGCGATTATATTGCCGCAATCATCTCGACAGAGCGTGGTTTTGAGCTGATAACCACGTTTCCGGCTTTTCACTGCTTTGTATGCTTGCCTTGTGTTATTGCTCGCTAAAGTTACATCGATACTTCTCAATTGGTTGTCATAGTGTTTTCTTTTTAGGGTTTTGTACTAAAATACAAAACCCTATTGCAATCACGACCTGTGTCCGTCTGTCCGTCCGTCCGTCCGTCTGTATGTCACAGCACTTTTTCTCCGAAACTATAAAGGCTACAGCCATGAAACTTTGTGGAAAGGTCAGAAGTGGTGACTTCTAGAAAGTTCAAGGGTCAAAAAAATTTTCAAAGGGATTTAAGGGGGGTCTCCCCATATAGAGAGGTGACCCCTCAAAAAAAAATTTTCACCATTGGTAGTCGAGTAGGGTGTCATTGGAAAGGTCTCAATGAGATCTTTTCAAAACAAGTCTTAAAATTGCCTTATGAGTACCGAGGGGGGCAGGGGAAGGGGAAATGTACGAAATTTTCGCGTACCCCCCCTCGCGATTGGACACCTTCCATCCGAAAAATCTGAAAAAAACCATGAATGTAGGCCTTCATGAGTAGAACAACAACAAATACATGAGAAGTCAAAATTCACTCAACTTTGTTAGTAATAGTATGATTTATCGATTTTATGTTTTCTTGAATAAAATCTAAACGGTACCCTTAAATTTTATAAAATTTAGCAAACAGATGACTATTTATAAGATTGACCTTTTCTGAAAGTTTCATACAGATCGAATAGTACTTAACGAAGTTATAGCGATTTGAATTTTCCTGTATTACTATGGAACAATATGCCCTGTATTACTATAGAAACATATGGCTATGGAGCCATATGCGCTTTTTACCGACTTAGACACTACAGCTTTGCTAGGATTTGCATGAAAATTTCAGGAATGATAGGTATCATGAAGATGAGTACATACAATTGAAACAAGTCGAAGAGGCAGGAGAGAGCTCCTAGCAAAAGGGCTTTGTAACCATTCTAAGATTCGAAAAAACAGGCCATGAATCGATGATTACAGTACAGAGGAGTGGCCCCTGAAAAGAAATTTCATGAAAGGTAGCCGATTTGAGTATCAACTGAAAGTTCTCCATGAGAGCTTTTCAAAACAGTTCTTAAACTGACAGTTTTTGCTACAGTGGGCGCAGGGGGGAAATACATGAAAAATGTGTTTCCTCCCTCGCAAATGGACACGCGTGACTAAAAATTCTGAAAAAATTATTAGATATTTATGGGTATAACTATAACAAATACCTCAGAAGTCAAAATTCTTTCAACTTTGCTAATAATAGTATGATCCTCGAACATGACATGTTTCTTGATTTTATTCGTTACTGGTTACTGCATTTTGTAGGTAGAGTACAAAACCCTTCTGACATGAGCATAGGTCTGTCCACCCAACTTGTTTTAATCCTAATTATCTTATTCGCTACTCTTCTGAGATTTTCATAGTGTTCTCTCTTCGTCCTGGTTTTCCTACCTACGTATTCTTTGTACGCCGGATTCTTTTTATCGAACGCATTCTGGCACTCATCATCGAACCAATCATTCATCTTGCGCCGGGCTTCATGTCCGATCGTCTGTTCTGCCACGGTTCTGATAGCCGCTTTTACTTCCATCCAGAGCTCGTTGCTCGTCTTTAACGATGCGTCTGATAAGATGGCAACCAGCTGGTTGTCGAGGGTATCCGTGAAATTTTCGGCCACAGACGCCGTTTGGAGCCTTTCGATGTCAAATTTTTGTAGCGGGCTGGTCTTCGCTGAATATGCCTTTGACATACGACATCGATAGGTTAATTTGATCAAGTAATGATCTGAGTTACAATTGGCTCCTCGGTATATACGGACGTCCAGTATGCTGGAGGCCCAACGTTGTTGGATGAGAACATGATCGATCTGGTTTTGCGTGTTGCCATCCGGTGATACCCAGGTCATTTTATAAATGCGTCGATGTGGGGAGCAAGTTGAACGTATGACTAGATTTCTGCTACATGCAAAGTCAATCAGGCGCTGGCCGTTGTCATTTGTTTCATCGTGGAGACTATATCCTCCAGTCGTTCCCCGATGAGAAAGCTCATTGCCAACCTTAGCGCTAACATCACCCAGAATTATTTTTGTGTCGTTTGTGGGCAATGAGTTGACCAGTCTTTCCAGGTGATAATAAAACGATTCATTCGTTTCTTCGTCCTGTTCTTCGGTCGGGGCGTGAACATTAATCAGCCAGATTTTGAAGAATTTCGCTTTGATACGGATCGCACACAACCGTTCATTCAACACCTTAAAATCAATTACGTGCGATTTGAACTCCATATCCACAATGAAGGCCACTCCAAATTCTTGTTTTCCAGTAAGCTTCCCCCTTTTAAATATTGTGTGCGATCTCATGTCTTGAATGTCGTTTCCAGTCCAATTCGTGATAGGTGGTCTCGATATAGAATGGCGGCCCTCTGCCTGCGTCGTTGCTAGGTACTTGGTAGTTTTCTATTCGGATCTTGTGCGTCGGTTTTAAGACTGTTTGTTCAAGGAAAACCATGTCTGGTTGAATGGATTTTGTAAGGTTAGACACGAATATTCTTTTGTCATGGGAAACTGGAGAGTTTATATTGAGGCAGATAGTAATCAGATTAACTACCCCCATACAGGTTAAGATATAGCTCAATGAGAAAAACTGGTTTATCCTGTGTTGGCATGCCATCGTATTTTGGCCAGAATTGGGTAACCGTTTTTAGGAGTTCCCCTGGTGACACTCCTAAAACTTGGACTGTTTCATAGTGGAGTCTTTGAAGGGGGCTCTCTTGTAGTACTGCGTTCCGGGGCATGGTTGAATTTCTTCCCCTCGTGACTTCCTAGTATAGAGGTACTGATTGTGCTGATGTGGCTGTTGCTATTGGAGGTTGGATATAGTCGAAAGACGGGGTTGAAATGGGAGTTATTCTTTTATTTTTTAAAAGCGCTATCTTGTCTACCAATCTTTTCCTTTCCGGGCATGCGGAGAAGTTTGATGGGTGGCCTTTCTCTTTGCGGAGGACATAGAACGGTGGGCTACTTGTTTTGTCAATGTCCTTTCTTAGGGATTGTGGTCCTCTCCACAAGCTACACATCCCGCCTGGACGGCACAATTCGCCGAGACATGGCCGAAGCGCTGACATCTATAACACTGGAGTAGGTCACTCCTTCTGGGCTTTTCCCATGTCGGTTTCTGATGAAGGATGAAACGGAGCTTATGGAGGCGATCTTGGTCTTCGTTTTGGTTAAGGATTATTTTGTATCAGTCTAAGTTCACGCCGTTCGCTTTAAACCATCCGGTGATTAACGGTGAGACATTGTCGATTTTAATGTCCGGACATTGTATTTCGATGTCTTCTCTAACCTGTGTAGCTCCGAATGCCGAGTCTACACTTCAAAGTATGACTGTATTTTTTTTTTGCGTTCCGTTGGTGTGAAGGAGTAACCTTCCGCTTTAGATCTGCGGATCAAATCCTGTATTTAATGATTGATGGTGATGGTTCGTCAACTGTAATTTTTAATTTGGTCGCGCTCAGGCGAGTAATTCTATACTTCGTTGTGGAGCTCTTTTCCATGGTTTTTTTAACTGTCATTGCTGTGGTTCCTTCTAAGAATATAGGGGGTCAACATGATTTATTCTTTTCAGGGGCACACATGTTTTGCTTGGAGGTTATGTTTTCTTCTCCCGAAAGAGGCAGGTATGGGTTTGGATTATGGGGGGTGGATGCTTGGATAAGAATGGGTAACTTTCTTTTAATTGCCAGTTTACCTTGAACCGTTCTAAATCCTTCCGATTCCGTGTTGATCAGGTCGATGATTACCCTGTTTGCAGCTTGTTCTACTTCCTGACGGTAGTATTTCTTTCTTGGCCGCTTTCGTTCTTGGTGGTAACGCCTTCTCGTCATTCTCCACATTGGACCATCTGTCAATAGTTGGAGACTCGCTTTGTACCTCTGCTGTTTCCAGTTTTCCGGGTTTGATTTCCTTTGTTCTGATATACTTGTATTTTATTTTCTTTTTTACTTTGATTTTTTACACCTAAGTGTTTTCGCTTGCAATGTGTTCGGTTTGACGTCTCACCATCCCCAATCCACAATTCCTGGCCATGAACTCTGGTAAAGAAATAGAAATGGAGCATTTTTTTTTAAATACATCCTGGAGCTCTCTTTAAAGAAATTCAAATATCCTCGCTGTAATTTTTTATGTTAAAAGAATAATATCTAGTCTTATATCTTGCCTTATGTGAAACAAGCAGCTGACGAGTGCATTGAATTCCAAATTTCATTTCAATCGATCCGAATTTAGATGTAAATATCTATATGGTTCCAACTTACATTAAATCGCACTCTAATCTATTTCTGCTTTGAAGTATTCATACGAGTACATATATGTCACGATGAATATCAATTTTTCATTCATTCCTTTCATTTCTATTCCCTTCGCTTTCAAGGACATCTTTCTAGATGAAATTGGAATTTAATCTATCCATTTGAATAATTACAATTTTCCTGCAAACGATTTCCCTTGTACATTGCGCACGACTTGCTGGAAAACGAAGAATATTGTTATGCTTCCGTGCACTCCTTTTCAAATACATTTACGATATAAAGATATCAAGTTGGGAAATATAGAAAGGTAGATAAATAGGACATCTATTGGAATTGATGGTGTTAGGAGTCTTCTTCAAGTTTTTGTTGTTGCTGTTGATATATCACGAATTTTTGCTTCCATCCAATTGCTAAAAATAGAAATTCATTAGCATAATGCTGTTGTCAGACTGTAGAGCTTAATAGGCGTATGGTAGTATCCTTTATTGAATCTGGACAGCATTGGAAGCCTAAACGAGGAAGTGAGCAAAGTAAAGTTAAGTGGAGTAGAGTTGTACATGACCTTGTCGAACGTACTAACCAGGGCCGGGAAAGCATGTCTTCCTCGTCCGGTCAAGGTAGAAGTAATTTCGTCCATAAAATCAACCCTGAGCTGCCAGGATGTTTCCGTACTTTGCCAGTAAGCATGTGTAAGTGCTTCATACGAATCCATACTCGTATGTCTTGTATACATATTTCAGCCAGGACGTTCTTTCACGGAAGTATTTCGGATCGTAAAAGCTATGAATTTTTTATGAGGACTTTGAAAACGTAACGTCAAGTCCTTGGTAATGCTTTTAAGGGTTGGATGTATGTTTGTTGTACGTACGGGGGAATATGACCTGTTGGTTAGATGGATCGGTTGTTAGACTTCAATTTATCTTCATTATAGTTGGCTTAGTTGATTCCTTTATAGTCCAATTTGAGCTGAGGGTGTATAGTTGTAAATAATGCAAGGAATTAGTTATCAATTAGGATCCAAAAGTATAATATTGGCATTTTGATGAAAAATTTATGCTTGAGCTTCACCTGTTGAATGTGTATAGACTTTGGTTGCTAAGGGTGTTGTATTTGTAAGATATTTGAATTTGGTTGAAGTAAATCATAACGAGTAAAAAAGATTGAGAGAACTTATATGTCCTATACAAAAAACGAAAAGATATAATGAGCACTTAGTTAATATAATAATATATAGTGAGTATTTATGTAGAATCTTTTTACAATTTTGTTAAAATATTCTTGGATCGTTTCTACTTTATCTTCACTTAGTATTGTGATGTTGGATAATTCATGCCGTTTTTTGTCATACATGAAGTGAACTGCATATTTCATATAGTAGTGATTGCGCGACTTATATTATTATATAATATTTTAAAGATTCGACTTTAGACTATCTTCATCCAAAAACTGAACGTCATTACTAAACAAAAAGTTGGTTAACAATAAACTTTAAAATGGACAATCAAAGAGAGTATTATCGGCATATTTAAATGTTTTACTTCCGAAAGGGTAAAAACGCGGTGCACCCCGAAAGAAGATGAGTGAAAGTTATGGTGAGGACTGCCTTACGCCAGTGTCAGTGTTGGTTTGTTCGCTTTCGTTCTGGAAGTTTTAATCTGCAAGATGCACCACATATTGGTCGTCCAACCGCTACTGATGACCCTCCTTTACCTATACTTTTGCTTGAATGCGATTAAAGTATTGAAATTAAATAATAATAGTTTGAAATGCGCTTTCTTCAGCCAGTCGATCCTTTAAAAATCGCAAGTAAGGATATTTTATACATAAAGTCAACAAGAAAATTTAGATTATCAAAATTTTTTTAAGAAATTATAATTCAAATCAATAATAAAGGGTTTTCCAATAAGAGGTGTTATTTTGAATAGCCCGCTATTTCGGTAGATGCCACTTTTGAAGCTGTAATTTTTTTGGCATTTGACAAGTAGAAACTACGCTATTAATAAAAATGGAATGATACGTTCTTCAGCGACGCATTGAAATTATTAAAATTCACTATAAAAATGGTAAAAATTTGGCAGAGAAGGTTCGTAAAACTTGAACATTTTTGGGTCGTCGGACCGCAATACAGAAATTTGTGGAAAAATTCGAGTTGTTGGGACAATTTAGTGATGTGAAGAATAAAACCCGTGCACGTCACTCAAGAACAGCCGAGAATATTGCTGCTGTAGTCGAAAGTGTTGAAGAAAACCCAGGTTTGTCCATTCCTCGACGTTCTTTGGAATTTGGCATTCCACAAACGTCATTACACCGTATTTTGCATGAAGATTTGAGTCTTAAGCTTATCAAGTTCAGTTAACACAAGAATTCAAGCCGGTCAATCATCAACAACGTCGTGTCTTTGCTGATTGGGTACTTGAAATGCAAGAAAATTATCCAGAATTCCATTGAAAAATCACCTTGAGTCATGAGGCTCATTTCCACCTCGGTGGCAAAATTGTCGCATCTGGGGCTCGGAAAACCCAAGAGCAATTGTTGAAAAGCCTCTCTTTCCTCAACGTGTGACTGTGTGGTGCGGTTTACAGGGACTGCATAATAAGTAACCGGATTGAGCCTGCCCCGCGCCGTCAAAGCGTCTGCTAACCGGTATCTGGTGCTGTAGTGGTGGTGGGGGTCTAGGTAAAGGGAACCGGGCTGCAGCAGTTGCCTCCAAGCGCTTGGAGAGAAAGCATCGAGTGAGAGTGGAGTGCGTGTCCAGTTACGTCGTCGAAGTGAAAATGGAGCGTACGATCGAGCAACATGTTAGCATCAAATTTTGTGTCAAACTCAAGAAAACGGCCACGGAAACTCTTCAAATGATTCAAGAGGCTTACGGTGAGGATGTTCTATCCAGAACTCAAGTGTTTCAGTGGCACAGAAATTTCCGGGAGGGCCGCGATGACGTCCATGACAAACAGCGCGTCGGTCCTCCATCAACGAGTTACACGGAAACAAATGTGCAAAAAGTGCGTGATGTTTCGAACAGTGATCGTCGTCTGAGCATCCGGGCTATCGCAGATGAGGTTGGAATTGATAATATGACCGTTCACAACATTATTAAGAACGATCTGGGCATGAAGAAGATCTGCGCGAAGCTGGTACCGAAACACCTGACTGATGAGCAAAAGGAGCGTCGTTTTGCTGTCGCTTCGGAAATCCTTGATCGACTGCACACCGAACCAGAGTTCTTACAGCCCAGATATGGCACCAGCGGACTTTTTTCTGTTCCCCAAGATTAAGAGACACCTTAAGGGGACGCGGTTCGGGACTCTGGAAAACGTTCAACGTGCTACGACGAGGGCTCTAGACAGCATCGAGGCTGCCAACTTCCAGGGAGCTCTCGGGGTTGGAAAAGCCGGTATCAGCGTGTTATCGACTCCAATGAGGACTACTTTGAAGATTTCTAAAGGAAAATTGTACATATTTTGCCAATAAAAAATTTCCTGAGGTCAGTCCAGGTACTTATTCTACTAACCCTGTATAGTCCGGCGGAGTCGTTGGACCTTACTTTTTTGAAAATGAGGCTAAAGCAATAGTTACCATGAACGGATTGCGCTATCGAGAGATGATTAATGATTTTTTATGGCCGAAATTGGATGGTATTGATCTGGACAACGTTTACTTTCAACAAAACCATTGATCTTTTACGGGAAACGTTTTCGGACCGTGTTATCTCTTAAAGAGATGATCACAATTGGCCACCGAAATCTTGTGATGTAACACCTTGCGACTTCTTCCTTTGGGGCCACGTGAAAGAATATATCCACGCCAACAGCCTAGCGTCGATTTAAGACCTCAAAGATGGAATTCGTGAGGCTATCGAGGACATAGGACAGCCACTTTGCGATTTGGTTATGGAAAATTTCATGAAAAGGATATGGTCCTGTAAGCGTGGTCATGGTGGTCATTTGCTTGATGTTATTTTCCACTATTAACAGCATACCTTCTTCTTTATAATGAAATGAACATCCGATCATTTATTTTAAAAAATGGTTTCCCATTTTCTTAATATCAAAATAACCCCTCTTATTGGAAAACCCTATATATGTCCCACACGAGAAACGATATTATTGTATATGATCAGTGCTAAGCTCATATAATAATGTAAATAATATCTTATAATATATGATGACTATTTAGTTAAAATCACTTTCTCATTACGAGTTTTTTACAATTTTGTTAAAATCTCTGCTTAATGTTCACGGACTAGTTTTTCTACAGGAATGGAAGTTCCCTTAGAACCAACGAAAGTTTGTTATTGTAATTTATAATAAAAGGAACAATTAATTCATATTAGAGTATTTAATGATGCATTTTAAAGTTTGTAGTCCTCACTGATTCTCCCTATCAATCCAAATGTTGTTGCAATTTCTGTACATGTACGAGGGCGGTTCAAATATGATAGACAAACGCTGTAGATGGCGTGCATATATGTTTTGAAGGTCGTGGATTTAGTATGTGATAGTTGGGTCCCTTACGAATAGGGTGGAAGAGTTTTCGTCGGGAGTGCATGTTTCGCACGTGTGCTACGACCATGAGTGAACGTCAAGTGCCGACCGCCGTGGCGCAACGTATTATCATTCGTTTTTCAGTGTGTAAAGGCGTTAAAAACACCTTCCTAAGTAAGGCTGCTGTGTTTGAATGGGACAAAGCATTCAAAGATGGTCGCAAAACCGTCGAAAATGAGCCACATGATCGTCGACCGCGAACCAGCATCACACCAGACAACATTTTCCGCGTAGAACAACTCATTTGGAGGACCGTAGGATAAATGTTCGAGACATTTTGGCTGAACATGGTATCAGTATTGGTAGTGTAGAGTCTATCATCCACGAACACGTTCAATATCGCAAAATAACGGTGTGATGGGTCCCTAAATTGTTGAACTTTGAGCGAACATTCACGCGGTTGGAAGTTTGTCGCCGCATGCTGACGCGATACGAGGTGGAGGGTGACGGTTTTAACGCCAACCTTCACTACAGATGAGACATTTGTACACTAAAACACTTTCAAAAGCAAAGTATCGTCTAAAGATTGGAGGGAGAAGGAGGAAGTGGCGCTGGTCAAAGCAAAGACAACCAGGTCCGCGGATAAGGTTATGTGTACTGTATTCTTGGACGGGCGTGCTGTACGCCGATTTTCTGCACACTCAATGTTCCATTAATGCTGCATACTACTCTAACCTTCTGAAAACACACGCGAAACCCGCTTATCGCTCAAAATGGAGGAGCCTTCCAGCATGAACTGCGATTTTTCTTTAGGATAACGAGGGTCTCCATACCGCGTGTCTCGAACACTCCCCCCTGCAGTCCGGATTTGTCACTCTGCGGCTACCACTACCGAACTGATTTCGCAAACGCTGAAAAATTTTCGTGTTTTTAACGCCTTTCTACACTAAAAAACGACTGACAATGCATTGCGCAACGGCGGTCGGTACTTGACGTTCACTAATGGTCGCCGGGCACACGTGAAACATGCACTCCCGACGAAAACTATGCCCATCTGTTCGTAAGGGACCCAGCTATCACATACTCAAGCCACGACCTTCAAAACATACATGCGTGCCACCTACAGCGTTTGCCTCCATCATATTTGAACCACCCTCGTACATATATCAGTGCCTACAATTTGAAAAGGGCCTACGTATGGCGGACGGAGTGGTGGACGAACGGAATCAGCTCTGACAAAAAACGTAATAGTATGAGTTGAGATGCGTGAGTTTCAAGATTTTATGTTGAGAGTGATCTGTAGTGTCGGCGGGTCGAAGTATAGTCACGGTGGAAACTAAATCGGCAATAAACTTCGATTGCATGAGCGTCTTGGAATTTGGTTGTATAAAATCGCTTGGAAGCCGAGGGTTTCCACCATACAGAAGTTCTGCTGGCGAAGCTGAGAATTCTTTCCGAACTAAGGTACGAACACCGAGCAGTGTTAGTGGAAGTGCTCGTGTCCAAGATCGATCGTTGTTAGCCATTAGTGTCAACTTGAGGGTACGATGCCACCGTTCAAAAAAACCGTTGGCTTGAGGATGGTAAGCTTAGTGCGATTGCGTATAAAACCCATTAATCGACCAAGTGGAGCAGACTGCTGACTCAAATTATCCGCCATAGTCAGTGGTGATGTATTGGGGAACCCCATATCGCGCAATCCAATTCCACAGAAGTGCGTCAGCACAAGATTCGGCAGAAATGCTGACTAGAGTAATGGCTTTTGGCCAACGTGTGAAATGATCATTGATGGTGAGGATGTATGTGTAGCCCTGTGATGATATTAAAGTTTCCTTAAAGCGTTCAGGCATCTTTGGGAACGTGCTAAATTCAGCGCTCACATGCCTGGAAACTTTGCATGATTGACAAAATTGGCAACATATGTATTCACGGGCCGAAGTATTTATGTTCTTTTTCATGCTAAGCCAAAAGTATTTGGAACTATTCAGCTTGCACGTGGCACGAATCCCAGGATGGGCAATGCCGTAGAAAAAAGAGAAGACTTATTTTCGGAACATAAGAGGGAAGTAAGGACTGAGAGTTGTGCTAGACCCTTCACAGAAAATTGTCACGGACAAATTCCTACCAGACCTCAGCACTTGCCTCTGCTTAAAGTTTACCCGAATCACCCGAGCCAAGTATTATCGGAAACGTTGTAACTAGAGATATGTTGTAATCATTATTAATGCTAAGAGTAAACATAGTATGTAAGTTAGCAAGATAAATAATGGTTCTGCGGAAGTTTGCCTCCGAAAACCAAACGTTGAAAAATGCAAGTATCGTTGGCGGTACACATATCAATGCACATACGGCAGTTTCAATCGAGACCTTGGTTGAATTAGATGCAACGATTCGGTGGGCGGCTTGTAATATATACTCGACACAGAATGAAGTTGCTGTGGCGTTGGCTGAAGCAGATTATCTGATATTCGTATGGCGTCGTGAGACCGAAGGAGATTTTTGGTGGTGTTACGATAATTGTGCAAATGCTGAAAATGAGCTACCAAATATGATTTTGGATGATGGAGGCGATGCAACACAGTTAATGCTGAAGAAATATCCAGCCCCGTGTATATTTCTGAAATTGGCCTACCTGCGCTCTTCAGGCCAGCATGGACGGTTTTCGTGCGGCGAAGCTTAATGAAGTTACTCGAAATGTAGACGTGGTTGTGACCGCCACCGGTAATCAAAATGTGTAATTTGTGATCATATGGACGTTTACATAGCAAGTTTACATCTTCCCACACCCAAAAACATAAAACAACCGGAAGAAACTTGAAGTCTCAATCAGGCACGGCCACCAACATCGAAAATAAGCAAAACTAATTTTAAAAAAAAACAGGGAAAAAAACTTGCAGCAAGAAGGTTCGAGCCACGGATATCTGGAGCTCCAAGACGCAATATAGTACTAGAATCTATGAGTCTAAGAAGTCGCGGCCAACTTCACCGAAGGGAATTTCAACGGGGGGGAAGAAATCCCATCCAAGGCGAGGACGGACCGAATCGTGAGCAAAGGGGTCTCTTTTTTCCGTTTTGGACTCCGTGTGGGAACGTCCCGCCAGCGAGCGAAGGAAGTCATCCCAGCGAGGGATTCTTGAGTCGGTGACTGGAGTATTTTGTGGAACTGGAGGGTAAAACGTGACTCCCGTCAGAAGGACAACGCCAGGAATGCTTCCGCGAAGACGACAAACAGAAATATCGGGCCGCCACGGACACGCCACGGGAAATCATAATATACTTTCAACAGGATACACGTGGCTAGCGTGCAACGGGACACGAACGAGGCAGAAAATTTACCGGGGGCCCCCGTCGTCGAGATAGTCAAGTTAGGTAAATATAGTTTAGAATTAAGGCATAATCTCTTGAGAGTTATTTACCATGGTAGTGTTATAAAAAAAAGAAAAATATTCTTGCGTTCGTTCCAAAAATAATTGGTAAATTTACAGTGAATCGCCTGAACTTTTATTTCTTCTCTCGGTGATACTTGATTCAGAAGTGATTAAAGAAATAACAAGGCGCCCATTTTCTGCCTCAATAATCTGCAAGTGCTGGGGTATATATGGGTCTTTGTTTAGTGCGAATTCCAGCTCACGGGGAACTTAATTCCACGTATACAAGGATTAGGACAGGTAGAGTGCAGAATTGTTGCGGGATTAGTTACGTGTGTTGTCCTTCTTCTCTAGGCTAGTGATTTCATTTCTTCCCTAAAAGTGAAGACTCCGGCGCGAGCCAAGCTCGTCTCAAGGCTTGGGGGGACAACTTTACGGGTAGACGAGTGGCGCCCATGCCCGTCTCCGAAAGAACGACCCGGGACCCAAAACGCCCCCGGCCGGAGTCAGAAGGTATGGTTGAGTCATCTTCGCGACAAAGTTTTATCGCGTAAAAAAATGTCTGGATCGGAACTGAAAACTGGGAGTTTTACAATCTTGAACTAAGAGTTCTTTTGGAGGTCTTCAAACTCTGGGTCACCAAATTGTGATTGAGCTACTGCAGTAAAATCTAAAGTACTAGAAAAAGAAAACTCTTCAAGATGGAAAAGAGCGTCTGCAACAACGTTTTCGTAGCCAGAAACATGCCGAATGCCAGTAGTGAAATCGCCAATAAAGCTTAGATATCTAAGCTGACGAGGAGTGGCCTTATCCGGAATTTCGCTGAAAACCAAATGCTAGTTGCTTGTAATCAGTATACGAGTATAATGTAAAATGCATAGCGAATAACCCAATGCCTCCGCTGCTCGCAAGTTGATCGAGTCCAAACCCGATCTGTTTGTTTTGATACTTCAGTTCAATATTGATGTATCTTTTGAGTTTATTTTGGTGCACCAAAATGTTGTAAACGATTTTAAACAGTCCATTTGTTTCGCTTATAAGCCTATTATTTAATCTTAATTCACTTGAATCCTTTCCTTTAAAACAATACTCGCTTATCACACATTGCTCGGTACAAACCGAACAATGCAAAATTATGCTGGTTGAGACTTGGTGCTACACCAATTCTCCCTTCTTGAAACGCTTGAAGATGTTGACTCGAAGACCGAATAGAGAGTTTGCTATGTAGCGCAGAGGGCCTTCCCTGATGGTGGGGCGAAACAACTCATTATTAGCTGCTATGTCACTCAACGCATGGGCCAACTGTTCATTTGTGTTGGCGCAAATCTGGTGGTTTGTGAATTTTCTCCAAATATGACGTAAGTGAAGAGCTTCCTCCTGCATGATATGAAATTCCTACAAATAACTAGTCAGATTGTTGTACACCACCGAATTCCATTCACTTGTAATTAGTCCAGGTGATCCCAAGTTTTCAAGATACAAACCTGGCGGAGAGGAAAATCTTTGTATCTCGACTGGGGATCCTAAAATGGAAAGTATCAGACCTGTCCAGAGAAGAAAATTAGACGGCAAGCACAATTTTCTTGGTCCTTTTGATGATTTAGCATTCGTTATGCCACTGGGGCCAGGCACGGGCTCATTTTGGCATTTTTCATTACTTGATTGGGGTATCGCCTCTGTGGTTGACGTTGTTGGGATGGTTGAGAGTTGCCCGTCTCTTGGCTCTACAGTAGCCTCTTCCACTAGTAAGGGTGCCAGTTTGTGCACACTTCTTCTCACTCCACCACTCGTATTAAGATGATCAGGGCCCCGAATGCAACGGATGATTCATCCCAGGGGCCATCTTAAAACCGGCATGTTGTCTTCCTTGATGACCACTAACATCTCCGGTTTGGCTTGTGTGCATACTTGCTTCTATTTGTGTCGTCGTTCTAGTTCGGCTAAATATTCGGATGTCCATCGCTGCCAGAACGTGTTTTTAATGTCGTTTCTTTCCATCGTTTAAGCAGGTTCGTGGGACCTAGTTGTGCATCTGGGTCCACAACAGAAGTCAATGGCTCACTAATCAAAAAGTATCCCGGTGTTAATGCCGTCAGATCGTTTGCATCCGACGACATAGCACGACAAAGATGTGTGGCATGCATTGTCTTTCTTTTCTGGGCATAACCGAATATCGATGGACCGTGACTTACCAATCTTGGGCAGGTAAGACTGAAAACACCCATGCCCGCTCAAACGCTGGGTCAGATAGAAGTCAGGCTCATCATGGCTTCAATTTAGCCACGGTCTCACACCCGGGATGAGGCGCGCAGTCCACCTTCCCTTCGTGCAATTCACCCAAGACTGTTGCCAATCGTTGAGCGAGCGCTTCCTCTCCTCGCGCACAACCGTCTCGCTCGCATCCTCGTTTTGGCGCAGGTAATTAGCACGGCGCTCTCTACAAAGGAGGGCGACAGATATCACCCCTGCAATAACTTTTACCGCCGAATCAGAGACTGTCGGATACGAAGGTGCAATTCTCAGTGCTCCTCTTCCCTGTACCTGTGCCAAGCATTTTCGACATACCTATTTACTGGGAGCATCGCCCCATATTTCTACTTCATACAGTAGCACTGACCCTACAGCACTCATCAAGAGGCGTCTTCTTGATGGGCTGGATCTCCATACATTGGCTATATGTCCACTCAGAGCCGATACTTCCGAAGCAGCCTTCTCAGTCCCTTCTTTGCCGTTGCCCTGATTTGCTCAGAGAAACTCATCTTCGAGTCGATAAGTAGCCCCAGGTACTTCACCGCTGGCTTCAATTTGATTGATATGTCTCCAATACTGATCACCCTTATTCAAGGGGTTCTCTTTTTTGTCAAGATGACCACTTCGGTTTTCTCCAGTGCTAAACTGAACCCTCGAGCAGTGAGCTTCTCACTCGGTGCATTAGCGTACCTAGCCTAAGCTACGCTTGTTCCACGGTGCATCCAGCGACCAGAGCCGCAACATCATTCGCATAGCAGATCAAGCGTGACTCATCTGACATCTCTAGTCCCAGTTGCCCGTCTTAAGACACATTCCATCGGTCCGGACCAAGGAAAGATCCCTGGGCAACACCCGATGTAACTTCCCTCCTTCGTTGGCCCTGTGTCGCAGAGCAGGCTTCGGTCCTCTATATGCCTCTGTCTTTTGGACCGCGCTGACCACCTGTGCAATCGCATCAATGGTGGAGCGTCCTGCTGTAAAGCCGTACTGCCGAGGAGACTTGTCCACAGCAGCACGAATCGCGTCAGATGAGTTTCTCTGGCACTTTCCCAGCAGTGTCTAGCATGCATAACAGGGGGTATGAAGACGGAGATCCGGGATTTCCCTTCTTCTTGCTGATCAGCACGAGCCTTGCTACCTTCCATCGTACCGGGAAAACCCCATCCCGTAGGCAAGCGTTGAATGTGTTGAGCAGCAAATGGTGATATGCAAGCTGCAGCACTTCAGCTGAAATACCACCTGGACCTAGAGTCTTCGTCGTTTTCAGTGAAAGGACTGCCTCTTTCATTTCCGGCTGTTTTAAGAGTGGACAGTTGACTATGGACAGCATCAACACGGGCGAGATGGGCGGGGAAGAGTGTCTGCACTATCTCGTCCATCTTTTCCGCATTATGTATGCAAGTTTTCCGCAGAGCCCAAGCTTCCGCATAACTAGCTTGTAGCCAAGGCCCCACGAATCATTGTTCACATTGTCCACTAGATCTTGCCAGCAGCGAGCCTCGCTGTTGTTCATCAATTCGCAAAGGCATTTCCTGACCGACATATGCTGCCATCCGATTGCATTCCTCCTCACGGCTCCGAACCCGTTGACCCTCACGCCGAAGTTTGTGACACTCCCTTCGACATAAGATGTATATAAGGTACCCTTCGCCGTGTTTGTCAAAGTGCGAATTGCAGCAGGACTATGTGGGTGTGAGAAACGAGAAAAAGGATTTCTTAGCTACAGCTATAGAGAGGAAAGGTCACAACACATAATTATTGTAGGAAATATACGAAATTAAAAATGTGAGTCTCAACTGTGCACTTGCCGGATTAAAAAAATTATTTTATATATTTGTTTTGGTAAAACCAAGATTACATAAAATGTAATAAATTTATATAATTAGTTTTTCAACATATATTTATTCACTACCAAATGAAGATTGGTCAAAATAGTAATTTTTAAGCGCCTCTGATTACCCCTAACTCCTCAACTCGAGGAATTCTAAACGTAGTGTGTAATTGATCTGAATCGTTTAAGTTATATTACTTCCTCTTTCCTTAGAGTTATTAACATATGATTCTCTTCATTTAAGGATCATCGTTTTAAAATTATGAAAATTTAAACTTTGTTGAGGAAACTTTAAGTAAAATAACATTATACAAGTACTATTCAAGTATGCATTTCGTACGTGACTACGAGAAAGTGGGCTAATTCCAATGTTACAGTGATAATCATATGTTAACACAATAAAGCACAATAAACATGCTTTAACACTAATTGAGCTTATTATCCCAATGACACTTACAAATTTATGTTTCTGAGGGCTTGATGCATGGTTGAGTGGCTTAGTTGAAGTTATAATTTTCCCTTAAATATGATTTAGTAAAATAAACAGCTCGTCTCTTTTGTAAGTACAATAGAATAGGAATATTTCTTTGCAATAGACGGAGGAAAGAAGAAATTTCTATACTTAAACTGTCATAAAAGAGGAAATTATGGATATAATTGTGCTATAAAAATTTAATTTAATCGGTGAAGGATCGATTAAAGAGAGTCAAAGCAAATGTAAGCCCTCATTTCCCTGCAAATAGTGTTGCAATTATAATCTCATGTATGGTATTCGCATTCGAGTGTTACCACCCCAAAATCATTTATATTTTAAGGGTTGCAAGTGTAACATAAATGAGTGTTGGCTGAATGTATAATATATGGTTTCCCTACATAAATGGCTTGAGTAAAAATATCAACTGTACAGGGTTTTGAATTAGGGACATAACAATTTATGTGAACGTATCCGTAAACCTTTTTAATAAACTGTCAATGTCAAAACATTAGTTAAAGTCAACATTCTTATCATGGTAAAGCTCACGAACCAGCAACGTTTGGGAATTATTAAAAATTACTACCGAGATTCTAAGTCGGTGGTCGCAGCTTCAAGAGCGCTTACTCTAATTTTCGGTTGTAATAATCGTCCCACCCGACAGGCTGTACGTTGTATATGCCAAAGAGACGTCGAACCGCTCGAAGCGAAGAACATATCGCAGCCGTAAGTGCATCGATCCAAAATGAGCCAAATCAGTCGAATCCACGTCGTTCTCAAGAATTGGGCGTCGCTCAAATGACACAGTGGTTTATTTCTCGGAAAGGTCTACGCCTACATGGTTACAGGATTAAATTAACTCAAAAATTAAAGCCACTTGATCATCAAAAAACCCGGAAATTTCTTCTCCAATTGGGCTCTGGCAAAGCCTAAAAAAATGAAGAACTTCATCGAAAAATCATCTTCAGTGATGAAGCTCATTGTTTTTGAGACACCGTTGTATCCGCAAAAAAAAATACTATTTGATGCGGTTATCATGCCGGAGGTGTGATTGGGCCGTATTTTTAAATGGTTGAAATAACCGTCATGTTACCGTCAATGGAAAGCGCTATCGTGTAATGTTGGAAGATTATTTGTGGCCAAGATTGGACGAACTTGACATCAACGAGATGTGGTTTCAACCAGACGGTGCCACAAGCTACACAGCACGCCGCACAATGATTTATTGAAAGGCAAATTTGGTGAACGTGTTATTTCGAGAAATGATCCGATCGAATGGTCGCTTGGCTCATGCGGTCTAACGCCATTGGATTTCTTTTTATGGGGCTATATCAAGTCACTGGTCTTTGCTAACAAGCCAGCAACTCTAGACGAGTTTAAAGACAACATCCAACGCGAAATTGCCAACATTCCATAATGGTCGAAAATATGTCTAAAGAATAGACCGCTGTAAACGGGATCGTGGTGGTCATATGACCGAAATTGAATTTTATTCATAAAATATAATGCTTGCACTACACCCACAATAAATTTAAACTCATCTCAAATATTTCTGTGTTATGTCCCTAATGGTAAACCCTTTAGAAGTATATTAAATTTATGATTTTCATCAGCATCTTCTTCCCTAGATTAATAAATCATCCGTATACGCAACGCCCGCAAAATAAAAACTTCTCATTATGATTCACATATCCCAAACGATATGAGCACTCTACTAATTTTTATGAATGTGTGGTACTTCAACAAACAGCCTCCGCCTTTCAAATTAAATTTAATTGGCCAAGTTGCTCTCTGATCCATTAACAATTCAATTCCAATGCAAGATAGGAGGCTAATAACATTCCGTAAGCGTTCAACCCTTGTTTCGTGCCTTTATCTGATTTTAACTCAATCAAACCAGATCTTACTCGTACACATACGATGAGTAAATTTAGCAGGAAAATTTTCACTGATAAACCGAAACCACATATAACTTATACTGCAAGTAAATGATGATGTTTTCACATTTTTCATAATTTATCATGGAGCAAATGAAATAGCAAACAGCATCCCAGCTGTCGTCGGCATAGTTCAAGTGAAAACCTCAAAAACCTCGATCAACTGGCGATGCAAGAAGATACAGCGATAAGGACGTCATCATATTTATTAATGAACTGTCGTTGTAAGTAATCAAATACAATTCAAGAGAATCGTTTGATTGTACGCGATTCCATTCAAATGGGGGGCAAAATTGTACGCGACATCTGTATTTGTATCTGCGGCACGATAAACTTTATCTGACGTTCCCATTGTTTGGGCGTGTTCATTCAAAGATATTTCGTGATTAATATCTTAGATCATTTCAGATACAATTTCAATCCCATATTGGTGAACTTTAATAGAAATGTTCTTTGCCACATATGAATATTTCCTTTGACGTAGCCTTAGTGGCGTGGAATCTTCTTTAATTAAAGATACTGTAACATCTTCTGAGGGCGGCACTTTCATTGTTATACTATCAAAACGCCCGCATTTCATAATACAATGGAATTGAACACGCAAACAAAGTAAATGTTAATAAATTCAATTCAAAACGTGCAGCAGAGTGCTAAAGTGATAAGTACCATAAAATTAAAGAAGTTCATGTTTCAATTGACATCAAAGGAAAATTCTTGAATAGTTGTGGGAAACTTTTACGCAGTCGCAAATACCCAGCGTGAATAAATATTTTAGAGTTTTTGGCCAAGTTTTGTGAAAATGTGCACTATAACTAATTATTTAGAGTTGTCATATTCGGATGAGCTTTATTACTATTCTTGTTTATATTCATTGCGGTATAAGTTCTCAAGTGCTGCTCCTGATGCATAAACACTGAAAATAACAAGTTAGTTGGACGTAGCTCTGTCTGCTCGCATCAGGAGGGTTTTGTACTTAACCCTTTACTGCATCGTGGTACATATATGAACCAAGTAATAATTCAGCTTATTATCCACAATCGAATAAATTTTTCCCCATTTTCTGCATGCTGTGTTTTTAGGGTTTTGTAAAATAATTTTACAAAACCCTTCTAAAATCGCGTCCTGTCTGTCCGTCTGTCTGTCCGTCTGTCTGTCCGTCCGTCCGTCCCTCCGTCCGTCCGTCCGTCCGTCCGTGTGTCACAGCAGTTTTTCTCGGAAACTACTTAAGCTAGAAACATCAAATTTTGTATGTAGGTGTAAAGTGGTGTTCTCTTCAAAGTTCGAAACCAAAAAAAATTTGTAAGGTATTTAAGGGGGGTCTCACCATATAGGGGAGTGACCCCCCGAAAAAAAATTTCATTGAAGCTGGCCGATATGGGTATCAAATGAAAGGTCTTGATGAGAACTTTTCAAAACAGGTCTTTATATGGCAAAGTTTCCTTCGAGGGGCGCACAGGGAGGGGAAATACACGAAAAATTTGTGTCCCCCCCCTCGCGATTGGACACCTTCCATCCGAAAAATCTGAAAAAAATCAGGAATGTAGGCCTCGGTGAGTACAACAACAACAAATACGTTAGAAGTCGCAATTCACTCAACTTTGTTAATAATAGTATGATTTATCGATTTTATGTTTTCTTGAATAAAATCTTAACGGTACCCTTAAATTCTATGAAATTCAATACATAGATGACCATTTATAAGGTTGATCTATCCTGAAAGTTTCATAAAGATTGAATCATATTTAGCGAAGTTATAGCGGTTTGAATTTTCCTGTATTACTATGGAACAATATGCGCTGCATTTATTACTATGGCAACATATGGCTGTGGAACAACATGCGCTTTTTACCGACTCAGACACTACAGTTTTGCTAGGATTTGCATGAAAATTTCAGGAATGATAGATGTCATGAATATCTTTGCGAATCGGTTCAGCTAGTGGTATCAGTAATCGTAAAACAAAATGGAGGCTGTTTTAAATGCGAAGATTGAATAATTTTGAGTTATTTTTCCCCAACTTCAACGTTTAAGGTGCATGCTTTGAACACTTGATTCAATTTAATGAATGACTGAAGATGAGTACCTACAATTAATACTCATAAGCGAAGCAAGTCAAGGAGGCGGGAGAGAGCTCCTAGCAAAAGGGCTTTGTAACCATTCTAGGATTCGAAAAAATTGGCCATGAATCGATGATAACAGTACAGGAGAGTGGCCCCTGAAAAAAAAGACTCATCAAACGTAGCCGATATGAGGATGAAATGAAAGTTTTCGTGGGAGCTTTTCAAAACAGTTCTTAAACTGTCAGTTTTTGCTTCAGTGGGGGCACAGGGGGGAAATACATGAAAAATCTGTTTCCTCCCTAGCGAATGGATATCTGAAATAATTATCAAGGGAGATATTTATGAGTATAACAACAACAAAAATCTCAGAACACGAAATTCGTTCAACTTTGTTAATAATAGTATGATCTTCGAATTTCATATTTTCTCCAATAAAATCGTTTCTTGATTTTATTCGATCTGGTGACTGCTTTTTGTAAATTGAATACAAAACCCTTCTGACATGACCGTAGGTCTGTTTACCCAACTTGTTTTTTTGGTATGTACGAGTAGAAGTTCATGAAATGTCGCAGCCCTGAAAGCTTGACTTCGCCATCTATATGTGGAAGCCTAACAGACTCGAATTTCTATAACTTGACTCTTTCACTTCTACTCGGGCTATTATCTAAAGCACACGCGCCATCGTAAACACATGTAGGAATAAATATTGCCAGTAGAGGCACTACGTGCATTGTGGTTAAGGAGATTGCCATCGCGAGTTAACATAGAGCGATCTTGACGTGGCTAGTGATCCCGAAATGGAGGTTTTGATTGAAATGGCCGATCAAATTATGGAGGAATTTAGTGTCGACAGTGTCGACAATGGCGTAACAGGAAAAACCGCATTGGAAAGGTTAGTGGAAAGAATTAACAAACTGGAAGTATATGTACTTCAAAGCAGAAGTCGTTCGATATCCCGACCAGGTGAAAAACATGATGCAAGTGTCTGCTACTATCATCGGAAATTCGGTAGAAAAGCGAGCAAGGGTCATAAACCATGTTCCTTTATAAACTCAAAAGCGTCGGAAAACTAAAGACATCACCGTCAAGTTATGCGGACAGCGACGGTTGAAAAATGGAGGACCGCTTGTAAATTACCGATGAAAATACCGCAATGACTTTCTTAGTCAACACGGGTGCGGACATATCAGTGCTGCCACACTCAAAACGCTTTAAAAATGCTGCGATGGACTATCTGCTTTACGCTGCCAATGAATCGACCATCAAAACGTTTGGTGAAGAATTATTAGTATTGGATTTGGGACTCCGGAGACGACTCAAATCGAGTTTTTGCGTTGCAGAGGTATCACGATTTAAACTTATTAGTTGATCTTCGACGAAGATGTTTGATAAATTGTGAAACAACTATAGGAATCGCAGCTCAAGGTGCTCCGAGAATATCATCTGCAATTTCACTCGTATTAAAAGATAACGAAATTCAGGAAATACTCGCTAAATTTCCATCCATCACAAATGCGCATGCCACGACACTCGTGAAGAGACATCCAGTAAAACATCAGATACAATTCTATATTTGTTTTCCGGGCTATATAGTCTTTGATTAATTTTTAAATAAGAATAAAAATTCCAAGAGCTTCCTTTTTCGACTATATTTATTTTTATTTTCTGTATATGCGCATTTCGACCGCAACATACGGTCATCCTCAGTACACTACTACCTACCTATCTTAACCTACCTTTATATACTAGAGGGTATTTGGAACACTAATTACATTCATAACTTAATCCTTATTACCTAATTAGATTAATGAGTTTTGAATTATTATTACCTAGGTCGGTGTTCATTCTTAAATTTGCCGGTACTTTCCTAATCTGTATGCTTTCGCTGCAATCAAGTTTTGGCCATTTATCGATATCTTTGACTAATTCGACGTCGTTCATTGTAATTTCGTGGCCATTTTTAACTATATAATGTGCCACTGATGATTTAAAATTTGTTGTACTTGTATTCTTCGTTGCCACAGCTTCTTTGAAGTGTTCCTCGCATGGAACTACCACTAAACGTTTTGTTTGACCAATATAAATCATACCACATTCTTGACACGTCACCTTGTACACTCTGCATTTTTCTTCCTTAGTTTTAATATCCTTTACGTTGGTCGGTCAGCTGCACTCCTAGTTTATTCATTCTGTTGTATCTATTGCCTCTAGTTGGTGTTTCTTCAGTACAGGTGCCAATGTCTTAAACATTCTTGAATACGGGATGCTAATTCTTCGTTTTTCGTTGGCTTCGATCGTTGCATTATGCTTGAATAAAGTTGATATTTCGTTTTTATATAGCTGTTTCTTCTTTTTGTTGATGATGTTCGTAATAATTTAGCGATCGAATCCGTTCAGTTCCGCTGTTTCCATGATGTAAAGCTTTTCCCTCCTATACCGCTCATCAGATAAAGGCAACTTTTCGAGACGATTGATCATACTTCTGTATGCTGCAAGTTTCGAAACAATAGTCATTCGAAACAATAGTTAGCTAGAATTCGATATATACAGGAAGCCAACAAGCACTCAGAGGACGATTCCAGCCACATCTGCTCATACATATCCTCAAAAACTTGCAGCATACAGAAGTTTGATTAATCGTCTCGAAAAGTTGCCTATATCTGATGAGCGGTATGGAGGTAAAAGCTTTACATCATGGAAACAGCGGAACTGAACGGATTCGATCGCCGAATTATTACGAACATCATCAACAAAAAGAAGAAACAGCTATATAACAAGTTGGGTAAACAGACCTACGCTCATGTCAGAAGGGTTTTGTAGCCAACTTCTCCGAAATGAAGTCACCAGCAATGCATAACGTCAAGAAATATGTTAAAGAGATTTGCACGTTCAAAGGAAAATCCATTGTTTTTCTTCTTTCAACGGTCGCCTTTTTGGTCGCAAACCGACAAAAATCACTTAAATCATGAATTCTCAAAAATATTAATGTTATTGACCTTGTTGGAAAATTTCAACAAGATCAAGTCAAAACTACAGTAACTGATGGGATAGAAAGTCCATAAAATACCAAAATCATGTGTTATTGTTGTTGTAATTGGAGAAATTTCAAACGGCTATACCTTCCGTGTATATCATTCGATTTTCATCACACTTACAAAGTTAAAGAACTCTTAGTAGGACTACGTAAATATCGAATTTCGTTCAGTTTAAGGGTACCGACGCGATTGGGGAAAACGTGAAATTCGAATATCATACCATTATTAACAAAGTTGAGCGAATTTCGACTTCTAAGGTACTTCTTGTTGTTGTACTCATAAACAACCACCACCATAATTTTTTTCAGATTTTTCGGATCACAGGTGTCCAATCGCGAGGGGGGGACACAAATTTTTCGTGTATTTCTCCTCCCTGAGCGTCTCTCGAAGCAAAAAGTACCAAAGTAAGACCTGTTTTGAAAAGTTCTCATCAAGACCTTTCATTTGATACCCATATCGGCTACCTTTAATGAAATTTATTTTTTCGGGGCCACTCCCCTATATGGGGAGACCCCCCCCCCCTTAAATACCTTATGAATTTTTTTGTAGTTGCACTTTGAAGAGAGCACCACCAGTACTTTGCGAGAAAAAGTGCTGTGACCCAAGGACGGACGGACGGACAGACGGACAGACAGGTCGCGAAACTAGTTGGGTTTTGTAAAATTATTCTATGCGAGGAACACTTTAAAGAAGCTGTCGCAACGAAGAATACAAGTAGAATAAATTTTAAATCATCAGTGGCAGATGATAAAGTTGAATATGGCCACGAAATAACAATGAACGACGTCGAAGTAGTCAAAGATACCGATAAATGGCAAAAATTTGATTGCAGCGAAAGCATACAGATTAGGAAAGTACCGGCAAATTTAAGAATGAACACCGACCTAGGTAATAATAATTCAAAACTCATTAATCTAATTAGGTAATAAGGATTAAGTTATGAATGTAATTAGTGTTCCAAATACCCTCTAGTATATAAAGGTAGGTTAAGATAGGTAGGAAGTAGTGTACTGAGGATGACCGTATGTTGCGGTCGAAATGCGCATATACAGAAAATAAAAATAAATATAGTCGAAAAAGGAAGCTCTTGGAATTTTTATTCTTATTTAAAAAAAACATCAGATAGTTACACATGCAACGCCAGTTGCTAATCGCCCCAGATACTTGACGCTCGAAAAATATACTGCAGCAAAAAAACAATTCGAGCACATGGTGGACATCGGAATCTGTCGACCGTCCAACAATAAATGGGCCAGTCAATTAAATCTGGTATAAAAGAAAAATCAAGAATGGAGACCTTGTGGCAATTACCGCGGTTTGAGTGCCATCACAATTCCAGATCACTATTCGATAGCTAACATTAAAGATTGTGCAAACAGCCTGCATGGAAAATGCATATTTAAAACAGTTGATTGGATTTGTGCTTATCATCAGGTTCCCCTGGCGACGACGACATCCCAAAGACCGCTGTGATAACTCGATTTAGTTTGTTCGAGTATCTTCACATCCCATTTGGGCTGAGGAATGCTACACAGACCTTCCAGCGGTACGTAAACATCATGCTTCGATGTCTAGACTTCTGCTTTGTCTACTTAGATGACATATTGGTGGCTTCAAAAAACCTGGTGGAACAATAAGGACATCTTCATACATTGTTTGCGAAACTATCTGAATATGTAATCAAGGTGAACTCGAGTAATACAACTTTGGAAAAAAGAAAGTCGAATATTTGGGCTACCTCGTCCGCAGCGATGGAATTCAACCACTCCCAGCGAAAGTAAACAACGTCCTAAATGGAGAGAAGCCGAAAACTACTGTTGAGATGCGAAGATATTGGGGATTCTTGAAATTTTATCGAAAATTTATGAGAAACGCCACCGAAGTATTGCAACCACTTGACGCCTTACTAGGAAAGAGCAAGAAAAATAATAAAATGACAATAGTAGAGGTAAAAGCTTACTGGAAACTACAGCCATTCTTACTCATCCTATACCCGACGCTCCACTAGCACTAAGTACAGATGCTTCCAATTCTGCCATAAAAGTGGTATTGGAGCAGTATAAAGGAAAAGGCTAGAAACCGCTTGGAGTTAATAATATATGTCAATGGATGTGACATTATTGTACCTGATATTCTATCTCGCCTCGAGAAGATTACGACCAACGCTTTGGATCCAATCGAAATAACAAAAGAATAACACCACGGCGAAGAATTTAAAACCAACAGAATCATCTCTACAAATCAAAAGATATCCTGTTGATAATAACTTTATCTATTGTGACGTATCAACGAAAATCGCGAGACCAATAATACTCAAGCTGCTTCAACGACAAGCATTCGGCTCTGTTTATCATTTGGCGCATTCAGGAATAAAAGCTACAGGGAAGCTGATTCGAAAGCGTTACGGGTGGCTAAACATGATTCAAAACATTGTGACATGGGTAAAAAGCTTTACCAGCTGTCAGCAATCCAAAATCAATCCGTATACTGTACAACCTCCAATGTCATTTGCATCAACAGACAATCGATTCGATCACGTGCATTTTGACATCGTGGGATCGTTGCCTATAGCCCGTGGTTACAGATATACAGTGACGATAATCGAGAGATTTTCACGCTGGACAGAGGCAGCACCTATTACTGACATTTTGGCTGACACAGCTGCGTGATTCGGGACGCCACATATAATCACCACAGACAGAGGCCGTCAATTCGTGTCATCTTACAAAATTAATACGATCAAAAAACATCAAAGCAACAGCATATCTTCTTCATCTTCTTCTTAGCACTACAGCCCTTCTCGGGCCTTCGCTTCCTGCAAATAGCGCCACCAACTATCTCGGTCCATTGACCGCGTCCTCTAATTTCGAAATCCGAGCAGCGATGAATTGTCTTCGTCGACCGAGTTAGACCAGCATTTTCTCGGTTGCTTCGTTAGTCTCCGGCCTTCAGTTCTCCCAACGAATACCTTTTTGGGTATCCGTTGTTCGTCAATACGATTCATGTGGCCGGGCCATTGCAGCTTCCATAGTCTTACAATCGTTGAGACCTCCGGTTCGTCGAAAATTTCATACAACCCATGGTTCTATCGAATTCGCCATTGGTTCCCGTCTAGCTCCGCTCCGATTATTCGCCTCAGGACCCCTCATTCAAAGGTGTTCAATATATTTGCGGATGCTTGGGTTAGGGTCCATGTTTCACACCCACAGCATAACACAGGTCTTATCACAGATTTGTATAATTGGAGCTTTGTTTTCCTGTGTATAAAGCTGGTCTTCAAGACCGTCAATACTGAATAAATTATTTTATTTGCGAGCTGTATTCTTCGGTGTATTTAGTCTCTTTCATTGCCCGTTTTCGTTATTTTGGCGCCTAAATACACGAATTTGCTAAAATTTTCGATACTGTATTGGCCAAGTATGATATTTTGTGTGTTTGAGGTACTTTTTCTTGACTGCCTCATGAGCTTTGCTTTATTTTCATTGATTTGTAGCCCTACTAGTTTTGCTTCGCTGTCGAGTTTCAGGAAAAGTTCTTTCGCAGTTGTTAATGACCGTGACTATTTGGGTCGATTTGTATAGTAATTTACCTTGTGTATCGACAGGTAGCTTCCTTATGACGTAATCCAGAGCCAAATTGAATAGCAAAGGGGTCAGCCTATCTCCCTGTTTTAGTGCAATATTTGTGTCGAAGGCATCGGTGAGATGGTTATTGATGCGAACTCGGGAGGTCGTCGACGTCATTGTCATTGTGGTACGACGGACTAATTTGGCTGGAATGCCAAGGCAAAGCATTCTTTGGTACAGTACGTTACGATCAATACTGTCGTACGCTTGCTTACAGTCAACGAAAATTTGATGTACGTCTTTGTTAAATTCCCTGCATTTTTCAAGTGCCTGTTTGACTGTGAACAATTGGTCTATAGTCGATCCATCTACTCTAAAACCACCTTGATAGTGCCCAATAATACTGTTGGCGTATGATCCGATTTTATTTTCTTCTTATTTGTATAATAAGGAACCGCACTGAGCCTGCCCCGCGCCGTCAAAGCGTCTGCCAACCGGTATCTGGTGCTGTAGTGGTGGTGGGGGTCTAGGTAAAGGGAACCGGGCTGCAGAAGTTGCCTCCAAGCGCTTGGAGATATAGCATCGAGCGAGAGCGAAGTGCGTGTTCAGTTACGTCGTCGGAGTGAAAATGGAGCGTACGATCGAGCAACCAAACCAGAGATTTTTAACCACGTTATTACAAGAGACGAGACGTGGGTTTTCGAATACGATCCTGAGACGAAGCGGCAGAGTTCGGAGTGGCACACACCGGCGTCATCACGACAGAAAAAAGCGCGCATGAGCAAATCGAAGGTGAAGTCATGCTCATTGCTTTCTTTGACGTGAAAGGCATTGTTCACAAAGGGTTTGTACCACCCGGCCAAACTGTAAACGGCCAGTACTACAGAGAGGTGCTCCGTCGACTAACCGCCCAGGTTCGCCGAGTCCGTCCGGAGATTGCCGATTCGTGGATCCTCCATCACACCAATGCTCCGTCGCACACCTGCCTGCTCGTCACCGAGCAGTTGGCCAAACAGTCGAGGGCAACGTTGCCACAGCCTCCTTACAGCCCGGATAGGGCACCAGCGGACTTTTTTCTGTTCCCCAAGATCAAGAGAAACCTTAAGGGGACGCGGTTCGGGACTCTGGAAAACGTTCAACGTGCTACGACGAGGGCTCTAGAAAGCATCGAGGTTGCCGACTTCCAGGGAGCGTTCGGGGATTGGAAAATCCGGTATCAGCGTGTTATCGACTCCAATGGGGACTAATTTGAAGATTTTTAAAGAATAATTGTACATATTTTGCCAATAAAAAATTTCCTGAGCTCAGTCCGGTTACTTATTATTCCGACTCTGTATGTTTCTATAATTTTCGCACTGTAGCTTGTCATCTTTTTTGTGGATAGGGAATATAATTGATTGGCTCCACTTTTTGCCATATGTTCTTGTTGCCAAATGTGCTAGATGACTTCATGAATAACTTTATGAACACTACTGCCACCATATTGGATGAGCTCTACTGGAATCTCCTCGATGCCCGCCGCTTTATTATTCTTTTGGACTTTGATGATGGAATAAACTTCACCCAGAGTTGGTGGAGCCAATGGAAACTCTCTGCAGACATCTATAGGCTCCGATGCTCTGGAGCGGTGCGGAGGATTAAGGAGATTCTTAAAATATGATGCCCACCTTTCCTTAATCTTCGTTTTATCAGCGATGATATTGCCGATGTCATCACGATAGAGCGTGGTTTTGGGCTGATACGACATCGATAGGTTAATTTGATCAAGTAATGATCTGATTTACAATTGGCTCCTCTGTATGTACGGACGTCAAGTATGCTCCAGGCCCAACGTTGTAGGATCAGAACATGATCGATCTGGTTTTGTGTGTTGCCATCCGGTGATACCCAGGTCATTATATGAATACATCGATGTAGGAAGCAAGTCGAATGTATGACCAGATTTCTGCTAAATGCAAAGTCAATCAGGCACTGGCCGTTATCATTTGTTTCATCGTGGAGGCTATATCGTCCAGTCGTTCCCCGATGAGATAGCTCATTGCCAACCATAGCGTTGAAATCACCCAGAATTCAACAACATTTCACCCAGCTTCAAATGGTGTTATAGAATGATGGCGTAGAACAATAAAAGCTATTCTCATGTACTATGGAACAAAAGATGAATCGATACATTGTCAACTGTGTTGTTAAAATTGCGCACCATCTACAAAGGGAAAATGAAAAACTCGCCAGCCGAAATGCTTTATGGTGTAATGCTGCTACTGCCTAGGGAATTCTTGCTGGCAAATGAAGTACCGATCGATCCTTCAACCTTCTTGGAGAAATTTAAGCGATCCGACCGATGTTCGTACACAAAGATCTAGCAACTTGTACTCCCATCTTTATGGGAGTCGACGAATGCTGAAAACCTCTTCAATAGCCTTATACCGTTTCACACAATGTAATCAACTGAATCTCGGAAAGCGTGTACCGAATTCAAAAGGACCTGAAGGTAATAAACATGTCGACGCAACGTCTGAAGCGAGTATTCATTCTAAATCAAAATTGAGATCTGATACCAGAAGAAACAAAACAAACATCAGTACGTCCAGAAGTCGTAAAAATATATGTTGGACTGAAAACGAAAGCTATCAGATACAACGCGAAATCATAAGGAGAGAGGTACTGTGGAAGCCCTGAACGTTTGACTTCGTTATTTGTAGGTGAAAGTCTACCAGACTCAGATTTCGATAACTTGACTCTTTCACTGCCATTCGGGCTATTATTCAAAACACACGCGCTATCATAAACACATGTATAACTAAATATTAAGTGCGTTCGTTTTGTTCTCGTTTTCATAAACACAATATATAGACGAATCACTTTTGATTGTAATTGAAGTGCCACCAAAAAATCATTACAACACCATTTATGAACTGCCTGTCAAACTACACGTTAGTTCAAAATTTTCAAATTAGTTTTTGACAGGTAAAGTTCGTGCTCGCATATTAAAATTCTTTAAAGAATACTTTTCATGATGTAAATTTTTGAAAGAAAGAAAAGAAAAACTATTTTATAAGATAAGCCTTTATCTATGTGAAATAGATAAGGTTTCATTGATTTTTTTTCATGAAACTACCAATGCGCCAAAATATTATGTGGAACATAACATATTTGGTACATCATGCACAAATACTATGTTCCTTTGAAAGATATGTGTAATTTTAACTTTGCGTTCTCGTTCGTCCTTTATCAGTTAAAGACGTGAAGTACCCACCAGTTCAACTAGTCGGGTAATCTACTCCAAGGTGGCTGCTGGCAGGCTAACTAGTTCGTAGACTCACTTCAAGCAAAACCGGAAGAAACAATGAAATTGAGGATAGTGGCACAATGTTAATTACTAAAGGCTGAATCCGTAGCTATTATTAAGGCCAAGTACGATAATTCATTTGTCAAATTAAAACCTTTTCAATCTTCTCCTCTTTATATGTTGTGTGCGGTTCTATGCTGTCATTAGTAGTCAAGATAAAAATTTCGCTTAAATGTTGTGAAAAACTGGTATCCATAATTCGTAGCAAATATGAGTAACAGTAGTCTCAAACATTGTTATCATTAACTACATACCGAAAACGGTATACTGAAAACGCTTAGCATAGATTCGGCTGCGAGAGTTACTGCAGGCATGAAACTTGTTGACATCCTTGCCAGAGAGCGCCGCGCTATTTACCTGCGTCGAAACGACGACGCAAGGGAGATGGTTGTCCGCGGGGAGAGACAGCGCTCAGTCAGCAATTGGCAGCAGTCTTGGGTGAATTCCACGAAGGGAAGGTGGAGTGCGCGCCTCATCCTGGTTGTGAGACGTGGCTAAATCGAAAGCATGTTGTGACTGACTTCTATCTGACCCAGCCTTTAAGTGGTCATGGGTATTTTCAGTCTTACCTGCACAAGATTGGTAAGTCACGGTCCCCTGACTGTCAATTTTGCCCAGGACAGGTAGACAATGCCTGCCACACATTTTTCGCGTGCACTAAATGGGACAGGCTGTGAAGGGACCTTTGCAGGGAAACGAGAGAGCCCTCCGCGGATAATATAGTCAAGGTGAAGCTTGGAATGGTTAACAAATGGAACCAGGTGGCACATTATGCTTGGACAGTTCTAAAAGGTACAAGAGACTCACAGCAGCCGGGGACGTTGGGGCTGGAGAATCGCTTGTCTTGCGATTCCTCTACGTCTCGAGATCCCTTGGCTTGAAGGCGCCTCATGGTGTAACAAAATGAGACCTGGCCCAAAGTAATGTGTCAAACGGTTCCAGGTTTCGCTCTCGGGTTGGCAGGGAAAGTGTTTAGTGGGTAGTCCAGTTGCCTTCTTGCAAGCACAGGCGTCCCACACTCTGTGCGTAAATAACATTCACCTCCCAATCATAAACCAAAAACGAAAATTGGCGCGAAAAAGGTAGAAATTTCTTGCGGGAAACGGTAAGTTTCGCGATTCGCAAGGAAGCGTTGGGAGCATTGGTGCCCAAGTAGTGAGAAGTATTTCATTCCAAGTAGTGAGAAGTAGTTCTTCCCGGAGAAGTCTGGTAACGCCTCCTGGGTATTGATACGTGGATTATGTTAATCATCAGAAAGTATTTGATGGGCGATTCTCTGTACATAGTAACTTTTTCAAGACAGCTTTTAGTTCCTCTGGGGGAAAAGGAGTTTCTTTTCCGGCTCCGGCGAGTCACGTTCTCGCTTGGCGACTTGCTTTGTTCCGGTAGACAAACGAATGGCGTCCCACGCCCATCATCGACAAGCGAACCGGGTTCGTAGCCCAAGCCAAAGTCTTCTCGGTCAGGAAGGTGACACATGCCTCCACTGGTATACAACAATGACCAACGAGCAGGCGAAATAGTGGACTTCATCCGGGAACGTGCTCCGAAGAAGGCAAAGACTGTTCTATGGGCCGGAAAGGTGATTGCCACTGTTTTGTTGGATTCACGAGGTGTGATCTGCGTCGACTCCCTGAAGAAGGGCACAGGGCTCTCCTATGCTGAATTATTGGGCGAACGTGACGCTGAATTGTTTAAAAAAAACAATCCCATTTGGCGAAGAAAATGTGCTCTCCCACCGTGACAACGTACCGGCTCGATCCTCCGGCATCACCACATCCAAATTGGTACTCTCTGGATTTGGCGCAATGCGACTTTTTTTGTTTCCAAACATGAAAAAGGAAATCACCAGCCAGAAATTTGAGTCGAATGAGAAGGTCATCGCCGCCATGGAGGCCTAACTTGCAGACCTCTAGAAAACGTATTTTTCAGATGCGTTAAAGAAGTTGAGCTAAGAGGAGATTATGTTGAGAAATAAATCGCCATTTTTACAAAATATTCGGTTTTTCTTTTGTATGCTCAGTACCCATCGGACCGCCCTTGTAATGAGGAAGATAAATTGGACGTCAATTATCAATAAAGTTGATGTCTTTTATTTTCTTTAAAGCCGGATTTTACTACGGCTGGGCTGGGTGAGATTAAGCTTCTACTGCCGTTAACTAAAATGAAAAAAAAACTAAACTGCTACTCATTCCGAAAAAATATTGACATTTTAATTTAAGTTAAGAAAAAAATTATGTTTTTATGTAATAAATTTATTTATGTTTGGTTTTGATTACCAAAAATATTGGTAAGTCTAAAAAATATTGAGCTTTTTTTGTCATTTTTCGATTGAATATTTCTTTTATTTAAAATGGATTTTATTTAAGTAAATATCGGTCATTATTATCTATGACCTTTTGCCATCTTTTGGGTAAAGCCATAATCCTATCTGTGTAGAACTTTTGTGGTTTATCCACGAAAATCTTCGCCAAGTGGTTTTCACAGTCCCTTTATGAAGTAAATTCTTTTCATTAGAGAAATTTTGCAAAGACCAAAACAAATGGAAGTCTGATGCTGCAAGGCCTGGACTATACGGTAGATGAATCAAAACTTCCCAGCCCAGCTCTGTCAATTTTCGCCGGGTCATCCAAGATGTGTGTGGTCTGGCATTGTTATGATAGAAGACAATGCCCTTTCTATTGATCAATGCTAGCCAGTTTTTTTGAATTGCTTGTTACAACCTAGTTAATTGCTAACAGTACAGAGCCAAATTGAGTGTTGGCTAGGTTTTAACACCTCTCCCTTCCAATCCCACCCTACACACAGCATAACCTTATTTGGTGTCAATTCTGACTTTGAATACGTTTGTGATGATTCACCTATTTTTGACCATGATCTTTTTCGAACGACATTCTGTAGTAATCTAAGAACTATGGCTCTAAAAGCAGCGCTGACACAGGCACACAGCACGAACGCAATTTAATAAGGATTCAGTCGATTCAGTCACCTTCCCCATCGCAACACTCGTTTTTTTTTTCGCAGGAATAATAAGTGGAAAAATTTCCTTTGTACTTAACACCCGGGAAACAAAATTCTAAAAATGTTTAAAAAAATTTCTAATGTGTAGTATCTTATTACAATATCTTTTGAAGATAATTTAACGAATTGCGGTGTAACGCGGTATGCAAATGCTTAGAACGAGACGGTTAACCCCTTTTAATTATGAATGCTAAAATCATTGTATCATTTAACCTGTTAATTATGAATGCTAAAATCATTGTATCATTTAACCTGTTAATTATATGAACGCTAAAATCATTGTATCATTTAAACCCCTTAAAATTTGTCTAATTCTTCCGATTTTCCCACCTAATTACGCCTAATTATCATAAACGACAAATTGCCTTCAATTGATAACTTAATTGAACCTACAAAAGACAGTGAAAAGGGAAATTGCAAATACCGCCGTCATAAACTACAACTGATAAGGAAAAAGTACATTTGATAGCAACAAAAAAACCTTCAATTGTGTGATTTCCCCCTTTCTGAATGGGTTCGTATTGTTCTACTTGCCCATAAAGTGTCGTAGTTGCTTGAGTGTGGAGAATATTAAATTGTGCTTGCGAAATTTGCATGCTATTGCGTCGTAAATCATGAAAATGGGTGATAACTACATAACAACATTGGAATTATCGGGGAGAGTGGCGCCGGCAAGTCGAGTCTTATGCTTCGTCTCACAAACGAGGAATTGGATGGAGATGGGGAGTGTTTCGCTCGTTTTCGATTGAATACGAGTTCCGAATTACGTTGGACGGTGAAGTGATTTGTTCTGATTGATTTTATTTTGCGTTGCATGCTTGAGTTTTTCATCCAAGCCATCGCCAATATCGTTCGGGATCTTGCATTTGTATTAGCAGTATTGTGTGACGAAAAACGAAATATGCACATAGACATAACGTCATCTCAGTTACGCTTACTCCGGCGTGTCATCGCTCCATCGCATGCTCCGGAGTTACATCTTGGTGTTGTTTTGTAATAATCCCTTTAAAGCGGTTTGAGTAGCGATCCCGCTATAGAAATGGCATTTCGGAAAGTCAAGTGGGATTACGGGGATTGTAGGGAGTCGGTTATGGATTTTCACGGCGGTCACGTCGGAGGCGGAAAGAAACTTATCATGTCGTAGGGTGTTAATATCGAAATTACCAAATACGCGTTAATGATTGCCTATTCGAATGCATATGTTAGGAAATCGGAAAGTTATCGTGGGTGAAAATAGTACAAGAGCGGTGGTGTTCATTACGGTTTCCAAGAAAAAGTGCTCGGGAATTTGGCATTTGGATGCAATAAGTGGGAGAAGATAAAATTGTTGTGGGGTTTGCGTTGGTTGAATGACGGAAAGACCGTAAATGTTTTTGGAACGGGAAAATTGATTTGAATGTGAATAAATGAGTGTCAAGTGAAAAAGAAAAATCCGCAATTGATTTATGCTTTGAAAATGGAGAGTTTTCTTTGCGGTTCTTCGTGCTGCTTCTGCGAGGTGTTGGCGATCGCGGAAAAGTTGGTGGTGCGTTGCTGCTGAAGCGTGTGCGCGACAAAGAAAAGCGTGTTTGCATCTTCCGTACAACAAAAACGAACGTTGTTGTTCAGCAGCGGAAAAAGAAAAACTTGGCGCTCGTTGTGCGCAAGTGACGTACGAAAGTAAAATTGGAGATTGCTAGTCGGCCTTGGGTTTTCCTGCTCGCGCGGAAAACTGCTCAAGTGCAAGATAGTGTTGTGTGCGCCGGGAAAGCAGGAAATTCGCGTGGATCATTTCTCGTGAATATCACGGACTGTCTTGTGGAAACACGTCATCGCGGACGAAACTCTGGGAATAATTTTATTACCGGAAAAACTAACGAGGATTAGTTATTTCTATCCGTTTTAGTTATTTATTTCCACCCGACAA
The DNA here is from genome assembly GCA_963969285.1 of Odontomyia ornata. NCBI lineage: Eukaryota > Metazoa > Arthropoda > Insecta > Diptera > Stratiomyidae > Odontomyia > Odontomyia ornata. The sequence continues at coordinate 89,137,682 of OZ017742.1, forward strand.
ATAGTGCTCAGTGCAAGATTGCGGGACGTGAAATTTTAGTTTGTTTGATCTCAACTGTTACAAATTTTCGGTCGTCAGCAGACAACAAAGGGAAGTTATTCGTCAAGATAACGGGAAAGCCAAAACGAAAACAGTTTCAGTTTTGCCTGCTCGTGGAAGTAAATTTGTTGGGACTGTGCTGCAAGAGAGGGGGAAAATATTCTAGCGAAGAAACTCAAAGCCCGGATTTAAACATTTTTTTTATCGCGCGTCACTTGTACTGATCCATGCGCGCCAGAAAGTTTTAATGTGTTTTGTGCTGAATTTTTCACGAATTCAACCAAGAAGCCGAAAAGGAAATTCTAAAGAAAAACGTTTTAATTTGCATGAATCTCGTTATCACGTGTGCGTTTTAGCATTTACCAAAAGAAAAAAAAAAAAAAAAGAAGAAAAGTTGACAACGAAAATATTCCAGAAATATCGCGAGTGCTTTTAACTAATTTGCTATGCAGTATTATAACTTTACAGGACTTACTCACCTCGTCAACGAGCGCTCGTCGTCGGAAAAGGTTGGGTAAGTTCCCCTATTGTTTCATTTTTACATATATACCTATTGTTTCATTTTTTATATATACCAATTGTTTCATTTTTTTTTATATATACCAATTGTTTCTTTTTATTCAATTTATTCAATTAAGTTGGGTAATCTTTAATATATACTGCAAATACTAATTATATCAATATTAAAAAATGTTTTAATATATACACTGAATAATTTTTGTTGAACTATTTTGATTTCTTTGCTTTGTATTTACGAGAAATCAATGAAATTAAATAAAATGATGAATTAAACGGTAAAAATCGGTCTTTCCCTTCCGGTCTTTTCCAATCGGGTATAGGACCCGGTACGGTGGCAGGCTTCCACCCCAAAATATGAGCCAGCCACCGGGTACTTAAAAATTTTTCTGTTTCAGGAGACTAAATGGGTTGAGTGGCCCAAGCCAAGTGCCTTTTTATGGCATAGAGTTATGCAATTCAATTGTATAATTCTATGACATAAATTGGTCACCGGGGTACTCCCCTTCTGATGGGAAAGCTCATATAATTCAAGTTGTATGAGTTTTCCACTCAGAAGAGGAATACCTGGCCACTTCAACGATTTAACATTGGATTTATTCCGGTTGGGTGGGCATGAAGGGGCTCCACCACCACCCGGTTGCCCCTCTTTCATTTGTGGGCCCTGAATGTATTTGGGTAAAGACGAGCTCAACCCCAAATTAGTCTTTCTTGTCAGGTTGCACTTGTTCTCGCAACAAGTCGTAATTCCTTCGTGGAGGTTATTTACTGATTTGCGACTTCGGTCGTCCTCTCGAACTCTGCAAGCAATTCGTGAATGCGAAATGTTTTGTAGTGAGTCCTCGTGCCGGGGAAACGAACCCGCCCCACGACACCGCAATGCTAGCCTGCCAGCGCATTCACGCGTCTCCGGACGAGGGCATTCTCGGCAGGAATCAACACCTTCCTCTGCCGAGGCAGCAGAACATCGCTGCGGTCCTTCACGGACATATGAAAATCAATTATTCACTACAAATGGCGCCCAACGTGGGGCCCGAAAAGCCCGGCTGTATCATCAGTCGTGAGCACGAGACAGTCCATCGTCTCTAGGTGTCCCCACAAGGTGTTAGAAATTTTGGCGGGTAGATAACTCCCGAGGGTTTTTGCACTAATCGTGCCCCAGCAGCCGAGTAACTTCCGAACGTGTGTTGTCTTCGGACATCAATATCGTTTGGTCCTTCTTTTGATTTATACCTTGGTGGTTTACCACCATTGTATAACTAGTAAGGCCAAATTATATTAGAGTCCCTTTTTGTGTTCGGAGGTTATTATCCCAACATCTATTTTGCGGAGGATTCTGATCCGCTCCCCAAACCAGCGGTGCCTAAGTGTCTTAAATTACATGGATTTTGATTTCATGTGATTGGCTGATTAGCTAATCCATGACTATCCATGACAAGACACGCGCTGCTTGTGGATTAGAATCCCACCCTGGGCTGACAAGCTGTAACTTGAGAAGTTTGCTAATGAGGGATCACTTCGGAACCCTGATTTTCATGGTGCCACAAGAGAGTGTCCCTGAAACGTTTTAGAAGGATTGTGCCATGGTGTCCATACTTGGGAGGAAGGACGGAAAGGAAAGACCGATTATTTTTTTTTGATAACTTAAAACTTTTTTGAAACTTTATCATACATTTTTTTTTGTGAGGTTCGACTATAGTTCGCCACTGACGGCCACTTACAAATTATAAATTTTGCATCATTTTTTTCACATTTTCATTATTTATATATATATATTTATTTGGGTTTTTAGTTAGCAATTTAAATTTCTTTTAGCATGCCCACCAAAAGAACTCCCGAAAGGAGAAAGTTGCGGTCGGATGCCGGACCAGCTCTATTGTGTTCCATCTGTCACGAGGACATGGACGAAACTACAAGCCAGAGGTTGCAGTGCGGACACAGGCTACATCAGCTGTGTTTGGCACAACTGCGGCAAACTTCATCCACGTGCCCGCTCTGTCGACAGCCTTTGGAAATCGCACAGCCAGCAACAGAACGACCTCAGTCCTCCAGTACAAGTGGAGCTGTCCCCAAAAGCGGACCCCTTCCATCCACTACAAGGAGTGCACGAGACGATGACTACAGGGCTGAAGCAGTTCCGCCTGCAGAAGAAGCGAGTCCACCGGTGGCTGTGGAAGCCACAGTTCTACGAGATCTAATGGCGCTCGTACAGGACATGTCCACCCGGCTCGCCTCTCTAGAGAGCCAGAGAGAGAACCCCGCACCATCCCGGCCAAGAACTCCTCCTATGTGGGATTCGGACCCAAATCCGTGGGACTTCCCAGTAGACTCGCGGCGTGATCCCGAACGGATCCGGCCAGGTACAGCCATGAATCCGTTGGCTCCAGTTTACCGGCCCCGATTGAGCCAAGCACCACCACCAAATCAGGCTCCCGTGATTCCGCCGGACCAACGCTTCCATCCACACGACATGTATCGGCTGAAGCCGACACAGATCCCCAGCATCATCCAGGGATGGAATCTACATTTCAGTGGGGAACCCAATACGATAACGGTGGAGGTTTTCATAAGTCGGGTGGAGTCACTGATTGAGCAGATGCTAGCAGGAGACCGCACAGCGCTCGCAGGATACCTGCCAATGCTGCTTAGGGGAGCAGCCCTGGAGACATATTGGAGGATACATTCAGCTCCACCATCCATACGCTGGTCACGGCTGAAGGAGGTACTCCGCATGGAATACCCTACGGTCGACATGGACGAATTAGTCCTGGATAAGATGAATGCTAGATGGCAGCGTCCGGACGAGTCCTTCCATAAATATCGAGCCGATATCCTTCGGTTGAATGACCAGCTGTCAGAGCCATTGTCTTCTACCCAAATTCTTCGCCTGCTAAAGCGCAATCTAAGACCGGAGATTCGTCGGCATATCGTGAACTCCGATCCACAGAGTATGGAGGCCCTGCTGAGAAATGTGCGTCGTATAGAAGGGTTTGAGGAAGACCTACGGGACCGGCCATACTTACTAACCAGGACGGGTCCTCGACGAGGAATCGCGGAATTGGCCCCAGATTATACCACCCTAGATCTGGAGGATGATTTGGACCCAGACCAGCTTGCTGTAGCGGCGGTGGGAAGTCTTACGACCTGCTGGAATTGTCACCAAACCGGACACCGGTTCATTTCATGCCGCGCAGAACGTAAGGTTTTCTGCTATGGTTGCGGCAAGCCGGACACTTACTTCCCGGACTGTTCTGAATGTGCCGCACGAAAAAACGGCCAAAAGAGTACCCGACCACCTCAGCGGTACTCGAAACCCCAGCAGTAGCTCCTCAGTCAGCGGCTCACCCCAACCAACCTGACGTTAACCCACCAGCCATAACCATTACGACTGCGGATGTTCACTCTCTTCCGGAGACCTCACCAACGACAATATTAAAACGACCATCGCAGTCACTGCCAGAAGAACCGCGGCAGCCTCAAGTACGCACGCTAAAACCTTATCATGTTAGACTGCAGGAATATCGGGTGGCTCGAGAGCGAATATTTGCTTCCGAAGTCGTCACTTCCCGTTCGTGCACGACAAAATGGTCAACCCGTCGTTGGCGGAATTTCCGCAAGAGAGTGCGCACCTGCCGTCAAACCGTAAACTCTTGTAACATCTCGGAGGTTGCTGAGAATGAGATCAGACCTTATCATCCAATTAAAGTGTTGGGCGAGACCGTGTTTGCATTGATCGACACGGGTGCCAGTATCAGTTGTCTTGCCTCGAGCTTTGGCTCGAAAGTGCTCCAAGAATACCCGAACTTGATTAAATCCTGGCGCACTGAAATCAGTACAGCTGATGGCACCAAACACCCTATACGAGGTAAACTAACAACACCCGTGACGTTCAGGGGTCAGACGAAGGATATTACCTTCTACATTATCCCGTCTTTGACTCAGAACGTATACCTTGGTGTCGATTTCGTCCTTCGCTTTGGACTGGCCTCCGATTTATTCACCGATTTGTCTTTAAAAACCAGAAATGTCAACGAAATCACTTCTACTCCCGATAGGCATGACCTGACGTCTAACCAACGGCAACGCCTGGAAGCATCCATTGCTGCTTTCCCATCTTACGCTACCCAAGGCCTTGGCCGCACCACCCTAGTCTCACACGCCATCGACGTTGGCGATAGTAAACCGATTAAACAGAGACACTACGCCATCTCGCCAGCCATGGAGAAATTGGTGTATGCGGAATTAGATAGGATGCTCGAGTTGGGGGTCATAGAAGAGTCCCAAAGTGCCTGGTCCTCACCGGTAACCTTGGTTGTAAAGCCAGGTAAAGTCCGCCTCTGTCTTGATGCCCGTAAGGTAAATGCGGTTACCATCAAGGACGCGTACCCTCTTCCACTCATCGATGGAATACTAGGGAGACTGCCGAAAGCCAATTATATCACCAGTCTCGACCTAAAAGACGCCTTCTGGCAAATTCCACTCGATGAGGGCTCGAGGGACAAGACCGCCTTCACAGTGCCTGGACGACCATTATATCAGTTCGTCACAATGCCCTTTGGCCTGTGTAACGCGCCGCAAACGATGACTCGGTTGATGGACAAGGTCATCCCACCTCACCTGAAACACCAAGTGTTCGTGTACCTCGATGATCTTTTACTCATCACGGAAACGTTCGATCAACACCTCCTACTTCTACAAGAAGTAGCCCTGCACATCAGTAAGGCGGGACTCACCATCAACGTACAGAAAAGTAAGTTTGTCATGAAAGAAGTCCGATACTTAGGCCATGTCATAGGACATGGCACTATCAAAACGGATCCAGACAAAACTCGTGCGATTGATGAGTTCCCCTTACCAAAAACTGTGAAGCAGCTACGACGTTTCCTTGGTGTGTGCGGTTGGTACCGAAGGTTTGTTCGGAATTATGCAACAGTTTCAGCGCCCCTGTCAGACATGTTGCGGAAAGGGAAGTTCGTTTGGACCGAACTCAGCCGAAAGGCATTTGAAGAGCTTAAACAAGCCCTCACATCAGCTCCTGTCTTGCACAGCCCCGACTTCACGAAGCCCTTCTCCATTCATTGTGACGCAAGTCAACATGGAGTAGGAGCCGTGCTGGTGCAATTGACCGATGAAGGAGAGGAAGCTCCCATCGCCTTCATGTCCAATAAGCTGAATTCGGCCCAAAGGAACTATACTGTTTCCGAGCAAGAATGTTTGGCAGCGGTAATGGCTGTGAAGAAATTCCGAGCTTATATCGAGGGCCACCAATTCGAGATCATCACGGACCACGCGTCACTACAATGGTTGATGAACCAGGCAGATTTAAGTGGACGCCTAGCCAGATGGGCTCTTAAACTGCAAGGGTTCAAGTTCTCCATCAAACATCGGAAAGGAACCCAGAACATCGTACCCGACACTCTCTCACGGATGTTTTCCCCAGAGGGAGCCGAAATAACAATAAATGACGAGGACCCCATCGAAATAGATTTGGACAGCCCACATTTCGAATCAGATAGCTACAAAGAGTTGAGGCAAACCATAGCGACCCAACAGACACAGCTGCCTGACTTGAAGGTAATAGACGGCTATGTGTATAGACGAAACGAATACGCCACTGGTGATCCATGGCAGGAAGAAGAGTCTTGGAAACTCTGGGTACCGGAGGAAATGACACAACAGCTGATCCTCCGCGCACATGATCATCCGTTAAGTGCCCACGGAGGTTACGGTCGAACACTACGGCGACTAAAAAAATACTTCTTTTGGCCTAAAATGGCATCCCAGGTCAAAGACTACGTGAGCGCCTGTGAGACCTGTAAAGGCACCAAAGCGCCCAACCAGCCTCTTCGACCTCCTATGGGTCAACTCAACGTCCCAGAACGCGTGTTCCAGCGTCTATACATCGATCTACTCGGTCCATATCCTCGGTCTTCCATGGGACACATCGGAGCTATAGTCGTTCTAGATCAGCTCTCAAAATTCCCAATGGTGGAACCTATCCGTAAATTCACAACTCCATCGATCGTGAAATTCTTAGAGAACCGGGTATTCCATGTGTTCGGAGTTCCAGAGAGTGTGTACTCAGATAATGGAGTACAGTTCCGGTCTCGGCAGTTTAAGAGCCTACTTGAGCAGTATGGCATTGAACACCAACTGACGCCCATATACTCTCCTCAGTCCAACGCGTCAGAACGGTTGAACCGCACCCTATTGGCCGCGATCCGTTCCTACGTCCACCCATCTCAAAAGGATTGGGATCGGCGATTGTCTGCCATCACATGCGCCCTGCGATCCTCGTATCATTCCGTCACCGGTGTCGCCCCTTACTTTGCCGCCTTTGGACAGCACATGATTTGCCACGGTAAATCATACCGACTGTTACGGCAATTAAAGTGTTTGGGAGACCCGGTCGTTGCGCTGGAGCCCCACGAACGTTTAGGAGACCTCCGCCAACAGATCGGACGGAAGATTAAGGCCGCAGGTAGTGCAAATGAAGCGCAGTACAATCTCCGGTCACGATCTGCTAATTTCAAAGAAGGAGATGAAGTTTTCCGGCGAAATTTCCGCCAAAGTGACGCCGCGGGGCATTACAACGCCAAGCTGGATAGGCGATTCCTGAAAAGCCGCATAAAGAAGGTAATGGGACCTAACCGTTACTTGATAACGGATCCATCGGGAAAAGAAGTGGGGATATACCACGCGAAAGACCTGCGCCGATAGATAATTGGGCACGTCTGTTTGTCCGTCCGCATATATTTTCAAAAACGCGCAAAGATTGTATACTTCCAGGCAAACATAGACATAAGTCAGTCCGTCCGTCTGTTAATTGTGTTCTTTTATTGTTCGTCATCTCTAGTCCCGACGCCGAAGGCAACCCGTGAGACACAGAAAGATCCTTCAGCTCCTTTTTCGTAATCCGCATTGCCTTGGGATCACGAGAAAATTAGCTGCCCTGTAGTAATCTAAGAACTATGGCTCTAAAAGCAGCGCTGACACAGGCACACAGCACGAACGCAATTTAATAAGGATTCAGTCGATTCAGTCACCTTCCCCATCGCAACACTCGTTTTTTTTTTCGCAGGAATAATAAGTGGAAAAATTTCCTTTGTACTTAACACCCGGGAAACAAAATTCTAAAAATGTTTAAAAAAATTTCTAATGTGTAGTATCTTATTACAATATCTTTTGAAGATAATTTAACGAATTGCGGTGTAACGCGGTATGCAAATGCTTAGAACGAGACGGTTAACCCCTTTTAATTATGAATGCTAAAATCATTGTATCATTTAACCTGTTAATTATGAATGCTAAAATCATTGTATCATTTAACCTGTTAATTATATGAACGCTAAAATCATTGTATCATTTAAACCCCTTAAAATTTGTCTAATTCTTCCGATTTTCCCACCTAATTACGCCTAATTATCATAAACGACAAATTGCCTTCAATTGATAACTTAATTGAACCTACAAAAGACAGTGAAAAGGGAAATTGCAAATACCGCCGTCATAAACTACAACTGATAAGGAAAAAGTACATTTGATAGCAACAAAAAAACCTTCAATTGTGTGATTTCCCCCTTTCTGAATGGGTTCGTATTGTTCTACTTGCCCATAAAGTGTCGTAGTTGCTTGAGTGTGGAGAATATTAAATTGTGCTTGCGAAATTTGCATGCTATTGCGTCGTAAATCATGAAAATGGGTGATAACTACATAACAACATTGGAATTATCGGGGAGAGTGGCGCCGGCAAGTCGAGTCTTATGCTTCGTCTCACAAACGAGGAATTGGATGGAGATGGGGAGTGTTTCGCTCGTTTTCGATTGAATACGAGTTCCGAATTACGTTGGACGGTGAAGTGATTTGTTCTGATTGATTTTATTTTGCGTTGCATGCTTGAGTTTTTCATCCAAGCCATCGCCAATATCGTTCGGGATCTTGCATTTGTATTAGCAGTATTGTGTGACGAAAAACGAAATATGCACATAGACATAACGTCATCTCAGTTACGCTTACTCCGGCGTGTCATCGCTCCATCGCATGCTCCGGAGTTACATCTTGGTGTTGTTTTGTAATAATCCCTTTAAAGCGGTTTGAGTAGCGATCCCGCTATAGAAATGGCATTTCGGAAAGTCAAGTGGGATTACGGGGATTGTAGGGAGTCGGTTATGGATTTTCACGGCGGTCACGTCGGAGGCGGAAAGAAACTTATCATGTCGTAGGGTGTTAATATCGAAATTACCAAATACGCGTTAATGATTGCCTATTCGAATGCATATGTTAGGAAATCGGAAAGTTATCGTGGGTGAAAATAGTACAAGAGCGGTGGTGTTCATTACGGTTTCCAAGAAAAAGTGCTCGGGAATTTGGCATTTGGATGCAATAAGTGGGAGAAGATAAAATTGTTGTGGGGTTTGCGTTGGTTGAATGACGGAAAGACCGTAAATGTTTTTGGAACGGGAAAATTGATTTGAATGTGAATAAATGAGTGTCAAGTGAAAAAGAAAAATCCGCAATTGATTTATGCTTTGAAAATGGAGAGTTTTCTTTGCGGTTCTTCGTGCTGCTTCTGCGAGGTGTTGGCGATCGCGGAAAAGTTGGTGGTGCGTTGCTGCTGAAGCGTGTGCGCGACAAAGAAAAGCGTGTTTGCATCTTCCGTACAACAAAAACGAACGTTGTTGTTCAGCAGCGGAAAAAGAAAAACTTGGCGCTCGTTGTGCGCAAGTGACGTACGAAAGTAAAATTGGAGATTGCTAGTCGGCCTTGGGTTTTCCTGCTCGCGCGGAAAACTGCTCAAGTGCAAGATAGTGTTGTGTGCGCCGGGAAAGCAGGAAATTCGCGTGGATCATTTCTCGTGAATATCACGGACTGTCTTGTGGAAACACGTCATCGCGGACGAAACTCTGGGAATAATTTTATTACCGGAAAAACTAACGAGGATTAGTTATTTCTATCCGTTTTAGTTATTTATTTCCACCCGACAAATAGTGCTCAGTGCAAGATTGCGGGACGTGAAATTTTAGTTTGTTTGATCTCAACTGTTACAAATTTTCGGTCGTCAGCAGACAACAAAGGGAAGTTATTCGTCAAGATAACGGGAAAGCCAAAACGAAAACAGTTTCAGTTTTGCCTGCTCGTGGAAGTAAATTTGTTGGGACTGTGCTGCAAGAGAGGGGGAAAATATTCTAGCGAAGAAACTCAAAGCCCGGATTTAAACATTTTTTTTATCGCGCGTCACTTGTACTGATCCATGCGCGCCAGAAAGTTTTAATGTGTTTTGTGCTGAATTTTTCACGAATTCAACCAAGAAGCCGAAAAGGAAATTCTAAAGAAAAACGTTTTAATTTGCATGAATCTCGTTATCACGTGTGCGTTTTAGCATTTACCAAAAGAAAAAAAAAAAAAAAAGAAGAAAAGTTGACAACGAAAATATTCCAGAAATATCGCGAGTGCTTTTAACTAATTTGCTATGCAGTATTATAACTTTACAGGACTTACTCACCTCGTCAACGAGCGCTCGTCGTCGGAAAAGGTTGGGTAAGTTCCCCTATTGTTTCATTTTTACATATATACCTATTGTTTCATTTTTTATATATACCAATTGTTTCATTTTTTTTTATATATACCAATTGTTTCTTTTTATTCAATTTATTCAATTAAGTTGGGTAATCTTTAATATATACTGCAAATACTAATTATATCAATATTAAAAAATGTTTTAATATATACACTGAATAATTTTTGTTGAACTATTTTGATTTCTTTGCTTTGTATTTACGAGAAATCAATGAAATTAAATAAAATGATGAATTAAACGGTAAAAATCGGTCTTTCCCTTCCGGTCTTTTCCAATCGGGTATAGGACCCGGTACGGTGGCAGGCTTCCACCCCAAAATATGAGCCAGCCACCGGGTACTTAAAAATTTTTCTGTTTCAGGAGACTAAATGGGTTGAGTGGCCCAAGCCAAGTGCCTTTTTATGGCATAGAGTTATGCAATTCAATTGTATAATTCTATGACATAAATTGGTCACCGGGGTACTCCCCTTCTGATGGGAAAGCTCATATAATTCAAGTTGTATGAGTTTTCCACTCAGAAGAGGAATACCTGGCCACTTCAACGATTTAACATTGGATTTATTCCGGTTGGGTGGGCATGAAGGGGCTCCACCACCACCCGGTTGCCCCTCTTTCATTTGTGGGCCCTGAATGTATTTGGGTAAAGACGAGCTCAACCCCAAATTAGTCTTTCTTGTCAGGTTGCACTTGTTCTCGCAACAAGTCGTAATTCCTTCGTGGAGGTTATTTACTGATTTGCGACTTCGGTCGTCCTCTCGAACTCTGCAAGCAATTCGTGAATGCGAAATGTTTTGTAGTGAGTCCTCGTGCCGGGGAAACGAACCCGCCCCACGACACCGCAATGCTAGCCTGCCAGCGCATTCACGCGTCTCCGGACGAGGGCATTCTCGGCAGGAACCAACATCTTCCTCTGCCGAGGCAGCAGAACATCGCTGCGGTCCTTCACGGACATATGAAAATCTATTATTCACTACAATTCGCGTATTTTACATCGCCCGTAATAATTTGCTTCAAAAATGGCTCGATTTCGTTGCGTTTTATTAGCATTTCACAAATGGGAATTCAGTCGATAAAATTTTTTTTGTTAATTCATGCGGCACCCAAACGTCGAGCTTCTTTGTGTATCCAGCCTTACGCATATGTCTCAAAACTATTTGATGATAGATATTCAGTTCCTTAGCAATGTCATGGCTGCTTATGTGCCAGTCTTGTTCAATTTTTCGCTAGATTTCATCGACTTTTTTTGTGATTGGTGGAGCTAAGCGAGGTGCATCTTTGACATCGGAATTTCCAGAACGAAAGCGAGCGAAAGTATCTTGACCGTAGACACCACAAATTTTTTCACGAGCCAGCGATGCATTCTCACCTTGATCGTAGTGATATTGTAAAATATAACAATTTTTTTTCATAAATTTCACTCATTTTAAATGAATACCACTTGTTCAGTCTTCTCACGACAAAGCAGTGGCGAACAATACTATTATAGTTCCAGCCTCATACACATACACACATATAATTTTGCATCATATACAAGCTACTCTCAGTACTGGCATCACCCCAGTACATATTTACGACAACAGTAAATCTTTTTTCTATCGGGAGTGATGCTAATACTGCGATTAATCTTCCCTCTGTTCAAATTTGTCGTTATCATAGTGCGGACATTGGCAATTTACCCTTTTTGTTTGTAGCCTTATTCTCGGCCTTTGTTCTGCCTGCATTATCGATTTAACTTTAAATAAATTCTCGAAACAAATTTCAAAAACGCTTGAAATTTCTACATGGTCCGTCGAGCCGGATAGTTGTCGCAATGCAGTTTTCGTTCTCGGGATTAATTATCTAAAGCATTTATCGCTCATCGTTTTTCGCTTGACAATTATCAGTAATTGCATAGTTTTCATTTCCTCTTGTGATTTGCGTGATCAATTGTGCAAAATGGCCGGTGACGATAATCCAAAACTCGACCCCAAGGTCACCTCAAGTTCAAAGGCAATATCGGAATTGCGTATACAACGTGGCGTCATCTTGGCCCAGTACACTCGGATGAAAACCTTTCTCGATAGCAAAGTGGATAATATATCCGTTTTCGAGGCCGAAAGCAAACTCGGTCTACTTGAGACACAGTTCAAAAACTTTGAAACTGTTCAGTGCCAACTCGAGGTTTTAGACGCAGAAGAGCCATCATCTGGGAAATGGGACTTATATGAAGACAGTTATTGCCAACTCAAGGCTAATTTGCTATCAATTATCGAGAAGCTTCGCCCGAGGCAATCAGTCGATGCATCCGCCATTTGGAATTCGACCGCTGCCTCCGAAACCTCATCAACCAGACTTCACTTGCAAAAACTGAATTTGACCAAGTTTTCGGGTTTGTACAGTGAGTGGTTAGGTTTCCTTGGGATGTTCGAGAAATTGATCGACTCCAATACCCACTTATCGTCTTTGGGAAAATTCCAATATCTTCGTTCTGCACTAACCAGTACAGCTGCTTCAGTGATAGAAGGGATTGAGCTTGCCGAAGAAAATTATTCTAAGGCAAAGGAGCTTTTAAAAAGGAGATTCGACAACAAGCCATACATTTTCGCTTCGCATATCAACGACTTGCTTCAAGTGCAATCCATTCGTCATCTGTCTACTAAAGAATTGCGTCAGATGACTGAAGATATAAACAAGCATATGCGCTGTTTGCTGAGCCCCGGTACAAAGGAAAATATCGCAGATGGATTCTTGTTGCACATTCTCGTATCAAAGCTTGATGCTGAGTCCCAGTTCAAATGGCAAGAATTAATTACCAGCTGTTCTCGATCATCCATAGAATCTAGCGCTCAATTTCCAACTTGGGAAAAGTTTGCTGATTTCTTGAATCTACGATGCTCAGCGCTAGAATTCGTAGAAGAAACAAAATCCGACAACAAACCCCTTTCAATCGTCAATAAATCCAAGCGGACTAGTTTTATTGCTAGTAACTGTGATACGAGAGCGAAGTGCAATTTTCGGGATTCACGCAGCGGAGACACATTATTCGACTGCAATGGGTTAAAGAACATGCCACCCGACCAAATTTACCAAGGAGGTAAGCAATTGAATTTGTGTTACAATTGCCTTCGAAAGGGGCATTCATTGAAAAGTTGTTTATCAAGCAAGTGTCGTACATGTAAGCGTAGCCATCATACTCTACTCCACGGTAACGTAAAGGATTCAGGCATCTCTCAAAGATCTCATCAGTCGACTGATATTGAAACTCCAACAACCGTCGAACATTCGTCGCTGATCGGTCAAACGAGATCTAGACATCAATTGTCCCGCCTGGAAGAAGATGCTCAACCCAACAACGTTATTTTGGGTACTGCTATTATCAGAGTCAAATCACCTGATGGAGCTTCAATCGAATGCCGAGCGATATTGGACAGCGGTTCCCAGTTGCACTTCATGACAGAGAGACTCGCCCAGCAACTTCGTTTACGACGAGAAAAAACTGATGTGGCTATTAGTGGAATTTGTATGACGACATCCCGATAAATTTCGAAAACCGTTGCCACCGTGCAATCACTACAAAACGATTTCAGTTCATTGCTAGAGTTTTTCATCGTACCAAATTTCGTCGGATTGCAGCCATTGCAAAGCATCAATACATCAGACTGGAATATTCCTAAGAACACTCCACTAGCGGACCCTCAATTCGACATGCCTCGGAAAGTTGATATTTTGATTGATGCTGCCTTGTTTTTCAAATTACTTGCTGTCGTGCAGAAAACTCTTTTCGGCTGGGTGGTTTCGGGGCCATCCAGTACTTCATACAACTCACTCAGTGTAAACATTAGTGCCGACAGTAACAGTGAACCGTGCGAACAAAATTTAAATAATATCGTCGCTAAGTTTTGGGAGCTAGACCACTGTAATAGTGAAATAGACAAAAGGTTAGCTGAGGAAATTGCTTGTGAAGAACACTTTCGTGTCAATGCAATTTGTGATGCAAACGGTCGGGTCGTTGTGAGATTACTCTTAAGGCAAGATGCGTCAGTGCTTGGTGACACATACGAAATCGAATTAAAACGATTTTATAGCCTTGAAAGAAAACTTGAGAAATGCCGTGAATTACGCGTCAGTTACTACGATTTTATGAATCAATATTTATCGTTGGGACATATGGAGGAAGTCATTGATTCACAGTGTGTGTTACACAAACCTCATTATGTTCTCCCCCATCATTGTGTTGTAAAGAATTATGGCAGCAGCACTAAATTACGCGTAGTCTTTGATGGTTCTGCGAAATCCTCCAGTGGTGTATCCTTAAACGATATTCTAATGGTAGGACCCACAGTTCAAGATGACCTATTTTCGATCTTACTTCGATTTCGTTTCCATCTTTATGTAATATCAGCTGACATAGAAAAATGTATCGGCAAGTCAAAGTGCATCCCCGTGATAGAGACCTACAACTAATAGTTTTTCGTAATTCAAGTCATGATCGTGTGAAGCTCTATCGATTAAAAACAGTTACTTATGGCACTGGGTCTGCTCAATATCACGCAGTAGAATCTATTCGTCAAGCGGCAGAAGATGCTAGGAGTAAGTTTCCAATAGGAGCATTGATTATCAAGCGAGATGCATATGTCGATAACTTATTGACTGGAAGTGATGACTTGGATGAAGCTGCAAAGATCAGAAACAAAGTTACCGATATTCTACTATCAGGCGGTTTCCCCCTTAAAAAATGGGCATCAAATGAACCATCGTTGCTAGAAAAAATCGATGAAATTGACAAGGTAGTAATGACTCGACTAGATGACAAGGATTTCATCAAAACTCTTGGCCTAGCGTGGAACCCAACTGCCGATGAATTTCTGATTACATATCACTCGCTAGAAATACGAAGTTCTGTGAACAAAAGAATAGTGTTGTCGGAAACTGCTCGATTCTTCGATCCATTAGGATTGCTTAGCCCAGTGATTGTTACCGCCGAACTCTTTCTACAGGAGTTGTGGAAGCTTAATAAAGATTGGGACGAAAGCTTACCCATCGAGATGCAAACAAGACGGCAGTCTTTTCGCTCGGATATGGCCAAGGTCAACAACTTTAGTGTCCCACGACATGTTTGTTTGTCGAATTCCAGCCTTCAAATCCATGGATTCGCTGATGCCAGTCTACGCGCTTATGGAGCTTGTGTATATATTCGAAGTGAAACTCCTGATAAGAAAGTATCGACGAACCTGCTTTGTTCGAAATCCCGTGTAGCTCCATTGAAAACTACTACGATACCGCGTCTAGAGCTCTGTGCAGCCCTAATACTTTGCGAGCTCACAGAACGTGCTACGAAGATTATCCCACGTGACCTCACGGATGTCGTTTGTTGGAGTGACTCACAAATCGTGTTAGCCTGGCTAAGTGCACCTTCGTACCAACAGTCCACATTTGTAGCCAATCGTGTGTCCAAAATTCAAGCTGTTACATCCGTTACATGCCGCTATGTTCCAACGCAGCATAACCTGGCAGATTTGATCTCGCGAGGCGCTAAATCAGAAAGTCTACAAGGGTCCAACTTATGGCTGCATGGTCCAAGCTTTTTATCCGCATCGTCATCACAATGGCCATATCAAGGAAAGGTTCCAGATCACATCGATGTTCCAGAATATTGCAAGCTGAACTTTACAGTCTTGTCGTCTTATGCAGTGGAAGACCTAGTTAAGGACACAAAATATATTAACTCATACTGGAAAACTCCTCGAGTATTTGGATACGTTAATCGATATCTCAAATCATTGCGTTTGCGAGCACGTAGTTCAACGAAACCTAGCTTTGCGTTACGAAGCTTTACGGTGTCAGAGTAAGAAGAAGCAGTCACGGTTATCGTTCGTTGCATACAACGAGTATATTTTAATCGTGACTATACTGACCTCCTTAAGGGTGCATCCGTAAATGCGAGAAGTCGAATTTTACCCCTACGTCCTTTCCTTGATGGAAATGGAGTTATTCGAGTTGGTGGACGTATTACGAAATCTGATCTACCCTTTGATGCGCGCCATCAAATGCTTCTTCCGCAAGCGCACCCCTTTACAAACGCATTGTTCACCTTCTTGCATGTTAAAAACTCACATGCTGGCTGCCATAACTTGGTGAACATTTTTTGGCAAAGGTCTTGGTTGATCAACGTAAAGTCGGAGACTAAACGAGTTATTCATCAGTGCACGATATGCTTTCGAGCGAAGCCTCGCTTCTTTCAGCAAATAATGGGAAACCTCCAATCGGATGGGCTGAAAGTATCACATCCCTTTGCGGTTACCGGTGTAGATTTTTGTGGACCGTTTTTCATGCGAGCTCAACTACGAGGAAGATCTCCAATCAAAGGCTACTTATCGGTTTTTATATGTTTCGCTGCCAAGGCTGTACATTTTGAACTCGTTTCAGATTTATCGACAGCAGCATTCATTTTATGCCTTAAACGATTCTTCGCTCGCTGGGGCAAATGCAACAAGCTATACTCGGACAACGCTTCTAATTTTATCGGTGCCAATAACCAGTTGCGAGAGTTAAGAAAACTTTTCTCAACTCAATCACATATTGACCAAGTCCAGCAAGCTTGCCTTCTGGAAGGCATTGGATGGTGTTTCATCCCACCGCGCTCCCCACATTTTGGTGGCTTGTGGGAGGCGGCGGTGAAGAAGGCAAAATTTCACCTTACCAGGGCAGTCGCCAATGCATCGCTAACCCACGAACAAATGCATACGGTTATCTATCAAGCGGAGGCGATCGCTAATTCTCGACCCATCACGGAGATGTCATCAGATCCAACTGATTTGGAGGCCCTCACACCCGGACATTTCTTGATTGGACGATCAATTACAAGCTTACCCGAACCAATCATCACACAACTTAAATTCGATTCCTTGGACAACTTTCGAAAAATATCCTTCATCCAGCAATCCTTTTGGACTCGATGGCGCAACGACTATCTTCACCTATTGCAGTTGCGATCAAAGCAATGCCAAGGTTAACCAACTTGTATTAATGAAAGATGAAAATCTTTCACCTATGAAGTGGCCTCTCGCCAGAATTATCGATGTGACACTCGGCGAAGATGATAAGGTTCGAGTTGCTACAGTACGTACAGCTTCGGGAATCTTCAACTGGGCCATCGTGAAGCTATTATGTCCATTGCCTATCGAATAATTGGATGAAAACAGAAGTTTTCATGGTGGGGAAGATGTTCAGTCTTCTCATGACAAAGCAGCGGCGAGCAATACTGTTATAGTTCCAGCCTCATACACATACACACATACATATAATTTTGCATCATGTACAAGCTACTCTCAGTACTGGCATCACCCCAGTACATACTTACGACAACAGTAAATCTTTTTTCTATCGGGAGTGATGCTAATACTGCGATTAGTCTTCCCTCTGTTCAAATTTGTCGGTATCATAGTGCGGACATTGGCAATTTACCCTTTTCGTTTGTAGCCTTATTCTCGGCCTTTGTTCCGCTTGCATTATCGATTTAACTTTAAATAAATTCTCGAAACAAATTTCAAAAACGCTTGAAATTTCGACACCACTTTTGACACGAATAAGCAAATACAAAAGTGTCCATATGAAAATTGTAGAATGGAATGTCACCTTTCAAACGCATGTCAGTGTGACCCGATCTGATTAGTATTGTCCGATATACGACAACGAACACCATCTAGTGACAAAAAAACTCAATGCTTTTTAGACAATCCAATATGTTATCGGACATAATTGAGACTACAAGTTTTCTATTTTTCTATTATTTTTTCATTCAATTATGTACGTTCATATGGTATGCCATCTTTTTATACTGCACCCCTAACCCCACCCGTGGGGCGCACTGTAGCAAATTTTTGATATCAGAAAGCTAAAAAAATGTTGTTCATTATAAATTTTCAATTATTCCAAGGCTAATACAAATTTAAGAACTGCTGATTTGATGGCAAATAATAACAAGTTGAGTAAGCAGGAGAGTGCTCCTACCAGAAGGTCTTTGTAAACATCCTAGGGTTAGAAGCAAGTTTTCTAATGGCGTGAATCGATAACTTGAATTATTCATCCAATACTTAGATATGAAATTGTTCAAATTTATACAAAAGATGCACAGTTTCTTTCATAAGCACAGTGCAGCCGCCATTTTAATCTAGCATAAATGATTTTTCTGAATGCTCGGCCGATTGAACATGTTCAAGTTAAACACTATTCCTTAAATTTTCATGAAAATTGAAAGAAACCTAAGTCAATTTTAAATATATATAGGGCTTTCCAATAAGAGGTGTTATTTTGAATAGATCTTGTGATTTAACACCTTGCGACTTCTTCCTTTGGAGCCACGTGATAGAGAAGGCCTATGCCAATAGCCCAGCGTCAATTCAAGATCTCAAAGATGAAATTCGTGAGGCTATCGAGGACATAGGGCAGCCACTTTGCGATTTGGTAATGGAAAATTTCATGAAGAGGATATGGTCCTGTAAGCGTGTTGTAGTGGTTATTTGCCCAATGTTAGTTATTGCTATTAACGGCATATCTTCTTCTTTATAACGAACTAAACATCCGATCATTTATTTTAAAAAATGGCATTTTTCTTTTAATATTAAAATAACACCTCTAATTGGAAAACCCTATATGAACCATAAACACGTGTTATCGTTGTTGTAATTCCATATAATTGAAATGGCTATAACTCACTTGATTATGATTCGATCTCAATTAAATTTTGTGAACATATATATCTTATGTCAGTCTATATAATTGCAAAATTTTTCAAAGGTACCGTTTTGATTTTATGGGCAAAAATGTAAAATCTACAAATCATACTATTATTAACAAAGTTGAGCGAATTTCGATTTCTAAGGTATTTGTTGCCCTTGTACTCATAAAGGCCCACATTCGTGATAATTTTCAGATTTTTCGGCTGAAAGGTGTCCAATCGCGAGGGGGGGGGGACACAAATTTTGGGTACATTTTGCCTTCCCGTGGACCCCCTAATTCATGAAATGATTTTTTTATTTCAGATTCTAAAAGTTCTAATCAAGACCTTTCATTTAATATCCCACTCGACTACCTTTGATTAAAAAAAATTTTTAAGGGCCAATTCGTTATTAGGGGGGACCCCCCTTAAACATTTTTTAAATTTTTGTCAAGGCCTTAACTTTTGAGAGATCATCACTTCTGACCTTTTCACAAAGTTTGAGCTTTCTAGCTTCTATAGTTTCTGAGGAAATCAGCTGTGACGCACGGACAGACGGACGGACGGACAGACGGACAGACAGGTCGCGAAACTAGTAGGTCTTTAAAAAAATTTTTTAACAAAGACCTAAAAAGGAGATATGAAAACGGTTTTTTTTCTAAAAATTCAGACGCCTTTTTTGTTACAGTGTCCTCACTTGACTCTAGTACTGCATTTAAACCCGTACCGTTCTCAGCTCTGTGTGAATTATTATGATCATACTGTTTGTATTGTTTACTGTAACTGAACTATTATTATATTGTTTGAAAAAAAAACATTGCATAAGAGACATAAAAAATACTTGACTTATAGCATAACGTCTAGAAAGCTCCACCCAAAAAGTTTCGAACGGCTTCGTTTAAAGTTGAATAAATCCCTGACGAAAGTTCCCAGGGGCAGCCCTAAATAGAAAACAAACAAACCATTGTTGCTCTCCCAATTTTTCGCGCAAATCCATAAATAAATCTAACTGGCAATCCTGACACTCAGGTTTAATGACTTTTTCTACAGACTCTTTGCCTCTCTCTCACTCCGACTCAGTCTAAATCGTCTTTACTTAATCGTGAAGTTACACTTGAAGAAAAAATTGATTGCAAATTTATTCTAAACAAGACCCAGATTTTTCCTTTCAACTGCAAATGAGTGTAATAGAACGTAACATACCAATGTGATAGAGTACAGTTGATTTAAACGCGTGACGGCGACGCTAATGAAGATTAAAGTTGTAATTCTTCAAGTAATTAATTAAATGCACCTATCGCGACGAGTGTTGAGTGGTATATTGCAATGTGAGAAGAAAAATTGGAATTTATTTACATAATAAATAATCATATGTATGGTTGATTTGCGGTAAAGTAAATTAAAAGTAAATTGCAACAAATATAATTAATTTTTGATTGATTGCTGTTTCCCGGTATTAATTAGTTTGATATTTTGTGAATGTGGAGAGGGAGAGTTCAGTAGAGGATTGTGGGTTTGTGGGAATTGAGAGCATGGATGATAACTTTGATACAGAATGATTGCAATTGATTTATTTCGACGAATCATTTTCTTAATGAAAAAACATCGAGAACTGATTTGGACTCTGCATTTTTGATACACTTACGTATCATAATTTATGATCGGAATACAGAAAAAATGAAATATTACCGCTTTGTTGATTATTTGAAAAAAAAAAAAAAAATAAATCAAATCATTCAAAGAGAATGAATAACTTTACGTCTTCTAGCGTATAAAGAGTCTATAGACTTTTACTGGATTATTTTTTTGCCTAGTCTGACTTTCCTAAAAACTCCTTGGGGAAATTAAGAAAAAAATAAAAAAGTTATATTCAAATTTAATCTTTGCTCTGGAAGCTTTCTAAGGAAATTGGGTTCAAAATGTCTCATTATCTATTTAAATATTGCATCAAATCCATAAATAACCCCCAGATAGCAACTTCTTTGGATAAGATTTGCTGTGGTTGCTACTCACTATTCGCATATATCTCAAACAAAACAATTGAATGGCATGATAAATTTCGTCACATATGAATAACGTATGTATTATGGCGTCAATATATCCTCTGATAAGAACCAATTGAATCCAGTTTTTGTATTACCTAGTTTCAGGGTACCTATGCATTATTTTCTAATCTACAATCTTTCCACTGATTGACAAGATAATTTTACTTTAGCAAATAAAGAATTTATTATGGTAAATTAAGACAATAATGATGAAAATAATTCCATATGATGTTATCAAAATATGTTTGGTCTATTCCATTGTTTATATCGCAGAAAATAGATAGTAAGGAAGAGGCATGAAGATGGGGATATAATTTAAATTGCGCATAGAAATTAGATTAAATATTTAACTGAAATGTTTGATGAATTAAAGTAAAATATTAAAGATAGTGTGTGGTGAAACTAAAATGCTTTTAAAATTTTTTAATAATTTTAATCCAATGAGTGTTGATTATTATGAAAAAAGCATGTAAATACCCCGAAAAGTAAGGAACGAAATGTCTCTCTTCGAGTGACAAAAGCATATGCTTAGTTAAAAGCCTACTTAAAGCATATATTAGACCTAAAACATGACAAAATACGAGCCAAAAAGGGCATATTTGCTGAAATTTTAGTTCCAACTGGAGTTCGATAAAATTAGCATAAACATGAGCTAGCCCGATGTAAGTCTAGCGAGCAACAACACAAGACAAGCATACAAAATAATAAAAAGCTTGAAAGAGGTTATGAGTCCAAGACCACCCTCTGCCGTGATGATATCGGCAACAGCAGCGTTGATGAAAACAGGATCAAGGAAAAATGGGCATCATATTTCAAAAACCTCCTAAATCCTCCGCACAGCTTCAGAACATGGGGGCCTATAAATATTCCTGGAGAGCTTCCATTGGTCATACAAACCTGGGTGAAGTTTTTACCACCATCAAGGCCCAAAAGATTAATAATGCACCGGCCATCGATGAAATCCCAGTAGAGCTCATCAAATATGGTGACAGCGGTATTCAGAAAGCCATCCATAAAGTCATTCAGCACACTGGGTACCAAGAACAAACGCCAAGTAAGTGGAGCCAATCAATTATATTCCCTATCTATAAAATAGATGCCACGTTAGAGTGCAAAAACTGTAGAGGCATGTCAATACTAGTACAAAATATTTTCAAAGAACTTCGCAAATAACATCAGATGTTCTTCTTCTTCTTCGTAGCACTACAGCCCTCTCGGGCCTTCGCTTGCTGCCCATAGTGCCTCTAACTGTCTCGACCCATTGACCGCGTCCTTCAATTTCGAAATCCGAGCAGCGATGAACTGCCTTCGTCAACCAAGTCAGACCAGCGTTTCCTCGGTTTCTCCACTGGTCTCCGGCCTTCAGTTCTCCCAACGAATACCTTTTTGGGTATCCGTTGTTCATCTATACGATTCATGTAACCAGCCCATTGCAGCTTCCGCAGTCTGACAGTCGTTGAGACCTCTTGTTCGCCAAAAACTTCATACAGCTCATGGTTGTATCGAATTCGCCATTGGTCCCCGTCGAGCTTCGCTCCGATTATTCGGACCCGTCGCTCAAAGGCGTTCAATATATGTAGGAAGGTAAGTTTATGGAAGAATGAAATGGGCACCAGTAATTAAAAGCACTTAGTTATGTCTCAGTTGTATACTTTATTTCTGTTTGTTGTAACCACGTGCGCCGACGGCCAGATCGAGACTGTCCCAATCCCCGTGTTGCGGTCGACCGCGTCATCTCTATATATTTTTTTTCCTACACTCGGCCTTTCTGAAGACTGCACGTCCCCGATACCTACTTCGTCCTCAGAAGATGAATCCCCGGATGAAGCCTCAACGGTTATGCCTGCATCTTGACATTCTAGATATAGCTTCATATTATCAGCTGACGTCGTAGTCTCCTTGGGTCCTATGTGGTCACCGATTTTTTCAACTCCGTACCGTTCATTAGGTTTAACTGTCACAACCCGATAAGGGCCCAAAAACTTCCCCTGGACTTTTAAACCTCCTCCAAACTGAGTCCTTTTAAGAGCTACGATACCGCCGATATCATACGGGCTTGCGGCTTTACGCCGTCGATTGAACGTTTTGCGATTTTTTGCTTCTCAGTTCCAATCATTCCTTCTGAAAGATTTCTACGATTTCAGCTTCAATTGTTTTACGCAGCTTCAAGTCGTCTTTCGTACGTATAGCTGTTCCAATTAGTATCTCGAATGGTGAAATTCCGATACTACGATTAAACGAAGAATTAATGCTTTGTTGGACTTTGTCAACGAACTTAAACCACTCTGCTGGATTTTCTATAAACAGCTTCGTCAACACTGGCATAATCACTCAGTTTAGCTTCTCTGCTTGAACATTACCACGTGGCACAGTGTGTGCTCTATTCCCTCGTCTCTACAATATTCTGCGAAACCATTCGAAGTGAATGCGGTCCCTCGGTCTGAAACGATTCTACATGGGTTTCCGAAAACAGTGGCTTGTTTCTGCAACAGCGATATAACTTCCTCCGTTGTCGTTGATTTCGTTGTATACAGCCACACAAACTTGATGAATGCATCCGTAACAGCGAATATGTGTTGGAATCACTTCCTGGTCGATGGCATCGGTCCAAGATGATCCACATGATAGGTATCTAGTGGCCCACCACCTTTGTCAGTCGGATGTTATAAGCCCTCCAGCTTTCCGTGTTTCTTCTCGACTAATATACAGACTACGCATGTATCGATGCATTTACTTATGCGGGCTTGCATGTGCGGGAACCGAAATTCCTGTCGAAGAACATATTCGGCTTTCCTCGCCCCGAAATGACCACGTTCGTGCGCACTTCCTGTAACGTCGTACTGCATTGCCTTGGGTACAACCACTAGAAGATCTCCTCGTTCTTCGCGGTAAAGAATTCCTTGTCGCAGTTTGAAGTCCTTTTGTTTCTCGTCGTTTATATCTTGAATGATTTTTTGTAGGTTGCTATCGTTCTGTTATATCGGCTTAAAGCATCCACGTGCTTCATAGACCTGCCTTCAAAGTTATAAATAAACTCGTCGATTAACAACGCCCAACGTGCCACTCTTAAGGACGTCTCTTTTTTTGCCATGGTTAGGGCAAGAGCTTGACAGTCTGCAACAATTTCACCGGGTTACCCAACAAATAAACGTGAAACTTATTCAATGCTTTCACAACGGCTAAAATCTCCACTTCATAGTTCGTATAAATTGGACGTAACTTTCCATCTTCATAGGCTCTCTGCAAAAGTATGGCACCGAGTCCTTGCTTAGACGCGTTCGTATGTAATTCTGTTTCAGATCGTTTGTAATTCTGTTTCAGATCAGAATTCTTTGAAGTTTCTCTAAACCATCTCGTTCATCTTTGGCCGAACTTATTAAATCATCTAAATAAGACAATACGATTCCATCCGCCAACAGGTCTCTAAATACTGCTCTGATGTGTCGTTGAAAAACTGCCGGTGAGTTGCAGATACCAAAAGGAACTCGCAAGAATTGGAATTGCCCATCCGGTGTAACGGCCGCCGTATACTTTACGCTGTTCTTTTCAACTGGCACATGATAGAATCCATTTTTAAAATCCGAAGTAGTGAAGACGGTGGCGTCCTGCAATCTATCCAGCTGGTCGTCGATTAAAGGCAACGGAAAACGGTCCTTTATCATTTTGTTGCTTAGTAGACGATAGACTACACACATTCTAATCATTCCATTTTTTTTCATTTCTAGTACCATTGGGATAGAATATTCCGACGAACTAGCTCTCACACGCCCTTTTCGATCAAATTGTTGACTAGATCGCTCATGATATCGCGCTTCTCCGCCAACAAGCGTTTTGGATTTTGTTGTATTGGAATATCGTCCTTTAGGATAGTTCTCATTTCCACACCGGTATTCTTTGTTGGTCGTGGTTTGTAGCTTTCAATCGAATCTCTTCATGTACGGCCTATGGTTCGGTCTTTAATGTGCGGCAACTGCATTCTGGGCCCGTCAACGACGTTTATGCGCATATTCTCCTTCACTTTGCCTTGGAAGTTGTTCTTTACTTCGAGCTTATCCGTATGAGATTCAGCGTGGAGCTCTTCCAATATAGCATTGCTATTTCTTAGACATACTGCAACGGAGTTTGTCAGCTCTGCTCTGAAAAATTCATCCACACATATGGATGCAGTGAAGCTATCAAGCGTTCTCAAATCAACTGAACCTATGCCGTCGAAGAGTACTGTCGACGCCTACAAAGCAGGTGCATCCAGACTTTCGTGGGTGCTGCTCGTCATTAAGTGAAGACCACTGCCAGAGTCAAACATAGCTTTGATATCCTTTCCGCACACCTTCACTATTTTGTACGCTTTCCTGTGTGTTGTATTTAATGCATTACAGTGTTTTCTATCTGCCTCTCGTTCAATTCCTTGTTGTGCTTCTTGGCATCGTGCTTTAGTGTGTCCAAATTTGTTGCACCGCAAACACTTCAACCCCTTCAACTTATCCGGGCACTCATGGCTCAAGTATGTTTTATCCCCGCAGTTATAACATCGCTTCAACACTATACCGCTTGGACGATTTTCACCACTAGCATTTTCCTTCGATTTTGTCGAGCATTTTCGATCTTACAAGGATATTTCTTCAAATGCAAGTAGTTAAGCGGGCATTGACCGAACACCCTGTAAACGAGCCACGGAATACCGTCAATGGCATAGCTTACAATTTCCTCTTCGTCCAGGCCAAAGTGGTTCGCGAGAATCGTCTTTTCATGTACGTAGTCACAGAACGTCTCATTTCTCTTCCAAATGCGATCTTCGAATTGTCATCGCATCATAATTTTATTTGTTTGGCGATAAAAGATCTTCTTCAATTCCCTTAAAAGTATGTCAGGCAATATACTCCGGCTTGGAGTGAAATCACTCCATTGCTTTCCCCTTTAGTCGTGCTCCTATCAATATTTTCGTCATATCGTCGTCAAGTTTATACGCTCGTCGTAAAAACCAAACGTGCTTCACCCATGTTTCGTAGATATCCGTCTTTCTATCGAAAACATTGAGAAGGTCTGCTAGCGTCGCAACATTTATCTTGGGGGTGATGTGCACCACCGAACTCAAGTGCACTACCCGCGAATGTTCTATGTTGGCATGCACGTCT
This sequence comes from Odontomyia ornata, assembly GCA_963969285.1. Classification (NCBI taxonomy): domain Eukaryota; kingdom Metazoa; phylum Arthropoda; class Insecta; order Diptera; family Stratiomyidae; genus Odontomyia; species Odontomyia ornata. The sequence continues at coordinate 89,163,686 of OZ017742.1, forward strand.
GGATTGTTCTCGGTACGACTATCACTGTCGCCACCAACACTATTACAAACTGATTGGCTTCGCCGTAATATCTTTATTTCACCACGCACTAAGGCGAGTTCCTGTTTGGCTTACTCTTTCTCGCGCTAATATAAAACGATTTCGCGCTCACGGACAATCTTCGCCACTAACACACTTGCATGAATGCCATCCTCCCCGCCCGACACACCGTTCACTGAATTGTTTTCCGCCATTTCTTGAAACTCCACCATCCACTGTCCCGACGAATTTGCTATGGCCATTCGTTTCACTAATTCGACTTTATTTCCCGATAAGGCTAAGGTCTTTTGCTTTTAATATTTCTTTTAACTGCGGCACCGTGAGCCTACACGCATCTTCTTCCACTTGGCTCATATTCCGTGATTTTTCAACACAGTTACCGTCACTGCTTTTTTCTTGCCATGTCGACCACCTGTTGATTTCACATAAAACACCTCAATATTCCGGACGAGCCCCCATGTAGGAAAATAAGTTTATGGAAGAATCAAATGGGCACCAGTAAATAAAAACACTTAGTTATGTCTTAGTTGTATACTTTATTTCTGTTTATTATAACCACGCGCGCCGACGGCCAGATCGAGACTGTCCCGATTCCCGTGTTGCGGTCGGCCGCGTCATCTCTATATCTCTTTCTTTCTTGCAAATATTTGCGGATGCTTTGGTTAGGCTCCATGTTTCACACCCATAGCATAACACTGGTCTTATCATAGATTTCTATACTTGCAGCTTTGTTGTCTTGTGTATGCAGTTGGTCTTCAAGATCGTCAAACTGAATAAGATATTTTATTTGCGAGCTGTATTCTTCGGCATATTTCGTCTTTATCATACCCGTCTTCGTTATTTTGGCGCCTATACACGCAAATTTGCCAACATTTTCGATACTCTACTCGCCTAGTGTGATATTTTGTGTACTTGAGGTATTTTTCCTCGACTGCGTCATTAGCTTTGTTTTATTTTCACTAATTTGTGGCCCTACTGGTCTTGTTTCGCTGTCGAGCTTCAGGAAGAGTTCTTTGGCAGTTGTTAATGACCGTGACAAAATGTTGATGTCGTCTACATAGGCTACTACTTGGCTCGACTTGTATAATAATGTTACCTCGTGTATCGACAAGTAGCTGCCTTATGATGTACTCCAGAGCCAAATTGAATAGCAATGGGGCCAGCCCATCTCCCTGTTTCAGTCCAATATTTGTGTGCATCGGTGAGATGGTTTTTGATGTGGACTTGGGAGGTCGTCTACGTCGACAGTACGTTACGGTCGATACTGTCGTATGCTTGCTTGAAGTCAGCGAAAATTTGGTATGAGTCTATGTTGAACTCCTAGCATTTTTCAAGTACCTGCTTGACTGTGAACAATTGGTCTATTGTCGATCTAACATACCTGCTCTAAAACCACCTTGATACTCCCCAATATTACTGTTGACGTATGATCCGATTTTATTTTCTAAGACTTTTGAATTTATTTTGTACGCCGTACAAAGGAGTGATATTCTTCTATAATTTTCGCACTGTAGCTTGTCACCCTTTTGTAGATACGGAATATAATTGATTGGCTACACTCTTGCGGCATATGTTCTTGTTGCCAAATCCGCTGGATGACTTTGTGAATAGCTTGATGAACACTGCTGCCACCATATTTGATGAGCTTCACTGAACTCTCCTCGCGCTTTATTATTCTTTTGGGCTTTGATGATGGAACAAACTTCACCAAGACTTGGTGGGGCGAATGGAGACTCTCCGTAGACCTCTATAGGCTCCGATGTTGTGGAGCTATGCGGAGGAAATATGATGCCCATCCTTCCTTAATCTTGGTTTCATCAGTGATGATATTGCCGATGTCATCACGACAGAGCGTGGTTTTGGGCTGATAACTACGTTTCAGGCTTTTCACTACTTGGTATGCTTGTCTTGTGTTATTACTCGCTAAACTTACATCTGTATTTCTCAATTGATTCTCATAGTATTTTCTTTTCTTAATCCTAATTATCTTATTCGCCACTCTTCTGAGATTTTCATAGTGTTCTCTCTTCTTCCAGGTTTTCCTACCTAAATACCTAAATACTCTTTGTATGCCAATTTTTTTTATCGAAAGCATTTTGGCACTCATCAGATCATATGCAAATATTATTATTGAGGGGAATTAATTGGTGCGTCATTATACAAGTGGTAGCCTAGGCCGACGACATCAATATTTTATCACGATCGTTAACAACCATGACCATGAAATTTGACAGTGAAGCAAAACTAGTAGTGGTACAAATCAATGAGAATAAAACAAAACTCTTGACGCAGTCCAGAAAAATACCTCAAATATACAAAATATCATAGTTGGTGAATAGAACATCGAACATATGGGCGAATTCGTGTCTTTAAGCTTCAAAATATTGAAAACCGCTAACGAAAGAGACGAAATACGCCGAAGAATACAGTTTACAAAAAATGTATTTTCTTCAGTTTAGACGATACAGAAGACCAGCGGCATACACAGGAAAACAAAGCTATAAGTATACATATCTGTGATAAGACCTGTGAATATGCTATAGATGCGAATCATGGAGTACTTTCGAGCGACGGGTCCTGAGGCGAATGATCGGATCGAAGCGACTCATGGCAAATTAGGTACAACAATAAGTTGTATGAAATTTTTGATGGGCTAGAAGTCTCATCAATTGAAGGACTTCAGAAGCTACCATGTGAATCATATAGGCAAACAAGGGATACCCAGAGAGATATTCGTTTATAGCGCAGATCGCAGAGACAAGTAGAGAAGCCAAGGTAACGCTGGTCTGACTCAGTCGACGAAGACAGTTCATCGCTGCTCTGATTTTAAACTTGTGGACGTGGTTAATGGACCGAGACAGTTGGAGGTGCTTGATGCAGGAAGTGAAGGCTCGAGAGGGGCTGCAGTGCTACGAAGAAGAACAAGAAGTATATGTGTTTTTTCAAATTTATTTTTTTTTGTGGTAGGGAGGTGAATGCCCATTTACGCACAGAGTGTGGGACTCCCATGTTCGCAAAAAGGTGACCGGACTACCCACTAAACACCTCCCCTGTCCACTTGAGAACCTAGCCTGGAACCGTTTGACACATTACTTCAGGCTATGTCTCGCTTTGTTACGCCGTGAGGCACCTTTAAGCTAGGGGATCGCTCTTCTAGCGGGAAGGAAAGAGGAAGTGCCAGACAAGCGATCCCCCGACCCCAACACCCCTGGCTGCTGTAAGTCTCTTTTATCTTTTAGGACTGCCCGAACATAATGTGCGACCTGGTTCCATTTGTCAACCGATTCTAGCATCACCACGATTATATTATCCGAGGTAAGCTCTTTCGTCTCCCTGTAGAGGTTCCTTTGCAGCCTGTCCCATTTTATGCACGCAAAAAATGTTTGGCAGGCATTTTCTTTCTCTCCTGTGCAAAACCGACAATCGGGGGACCGTGACTTACCAATCTTGTGCAGTTAAGACTGAAAACACCCATGGCCGCTCCAAAGTTGGGTCGGATAGAAGTCAGTCTCACCATGCCTTCGATTAAGCCACGGTCTCACAACCGGGATGAGGTGTGCAGTCAGCTTTCCCTTCTTGAAATGCATGCAAGGCTGCTATTTACCTCGTTTCAACGCAGGTAAATAGCGCGGCGCTCTCAACCAAGGAGGTCAACAGGTATCATGCCTGCAATAACTCTCACTACCGAATCAGAGACTGTCGAATACGAAGATGCAATTCTCGTTGCTCTTCTTCTCTTTACCTGTGCGAAACGTGTTCGGTATACCTCCTTACTGAGAGCGTCGCCCCATATTTCAGCTCCGTACACTAGCAATGAGTCTACAGCACTCATCAAGAGGCGTCTCCTTGATGGGCTGGGTCCCCCTACGTTGGCCATAAGTCAACTCAGAGCCGATACTCCCGAAGCAGCCTCCTCAGCCGTTGCCCTGGTTTGCTCAGAGAAACTCATCTTTGAGTCGATCAGAAGGCACAGTTACTTCAACGCTGGCTTCGATTCGATTAGTATGCCTCCAGTACTGATCACCCTTACTCTAGGGATTCTCTTTTTTGCCAAGATGATCACGGTTTTCTCCAGCGCTAAACTGAACCCACGAGTAGTCATCCAGTCCCTCACTCGGTGTATTAGCATATCTAGCCTAAGTTGCACCTGTACAGCGGTGCGCATTAGATATTCTGGAACTTGAAAATAGTTTTCAGCGTATCAGCAATATCCACCCATCTTGCGGAGTTGAAGGCGTTCCTAGCATCGATTGTCACCAACAAGACAATCCGTCGCTTGGCGCGACTATTTGCCTCTGCTTTTTGGACTGCGCTGACCACCTCTGCAATAGCATCAAGGGTAGAGCGTCCTACTCTAAAGCAGTACTGCCGAGGAAAAAGGTCCCCAGCAGCACGAATCGCGTCAGTGAGTCATCTCTTGATGAGTTTCTCTAGCACTTTCCCAGCCATGTCTAGCACGCATAACGGGCGGTATGCAATTGCCGACCCGGAATTTCCCTTCCCTTTGCTGTTCAGCACGAGCCTTGCCACCTTCCATCGTACTGGAAAACCGCCGTCCCGTAGGCAAGCGTTGAATGTGCTGAGCAGCAAGTCAGGACAATGATGATAGACAAGTTGCAACATCTCAGCTGGAACACCATCTGGAGTCTTTCAGTGAGAGGACTGCCTCTTCTTGCTCCGGCAGTGAAGAGTGGTCACTCGACGGCTGTTTCACGATGGACAGCGCCAACACGAACGGTATGGGTGGGGAAGAGTGCCCACACTATCGCGTCCATCTTATCCGCATCATGTATGCAAGGCGTCTGTAGGGCACCAAGCTTCCGCATAACTAGCCCGTAGCTAAGGCCCCATGGATCCTTGTTCACATTGTCCACTGGATCTTGCCAGCAGCGAGTCTTGCTGTTGTTGATCAATTTGCGAAGGGATTTCCCTTCCGACTTGTATGCTGCCACCCGGTTACATGCCTCGTCACGTTTCCGTGCCCTTTGAGCCTCCCGCGAAAGGTTGTGACACTCCCTCCACTTTTGAACGATTTTAATTGACCACCAGTACACTGCCGTGTCGTAATGATGCCCATAGTTGTGGTCACCACGTCTTGAGCTCCCAACTCTTCCCTCTCGTGCGAATCTCTCTGCAGCAGGCCACCTGCTGTGAGCACCTCGACGATCCTCTTGACATCCTTCCTTCCGATGTTCCATCCAATTGTAGAAAGCCGAGAGCACTGACGTCGGGAGACAACATCGCTTATCTCAAGCAGAATACACTGATGATCACTAGCTAAGTAGTCCTCTAATACTCTCAAGTTGTGTATCCTCCATACTAAGGACTCCGAAGCGAATTTCGCGTCCGGTATGGGTCCTTCGCAGCCAATACGGCAGAAAGTCAGCGTATTTTCGTTGTTTAGTGGGATTAGTTTTTCCCGCGGATCTTTTTGAGACATGCCCCATTCGCTTGCTTTAGCGTAGAAATCTCCCCCAACGAGCACGTTCCCGCCTGCGATCGAGACAGTGCCCTCCAAAGCATTAAGCTTAGCTTGGAAAGATGATATCGATTCGTTTGGCGTTAGTTACACACTAAAGTAGGTGATCCCTGGGCACCAAACCTTCACACAACCATCCCCCTGTCCACTGCTCTCCGCCTAGAAGTCACGATTACAAACCCAGATAGCGGCAGTACTGCTTTCATCAGGATACCATGATGCTGAACTTTTATCATGGTTTTGCTCACTCAGTAGCACAATGCGAACTGCTCAAGCAGATTTTTGGCGGTTGAACTGCGGTGTAGGATTAGTTGAAGGATGCGGTTCATCGAAGTTCTGATTTTGTCTTGGCTAGGGCTTCCTGGAAAGCCCGGAATTTTTCTGGACCCAAGACGTGTCCAAAATCAGGTTTTGGATCAGCATACTTCAAAAGAATACAGTGTGCCTCCTTCGTACACTCTTTTCTTTTATTTCCCATTTCACCGCATTTGTAACATAGGGAACTCCTATCGTGCAGTTTGTATACTTGTGCGGTGCGGTCATAACCAAGGTATTTAAAACATTGAAAAGGCGCTGGTTTTTGCCGTATCCTGCATACAACCCACCCTGTTCGTATTTTGCCCTTATTTATGAATAGTTCAGCATCCTTTTGGGTCAAGTCAATTATGGCAATGCGTTGTCCCCTGTGTTTTTCTGGTTTCAGCCTAGCATTGGTTTTGCCCACGCTTTGGAACTCCCTTTTGATGGTCCCTTCTACCTCAGCCAGATCCGTGACGCAGTCAATATCTCTTGTCTCGATCGCTGCCATCAGCTCGAGCGAGGCTTTAGTTACGCGTCTCGTCTCCGAATGCAGTACTTATGCCAGATTTTCGACGTTGGCGGTGTAATCACGCGGTGTCTGGTCACTCGTTGCTTTTCGTGCCGTAATCTCCTCGTTGGCTTCAGGAGGTTTTTTACTATGTCGGGATTTGCGACCTTTGCATCGGTCGCTTCGGTAACGATCACAGCAGTGACAATCGAATTTTCGATGCTCTTTATATTATCTTCCACCGCTCGAACACCTGGAGCGTCCTGCAGAGTTTCCCGCTTTTCCTTGTTAGGACGCTCTGGCGTTCGCATCATTTTTTTGCTGCGCCCGAACGCCGCAGGAATCTCAGTCTGAACTAGACTGTCTGCTATTCTCCGTTTTTCATCTTCCTTCACTGTCATTGTGTTATTCTTCGTTTTTGTCGTGGTTAGTACCGCTCTTGATGTACTGTTAACATCGTGGCTGCAAGCGTTGGTTGCGTCGTCGTTGTTATTATTTGTTGTTTCTTCTTTTGGATGTTTTTGGTCTTTTGATTTTGGTTGCTCCAGTTTTGTTGGGTCCCCCCTTGGAGCCGCTATCTCTGTTCGTGTGTGTAGTCGCCTTTTTGGTCCCATGGTTATATTTGTAGAGCAGGGAGGCCATGCGAGGGTTGGCACAAGCCCTTATGGGGACAGCGCTAATCAGGAGTCCGTCTCAACCGAACCTACACCACCAACCCAATGGTGCGAACTTCGAACGTACTCCAAGGCCTGCCAAGGTTTTACCGGGACGGAGACGGTATGATAGTTGAATTGAAGCTGTTCACACACGAGTTTCACCTCGGCGCTACTGTGCCAAGCAACTAGGTCCAAACCATCACATCCGTCAGCCCAAAGCATCAATTCCAGTTCGTTGTCCTAAGCGTAGTCCAGATCCAATCAGAGTCGTTACCTGTCATCCCAAGAGGGAACCTCACGGCGCCCCCCATATCCTTGGGTCCGTGGGGGAGGTGCTCCCCAAATAATGCTAGGCTCCAAGAGTGCTCTTGTCGACCGGCATTCCCCCTGCGGGAATTTCCTCGGGTACGTAGGGGCGGAACTCCCCAAAGAATGCTAGCCTCCAAAAGTTCTCTTGTCGACGGGCTTTCCCCCTGCGGACTTTGGCGTTTGATTTCCGGGTCGAATTGGAAAAACCAGCTCTTATTGCCTGTAATAACTCAATCAAGCAGCGTGGGATGTTGTTCCAAACAGTCTTCCGCGATGGTCATTTGATGCTGCTTTTGCTCCTCAGAAGGGTTTTATGGAACCATATTGGCGCAGAACTTTTTCATCCCAAAATCGTTGGTTAAAATTTGTATGACTTTCAATGTTCATACCCAGTTCCGAGGCCAATATTCTATATAATATAATAACGCCAATCTCCACGGATTCGGGCGCGCACACTATTCGCACTCACGTCAGTTCGCACCTCGACTGCTCACCCGCTCCGCGCCTCGTCTTTCACGCTTTCACGCCCCTCCTTAAACTCTTTATGCCCCCGAAATACCTGGGCACGACTGAGAGCACTATCACCATTCACTTTTACAATTTTAGCGTACGTTTCCGAAGCTGTTTCGCCCAATCTGGCGCAAAATTTTATCGTGACGCGTTGCTCTTGATTTCGTTTCTCAATTTTCGTGACGAGCACCACCAACACACGTCTACTCAACACAACACAGTAGGTGAACTAAACAAGCTAGAGCGATGTTAAATATATATCAATGAAGAGAGGAAGGATACCGGGGAAGGGGAGGGAATTTCAAGGTCGCAGGTCTACCACAAGCGTGGCAATAAAGTCCCATTACTTAATTGTCATACCGCGTATATATATATATATATATATATATATATATATATATATATATATATATATATATATATATATATATATATATATATATATATATATATTGTTACATGTACAAATAATTACATGTACAAATAATTCTGCGAGCTACTGTCGCAATTGTTTTCATCATCATTAAGAACGTCAACAAATGAATTTACTCGAACCCACGAGAACCCAACAAGCATGATCAACATCTGCAAGTGACGTCACTCCATTCATTAATTTGCTCGAATCTACCAGGTACCTCTCGGTAGAACATACGCCAATGTACGAGAAATGGGTGAATACGTAGAGACTCTATATAAAGGCGAGCTGAATGAATGGGGGATTCATTCATTCGACCGCGATAAGAACTGCGATTGTGTGTGGGAAGCGATATTATTCGAGTAGTAGAAAAGTGATTTTCGTAAAAGTGAAGTGATTTAGAAGACAATTGCGATAAGAAATTTATGGACAAGTGTTAGAATTTTAATAGTGAAAATTAAAATTAAGGTGAAATAGTTAAATAAATGATTGTGCATTTTTAATTAAATAAACTCTTTTAACTTAAATTAAAAGACATTGCGTTTTCACTTTCCCGGAACATTAAAATTATTGGCCGCGAACCCAAAAACACGCGACAATATATATATATATATATATATATATATATATATATATATATATATATATATATATATATATATATACATATATATATATATATATATATATATATATATATATATGTATATATATATATATATATATATATGTATATATATATATATATATATATATATATATATATATATATATATATATATATATATATATATATATATATATATATATATATACTCGTATACGAGGTGTTTTCGAAAAGTAAGGTGACTTGGTATTTTTGAGGAAAAAATATTTAGTTATTCGTCAATATTTATGCTGTCCCTTTCAAAGTAATCAAACACTTATGTTAACGCTTTTTCCAATTCTCGAAGCACTTCTTATAAGCACTTTTCGGTCTAGCCTTTTGCTCTTCCAGCGATGCAATTTTTACCTCCTCAATCGTTGCAAATCTGCGTCCTATCATCGTTCTCTTCAGTTTCGGGAACAAGATCCGGTGAATATGGTGGCTGAGGCATGGTGTTATTTTTGGCCAAAAATTCTTGATTTTTGATCTATTTTCTTCAATAACAAAAATCGCCGAGCACGCAAAACACTTCTAGCCGTTATGCCTCTCACAAACAAACTGAATATATTATATTGCTGAAACTGTAAATATATGTTTGTGACAAGTGTACCAATATTTAAAAAATCGATAATGGAATGTACGTTGCCCGCGAAATTTGAAAAGTCACCTTAATTTTTGTACACACCTCGCATATATATAATTATATGGGTATATACAGGGTTTGTCCGGAAAGTAATAGGACTGATTTTCTTCCGCCGCGACTATACTTCGGAGCGCGCGCGCACCGACTGCATTGGGTAGAGGGGGTTACTAGCTTACAAACGAGCGGCAGGTCAGTTATCTCCGAGCACCTGGAGGACAGGCTGTTTCGCGCGAAGTGTTTCCGCGAGTGGTGCAAGCCGAAAATGCAGCGTTCGTTAGAGCAGAGTTACGCAATTAAATTCTGTGTGAAACTCGGTAAATCTTGGGCAGAGACATTTGATATGATGAAGCAGGCCTACCCAGATGATGCTTTAGCAAGAAGTGGTGTGTTTCGGTGGCACAAGGCCTTTTCGGAGGGCCGGGAAGAGGTTGCCGGTGTAGACCGTGCTAGAAGACCTTCAACTTTGACAAACACCGACAATGTGACTCGTGTACGGGAAGTTTTGGACTCAGACCGTCGACCAAGTATTCGTTTAATTGCCCAGATGTCAAATTTACTAAAATCTGTGGTTCATGACATTGTGAGGGAGCGTTTGAACAGGCGCAAATTGTGCAAATTGTGGTCCCGAAAGTGCTCACTGAAGACCAGAAATTGCGGCGAGTGGAATTGTGCCAAGAAAATTTGAACATGTGTGAAAGTAACCCCCATTTTTTTTTTAAAAACGTAATCACTGGTGACGAGTCATGGATCTTTGAGTATGATTCCGAGACAAAGAGGCAATCTTCCTAGTAGCACACGACGGCGTCTCCTCGCCCAAAAAACGGAAGAATGAGCAAACCCAAAGTCAAAACGATGCTCATTGTCTTTTTTGACATCAAAGGCATCGTCCACCATGAATTTGTTCCTCCTGGATAAACCGTCAACGCCAAGTTCTACGTGGTAGTGCTCAAGAAATTCAAATGAATGGTCAATCGGGTCCGACAAGACATCGCAGCCGACTGGAAGTTTCACCTGACCAAGGCCGACATCTCAACGCCTCCGCAGCCGGCCTACAGCCCAGATGTGCCCCCTTGACTTCTTTTTGTTTCCTCGCCTGAAAAGGCCGATGAAAGGCAAGCATTTTGAGACGACAGAGGGGATCCAAGCAGCTTGCACCGCGGCTCTCAAGGTTCTACCGAAGAATGCCTTCCGTGAAGCCTTCAGTGCTTGGAAATCACGCTAGCAGCGCTACATCGACGCAGAAGGAGCCTGATTTGAAAGTTTTTAAAGGATTGCAACGATTGGCTTAATAAATTTTTTTAAATCGGCTCAGTCCTATTACTTTCCGGACAAACACTGTACGCATGGATCAAAAACCATCCACAACTGGGTCTTCTTCTCTATCCTTCAAATGGATAGGGGACTGCCACGTGAGGGGATACATCTCCTGATGTAGATCCCATACGTTTGCCCACATTCTTCGTTTATGTTAGGGGCTTTCACGCCATGGGATGATAGGTCCCTGAAGATGGACCTAGTCATCGAGATTTTGATCCGGTCTAGAAGGTGCGTGGAGGCACCAAATCCGCTCAGTTGATATTTTCAGGCATTAGCAAGCTTCCCCGTTGAAAACGCAAGGATGACTTGTGTCATCAGTACTGTAAGCAGGAAATTCATTTTTCCTCAGGCCGAATTATAACTTTGATTTCTACGCACGAAAATATTTTTGTAGTGGACTTTGCGCTGGTGAAAGGAACCCGCCTCATGACACCGAAGAGGCGAGCTGCCAGCGTGCGTATAAGTTGTCAGGCAACGTTATTCCAGTGAAGCCCAAAATCTTAGCTCGCTGATGCAGTTGCTATTTCCGCTGTCCTTAAAAATTCCCGTTAAAAACTCCTAAACACTACAAATGGGAGAAGAAAAAGAAGTCTTACCCGCTAAAAGCGATGTGGTAAATTGTATAGGCGTAGCATGAAAAGGAACAGAACCATTGGAGGGGCCGCCAACTGATTGACATACCACCGTCATATGGCCGATCTTGTTGGTGAGTCATATTAGTTTCATCCTGCGCTCTTGGTAGATTTTGATGCACCTGGTTCTCTTGATAACACACAAATAATGATGGAAAGGACACAGTTCCATAAGAAAATTAGGCCAGGACAGCATTTAAATCGAATTTTAATAGACTCCTTTCCTAATATTTTTATGATTAGGATTCAATTGCATGAACCAGCCCTTTCTAAGGTGTGTTCAATTGCTATCTAGTTTATCAAGCCATTAAGTAGTATTATCTTCCTTCAGAACGAAATCTCTTTCGATCGCAATTTCGAAGGATATAGTCGCTTAGCAAAACATTCATTCAATATTAATGTGCTAAAAACTTAAATTAACAAAATTGTACAATTATGTTCAAACCAATAAAATTCATTGAATTAACATTTTTATGCTGATTGCAAACAAATCTTGACTCATTCTTAAGTACCAGTATACTCATCTTGTCTTATGAATGAACATATGTAAGTAGTCAAGACGCTGACCAACTAGAACCTAATGATCGCGATTCTTTTGAATGCAAACTTACGCTTTGAAGTATCTTTAGAACATCATCTCAATGAGGCTTTGATTAAGATGCGCAAGCACTTCAATTCAATTGAAAAGCATACTCAGAAGAATGGTTTGCGACATGCGTCAAACTGGCAAGATGGTTTTTATAACCAAGACAAATCATTAAAGTGAGAATCGGGAGAGTGTGTTGTGAGACAGACAATAAACAATTCATATTTTAGTGAAGCAGATTGTCTTGTCTTCTTCAGTATTTTTTTTAAGTGTATGATAATGAAATTGGTTAAATCTGGATAGATATAAATAAGACTGGTCCAGCTGAGTAAGCCATCAATTAGAGTCTATTGAGAATAGTTAAAGGCATAGTAGCCTAGAAATTGTTGATTGCTTAATAATTTAGCAGTGAATATATTCACTGACCAATCTGAAGTTTGAATCGATATTATGATGCCTTAATCAATTAGAGTTCGATGATTAGCGTATTAAATTATTCAAATTTGCTAAAATATTTTATTAGGCGCTAATTTCACAATTCAATTTGTATAGTTTATCATGTTAGTGTAAATAATACATAAAGATTTTATTAGATTTTTTCTTTTAGTGTAGTGTAGGGTGGTTAAGGTGTTCAAATGCAAAAAAAAATCATTACTGCTCGTTAAAAATCTTGCCAGTTATCATCGTCATATGCCAATACTCAATATCTTATCTATTAATGATTATGATCGCTAATACCTTACATATGTCAACATGTGACCACCGGTTAATTTCACTTGGTAACCTTCGCGAGTACATATTTATAGCATTATTCCAGAAATTCACATGTGACAACCATAAATTATGCTGAAATGTATAATGAATTTCGAAATCTCGTCAGACTATCTAGTCCAATTTAGAAACCAGTAACATCCTGAAATTTTGTTGACTTTAGTGACTGATTTATTAGCATCACAAGGTAGAATTAACCGTCAAGCTTTTAGCAAATGAGGTCACCGAATCAGATGATTTCGTAACACTTTGTTGGAATGGAAAGTGCGATTACGACATATGATGATACGAGCTTTTTACAGCATTTATTTTGAGCACTAAAGAAATGAAAGTTTTTCTTTATTTTATTTCCCGAAATCTCTAGTACTTGTAAACCTAATCCCAATATTTTTCAATACATTTTAGTAGCTTTTCATAGCACTTGTTTGCATTCTCAGCATCTAAATCATTCATTTTCCTATCTCACACCATTTCTTCTATTATTTATTAACCTCCTATCGCTCAAACCTGTCAGCTTAGTATATCACAATATGAAATATTTAAATTGAAAATAAACAAAATCCATTCAATTCATCCATCGACTGTGATGATACATTGTCTTCCTAACAACTTTGACACTGCATAAAAAATCAATTTAAGAAAATCCTTTTATTGGTAACCGTTCGTGTGGAAAAAAGTCGCGTATAACCGGAAAAAGCTTAATTTATTTTTCATCACACCACCTTAAGATTCATCGTTGCTGAACCAGAGCATGGTTGAAATTACTTCATATAAGAGACTTAACGACGCGTTATTGCTGGAGGTAACCTAGATGCTATATGTACAATCAACGTGCCTTATAAATTAAAAGGGGTTTATCGCTGTTCTCTCAACAATAGAACCTGACAATGCCACTGAACGGATAAGGTAGAAAGAAAGTAGCAAATGAAAATGAAACAACCCTTAATAGGATTATGAGATATAACAATGTGTTGACTAAGCATTTTTCATGCTTATCGAATAAAAAAAAACTTTTCAATGGATTAACTACTGCTCGGGTTGGAAGAAAGCATGAAAAGAGTGTATTACATTAAAAAAAGATGAAATGTAGATGTTCAGCTTAAAACAGTTTAAAGAATTGCAGATAAGATGTATTCGTTTCACAAATTATTTGAATACTGTCGAATATTTTTTTGCAAGTAAAGGGTGGTCCAACCAAAACGCACGATGTTAATTGTAAATAAAACAAAAAGTTTTTAGAAAATTATGTTAATATTTTTCATTATAATAGTAGAATCTATGGCAATTCGCCAAGGCTACGGTGGCATACTTCTATCCGATGGTCCATATTTTCAATGACTCTGAGACATAATTGAGGTTCAATGTCGTTAATGTTATGAATTATCTCATCCTTTAGCTCTTGCATTTTTCTTGGCTTATTGGCGTTCACTTTTTCTTTTAAATATCTCCAAGAAAAGAAGTCCAACGGTGTCAAATCACATGATGGTGGCAGCCAATTATCATCGCCACAACGTGAGATAACACGGCCATTGAGTTTCTCGCGCAAAAGATCCATTGTTTCGTTGGCTGTGTGGCAAGTAGCACCATCTTGTTGGAACCACATACCGTCCAGATCAATAACCTCAATTCCTGCCCAAAAGAAGTCCGTTACCATCTCGCAACAGCGAACACCATTCACGGTAACTGCTGGGCCATCCTCATTTTTGAAGAAGTACGGCTCAATGATGCCGCCAGTCCAAAAACCGCATCAAACAGTCACTCTTTGTGCATGCATCATTTGCCCAAATTTGGCAATTCTGCTTGTTAACGAATCCACTGAGGTGAAAGTGTGCCTCATCGCTGAAGATGGTTTTCTTTGTAAAGTCACTATTCCCTTCTGCCTGTTCACCCAACCATTCGGCGTATTGCCGACGCTTGAAATGGTCAGTAGGCTTCAGTTCTTGAGTGGATTGAACCTTATAAGCGTTAAAATTCAAATCTTTATTCAAAATTCTTATCAGTGATGTTTGTGAGATGTTCAATTGTTAGAAACGACGACGAGTCGAGGTTGACGGCTCTTTTGCCACACTATTGCGAACAACAGCAATGTTTTCCGCAGAATGAACTGGTAGAGCATGGACAGGTGATTTCACATTTGCTACAGACCCGGTTGGCTGAAACACATTTGGTCGATTATGCTGACCAAAAAATCACGAAGTGCACGAAATGCATTTTGATTTGAACGCCCATTTTCGTAAAGGGCTCCAACAACCTTGACGCGCTGCTCAATTGTGTACCTCTCCATGGTTGAATTTCTTAAACATTGAAACAAAGAAATGCCGAATTGACTCACAATTAACATTGTGCATTATGATTGGACCACCCTTTATAATAGTGGAATCCTAAAAATTTCTATTGCCATGTAAATCGTATGGACGAACAACGAATACCCGAGAAGTATTCGTTGGGAGAGCTGAAGGGCAGAGGCCAGTGGAGAAACCGAGAAAAGGCTGGTCTGACTCGATCGACGAAGACAGTTCATCGCTGCTCGGACTAAAATTATAACGCGACAGTTGGAGGAGGTTGTGGGAAGCGGAGGCTCGAAAGGGGGTGTAGTAATACGAAGAAGAAGAGAAGTCAGATTTTAATTTCTGTAAACAATTTTAAGGGCTCTCCAATGATGGGGCACTAAATGTCGATAAATGCCAATAACTGCAAACACACTTACAACTCTGCTACTGAATCCTCCTTACACCGTCTTTTCCACACGTAACAGGGTAAAAACGAGTCTTTCCGTACCTGATAATAGAACCTGAACCATGCCGCCGGTATGGAGTTTGGGTGACGGGCTTGCTCCCGGTCTCTGTAAAACTCTACATTTTTCCAAAACCTGCAACAGAGCCTTGGAATGGATTGGACATACAGCAACGACCTCGCAACCAAAAAAATAACTATGGCATTGGGTCTTGGAATGTCAGATTACTGAACAACCCTGGCGCTATTAAGGACCTTTTACAACAGGCCAGTCAATATAAATTAGACCTACTCGCAATCCAGGAAATGAACTGGACTGTAAGTGATACTCAAGATATGTATTGTGAATAGCAGTATGGGAAAAAAAGAGTAGATTGAATTAAAAGTGTTATGAGGCTTATTTGAGTATAATATTATATTCGTTTTGGTGGTCCTTACAGCTGGACTATTCACGTTAAAGTGATCACTTCGTATAAGTTTACTCGTTATCATTGCGCTGTTTGTGTGTGTGAGTCTATATTGCCTCTCTAACACTTCCCCACAATATAATACCACTCACGCTCGCTAAGACTTTTCGTCACTGTGCACTAATTTGCACAACTCCCAACCATTCACAGCATTGTTGGTGTTTTGTTCCGTTTACACTTTTGGTTAATATGTCAGCCGGCATTCGTTCTGTCGATAGATACCCTAATCCGATACGCCCGTCTTGCACGTGATTTCTTATAAAATGATGTCTCACATCAATGTGTTTTGTTCGCGAATGATGTTTGGTATTTTGTACTAACTTTATTGCACTTTAATTGTCATAATATAATTTGACATTTTCGCATTTTTCGCCGATATCATTTAATAGCCCATGTAAGTATAGTGCTTCTTTCATGGCTCCGGATATCGCCAAGTACTCTGCTCGCTGCTCCGGATAACATGAATCCTTATCCTGAATATGACCTCCTGTCATTTACGTCTCCGCCCCAGTCAGCGTCAACTAGTCCGTATAGCTCGTGCTCTGTCTTTTGGTATATTATACCGTAATTTTTTGTCCCTTTCTTATCTTAATACCCGCTTTGCCGGTTGCCGATGTTTTTCATTGTAATTTGAATTAAATTGACTTAAGAACTTCACAGTATACGAAATATGGTCGTGTTGTGACCGAGAGATACATTAACGCGCTGATAAGTCTCTGATATGGGTATTTCCGCATATCCGTTTCATTTATTTTTCTGGTTTTTCGAGCTTTTCGCGCAGTTCCCTTAGTGTCTTCACTGGCTTACGCTCCTTCATATTAAATTGCTTCAGGATCTTTTCCGTATATTTCCGCTGAGTAAATGACACTCCACTTGTATTTAAATTTTGATTGACTTCAACTCCTAAACAGTTTTTTACTTTACCGAGGTCTTTCATTTCAAAATCGTTGTTTAGCGATTTCTTTAACTCTTGAATTCATTTATTGTCATTCGGTGCCAATAATAAACCATCTACAAACACTGCGACAATCATAACTTTGTCATTTCCACGCGCACTAAATAAACCAAGACCTTGCCTTGTGGCCTTTAAATTTAGTTTTTCTAGCTTGTCGGTAAGCCTCTGATACCATCTTAGTCCCGACTGTTTAAGTCCGTATAGCGCCTGCACTAGCTTAGACACTGCACTGTCTTTCTCACTCATTTGCTTAAGCCACTTTACCGCTGTCTCTCTCACTTGTTTGTCCGTTGATGTCGCACTTTTATTTGATGTTATTATCACCAATACTCCATATAAACAGTGTCCTTTAGTTCGCCGTTTGAATATGCCGTTACTAAAACCATTTGATGTATTTCAAGATTCAATTCAGCTGATAGCGGTGCCAAAAATCTTATAGATGTCATACTTGCAACTGGAGAAAAATGTTTCAGGATAATTTTCCCCATAACGCTGCGAGCATCTTCTTGCGACTAACCGCATTTTTTTCTTGTTTTCTTTTGCACGAAAAACAAAGCGACTTCCAATTATTTTTCTATTTTTTGGGCGTTCCACAATTTCCCAGGTGTTTTTTTTAATTTGCGCAATGTATTCATCTTCCATCATCCGACTTTGGTATTTCTTGCCAATTTGTTGGCTTCGCTATGCTCACGAGGTTTGCGTTTTCAGCTTGCTCGAATGCCTCATCATCATCTGCTTCGTCCTCTTTTATCGAAGGCACTTCATAATTTCCTTCATATTCCGGATTCAACGGATGATATATTTTTCTCTGTCTTCCTACTGATCCTGTGCTTTGGATTATAGGTCTCCCTCTGCCGTGCATAGCTGTGTTGTTTACACTTGATGCGTAATTTCTGCGCTGTCGTGTAATGACAATATTTTCTTCTTCGTCACTCTCACTTTCAGTGTCTTTCTTAACCTTTAGTTCCACAGATTTATCGTCATTGTCCAATTCACTCGCATCAATGTTTATATTACTTTTTATTGTGACTGGTTCGTCAATCTCGATTCACAATTAATTTGCGCTTTTCTTCTGGCCACAAACGATAGGCTTTCGATTCTGTCGACTAACCAACTAACATACACGGTGATGATCTCGAATCGAATTTTTCTAAAACGTACGCCTTTGTTCCGAATGTTTTCATGTGAATTAATGTCGGTGTTCTACCTGTCCACTCGGTATAATGTACTTTCCCGTTAAGCGCTTTTGTTGGGCATCTATTACGTATGTAGTACGCAGTATTAATCGCTTCTGCCCAAAATGTACGAGTCACGTGCGCTTGTTTTATCATGCAACGCGCCATTTCAACCAGTGTCCGATTTATGCGCTCTGCGATACCATTTTGTTGCGGTTTTCACGGCGTAGTGTATTGCGAGAAAAGCATCAAACTCTCATGATTTCAATATTCGCATCCATTATCCGATTGGAGCGCTTTTATTCTTTTTCCCGTAAATTTTTCTGCTGTGGCTTTAAAATCTTTAAACGCGTTCAACACTTCTGATTTGTGTTTCAATATATAAATTTTGCACCACCTTGACTTGCCGTCAATAAACGTAACAAAGAATCTCGCATCCAAAAATGATGCGCTTTTCGTTGGTCCCCACACATCACTGTGCACTATTTCCAATAATTGTCTTGTGGACGGACCCTCAGTTTTCGGAAATGCTGTGGCAGTCTGTTTTTCACTCATGCACACTTCGCACGTTGTTAATCTTTCGTCTTGTTTAATGTTTAAACCATATACCGCACTGCTTTTCGCTAAAGCTTTCAAATCTTTATCATTAAAATGTCCGAGTCGACGATGCAACATATCTATATCTTTTGTTGCATCCTTTTCTCTACTCATTTTTGCGTTTTCGCACTCGCTGTGGCGCACATAAAATAGTTTACCTATTTTTTTAGCGTGTAGGCACACTTTGCCTTTCTTATCGATTATAACTGCATCATTTTTTTTGAAGCGTAGCTCGAATCCTTTGTCGGTGATACAGGGCTTTCCAATAAGAGGTGTTATTTTGATATCAAAAGAAAAATGCCATTTTTTAATATAAACGATCTGATGTTTATTACATTATAAAGAAGAAGGTATGCCGTTAATAGTGAAAAATAACATCAGGTAAATGACTATCGCGACCACGCTTACAGGACCATATCCTTTTCATAAAATTTTCCACAACCAAATCCCAAAGTGGCTGCCCCATGTCCTCGATAGACCCACAAATTTCATCTTTGTGGTCTTGAACCGACGCTGGGCTGTTGGCGTAAACCTTCTCTTTCACGTAGCCCCAAAGGAAGAAGTCGCAAGGTGTCAAATCACAAGATCTCGGTGGCCAATTGTGATCACCTCTTCGAGTGATAACACGGTCCGGAAACTTTTCCCGTAAAAGATCAATGGTTTCGTTACTTGTGTGACACGTAGCGCCGTCTTGTTGTAAGTAAACATTGTCCAGATCAATACCATCCAATTTCAGCCATATAAAATCATTAATCATCTCTCGATAGCGCAATGCATTCACCGTAACTGTTGCTCCAGCCTCATTTACGAAAAAGTAAGGTCCAATGACTCCGCCGGACCATAAACTGCACCAAACAGTCACACGTTCAGGATAGAGAGGATTTTCAACAATAACTCTTGGGTTTTCCGAGCCCCAGATGTGCCAATTTTGCTTGTTGACGAAGCCACCGAGGTGGAAATGGGCCTCATCACTCAAGATGATTTTTCGATGGAATTCCGGATCATTTTCATGCATTTTAAGGACCCAATCAGCCAAGACACGACGTTGTTGATGATCGACCGGCTTGAGTTCTTGTGTTAATTGAACTTTATAAGCCTTAAAACCCAAATATTTATGCAAAATACGTTGTAATGTCGTTTGTGGAATGCCTAATTTCAAAGAACGACGAGGAATGGACAAACCTGGGTTTTCTTCAGCACTTTCGACTAAAGCAGCAATATTCTCGGCTGTTCTTGAGTGACGTGCACGGGATTTATTCTTCACATCCCAACAGTTTGAATTTTCCCACCAATTTCTGAATTGCGGTCCGACAAGGGGCTTTACGACGACCCGAAAATGTTTGAGTTTTACGAATCGTCTCTGCCAAATTTTCACCATTTTTATAGTGAATTTTAATGATTCCAATGCATTGTTGAAGCATCTACTGTACCATTTTTATCAATCGCGTAGTTTCTACTTGTCAAATGTCAAAAAATGACAGCACCAAAAGAAAAATCTACCGAAATAGCGGGCTATTCAAAATAACACACCTTATTGAAAAACCCTTTACTTGCTACGGACAATAAATTGGTTCTCAAATCAGAAACCTATAACCCTTTTTCTAGTATTATATCATCATTATTTTCTTCGTTTGGAAATATTAAGATTATTTGTGCAGCACCTTCGATCGTCGTTGATTTATTGTTTGTTAAATTCAACGTCATGTTTTTGTTTGAAAAGTTTATAAAGGCTTCTCTGTTTGCGCTCATATGTGAGGTGCTACCATTATCCAAGCACCATGAATTCTTTTGGTCATCTGAAGGTGTAACTAAGGCAGTTTCTGTCGTCATAAACGCTTGTTTACTTCTCGATTTTGCGTTTTTGACGTGTCATGCGCTCTGTGTTGATTCACTTAATGTACACTCTCTGGCTATGTGTCCGGTCTTCCCGCATTTGTAGCACATTATTTTGTTCGTTGATTCCGGCTTCTGTTGGTGATTTTGTTTACGTCCTCCATTAATTTCCCGCTAATTTTGTTTATCTGTTTTGTTCACGAATAATGCGCACTGCTCCGCTCTATCTTCTTTCGATTTACGAGCTTCGTACTCTTCCATGATTTTTATGCAAACTACGTCCGGCTTTGGCAGTTCATCGCATGTGTCTAGCGCGCACCTGAATGTTTCATATGAATTAGGCAAGCTGTATAACAGTAGTATCGATAACAGCTCATCTCCAACCGTTATTCAGACTTCCTTAAGTCATGTCACCGCATCGAAAAATTCTTGAAGATGTTCCCGCATATTGTCACCTTCTTCCATCCGAGATAGCGCAATTTTCTTGAGCAGTCAGGCTTTTCTTGCTGGTACTTTTGACTGAATCGTTTCTTTCAGTTTATTCCGAATTTCTTTCGATGTGTCTGTCTCACTTATGGGACCTAACTCTGCGGCGCTTACTGCTTGCGTGATATCTGCACATGCTTTCTGATCGTTGCGTTTCCTTTTTTCAATACCAACAACATCAGTCGAGTCAGGGCAAACTATTTCATCATTTGCATAACCCCATCCTTAAAGAATAACGAGAACCGGTAATGAAAGAGACCGAGATACGACAAAAACTACAGTTCGCAGATAAAATTTTTTAATCACTTTTGACGATCTTGAAGGCGAGCTGCATACACAGGAAAACAAAGCTCTTAGTGTACAAATCGGTGATAAAACCTGTGCTACACCATAGATGTGAAACATGGCCCCTAACCGAAGCATCCGCAAACATATTGAACGCCTTTGAGCGGCGGGTCCTGGTGGATTCAATTCAACAGTGAATTTTATGAAGGTTTTGACGAGCTGAAGGTCTCAAAAATTGTAAGGCTGTGGAAGCTGCAATGGTTTGGGACGCGCCAAATGTTCGAGCGGTGGAGAGAATATCAAATACATTGATAGTTACTGCTGCGGTCGCTACCGATTGAAGAGGGGGTCGTAAATTCCAAACTAATAACTAACCGTTCTGAAGCCCACAAAGAGATTACGACAGGAAAAAAAAGAAGTAACCAGACAAATAACGCAACGTTATGTAATTTCATCAACTTTGTCGAAATTGTACTCGGAAATGGAACCCGACAATCTGTCCCAAGAAATGTGTTCGCAAAGCACAATTGACGCCCAACAAAATGAAGAAGAAAGGCTAATCCGAAAAGCGGGAGGTGTTATAAAAATAAATCCTCATCTGACTTGCAACAAATCGGCGAAGGGGAAAAGATTGGGCCCCTTGGACTAGAGAGCTCTTAGAACGGATAGGGCATTACCGAACAGCTAGTTAAGGGCCAAAGAGGACCAGAAGGCTAAAAATGAGCAGAGAGCTAAAGAAGTGCCGAGAGCTAAGCCTAAACGGAACGCACACATAGTGATTTCCTGGCGGAGAGCTGTGAAGGGGGGGATGATTTCCTATGGGTTCGGTGCTCAGGGACCACCTTCTTTAGTTTGTATCTAACGCTGAACGAATTCATATCATCTTTCCTATCCAAGCTCAATGCTTTGAAGGACGCTGTATCGAATGCAAACAGAAAGTGCACGTTGGGAGAGGCTTCAACGCTAAAGCAATCGAATGGGGCATGCCTCAAATAGATCTGCGGGGAAAACGAATCCTAGGAATGGCAGCCAGGATCAGGCTCGTCGTTGTGAGCATCAGAGTTACGCCGGATTTCCGCCGTATTGGCTGTGAAGGAATCATACCGGGCGTGAAATTCGCCGCGGAGTCCTTAGTACGGTGGATACTGAATTGGAGAGTATTAAAGGACTACTCAGCCTGTCATTATCAGTGCATTCTACTTGAGATCAATGACGATGTTCCCCGTCGCCCGTGCTCTCGACTCTCTAAAATTGGCTGGAACATCGGAAGGTGAACGTCGAGAGGTTCTTTGAGGTGCTCACTGCAAGCGCTCCGCTGTAGGGGGTTTCGCAGCGGACAGAAGAACTGCCAGCTCAAGATGTGATGAACTCAACTATGACCATCATCATATCTGCTTGCAATGCTTTTACGTCCCGTCACGAAGCCCAGCACGGAAAGTTTCCAGTGTACTAGTGGTCGACTGAAATCGCTGAAAAGCGAAGGGAGTGTCACAAGCTTCGGTGTAAGGCTTAGCGTGCCCGGATCCGTGACGAGGCATTCAATCGGGTAGCAGCATATCATTCGGCCAGGAAACGCCTTCGCAAATTGACAAACAATAGCAAGGCTCACTGCTGGCAAGATCGAGTGGAAAATGTGAACAAGGATCCGTAAGGTCTTGGCTACAAGCTAGTTATACGGAAGCTTGGTGCCCTACGGAAGCCTTGAATACATGATGCGGAAAAGATGGACGAGATAGTGTGGGCACTCTTCTCCGCCCATCTCGTCCGTGTTGACGCTGTCCATGGTGAAACAACAGTTGAGTGTCCACTCTTTACCCAGCAGCAACTGGAAGAGGCAGCCCTTTCACTGAAAGCGAGGGAGGCTCCAGGTTCAGATGGTATTCCAGCTGAGGTGTTCCAACTTGTCTATCACCATTATCCTGACTAGCTGCTCAGCTCATACAACGCTTGCCTACGCGACGGCGTTTTCCCGGTACGAAGTAATGTAGCAGTGTGCGTGCTGATAAGCAAGGGGACAGGAAATCCCGGATAGCCGTCTATTTACTGACCGTTATGCATGCTAGACACGGCTGGGAAAGTGCTAGAGAAACTTATCATAGGAAGACTCACTGGCGCGATTCGGTCTGCTGGGAACCTATCTCCTCGGCTGTATGGCTTTAGCGCAGGACGCTCCATCATTGATGTGATTGCAGAGGTAGTGAGCGCGGTCCAAAAGCAGAGGCATGTAGCTGCATCAAGTGGCGGATTGTCCTGTTGGTGAAACTCGACGTTGAGAATGCCTTCAATTTCAC
Source organism: Odontomyia ornata (assembly GCA_963969285.1). NCBI lineage: Eukaryota > Metazoa > Arthropoda > Insecta > Diptera > Stratiomyidae > Odontomyia > Odontomyia ornata. Next base: position 89,187,319 of record OZ017742.1, read on the forward strand.
TAGATGGATGCATATTCTGGATACGCTGTTTTACGACACGACACAGGGCCAACGAAGGATGGAAGTTACATCGGGTTTTTCCCAGGGATTTATCCTTAATCCGGACCTGTGGAACGTATCTTACGACGGGCTACTGCGACTGGAGATGCCAGATGAGTCACACTAGATCGGCTATGCGGATGAACAAGCGCAACTTAGGCTAGGTATGCTAAGGGCCGAGTGAGAGACTAGATGACTGCTTGCAGGTTCAGTTTAGCACTGGAGAAAACCAAAGTTGTCATCTTGACAAAAAAGAGAATCTCTAGAGTGAGGATGATCAGTATCGGAGACATACTAATCGGATCGAACCCAGCGGTGAAGTATCTGGGGTTACTGATCGACTCGAAGATGAGTTTCTCTGAGCAGGGCAACGGGTGAGAAGTCTGCTTCGGATGTATCCGCTCTGACTTAACTACGACCAACGTCGGTGAACCCATTGGGTCAGTGCTACTGTGTGGAGCAGAAATATGGGGCTACGCTCTCAGTAAGGAGGTATACCGAAAACGCCTGGCAAAGGTACAGAGAAGAGAAGCATTACATCTCCTCGGTCTCTGATTCGGCGGTGAGAGTTATTGCAGGCATGATACCTGTTGCCCTCCTTGCTAGAGAGCGCAGCGCTATTTACCTGCATCGGGACGAGGACGCGAGGGAGATGGTTGTCTGCGAGGAGAGACAGTGCTCACTCAACGATTGGCAGCAGTCTTGGGACAATTTCACGAAGTGCGTGCCTTATTCCAGATGTAAGACCGTGGCTGGATCGAAGGCAAGGTGAGACTGCCTTCTATCTGACCCAGCTTTGAAGTAGGCGTGATTGTTTTCAGTCTTAACCGCACAAGTTTGGTAAGTCAAGGTCCCACATTCCCGGTTTTATCCAGGAGAAGAAGATCATACCTGTCACATTTTTTTTTGCATGCGAAAAATGGGATAGGCTCCAAAGGGCCCTCTGCGCGGAGACGGGAGAGCTCACCCCGTACAATATAGCTGCATTGGCGCTCGAATCAGTTGACAAATGGAACCAGGTTTCGCATTATATTCGAGCAGTCCTAAAAGATATACGGGGCTCACAGCAGCCGAGAGCGTTGGGGCTGAGAGATCGTTTGCTCTGCGATCCCTCTACTCCTCTCCCCTCCCACTAGAAGAGGGAGCCCCAGCTTGCCTCACGGTGTAACGAAATGAAACCTGGCCCGAAATAGTGTGTCAAATGGCTGCAGGCTGGGCTCTCGGGTTGACAGGGGAGTTTAGTGGGTAGTCCAGTCGCTTGCAAGCATGGTAGTCCAACACTCTGTGCAAAATCCTTTGTGAATTTTCGTAAAGATCTGAAGTCAAGAAAAACACTGAGGTATTTTGATAACACCATGAAAAAGTCGACCTTTTTCAGTCGCAGTAACTAGACCATCAATGCTTTGAAGAGGACTACGAGATGTGAGCGAAGAGCTGAAAGGCAAATAAGAAGGTGGACATAGTGAGCTGAGGAAATTCGACGGTTTCACTGTTGGACGTAGTTCAATGGCGGTTGCTCCTCCTGGGGAATTAGAATGTTGCAAAAAGGCTCATTGCGCGGGAGTCTTTGATGTCATCATTGAAAAGATTGATGGGTATTATCACCAGGGAGCTAGAAGAAAGTGTCTTACATTCCCACGTGTTTTAATAACAACACATCACCAGCATGCGAGACTATTGGCTAATAATATCCAAGAATCACAATTCATTTGTTGTAAAAATTATCAGTTACGATGCTTTAGGCTTGAATAACTTGGAGGATTCATACAACGCGATGGTTGTCAAACTTAAGAAGAGGGATGAAAGTAATGGTGGAAATGTGGTATCAACAGTGAATGTTGTTACATTTGGTTCATCAGTGGTGAGATTGCCATAAGTTGCCATGCCAACTTTCGACGGCAACTACCTCAAAAGAGTGTCATTTGCCGAACTCTTTGAGCAGTTAGAGGATAGTCAAGATATCCTAAGTGCATAAAAGATATTTTATTTAAAGTCCAGTTTGGCGACGGAAGCCGGCAGCTTGATTCAACATCTACAAGCACCCGGGTATTATTATACAACAGCATTTAAGATATTACGAACACGTTACCGCAACCAACGGTTGATAGTAACAGCTTTTCTCAATAGTTTATTAAGCATTCCAGCTGTGAATCGACAGTCTTCTGTCCATTTGAAAAAACTACATAATAGAATAAACGAGTTTCTTCCGGAAACCAAGAACCTTGGCATTAATACCAGCAATTGGAACCATTGGTCATGCATATACTTCATCAGAAGATGGCTAGGGAGACCCATTGGCTCCTTGAGCAATTTCTCCCCAATACTAGGGAAGTGCAGCCACTTAGCATGCTTCTAGGTTTTCTCGAATTGAGGTTTTAATTGCTGGAAAGCTCAGGAGATGGTCCCATGAAATCATCTTCACTGTTTACCGCAACGAAGAAAAAGAAGCAACCGTGCCCAGTTTGCAAACAGGAATGCAAAAATTTGTGACTCTGCCAGAAGTTTTTGCAAGTGACAGTAGTTAATAACACTTCAACGCTGCATTGATTGTCTGCAGAAAGGACACAACTGAAATTAGTGCAATTCAGGCTCGTGTACAAAGTGCAACAAACAACATTTTACTTTGTTTCACTTCAAAAACCAATCGACTCAGTACAACTTCCCACGGAAAACAAAGTTAGCAACTCAGCTTCAAGCATCCAAAAAGCACAACATCAATCAAAACAATCGACAATTACGGGCAATTTGTGGTCTGCAGGGAGTTATTGACTCTGAACATCAGCTTAGCTTCAATTCTGATCATCTCTTTAAAAAAGTAGAATTACGAGGGTACCAGAAACATATTGGCGTTTGTAAAATAGGCAGATTAAAATTATACAGGAAAGGATGGATCAAAATTACAATAAAGTTTCAGGTGAGTGCATTTTCAGCAGCACTAGAATTTGTGATCGTCCCGGAAATATAATACCAGCCAGATCAAATTTGTAATATCAAATCATGGCCGATCTATAGTGTTTTAGTGGATGGTAATATCCGTTTAGGACTGCAGCGGTGGATTGCTGCCTCAACGAGCAAAAAATTGGTGCTCTGCTAGAAATGGCCTCACCTGGCGAGACGTAAGCGTGGTTGCAGCTAGCGTTGCAATGTCGTGGGGCGGGTTCTTTCCGCCCGCGTAAAGACCCACTACAAAAAATTTCACGCTTGCGATTGTTTGATGACCGGAGTCAAAAGCAAAGCGACCGAAATCCTTGATAGGTGTCGCTGGCCGGGTTAACATAACGAAACGATTTGCAGGTGAAATGCGACGACAAATATCCGGTTAACCACGCGCGAGACGAAAGGCGCTGTCGTGGTCGCCACAAATGTTCACGGCCCACAAATAAGAGTGAGGCATTCAGGTGGTGGCGATGCCCCACGCCGGATCAACGATCCAATTCGATGCCTGTCCCATATCAGGTGAGGAAAGCCAAGCATCCCGGCGTGAGCCCCTGTAGCAGCAAAAGAGGGAGAGCTTACCGAATAGATGTCTTGGTTGTCATGGGGCTGCTTGCGTTGGTGTTATTATTGTATGCTTTTGGTGTTGCGTTTGTTGTTTTCGTTAGAGCCAGATTGATTGGGTCCCTCCTCCGAGCCGCTATTTCCGTTCTTGTATAGCGCGTTTTTAGTCTCACGGTTATCTTTGCGAAGCAGAGAGGGCATTTGAAGTTTGGCAGAAGCCCTTATGGTGACAAGTGCGCAAAGCCGAACCGTCGCTAACCGGGAGTCCGTCTTAATCAACTCTATACCACCAACTCTATGGTATAACCCAACTCAATAGTATAACAGTTAGATTGGAGCTGTTTTCGCATGAGTGTCACCTGGACGCTACTGTGCAAAGCAATAAGGTCCGAAGCATCATGTCTGTCAGCCCTAATCGTGAATTCCAGTAGATGATTCGAATCGTAGTCCGAGTATCATTCGAGGTCATTTTCCATATAGTCTAGGAGGAACCTTACAAAAATCTCCATATCCTTCGGTACGTGAGGAAACTGAGTTGTATTGCCTTAGCTTGGACTGAAGATACATTGTCATATATAAGCATTTGTGTGGTATTTTTTGACATTTTCAAAATGGTTCAAATATCATCCTCCTGTATATTGATTCCATGAGTTTTGGTTGGAATTTTTTGCTTTGATTCATCGCCGAGAGCTCGTGAATAAGTAGAGATTGGTAGGTATCGTATGCCTCACCGGTTTATTACATGGGGTCTTTGCAATTTACTCTGATATTTTCCATGGCAACAGTTTTCGCACTTGGTTGGTTTGATCAATTGGTTATGAATTTCTGTTTCGAATGTATTTTTTGAAGGAAATTAGCATTGCAAACAAAAAAATAAACAGCTACCAAAAAAATTGTCTATGATAGTTGCATGCAAGCGTTAAGTTTTCTTTTTGACTACATATACATTTATTTTATTATATAGTCAAAAAGGAAACCTTTTGCCGTATTATTTTGGATTGATCTTAAGACTATAAAACATCCGGGAAAAAACTGAAATCCTTCCAGTTGCATGCATTTGTTTCAAAGATGAACAAAAGCTTAGTTGAAGGGAGAATATTTCGGTGGAAAGACATATTTTGTGCAGCTGTCTTCATTTATTTGTTTTACAAGAAAAATAAGTAACATTTAAATTTTGATTTAATTTATACATCTATTGCTTTTGTCTATTCCCTACTGTTGCACATTCCTACGAGTATAAAAATCAAGCAGTTAAAGCTCAAGAGAAAAGGTTTCGCATTTTGAGAAATATTTATTATCAACACAATTATTGTGATCTATGTTTTAATTTTAATTTTCTTTTGATTTCAGGTACATAGTTCAGAAATCGGATAAACATAAGATAAGTATAATTACAAGTGAATTTGTCTTCAATCTGAAATACTCGCAATCACAGTTATGAATAATGGATCAATCTTTTTAATGCATTACCGTTTCATTACCCATTATTTTTGTATTGAATAATGGAAATATTTACCATTAATCATTAATTTTTTAATGAGTAATGTAAATATTTACATAAAACATTAATTTTTTAATGGATAGTGTCAATATTTATTATAAATTGTCGCTGAGGATTTTTCACGCCTTCTACATCAAAATACAATTCAAGGAAGAGTTGCAGTATCAAAGGCCATTAGAAAAAATATCGAAGTAAGATCGAATTAGAATCAGAGCAGCAAATTTCATGTTTTGCTCATGTACTTTATCAAACACTAGCTATTGCGGATTTTTTCATGAACACCGTCATGATGCAAGGTTGGGAATAATACGTTAATTTCCTTCAATGCTTTACCATTAAATTTTTAACGAATGATGTAATTACTTCAACCATTAAATTTGCAATGGTGAATGCGAAATATTTACATTATTTATTACAAGAGTAATGGTCAATCGAAATTTTTACATTCATATTTCCACAATCCTTCCCAGAATGTTAACTCAGAAAAATACACGATAAAATTATTTTTAGTCGATTGATCCTAGAATGCATTTTCCCCGTCTGCACCAATTACAATTTTCAAAATAAATCTTTTGAAATACTGCCTTGAAAATGTTAAATTTTTGACAGCAATTAACATACATATTTTAAATCACATCAAATTTTCAAAGCAAAGTAAAATTCATTTGACTCTGAAATAGTGCACATTTCGCGGAGCTCTTGACAGGATTTCGCAAGGCCTTGACATTGATGAAGATTTCCCGCTAGTCGGGTTGCAAGGAGGAATAAATACTCAATTGCTGGCTAATTTGCATCGAATCTCATCCTATATTTAACTCGTCCAAATCTGTTGGTTGTCCAAACAAGCTAAGCCAAACAGCATGTGTAATCATACTCTCGGAAAATGTTTCATCAGTGGATATTGAGATTTTCTTATCCAAAAATAAAACTCGCGCTGAGATTTGCTCGTGTGTTAGCTTAATGATGATTCAATGAATGCTTGTCAACGTGCCATTTCCCACCTAAACATATTTTTGCAAACTTTTTAGATGTTCTGGATTTGACTGAATTTTTCAAGATTTAATCGAAAGGTGAATGAATTCTTGTTTGCGATAAGAATAAATTTATTTTTGGTTTAAGCATGAAAACAGCAAATAAATTTGCCTGCGACTGTTAATCCATCTAGTCGAGCTTTAAGCTCTTCCGAAAATGTCCTTGGCTTTAAGCTCTGCTTGCAGGTTGCATGCCCTACTATTCTTATAAAACTGCTTTTCCTACTTTACCCTAGATGGAAGTCCTGTACTGAAACCTTCCTTTCATTCCAGCCCAACCATTTTCCTAAGCCTTCGTCCTGCATCTGCCCCAGTCAATATTGGTCTATCTACCTGACGATTCTCATTCCTTTTTGCTTGATATTCCATTACCCTTAATAGAAACTGAAAGCTTGCACAAGGAAATATGGTGGGAAAAGTTGACGGCAAGGGTGCTTCGATTTTATCGATTCCATTTGCAGTTGTTGGACGAACACCTACCACTTGTTGTTTTCCACGTTGTTGGTTCCGATGCAAAACTTATGATTTTGACGTTGATGCGTATATGGGGGTTGCAATTGAACTCGATTAAGCCCAAAGTAACCTTTAGCTTTTGTGAATTTAAATTGCTTGATGATACTTTGACCTTAAAATGCTGTTGATCGACATAGTACTCTTGAGATTGGTATTTTGCTTGAATGGTTTGTTTGAGAATAGACACGTTTTTGGGTTCTCTTATTTTGATTACCTCTTTTCTTCTTGAGGATATATTCTTCATGTATTCTATGCATAATTCAGTGATAAGTATGTTGTGGGCAAGAATGTAATTTATTGGAAAAGGATATCTGGTCAGTTCATAGTAAAGGGGTGATTATAAGTTTTCTGTGAGTTTGAAATGTTTAGAAGCAAGAATACGGCTGTGGTATTTAATTTATTTAACTTGGCTCAAATGATCTCAAAAATTGTAAGCAGAGCCTTATTTTAATCTGTTCATTTATGAAATAATCTCTAAATTTTCTTAGTTATGTTCATTTTTAGTTCAATTGCCCTTGACCTCGTCGAAGTTTTAAATTTGGAAAACCGTCCTGATCTTAAGAAAAGAACACATTGGTGCATTGGTCACTAATGTTTCTATGGTTAGTTTATATAACGACTGTTTGGCAGAAATATTTTAAAGTGGAAGAAACTCCAGAAAAAGAAATACTCTATATCCAAAGGCTGCAGATAATTTTAAAATTATTGAAAAAGCCTACTTATAGGATATAAACTCATTGAATGAAGGTATTCAGGGATGTAAGATAGCTTACACGAATAAATAATGGTCGTGATGTACTGCTGCCTTCCATGCTGGTTATACTTCCATCGAGAAAGAAGCCTAAAACAACACTGAATGCAACTCCATCAATAAAAACTTGAATCCTCCGCTTAAAGTTTGTTTATCTTTTCTCGCACCTCAATCCGAACGCACTCCTTCTTCCTCAAGATTTTTTTTTCGCAAAATCAACTATGCAACCATCGAGCTGGAGCTGGACAGTATTGACTGAAATTCATTGCTACAGCAGCTAGATATCGATACAACCATTTCTACCTTCTGCCAAAGCCTCAGTAGCGTAATAACATCATACACCTATCTGCCGCTCCCCTCGAATAAAGTGCCTCAGCTGGTTTTTGGTTGGTCTCTGACGCTCTTTAATTGAAGGACCAGGCGCGTAGAAAATACTAAAATTCCGGCTCTGATACTGACCTCGCCAACTACCAACCTGTTTGAAACATCACTGCAATCTAATAGTCCTACGCCCTTCTGGTCAGACTCGTACGTCTGTTCCCTGAAAACAACATCCCACACATAACTACCAAGATTCTGATGGGAAGTGAAGTGTCAAAGTTGCCAAGTGTAAAGTGATCGCTCGCAATAAAAAATTTTTCTTTAGAAGTGATTAAGGAAATCGATCAGCTGTTTTCTTGACTTTGAGAGTTGCTAAGAAATATTAGCTTCTGTAGCAAATCAAAGGAAAATCAGCTAAGTGGAAATTTTTGAACAATTTTCTCATTTTAATTTTCTAATTGCCGTTAAAGGTATAAAATTATATCAACTGAACTCTTTTGTTCATTAGTGCGATTCTCGTGCTCATGCGAGAATAATTTCTTAATAATTTTTAATAATTTTATAAATTTTAAATTCAAACTTATTAAACTCGCGACTGGACCAAAGCTGATATTTTTAATAGATTTTCCGACCCCTAAAACATTTCCTTGATTAAAGCTTCTAAACATGACAAGTGAAGTGTCAAAGCTGCCAAGTGTAAAGTGATCGCTCGCAATAAAAAATTCTTCTTTAGAAGTGATTAAGGAAATCGATCAGCTGTTTTCTTGACTTTGAGAGTTGCTAAGAAATACTAGCTTCTGTAGCAAATCAAAGGAAAATCAGCTAAGTGGAAATTTTTGAACAATTTTCTCATTTTAATTTTCTAATTGCCGTTAACGGTATAAAATTATATCAACTGAACTCTTTTGTTCATTAGTGCGATTCTCGTGCTCATGCGAGAATAATTTCTTAATAATTTTAATAATTTTATAAATTTTAAATTCAAACTTATTAAACTCTCTCTTTTTTGCTTATATATCTTCTAAACCCATAGTTTTGCTTTTTAAAGACACTTGTTTTAATAACTTTCATTTTAAATCCATTCTCTTTTAAATAAATTCATTTAATACCATATAACTAAGCGAATAGAGATAAATAATAAATCATGGCATCACAAGCAGCAGACAAATGTGGAAAATGTAGGAAGCAAGCGGAGGAGAACCATAAAGGAATGGGCTGCGGAGGCATTTGCAACAAGTGGTTCCACCTAAAGTGTATCAAAATGTGTGAGGAGAGATATTTGAAGATCATGGACATTTCCGAGGATGTGATATGGATGTGTCCTTCGTGTAAGTCACAACACCAAAAGACTAAAGAAGATCGTCTCTTCAACCAAATGAAAGAAATGGAAAACCATCTAATAGAACTGAAAACCACCGTGGCCACCTTAATTGATAAAAGTTCATCCACGCGAAAACCTTCGTATGCGGATATGACGAAAAGTATTTCCACTTTTCTACCCGAACGCCGTACAAATACTACCTCGCAAAAAGGAATCATAATTAAGCCCAAGAAGCATACATCCTCTGAAAAAACACTTATCGACTTCAAGTCGAAAATAAAGCCTTCAAAATGCAAAATTCTTCTCCAACTGATGCGTCCTCTTCGTAATGGTGGTGCCATCATAAAAAATTCCAAAAATGACAATACAACCTCGCTCTACAACATTGCAAAGGATACCCTGAAGGATGAATATGATGTCATGGAGACAAAATCTCGTCAACCCAGGCTAGTAATTAATGGACTAGAAAAACAATTTTCGTATGAGGAGTTAATTAACGAAATTCACTCATTGAACCCTAATATTGGAGAAAATGATAAACTGGAATTGGTTCATGCCAGACGAACAAAAAATGGTAAATGGTTGCATATTCTGCAGGTAAATGGGAGTATGTACCAAAGACTGGTGAATAGGTACATCAATATTGATTATGGGTCTTACCTTGTGAAGGAAGACTACAATATAACGAGGTGTTATAAGTGCCAGAAATACAACCACAAGACATCAAAATGTGAAGGAGAGCAAACATGTGCTAAGTGTGGAGGAAAGCACGAAACGAAGGATTGCAAGAGCTCGTGCGAGAAATGCTGTAACTGTGCAGGAAATAGTAAGAATGTAGATTATTCCCACAGAGCAGACTCTACGGAGTGCGCAGAATACCAGCGAAGGATCACAATTGCTAGGAGGAGCATTGACTACGAGTTCAAATGATTTTTAACAACGCAAATCGATTAATTGGGACGAAATTAACGCTCTTATATGCCAATATAAGAAGTTTACGGCACAAACTAAATGACATGCAGATTTATTTGAAGCAAAATCCTGAGATAGATGTGGTGATACTGAACGAAGTATGGATTTATCCTGAGGAATCGAAATATTTTAATATTGAGGGTTATAACTCGGTATTCTCCTGCAGACCTGGAAGAGGTGGTGGGACAGCTATTTTTGTAAAAGATAAAATAAACTTCATCATTAAACGCGATACACCTGATAAATATAATATTATAATAATCGAATTAAACCTCGTAGGCAAAAAAATTAAAATCGGTACCTTCTATAACCCGAACCGTCTGAATGTGCAAGATCTCTGCTCGGTACTCGACAACCTATATTCCTCAGAAAATAATTTATTTACAGTAGCTGACACAAACATTGATGTAATTACCGATTCCTCAGAAGCAAGGCTTTACAAGGATGTACTGGATACTAATGGTGCTGTTATCATCAACAACGAAACAATTACTCGTCCTGTTTCGCATACGTGCCTCGATCATATCGTTACAAACGATAAGTCAACTGCGGGAAAAATCAATTTCATATTTGAGGATTGGCCAGAGCTGGATCATCGTGTCTTCAAAATAAGCATCCAAGGCATAAGCGCACAAAAACAAAAACCTGTATACAAAACATTCCAACACTTGAACAAAGAACTCTTCAAATCACATCTGCAAAGGTCATTAGAAGTCCGGAGTCCCCTAAACCTAATGGAACTTACGAATATGATCACAGAGTCCAAACGTTACTCCATCGTCGAGAAAAAGCTTAGATGCCGCCAGCAGACATGGATAACAAAGCGAGTAATCGAAGCCAGTATTAAAAAGAGAAAGGCGTACATAAGCTTTAGAAGGAACATGGAAGATCGTGTGCTAAAAAGCATGTACATACAAGCGAAAAAGGAATCAAAACGTCTTGTGAAGGAAGCTTAATTCTCTTACTTCGCTAAAAGGTTGGAGACAGCGGCAGATAACAATCATGAAATATGGAAGATAATAAATGAAGTAAAAGACAACTCTCCCCCCCGAATTTTAATACCGGATTCGCAGTTTTCTCTAGTGACCCCTAGTATTTTATCACAACCAGATGGAGCAGCAACTTTCTTGAACAACTTTTTCTCAACTGTGGGCGAAAAAATTACAAAAGAGCTTGGTGATGTCCCAACAAGTAGGCTAGATCACGCTAACATCTCACCCGATTCCATGTTTCATATTCATCCAACCAATAAAAACGAAGTTCTTAAGACTATTGAGGCAATGAAGAAAAATACGGCTCCAGGTATTGATCAGATCACGATGGAGGAAATTGCGCTTGTAAAAAATGAAACAGCAGAACTCGTGGCTAATTATTTAAATGAGCATATCAGAAACGGAACGTTTCCTGAAGAGGGGAAGCTTGCAAAAATTGTACCTATATTCAAAGGAGGAGATCGATCGGACCCCAATAATTATCGCCCAATTGCACTCTTGACCGGATTTAGTAAGATATTTGAAAAAGTAATTAACTCTCGCTTAACATCCTTCATATTAGATAACTCTATCCTAAACTCCCGCCAATATGGCTTTCAGAAAAACAAGGGAACGTTTGACGCTCTACTCTCGGTAACGCGATTCATCAACGAGAGACTTGATGTAGGGGATTATGTTGTTGCCATTTTTGTGGATCTAAGGAAAGCGTTTGATACGGTCGATCATGACCTCTTACTTCGAAAACTAGAAGCATATGGTGTTCAAGGCACAGCAAATAAACTATTTCAAAATTACCTAAAAGGCAGACTGCAGAAAACAGCATTTAATAATGTTCTGAGTGACCCGGCACCAATGAAATCAGGTGTTCCACAAGGCTCAATACTTGGCCCAACCTTGTTCCTGCTATACACTAATAATTTAAATACATGCAGGCTAAGTGGTAATTACTTTTTATATGCTGATGATACAGTGCTTCTTTACTCGAGACGCGATAAAAATGACATCGGAGACGCTATCAACGAGGATCTAAATTTATGGTTGAAAGAGAATAAACTAGCGTTGAATATTTCAAAGACAAAATATATTATCTTTAAGCAAAAGAACAGGGAAGACATAGATGTTGATATAAAAATTAATGGTGAAAAGCTGCAAAGAGTGCTCGAACTTAAATATCTTGGCCTTACTATCGATCACCGTCTGACCTGGCTCCCGCATATAAATAACTTAAGGAGGCAATTAGCACCAATAATTGGATTGTTACGAAGATATGAGGAATTTCCAAAAAACATCAAGCATCTTGTTCTGAATGCCTTCGTACTGTCAAAAGTACATTACGGAGTGGTAATTTGGAGTCAGTCCTCAAAGCAACACCTAAATATAATTTCCAGGATATTAACCAAGGCGTATAAAAATATACATAATCTCCCAAGGCTCACACCAACAAACATAGTGTATCAATCATGTAACGCATTAACTTTTAACCAAATCATTAAAATGGAGAAAGCCAAGTTTATCTTCAAAAGTTTAAATCTCAGCTTGTCGTCACAAACACCATTTATTAAAGTCTCACAAAAGAATCAATACAGTACTAGGAACGCAAACCAATTTGTAATTCCTTTTGCAAGGACAGATCGCCTGAAGAACGATGCTACAAATGACGCCCTTCGTATATACAACAATCTTCCAGAATCAGTTAAAGAAGCGAATTCTCTTATGGTTTTCAAGAAAAGACTTAGGAACTATTTAATGAATAACGATTGAATCTCAGTGCAGAAACTTTCAACATAGCATCTTAGGTCAATTATTGATCCTATCTTCGAGATGCCTCGAGAAACACCTACTATTATTATAATATCAGTCCAGTAATTTCAACATAGCATCTTAGGGCATTGTTGACCCTATCGTCGAGATGCTTGAAGAGACAGCTATTCTTTTAACTCAGAGTTTTTTTTTACTGCGTCGAATTTATAATTTTTTTTTATCTCTGAGAGCTGATCACGATATGGACAAGACAAGATTAACCGGAGGACTTCACATATTTTTGTGTGCCCCCTTATACCGATGTGTTATACATTGCCTGGGTGGCACACCTGAGGAAACGACGAAATGTGAAGTGCAGATCGCACGAGCGTAGTGCAACGAAAAAAGTGTGATGGAGAGAGTGGAAGGGAATGGAGGTAAAAAAAAAAAAAAAAAAAAGTCATCTATGACCCTTTTGTTAAATTTTTTCTTCACATTTACGGTTTCAAATCTGACTAAATACTCATCATGTCCCCCTTCTTTCCTATTGTACACACTATCGTGGGCTCCCAATCAGATAACAAAAGTACGAGTATATAGCTCAATTCTGATATTAATAATGGTCTGGGTTCTGATGGAATACGAAATCTGTTCGTAAAGTCATTGTCCTCTTCATTACCCACTCCATTGTCAATTATTTTCAACAAGCCTTCTTTCTGCTTTCCGATTCATAAGCCCGGAGATTGTAGTAAAATCTTAAATTATCGTTCGTTTTTTATGTCTTGTTTTGACAAGCGAAATATGCTATGCCAAAAGTATCGTGTTCGCAAATAAACAACATGGCCGTTCGACAATAACTAATCAGTTAGAACTTACGAATATCGTCTATCCAGCTATTAACAAGAGCGAAAAAGTGGATGTCATATACACCGACTTTGCTAAGGTCCTAGAAAGCGTTGATCATGTGCTTCTGGCTAAAAAACTCCGACCGTTCCGCCTTTCCGACTCAATCTTCTCTTGAACCTTATCCTTCTTATCGTGTTAGTCTTACATCATTACATGGAATTATTTTTCATCGGCCTAATTTAATTTTAGGCCCTTTACTATTTAACTTTTACATTAACGACCTACTCCAATGCCCTTCTCCTAATTGTCCTCTTTTCCCTGATGATTTAAAAATTTATCGTACCGTTTACTCCAGCAAAGACTGCTCATACCTTCAAAATAATCTTGTGCTTTCCGAAAATGGTTTCAAGATAGTTTACTTCCTCTTAATATTTCAACATATTGCTACTTAAGGCTCACAAAAAAAATTTATCCGGCAATATATGAATAACGGATTGATGGATCATCGCTCGCATTTGTGGACCTTTGGAGTACGAATCGACGTAAGGGAGGGAGAGTGGGACTCCTCACCCTGCATAAAAGTGGCAGGAGTAGAGGCGTTGCAGGGGCGGACTAGACTGACTTGATCAGAAAAGCAGCAGTTGGAGGACATGCTGCAGGAAGAGTATAAGTTAATGGGGGGAGAATCGGTTGCACCTCAGTGGTGGAACATGTCATTAAAACCGATTCACCTCCCATTAAAGAAAGGTACTAACCGGTCTCGCCAGCAGTGCAGAAACAGATTGATGAAGAACTGCAAAAAATGCTGGCAGCCGGAATAGTAGAGCTTTCTTCGAGTCCTTGGCCCTCACCTATCCTCTTGATTAAAAAAAAGACGGGAAGTTCCGCTACTGCGTTGATTTCAGAAAACTGAATCAGTTCGCCGAACGCCACGCTTATCCCCTTCCGTACGTTTCTGCGACCAAGGAAAAGTTACGCAATGCACGGTACTTATCGACAGTGAATATAAAGTTGGCCTATTGGCAGGTTCCGATGGCAGAAGAGTCGATGAAGTACACGGCGTTTACAGTCTCTGGCCGCGGACTGTTCCACTTCCGCAGGACGCCATTTGGCCTACAGAACGCTCCAGCGACGTGGCAGAGGCCGATAGATCAGGTATTGGTACCACAGCTTGAGCCATACGTCTTTATATATTTGGACGACGTTATATTTGTCATGGCGGATTTCATTCAACATCTGAAGGGTCTTCCGGGAAAAATGCGAGTTTTGCCGACCCCAACTTAAATATTTAGGGTATGTGGTGGATGAGTTAGGCCTTCATGTGGACCCGGAGAAGGTTAGAGGGATGCTTAGGATACCTCGTTCAACCAACGTCAAAGGAATTTGACAATTTTTCAGAATGATCTCGTGGTACCGCCACTTCCTACCGGATTTTGCCACCTTAATGGCTCCACTGATGGGACTCCTCAAGAAGAACAAGAATTTTGTGTGGATGGAAGAATGCGAGGGGCGTTCAACGCAGCTGAAGTGCGCCTGGCTTCAGCTCCTATACTTATTTGCCCAGATTATAATCTACCATTTGCCATTCAGACGGACGCATCGAAATACGAGTTGGGAGCGGTGTTAACGCAGATGCATCCAGAGGGTGAAAGGGTCATCTGCTATCTGAGTCGTTCTTTGAATGGGGCAGAGTGAAAGTACTCCAGCGCAGAGAAGGAGTGATTGGAGGTTCTTTGGGCCATCGAAAAGCTGCGGCCCTAAGTAGAGGGAATCGGGTTCACGGTGGTGACTGACCATTATTCCCTGGAAGGTTGGCTCGTTGGGCGATTAGACTTCAGCAGTATGATTTTGAAGTGATGCAGCGGAAAGGGAAAAAAACATTTAGTTCCGGATGCATTGTCGCGATCTGTTTCTATAGTGTTGAGGTCCCAACGCAAGTGGACAAGTGGTATCAGGGGATGAAGGACAAACTCATCACACAGGCCGATCAATTCGCTGTTTGGAGGGTGTCTGAAGGTGTCTTGTGGAAACTCCTTCCAGAGCTGGAAGATTGAGCCTGGGGACGTGTAATTCCCATGTCAGAAAAAGATCAATTCCTATTCTGTTGCCGGAATAATT
Source organism: Odontomyia ornata (assembly GCA_963969285.1). Taxonomy (NCBI): domain Eukaryota; kingdom Metazoa; phylum Arthropoda; class Insecta; order Diptera; family Stratiomyidae; genus Odontomyia; species Odontomyia ornata. The sequence goes on from OZ017742.1 coordinate 89,202,962, forward strand.
CCCGGGCAGGTTACATGGGAGTGCAGCGAACCTATGATCGATTGGCTCAACGCTACTACTAGCCAAAAATGCGCGCTGACGTAAGGAAATACGTCGACAGGTGCTAAGTTTGCCAATCGGTCAAGGTGCAACGTAGGGCAACTAGAGGAGCAATGGTATCTCGAGCGGGGAAGACTCGTATGCCATGGGAGGCCATATGCGTTGATTTGGTGGGATCCCTTCCCAGATCCACCAAGGGCCATACGCATATATTGAGCGTAGTAGATTATGACACCTAATTCGCATTGTTTTTCCCACTTCGACAAGCAAAGGCCAAGGTAGTGGTCAATATGTTGGAGGAGCGGGTATTTCTGCTGTTGGGCGTTCCGGCTGAGGTGATTTGCGACAACGGGGTACAATTCCGTTGAAAAGAGTTCGAACATTTGCTGAGTGCGTATGGATCAAAGGCGGAATATACCCCATAATATCACCCGCAAGCAAACCCCGCGGAACGCGTTAACCAAAATATAAAAAGGATACTCCGTTCCCATGTCAATGAGGACAACCGACGCTTGGATGTGAACCTGGGAAAACTGGGATGCGTATTGCGTACGTATACACATGAGGCAATGTGGGTCACTCCGCATTTCTTAAACTTCGCCCGCGAGATGGTAACGGATCATGATGACTTCGAACGACCAGGGGATAGCAGTAAGAGGGTGGATCCCCAAAGTAAGGCGGCGAAATTGGAGAAATTGAAGGAAGATGTTGCTGAACGATTGCGGGCTGCGGTAAAAGGAGCAAACTCACGGTATAACCTGCGCAGGCGGCACGAGAGGTGATAAGATGTGGGGACGAAATTATTTACTTTCCGACGCGCCAAAACATTTCTCAGCTAAGCTGGCTCCGGCATTCGTGGGTCCGTTTATCATCGAAACATACAACTCAGGAGCACTATATAGACTCAAGAATATGGATGGTAAAACGCGGAGGTATGGCATGAAAAGAACCTCAAGCCATATTTTTCCTGAGACATCTAACCATGTAGAGTGTACTATGGAGGCAGAGAAACAATATAGTAAATAAGTAGCTAGTAAGGACAAGATAAGTTAGCTAATAGGGTGAACCTTCTGAGGGGGTGAAGGGCGGTAGATGATAAGTTAGAAATTAAGTCGTGTAGGGAAGCTAGACTTTAAGCATGATAATACTTGGGTGGAGGAAAATCGCTTGTCGTGGTTCCTTTTTTTTCTTTCCCCTTTCATCTTTTTTTCACTGCTTCTTTTTTTTCCTTTTTCTGGATTGGCTTGAAATTGTTTTAGGAGAAGCTAAAAGGCAAAAATGATCGGAGTCACTAATTGGAACTAATTGTGAACACTTAAAAAGGGGGTGTAGGTTACGAACTCAGAGGAATCTCGTGAATAGGTAGGACGTTGCAAAAAGAAACAAGGTTAGGACATTAGACGTCGTGGTAAAGTAGCAACGTCCGAGATAGGCTGAACTGCAAACCGAATCGGCAGACCCTACTAGGTAATAGGCGTCTGCGACGGGCATGCCGCGTTCGAAGTCCCAAGCCGAAAGCCCCCCTCAACGTGGAAGGTAAAAATCGATCAGATGCTGCAGAGTCTGTACAGCATAAATCCACAGGTTTTCTTTGCAGCTTCTATGATGAGTGTATCAAGTCGCTACAATGATTTCCAGCTGGCTCGCCTGCCACATTCCTTTGTTTTTTTGGTTGGGCAGTGAATGTCATTTACGCATTGAGTGTGGGACTCTCATGCTCACAAGCGACTGGACTACCCACTAAACACCTCTCCTGCCAACCCGAGAACCCAGCGTGGAATCGCTTAATACATTACTTCGGGCCAGGTTTCGTTTTATTAAGCTGTGAGGCGCCCTCAAGCTGGGGATCCCTCTTCTAGTGGAAGGGGAGAGGGGAGGAGTAATTGCCCGATAAGCGATACGCCAGCCCCACGACCCCGGCTGCTGTGAGTTCCTTTTATCTTTTAGATCAGGCCGAATATAGTGTGGCACCGGGTCCCATTTGTCAACTGATTCTAGCTCTCCCGTCTCCCTATATAGGTCCCTCTACAGCCTACCCCATTTTTTGCACGCAAAAATGTATCGCAGCCATTTTTATCCTCTCCTGGGCAAAACTGACAATTGGGGGACTGTAACTTACCAATCTTGTGTAGGTGAGACTGAAAACATCCATGCCCGGTCAAAAGCTAGGTCAAGTAGAAGTCAGTCTCACCATGTCTTCGATGTAACCACAATCTCACATCCATGTTGAGGCGTGGAAACCACCTTTCCTTCGTGCACTTAATACTCGCGAAAAACGATCTCCCCCGCTTTCCCGTTTCGAAGCAAGTAAAAAGCGTGGTGCTCTGTAGTAAGGAGAGCAACAGATACCACGCACTGTCGAATACAAGGATGCAATCCTCAGTGCCAAGCGTTTTCTGTATAGCTCCTCACTTGAAGCGTCGCCCCATATTTCTGCTTGGTACAGCAGAACTGACCTCTCACTCATCAAGAGGCGTCTTCTTGATGGGCTGGGTCCCCCTACGTTGGCCATAAATCGACTCAGAGCTGATACTCCCGAAGCGGCCTTCTCAGCCGTTGCCCTGATTTGCTCAGAGAAACTCATCTTTGAGTCGACCAGTAGCCCCAGCTACATCACCGCTGGCTTCGGTTCGATCAGTATGTCTCCAATACTGATAATCCATACCCTAGCGATTCTCTATTTTGTCAAGGTGACCACTTGGGTTTTCTCCAGTGCTAAACTGAACCCACGAGCAGTCATCCAGTCTCCCACTCAGCGCATTAGCATACCTAACCTAAGTTGTGCTTGTTCAACGGCGCGTCCAGTAACTAGAGCCGCAATATTATCCGAAAAGCCGATCAAGCGTGACTCATCTGGCATTTCCAGTCTCTTAAGACACTTCCAGCATTTCCAGCCGCTTAAGACACGTTCCACAGTTCTGGATCAAGGCTAGATCCTTGGGCAAAAACCCGATGTAACTTCCATCCACGTCATGCCGGCCAGTTCTACGTGCTGTGAGCATCCCTACGAACTTCCCGACAACCGTCCGTCACTCAATTGTAGGGAGTCGAGCGCACGGACGTCGGGAGACAACGTCACTAATGTCATGCAGAGCACTGATGATCTCTGGCTGAGTAGTCCTCTAATACTCTCCCAGTGCATATACTTCATATTAAGGACTCGGAGCCTTTTTTCCCAGTGTTTAGTACGACGAATGCCATCCTGGCCGCCATTCCTTGGATTCGCATTCCCCGTGGATCTGTTTGAAGCATGCCGCATTCGATTGCTTAGGAATCTCTTAAATTTTTAAAAATCTTTAATTTGTTTCTGGTAGAAGCAGGAATAAGAAAACATTTAACCTTTCATGACAATTTTTGCTCCCAACATGGCTTAAAAACTTTTGTAACCACATTTGTATTTCGTGCGGAAAAGAAAATGTGTTTATTACTTTATAGATATCATGTCGAAATTTTAATTGCAAATTTGAATTAAAGCTTTTCTTGTAATATTTTCTATATGAAGCGCAAGTTGGCAATACTTTTCTAGCACTTTCAAAATTTTTGATTAATGCAGACCTTGCTACAAGTGAATTTGAAAGAAGGTCAGGAACGCCGGACTCAAACACCAACCATACGCGGAGTGGAACGATTTTAAGGAGATACTCGTATCATCGAGCCAAGCTGCGATAGTTTTGTAGATGTAAGATTCAAGAAAAAAATGTATTATGGTTATTTAAGTCATCGAGCTAGGGAAAAAAGTTAATATACTTCCAAAAGCTTGCCACGGGCAATTTAAGAATATTCTAGATCAGCCGACTCAAATGCTTCTTTTTCGTATCAATACAGCCCCTATCGGGTCTTCGTTTCCTGCAAGAAGCACCCCAACTGTTTTGGTCCATTGACCAAGTCCTCCAATTTCCAAATCCGAGCACTGATGAACTGTCTACGTCGACCGAGTCAGATCGGCGGTTCCCCCGTATCCCCGCTGGCCTTCGCTCTTCAGCTCTCCAAACAAATACTTTTTTGGGTATCCGTCGTTTGCTAGTAATATTCAAATGGCCAGACCAACGCAGTTTCCGCAGCCTTACACTCATAAGGACTTCTCCATCATCTATGGCGTGACAGCCGAAGCGAGGCCTCTGTGTCCAGGATTAATTTTCTCTAATCCTCACGGTTCCGCGACCTTGGCTGTCAGTTGTTTAATCCCAACAAGGATCTGCTGTTAGCTTTTATTATGCCTTCCCATCGAGTCCTCGACCTTCCCGCTGGATGTCTACCTTGTTCTTTACCCATCAATGTTCGTTTGGATAGCTGGTTTTCTGCTATTCTTTCTACATGGCCCGCATGTAATTTACGTAACTTTCCGCAAGAAGAAGCAGGTGGACCGTCTAATAGTTCATGCAACTCATCATTGTAACGTAGTCTCCACTCTGTTCCTTGTTTCACTGGAGCACATTGCGTTCAAATACGTCTACTGCCATTTTCGACTCGCTCGTCAGGGTCTATGTTTCACTTCTATATAACAGCACTGGATTGACTAGTATTTTGTAAATGCGGAGCTTGTGCTCAACTCTGGATCTTAAAATGGGAAGTACGGAGCGATATGCTTTATTTGCGGGGTTCATGTGGCGCCCAATCGCGTCCTTTTCGGCGTCTCTTCTTTTCAGGTTGACTCCAAGATACACTAAATTATCCACACTTTCAAGGCTGTAGCAGCCTATGGTCAGGTTTTGTCGAACTGGTGCTTTTTCTACGTTTGTGTCAAGTTTCATTAATTCGTAAGCCAATTCAGTTTGCTTCAGATTCTAGACTCAAAAATGCTCCTTTGGCATCTAAGATTGCGCGGATCATAATATTGACGCCATTAACATACGCTACCGATTGTGTGGACTTGAATATAAGCGTACCCGAGGTTTCAACTGATGTCTTCCTGGTGATGTGTTCCAGCGCAGTATTAAAGAGCATTGGCGTAAGTCCATCCCCTTATTTTAAACCTGATTACGTTACAAAACTGTCCGTCAGTTCACCGTTAACCTTGACCTGGGACTCGTGTTTAGCACTCTCCTGTAATATTTTCATAGTACGGCTTTAGTTTTCTTTTTTATGATTTTGGAGACCATTTTATTAGATGTGCATAATACGCAATGTCTCTATAATTTTCCCACCTTAGTTTTTCCCCCTGTGACAAAAATTGTATACCATATGTATATTGGCATGAACAGGAAGCTCGATTTGATGTGGAATCTATATACATAATCAAAGCTCCCGGGTAAAGATCTCACTGCGTGATACTTACCTACTGCAAATTTCTATTTCAAACTAGATCAACAAAGATTTAGGGTTTTTAGTGAATTGCTTTTGTTTAATTGTTGTTTTAACAGTTAAATTGAATTTACATTCATCCTACATACAAGTTGATTAAGTTTACTTCGTTTTTTTGCATGCCTAGTAAGACCATAATGATCAATACTGAAGGAAGCGCTTTTGACTTTGCCCTGATACTCCTTTAGATCTGCAGGACTTGTCACGCTTACCACGTAAGCGTAAGTCTGCAGAGGGAACCAAGAAGACGAGCTTGTGGATCGGGGTGGCCACACGGCGTGAATGGCCAAAGGCCGGCTAAGACTCACAGCCTAAGCCAACATCTCACCCCTCACCATTCAGATATCACCAAACTACACCCCAGCTTAATTCCGGCGATTAAACTTTACTCGCGAACGTTGCGTAATTTTTTGCACGTTGCAAATTCGTTATTACATTGGTGGGAATGTTCTCCCCAAAAGAGTCAAATCACCAACTGATTAGGCAGTACTCAACCAAGTGTTTATAGGAGCTTTTGCTCCAATTTTCCCAGAAATCTGCCGAACACGTGAGCTCCCATTCTGCAAAAGCTCTTCCTCCTCGTGTCGTCTCGTTTGTACGTAAACTGAGAGAGCCAATAAACTTTATTATCCTAGAAAAAATAGACTTCTGGAAGAGCGAGGAGAGCTTTTGAACTTAGTGCAGCATTTTCCTTTCGCTCACGGGCTTGTGTTTTTCTTCCTTTTCTTCTTCTTTCTGGGCCATTCTCCTCTCTGAAGCTTTTATCTGGCTCATTTACATTCGCTCGTGAGCTACTTATTGCTACTGTGTTTTCCTTCTTCTTCTTCTTACTGCTGACTGGCTTGTAGTTGATTGTGCGATACATGCCGCTGCCGTCTCTTCACCTCTACCACATACCTACTATGTACATACAGTAACACGACTTGATCGCAATTTGATAATTCTTATCATGCAAATGAACGTAAAGCCGAAAGCTGCTCATCATTTTTAGCATTATACTTTTCCCCCCGGTCCTCTGCTGACTGCTCCTCTGACCATATTCTGCATATTAGTCGATGCAAAAGGGTTGTTTAGATGGGGACCCCGCTCTGGAGTAGTCCTATTGGTATTCCATCTATTCCAGGAGCCTTGTTTTTTCTGAGGTCCCGTACTACTTCCTGCACTTCCTCTCTGGATGATGGACTGATTGGTGGACTGGACTTCGTCTCTGGTTGGTGAGACTGGGACCTCTTGCCCTGCTTCTGGAATGATCACAGCTTGAGACGTTGTTGTGGAAAATGTGAATAGTTTCTAGAAATATTGCAGACATCTGGTTTTAATTTCAACTGGGTTTCCTATGATTGCTTCTAGTACAATTTTGCAAAGACTTGTTCGTAGATTGAAGCCGTATCTTAGTTGTTTGATAGAGGCATACTCCGATCTGACTTAATGTAGGGTCATGCTTCCGTTTATCTTTAGGATCTTAGTGTTAATAGGTGACTATTTCGACGGAAGATCCGTATCTGAAAACTTTCGCAATCACTTCGCGCGCGAGTTAACCACCAGCCAAACACTTCACCGTACCGAGTATTATCCAACAAAAGAGACCTGTTGACTCGTTTTACTCCCTTAAATAGATGTGTGACAACGGAGGTGGTCCGCTAATCAAAAGGGACGATGACCGGCCATCAACCTTTCTTTTCCAATCCCGAATCAGCGACAAAGTTATTCTGGTCGCAGTCTCCCAAACTTCGACTGCTTATATTTAGCGTAACCTCCAACCAATCTCGAATCAATAAATGGAACATCGCAATTAGGTCGAGTCTCGAACGATTCTTGAAATGGTGTGCTGCAACAACACAGAACTGACGTTTGGACTGGTTGTTTATATTTAAAAACGTGTCCTGCTCGCGAAATCTGATCCGAATAAGAAGTTTGTGGAAGTTTGGTTGCGTGAAACAGTTTGGTTGGGGTATGATTTTTAGGCAAGCAAACTATCACATACTTTATTTGATTGCAACATTAGACTTCCAATCTATTTTCTTCCTGTATTGGACCGAGAATACTATCCAGTGAGTGCATAAAATACTTTTTCAGATTTCTGTCTACCTATAGTAGCAAAACTGTGTTGATCTCTTTCACGCTGAATATACCTTTACAACAAAAATCGTTCATAAGGGAATCGCTTGACGTGTAGAATTAAAAGTTAAAATGCTTCTTAAGGGCGGTCTAACCAAAATGCACCAGAATATCTAATGCGGCTTTTGAGGTACTACCTAAAGGACCGAAGCCTGCTCTACGACCCGACACAGGGCCAACGAAGGATGGAAATTACATCGGGTGTTGCCCAGGGATCTATCCTTGGTCCGGACTTGTGGAACGTGTCTTACGACGGGCTACTGAGACTTGAGATGCCAGATGAGTCGCGCTTGGTCGGCTATGCGGATGATGTTGCGGCTCTGGTCGCCGGACGCACCGTTGAACAAGCACAACTTAGGCTAGGTATGCTAATGCGCCGAGTGAGGGACTGGATGACTGCTCGCGGGCTTAGTTTAGCACTGGAGAAAACCGAAGTGGTCATCTTGACAAAAAAGAGAATCCCTAGAGTAAGGATGATCAGTATTGGAGATATACAAATCGAATCGAAGCCAGCGGTGAAGTACCTGGGGCTACTGATCGACTCGAATATGAGTTTCTCTGAGCAAATCAGGGCAACGGCTGAGAAGGCTGCTTCGGGAATATCGGCCCTGAGTCGACTTATGGCCAACGTAGGGGGACCCAGCCCATCAAGAAGACGCCTCTTGATGAGTGCTGTAGGGGCAGTGCTACTGTACGGAGCAGAGGTATGGGGCGACGCTCTCAGCAAGGAGGTATACCGAAAACGATTGGCACAGGTACAGAGAAGAGGAGCACTGAGAATTTCATCTTCGTATCCAACAGTCTCCGACTCGGCGGTGAGAGTGATTGCAGGCGTGATACCTGTCGCCCTCCTTGTTAGAGAGCGCCGCGCTATTTACCTGCGCCGAAACGAGGATGCGAGGGAGATGGTTGTCCGCGAGGAGAGACAACGCTCGCTCAACGATTGGCAGCAGTCTTGGAGGAATTGCACGAAGGGAAGGTGGACTGCGCGCCTCATCCCGGATGTGAGACCGTGGCTGAATCGAAGGCATGGTGAGACTGACTTCTATCTGACCCAGCTTTTGAGCGGGCACGGGTGTTTTCAGTCTTACCTGCATAAGATCGGTAAGTCACGGTCTCCCGATTGTCGGTTTTGCCCAGGAGAGGAGAACAATGCCTGTCACACATTTTTGCGTGTACCAAATGGGCCAGGCTGCGAAGGGAGCTCTACAGGGAGACGGGAGAGCTCACCCCGGATAATATAGTTGCGGTTATGCTCGAATCGGTTGACAAATGGAACCAGGTGGCACATTATGCTCGGGCAGTCCTAAAAGATAAAAGGGACTCACAGCAGCCGGAGGTTATGGGGCTGGGGGATCGCTCTTCTGGCATTTCCTCTTCCCCTCTCCCCTCCCGCTAGGAAAGGGACTCCCCAGCTTGAAGGCGCCCCACGGCGTAACAAAACGAGACCTGGCCCGAAGTAATGTGTCAAACGGTTCCCGGCTAGGTTCTCAGATTGACAGGGGAGGTGTTTAGTGGGTAGTCCAAGGGTATCCTCCATGGGAGTCCCACACTGCCAGACTCGGCGGACGTAAATGCCTTCACCTCCCTACCATAAAAAAAAACCAAAATGTACAATGTTAATTGTAAATAAAGCAAAAAGTTTTCAGGGAATTATATTAATATTTTTTATTAGATAAGAAGGATCTATGGCAGTTATGCGTAAAGAAAATACCGCCCAAATGCTCGCCACGGCAACGGTGGCATACTTATATACGATGGTCCATATTTTCAATAGCTCTGAGACATAATTGAGGCTCAATATCTTTAATGTGCTGAATTATCCCATCCTTTAGCTCTTGAATTGTTCCTCGCTTATTGACGTAAACTTCTTCTTTTAAATATCCCCAGAGAAAGAATTACAACGGTGTCAAATCACATGGCGCCAATTAACATCGCCACAACGTGAGATAACACAGCCATTGAGTCTCTTGCGCAAAAGAGCCATTGTTTCGATGGCTGTGTGGTAAGTGACACCATCCTATTGGAAACACATATCCAGGTCCATAACCTCAATTTTTGGCCACAAAAAGTCCAATATCATCTCGCAATAGCGGACACCATTCACGGTAACTGTTTGGCCCTCCTCATTTTCGAAGAGGTACGGCCCAATGACGCCGCCAGCCCATAAACCGCACCAAACAGTCACTCTTTGTGGATGCATAGGCTTTTCAACGATCACTCGTAGATCCCTATTTGCCAAAATGCGGCAATTCTGCATGTTAACGAATTCACTGAGGTGAAAGTGTGCCTCGTCGCTGAAAATCATTTTTTTTGTAAAGTCACCATTCTCTTCTGTCTGCTCAACCAACCATTTGGCGTGTTTCCGAAGCTTGAAATGGTCAGAAGGATTCAACTCTTGTAGCTGTGTAAATTCAAATCTTTATTCAAAATTCGCATCAGTGATGTTCGTGAGATGCTCAATTGTTGGGTACGACGACGAGTCGAGGTTGACGGCTCTTTTGCCACACTATTGCGAACAATAGCAATGTTTTCCGCAGAAAGAACGGGTCGAGCATGCTTAAGTGATTTCACATTTCCTACAGGCCCGGTTTACTGAAATTTGCGCACAATTCTCCCGATTGTGGACACATTTGGTCGATTAAGCTGACCAAAAAAAAATCACGAAGTGCACAAAATGCCTTTTGATTTGAAAGCCAATTTTCGTAAAAGGTTTCAACAGCCTTAACCCTAGATGGCTAACGTTCGGATGACTCCTCTTTAGGCTAACCATCCGTCGAAACGACGGGTACTTGAAATTAGTTTTTAAGCATAAGTTATAAACTATATGCGACTGGTATTTTTTGCTATCATCAATTCAAAGGTTTTTCAATGAAAATGCATAATTTTACATTAGATTTTACATATTTATTGAAAACTATAAGAATATTTCTCCACCATATAACAAACCAGCGAATTTAATTCAATTATTTTTAAAATAATAAATCAACAGAAAAAAATAGTACTATATTGAATTTTTGGCTTCTGATAGCATATTTGCTTTTGTGAAAAAGATTCTACATTAAAAAAAGTTACAGCAATGTAGCGCATGTGGTGCAAAAATCAACCATATGTTCACCACATATTGGTTCCTTACATTTGTTACAAAAAGTTTTGGTCATGCGTTTTTTCTTAAAATGGCACTTCCCGCACGTTTTTCTTTTGCAATTTGCTTGTCCTGAAAATTGTAATGGCTCTTCTTCATTTTCTGAACGATGAAAAGAAACTCGGCTAGATGATGGTTGATCTTGATTGGTTGATGCTTTCACTCCTAGAACGCTCCTAATTTTATCTTTGACTTGAGTAGGCATTGTTGTTTTGCTCAATCTCGCTTGTAGCCAAGGTTCCACAAGATGAAAATACAGTGTCTTCATAAATTCTCTTCGTGGCATTACCTTAACCCCAGCTGTCAATGAGTTGTGACAATGTATAATGTAACTATTTATGCACCCAATATTAATCATTCGATAAAAAATGCACATTGACCATCTACTAGTTTTTCGGTTGCAGGACATATTAGAACACATTTGATCAAACGTGTCCACGCCACCTTTTGCTGAGTTATAAAACTCAATCATGTGTGGTTTTTTTGATGATGAATTTACTTTGCCTTGTTAACATAACAAATAAATAACTTTTGGCGACTTGGATTTGTAAGAGAGCAATGTCAGTGGTCCATCGTAGCAAAATATTGACGTTCCGACCTGCCTCCTTTTGTTATTTTTTAGTTCTGTTGGAATTTCCCTTTTATTTCCACAAAGTGTACCAACTATCCTCAACTTATATGGCTCCAGCTGTAGACTTTTTGCCAATGGAACAGATGTGAACCAATTATCGGTAGTGACATTCCTGTTTGTGCCATGAATTGACCGCGTCAGTTCTTTTACGAAGTATTCACCCAAAGGCAACCCGCAGGCATTTGTGCCTTTCCCAGGGAAGGCATTGCATCAATCGTATAGTATTTCCCACTATCACACATCATTTGGAGTTCGATTCCATATTTCGTGGGTTTATTTGGAATGTACGTACGGAATTTGCATCTGCCACGAAAGCCAGGCAATTTTTCGTCTATCGTGACGTTTGTACCAGGATTATAATTATTCCGATATTGTATAGCAAGCATATCCCAAATTTTTCTTATTGATGGAAATAAATCATTTTAATTACTTTACAACCGTAAATCTTTATCATCAAACCGTAAACATCTTATAAGGGGGTCAAATCTTTCACGGCTGAATGCAGCTACATATCCATTTCCACAATGATTTGAATCAAATAGCTCTTTTGAAGTTAAATGATTATCTTTCAGTGCTGCGGCCAAAATGAGAACACCAACTTAGGCTTTGGCTTCCAAAATGCTTGTATCGCTTTGGGTAGCGGTTAAAGTTTTATACAAAGTTCTTTTTACTGAAATCACCGCTTTCGTCCATTTGAAAATTTCTTCATACATATCATCTGTGAAGAATTGTTGAAAGCAAAGTTCTACACTGGTTACGCCTCTACATGAACAACTCGGTCCTCTTGATATGTGTAGAATATTTCTTGATGAAGTTTGGGTCGAAGAATGGCCCTTAGTTGAAGACCAGATATATTTATTTTTGCCTCGTATGCTTTCTTGGGGCAAATGAATAATACCTAATGCATATTCTACTGCGCTCGGTCGAACTTGTTCCACATATGATGACAAGTTTTGTGGTATAGTTATATCACTTTCATCGGAATCAAATGTCTCATAGTTTTCGTCACTTTTGACGTCGTCTTCTACTACGAAATCGTCGGTTTCACTGTCCAAAGAATCAACTACATCTTCGAAACGAAGTTCTTCATTTATCACATTAGCTATTGCCGATTTATCTAACGAGGACATGGCGAAAACTTGCAACATAAACAACTTACCTCAGAAACATACACCGGCACTCACATAAAAAAAAACTCACGGTATTACTAACCATCCGTCAATACGACGGGCAAATATCAAAGATCTCGAAAGCTATTACACCTACCTATTCTACGTGTGCATCACTGTGGCTATCTCACCGGCAACTGAGTTGACCAGCAGTGACTAAACATTCGCATGCAGCGTTGAAAAGAGACAACAGTATTTCTTTTCCATGCCCGTCGATTCGACGGAGGTTAGGTTTCTAGGGTTAACGCGCTGCTCAATTGTGTGCCCTTCCATGGTTGAATTTGTCAAACACTAAAACAAAGAAATGTCAAATCGAGTTGGGCGAACAACTTGACGTTAAGGTGTGACTCACAATTAACATCGTGCATTATGGTTGGACCACCCTTTATGTCCGTAGCTCCAAATTTCAGCTAGTTTGATTGAATTTCTTCTAATCTCGAAATTTTCGAGGACGTGATTAAACAATTTCCATGAAGTTACCTCAACTTGTTATTGGCTGAGTGTGATTGGTGATGGTGTGGCATCAAAGAAATGTTTCAAGCAGAAAATGAAGTGATTTTCTTGTAACTCATTAATTCTCTTTTTTATTAGCTCCAATTAACGATATTTTTCTTTGTATCACATAAATTTTATGGAGCCAAGTGCGATTTTTGCTAATGGAATAAGTTATCTGCTTCATTTAATTTGGAGTACTTTAGAGTCCTTCCCATTTACAACTAGTTTTCGAGTATTCAAATAAAGTCATTTCAAAACTATTTGAAATTTTGTTAGTCTTTCTTAGCAATTTAGTTGCAGGTGTGGGTGGAGGTTGACATTTTTTGTAACCTTTTTCTGTGTGTCATTAAAAATTATCCATAAAAGGTTAGACAAACTGATCTCTACTAGCAGATACAATTTGCTTATGCTTTTGTGAGTCCCATACATACAGAGACACGAAGAGTTATGCAAAGTAATAAATTTTAGCACAGAAGAGCTGAATACCTTTCGTACAAAAACTCTCTAATCTCTCTTTCTAAGCTCTCGCTAGCTAAGTTACAACGAATTTTTGGTCGACAAAATCTGCGTAAGGATTGTTTCGCTCATTGATTGCGCTGAATAAAAGCTTCGACCACAAACTATCTTATTTTATACTTGTTAAGACATTAAAATCCAAAAAAACTTGGTTGCTATTTGTCCCTAAAGAAATCATCGATCCTTACATTTTCTCTACAATTTTCCAACTCAATTTCTTATTAGTAATGAGTTTTTCCGAAGGATAAAGATTCGATCATTCAAAAAACACCAACAGTCGCTCTATTCATTATCCTATTTTTCTTTGTACCCATAAAATAAACCTATGAATTCTCCTACCACAATTTTCCTGTTGTATTTCCGTGTTAACAGCTCCAAGGATAATTTAAAGTTGTTTGTCATTTATATTCCCATGAGTAAGAAACCTTCTAAGAATTTCCCACCTTAGTAGCTATACCATAAATTCTCTAGGTATTGCTGAGAGCGAAATTTTCGGTGAATTTCAGAAAGCCAGAAATTATACTCCAAGGAACGTTAAGTATTTTCACAGCTTTCAATATCTTCGGAAATCTATATATCTACATGCATGCACACAGCACTAAGGATTCCAACACTAACAGCAAATTTTGAGACGTGAGCGAAATTTCAATATCGTTGAGGAATCGAAAGAGCAAAATTGGTGCGAAGAAAATCCTTAGCTTTAAAGAAGATTGTGCAGGTTATGTAAACCCAAGCGATTTTTGATGAAACCGACGGAGACGTGATTACGATGTTGCGTTTTGTTGTATGAAATGAAATTTTTATTAGATTGCTCCGTATTTTAATCCTATGGAGAGGTATGCACTATAAGTTGTTGAAAAGCTTTTAACTCTTAGGCAGAAACGCTTAATTTGAGCTTGATTTTTGCACCTTATTAATAAAGATGAACTATTCTGAACAAAATATCATTAGGTTGATGAATTGAAAATTGAGTATAAGAATCGAAAATAAAAAGTTCTATTGAGGGGAACTTCTAAGGAAACGATTCCAAGGAGATTGCTATAGGGTTAAACAAAATAATTGTGACAATATCAAATTCCACAGACAAACGAGTACACAACATCATGAATACAAAACTAAGCAAATCCTCCCGGAGACGTGTAAAACATAAAATTGCCACAAAGGTACTCAACGTATCAAACCGTTAAACAGAACAAACCACGACACAAAAGACCAAGTCTTCCTCCGTAGATCTCGCATTACCAAAAAGGATACTTCGAAGTATTACTCGGTACAAATCACGACCAGGAGGAAACCTTCCAACGACAGTTGGTGGCATTGTATTCATCAAATTATGTGCCAATAAGACAATGTTAACAATATTACCGATTCCGGCTCTAACTCTGCGACTTTGACTCCAACATCGTCGTCCCAAAATGTTTTCCCAAACGTCTCGCATTTCCACCCTCGCCAGATACATCGCCATCAAAATAGAGTAAGATTTACGAACGACATTACTTGTCGGGAGAGTTATTCGCTCACTCCCGATTCCTACAGCCTAGCAAGTTAGAATACCTTCATGAGAACATATTGCGAGTTGGCTGTTGTATCTTTGTCTTTGCGAATTCAATCGAAAATGAATTTATTACAACATCAGACATTAAATTTTGGCTTGCCTTTGGTGGAGAATGGGAGAAGGATATTTTCGTTTCTGTGAAGTCCTTGTGCCGATTTAAGCTCTAGGTGTATGAACTTTGGATGGGGTTCACGTGTGTTTTTGTTGTGAGTGTAATATTGGCAAATTGAAACAAAGAGGGAATTGTGATTAAGGTAAATTGGATACGCTTGAGTTATTTCGAAAAAGGATGTTTAGTACCCTGCTTTACTTTCGCTAAAGTAACGACTAGATTGTGTGATGAGTGATATGATCATTTCGCTCGTTTTAAGGGTAAATCTGCTATGCGAAGCATCTTAAGCAGCGTAATTAAATTTGAAAATAAATTGTTTTTTGATAAGTAGCAACACGTGTCTAAAAATCAGCACATATTTTCGAAAAGAAGCTTGGGAGGAAAATTGAAGATATATATTGTTACATGTACAAATAATTCTGCGAGCTACTGTCGCTATTGTTTTCGCAACCATTAAGAACATCAACAAAATAAATGAGCAGGAACGAGCAACTGCATTAATTCTTGTTCTAAGAGGCCCAGCTGCCAAGCTGTTGCAGACCATCCCCAATGAGTTGCATTCAAACCCGGCTGCTATAATGAATGCGCTCGACATCCGTTATGGAGACGATCATCTGAAGCAGATTTATCGGTCACAGTTAAGGCATCGGGTGCAGAGGTCTGGTGAAACCCTGTAGCAGCTAGCCCAAAACATCGAGCGACTAGCGCTTTTGGCTTACCCAGCCTACGACCCAGAACATCGAGATGATGCAGCGACAGAAGCATTCATCAGCGCACTGAAGGACCCGGAATTGCAACAAGCCGTGCGTTTAGCTCAAAAGCAAACGGTTAAGGACGCATTGGCTTACAGTCTGAACTTTGAGGCAACGAAAAATGTGACTCGTACCACTGCCCGGGATCGCGAGATAGTGGCAGATGAGTGCTAGTGTGAGCGCGTGAAAATTGAGCAAGAGCCGCAGGTGAATGGTGCGCCTAGATGCTGGAATTGCGGAGAGACCATCATTGGAAAAGGAGGCAAGACACAGGCAAGGCCCGGGAATCCATGTCTGCAATATTGAAGCAGGTTAATTGCCAGCGCAGCTATTCAAGCAAGCCTCTGATCTGGTCACCAAGTACAGTGACATCTTCTCAAGAAGCCCGGATGACCAAGGCCAAACGAGTCTGGTAGCTCACGTCATAGATACACAGAGAGTCAAGCCGATTCGGCAAGCACCGAGACGTCTCCCTATAGCCAAACAAGAAGAAGTGAGCGCACTGATCTCGGACATGGAAAAACAAGGCGTTATTGAACCTTCTGTCAGTCCATGGGCCGCGCCAGTAGTTCTAGTAAAGAAAAAGGATGGTATCACTCGTCTTTGTGTCGACTATAGGCAGCTTAACGACGTCACTTAAAAAGATAGTTACCTTCTCCCACGCATCGATGACATCATGGACACTTTAGCCGACGCAAAATGGTTTTCTACACTCGATCTCAAGAGTGGCTACTGGCAGGTAGAAATTGACAAGAAGGACCGAGAAAAGACCGCATTTTCAGTTGGGACCGGATTGTGGCAATTTGTGGTAATGCCGTTTGAGCTTTGCAATGCTCCAGCCACTTTCGAATGATTGATGGAATACGTGCTACGTGGCCTAACCTAGAAAACCTGCTTGGTGTACCTAGACGTCATCATCGTCATCGGGAGGACGTTTGAAGAGCATGTGCGGAACTTAGAAGAGGTTTTCTCGCGATTGCGACTGGCGAATTTGAAACTTAGTCCCGACAAGTGTACCCTTTTCGCAGCTGAAGTAAAATACCTGGGACATGTCGTATCAGCAGAAGGGGTCAAAACAGACCCTGAGAAAATTGAAGCCGTGAAAAGCTGGCCAACACCAAACAACAAGCGCCAACTACGAAGTTTTCTGGGTCTGGCAAGCTACTATCGAAGATTCGTCAAAGACTTTGCCAAAAAAGCTAAGTGTCTCCATCAGCGAACCGAGAAAAATCGTCCGTATGTCTGGAATGAACAATGCCAGGCAGCCTTTGAGACCCTGAAGGAGAAGCTATGTGAATCACCCGTGCTGGCATATCCGAAGCCCGGACAAATGTTTGTAGTTGACACCGATGCAGGCAACGGCGGTATTGGAGCTGTACTCTCCCAGCAGATCAATGGCGAAGAAAGAGTCCTCTTGTATTACAGTCGAGTTCTCTCAAAAAGTGAGAGGAACTACTGCGTGACCAGGAAGGAGCTATTGGCTATAATAGAGGCCACCAAGCAGTTCCACAAGTACTTATATGGCCAGAAATTTGTTCTTCAAACGGACCATGCATCGCTGAGATGGCTACTTAACTTCAAAAACTCCGAGGGAAAAGTTGCGAGATGGATCGAAAGATTGCAATCATACGACTACAAAATTTTTCATCGGAAGGGCGGAGTTCATGGAAATGCTGACGCCCTATCTTTTCGTCCATGTCCACCAAACTGCAAGCATTGCCGACGTATTGAGGGAAAGGAGCCGCCCGTTGATCTACGATTGATAACGGCCGAATTCGATGAAGGTTGGTCACCGAAGGAGATTCGAAATGCCCAGTTAGCCGATGAAGACATCGGACCATTGCTCGTATGGAAGGAAACGACTGGGCGGCCTGAGTGGAAGGACGTTTCAACGCATGGCGCAACCCTGAAAAGCTATTGGGCACAATGGAACTCCCTTCAGGTGGAGGATGGCGTACTCAAGCGAAAATGGGAAACGGCGGATGGCAGCTCCTATAGGATGCAATCTATACTACCCAAAAGCCGAATCCACGATTTGGTTAAGGAAATGCATGAAGGATCCTCGGGAGGCCACCTTGGGGTTAACAAGACTTTCGGCGAAATTGCGGGAAAGGTTCTACTGGCTCCACGCTCGAGAAGACGTAGAGGACTGGTGCCGTAGATGCACAATTTGCGCTTCCGTCAAATGTCGAAAACGAAGACTGAGCGGACAAATGCAAACCTATAACGTAGGCGTGCCATTCGAAAGGATTGCTGTTGACTTCGCAGGACCCTTTCCTGAATCCGAATGGGGAAATCGATACACGCTGGTTGTGGCCGATTACTTCAGCAAGTGGCCCGAGGTCTACCCCATTCCCAACCAGGAAGCAACTGCCGTAGCCGAACAGCTAGTGTTAGATTGGGTCAGTAAGTACGGTGTACCTTGCGAATCACATTCAGATCAAGGCCGAAACTTTAAGTCTCTAGTTTTTGGCGAAATGTGTGAACTACTAGTAATACGGAAAACGAGGACAACACCGCTGCATCCCCAATCCAATGGAATGGTCGAACGGTTCAACGGCACGCTCAATAAACATCTGGCCAAGATGGTTGACGAGAATCAAAGGGACTGGGACCGACATATACCACTATTTTTGATGGCGTACAGAGCTTCCGAACATGCGTCGACGGGCCAAGCCCCAGCCAAAGTCCTTTTTGGAAAGACTATTCGTCTGCCAGCCGATATAAAGTTCGGAACACCGCCTGAGAAATCCCAAACGATCTTGGAGTACGCAAGTGAGCTAAGGCAATGGTTGAACCAGATACATCGGACAGTGCGAAAACACCTCGAATCGTCTACTGACCGCATGAAGACCAGGTATGATCTAAAGGCAAATTCTACTGGCTTCCAGCAAGATGACTTGGTGTGGCTATATAATCCGCAACGGCGAAAGGGTAGGTCTCCAAAGTTGCAACATAATTGGAAAGGACCATACCGAGTTGCAAAGCGAATCAACGACGTCGTATATCGAATACAGGAACATCGTAAGCCAAGAGCCAAAGTGAAAATCGTGCACCTGGACCGTCTTGCCCCATATTACATCCAGGGAGAATTGACTGCAACTGGCGACACATCTTTTCGGGGCGAAAAGAACTGAGGTGGGGGCAGTGTTACATGTACAGATAATTCTGCGAGCTGCTGTCGCAATTGTTTTCACAACCATAAAGAACATCAACAAAATGAATTTACTCGAAACCACGAGAACCCACCAAGCAAGATCAACATCTGAAAGTGAGTCACTGCCCATTCATTACGCTGCTCGAATGTTCCCGCTAATTCACCAATGTACGAGAACTTAGTTGGATGATTAGAGACCCTATATAAAGGCGAGCTGAATGAATGGGGGGGACCATTCATTCGACCGCGATGAAAACGGTGATAGTGTGTGGAAAGCGAATTGAAAAGCGATCAAGTAATAGTGAAGTGATTTTAGAAGACAATTGTGGTAGAAATTTATGGACAAGTGGAAGGTAGAATTTTAATAGTGAAAATTAAAGTTGTGAAATGGTTAGTAAAGTGATTGTGCATTTTTAATGAATTAAATAAACTCTTTTAATTTAATTTGAAAGACAATGCGTTTTCATTTTCCCGGAACATTTAATTATTGGGCGCGAACCATAACACGCGACAATATTTTAGCAATTTGATGCACACTTATCAACTTATAAAATAATGAACAGAATTAAAGCCATTCACCTTTAGCATATACGAGCGTGATTCGATAAGTACTTGGCCTAAAAAAATGAAAATTTTGAAAAAGTGGCAATTTATTTCTCAGCATACTCTCCTCTTAGCTCGATACACGACCCAACGATGCTCCAGCTTCTTTAACCCCTCTTAAAAAATACATCTTCTCGAGGTCTGCAACATCGGCCTCGATAATGGCGATGACCTCCTCATTCGGCTCAAATTTTTGCCCGACGAGTGACTTTTTCAAGTTTGGAAACAAAAAGAAGTCACCTGGTGCCAAATCTGGAGAATACGGTAGATGGGGTAGCAGTTTGTAGCCCAATTCAACCAATTTAGCCGGGGTGACAGCATAGGTGTGAGCCGGTG
Source organism: Odontomyia ornata (assembly GCA_963969285.1). Lineage (NCBI taxonomy): Eukaryota > Metazoa > Arthropoda > Insecta > Diptera > Stratiomyidae > Odontomyia > Odontomyia ornata. Next base: position 89,222,891 of record OZ017742.1, read on the forward strand.
CGTTGTCATGGTAAAAGAGCACTTTTTTCATCGACGAATGGGGCCTTTTTCTTCAATTCAGCGTCGAATCGGCCCAATAATTTGGCGTAGTATAGTCTTGTGACCGTTTTGTTGATGCAGATCACACCTTGTGAATCCCAGAAAGCAGTGGTCATCACCTTTCCGGCCGATAGGACAGTCTTTGCCTTCTTCGGAGCATGTTCGCACAGTAAAGTCCACTGTTTCGACTGCTCCTTGGTCTCTGCTGTATACCAGTGGAGCCATGTTTTCTCGATGGTCCCAGAACGATGCCTAAACTTCTTCGAATTGCACCTAAACAGCGTCAAACACTGCTCTGAAGTGGTCTCACTGTTGCGTTTGTTGCTCGGAGGGAGCAAACGTGGCCACCGAAAGCTTTCTCATGCCCGAAATTTCACGCAATATGTGACCCACGCGTTCTTTGACATATAGTAGACATGTCAAAGAACGCGTGGGTGCTCAGCTATATCGCGCACCTTCAATCCGTGGTCTGTCAATTTGAGCTCGTGGATTTTTGTTACGTTATCCTCCATGGTGGCCGTTTTCAGGGCACCTGGGCGTGGCTCATCAAAAACCGACGTGCGACCACATCGAAAGTCATTAAACCAATATTTTACGGTCGCCATTGAAGGACCAAAGTCGCCATACACAGCATTCAAGCGTTTTTTGTTTTCGCTCCGTGATTTTCCTTCCAAAAATAGAAATCGAACCACCGACCGTTATTGCTTTTTCTCCATTTTTCTCAAATCCGCAAAGCCGTCAACGAGAGTGAATCTCACAATAGTGTATTTCTTTTGCGATACTGACACTATTCGACGGTCAGGCTAAGTACTTATAGAACCGCCCTCATAGTTTAACATAAATGAAACATAATAAAGAAAATGAGTCAGTCCCTGTTTTGCTCCGCTGTGAGACGCCATCCAGCTACAAGAAGTCCCTCTCTAGCGGGAGGGAAGGGAGATAGAGAAATTGCTAGAAAAGTGAAGCTTGAATTCGACGCCCCCGGCTAGTCGTCAGTTCTTTATAACTTATAAGACTGACGGAACGTAATGTGCCACATTGGTTCATTATTCATCCGATCGAAGCATCTTTCTGAATATGTTAGAATAAAAAAGGGAAGGCTATCGCCCCTGTGATAACCAGCATCGCTAACTGAGAAATCACTTCGTATATGGATGCAATCTTCAGTGATTCTCGTCCGCTGAAAACGTCACCCCTTATTTCTGCTTCGTACTGTTGTATAAATTGATTGATATTCATAGGGCGTTACGTTTTTGGTTAGTTGAGTCAGCTTACGTTGGCCATGAGTCAACTCAGCGCTGATAGTCCGAAGCAACCCGATCAGATGTTGCCCTGATTTGTTCAGAAGACTTCATCTTCGAGCTGATCTGCAACCACAGCAGCGTCACTCCTCTTTATATTTGACCAGCACTTCCCGACAATGATAGTCCTATCTCAGGTTATTCTCTTTTTAGTCAAGATGACCACTTGGGTTCTCTGCAGTGCAAGGCTAAATTCCCATGCAGTCGTTTAGTCCCCCGCCTGACGCACTAGCATACCTAGACAAAGTTACTTACTCTCATCTGTACTACTGTGCGACTAGCACTGCAAGTTTATCTGCATAGCTGATCAAGCGTGATTTAGCGTGCAGCTCGAGTCTCAGTGCCTCATGCTATGAAATATTCCACAGGCCCCGGCTAAGGATGGAAACTTTTGTAATGCCTAACTTAACTTCCATCGTTTGCCGATCTTCCTTCCTTTCATAAAGCAAAATCCGGTCAATTGGATCTGCTCGCTGTTTTGCGCTCTTTACTTCCGTAACCGAATCAATGGTGAAGCACCTCGCCCTGAAGTCACAATGCCGAGGAGACCGGTCCTTAGCTGAGGAAGTGCATCAGTTTGGTTGGTCTCTGTACATAAAAGGCGTACATAAAAGATGATATGCTGTCGGTGACTTGGGAGCCCTATTTCCCTTTTTTTCTGGCTGAGAGGATAATGCTATTTTTGCCTTAAGTGTGGGGCTGCCAGACGCACAAAACGTCTGAACTACCCACTTTCCCTTTCAACCTGAGAACTTAGCCTGGAACCATTTGGCACGCTAATTTGGGCTAAATCTCATTTTATTTTCAATTAAGGGATTCCTCCTCTAGTGGAAGTGAAGGGAGGAAGCAGGACTGCTAGAAAAAGAAATCCCCAACCCAGATATCCCTGACTACTCAAGTGAGGTCTATTAATTTTTTTTTGACTACTCAAACATAACATGCTACATCGTTTTTTTTTTTTTTGTCAACCGATCCACACATCCCCCCAATTAGAGTAGCTGGGAAGAGCTCTCTTGTATCTTTGTAGAAGTCCCGGTGCAGTATGTCCCATCTTTTGCATGCACAAACTGTGTAGTAGGCATCGGCTTTTCTCTTGCGCGAAACTTAGAGTCGGGAGATCGCAACTTACCAATCTTGTGCAAACATCCATGCCTGCTCAAGAGCTCTTCCGATCAAGCTTTTCATCTAGAACTGTGGTCAGTCAATGGATGACTGTTGTTTCTTCTAGCAAGCAACTGTCCGCCTCGTGTCTTCGTTTTATGCTCTCTAGTAAGGGAGAAGATGCATATCATACCTGCGATGACTTACATGGCCAAATCAGTGGCTGTAAGATATGTAGATGCAATCCTCAGTCCTCCTCTCTGTATTTGTGCCAAGGGTTTTCGGTACAGTTCCTTGCTGAGAACGTCACCCTAATATTTCTTCTTCCTACAATAGCACCAATTCCACGGCACTCATCAGCACTCACAATCACCTTCTTGATGCGTTGGGTCCCCTTACGTTAGCCATAGCCGATACGCCTGAGGCAGCCTTATCAGTTGTTGCCTCGATTTGATCAAAGAAAGGAGTACTTTATTGCTCGTATTGCTTTCACCAGTACAGTACTGCACAGTCCAACTTTTGAACCGCTTTACCACCTTTGAAAGCGCATCAATGGCAGTGCGTCCTACCCTAATGCCCTACTGCCGAAAAGATAGGTCCTCAGCAACACGAATCGCGTCAGTGAATCTTCCTCTGATGAATTTCTCAAGTATTTACCCAGATGTGTCTGGCATGCCGAACGGGTGGTATGCAACCAGTGACCTAGGATTTTCTTTCCCCTTGCTGATCAGTACGAGCCTTACTGCCTTCCAATGCTCAAGAAAGAACTCATTTAAAGACAAGCGTTGAAAGTACTGAGCAGAAAATCAGGATTTCAGTGATGGACAGGCTAAGTCACCTCAGCTGGGATGCCGTCTGGTCTTGAAGTCCTTGTTTTCATTACTAAGACCATCTCTTCCAGCTACATGAAGAGTGAGAATTCGCCTGCTTTTTTGCCGTAGACAGCGTCAATATGGACGGGATGGACTGGGAGAAGTACCTGCATTATCTCGTCCGCCCTGTCTGCTTGGTATACAGGTATGAAGGAGTTGCATAAGGCCCCAAGTTTCGTCATAACTAGCTTGTAGCTGATTTTACGGAGGGCTTGTATTCGCCCCACCAACTCTGGTTGAAGTTTGTTCCACCATCAAAGCTCAAAAGAATAATGGAGCGACGGGCATCGATGATATTCTAATGGAGCTCATTAATGGGGGTAGCAGTGTTCAAAAAGTCATCTACAAAGTCATCCAGCACATTCACCAACAAGAACATTTGCCGAAAGTGTGGCGCTAATCAATAATATTCCCTATCCATAAAACTAGGTGAGCTACAATGCGATCACTACTCTGTACTGCGTACAAAATGTTTTCAAAGATCTTGGAAATGAAAACCAGAACATACCTCAACAGTATTATTAGGGAGTATCAAGGTGGGTTTAGAGCAGGTAGGTCGACAAAAGACCAATTGTCAAGCAGGTACTTGAAAAATACACCAAATTTTCGTTCATTTTAAGCAAGCATACGACAGAATTGATCATAACGTACTGTACCAAATAATGCTTTGCTATGGTACCTCAGTCCGTCTTACCAAAAAACAATGACGAACCTTCCGAGCCCGCATCAATAAGAATCATCTAAACATTTTAAACAAATATCAGGCTAAGTTGGAAGATGGGTTGGCCCCACCGCTGTTTGATTTGGCTCTGGAATATGTCATCAGAAAGCTACCTGTCGATACAAGGGGTACGTGGAACTAAACTATTAGAGCTACAAATCAATGAGAATAGAAAAAAACTCATGAGGCGGTCGAGGAACAAATCCTCAAATACACAAAATATCACACTTACTGAATACAATATCGAAATCGTAGGCAAATTTGTGTATTTCGGTACCAAAATAATGAGAACCGGTAATAAAAGAGACGAAATACGTCGAAGAATACAGCTCGTAAATAAATTTTTTTTCGGTTTTCACGATCTTGAAGGCCAGCTGCAAACACACTAAAACAAAGCTCCAAATATACAAATCTGTGATAAAACTTGTGCTATGCTACGAGTGTGAAACATGGACACTGACTCAAGCAGTTGCAAATATATTAAATGCTTTTGAAAGACGTGTCATGAGGTGAATATTTGGAGCAAAGCTAGACGGGGATCAATGGCGAATTCGATACAACCGTAACCTGCATGAAATTTTTGGCGAGCTAGAGGTGAACGATTGTAAGACTGCGGAAGTTGTGATGGGCTGGACACATGAATTGTATGGACGAATGAGGCATACCCAAAACAGTATTCGTAGGGAGAACTGAAGGGCGGAGACTAGTAGGGAAACTGAGGAAACTAGCTCGGTCAATGAAGACAGTTCATCGCTGCTCGGATTTTGAAATTGGAAGACGCAGTTAATGGACCGAGTTAGTTGGTATTTGCAGAAAGCAGCCTGTAGTGCTATGAAGAAAAATAGGAATCTTGTAGTGGATCCCCGATTACATTGTCCACTAGATTTTGCCACTAGTGAGCCTTACTGCTTTTAATGTTTTCTAAAGAATTTTCTGCCCGTCTTATATGCTGCTAAGCGGCTTCATGACCCATCTTGGCTCCGCGGCTGTTGAGCTTCATGTCGAAGCTGGTAAGATTTCCTTCGCTTCTGGGCAATTTCAAGCAACCAATTGTTTACTGGAGGCTTAGCTTTCTGTGGTCTTCGATAGGGTATAGAAGCGCTGCAAGGACTCGTAACGATAGTCCTAGTTGAATTCAGCATGTCTTGAGCTGATAACTCTATAACCCCCTGCGAATCTCCCAACTACAGCGCTCCTGCAGTAAGCACCCAAATGAGGCTCACGACGTCCATCTTCTCAATATGCTAATCAATTGTGCAATGCTGAGAGTATTGGCGTTTAGAGACAGCATCACAGATCTCAAGGAGAATTTGCTGGTGATCACTGTCTGAGTGGACATCTAATATTTTCTAATTGTGTAGCTCTGTAATAGGGTCACGTCGGGTATGGTTCCTTCACAGCCCATGTGGTGTAAGTTCGGCTTATTGCCGGTGCTCAGTCGATAAACACTGTCCTGTTCACCATCATTAGGACTCATTTTCCCTGCGGATTAGCTTGAGTCATACCCCATTCAATTACTCTAGCACAGAAATCACCTTCGGTGATATATTGTCAGACGCATTCAAGATAGGATCCTCCAAAGCATTAAGCTCCACCTGGAAAGATGATATCCGTTCAGGAAGTATTAGATTTGAGTACATGCTAAAGAATGTTGTCCTTGAACAACCGTACACACACAAAACCTTCCTTACGTCCATAGTTCTCCACTTGGATATCAGAAGTGTACCGGACGTAGATAGCGGCGGTGCCAGTTTCCACAGGACGCTAGTGCGAGCATTTTTTCTTTTTATTTTGCTTACTAAGTAGCAAAAAAGCGGCTTAAATACTCCTTACAAACCGCTCAAGCAGCTTTTGGGTAGTTGTACTGTAGTGTAGCTTTGTCTGAAGGATACAGGGCATCAAACCTCCACTTTTCAGGAAAACCCCGACCATTTTCTGATTCCAAGGATGGTTGAGATCCGGTTTTGGAACGCTCTTTGCTTTTAAGCTCCTGGCCGGTCCCTTGTATCCTTGTGCATTATGATAATAACCAAGGTACTTCAAGCATTGGAGAGTAAATGCTCTTCGCCTTATAATAAAGGTGGCTCACTCTGTTCTCATTTTTACATTACTCAAAAGTTGGACGACTTCTTTCTCAGTTCATTCGGTGATGGCCATACATTGTTCTCTATTGTTTTTTATACCAGCCTGAGTTCAACCCTACTCACGCTACCTTTTGATGATTTTCTCTACCTCAGTGACGGAATCTATGCTCCTGATTTCAATAGTTGTCATTTGCTGCAAGCACTTGCGAGGCTACAGTTCTCTTTTGTCGAAAATATTCTTGACAATATCACAGAATGCTTCTTTGTTATTGGCCTCCGCCCCAAATTCTACCAGTATGTGGCCGAACCATGTTGATTGTACTGCTTTAATGGCAGTTTTTATATCTTCAGGCCTTACACCTCCCCTGATCCCCGGCCGCACACTTGCGCTGGATCGTCCTTGGGTTTCACGAGCTGTGCTTGCTTCTGGGGTCTTCATTGTAGGATTTTCCTTTCTGGCGTGCATGGATACCACTTTTTGTCGGATGTCTATCAGATCTTTTATTTCCTGGAACCTTTTGAAGGAGTTATTTTGTGGACTAGAGGGCATTCTTTTGGTAGTGTTTGGTGGAGGAGCTACACTTTTTTGGTAACCTTAGTCCTCACTTTTTTTTTGGCCTTGTGCTCTCTGCTAACCTTCAACCAACTCCATCCTTAATATCTGGTGTGGTTTAGGAGCTTCCCTAATTTCAAAAGCCCGTTCATTATACCTTTGCTGATGTGTTTTTGTATCATATGCAGATTTAAGTCTCTTCAGAATACTTCCTGCTTTTCGGATAGCTTATCTATGTGATGAAGCTCAATAGCTATTGTATTGTCCAGCCTTTTCGCTCAAGAGAAGTTTTCTACTTCGGTTTCTGAAAACGATGCTTCATTCACACTTTTCGCGATGACAGCAACATCGCAAAATCCCACTTTATTGGCATTCTTACTTTTTTCCTTATTCTACCATTTTTTTATCGACCTTAATGTGGTTCGTGATGCAGAATTCTCATTTAGGGCGTTTTGGAGTGGCCACAGTTCTTTTCTGCGCCAAAAAGCCGCGATTATATGAGGGCGGTACGATAAGTATTTAGCCTACAAAAGAAAAACTAAAATTTTGCCAAAGCGGCAATTTATTTCTCAACATAATCTCGTCTTAGCTCGATACACTTGAACTAGCGATGCTCCAACTTCTTTCACCCGTCTGAAAAATACGATTTCTCGAGATCTACAAAGTGAGCCTCCATGGCGGCAATAACCTCCCCATTCGGCTCAAATTTTTGCCCAGCGAGTGACTTTTTAAATTCTTCGTTATCTCGGTTTTTTTGCGCCATTTAAAAAATCTCCAAATAAATGTTCCTCCAACTTTTCCAGAAAAACGCAAATATTGTAAATTTAATGCTAAACAAATATATATTTCGGAGGTAAGAGTTCCTCCTTCTTCAGTGGCATAACAAAAAAACACTGAAGAAGGAGGAACTCTTACCTCCGAAATATATATATTTGTTTAGCATTAAATTTACAATATTTGCGTTTTTCTGGAAAAGTTGGAGGAACATTTATTTGGAGACTTTTTAAAGTTTAAAAACAAAACGAAGTCGCATGGAGCCAAATCTGGATAATACAGTGGATGTGGTAGCAGTTCGTAGTCCAATTCGACCGATTCGGCCGTGGTGACATTGTGAGTTGGTGTGTTGTCATGGTGGAAGAGCACTTTTTACTTCGCCAAATGGGGCCCAATCATTCGAAATATTAAAGCCCTGTTATTGTTATGTTCTTCATAAAATAGCCGATGCAGATCACACCTTGTGAATTCAAGAAAATAGTAACCATCACCTGTTCGGCTGATAGGACAGTCTCTTCGACTGCTCCGTGGTCTCTGGTGTATACCAGCGGAGTTATTTTTCGTCGACGGTCACGAACGAATGTAGAAACTCCTTCGGACTGCGCTTACAGCATCAAATGCTGCTTTGAAGTAGTTCCACAGTTGCGTTTGTTGTCTGGAGTGAGCAAACGTGGCACCCATTGCGTCAACTCATGCCAAAAATGTCATACAGGATATGATCTACGCAGTCTTTCGAAATGCCTACTGTCTCAGCTATCTCGCGCACCTTCAATTAGCGGTCTGCCAATACGAGTTCATGGTTTTTTGTCACGTTACCCTCTATGGTAACCGCTTTCGGGGTACCTGGGCGTGGCTCACCAACAAACCAACGTACGACCATGTTGAAACTCGTTAAATACATTTTTGACGGTCATTATTTGTTTTCCTTGCACGATTTCCCTTCCGAAAACAAGAATTGGATCACCGACCCATATTGCTTTTCCTTCATTTTCCTAAATTCCGCGGGCACGCCTGCTTCCACACGCGGTTAAAACACAACTATACAAGCCTTCTACGAAAGTGTACTACACGATAGTGAATCTCTCCTGCAATAGTGGCGCCATTGGGCGGTAAGGCTAAGTACTTACCGGACCACCCTCATATCTGGCTGATATGTGCTCTCTGAGCATTTTTGGTCAGTAGCCTATTTATTTTCGTTCTTTATATGCTTGGTATATAGTGAAGTGATTTAGTTCAGGGGATTTTTCGAACAGACTACGAGTGTTCACTCAGTGGTGATATGTAGTGATTTAATCAGCTCATATCATAGCTCAGCAAGCACACGGGAGCATAGTACTGACTAAACCAACTTCCAAAAAAATCAATGTGGTCATGAAAATGAGATACTCTAACTATCTCTAAGCGAAGACCCGAGAGGGGCTGTAGTGCTACAAAGAAGAAGATATAGTGAAGTCTTTTATGTGTTAGCTGTTTGGTGAGTTTAGAGATGCCATGTCTGTTGGGCCCCTCTCTCGAAGCCGCTGTCTCCGTCCGTATGTATAGTCGCATTTTTGTCCCATGTTTATCATTGCAGAACAGGGCGGCCATGCAAGGGTTGGCACCAGGCCTAATAGGGACCATTGTTCATAGCTAGTCAACTGCTAATTGGGAGTGCTTCTCAACCGAATCTAGATCATTAATTCAGCAGTGTATCATAGCTGAGCAAGCACACGGGAGCATAGTACTGACCAAACCAACTTCCGAAAAAATCAATGCGGTCATGAAAATGAGATACTCTAACTATCTCTAAGCGAAGACCCGAGAGGGGCTGTAGTGCTACAAAGAAGAAGATATAGTGAAGTCTTTTATGTGTTAGCTGTTTGGTGTTTGGTGAGTTTAGAGATGCCATGTCTGTTGGGCCCCTCCCTCGAAGCTGCTGTCTCCGTCCGTATGTATAGTCGCATTTTTTGTCCCATGTTTATCATTGCAGAACAGGGCGGCCATGCAAGGGTTGGCACCAGGCCTAATAGGGACCATTGTTCATAGCTAGTCAACTGCCAATTGGGAGTGCTTCTCAACCGAATCTAGATCATTAATTCAGCAGTGTAAACTTCAAACGTACTCCGAGGTCTGTTAAGGTTTCATCAGGACGCCGATGGTATGATCATTAGATTGGACCTATTCCCGCGCGAGCGTTACCTTGGCACTACTTGCTATATAACTAGGTTCAAATATATTCATCAGCGCAAAATGATTGCTGCCAGGTCGTTGTTTGCAGAAGAGCCATATGGAACTTTCCACTTCTCTGGGTACGTAGGAACGGAACTCTCCAAAAAGAGCTAACTTCCAAAAATGCTCTTGTTAAACAGCGCTTCCCTTTGCTTGCCAAGACGAGTCTCGTTACCTTGTAGTGCTTTGGGAAGACGCCTTTATGTACTCAAGCCTCTAACATAATTAGTAGCAATTCAGAACAATGGAGATAGGCAAGCAGTAACAGCTCAACTGGGACGCTCTTTGGTCCAGGTTCCTTCTTTGCCTTCATTGATAGAACTGCCTCTTTGAGTAGTATCCTCCTAGAAAGACGCAGGAATCTTATTGGATTTTCGTCGTGAACTTCGTCAAAGTGAACAAATATCCGGAGAAAATATCTTATACAAACTTGACCACCTTTTCTGCTTGATGTTGGTGGATGGGGGTATACAACACTGAACCTAAAAACGACCAGGTTATAGCCCAGGCCCCTTGGATTTCTATTTGATACATCTTGCTATGCAGTGATTTCCGTTTACAAAATTGGGACTCTATTTTTACGCGGAAAAATAACGTCGTAGCTTAGTAGTCTTCTAGTGCTCACCAATGCTGAAATTTTCACGCAAGTTTGAGAGCTGGTTGTCGGTTTCGCCACGAAATGATCTGCCTTGAAAGAAGGAGCCAATAATTTGGGTGAGCTGCAGTGGCATTTGGAATTCATGCATTTTGTAAATAAGTCCTGTATGCCAGACTTTGGCAAAGGCTTTGGCTATGTCAAACATAACCAAACCCGTTGACTTCCCGAAGTTTTGTAGAATGTGTTGGTTTGAAGCCGGACTGTTTTTCTATTTCTTTTTTGGTAACAGACTCGGTTAGTCGATTGAGTAGCACCCGCTACTATTTTTGACAGAGAAGATAATAGGCTAGTAGGTCACCATTATCGTGGAAACATGAAGTTTTTACCGGCTTATGGAAGAACAATAAAAATAGCCGATTTCCATATTTTGGGGTATTTTTTCAACCGGAAAATCTTGTTTATAGTCATTGTTAACGCTTCCAGGATGTTGTCCGGGGCCATTTTGCCATAGTAAATCAAAACCATCTATTATTTTGTGTCTGTTTAGTGCTTATAAGATGTCTTTTACCTCTTGAAAACATGTGCTGTGAATTTGATCGGAACTTGCATTATCTGTCCTCCTAAGTCTGTTGGTTAGTCCATTGACGTGGTCTTCATCTTCGGCCAGGTCCACCTTATTGGATGAATTTTCACAGAAAAGCTGTTTCAGAGTATATGTGAAGGCTTGCGCCTTACCACAACTGTCAAATTTAATATCGTAAGGGCCATGGACTGATGGTATTTGTAACTTCTTTTCTAAATGAAAGTATTTGGATATCCTTCAGAGATCGTCGCTCCCAGGCTTCAGACTTTGAAAGAAGCCTCCCCACTATTCATTGCGGTATTTTGGTATTCGATCACAAATTTTATTAGTCATTTGATTTGCTTCCTGGCGTAGTCTAGGATCATCTGTGTTCCTAGCTTTTCTCTGAACTCAATTCCTCCCACTTATTAATTCGTTGATGTCGTTAAGGAGTTCATAAAGTTTGGGTACCCATGTTAGAGTTGTGATTGTGTTGTCCTGTGATTCTTTCTATCATTTTACAGTATCGCTGGCTGTTTCAACTGCTTGAGTAATGGTTTCCTTAGCCAGTGCGACTTGAAAACCTTGCCAATGATGAACCTCTACAAGCCATTGATATCCTACCATAAGTTCAGAAAATCCGTCCGATTTTGAATTGCAGTGGTTTCTCAAGTTTGTCAGAAAGGCGCCAAAAGGAGATTATGGTTCACATTCCTTTCATAAGAATGGCAGTTCCATCTCCTCTATCTGCCATTTCTATGCAGATAATAGTTTGGGAAGCGCAGAAAGTTCCCAGGCTTTAGAAAGGTTTCCTGGATGAGAATGATGTTGAACTTATAATCAAATATAAACTGAATCAGCTCACCAGTCTAATGAAGTAAGGGACTTGCATTCCATGTAAGAATGGTTAAGTGATCCACAAGGCTCATTATTGTTTATGTATGTATTAATAATGATATTTTGTGAGGCAAACATGGTCTGTATCATTTTCGCCATCATGTCTTTCTTACTCATGGTTTGAAATCGTGCCCGCATGGTGATAAAAAGTTTACCCATGTTTTTGTTTGCGTTTATGTTTTGTGAAATGCTTTTTTGCTTTTGATTGTTTTTTGGTTTGCTGTTCTGTAGGTATTGTGTTTTTTTACTGTTGCTATTTGCTGCTGTAACTTGTATGAACGATTTCCTGACATTCGCTGGGTTCCGAAAACATCCAGCATAATTGGCCGGATATTCTCCTTCACAGTTGGCACATTTCGATTTTTCGGTTGTTTTGATATCTCCTTCTCTCGCCACTTCTGCGCTATCACCTTTACGCTTCGTCTTTCTACCACGGTGCTTTTGAACTAACTTTAACACAACTATATGTTCAGAATTCCGCTTTGCTGCTAACACTATCTCTCACTTTCACTATCCAAAGTAGAATGGTACTTTTAGTCTCTACCATACTACCGAACTTCATCAAGATCGGATGATTGATTTGGTTACAACTGCAATAGCAAAGATTTCCTTTTTTTCTGATTTTGAATCGCCTTTGTTTTGAATCTGCTAGTACAAGCTTAAGTTTTTATTGTAAGCTTCATTATACAGTTGAGTTAAACTTCTGCACCAAATTTTGGCCCTGTTCGAGAACTATCTACCGCTGCTATAACCATTGCCCAGTCGCAACGAGAAACCAGTTTTGCGACCAGTTAGTCTCACTACGACCTTCGACACGTTGGGTTCGTCTGTGCACTTGCACGCTTCTTAATTTAATAAATTTGAACTCTGTAATACAAAACGTACGCGTTTCCTATAAGATCCTTTCAAAATCCCAATTATTGGTGCGTCGAGTCGGATTCCGCTATGAAAAAACTAAGGTCCCTGGTTCAAATGCCATTGGTGACAACGATATTTGTTTCGAGTGATTCTTCGGATGGACTTTGAGTCCGTTCAATTATGATACGAGTACCTACTAGTTCAAAATCAGAATGTATCGCAACTGGGTGGACGGACATGCAGCCAAAGCGGGCTAGTGACCATATCACCTACTCGAATGCCAAAACACTTGATCGAGATAATGAGATACTCTAACTATCTCTAAGCGAAGACCCGAAAGGGGCTGTAATGCTAAAGCAAAAAAGCAAATGCATCTTCAATTTCGATGAATTGCTATGTATTGAAGCGAGGCAAAAAAATCATTCTATATCTAATGATAAATGAATTAAGAATCAAAAAAAGAAAAATGCAGAGTGACAATTTGAAAATCTACTACGCTTCTGGTAACAATGTACCTTCATGGAATTATTCTCACTCTAGGAAATATTGTTGACTCATTAATTTACTCGTATATCCTCTTGAATCGATTTTCATAAAATAATGTCAGAACTAATATTTACTTAATTTTACCCTTTCAGCAAAGTCAACAGCCTGTATTTGACATATTTATCAAAACATATCAAAGTTAAAACTCAAATTTCATTTTACTTCCAATTTTGACGACACACGCAAACTTACCGAGACATTAACCAACTACTCTAGACGCTTTTACGATTATCGCAAGGCTCAAAGCACTCAGGTCTTGTCACTTTGTCCTGAAATAGAAATGGAAATAATGAATGGCAGTGTAACTGCCTTGAAAAAGTCTAATAAAAATCCTTCACGTGACATATTGCGGGACGTGGTATAAAATGCCTTATAAAAATTCATGATGTCGATAAAATAGTGAGTCAACCATAGTTTCAGGATATTTGTCGAAAGCAAATATTAGTCTATTTCATGAATGCATATGCCTTGATGGCAATAGGAAACATTCAACAAATTAGTCTAGTTGATAAAAGTACTTACTTGTTGCTGAACAAGGACATTTTTTCAGGCTATTGATTGCTTGGACATGAATTTTACGTACAAACATATGTTTAGCGTGACCGATATTATAGTTTTGTTTGCTGGGAGTTGCATATGATGTGTTGTGAAATTAATGCATTTATACAAATTGTGATTTCATGGTAGACATCAGTGGAATTCGGGTATTGTTAATATGCTCCGGAGATACTCTTCTTTATTTGTTTGTCATCATAGCTGATTGTTTACAAGGATTTTGTAAGGCATAAACATTTCACATTTCGAATAATAGCATCTAATGCTCATGCTTGCTCTTAATTTAAAATTATAATTGGCAGATGTCCTGCTGAATACTGTCTGAAGAATTACCATTTTTTCTATACGCCTTCTATAGCATTTTCCATTTTTATACAAAGAATATTTTAAATCATCTTAGAAGCCCAATAACAATGGAATTTATTCAAAAATCTATAATGAGGATTCGAATCGACGCCCTATGCAGGTTCAATTTCATACACGTGTAATTTAACAGAGTGGGTAGGTAGCAAATGTACTTCGGTAATTATCCTTGTGATATCAATTGGTGACTGCAATTGCACACAAAGGGGGGGTCCAACCATAATGCACGATGTTAATTGTGAGTCATATCTTAACGTCAAGTTTTTCGCCCAACTTAATTTGACATTTCTTTGTTTCAATGTTTGACAAATTCAACCATGGAGAGGTACACAATTGAGCAGCGCGCTAAGGGTGTTGAAGCCTTTTACGAAAATAGGCGTTCAAATCAAAATGCATTTCGTGCACTTCGTGATTTTTTCAGTCAGCATAATCGACCAAATGTGTCCTCAATTGGGAGAATCGTGCGCAAATTTCAGCAAACTGGGTCTGTAGGAAATGTGAAATCACCTGTGCAGTTAGTTCTGTGGAGAACATTGCTGTTTTTTGCGATAGTGTGGCAGAAGAGCCGTCAGCCTCGGACTCGTTGTCGTTTCTAACAATTGAACATCTCACGAACATCACTGATGCGAGTTTTGAATAAAGATTTGAATTTACACGCTTACAAGGTTCAATTGACTCAAGAGGTTAAGCTTGCTGACCATTTCAAGTGTAGGCAATAAGCCAAATGGCTGGTTTAACAGGTATTAAGGAATGGCGACTTTACAAAGAAAATCATCTTCAGCGACGAGGCACAGTTTTACCTCAGTGCACTCGTTGACAAGGGAAATTGCCGCATTCTGGCAAATGGAAATCCATGAGTGATTGTTGAAAAGCCGATGCATCCACAAAGAGTGACTGTTTGGTGCGGTTAACGGGCTGGCGGCGTCATCGGGCCGTACTTCTTCGAAAATGAGGACGGACTTCTTGTGGCCAGAAATTGAGGTTATGGACCTGGACAATATGTGGTTCCAACAGGATGATGCCACTTGCCACACAGCCAACGAAACAATGGCTCCTTTGCGCGGGAAATTCAATAGTCATGTTATCTCACGTTGTGGCAATGATAATTGGCCGCCACCATCATCTGATTTGACACTATTGAACTTCCTTCTCTGAGGGCATTTAAAAGAAAAAGTGTATGTCAATAAGCCGAGAACAATTCAAGAGCTAAAGGATGAGATAATTCAGCACATTAACGAGATTGAACCTCAATTATGTCTCAGAGTCATTGAAAATATAGACCATCGGATAGAAGTATGTCACCGAAGCCGTGACAAGCATTTGGGCGATATTTTGTTTCACGCATAATTTTCATAGATCCTTCTATTATAAAAAAAAAAGATTAACATAACGCTCTGAAGAATTTTTGTTTTATATACAATTAATATTGTGCGTTTTGGTTGGACCACCCTTTATCTGCAAACGTTAACAGAAACATCGAGGGGTCCTTTGAATAAAACTATGCAGTCTTCATTTCGTTTCAGCTTCCAATAATTTTTCTGAGTGCTCAATCTATTCGAATCGAAATATATTCGATTCTACACCGTGTAGTGAACAGATAGAGTTCAAAGCCCGTGAAGGACTGCAGCGATGGTCTGCTACCTCGGCAGAAGAAGGTGTAGATATCCGCCGAGAATGCCCTGTGTTGGGACGCGTGAACTCGCTGGCAGGCTAGCGTTGCGGTGTCGTGGGGCGGGCTCATTCCCCCAGCACAAGGACCCACTACAAAGAATTTCAAATTCACGAATTTCCGGGCTCGAAAAAAGCAAGGCGACCGAAGTCACAAAAATTGTAGGGAACTACAACAGGGGTAAATGACTTGTTCATAGAACAAGAAAAACAAGTAAAAAGGGCGGAATTCGTCCTTACCCGAAGAGGCTCATGGTCCACAAATGAGAGAGGAGCAGCCGGGTGGTGATGGAGCCCCCGCGCACCCACCCAACCGGATCAAAATGCATAATTGTTGTATATTCCTCTTCTGAGTGGAAAACTCATACAACTTAACTTGCATGACTCTTCCCATCAGAGGAGAAGTACCCCGGTAGCCAAGTTATGCCATAGAATTATGCAATTCGATTACATAACCCTATGTCATAAAGAGGCACCTTGTTTGGGCCACTCAACCCGCGAAGTCACCTGAAACAAAAGAGTTTATTTAATGCCCGATGGCTGGCTCATTTGTGGCGTGGAGAGCCTACCATCGTACCGGGTCCTATACCCGGTCAGAAGAGAAGGAACGGAAAGACCGGCGATTCAATTTAAAAATCCATTTTTATTCAAATTAAATTCTACTGAATTTAAACAATCTACAGCAATTCCTTTTGCCGCGCCTGCTTTGCGCAGGTATAAAATCTAATATGCGATAACGTTACAAAAGAAATCAAAGAAAATTCACGAAAAATCTAAGAATTTGATTTAAAATGCAATCACCTATAAAATTTGCCAACACTTAAAAATTGTAGTTAAATAATAGGAAAGAATAACGTAATTAAACAATGATAATGTGTGAATTAATTAATTTAAAAAAAGTTATGTTTAGATATATTAAAAAAATGTAACAAGATAGGAAACAAACGGGGTACTTACCCACATGGTCCGTCGAGCGCTCGATGACAATGCGGGTGATTTTCTCCTATTAACTTAGATTTCGCAAAAATTATGTTATCCGAATTGCTGTTGTATTACCCAGAGTGACAATCATGTAGAACAATTGAATTTCACGTCCGAATGGTGTCACAGACGGGATGTTTTAATTCCAAAAGATTATACAAATCGGCACCGCTAGATTGATGTTGTAATCCTGGCAACATGAAAGTATCCCGGGACAGCAATTTACAATATAGGGCTCGGTAACGCTTTACACATAGGTAGTTGTAAGGCGATACGAGGACCAACAGTTTTTTTCCCGAATTTGCCCAGCTATGTATTTCGCCGGCGGCTCAGTCCGATTTCTGAGATTCAGCCTTAGCGCTACCACAGGATAAATTTGAGATAATTCACTTTTGGGAATTTTCAGCAAATCGCACTCCTAGACATTGTAAGCTACTACGTATTGCAGTTAGAAGCTAAATCAAAATTAATTGTAGTAACTCCCGAGCGCATCTCTTGTTTTGTTGTCATTGAAGATGCGATACACACTCATCGACGATTTTCCCCTCGGACAGTGAACGATACACACAAAATTTTGAGTTAGGGTCTGTCACGAAAGTTGAATTTAGGGAGCTTCACTATCAAGCATGCAAATTTCCGATGCAATGAAATTCTTCTTTTCACACTCTCGAGCAAGAAATACAGTCACACTCAAGGTTATTCGCACATAACGGTTCGGAACATAAAGCCATTTCAAGGTGAAGCGCGGCCAAGGTGTTCCCGTGATCTCGATGTTGGGTCATCCGTTATAAGAACACAAGCCCATTGGCTATTTTCGGCGATAAAAAGATTTTGTTGGCTTCAAGAACTTAAGTTTTTCGAAACTCCCCGTTCGACCGCTCGACGAACGCAATCAAACAGCATCCGCACCCGAAGGTTGTCCTTGAGCTTAGTCCGTCTTTCCGTTCGATAATCGACCGAACGACACACACACATGGCCGAGTGACCGTTCCTCCTAGCGGATCGCGTGCAGGGTGACTTCCTGCTTCCCAAAGACGATTCGAGGTTTACGAATTCGCGTCCGATTCCGGTGAAAATCTCGACTTTCCACACAAATTTTGCAAAATATTCCAGAGGTCACACTCAAAATTCGATATTTCTCACTTATTCTTTCACTAATTCTACCGCAATCGCTATTCATCGTCTTCTATTCCACTTTGCAAAATCTACCAGCTGATCTAACCTGCTCACTCAAGCCCTGCACATCCACACCTCGCGTCCACGCGCGTTGGCGTTTCCAAGCAGAGTCTCTCAATGTCTCGCGGTAGGTTCTCAGCTCAAGACGATGATCGCGACGAGCCTCATTGCTACGTAGGATGCAATAGCATCCCATGACTCTGTAGATCTGGATGCTGTTGATGTTGTTGTAGCTGTTGTATTGGATCGAACATTGTCATTATGTGATCGATACAAACTGCACGCAAATGTATAGAGGCAGGTTGTGGAGCTTAAATGGTTCGTGCGACACGCCTGAATGTAAATGTGCATCCGCGGGTGGGAAGCATGGAATATCAAGTTGCGTTGAGTAGCTTGTTCACTGATAAGAGTTGTTACTAACAATTCGATGAGTGTAAATGTATATTTTGTATGTCTAGGAGTATGATGAGCGGAATGCGAGAATGTGTATTTTACATACTATCAAGTCATAGTAGGATTTTCTATATGGAAATGGTTTGCTGGTTGTGTAGTAATTTAGCAGATCCGGCCTATATTATGCAGGAATTTTCTTTAACCCTTTGCCGGCGCCGAATTCGAGTCGAGCATTTTTTATTTATCTTTAATATATAAAATATATAAATTTGACATAAAAATAAAATTTAAATTTTATACAAGATTATTAAATAATTTAAATATAAAAAAATAAATTTAACAAACTGCTCTATTACTACAACCGTCCCCGAGATCTTTATGAAAATACTAAAGTAAACTGTTATGCTTAGATTGATTTGAAAAATTCACCAACAAGAACACACTGTTGTTCTTGTAATATCGATTGATTCAAATGTTTTCGTCTCAATCGACTTTGATTTGTTATAGCTAAGATTACTCGAGTAAGTGTTTTAAATTTTTTTATGGATGACAATTGACGCTCTGAGTATGGGACCCCAAGACTGCCTCTAAACATCTCGCCTGTCAACCTGGTGAGGTGTTCAGTGGCTGGTTCAGAGGCAGAGTTTAACATCGCTACTAACTTTCAAGAAGCTTAAGAACACAATTGTGGTTTCGCTAAGAAGAAATAAATTATACTTCTGAAGTACTGACTGACCTTCCTCTGATTTTAGGTATCTGACCGTGATGAAAAGAGGGGCAAACTTTGTCCGTATTGGTTACTTCCGTTGGCCCTCCAAAGATTTTTCTTTTCGGCTGTAAAAATTTGATACCTAATTTGACTATTTTTGATTGGAAGAACGTTTAAGCGTCACCTTAATATATGGGAAGACTCCCTTTGAAGATTTTATGAAAGCCTAAATTTCATTAGGTAAATACTGTCAACCTTCTAACAGATTATTTTATGCAGCGCGAAGTAGATTCCTGGCTTAAATATATGCTTTCCACGAAAGCAGAGGCTATACAGTAATTAATTCGGAGATCTCACTGGCATTGATTCTTAGTTTCACTATTTGTAGTTTATACCAATACTGCTTCTCAAATCACAAATACGTTCTCTGCATACCGTTGCACACATTGCCCACAACGTCGCTTCACTTTCTAGGTGTAAATCCACCCCTTCATTCCTCAGCTGCTTTTATAGCAAATCTTTTTTTGCTTTAGCACCACAGCCCCTTTCGGCCCTTCGCTTAAAGATGGGTAGAAATCTTCGCTTAGAAATAGTTAGAGTATCTTGATCGAATAGGTCGGAACTCCGCAAGGTGATATGGTCAGTATCACACTTTAGCCAAGTGGCTGTTCAACCAGCTGTGATACGTTCTTATTTTGAACTAGCACGTATCATAATTGAACGGGATTATAGTCCGTCTGGAAAATCACTCGAACCAAATCTCTTTGTCGCCAACGAAAGGCGATCCAGAGGCCTTCAGCTTACGAGGTGAGTGCTCTATCCACTACACCACGCGGACTATAGTATAGCATATCTAACCTGACTCAAATTTATGACCCTATTCTGATACCCTCGATTGTAGATGACTCATCAGTGCTTGTTGTTGTTGCTGATGATGACGCCATGATTTTTGTGATGGCATTTCGTTCCATAGTGATTGTTTGTTATGATGATTTGTAATGCTTGTTTTAAATAATGTGATTATTTTGATGTATTTCAAAGTAATTGTTGTTATCATTTTCGATGATTTCATTCCAGTTGATACAGATAATAGTGACAGTAACTCGTAAGATTATTTAGACATGTAACAATAGTTTCAGGAGAGATGTGCAGTCGGACCGACGGACGAGAAAATGAACAGACATTAACGCTTGTGAAATTGGTTCCAAATACCTCTAAATAGGGCCCATTTTTAACTTACTCTAGCATTCATATGAAATTTTATTTTTAAATAAAAGCAATAAACTTATATTTGAATCTTATTGCCTAAAATAACGCTTCATTTTAAGATTTTTCATTAATTTCTTGTTTCTACTTTCTTGCAGGTGAGCTTGAATTCTTCGAATTATAACAATGCGATTTTTTGGTGAATATTGTGATTTGTAATTTAAAGAAAATTGAAAATATTTGAAAAATTACAGCTGTTAATGGGTGAGGTAAGTGTCGACCCTCTTCAAATAGAACTAGTGAACCATTTTACATTCAAGCATTTAGCACCCTGAATTCATCATATCCTAATAGAAGTCAGAATTGTGGATAGTATCCGACCCTACATTTCACAATTACTAGAAACGAAAATTATGCTTCTTCTTCAGCCCCTCTCGGGCCTTCGCTTCCTGCAACGATTGCCTCCGACTGTCCAACTTTGAAATCAGAGCAGCGATGAACTGTCTTCGTTGGCCGAGTCAGACCAGCGTTTCTTCGGTTTCTCCGCTGGTCTCCGTCTTTCAGTTCTCCCAACAAATGCGTTTTTGGGTGTCCGTTGTTCTCCATATGATTCATGTGGCCAGCACATTGCAGGTTCCGCAGCCTTACAATCGTTGAGGCCTCCGGCTCGTCGAACATTTCATACAGCTCATGGTTGTATCAAATGTGGTATTGATCCACGTCTAGCCTTGCTCCGATAATTCACCCCAGGACCTGTCTTTCGAAAGCGTTCAATATGTTCGCAACATCCTGAACTCGTTGCGTGAAAGTACCTGCTGCAGAATTCTCGGCTTCCTCAACTTCAACGTTCTTTCCAGCGGACCTCACTAATAAGTACCGCCATTTTTAACTAGCTCCGCCACTTAATCTACTTCAACAAGCTCCCTCTCTTCCGAAGGTGCCTTATCCAATCTCTTCATTTCGAAATTCACTTTTGCAGTAATCTTCAAGAACTCTGAAGACTTTGCATTCTTTACGAAATTGGGTATCAGCAACTTTATTGCCTGTAGTTCTGCCCCACTAGTTCCAGTTTCGAACAAAGCGGGTAGTTTTTCGACACTAAGAGCGACGTATTCATCAAAGATTCACCACGAACGGCACATGAGAGGGTTTTCCTCATTTTGTCAACCAATGCGTACAGGGAAGTGTTAAAGGAAAGTGGTCGTGGAGCCGGAGTTAGCATACCTGTTGAAAAATAAAAAGAATGGAAATAACATACCGCTCCTGGAGGTAGAGATATTGGGCCAGGGATTTTTTTGGGCTGTTGGGTTTCGGGTCGTCAAATACAACAGCTGGTGGTGATAATTGTAAGCGACTAGAAAAGGTGGTGTTAAAGTTAAATAAATTACCTTATGGTCATGTATGTATCGCAAATAACGACGGATGCGAAGTGGCAGGGATGGCAAACATCCCGATGAAATTGCGTTCAAGTCTTAATTTGGTGAAAGTCACGTTTGTTCCATCGTTCCCCCTAGAGATTATCTTTGAAGTTGATTTCATTCGTCAATTCAGGCTGATAATGGACTTGAAGGAGATTGAATGAATGAAATTTCGTCAATGCAATCCAGGGGGTCACCAGGGAGCAGCTGAGACCTAGAAGTCATTTGGCGTAGGAAGAGGGGAAGGTTCTAGATGCGCTGCTTCATGAGCAGTTTGATTTTATAGGGGAATGCATTGGGCGTACTAACTGGGCTCAACATGTCATCAGGGCCACGGACTCCCCAATTATAAAACTGTATTCCATTGTATCACCAGCAGTACAAAAGCACATCGATGTGGAATTAAATGCTATGCTGTAACAGGATACAGTTGAGCCATCATCAAGCCCATGGTTATCACCAATATTATTTGTAAAGAAGAAAGATGGTATGTTCCGCTTCTGTGTCGATACCGGAAGCTCAGCAAGGCCACGGAGTGATCCTCACCCCAATTCCTACGTGTCGGCAACTTCAGATAAATTGCGGAAGGTAAAATTTCTGTCTTCAATGGATATAAAGTCAGCATACTAGCAAGTTCCGGTGGAAGAGAAATTGAAGCCCCTGACGGCATTTGCCGTGTCCCACTGACGGCTGTTCCAATTTCGACGTGTGCCTTCTGGGCTAAAAATGCGCCAGTAACGCGGCAACGGTTGATCGGCCAAGCTTTGGGTGTGAAACTTGAACCCTACGTGTTCACGTACCTAGACGATATTATAATCATAACACGTCCCCCCCACTTAGACTTATTGAGTGGGGTATTCCGGTGATTACGAGAGGCTGAATTAAAGGTTTCACGCCAGAAGTGTGACTTCCGCCGGCCTCGGCTTCGATATTTGGGACACGTGGTAAATTGAGTGGGCTTGATCGTGGACCCAGAAATGGTGAGGATTGTGCTGGAGATACCAGCTCCAAGAAACATGAAGGATGTTTGAGAATCCTCGAGGATAGTATCTTGGTATAACAGATACATCCCGGGCTTTACAGCACTGGTAGCTCCATTGACCAACCCTTTCAAGAAAAACACTATGTCCTTGTGAATACAAGAATGCGAGAGTGCTTTCACTCAAACAAAGATGAAGTTAGCCAGTGCACCAATTTTCACTTGCCCGGACCATGATCTTCCTTTTTCGATATAGACGGTCGCATCAGATTCGGGCTTGAGAGAAAGTAATATGCTACCTGAACCGACCTTTATCTTTTTTTTTTTATTATTTTTTTGTTTTTTTTTGTTTTGTGGTAGGGAGGTGAAGGCATTTACGCCCACCGAGTCTGCCAGTGTGGGACTCCCATGGGGGATACCCTTGGACTACCCACTAAACACCTCCCCTGTCAATCTGAGAACCTGGCCTGGAACCGTTTGACACATTACTTCGTGCCAGGTCTCGTTTTGTTACGCCGTGGGGCGCCTTCAAGCTGGGGAGTTCCTTTCCTAGTGGGAGGGGAGAGGGGAAGAGGAAATGCCAGAAGAGCGATCCCCCAGCTCCAGCGCCTCCGGCTGCTGTGAGTCCCCTTTATATTTTAGGACTGCCCGAGCATAATGTGCCACCTGGTTAAATTTGTTAACCGATTCGAGCATCACCGCAACTATATTATCCGGGGTGAGCTCTTCCGTCTCCCTGTAGAGTTCCCTTCGCAGCCCGACCCATTTTGTACACGCAAAAAATGTGTGACAGGCATTGTCCTCCTCTCCTGGGGACCTTTATCTTAGGACGAACGCAGAAACTCTACAACAGAGATGGAGGGCCTATTCGTATTATGGGCGATCGAGAAATTAAGACCATGCATCGAGGGGACAAAGTTTCATGTGATCACAGGGAATTCGAAGGATCCGACAGCGCAATTGGTAAGGTGGGTAGTGTGCCTTCAACAATACGAGTACGAGATAATCCATCGTAAAGAGAATGAACATCTCGTGAGGATCGCTTATCTCGAATGTTACTCATTACAGAGGCACTGACTGGAGGGTAGAGCTCAACGAAGTGGTAACATCGACACTTAGAGAGTCCAGATAAATTTAGTTTTCTTCTTCCCTTCCTTCTAGAATTTGCGAAATTATCAATCAGCGGAATTAATCCGGGAGTTTTGTGGAAGATCTGACATTCGAAGATAGGCGAGTGGTGCATTCGAGCCGGAAGGAGCGAAATCACCAATCAGCGGTGCAGTCAAGGTACTAGGAGTGCGAAATATCCAGCAGCGGTAACGTCTCGAGGGCCCCTTTTCTTCGAAATGTAGGAATTCTGTAAGTAGATTTAAGTTTTCTGAATATTGTAACTTTATTGATTCGAAAATTCTATACAGAAAAGAATGAAGTTGGAATATAAATTGTGTGTTTGGAATAGTATTGAAAAGTGTGCACGTTGCTTCAACAATTTACTGTGAATCTGGTTCGAGTGGTCATTAAACATGATAATCCCTTTTTGGTCCCTTTGCAGCACACGTGTGTGCTGGTTAAATGCACTGGTAGAACGGGAAAAGGTTATCCCGAAAAAAGTGCGGAGTCTACCAAACGGGGTTTCGTTTGGGTTCAGGCGACCCGCGTTCTCGGTTGGTGGCTCAATCGGGGTTATAGAAAAAGCGATGGCTCCCGTGCCCTTCTCTGGGTCCTTAGACCCCAGCCAAAACTTATCCAACCATCTAGGGCGTAACAAGTATTAGATCTTTCGTTATTTGAAAATTTCGCAAAATTTGCTTTTGATACACTACGTAATTTGGCACAAGCAGGCACTCGTACCACAATAATCACTACAAAATATTACGGATGTGATTTCATGATTTGGTCAGTGCCTGGCTTGTAAAAAATCAATGATTTACAGGCATTTTGAAGCACCATTTGGTACTTTGGAGAAAACTCTCGCTACGTTTTGAAATATTTCATGCATTGCCCATTGTCTGTTGCCATTTTCTCAAAGTTAATCATATTTTCTAAGGGTTATTGATCGATTTACTAAAAAGCTAGAGTTAATCCCGCTTACTGGTATCACTGCTCAAGCTTGTGCGGAAGCCCTTATTAATGATTGGATATCCAAATTTGGCGTTCCTCGTGTAATCGTCACAGACTATTCAAGTCAGAACTATTTTCTGAACTAGGGCAATTATTAGGATTTGAAAAAATCGTATTTTAGCATATCATCCTCCATCTTATGGCAATAATAGAGCATTTGCACAGTGCTCTAGAGGCTGCTATCCTGACACATAACAGCTCTTCTTGATCTAAAACTCTTTCGTTTATCTTCGATCAATTATAAAGAAAGATATGGCAGCATTATCAGCCCAACTTATGCAAAGACATAACCCACGTTCACCGGGAAATTTCTTTGAAACATTTCGCGTAACCCATACCATCTCAAGTACATACAACTTAAACCGATTTGTGCCAAACTGTCATCAATGCACCTGAACGGCTTAAGAAACAAAAAACTATTCACAGAAAAATCTGCCTTGTTACTTTTATTATGACAGTACCGCTAAAAAAATGGAACGGTAGGACAATAAGCCACTGTTTTTTCTTTGTTATAAAAATGAAGCGATAACTGAAATAAAAGAGAGTGTTAGACGTAATCTAACCCCGCCATAGACCGTCCCAAACCCGGTTGAGAAAACGGGAGGGAACCCCTTGTTTTCCGCACACCCAGCTTGTGTGATTCCTAATTATAAAACCAATGACCAAAAGGTAGTATCTGGCCTCGGTGTCGCACATTGGGCTTACTGGTTTCCCAATGATGGAGCACTTAATACCGAGAAACGCCAATAACTGCAAATACGACTTGCAGCTCCGCTACTAAATCCTACTTACACGTCCTTTGTGGTGACGTAAGGAGGTGTAGGCGAGTCTATCGTGCCTGATAACGGAATCAGGCATACATAATAAAAATCTCAGAAGAGTAACAAATAAAATAATTAGAACTAATAAAAGAAAATGCTGTGACGACCAATTGAGAAGTATCGATGTTAGTCTAGCGAGCAATGAGCAATAACACAAGACAAGCACACTCGTATAACGTAGTAAAAAGCCTGAAACATGGTTATCAGCCCAAGACCACGCTCTGCCGTCATGACACCGGCAAAATAATCGCTGATGAAAATAAGGTTAAGGAAGGACGGACGTCATATTTCAAGGACCTTCTAAATCCTGCGCACAGCTCCAGAACATCGGAGCTTACAGATATCCCCGAAGAGCTTCCATTGGCCCAACTAACTCTGGATCATGTTTGTTCTAGCATTAAAACCAAAGATGTTGGGTAGACAGACCAACGCTCATGTCAGGAGGGTTTTGTACTTAACTTACAAAATGCAGTCACCAGCAACGAATAAAATCAAGAAACATGTTAAAGACGATTTTATTGGAAAAATATGAAATTCGAAGAACATGCTATTATTAACAAAGTTGAACGAATTTCGACTTCTGAGGCATTTGTTATTGTTACACTCAAAAATATCTCCCTTGATAATTTTTTCAGATTTTTTTGATCACAGGTGTCCATTCGCGAGGGAGGAAATACATTTTTCATGTATTTCCCCCCTGTGCCCCCCACTGAAGCAAAAACTGTCAGTTTAAGAACTGTTTTGAAAAGCTCTCATAAAGAACTTTTATTTGACACTCATATCGGCTACCTTTGATGACATTTTTTTTCAGGTGCCAGTCTCCTGTACTGCAATCATCGATTCATGGCCAAGTTTTTCGAATCCTAGAATGATTACAAAGCCCTTTCGCTAAGAGCTCTTTCCTGCCTCCTCGACTTGTTTCACCTATGAGTATTAATTGTAGATACTCATCTTCAGTCATTCATTAAAGTGAATCAAGTGTTCAAAGCATACACCTTAAACGTTGAAATTGGGGAAAAATAACTCAAAATTATTCGCTCTTTGCATTTAAAACAGCCACCATTTTGTTTTACGATTACTGATACTAGCTGAACCAATTCTCAAAGATATTCATGCAAATGCTATCAAAGCCTGTTACAGTTTTAACCTTAACTGTCCGCACATGATTGCTAACCTTCACTATACGTCCCATACGCCACGTTAGTGGAAGAGGATTCTTTTCTTTTAAGACGACCAGTGTTCCTGGAGTAGCGTTGGGCTGTGGTATTTGCCACTTATAACTGGTTTGTAGCTCTTGCAGTATTCGTTTGACCATCTTTCCCCAGAACTCTATACGCAATGATCTGGATTGATTCCACCTTGTTGTTAGAGACAGTCTTTCAATTTGACCAATTGTTTCAGGCAACGTTAACTGAGGCTGTCCAATCAAAAAGTATCCTGGAGTAAGTGCTTGGAGGTCATTTGGGTTTGTTGATATTGGAATGATTGGTCGGGAGTTCGAAATTGCTCTTATTTGGCAAATAACAGTATGCAGATGCTCATGTGTCAGTGATGTTATTCTTTCTTATTTACGCTTTAAATGATACTTGTAGACTTGACCGCTGCCTCCCATGGGCCTCCAAAATGAGGGGGTCTAGCGGAAATTTGAAGCCATTTAATGTCTTAAGAACTGCAAAATGTATCGATAACATCCTGACCACTTTTCTCGTGAAAGATTTTCATCAACGCTTGAAGCTCTGAATTTGCTCCGACAAACTGGTGGCATTATCACTGAATACTTTTGACGGATGGCCTCTTCATGATAGGAACCCTTTAAGTGTTCCAATGAATGCTGCAGCTGTCAGATCCGACCTCAATTCCAAATGAACTGCTTTTGTTGAGAAGTATATGAATAAAGCAATATACTCGTATGCTTTCACTGGTCTTTTCTCTCTCAGGTCAAAATATATTTTAATGGGACCGCAAAAGTCTACTCCAACATGCAGGAAGAGTCGAGCTTCTTGAATTCTTTTAGCGGGTAAGTCATCCATTATTTGTTAAAACACCTTGGCCTTAGCTCTAGTGCTTTGAACGCAATTTTGCATGGTTGATGTGGCAAGTGACTTCCCGTTTATGCACCAAACAGTTTGCCGCGTAATGTTCAGTAGTGATTGTGGCCCGGTGAGCAAGTATTTTTCGTGTAAGTGTTGGAACATAAGTTTAGATTAGCAGGAGAAATAAACATTAGATGTCTTGCATTGAGTGGTAGCTTGCTTTTGGAAATTTGTTGTATGATGTATTTGCCGGTCATATCTCGAGTTACAGTATCTTTAAAAAACTTTTCACATTTTTGGTCTTCCCCTGCTAAACGGCTGGTTACGACTTGGGGAACCTCCTCTAGTTCCCAAAAACGCTCCAATTGTTCATCCAAGTTTGTGACCGCTCCACAGAACTTCACTTCACTGTTACTCGATTGAATTTTTTCTAGAGCCATCCCTCCCAAATCTGTGTCATGCAAACATGGCAAATATCATTTTCGGCTTTATGATATAGGTGTACTCATAAAGTTCAGCAACTTGTGACCCAAAACTGTCCAACTTTCAACCAAAGTTTTTGGGTCGGACCCAGCTTGCTGTTGTCGATTAGCTGGACATATAAGTGAGAGGACTCTTGTCAGAAGAGATAGCCTTCATCGAATTTAGGTATCTGAATTACCTTAAGCATGTAAAATGAGAAGTTGGATAACTCGCTGAAGAGTTTTGAGTTAAAAGTGCCCGATCAGACGCCTGCATTTAAAAAATTTTCATCGTGGCAACTTATGTCGATGATCTTAGGACAACGGTCCAATGAAATTTATCCTCGGCATGCGGGTTACGACGAGCGACAAGTCCATATCAATTGAATAGATCCGATATATAAACGACAATCTGGAACGTTTTGGCATGGGCAAATGCAACCCAACGTCGATGCCAGATAATGTAAATCAGTGACCAACGATATGCGGCCGACATCGAAAATTGGACGTGATGATTTGGCCAAGGTGCCGTCTTAGCATTGGGTCGTTGCTTTTTCTCGCTCAAGTGTCAAGTCCGGGCATTCAATTTGCCACGAGCAGCGGGAGCCGTTTCAACAACAACCCAGGGAACGCTCATTGGATGGCGGTGAAACGCATTTTCTGTTATCTCAAAGGAACTGTAGCGTCTCTGTCGCCCCCAGTGGTGGCCGTTAATCAATTCGTTGTCGCGACGATCGGGCTGAATGTGGTCAGAGCTTCGCGCCGTGTTGGAACTCTCTCTTGCTCGACATCCATCCATGGAGCAACACGGACGAGTATAAAATTCCACATAAACTTTGTATATTTTGTCAATAGAATTTAAGTTAGTAATTGAACATACCTGGTCTTTCATTGTATTGGCAACACGCTCTGTACGAAGACACATCCGTACATTGGTGACCCCAGAAGGTAGTTTTTTAAAATTGTCTTAATGGCCGAGGAAGAGCTTTAGGACGCAGACAGCGGCGCCATGAGCCCAGTACCCAGTCAAGAAATCAGTGCCATCGCCATTAAGCTACCTCCGTTTTGGCAAGACGAGCCGGATTTGTGGTTTTTGCGGATTGAAGCACAATTCCGCACCGGCAAAATCTCCAGCGATCAAGCCTGATTCGACAAAGTGATCGCAGAACTGGAAGTTTCTGTGATTTCGCAGGTGGCTGATATCATCAAGCCGCCGCCAGCCGTAAATAAATACGCGGCATTAAAACCCCGGTTGTTGTCAATATTCGGTTTAAAAGAGCACGAAAGACTCAGACAGCTGCTGTGCAATTTGGAGTTGGACGACCAACGACCGTCGCGTCTATTGCGCAAGATGCAGGCAATTGCAGGTATCGACATGCCAGAGGTTATGATCAAAGACCTGTGGCTGCAGCGCCTCCCGTCGAATATACGCTCTATTTTGGCCGCCTCTGAGCAACAAACCTTGGAAAAGTTGGCCAACGCAGCGGACCGGATCGCAAGCTATGAAGCAACGGAAAGGCTGGCCAATGTGCAACGTCATCCCGAGGTTAAATCAACGGAGACCACCGACGTCGAAGGCATGGAACTCCCTTCGGAAATAGGTCGAATTAAATCCAGCGCACACGATCCAAACAACGCACGATGCAACGCATGCCGCTGTTCCGGGCAACAAAATTCCTTAATTCAAAAGAATAATTGGTGTAGCTACCACAAACGATTCGGTGCGAGGGCAAGACGATGCCAATCTCCTTGTGAATTCCGACTTGCGACGTCGGGAAACGTATCGAACCGCTAGCCTCACAGGCGAAAGCTAGCGGTTGCAATTCTAATCGCCTACTAGTGTCAGACCCAAGAAGTAAGCTAATATTTTTAATCGACACAGGCGCAGACGTTTCGGTAATTCCCGCCTCATTACTAAAACGTAACAACAAATCATCATCACCAAAGCTTTTCGCTGCAAACGGTACACAAATCGACAGCTTTGGAAAAACTACACTGAATCTTTCGCTCGAACTACGACGCGACTTCCGGTGGAGCTTCTACGTTGCAACTGTGTCCCGACCTATCTTGGGAGCCGATTTTCTAAGGAATTTTGGCCTATTAGTGGACATGCAGAATAAACGCCTTTCCGATCCGCATTCGCAATCTTCTACACAAGGCCGAGTTAACCGCACGCGCTGCGAAACCGTTTCTGTGATAAATGCTAACAGCCGCTACCACGCTCTTCTAAGGAAGTTTCCAGTATTGACCGACCCAACCATTAGAACAAAGCCAACGGAACATAATATTCGTCACTTCATAGCTACGACTGGCCCACCCGTATCGGAACGCCCACGCAGGCTCAACAAAGACAAACTCGCAATCGCCAAAGCAGAGTTTAAGTATTTGTTGGAACAGGGTTTCTGTCGCCTTTCGAGCAGCCCATGGGCAAGTCCGTTTCACCTCGTCCAGAAGAAAGACGGTTCGTGGCGACCCTGTGGAGATTACCGGCGCCTTAACGCAGCCACAATCCCGGATAAATATCCGATGCGCCATATACAGGACGTCACTATAGACCTAGCCGGAAAACGATATTTTTCAAAAATCGACCTATTCAAAGCTTTCCACCAAATCCCGGTAGAGGAAAACGACATACCAAAAACAGCGGTTGTGACTCCGTTTGGGTTACACGAGTTCACAGTTATGACTTTTTTTTTTTTTTTTTTTTTTTTGTGGTAGGGAGGTGAAGGCATTTATGCCCGCCGAGTCTGGCAGTGTGGGACTCCCATGGAGGATACCTTTGGACTACCCACTAAACACCTCCCCTGTCAATCTGAGAACCTAGCCTGGAACCGTTTGACACATTACTTCGGGCCAGGTCTCGTTTTGTTACGCCGTGGGGCGCCTTCAAGCTGGGGAGTCCCTTTCCTAGCGGGAGGGGAGGGGGGAAGAGGAATTGCCAGAAGAGCGATCCCCCAGCCCCAGCGCCCCCGGCTGCTGTGAGTCCCTTTTATATTTTAGGACTGCCCGAGCATAATGTGCCACCTGGTTCCATTTGTCAACCGATTCGAGCATCACCGCAACTATATTATCCGGGGTGAGCTCTCCCGTCTCCCTGTAGAGTTCCCTTCGCAGCCTGGCCCATTTCGTACACGCAAAAAATGTGTGACAGGCATTGTCCTCTTCTCCTGGGCAAAACCGACAATCGGGAGACCGTGACTTGCCGATCTTGTGCAGGTAAGACTGAAAACACCCGTGCCCGCTCAAAAGCTGGGTCAGATAGAAGTCAGTCTCACCATGCCTTCGATTTAGCCACGGTCTCACATCCGGGATGAGGCGCGCAGTCCACCTTCCCTTCGTGCAATTCCTCCAAGACTGCTGCCAATCGTTGAGCGAGCGTTGTCTCTCCTCGCGGATAATGATCTCCCTCGCATCCTCGTTTCGGCGCAGGTAAATAGCGCGGCGCTCTCTAGCAAGGAGGGCGACAGGTATCACGCCTGCAATCACTCTCACCGCCGAGTCGGAGACTGTTGGATACGAAGATGCAATTCTCAGTGCTCCTCTTCTCTGTACCTGTGCCAATCGTTTTCGGTATACCTCCTTGCTGAGAGCGTCGCCCCATACCCCTGCTCCGTACAGTAGCACTGACCCTACAGCACTCATCAAGAGGCGTCTTCTTGATG
Source organism: Odontomyia ornata (assembly GCA_963969285.1). NCBI lineage: Eukaryota > Metazoa > Arthropoda > Insecta > Diptera > Stratiomyidae > Odontomyia > Odontomyia ornata. The sequence goes on from OZ017742.1 coordinate 89,254,551, forward strand.
GGCTGGGTCCCCCTACGTTGGCCATAAGTCGACTCAGGGCCGATATTCCCGAAGCAGCCTTCTCAGCCGTTGCCCTGATTTGCTCAGAGAAACTCATCTTCGAGTCGATCAGTAGCCCCAGGTACTTCACCGCTGGCTTCGATTCGATCTGTATATCTCCAATACTGATCATCCTTACTCTAGGGATTCTCTTTTTTGTCAAGATGACCACTTCGGTTTTCTCCAGTGCTAGACTGAGCCCGCGAGTAGTCATCCAGTCCCTCACTCGGCGCATTAGCATACCTAGCCTCATCCAGTCCCTCACTCGGCGCATTAGCATACCTAGCCGCAGTTATGACTTTAGGCCTCCGCAACGCGGCTCAGTTGTTCCAGCGATTTATGGACACAGTGCTCCTTGGCCTCAATTTTTGCATCTGCTATATAGATGACATATTAATCGCATTGGAGTCAAAAGAACAACACGTGGAACACCTCCGACAGGTGTTTGATAGACTGGCGAAGTTCGGTTTGAAAATAAACCCTGAAAAATGTTCCTTCGGCGTTAAGGCAATCGAATTCTTGGGCCACTTGATCAACGAACATGGAATCTCACCGCCACCGTCTCGAGTCAACGCTATTCGAAACTTCAAAAAGCCGTCAAATGTAAACGAACTCCGCCGTTTTTTAGGAACGATCAATTTCTACCGTAGGTTTATTAAAAACGCGGCTCAGCTTCAAGCACCGCTAAGTAAATATTTAGCTAAAGCAAAAAAAAAAAAACGATAAGACACCTATCAACTGGACACCAGAAGCAGAGGAGGCATTTTTTAATTGCAAAAACAGCTTGGCGGACGCCACTATGTTGGTCCATTTTAGGTCAAACGAACCTTTAAGACTGGCGACTGATGCTTCAAACCTAGCGGTTTGAGCGGTGCTCGAGCAGAAGCAACAAGGACAATGGCGACCTCTCGCTTTCCATCAAAGGAAGCTCTCCGCATCAAAAACTAAATACAGTGTATACGACCGCGAACTCCTGGCAGTGTACGATAGCATCCGTCATTTCCGTCATTTCTTGGAGGGTGCAGAGTTTCATGTATTGACCGATCACAAGCCACTGATGTTTGCATTTCAACAGCCAGCCGCTAAGGCCTCACCTCGTCAACTGCGGCACTTAAGCTTCGTGTCACAGTTTTGCACAGACCTTCGATATATTCCGGGGTCCATTAACGACGTAGCAGAGAAGATCACGATGCCCACGACTATCGATTTAAAGGATTTAGCGAGCAAACAGGAAACCGATACCGAATTGAAACAATTGCTTAATAAAAACGTCACATGGCTCAAACTTAAACGTGTAAAGCTGGACGGAAACCTGGAGGTAATAGTGGATGTTTCCTTATTACGTTCACGCGTTTTTGTACCGGAGTGCATGCGCCAACGAATTTTCGATACATTCCACCAACCGCTTGGGTGCGGTCGCATTACTGCAAGAAAAATTGCCAACAAATTCGTATGGGTTAACATGAAGAAGGATTGCCGTGCATGGGCACGTTCGTGTGGGCCTTGTCAGCGCTCAAAGATTGGCCGCCACCAAAGAAATATTCTTCAAGATTTTCAAGTGCCCGACGCGAGATTCCAACACGTTCATCTGGATATCATCGGTCCACTCATCCAAGTACAAGGATACAAGTACTGTCTAACGATGATCGATCGATTTTCACGGTGGCCAGAGGCTGTGCCTTTGGCAGATCAGACAGCGCAGTCAGTGGCACGAGCATTTTTTTATAATTGGGTGGCACGATTCGGAGTACCGCGAACCATAACCACAGACCATGGAACCCAGTTCGAATCGTCGCTGTTTAAAGCATTATCCGGGTTCATCGGCTGCGAAAGAAACAGAACGTCACCGTACCACCCAGCTTCAAGTGGTGTTATTGAGCGATGGCACCGTACACTCAAGGCTGCCATCATGTGCCACGAAAATAACCATCGCTGGCCGGACATCCTTCCAACGGTGTTGTTGGGGTTGCGAGGCACCGTCAAAGAAGATTTGGCAGTTTCATGCACAGAAATGCTCTACGGGACAACAATCTCATTCCCAGGAGAATTGATAGCTCCCAGCAACACCAGAGCTGAACCTCACGAGTTTATCGTCCATCTTCGCAAGACGATGAGTCAACTGCAACCCGCCCACCCATTGCGGCACGGGTCAAGAGTAACATTTCACAACAAAGCCTTGCCTAACTGCACTCACGTATTTTTGAGAATTGATGCGGTTAAGAAGCCACTCACACAGCCCTACTCGGCCCCCACAACGTACTGCAACGAGTTTCAGAGTGGGTGTACTCCATCGACGTTAACGGTCGCAAAGTCAATATCTCGACCGAAAGACTGAAGCCTGCGTTTCTTGAAGTTTCCCAGTCTTCTCCAATCAAGAATCGCAACACCACTTCAAGAAAGCCAGGCCATGAAGAAAGTTCCAGTTTCACACACGATTCCTCCACTCAACCGCAAGTAACACACGCACCAAGGTCGTCACACGCAGCAACCACAAGGAATGTATCACCCCGTACGCACAACACTCCTGCACCGACTTGGCGCTGCATTCTTCCACCGATCAATCCTCCGCCGACATCATTAAGGACGTACCCGCCAAGTAAGAAACTCTCCCTGCTTTTACAAGAAAGCAGTAAGTCATTTGCGGCGCCGCGAATTTATTAACGATCTTGCTCTGGGTCCTGTCCACTGGTTAGGTCTTCAGATGTGAACATCCTCGGTGCGTCACATTTCAAGTAATATCGTGACATTAACTACAAGTGTCAACGCCACTCGGGAGGGAGTAATGTAGCGTCTCTGTCGCCTCCAGTGGTGGCCGTTAATCAATTCATTGTCGCAGCGATCGGGCTGAATGTGGTCAGAGCCTCGTGCCGTGTTGGAACTCTCTCTTGCTCGACATTCATCCACGGAGCAACACGGACGAGTATAAAATTCCACATAAACTTTGTATATTTTGTCAATAGAATTTAAGTTAGTAATTGAACATACCTGGTCTTTCATTTCATTGGCAACACGCTCTGTACGAAGACACATCCGTACAGAACCATCGATCTCCAACTCACATATGATCGATTGAAGTATGGAAACAAACCGCTTTCACTTGGTCAATGTGACGTCGGCTTTGGCAACAATCAACTCGGCCGGCGTTCAGTAACTGGTTACCTGTTCGCCATGCAGAATGGCGCCGTTTTGTGACATTGGCAACGGCGGAAGCTGAATATATGGCCACGTCCGCTTCGATCCAAGAAGCGTTATGGCTGCGAAGTCTGTACAGTGAGCTGTTCGGCGGGAAATATAAGTGCCCAATCTACTGCGATAACAAAAATGATATTAATATTTCCAATACCACTTCCCACCATACCAGAACCAAACACATCGACATTTGTGATCATTTTCTGCGTGATCATACTGCGACCGGAACAATTAACTTCAAATTTGTTCCGACTTCCTCACAAAGCCGGTCAACACATCAATTCAAGCAGCAGAATCCAAAGGATCAAATTTAGTGTAATTTATTTCATGACTTTGTTGAATAAGAATATGAAGAAATAATTTATTCAGTAGAGGTGTTGTTATTAGAAAAAATGAAATCATCATCATGTAACGTAAATGAAAAAGAATTTGAATTTGAACGTCATGTATCGACTCTGCACGTAATTTTATCGCATCACAGTTGTACGACAGAATTTATATACAAAACAAAGTTGGCTGGATATCGTGTATACTTGTAAGAACAGTACTCACATTAATCTCTCTCTGTGTTCCTCTGACCGTTGAACAATAAACATCCAATGTAAGTTAGACTCTTCATAGTTGTTTTATTTGGAATAATCATCGAGTCACATCAGGTGCATGGTTATTCGTAGTACAATATTTATGAACCCAACATGAGGTATATCTAAGACGAACAGATATCACCATGCTTATATTCACATCATTCTAAAAATAAATTTTAAATATCTTATTCACCAAATTAGAAAAAGTTGATGCAAATTACTTAAAGCTTTCCTTGGACACCTTAAGGATACAATTGATACAAAAGTTTAGACAACCTGAATTTAATGATCCCAAAATGAGATAACGAATTTATTTATGCATCCTCCATGTCATCTATTAAAACCTTAAATCCATCATAATTATTATCAGATCATATCTCGACCACCTCATAACAACACTAGCCCCATGTAATGTAAATTGAAAAGGGTATCACCCTATTACCCTTATCCGCTCCTCATCAATTTTTATCATTAATGACACTGAATACATCGTTCATCTTTCAGAAAACACTTGGATGGGCATGTTGCTAATTTACTATCTTCGCTCCTTAAATTTATTATAGATAATGAAAGTCCCAAGTTTATTAATTAACCGTTGTACGTGACATCTCCAACAAAGTGCGCTCCGACAGCCTCGGGTGGACTTAAAATATCCCGACGAAAAGATAGAGATATTTCGTGCATACAAAGTGTATCTACGAGTACGAGTATTGTTAGATGGGAAATTTTTCATGCTTTCACTTTCCATTAATTAGATGGGCATCGTTAACAAACCATTTTGAACGCTGGTTGCACCGGTGGGAATAATCGTCTGTGATGGCTGAAGTTTTGGTTTGAAGGGACAATGGAGTGTGAAGGTTTTTAGAGATGTGGTTACCTCAAGGTTAATTTGAGGGTATTTTTGAACATATGAGTAGTTTTCTCTTATTCCTTTTTGAATACTCGTTTATATTGAACCATTTAAGGACAGACATTACTAGCAAGGATTAAACAGCCTGAGAAATTAGAAAGTCAATGACTCCTTTTCATGCCTCAACTCACAAATAAATTGAGGGAAATTTCCTAAATTCGTTTTAATACCCGAAAAAATTGAGCCTTTGAACCTTTTTCTTTAAATGACCTTAAATTCAATTCATTTTTTATTTCCACATTAAAGCTTTATAATAAAATATTCATGAATAAATTCACCCTTGTGAAAAAATGTATAATTTCCAGGGAGAGCCCCTTCAATACTATCATCGTTTTCGCCCGACGGGCCAATACTCATATTTTGCTGTAAATGTTTGCTAATTTACGATTCAGGATATTGTTCAGAAATTCATATATGACGACTCCATTACGTTCCGCAAATACATATGAGTTGTGTGAATATCCATATAGTCGTAAATTATGCCACCCTTGAGCTTGAATTTTCAATTATTCATAAGAGCTTTTCGCCGTGGCAGTTTGGGGTTGGGGGTGACGGTGATGGCATCACAACAATCTGTTTATGCTAGTGATATCTCTCACATTGCCTTACAGACACTCCAGCGTGCACAATGCTGCGTGACTTTTAATTTCCCTAAGGACTAATGCGGTTTGGAAATGACGAAAGGTTTGAAATTTTTCGCGTTGACCCGTCGACAAGGTTGAGTAAATGTTTGTTTAGAAGCTGTTTAAATATAATGTTTGAATTTGTTTTGATTCATTTTTGAAAGATTTATGCTGAATTATGTACATATTTAGACTTGTTTAACACGAACTGTGTTTATTCCGAACTGGGAATAAACTTTGGAAGTCCCACCTGAACCTGAACTACACCCTACATGTACACTTTCATAACTCACAAAATTCTGTTCCACATAAACAGATAGTATTCAAAATCATTTCTAGCCTTAAGTGCTAATTTAGGGCAGGAAACCTTCATTTCGAAGAATCCCTCAGCAAACAAATGACAAACGATTAGTAAGAGGCCTATGCAAAGTAGGGTTGAATTTCGCTCCGGTCGTTTATACGTACATGGCTTGCAATCGGTATGGATTATGGTATCCTAGGGAGCCAGCTCCATGACCTCAGGACACCAGTTCAAGGTAATTCAGACGCCGTGCCAACAAAAAAGCATGTTACCTTGTCTGGGCTGAATGGAATGAGGCCACTCTCAATAACACTTTTTGTTTCACGTCCGCTCTTCATACCTCCTTAATGAGAAAGTGCTGAATACACCCCATGGTGTTAAGGTGATAGATTGAGGTTTCCTTGCCGAGCTGACTTGAACGAAAAACAGTTGTTGGAGCAACAACAACTCTGCTGGGACGTCCGTTTCAAGTTCATTTGATTTCTAGTGGGTATGGACTTGTGATTGGTGAGGATTGCGTGCATGCAAAGGAAGAAGCTGGGATTGGATTTCCATGGAAGGATTATACAATTGCAAATACTTTTTATGTGGATAAGAATTGGACGAAGTTTTTTCTAAACCTGGTTAGCTGTTGCTAGTTATCGTCGGTTCAGTTCAGGTGGATAATTTCCCATAAAACGTTTCTGATGAAAACAATTGTTATGGCCTCAAGACTACTTTGCTGATTGTATTTTGGATAGTTTAGGGGAGTGAAGGGGAGTCTGATTCAAGTTGATGATTGAGCAATCGTGTGTTGCGGAAACGGTCGGCCCTAATGTCGAAGGAATTCAATAAGTGCTCTTTTTTCCAGGCTAGCTGCTGCCGTTCAAGGATTTTTTTCGGCAAACCTTTTGCCCGAGTCGGGCCACCTACGTAAGAACAAAAGCGCTAAAGAAAAGGAGTAGGAACAATTTGAGTACACAAACCTACGCTCATTTCAGAAGGGTTTTGCACCCAACTTACGAAATGCAGTCACCAGCAACGAATAAAGTCAAGAAATATGTCAAAGAGATTTGCATGTTTAAAAGAAAATCCCTTGTTTCTCCATTTTCAACGGTCGCCATTTTGTTCAAAACTAACAAAAATCATGAATTCCCAAGAATATTTATGTTATTGATCTTATCTAAAAATTTTAAGAAGATCAAATCAAAACAGCAGTGTTTGATTCGATGGGAAGTCCATAAAATGCCAAAATCGTGTATTATTGGTGTTATAATTGGAGGAACTTCAAATGGATATAACTTCTGTGAATATGATTCGATTTCCATTAAACTTACAGAGCATTAGGAACTTTAATATGACTACCTAAATATCGAATTTCGTCGAGCTTATGGGGACCCATGCGATGTTGTTGGGGAAAAGTAAAATTTGAAGATCATTTTATTATTAAAAAAGTTGAGTGAATTTTGACCTCTGATGTATTTATGGTTGTTGTACTCATAAATTTCTACCTTCATAATTTTGTCACATTTTTTAGATCACAAGTACCAAATCGCGAGGGTGGGGACACCAATTTTTCGTGTATTTCCCCTCCCTTTGCGCCCCCGGAAGCAACAAATTTCAGTTTAAGACCTGTTTTGAGAACTTCTCATCAATACCTATCATTTGATACCCATATTGGCTACCTTTGATGATTTTTTTTCAGAGACCACTTCCCTGTGCGGGGAGTCCCCCCTTAAGAACCTTTTTTCGTAGTTGATCTTCGAAGAGAGTACCATTTTACACCTACATGCAAAATTTCATATACACTCTGACAAAAAAGTATCAGGAAATTCTCATTTAAATTGCCCGCGTTGAGTATTTTTAAGTATTTAAAGTTTCTGTATGTTGGTAGGACTTTCCGTAATTACTAAGCCAAACATGAGTACGGTTTGTCAACTAGTTTATTTATGACAGCTGTTGAAACCAGTCAACCTCAGTGGTAGTCTGCGAATGTTACAATGGAAAAAAATATTGAACAAAGAGTTTGTCTCAAATTTTGTGTTTTGAACGATATTTCATGTGCTGACTTATTGCGGATGCTGTAAAAGGCTTATGGAGACTCTGTTTTATCAAAAACCCAAGTGTACGAATGGTACAAAGCCTTTGAAAACGGTCGGGAGATTGTCGAAGATTTGCCTCGTTCAGGACCACCGTCGACCTCTTCAACCAACGATAACGTCGAAAAAATCAAGGAAATCGTGCTCGAAAATCGTCATGCCAGTGTTGAAGAGATACCTCATGATCTCAACATCTCTCGTGAAACTGCTCGTTTGATTTTGGTGAACCAATTGGACATGCAGCGCGTCGCCACTCGGCTCGTTCCGTTAGAGCTGAATTTTCTTCAAAAACAGTACCGGATGCAGGTAGCTGCAGACATGCTGGGTCGGGCGACTTCTGATCCCACGTTCTTGCGACAGATCATAACTGGTAACGAGACATGGATCTATGAATACGACACACTAACGAGCCAACAATCATCGAAATGGGTGGGAAAAAATGAGCCGAAACTGAAAAAACCTCGCAAAAGTCTTTCGAAAACCAAGACGATGCGTATTGTTTTCTTCGATATTCGTGGTGTGGTTCATCATGAATTCATTCCGCAAGGTCAAACGGTCAATAAGGACTTCTATTTAACTGTTTTGAGACGTTTACGTAAAAATATTTGCCGTAAACAGCCGGATTCGTGGCAAAATAATTCATGGATTTTGCATGACGATAACGCACCATCTCATCGAGCAACGATTGTTAACGATTTTAAGACCAAGTTTTCGATAAATACAATCGACCAGCCACCTTATTCACCTGATCTAGCTCCGTGTGACTTTTTTCTTTTCTCCAGACTGAAATTACCGCCCCGGGGAACCAGATTTGACTCCATAGACGCCATACAAGAAAATTCGCAGGAGGAGCTGAAGGCCATCCCTGAAAGTGCTTATAAAAAATGTTTCCATGCGTGGAAAAAACGTTGGCAGATGTGTATCGCTTCAAATGGAGCATATTTTGAAGGAGATTTAATAAATATTGAAGAAGTTTAGTATTTTTGCGTTCCTTTTCAAATTTCTGGATACTTTTTTGTCAGAGTGAATCTAGCTTATTAGTTTACGAGAAAAATTGATGTGACACACGGACGGATGGACATGCATGTGGCGACTCAGAACGTCCCAACGTCGGCGCACGCTTCACAGCATGAACAGACCCTCGTCTCACGAAAAATCTTCGCCAGCCAGCTGATTCCATATATCAGCGGCGCAAGTGATTCTCTCGGGAAAAAGGCAAATTTGCTTGAGCCGCTCTTCTAGCTTCTCATGAATTTACATATCCTACTGGTTCGTAGTCAACATTATCATCAACATCAGTAGCAAAGACATCATTAGCATCATCATTGACATCACCATCACCATTATCATCATCGACATTACCAACAACATTATCATCATCATCAACAACAACGGCACTACCATTCATCATCAACAACAACGACATCATCATTCTTCATCTTCATTGTCGTACTCGCCTACCTCGCCGTAGCCGCCGACCTCTTCGTAGCCGCCTACCTTGTCGTGAACAAAAGGAAGCAATAAATTCTGTCATTTCCAAACAGTAAAATATAAATATAGAGTAGAAGCTAAAGACAAGGATTTTCACTTCCAAAGTGGTGAGCCCAACTCGCAACAATAATGGTAGTCGGACGAAACGACGAGGATGGCGAGCACCGTCTCCCTAAGGAGACGCCACCAGCTGGGAGTTTACCACCGCCTCAGGAGGTAAACGTCATCAGCCAGTGCAGGCTGCCATCCTTCTGGCCGGCTAGTCCTGAGCTGTGGTTCTTTCAGGTGGAATTACAATTCGAGGTGCACAAAGTGGTAAGGGACGTCGCCAAGTACCATCTCATGGTACCATCGCTGGACCATGAAACCATCACGGGTGTAACGGACATCGTACATGCGCCACCGGAGCACGACCGATATGGAGCGCTCAAAGCAGCTATCGTCGCCTGCCTCACAGACTCACCTGATGCACAGCTACATAACCATCACGGGTGTGACGAACATCGTATATGCGCCACCGGAGCACGACCGATATGGAGCGCTCAAAGCAGCTATCGTCGCCCGCCTCACAGACTCACCTGATGCGCTGCTACATAAGCTGCTCACAGGCGTCGAGCTCGGAGACCGATGACCTTCATAGCTCCTACGGCATTTGCGTTACCTCGCTGGCGTACGGGTTAGCAGTGGTATCCTCCATGTCAGATGGCTTGATCTCCTGCCTCAGCAAACGAGCCGCATGCTTCTGCTTATCAAAAACCAGACGCTAGAGGAGCTGGCCGCTGCCGCAGACGAGGCACAAGACATGGGTCCGGGAGTGATGGCCTCGTCAGTGTAACCATCCACGCACCCAATAACACCCTCATCTGGTCTCTCCTCATCGTGTTCTTCTTCGGACCAAGTCGCTGTCGAGTTAGATGCCTTGCGTCTGGCGATCATGCAGCTAACAAACTTGACTCGAGAGAGGCGCTTCAGCAACCACAAGCCTGCACCAACAAGCTGCGGGAGTGGGCGTCGTCAAGAAACACAAGCCAACGACGAGGCCGCTTCGCCACTCCTGGACCAACAGTCGCACGCCAAGTACAGGGTTCTAGCGATGGAATGCAAGCAGCCTTGTTCCTTCCCAGCTTTAGACCATACTACTAGGCGTTCGGAAAACTGGGTTTGCCAGCGTTTTCCTTAGCAGATACCACCGGCAACACCTTGGAAAGTCACCTTTATGTCTCCGAGCGCACCACAAAAACCAGGTTCCTGTTAGATTCCGGCTCCGCCCTCTCTATTATCCCGAGGCATTCCATCGCCTGGCCTCTTCGGAAGCAGAGCCTCGTGCTATCGACAGCCAATGGCCTGCCCATCACAACCTGAACTTGAGACCTTCAGCTTATGCGTTCATGCTCTAACCACTAGACCACACAGACTACCCTGGGACCTTCGGCTTATGCGCCTGGGACTTTCGGCTTATGAATGCTTTTAGTGCGATTTTTTTGTGCTCCAAGAATTCTTTGATGTTCACTGTTAGTATATAGAATGTTTCCGTAGATTTGTCTGTTATTCAAGCATGTTGATTGAAATGTTGTAGATGATCTATAAGTGTCGTTTTCCTTATATAATCGTCCACTACTTTCTCCATTGTTTCAAATATTGACAATGTTAGGCTAATTGGTCTGCGTGCCTTTGTGTGTGGTAGTGTCATACCTATCCATTGGGATTAAGATCACACGCTTCTTTCCACCATTTTGGTAAGCTTTCCAAAGGTAGACTACTCTACTTATATATCCGTATAATAGAGCATGAGTAGACTTTGTCCTTTCTGAATGAAAGCCGAATCTACTCCATCTTCACCGTGTGATTTAAAGGGGGTGAAAAGAGTCTGATACCCATTGTATATGCTTTTCCGTACAGATCGTGGTGGCCTCCTTCTATTTTACTATGTGGTGTCGCTAGTGAATCCAAACTTCACCCCTTCTTTTATAATTTCACTTTCCGGGAAGTGGGACACTTCACTGCAGCTACCATCAGCCCTCTTTAGTGCAATGTATTGGGCTACTTCTCTGCTTTGCCAAGGCTTTATAAAGCCTTGTTTTGGCAACGGTTTCCTTGAAATTCAAAAGGTTTTGAAGTTGCGGTGTTTTTTCTTGCGTATAACCGAACCGTAATTGGTTGGAGCCCTATGGTAATCATCCCAATTGCTAGTGCGTTTTATTGCGTTGTAAAGCTGCTGCACTTCCAATCTGAATTTTTCTAACCCTTCGTTTAACCAATAGGGTTCTCTTTCCTTCTGTATCATACAAATAGGACAGTTTTGTTCATAGGCTTTAACTATTGCCTTGTTGAGTTCCTCTATAGCATGCTTTAGTTGTAGAGGATGTCCTGAAGTTCTGTTTAACGATACATGTTGTTAATATCTTTCAAAAAGGATTGGTTATAAAGCCTTGTTTCTTCTAAGGCGCCAGAGTAAGATTTCCTTCATTGTCAGCCTTTCCACATTGCACCTCTAAATTATATAGTCAGACACTGAAGCCTCTGCCGCTACTTCCCATTTCCTTAATATGGAAGCTATGCTCATGCGGCGGAAAGTGATATCCAGTACTTCATCTTTTGCTCTCATTATGAAAGTCTGTATATTGCCCACTTTGAGGATATTCGAATTCGACTTCATTATGAATTTGAACGGACTTCTTTCTCCATTGTTGGTATTTGTGCTGCCCCAAAATTGATTGGCACCACATTCAACTAAAATACGTAGTCTTCGTTTCTCACAATGTTCTATCAGCTTTTAAACTTCTATTGAAGGAGTTTCTTCGATGTCTCCAGGCAAGTATGCAGATGCAATGCCTATGTCGCGAATTCTATGGACCCTAACCCTAGCATCCGCAAATATACTGAACGCCTTTGAGCGACGGGTCCTGAGGCGAATAATCGGAGCGAAGCTATACGGGGACCAATGGTGAATTCGATACAACCATGAGCTGTATGAAATTTTTGACGAATCGGAGGTCTCAAGGATTGTAAGACTGCGGAAACTGCAATGGGCTGGACACATGAATCGTATGGACGAACAATGGATACCCAAAAAGGTATTCGCTGGGAAAATTGAAGGCCGGAGCCCAGTTGGGAAACTAAGGAAACGCTGGTCTGACTCGATTGGCGAAGGCAGTTCATTGTTGCTCGGATTTCAAAATTGGAGAACGCGGTCAATAGACCGGGATAGTTGGAGGAACTATTTGCAAGAAGTGAAGGCCCGAGAGGAACTTTAGTGCTACAAAGAAGATGATAAATTCTAAAAGACACAAATTATTTGTGTTTTTCCCCCCTTTGGGTAAGTCCTGTCCCATACTTGTAATCAGTGTGATGTTCAAAGTGTTCAAACTATAGATTTAACCTCCCTCGGTCCAGGGTTCTTGAATCAATACTAGACCAATTGTTTTTTTGTGAATATTCTAGCCACAACCATGGGGGTAGCTTAGGCGTGATGAAGAATCACCTGGACGGTACGGATAGTGTCCCAGCTTCTTGCTCGATATTTAAGTGCTCTGGTTTCAGTCCCTGTACTTATAACGCTACTAAATCTGAGCCACGGTGCTCTTCATTGTCCAAGCTGATATCAAGAATAGACAGAGGTAGCCCCTCCAGATGTTTGGTTGGAGTTATCTTTTCTGATCTACCTGCCCAGGCAGTGTAGCCTAATTCACCTTCTTAAGGCATCATTTCTTTTAGGATAAATCTCAGCCTGCCTCCTTGGGGTCTATTTTCTCAGGCATAGTTGCCGGTTAGCTTTTCTTAAACTTGGCTTCTAGGATGGTATGGCAAGAGTTGCTTTCTCGCAATGTTCCGACAGCCCTACTGATTGAGCATGGAGGATGAAAAGGAGAAAGAGTTGGATCGAAAAAGGTACGAGAAGATTCATAATCATTCTTGGCCCAGTAGCTGGTGACATAGGAGTGTACATCCATCTTTGATTTGAGCATCATAATGTATTTTATTAGTAACATTAACATAGAAGTTAAATCACAAGTTCCGTTTGACGTTATTGATTATAATTCTTACATTGATGACCCCATTAAATCAATGTGGTGAACGAGAAGTTCTACGACGTATACAGTGGCTCAAATAGCCAAGCGACCATCGACACGAGTTTGCAACGAGAGGTAGCAGAAGTTAAAGCGGTCATGTTCAAATTGCCCCAATTCTGGCAAAACAAACCCGAATTGTGTTTTACTCGAGCGGAGGCACAGTTTAGCGCAAATATAATCACAAGCGATGTGGCGCGTTTCAATTGATTAGACTCCGAGTTGGACGTGTTGATCATTACCCAAGTAGCGGATGTAATAGGGTCACCACCTGCTTCAGGGAAATACAAAGCGTTCAAGCCACGACTGTTATACGTTTTCGCGCTTAAGGATCACCGGCGCATGCGACAACTGTTACACGGCTTAGAAATGAACGATCAACGACCGTCTCAATGTCTAGCATAAAAGCAATAGGTTGCCGAAAACTTCATATCTAACGCCATGATAAAATCCGTGTGGCTTCAGCGACTCCCCGCATATGTACGTTTGATTTTGGCCATGTCTGAAGACGATGATTTGAACAAGATCGCGGCTGCAGCAGACCGAATCGTTAGCTACGGTGCAGTCGACACAATAGCTGAGGTATACTCTCAAAATAACGCACAACTTATCGTAATTTCCCATGTCGATGACATCGGCGTGTAAATGTCGGATCGAGATCCAGTCTAAATTCAGGGGTGCTAATCTAGTGTGCAACCAATGTTGGCGCTAATCACTCCGTACAAACACAGTACCACACGCGTTTTGGACCGGCTGCCAGATGTTGCCAGCAACCATGCCATTTTCAGCAACTGGTGAAAAAGCATCGTATATCCATCTTTGATTTAAGCGTCGTCGTTTATTTTATTAGTAATATTAACATAGAAGTTAAATCCCAAGTTCTGTGTGACGGTATTGATCATAACTCTTACAGTTGTTTAAATGCATGCATTTAGCTTTGGCGCAGATCAGTTGGTAGTACTGGTGTTTGGTGCATTTTCGCGCAGTGATTGCACTTTTGAGTACTTCTCTTTTCTCTTTTACTGCGAGACGAATGTCAACTATGGTGGTTGACAGTAGTCAATGTTTGTATTTACGCTCGACGGCTGTCGTCGCGGAGTAGTTTCAAACGCGTTTATTTATTTTGTCGGGGATTGTTTTTGCACTGGTTTCCTTTAAGCAATAATCTGTGTGATTGTATAGAGATGTTGTGATGTGTACGCGCGAGAAAAGTGCGAGTAGTTGAGCTGTAGTTGGGAGGTGTTCTTTTAGTCTTCCGCGGAGGTATCAGAAATGTATGTAAGCCATCCTTCCATAACTTGGTGAAAAATGCGATATTTATTGATTAAAAGAATATTTTCTCTTGTCACTTGTTTCAATACATTTTTTCATCTTCATATAAGTCTTGTAAACTCTACTAATATAATTTAAAAATTGTCGCTGATTGTAAATATTGTAAATTTCCGTCTATTTGCACAAGAGAATTCTTTTGCTGCGACGTATTGTGTAGCGGACGGTACTTACCTAGTCGCCAGGATACGCCATTTTATCGTATTGTTAAATTAAATTTCCTGTTGGTTTTCTCATTTGAATTTACTTAATAATAAATTACACATTATTGTAATTTTCTATTCCCATTCACTCTTCCGTCGGACAACTGTTAACAATTAAAATTTGTAATCATACCACTTATATCGCTAGCGATAGGGTTCCTGTCTGTAGTACTTGTAATCGTTTCAGCTGACAGCTTCGTTGCAGCGTCTCCGTTTAATATTTTTTGCCTTTCATCGCTGTGGGAAGAGATGGTAGGGAAATAAGACACGTTTGACGGCCCAATCTTGCCCAACAATTTCAATCCTGTCCGTTTTGCTAAAGCATTTCGCGACGACCTTCACCCTTGTTACTAGGCATAAGCCGAGGACACGGGCCAGTTCAGCTTTATCTACGTGAATACAGTCTCACTAAATGTAAGCCGAGGACACAGGCCAAGTCAGTCGTTCTATGTACGTGAATACAGTGTCACTAGTCGTAAGCCAAAGGCACGGTCCAGATCAGTCATTTTATGTACGTGAATACAGTGTCACTGAGTGTATGCCGAGGACACGGACCAGTTCAATCATTTTGTCCACGTGAATACAGTGTCACTAGGCGTAATCCGAAAAAATGGGTCAGTATAGTCATTTTATCTGCGTGATTATAGTGTCATTAGGTGGAAGCCGTGAACATGGGTCAGTTCAGTCGTACTATCTACATGAATACAGTATTGGTAGGAGTAAGCCAAGGACACAGGTAAGTCCAGTCATCTTATCTACGTGAATACAGTGCCAGTAGGCGTAAGCCAACAACACGGGTGAGTTCAGTCGTACTATCTACGTAAATTTAGTGTCACTAGGCGTAAGCCGAGGACATGGGTCACTTCGACTACGAGAACGCAGACTGTTCCGGATATTCAGCCTGTGCCGGTTACCTTCACCAAGAGCTGCAGTTGAACTCACGTTCCACTGAGCCACCGCGTCGTGTTTATCTGCAATGCTCGCGGTGGTGGGAAACCCCGACTGGACGCGGTTCCTAGGCAGGTAACAAATAGACTACTTAAAGTGCTTGTATATTTACAGGTTACCGAGCGTACTCCTACCCCGATGCACAGGGCAACCACTGTTCCGAGCCTCGGACAGGCACTGGCTAGTAACCCCCGTACAGGGCATTTCTGCATCCAAATTTTCGTGTTGCTGATGAGATTGGTTTGAATTTGAAGAGGTCATCCCCAACATGCTACTAGTTATCATTTGCTGTTGATGTTGAGCAGCAGTGGCCGCCATCGTAAAATCCATTTTCTCCATATGAAAGGGATTTTTGTTGTTGACGTTGCCCTCTAGCAATTCGCTTTTCACACTATGCGCATCAGAAGGTCTCATACTAAATGGATGGGCATGGTGAAATAGATTAGGTGATCTTGACAACGAACGTGGCTTATTCAGGTGACAAAATCCTTTTAACGAAATTATTATTCTATTGTTGTTATGGGTAGTGCTGTAGCTGTTGCTGTTGTTGCCCAAGTGGCTAATTCTCGTATTAATATTGTTTGAGGAATTTGATTTGTTTGCTTACATTTGCGGTGGTTGACTTTGCTGCTAATTATGACAGTTGAGGTTGTTGTTGTAGTTCTTAAAATAACCTGCACTTACAAACTACATGACTACATATACTATCATATCGTCTGGTCATTAAATGATCTTAATCATTTAAATTTTATAAAAATGAGTCCAGCACCTTGGTTAGGGGTATCATCGAAATTCTATAAACTTCATCGTACTTATTAAAGCTGCGGGGTTCTTTCTCATAGATATACCAACGTGACAAGCTGTCCTCGTGCAATGTTACCTATTTCGCCTTCCCGTATCATGAGTGAGTCCATCTGCATTCATTATCTGATAAAACAGTTAACCTTATATGATTCAAATCTATTACCCTATTCTGGTATTGTCTTAATCAAAAACGACTCGCCTTATGATTACAACATTATTAACACAAGACGTTTAGTACTGACCTTTCGTACTGATCATGCTCATTCATATAATTTTTTTTGGATGATGTTAATATTTTGGTTTACGACCAAGTGTTTGTTGTTAATTTTTTTTATATTGATATTGCTTTGATTTATTGCAAGCACTTTGATTTATTGCAAGACTCTGGTCTATTTTAGATTTAATTCATGCTAACGATGTGACTGGTGACTGTAACTTGTGGAAATATTTCGACATGTAACACAATTTATTAGTTTATTTTGAATGATTTCATACTTATTCATAATCATCGTATAGTGACTCCATACACTCTCTCGTATGTTCGCCTTATTCGTGTCCTGATATTTGCTCTGAGCATAACTTGAATTTGATTATGCTAATACTACGAGTATCGAAGGCAACTTCTTGAAATTCTTTTGACAAAAATAAATTGTCTCAATTTATTCTTCCACATCTTGAGTAATTTCAAATCGATTTTGATTTTCTTTGTACTTGTATATTAGAGCACATCTAATGAAACATTGCTGACATATCACATCACCACACCTATTTCCTGTACAACATTCTTAAAATGTCCACTACGAACTATATTGAATAGCTTAAACCGATTAACAACCTGCTTCGTTTTCTTTTGCTGCTTTTCCTTTGCGTTTTGTTGCCAATTTTCCTCCCTATGCAAACTTTCCCTACCTACTCGATGTTCACCGGATTTGCTCTTTCACCATAAAATCAACGAACCAACCTTGCTGCTGCCCTCTGTCATCCTTCGTCCCTGTGTAACCTTCCCGCCTTGATAGACTATTGTACTTTTCCAGCTGTGACGTTGTATCCTACTATACAAGTGCAAAGCATGTTGTCTATGCGGGAGGGAGTGAGAGTAATTATTTTTACATTTTTTCCATAGTGTATTAAAAGCTTAACATTATTTACATCTATTGTAAGTGCGTTGGGAAAGCAGATGAAAAATGAATGAAAATAAAAAACAAATATAACAATAATCTACTTGAGCTCATGAGCACGCAGAGGGTGATTGAAAATATACAGACAAGTAGTGAATTTTCACCAAGCGAAACTTTAAGTCCTGCGAAAGTGGTAAAAGTTTTCGCAAGGAAAAAGTTTATTTTATGGAAGTTAGTATTGAAGTAGAGAGTCAATAAATCTTACTCTTAATCGCCAACTGAAGTACACAACTTACAATATTGTAATTTATGTAAATTTAGCGTGACTACGTTCCCTACACTCAGCTGAGGAAGTCCTTAATGCACCCTGTGTGGTGGTGGTCGGACAAATATTTCTGTAATTTCGTATCATGTGGCTCGAGTTTGTTCAAGTATCTATCACGTTTTTAGTGCTTTTCTTATAGATACCAATTTAACGGGTCGCTTGGTCCCTAAAAAATGAGAAAGGAAAACATATGGCTCAGTATCCTTCCAACCAAAGAAAAAACTGGCATTGTTTTCAATTCGCTTTCGCCAACGCAAATTTTCGGACCTACTTCAAGGTCGTCGGGAATGGTCCTTCTCTACGAAAAGTGGTTCTTCAGCGTGTCTTGTTTGCCTGCCTTAACGCCGGTTTTTAGCAAACATTCCGCCGAAGCAAACGCCAGCCCAGCTGTTGGTGTATAATGTCGTCAAAAGCTTCATCATCCTCATCAGTTGGTTACGATTTTTTCAGGAGTACGAACGCGTCGTTACACCTCCGAGACGACGATATCAACCGACATCGTAGGTCGTATCGTCAGTCCTCGTGTCGTGGATAAGCTGTCTGTAGGCACTAAACGTACCGTCATATGTTCCCAACTTGTAGATACATCTCGTAGATACTCTCGTACATCACCGCAATAGCTTTGCGCTAAGCACTTGGCAGTGCAACGGTTAATTAGTTTTTAATTAGGTAAATGTGTTAGGGATTTCCCGTTGCTGCCTATGCGAGCTTCTGTTCTCCTGATTGCAAGGAATTGGTTGTCATAGAATTCCTTCCGGGCGACTGGTACCATTGATAGTGAGTTGCAGTGATAGCGGTTGTGTTTGAATTGTGCTAGTTCCAAAGAAATTCCAAGGAAAAGTTTGTTTAAAGTATTCGCGGAAAGCTTGCATAGTGAACGAGGAAGTGATTTTCGTTCGGTACTTTAGAAAGTTTGAAAGAAAAGAGTTAAGTGGTGATAGATGCATTGAAATGGTAACGAGGATGTAGCAGAGAAAAAGTCCTTCGGCATCTCTGTGTTCCATGAAAAAGTGCAAACAATGGAAGCTCTTGGGAGGGAGTGTTAAATAGATTGAAAAGTGCTTAAAGGATACATTGTTCCAAGGAAACAAATAATTATCGAAATTTTCTAGGTATCATCTATACAAATTTAAGGATAATTACCTTATTTCAGCCTTGATGGACGAGCGGATTACAAAAAAGAATATTGCTGTCGACCTTTTCGTCCTTTTATCAACAATTTGACAACGATATATTTTGTTTTATGCATAAATTCATTTGATTTCATTGTTGTGTGTCCTTCCCTGAATAACATACGAGTACACTTAAGCCAATCACGTGAATATTTCATAAAAATTTAAAGGACAATACAGACTCTCTACTACCGAGAAAGAAGTGGCTATTGTATGGGCAAATCCATTCTTGCATTATATTCTTATGAACGTAGAAAAAGGTTTCTTTACAAGACGCCTCTGGGTTTGCAAACTCATGTATATGCTTTTCTTTAGAAAGCTCCACGGTCGTATCTTTAAAAGGATAAAGTCGAAATCCGGTCATTTTACTTGCTTCGATTAATTGAACTAGATAAAAGTAGTTTAGTTTCGTATATTTTGAAAGCTGGCATACTCAAATCAGGATTAGTTTTCGTTCCTGTTTGCTCCTCGTCCTGTGTAACGTTCATTACGGTTGGAAAGTTTAGAATTTTAGTCTTTAGTAGCTGCTGATTAAATTAGACTAAGTCACTAATTTATTTGAATTATCTTCTGTTTTTCTTTTATACTGTCTTTTGGACGTAATAAAGTTAACAGAGAACGTAATGTTGATTAAGCACTCAAAATATTCAGTTTATTGCTGTACAGTCCTTACTCGCTCTCTATTCCTTTATTCAAAAGACTTGGCTTTATCTTAGTAGAGCGCTCAAGTGTTTAGATTTATTGTGATGCTGTACAAAACGAAAATTGCTCCTTTTGCTTTTCCAATGAAAGTGTTTATTTACTCTCGTCCCATAATAAAGACTTTGTCCCGAGTGATTTTGCTTGTTTATGGTCGTAGGAGTGACTTTTGTGCCATTTTATCTAAAATGACCAGGTTGGATTTGGTACTGAGCTTAATTAATCATTGGTCTTTTGTTTTATGTCTTTTATATATCTTGTCTGTAATTTGGCAAGTAAATACTTCGAAATAAGGTTGTGGATACTTTCGTTTTCACTTAGAATTTTGTTAAAAAGTGAATTATTTGTATCAATTGAAATGAAAATGTTTTGGATACTGTTACGCTGTAAGCGTAAATAGTACTAGGGAGTAAGTACTTGATATAATCCTGTGTGTTGAAGGTTATCAGGAATGTAGATCCTACGCAAAAGTAGTAGTGCTTATCTTCTGCTTAGTAGTTCCTTGGTTCAAAACTCATGATTGGCAAGAAATTTTTTCACTACTTTTTGACGAGTAGCTAGCTTAGTGGCGACCGGTATCAATCAAAAATCTGGGTGTAATCAAACAATTCCTGCAAGTAGCGGCTCCAACTGTCTCGCTCCATTGACCGCGTACTCCAATTTTGAAATCCGAGAAACGATAAACCTTCTTCGCTGTCTGAGCTAGTGCGTTGTTTCCTTGGTTTCAACACACACAATTCCGAGCAGCAATGAACTATCTTCATCGCTGAGTCAGACCAGTGTTTCCTTGCTTTCCCCGCTGGTCTCCGCTCTTCAGTTCACCCAACGAATACCTTTTTGGTATCCATTGTTCGTCCATACGATTCACATGGCCAACCCATTGCAGCTTCCGCAGTCTTACAATCCTAGAGGCCTCTGGCTCGTCAATAATTTCATACAGCTGATGGTTGTAACGAATTCGCCATTGGGCCCGTTTAGCTTCGCTTCGATTATTCACCTCAGGACCCGTCGCTCGAAGACCTTCCATATAATTTCGGATGCTTGGGTTAGGTACACGTTTTACGCTTTGTTTTTTTTTTTTCTCATTGACTTGTAGCCCTACTTGTTTTGGTTCTCTGTTGAGTTTCAGAAAGAGTTCTTGGCAAGTGTTGTAAATGTGACAAAACGTTGATGTCATTCGCATAGTCTACTACTTGGTTCGGCTTGTAAGGTAATGTACCTCGTGTATCGACAGGTAGCTTCCTTATGACGTACTCTAGAGCCAAATGGAATAGCAATGGGGCTAGCCCATCTCCCTGCTTTAGTCCGACATTTTTGTCAAAGGCATTGGTGAGTTCTTTATTGATGCGGACTTGGGAGGTTGTGGACGTCATTGTCATTTTGGTAAGACGGACTGATTTGGCTGAGATGCCAAAGCAAAGCATTATTTAGTACAGTACGATCAATACTGTCGTATGCTTGCTTAAAGTCAACGAAAATTTGGTGTACGTCTATCTTGAACTCCCAGCATTTATCAAGTACCTGCTTGACTGTGACCAATTGGTCTGTTACTAGTCTACCTGTTCTCAAACCACCTTGATACTCCCCAATAATACTGTTGGTGTATGATCCGATTTTATTATCTAAGGTTTTTGAAAATGATTTGTACTCCGTACGAAGTAGTGATATGCCTCTATAATTTTCACACTGTCACTTGTCACCTTTTTTGTGGATAAGGAATATAATTGATTGGCTCCACACTTTTGTCATATGTTATTGTTGCCAAATGTGCTGAATGAGTTTGTAAATAGCTTGATGAACACTACTGCCACCATATTTGATGAGCTCCACTGGAATCTCATCGATGCCTGGCGCTTTATTATTCTTTTGGGTTTTGATGATGGGACAAATTTCATCCAGAGTTGGTGGGGCCAATTGAACCACTTCGCAGACATCTATAGGCTCCGATGTTCTGGAGCTGTGCGGAGGATTAAGGAGGAAAGGTGATGCCCATCTACCATCTTGATTTCATCAGCGATGGTATTGCTGATCTCATCACGAAAGAGCGTGGTTTTGGGCTGATAACCACGTTTCAGGCTTATCACTACTTTATATACTTGTTTATGTTGTTGCTCGCTATAATTATATCGATACTTCTCAATTGGTCGTCATAGTATTTCCTTTTCTTAATCCCAATCATCTTGTTCGCTAGTCTTCTGGAATTTTCATAATGTTCTCTCTTCGTCCTAGTTTTCCTACCTACGAATTCTTTGTACGCCTGATTCTTTTTTTGTATCGCCTTCTGGCACTCATCATTTAACCAATAGTTTCTGTTACGCCGGGCTTGATGTCCGATCGTCTTTACTGCCACGATCGTGGTAGTCGCTTTCACTTCCATCCAGAGCTCGTTGCTTGTCTTTAACAATGCACCTAATAAGATGCAAGCCAGCTGGTTGTCGAGGGTCTCCGTGAAATTTTCGGCCAAAGACGCCGTTTGGAGCCTTTGGATGTCAAATTTTTGTAGCGGGCTGATCTTCCCCGGATATGCCTCACAATTGGCTACTTGGTATGTATGGACGTCAAGTATGCTCTAGGCCCAACGTTGCTGGATCAGAACATAGTCAATCTGGTTTTGTGTGTATCCATCCGGTGATACTCAGGTCATTTTATTCATGCGTCAATGAGGGAAGCAAGCTGAATGTATGACTAGATTTCTGCTACATGCAAAGTCAATCAGGTGCTGGCCGTTGTCATATGTTTCATCGTGGAGGCTATATCCCCCAATCGTTCCCCGATGAGATATCTCATTGCCAACCTTAGCGTTGACATCACCCTGAATTAATTTTGTGACGTTTGTAGGCAATTGTCGACGGTGATGACGGTGATTGTAGAACGTTTCTTTCGTATCATCGTACTTTTCTTCGGTCGGAGCGTGACTATTTACCAGCCAGATTTTGACGAATTTCGGCTTTTTACGGATCGCACACAGCCATTCATTAACTGCCTTTAAAATCAGTAACGTGCAATTTGGACTCCCTGTCCACAATGAAGGCCACTCTGAATTCCCGTTTACTAGTTAGTTTCCTAGTTTTGAATATTATATGCGATCTGATGTCTTGAATATCATTTCGAGTCCAGTTCGTTTCCTGGATTGCCAGTATTTTTAATTTATATTGGCTGGCCTATTTTAAAAGGTCGTTAACAGCGCCAGGGTAATTGAGTGATCTGACCTGCCAGGATCCAATGCCATAGTCCTTTGTCCGTATGTGAGGTCGCTACCGTGAATCTAATCCATTAGAGGCCCTTCTGCAAGTTTCGAAACATTTAAAGGTTTTCCAGGGACAGGAAGTTAGCCCGTCCCCCAACTTCCATGCCCGCGGCATGGTTATTACTTCGATTCCGTTATCAGTTGTGAAAGTAGGATTCAGTAGCTGAGCTGCAGATGTATTTACAGCTATCAACATTCATCGGCATTTCATGTCCCATTGGTGGGGAACCAGTAAACCCAATGTACGACCTCGAGGGCATTTACTACCATTTAACTGCGGGTTGTTTTTTTGTGGTTGGGAAGTAAATGTCATTTACGCACAGATTGTGGGACTTCCATGCTCGCAAGAAGGCGACTGGACTACCCACTAAACACCTCTCCTGTCACCCCGAGAACCCAGCCTGGGACCGCTTGACAAAACTTTTGGGTCCATTTCTCGTTTCTTTACGCCATGAGGCGCTTTCAAGCGGGGGTTCCCTTTTCTGGCGCGAAAGGACAAGGGAATCGGTATTACCGGACAAGCAATCCCCCACCTCCAACGCTCCCGGCTGCTGTGAGTCCGTTTTATTTTTTGGACTGCCCGAACACATTGCGCCACCTGATCCCATTTGTTAACCGGTTCGAGCATCACATCGACTATATTATCCCGGGTGAGCTCTGCCATCTCTCTGTAGGAGTCGCACCGCAGCCTGTCCTATTTTGTGTACGCAAAAAACATATCGCAGGCATGGTCTTCCTCTCTTAGGGAAAAACCGACAATCGCGGGACCATGACTTACCAATCTTGTGCAGGTAAGACTGAAAACACCCATGCCCGCTCAAAATCTGGGCCAGATAAAAGCCCGTCTCACCATACCTTCAATTTAGCCGCAGCGTCACACTCGAGATGAGGCGCGCAGTCCACCTTTCTATAATGCAATTCACCCACGGCTGCTGCCAATCGTTCAATTAGTGCCATCTCTCCTCGCGTTCAACCATCTCCCTCGCATCTATGTTTCGACGCGGGAGGGCAACAGGTATCACGCCTGCAATAACTCTCATCACCGAATCCGAGACATTTCGATACGAAGATGCAATCCTCAGTGCTCCTCTTCTCTGTAACTGTGCCTGGCGTTTTCGGTATACCTCCTCACTGAGAGCATCACCCCATATTTCTGCTTCGTACAAAAGCACTGAGCCTACGGCACTCATCAAGAGGTGTTTTTTCATAGGCTGGCTACCCTGCGTTGACCATAAGTCAACTCGGAGCCGATACTTCCGAAGCAACTTTCTAAGCTGTTCCCTAGAGGAACTCATCCTCGAGTCGATCAGTAGCCCCAGGTATTTCACCGCTGGCTTTGATTGCATTAGTATGTCTCCAATACTGAATATCCTTACTCTAGGGATTCTCTTTTTTGTCAAGGTGACCACTTCAATTTTCTCTTGCGCTAAATTGAACCCGCGAGTGGTAATCCGGTCTCTCACTCGGCGCATTAACCTACCTAGCCTAAGTTGCGCTTATTCAACGGTGCCTCCAGGGACCAGAGCCGCAACATCATCCGCATAGCCGATCAAGCGCTACTCATCTGGCATCTCTAGTCTCAGTAGCCCGTCGTCAGACAGGTCCCACCGGTCTGGACCATAGATTGATCCCTGGGCAACACTCGATGTAACTTTAACCCTTTGTTGGCCCTGTGTTGTGTCGTAAAGCTGGCTCCAGTTCTTCAGAAAATCCCTCAGAAGCCGCATCCAATGTTCTGGAACTCGAAAAGGTGTTTCTAGTGTATCCAGAATATTCACCCATCTAGCGGAGTTGAAGGTGTTCCTAAAGTCAAGTGTCACCAACAGGATGGTCCGTTGCTTGGTGTGGCTATATGCCTCTGCCTTTTTGATCACGCTTACCCCTTCTGCGGTTGTCTCAATGGTAGAACTTCGTGCTGTGAAGCGATACTGCCGAAAATTAAGTCCCCAGCAGCACAAATCGCATCAGTGAGTCTTCCCTTGATGAGTTTCGCTAGCACTTTCCCAGCAGTGTCTAGCATGCATAACAATCTGGGACTTTCCATCCCTTTGCTGCTCAGCACGAACCCCGACACCTTCCATCGTATCGAGAAAACTCCAACCCGGAGGCAAGCGTCGAGTGTGCTGAGTAGGAAGTCCGGACAGTAATGTTAACAAAAAAACAACACCTCATCTGGAACACTATCTGAGCCTGGAGGCTTCCTTGCTTTGAGTGATAGGACAGTCTCTTCCAGTTCCGGCTGTGTGAATTGTGGGCAGCCGACTGCTGCTTCACCGTGGACAGCGTTAACACGGACGAAATTGGCGGGGAGGCGTGCCCGCTTTATCTCGTCCATCTTTCTCGCATCATGCATACCTTCTCACGTGCTCGTGCCCGTTGGGCCTCACGCCGAAGCTTATGGCACTACCTTTGCTTTTCAGCGGTTTCAGCCGACCGCCAGTACATTGGTGGCTTCCCGTACCGGGATTTGCGACGGGGCATAGAAGCATTGCAAGCACCAAGCACCAAGTCTTGAGCTACCAGTTCCTCCGGCCACTGCGATTCTTCCTGCAGTGGGGCATGTGCTGTGAGCCTCTCGACGAACCTCTCGACGTCCATCCTTCCGATGTTTTATGCCTTTGTAGAAAGCTGAGAGCGTGGACGTCGGAACACAACACCACCGATCACAAGCAGAATGCACTATGAACACTGGCTGAGAAGTCCTCTAATGCTCTCCAATTGGAGGCAAATGTCACGTCAGGTTTGGTTGCTTTACAGCCAATACGGCGAAAAGTCAGCGTACTTCCGGTGTTTTGTACGATAAGCGCCATCCTGGCCACCATTTCAAGGGTTAGTTTTCCCCGCGAATCTGTTTGAAGCATGCCCCATTCGATTGCTTTAGCGTTGAAGTCTCCACCAACGAGTACGTTACCGTCTGTGTTCGAGACAGCACCATAAAAAGCATTAAGCTTGGCTTGGAAAGATGGTATCAATTCGTTCAGCGTTAGGTACACACTAAAGAAGGTGGTCACTTAGCACCGAACCCACATAAAACCATCCCCCTTTCGAACCCTGATGGTGGTAGTGCCAGTTACATCAGGGTACCATGACGCCCAGCTTTCATCATGGTTATGCTCACTCAGCACCAAAAAGTCGGCTTTCATGTCCCTCGAAGACTGCTCAAGCAGATTTTGGGTGGTTGAACTTCGGTATAGGTTTAGCTGCAGGATGCGGGCCATCGAAGTTCTGATTTTGCCTTGACTAGGGTTTCCTGGAAAGCTTGGCGTTTTCCTGATCCCAAGATGTGTCCAAGCTCAGGTCATGGATCAGCAACCTTGTAAAGAATACAGTGCGTCTCTTTCGTACTCTCTTTTCTTTTAGGTCCCATTTCACCGCGTTTTTACAATAGGGAACTCCTATCGAGCCCTTTGCGTACTTGCGCAGTGCAACAATAGCCAAGACATTTGAAACATTGAAGAGGCGCTGCTCTATGCCGTTTCCTTCAGAACACTCACCCCATTCTTAATTCACCCGTATTCAAAAAATTTTCGGCGTCCTTTTCGGTCAAGTTGTTGATAGCCATGCGTAGTCTCCTTTGGTTTTCTTGCGTAGGCCTGGCTTTGATCCTGCCCACGCTAGGAGGCCTTTTACTGGCCTCTTCTACCTCGGCCATGACGCAGTCAATGTCTTTTATGATGCAGTCAATTACTTTTATTTCGGTCCTTGCAATTGGCTCGAGCGAGACTATGGTTGCGCTTTTGCAGAGGACTTTCTTTACTGCATCGCAGAATGCTTCCTTTTTGTCGGCCTCTGCTCCAAATTCGACCAGTATGTGGCCTGACCGCGTTGGTTGCACTGCTGTAACGGCAGTGTTGGTGTTTTTGAGCCTTCCGTTTCCCATGATATCCCGCAGTACCTCCACGTACAATCGACCATCTTAGGGTTTTACGACCAGCGCCTGCTGCCGGCGTCTTCGTTGGGGCTGCTTTCTCTCCAGTTTCGCATCAGGTCTTTTTCTTGTTGAGCGACTGTGCGAACATTATTTTCTGGCACTTTTTAAAAGAGTTTCTTTTCGGCTTTCTTCGATGCTTATGTCAGCAGTATCTGAAACCCCTTATCTGGTGTTCCGCGCCCAGGACGCGCCTCTTCTTTCCTTCTTTTATCCCTATCTCCTTCGATTACGCTCGAAACCATTCTTTTATCGATGTTTGATGATGGAGCTATCTGCGGGTGCCCTTTAGACTTAATCTTCAGCGGTTCTTTAGCCTTCTGCTCTTCTTTAGCCTTCTGTTCTTCTTCAGCCTTCAGCCAGCTCCTCCGATAATGCCCTATGCGGTGTAGGACCTCTTCTAGTTCAAGGAGCCCAATCTTTACTGGTTTGGAGATTTTTGGCGAGTCGCATGCAGATTGTATTCTTTTTGGAACAACTCCCGCTTTTCGGAATAGCCTTTCTTCTTCGTGTCGCTGGGCGGCAATTGTACTTTGCGGCCATTGTTCTTAGGAGAGGCTATCGGCTTCTGTTTCCGAACACAGTACTTCCGCCACATTTTCGACGTTGGCGATGAAATCACACATCGTCACTTTATTTGCCTGGTCACTCGTTATTTTTCCTGCCGTAATCTCCTCGTTGACTTCAGGATGGTTCTTTATTATTTCGGGGTTTATAACCTTCAATCGCTTCGGAGCGATCGCAGCAGTGACCATCGAATTCTCGAGTTTTTTTATATTTTCCTCTATCGCTCGAGCATTTGGCGCGGCCTGCAAAGTTTTCCGCTTTTCCTTTATAGGACTCTCTGACATTCGCATTATTTTTTTGCTGCGCCCGAACGCCGCAGGAATCTCAGTCTGGACCAGGCTGTCTGCTAATCTCCGTTTTTGGTCCCTCTTCTCTGTCGTTGTATTATTCGTCGTTATTGTCATCGATAGCACCGCTCCCGATGTGCTGTTAACGTCGTGGCTGCAGCCGCTGTTTTCGTCGTCGTTATTGTTGTTTTTGAATTCTTTTTCTTTTTTTGGGTTATTTAGATCT